>OZ005655.1:58958645-61358645 GCA_963930645.1 Salticus scenicus
ATCGCGAAAATGACCAAAAATCCTTATTGCTTAAAAAGAGGCATTCTATCAGCATTCAGCAGACGATTTTAAGAGGCTACTTCAGTCACCGTCGCCGGAAATCAAAGCCAGTGTAATCCTATAGTAAAATTTGCCCCCTTATAACTCATTAACAAATGAATATTTTTAAATTCCGTTTTCACATTCAGAAAATTCACAACTGTTACATGAGAAATCTGTTTTTAAAAAATGATTATTTTTATTTTTAATATTTTATTTTTTAGCTGAAATATTCGAATTTTCACTTGATTTTGTTCATTGGTCTTAAGAAATTAACAAATTACTGTATCGAATAGCTTAAAATAGGCAGCTCTTTCTAAATGATCAAGCTTATTATTAATTCTTAAGAAATAAAATTACGTTTAAATGCGTATTAATAAAGCAGTTCCGAAGTATGAAAATTTTCTAAAAATTTTGCATTTTTGTGTAAAACCACGCCTTTCATCCCGAACAACTGGAAGGAAGTAATTACAGGTGATTGATTATCTTTGGTGGGGTGAGAATTCTTTCAGGACCGTTCAGAGTGAACCTCCAGGGGAAACTTGTTTTGTATGGAGTCCCCCCCGCCCCCCAACACACACACCTAAACCTTATCTATAAGTAATTTTATGTTTCTTTCAAAACATATACTGTGCAACGAAAATATTGCAACATTGTAGTCCGACTTTTTAAATTTTTGTACAGTGACATAATTTTATATCTATATATTTTTTCCTTCCGTGATATATGTAATTTTATTGCGTACGTATATGTATGCAAATGAAACAGGAATTTCTATTATAGTATTACATCGGGTCGGGTAATCCTATCTGGCACGGCTCGAATTTGCATTAATTTTTTTACGCGCAATATATATATATATGTATGTATGTATGTATGTATGTATGTATTATTTTCAGAAAAATTTCTATTGTTTTTTTTTTTTTTTCCTGATGAATATAAGAACCTTTTAAATGCAGAAATTGGATGACATTTCTAAGTAACATGACTCATGACATGAATTTAATTGCAGTTGCGTAATTATTAATACTTATTATTTTAAATTTTCTATGAGACAAATTTTCTAGCCTCCGAATGTGGATCCCGGAAAAAAGGGCACCGGAAAAAGGGCACCCGGAAAAAAGGGCACCGGAAAAAAGGGCACCGGAAAAAAGGGCACTTTTCCAATTTGCAAATCGCAAAATAATAAATATCAAATAATGAATTTAAAAAATGACTTTCAAACTACATTTTTAGAAATTTCAAATGATTTGGTACAACATTCATTTAGTATATATCTCGGGGAAGAGGGGGGAGGGGGGCAGGAGCAGATCGAAAGAAAATAATTGTTTTTACAAAAACTCTTACAGACTTTAATGAAACTTTATATAATCACGTACAATTTGTGAAAAAAATGACAGTAAGTGGCAGGCAAACTTGGGGGGGGGAGGTTAAAGAGGGTGGGGGGGCAGAGGAAAATAAAATTATCTTTTATAGCACTGTTTTACCGATTTAATGATATATTCTATAATTATCACTTACTTTTTATAAAGATCACAATGAGTGCATTATATACTGGGGGGGGAGGGAAAGGGGGGATATGGAAATATATTTCATTCTTCTTTAAACTACCCTTTTATCGATTCAAAAAACCGTATAATCACGTATAATTTGTAAAAAAATTACAATAAGTGTCAGACATTTTTTTTTTTTGGGGGGGGGAGGGAAAACAAAATGATTTTTTTATATCACCATTTTACCGAATTAATGATACATTTTAAAACTATCACTTAACTTTTATGAAGATAACAGTGAGTGTATTATATATCTGGGAGGGGGGGGGGGGGCAAGGGGGAGCAGATGAAAATAAAATATATTCTTCTTAAAACTATCCTATTATCGATTTAAAAAATTTTGTATAATCACGGATATTTTATGAAAAAATTACAATAAGTGTCAAACATACTTGGAGGGAGGGGGGGTTAGGAGGGGGCATAGGAAAATAAATTGAATTTTTATATTACCATTTTAGTGATACCAGCAAGTGATAGTTATAGAATATGTCATTAAATCGGAAAAATGGTGATATAAAAAAATATTTTATTTTCCTCTGTCCCCCCTCTCTTTAACCCCCCCCCCCAAGTATGTCTATCCTCACTGTGATTTTTTTCACAAATTGTATTCTACTATACAAAGTTTTTGTTTAAATCGATAATAGTGTAGTTTAAAGAAGAATATATTTTATTTTCATCGGTTTCCCATTGCCCCCCCCCCCAAGTATATAATGCACTCATTGTAATCTTCATGAAAATTAAGTGGTAGTTATAGAATATATCATTAAAATCGCTAAAATGATGATATAAAGAATCACTTTATTTTCCTCTCCTCCCCCTTGTTTACCCCCCCCCCACACACACACACACACTAAGTATGTCTGATACTTACTGTAAATTTTTAATAAATTATACGTGATTGTACAACAAAAAATTTAATCAATAATAGAGTAATTTAAAGAAGAATATATTTTATTTTTATCTGCCCCCCTTGCTCCCCCCCCCCCAGGTATATAATACACTCACTGTGATCTTCATAAAATGTTAGTGATAGTTATAGAATACATCATTAAAGTAGGTAAAACTGTGATATAAAAGATAATTTTATTTTCCTCTGCACCCCCCCTCTTTAACCCCCCCCTCCCCTAAAGTTTGCCTGACACTTACAATATTTTTTTCACAAATTGTACGTGATTATACAAAGTTTCATTAAAATCGGTAAGAGTTTTTTTTTTTTTCGATCTGCTCCTGCGCCCCCTCCCCCCCTCCTTCCATCTTCCCTGAGGTATGTACTATATTAATGTTGTACCAAACCAATTGAAATTTCTAAATGTGTAATTTGAAAGCCATTTTTATATATCATTATTTGATATTTATTATTTTGCGATTTGCGCGAATTGAAAAAGTGCCCTTTTTTCCGGTGCCCTTTTTTCCGGGTGCCCTTTTTTCCGGTGCCTTTTTTTCCAGTGCCTTTTCGGTGCCCTTTTTTCCGGTGCCCTTTTTCCGTGCCCTTTTTTCCGGTGCCCTTTTTTCCGGGATCCTCCGAATGTATATTTGCCTCATTATTTTATTATTCTTATATATTGTCAAAATATTTCGAACAGTATTTAATATATAAGAAATTTTGCGATACGATACACTGAAATTTATAGCTAAATTAGTAATTATTAATATAATTATAATATTTTATTTATATTACAAATTTCTAATTTTATAATAAACAAAACTTCATTCATTATGTTAAATTAGTAACATTTTTGCCCTTAAAAGATTTGCTCAATAATTAACTGTATTTTATGTACTAAAATTTTAATTTTGTTTCTTGTTTAACATAAATTTAACTATACATTATTGCAGGTCTGGTTGTGGGTCTGATGATGCAAGTTCGTGTCGGGTTTTTGGGTAGACAGTTATTTTACGGGACAAGTTTACCCAACTCTCGCATATTCTAATTCATATACAGCGCAGCTGATGCAGTTTTTTTGAAGGGAACCTTCGGCAAATGACTTTTTTTTTTTTTTTCTTTTTCTTTTTTTTTTTTTTTTGAAGAGATATAACGCATAAATAACCAAAAATTATTATTATTATTTTCACTCTACCTGAATCTGATCTCGATAAAAGAAAAGTACATATGTAATTTTTTCTGTTTGGACTTATTATCATTTATATTATTTTTAATATTATTAAACTTTTTGTTAATTTTTTTTAAGCATTTTAACTATTTTGTTGCGTTTTTCTCTAAAACAGCCAAATATTTTCTCCATATTTATTGTTTATATTACACATATTTTTTTGCAAGCATTATAAATTACGTTGAAATTCATTCTTTATATAAGCACAAAATATGAAAATAATAATAATTTTAGAAAAGAAAAATCTCTTAATACTTCTGCGAATATTGTAAATATCATAGTAAACAAAATGATCTGAACAAGTTATAAGCCGTCCGAATATCCCCCCTCCCCCCCCCCCCCAAAGTTATATCTAATACTCAATGTAATTCTCATAGTTATAGAAAGTTTTATTAAAAAGGTATAAAAATGGTGATGAAAAAAAAAAAAAAAAAAAAAAAAAACAGTTTACTTCCTTCTGGTAATTCCTAGCCCCCTAAGGTTTGCGCACCACTCACTGTAATTTTTTATAAACACTAAGTGATAAGTATTCAAATTTTCACTGAAATTGCTAACAAGGAGACGTAAAAACAATTATTTTTCTTTCCCTGTCATCCCCCCCCCACACACACACAGGATATATAGTTCGACTGCTTATTTTTCTAATACTAAGTGAATGTTGAACCAATCTGATTGAAACGTCGCACTACTGTTGCAGTATGGGCAGTTGGCGACAATCTGGGACTCACCCCAAGGATAAGGTGACTAGCTGTCCTCATTTTGGGGGGATAGTCGCAAGTTTGAAGAAAAAAGTCTGAATTGTGAAAAATTGTACTACGAAAGCTATGTACTTATCATAATTATTATCCTTCTGGTTCGCATTTATTTAGAGTAAATATATATATATTTGTATATAATTGGGCATTTGTAATATTTTTTAATTTTACTCTATCATAAAGATACTCTTATCAGGTCACCATACCTTAGGGGCGGTTCGAAGACACCACAATTTTGGTACTCCATGGATGGTATGGCTTCAACGCTTGTGTGACCCTCACAGGTATAATTTGGGATGGGAACATGGAAGTCATGTCTGTCACGACGGATTTTACATGCACCATTCAATGTACATAACGGTCTTTGGTTGATTTGAATATCGATATCGCAATTTTTCAGGAACGAGCTCGGCGCTCTACCGGCCAGGCTAATGTAATAGGAAAATAATTCTTTAATCATCTCATTTTTTTTTTTTTTTCTTTTAGTAATATGAAAATCATTGTTTGGTATTTATTCTGTATTGCAATTAGCAAATCACAAAAGTGCTTCTCTTCGTGTGCCCTTTTTCCGGTATTTGAACAAGATATATCATTTTACATGTAACATTTATATTATATTATCCATTATTATTATTATTATTATTATACCATCTCTTATTATTATCCTGCACTCAATACGGTACGCTAAAGGCTACCGAAACAGCTGTCTGCTTTCCTGTTATTTATTTTTGGCGTTCTCGACATTGTTATTTGCCTTGTTTATCATTTCATGCCAAGTCTTCCACCAATATAACATGTAATGTTATTTTAAAGTCATAAAACCTATTGTTCAATTTCTGTTTTGCAGGAATATATTAATTTTGTATAACATGAACAATCGAAGAGTAGCAGAAGATAGTATTTAAATTAATAAAATAAGAAATTAATAAAATTTTAATTTCGTATTTTAACTCACTTCCTATTATCCATTTCAGTTTAAATTTTGCTTAAACATAAAATATACCATATGTCATTGTCATAGTCTTATCAAGATGGTTAAAATCTTTTGCAAATTTTCTCATTTACTATACTAAAAAGCAGAACGTAAGTTATTTTTATTTATTTTTTATTTTACTTTATTTATTTTGTAATATACTATGCTTGTAAAGCAAACAAAAAATTATACATTAATTTTTACTTTCTTCTATATGTATATATAGAAGAAAGTATTAGTTTCGTGAAAATTTTCGAACTCTAGTTTTCGATGGATTTACACGTTTTGGGATGTCCTGAACACGATTTGACTGTTTTTAGAAAATTATTTATAACATTTTGAAGACAATAAATTATGCATTTTTTCTACATTTGCATTATTTCTTCTTATTATTCTACACTGTTTGAAGTAATTGTCTTCGCTTTTTCGTATTTACTCAATGAGAAAATATTACTATTATTTTATTAACTAACATTGATAAATTAGGATCTATTTTATAAAAAGTATCAATTTTTGTATAATGCATTAATAATTTTTAAATAAATTACGATATATCATTTGAAAGATCTTACTTTATGTACTTTATACAATTTTTCATGTATATATATATATATGTGTGTGTGTCAGTCTTTCCGCTACAGTAGCATTTTTTGCGAAATGCTAAAAGACTTATTCAAAATGCGAAAATGAAATAACATGTTTTCGCTTTTTTGCTAAAGCATCTTACTAAAGACAAATTGAAAAAAAAAAAAAAATCTTCGAAAATATTATAACGAATCTTTCATGGGAAAAAAATTGCAACATTGATCAAGAAAAATCCATCGTTTCATGCATATAAGGAAAATCAAATGCTGAACTATGCATAAGAATCGCATACAGGAAATAAATTTGTAAATAAGCATGAGGCATTTGTAACAGGGTTGGCAAAAACCCGGGTTTTTCTAGAAAAACCCAACCCACTTGGGTTTTTCTGGGATTTTGCGAGGGTTTCTGGGCATTTGTGGGTTTTTTTGGGCTTTGGTGGGGTTTTGTTTGAATACATTTGCATTGCAATGTTAGATATACGTTATTTAGCTTATTAGTTGTAATACACCTAATTATATTAAACTACTAATTAATAATTAATCTAATATTTATCTCAGAAATAAAAATTCTAATATTAAAATAGTATTAATTAGTAAGATTAAGCTAATTTTATTTTAATGTATGCTTATTCAAAATAAATATTCTTAATAACAATAACTGATAAAATAAAAGAATTTAAATTCTTAAGTACAATACATATCATTTAAATTTTTTAGTTCCCCATCATGCTATAGATGGATAATTGTGAAAATTTTCGACCTGTTTTTTTTTTACTTTTTTACACGTTTTCATGTGTGAGGAATCCGAAAATTGACAAAATTTGTATGGTGTGTATTAGTTTGTTAGTCCATCAGTCTGTGTACACAATATCTCAAGAACAAATTGTCAAGAGAAGTCAGATTCGACACTGGCAAGAACCCTATTCATTTGCAACATTCGAATTAAAAAACTTTGTAAGTTATTAAAAATTTATGCTTTTCTTAACATGAGAGAATAGGGCAAAATTTTACTTAAACGTGCATTAAATGAAAAATTTTTACTGAAAAAATGTAAGACCAGTTTTAAAATATGAGTTTTGATGACAAAATGAACATCAGTAACTAGAAAAGAAACATGCTACTTTGAAAATTTCGTAAGTTATTGGAAATTTACGAATTCCATAGCATGGCAGTATAGGGCAAAATTTCACATAAATGTCAATTTTGAGGGATATTTTCATCGCAAAGATGTCAAACTACTTTTGAAATATTTAGAGTACTGGCAGAGTATAAATTTTCCAATTAAAAAAATTCGTAAATTATTTGGAATTTACGATTTACTTAAAATGGCAGAATAGGGCAAAATTGAGCATAAATGTCCATTTTGAGGATCATAAATATATCAGACAACTTCAAAATAACATTTATGATACTTGTTTGAACATAATTGACTATAAATATTCTAAAAGGAAAATTTCGCAAGTTACTCGTAATTTAAGATTTTATCAACACAGCAAAATGGAGCGATATCCCATATAAATATGCATTTTGAGGATTGTTGCATTGGAAATAGTAGCATGAAAACGAAACTACGAAATTGATCCTAATAAAATAAATTAATAGATTAGAATAAGATAAATATATCAAAGTGAACAGTGGATAGCCTATTAGGTGGGAATTTCATTCTGTCAAGTGTTTAGTCTCATTCATTTCTCTTAACATGATAATCATGTTAAGAGAATGTCCTGTACTAGGAATTTATGAGAACATATATATGATGGGGAACTGAGCAGAGTCCACTTATGCCAACTAGTTTTAATTATAAAAATAAGTTACACTGCTTTAGCCTTTATATATATATATATATATATATATATATATATATACATATATATATATAAGTTTTTTAATAGTTGAAACGGTTATAAAAGAAAATTTTATTTTATTAGATTTATAATTATGTTGCTACTAAAATTAAAATAAAATTATTATAAAGTTCTGAAACTAAACAATTAGTTAAATATTGATTCTGGACAACATTTATGTCCGCTGTTAAACAAAAATATCCTTTGGTTTTACAGGAAAAGGAAAATTGAAATAATTGTAGAAGATAAACTTGCTTTTATTATATTTATAACTGTAGTTACTTTTTATGTTTAATACTATTTTCTAGAAAATAAAAATAAGAGTTTTTTCTTTAAAGGTAAGGTGTTTTCGATACTTTATAGATGGGATTTGTAAATTATAAATAATTTTTAACAAAAACCCACTTACTTGCAAAAACCCAGTGGATTTTTGTTGGTGGGCCCGCCCAGAAAAACCTGGGCAGGTTTTTCTGGGCTAGGCCCAGTTTGCCAACCCTGATTTGTAAAGTGATCTAATATGAAAGAAAGAAAAATTATAAATTGTAAACCAAAAAGCTTTCAATAGTAATAAACAAATTTCACTTATATTACTTTTATTTTTGTAAGTTATGTTTTTATTTTCAGATACAGTTTCAGCTTAATGTAGTTTTACGTGCCATAGTGATAATTATATCTCCAGAAAAATAATATAATTCGTATATAAGATGTTCATATTGCTTTAAAAAAGTTTATAAAATAAAGTAATAATCTAAAAATTTTATATTTTTCATGTCTGCCAATAAATGTGTTAAAATATATGCTTGTACTATATTCGAATTGATCTGGTTACAGTGGTAAGTTTAATTATTAATTACCTACTTTTTTGTTTTTTATTTAAAATAAAAAAAAAATGTATCTTCTGTGTATAACCTGAATAAAAACTTTTAAGTTTAATTTACAAATGAAATACATACACACACACGGGCCAATTGCCAAAAACCACTTTTTTTTGACTCTGGGGACCTTAAAACGTGTAAATCAGGTGAAATCTCGATATTGAATTTTTGGACCGAATACAATACTTCCATTACCTACTGTAGTAGGGTAGTGGAAGTAAAAATATTAAAAAAAATGTTAGAGAAGTTTTTGAGAAACGGACTTTTGAGATACATCCTACTTCCGGCTTTCCAATTTTCACCAAAAGTTAAAAGAAAAATCATTTGCCTACCAGACCTAACCCAATCTTGAGGTTCTGTCGATCTATCTTATTATTTTTGGAGATAGAACACCCCCCCCCCCCCACACACACACAAACACACACGCGTACTGACCATAAAAAAAAAAAAAAAAACTTTTTTGGACTCAGGAGATGTAAAACATCAAAACATGTAAATCAGTTACATTTAAAACATGTAAATCAGTTGAAAAATCGATGTTATTTTTGGACCGAATACAATACTTCCATTACCTACGGTAGCAAGGTAATGGAAGTAAAAAGAGAGGAAAGAAATCGATTGCGATGAGCATAAGTTGAGGTCATGGGATGCAGCATCCCCCCCCCCCCCCAAAAAAAAAAAAAAAAAACCATTCAGAAGGAGTTATAAGAGAAAACTTTAGAATTTAAAACCTTCATTTTTGCTAGTGACTTTAATTTTTTTTTATAAACAACTAGGAAACTCGTGCGAAATTTTCGCATTTTATTTCTTTTCTTATTTATCCTTAAAATTTGAAACTCATAAATATCATACCAATTTCACTACTTAATTAAAATTTTAATTTAACAGAAGCCAAATTATTATTATAACCGAATAAATATTGTGCAATAGTAAAACGAGAATCATTGAAGGAAAAGTTTCGAAATAAAAATCCTTGGTTGACAAGCCAGTTTTCATACTTTCGCAGGCAGTACAGTTTTAGTAAAGAACCCTCATGACGCCTTTTAAATTTTTATCGCCAAAAGTGTGATGACATTTTATTTATTTTGGCATAATTTTTTGTTAAAAAAGAAAAAAAAAAAAGAAAAAAAAAATTCCTATTTTGATTATACTTTTTCTGATTGCGTTTCTTAGTCAATTTGAGATAATAATTCCTATTCTATATATACAGTAACCGCCGCTTAATAAAATCACTGGTTAATAAAATCAGTCGCTTAATCTGATCAAATCGCCAGGACCAGAATCAAATCAATACAAACTACTTTTAAAGCCGCCGCTTTATAAAATCAGCATCGCCGGTTAATAAACTCAAAAAAATCTTCTCAGCAGCCAAAAATATAATTTATGCACACTAAAAAATGTTTTTATTTACATTTGTGTTTTTTTTTTTCTTTAATAGAAAAAGAAATTAAAGCACAACAAACCCTCCGTTATCGCGCATTGTTCAATATTTTATACTTGCAGCACAGTTACAAATTAAACACACCCTGCAACTTATCTCTATAACAATTTCAAGGAACGTATTTTTCAAAGCGCAGTAAAAAAATACAAATTCGATTTGAAAGGATTTTTTTTTTATTTATTTATTATTAGAAGGCAATTTCTAGTTCTTATTTTGAAATTACTATAATTCATGAGTTTTAAACGGAAAGATTTTAAATTTATAAGAACAGCGTGAACTTTTGGTAAAGTAATGATGATTTTCCTCTAACGAAAGTACATGGGAACTTGGAATGCGTTTAATTTACTTATATCGAATAAACAATTTGTTAATTATCTACCAAAACTTAATTAATATTGTTTACTAATTATATTATTAGTTACCTTTTGAAGTTTCTTTCGAAATTCAGGGAAGTAATACCTTTTCCTTAAGGGCAGGAAAGTTATGTGATTTTAATAAGCGGCGGGAATTGTATCTTTAAAATATTGCTACGTTTTAAATGGCGCTTACAAAAATTCTGAAGAAGTAACTTTTAAAAATATATTTTTTCATAAAATAATGTCATCATGCAAATGTCGTCATTTTTTTTTTCTTTATTAGTTCATTGAGCTGAGTCCGCGTGCTTAAATATTGTTCATTTTTAACTATTATTTTTTATCCTCGCGTATTTTATTAATTTCACCACTATCGTATCGTTTCGACAAAAAATAATTGTAACTGGTCCACGTTAGAGAAATATTATATAGATAATAATAATAATAATAATATATTCTTATCCTTTTTTATATATTGTGCAGTGAGTAAATTCATTGCAAAATGTGCTGCTAGCTGTTTTTCTATTTTACAAGTATATTCTCATTTCATTTTCTTAGAAAAATAAATAAATAAAAATAAAATCTCAACAGATTTTTGCTATTCAATAAATTACTCATAAGCATTATGTAAAGACGTTGTTTAATCCACTTTTTTCAATTCGTAATATATATATTTTTTCATGGCTGTGAAACGATAGCTCTTGAAATTATAAAAAACCCTATCTTCATTGTGAAAATGAGCCTTTGGACATTTTCACGGAAAAACTGTGTACGAAGATTTAATTGCTTTTTCTCTACAGGTATTTAAATTCTAACACCATTGGGGGGTCTATGGGGATGTTTGACCTTAGGTCAAGCTGTCACCTGACACTTAAAAGGGCTCGCGCCTTTCACAAGCTGAAAAGAGACAGGATAGGCATTTCGTAAAGTCAATCATTCTGAATAAAATACGCCCCTCTGTTGGCAACACATGTGCCTTTGGGATGGGATAATGACATTGTAGGTGACTGAGGTACCCCGTTAAAGCAAGATTTGCTTGAATTTTGATGTAAATACAGGTCACATAAGGGTCTCAATGAAAGTTATTAATGAAGTTTATCAGCCATTTTTAATAAAGTGGCAGATATTTTAAGTTAAGAGGGACCACTTGAAATCTGGCTACCACTTGAAAATTTAAAATCACTATAACTTCCGAAATAATACTCCAAATCGAACCAAATTTGGACAGTGTCTTAACTTATCTTATGAATATCTTAGATGAGTTTATTAATCAAGTTGCTCCGCCATTTTGTTTTCAAGTGGAGACCACTTGAAAATTTCAAATTCAAATTGTAAAAAGCGTATTCCGAATTTGTTTGAGATTTGATGTAAATATAGACCACATAAGGGTCTCAATGATGTTTATTAATGAAATTTATCCGTCATTTTTAATAAAGTGGTAGATATCTTAAGTTTAGCGGGGCCACTTGAAATCACGCTACCACTTGAAAATTTAAAATCACAATAACTTCTTAAATAATGCTCCAAATCGAACCAAATTTGGACAGTGTCTTAACTTATCTTATAAAAAACTTAGAGTAATTTGTTAACCAAGTTGCTCCACCATTTTGTTTTCAAGTGGAGACCACTTGAAAATTTCAAATTCAAATTGTAAAAAGCGTATTCCGAATTTTTTTTACTTTTGATGTATACATAGATTATACAAGTGTTTCAAATAACTTTATTAATGAACTTTATCCGCCATTTTTAATAAAGTGGCGGATATCTTAAGTTAAGCGGGACCACTTGCAATCAGGCCACCGCTTGAAAATTTAAAACCATGATAACTTCCGAAATAATACTCCAAATGGAATCAAATTTGAACAATGTCTTAACTTATCATATAAATATCTTAGATGAGTTTGTTAACCAAGTTGCACGGCCATTTTGTTTTCAAGTGGAGACCACTTGAAAATTTCAAATTTAAATTGTAAAAAGCGTATTCCGAATTTGTTTGAATTGTGATGTAAATACAGACCACTTAAGGATCTCAATGAAGTTTATTAATAAACTATATCCGCCATTTTTAATAAAGTGGCAGATATCTTAAGTTAAGCGGCGTCACTTGAAATCAGGCTCCCACTTGAAAATTTCAAATCACGATAACTTCTGAAATAATACTCCAAATCGAACCAAATTTGGACAGTGATATTATCATATAATTATCTTGAATGTTTTCACTGGACAACTTGTCCCCACATCTTGCTTCTAAGTTCCAGCCACTTGAAATCACACTGCCACTTGAAAATATGCCACACGATAACTTTTAAAATACTAAACTGATTCAAATAAAAATTGGATAGTGAACTTATGGTTCAAATATCTAGGATAAGTTCACTTGGTGACTTGATCCGCAATTTTATTTCCAAGTGGCGGCCACTTGAAAATTTGTCATTATGGTAACTTTAGTAATACAGAATCAATTCGCAACAAATTTGGGTAGTGGTATTATCATTCAAATATCTCATTTAAGTTCGGTGGGCATCTCACTCCACATTTTTTTACAAGTGGTGCCACCTGAAAATTTCTTATGACGATAATTTTTGAAATACTGATTTAATTTAAACTAGAACTGGACAATGAACTTATCATACAAATATATTGGATGATTTCGATGGGCAAATTGTTTTGCCATTTTGTTTCCAAGTTGCAGCCACTTAGACTGCAACTTGAAAATTTGCCATAATAATAACTTTTGAAACACGGCACTGATTTAAACCACAGTTGGACAGTGAACCTATGCTTCAAATATCTTGGATGTGTTTGCTGGGCAACTTGTTCCACTGTATTGTTTCCAAGTGGCGACCTCTTGAAAATTTGTTATCACGGTAACTTTAGAAATGCTTAATCAATTCAAATCAAAGTTGAAAATTGGATTTATCATTCAAACAACAAAAATCTAGAAATTTCACCTAACTCGTGAACCAATCACGTTATTGCGTCCATCTTTGGTATATCGATAATAAGTATTTGTTCGCCAAAAGTCGCCAAAAAAGTCGCCATAGGGGAAAAGTCGCCAAATTTGGTGCCAAATCTATTACCTGCGTTACTGGATCTTTTTAATGCGTTTTTAAGGAAAAATTAGGCTATTTTAATGCTAAAACAAACTAGAAATGCAGAAAACTAACATTTTTATCAACTTACTAAGCCTCTTCGAAAGAATTTCTACCAAAAAAAAAAATTATTTTCAAATTTGCAACGATATCTTAGATGAGCAACTTTGTCTGCCATTTTGATCGAAGTGGCAGTCACTTAATTTTTCATCACGATAACTTTTGAGATTTTGAATTAATTCAAACTATATGCGTACTTATCTCCCAAATACATTTCATATATATGTCAACTTAACCCACCATTTTGTTTCCAAGCGCCGGCCACTTGAAAATTTTAAATTCACATAAAAGTGCATTTATGAACCGATTTGCTTAAAACTCCATATGTGCATCAATATTTCTACCAAGTGCATTAATAATTTGTAGCCGCCATTTTAAAACAAAATGACGGCTACTTGATAAGGAAAAAGAAATCAACCTACCCTTCCGAATAAGCCGGAAGGACTTGTTTTTTTTTTTTTTTTTTTTTTTTTTTTGAGAACTAAAATTCTGTTCATTTTACCGCTTATAACTTTTTTAATTAACACAATATTTGTTTGAATTTTCATATAAGTTGCTCAATACTTTTGCCTATTAAATTATGCAAATGACATTTTTTAAAAGCTAGCGCATGCGTAGATAAAATTTATTGAATAAAAATGCTTATTTTTCGAAAGATATTTAACATTTTTGCTTTCTGATTGCAATATACTGTGTCTAATGTAGTATGCCAAATTTCCTAAAAATGGCTTTGCACTGGGTCCTACGTGTTATAATTTAATAAGTGGAAACTTTTTTTTGAAAAAAAAAAAAAAAGTTATATCTCCATGAATATATGTGGTAGCCTCATAAAAATTCATACAGATAATGAGAAATATTCTCATAATCACATGCTGCAGCTAAAACGCATTTAAAGCATTGCTTTTTACAAGATGATGGAAAACATTTTTTTTTTTCTTTTGTTTAATTTTTTACTGGTCCCGTTTTCCTCTTGAGAACACAACTTTTGCTGAAATATATGAGGCATAACATGTTCTTTACACTACCAAAGTTTCAATATGATTCGTAAAGAACTTTTCTAGATATTTGACAAAACGTTTGAATTCGAAAGTGTCCAAATACTTATTGGAAGATCAGATAGTGCAACAAATTAAATTTATATATAACAAATTAAAAAAAAAAAAAAAAAAAGAAAATATTGCTGATTTCATGCATTTATTAGAGAATTTATTTATTTATGTCAGTTTAGGGTTTAAACTTAAACACGGCTTGAACTTTCCCTTTGTCCAAACGAATAATTAATCTTATTATAGGAATAACTTTACTCAGTTTTTCCTTGTCTTTACGTCACTGGACTTTCGGGGTGACAGGTCAACATTTTTCAGTTATCTTGGAAAGTGTTAAAAAAAAAAAAAAAAAAAGAAAGAAAAAAAAAATCCTTTTAAAATGCCGAATAACCTGTACAAAATATAAAACTGAGCAAAAATAAATGAAAATGATACTCTTGAAAAAAGAAAGAGCGACATTACAAAATCCTTGATTATTTGATAAATAGTGGCGATACTCGATATACTGATATATGAATATGCTCATTCTGCTAAGCCAAGGTTTTACAAGGAGCAAAATGAACAACTATGTGGAAAATATCTTTTTTTTTTTTTTTTTTTTTTCTTAATATCGATTTTTAACCTTGAATTAAAAAATAATATTGTCCGTCTCAAAATTTTCTTTATACAGTTTCCACAGTACTAACTGTTATGTAATGCGAAAAGTGCGATAATAAACTATTGCATATTCAGTTGATAAAGTATAACTGTGCCAGTGCCAGTACCATTGTTACTGTCTGAATTGTTCGTAGATATTATAAATAAGTTAAAGAATAGCACTTTAAATTAGAAGTCGTCCAAATTTGAATATAATGCTTTTTAAAATTGTAATAAACTTTCTTTTATATATATATATATACAGTCGGTAACAAAAGTATCCGAACACTAGCAAAAATTCCTGTATAAAAAAAGTAGAGTTAATACTATTTTGTTAAAATCCTTGTTGAATCATGTTCTTAGTGTTACCGACTGTATACATAAATTTATATGGCAAGAAGTGAATTACACCTCTCTCAAAATATTGCATCCTTTTATAAGCCATTATGTTACTTCAGATTTAATGCTGATACATGGCCTGATTAACGCAGGGGCATACGGGGGATGTGCTGAAACTGGCCCTAAAAAAGTCATTTTGCCTTTTGTGGTCCTATAAATGGCAATATATATATATATATATATTTACTAAAATGCAAAATTTTGTCATTTTCGTCTCATATACAGGTATATACATATATGTACCTTTGCTGATTGGTACAAAGTGCGAGGGGGTGGATGGGGTGGGGTAAAAGTATGTGTGACCCACGCCTCACATGTAGTAAGTAATCAGGCCCTGCTATAATGCAATACAAGTCTTACTGCCGTTGTCGTGTTGTCGTCATAGATACAGAAATTTATATCGATCCGTCATCCCCATGTTCTTGTTCTCGACCAGAGAGACTTTTGATTCCAACAGGAGAATCTGCCAACATCCATCAGAGTGGTGGTAGAAAGCTTGCTGAGTGAATGAGTGGTAGATCGAAATTTTATGCCAATACTGTTGAAGAATGAAGTTAAACATAACTTAAATAATCTGGTGTGTCACTCACTGGACTTTCTCTTACCTTGAAATTTAATACTATAAACACATGTTGGAGATTAAGAGGTAACATAACGAGTACTGTTATGTAAACTTATGTTAAAACAATTCAAATTAGGCTTCGGAAGAGTTTTATATGGTAATTAGTTCTATGTTCAACCCTCTGTTTCATTACTGCACCTATATTTATATTGAATTTAAATATGTTATTAAAATTAAAGTTCACTTAAAATTAGTCACACAACTTTCACACGCAACATTCCTTGAAACTTATCAATCTTAATCAAACTTTTCCAGCAACAAACTTATATTAACTTCAAAATACAACATTTGGATCTCCTAAAATTATACATTTTTAAGTCATTCTAAGAGACACAGACAAAGATCAAACGTTAAAAAACTTGACTACGGTAATCAGGAAGCCTCAAAACGTGTAAATAATAATAATAATAATAAAAAAAAAAAAAAAACAAGCAATGAATATTTAGCTTAAAAACATACATTATTTACCATATTCATTTCAATTCATTTCAATTCCCGAACAGCTTTCCTGGAAATGGTAAAATATTATTATTAAAGCACATCCACTAACAACAAAAAAGAATGTTATCGCTTAAATATTTGCAGCCCTGTATAACTTTCGAAGATTATATACAGACCACATTGTGCACCTAAATATAATCCTATAGTAATAATACATGGCCCAGCCTGAAATACACTTCCGTCAATTTGCAATTATTGTCGCACTTTTATCTAGTTCTTTTGTGTAGCCCTGTAAACGAACAGTGAATGATTTTCCTACCATATTTTACATGAGACATGTTTTTACGCATATAAAAAGTATATATTCGTTTCATTTGGTTTAGTGCAGTGTATAGATGTTAAACTCTACTTATCAGCACTTTCCCCCATAGAAGTAATGTATATGAATTCTCTTGGGCGTCCCTGTACACGAACCATTTGCTTCATCTCAACGAAACGCTTAGTGTAGCATCCTTATACCATACCATACACATTTAGAATACCAAGTTTGGACTTTCTGCTACTATTTGTTCTTGAGCTATGCTGATAACACACAGACAGACAGACAGACCATTTGCTAAAAACATGATGTTCGTATTCAGGGGACCTCAAAACGTGCAAATATAACAAAAACTCACGTTCAAAAATTTGACCCTAAAACAATACTTTCTCTACCGTATGAGTAAGAGAAAGTAAAAAGGATTTGATTTATGAAAAATTTCATTTGTTTATTTCTAATTTATTTTTAATTTGATTTATTTATTTTTCTTTTCTTTTTCTTTTTTTGTGATTTATATAAACTGTGATTTGAGATGTAAAGCATAATGCAACGTAAAGCTTAATTTATTAACTGTAAGTGTCCATTAATTTAAAATGGATTTATTATTATTTTCTATATGTATAAGTAGAAAATATATGATCGTGAAAATTTTCGATTTAAGATTTTTCATGCATTTGCACGTTATTTGAGATGTCCTGAACACGGTTTGACCATTTTTAGAAAAGTCTGTCCGGTTGTGTGTCAGCAAAACTTTATGGTCGCTGCATATTACGAACCGATAGGCGTTTAACCAATTTTTGGTTCAATCTTGACTTAAATTGGCTCTGATTACCTTTTCGGACATATTACCGAAAAAATGGCGCTTCTATACTGCAATTTAACTCATTTATTCAAAGGCAATTCAGTTTCGATAGTGTACCAAACTTAGTATGTAAAATGTATATTAGGTAAAGCTCTCCGACAGGTAACGCTGCTATGCTGCATTTTAATCCTGTTTAAATGAAGGCTATATCTCGGTTTGGTGGCACTACTACTTAGTATTTTTCATTTATGGGAAAGCTATTATATCGCAGCTTCTGTGTCATAAAAAGGCACTAAACTTAGTGTATGACATGTATTATGAAAAATTATGCATTTTAGTGTGTATTGTCCGGCAGGTGGCATTGTTATTACTTTCTGCGATTTCGCAGATGGCTATATCTCAGAATCTACTGGTAAAATTTTCATATGTTAATTAAATTTTTACGCATTTTAACCAGTAGATTGCGCTGTTACATAAAATGATATAGATGAAAGTTTTGTGATTATCACATTATACTAGTACTTCTACATACACAAGAAGGAAGTAGTATTAGACTAGTGAAAATTTCCGACTTTAGTGTTTGATGATTGGTTAGTTGAGTTAAGGCCGATTGACTTCACTAGATCCTAGGCCTACAGCGGAAAGCCCTCTTTGGAGGTCTTTCTAAGGGATCCTAGCGTCAGCGTGTATTTACGTCAGTTTCGGAGAAAACCACGGAAAAACTTCGAATGAAGAGCGTGACCTGGGGTCGAATCTGGCACTTCATGTCTTCCAGCTTTGAGAGCAAAACCTCTCGGCCACTGGTGGGACAGATTTTCGATGAATTTATATATTTTGAGTTGTTCTGAACGCAATTCACCTATTTTAGAAAATGCGTATCTGCCTGTATATACAGCCATGGAGCTCTTTCTAAGGGGTCCTTGCCGGTATTTACGCGAGTTTTAGAGAAACCATGAAAAGCTCTGAAAGGCTAGATCAAGGAGCGCGAAATGGACTGAAACCCAGCACTTCCCATCTACTATCTTCGATCGTAGAACCATTCGGTACCTGGTAGGGACTTTTTAGAGTTATGAAAGTTTATAAATATACATTAAAATTTATCAATATTGAGTACGTTAAAAGTTTTCAAAACTTTTTACTTTCTTCTATATGTAATATAGAGAAAGTATTGGATTCGTAAAAATTTTCGACCTCGGGTTTTTGGTGGATTTACACGTTTTGAGAGCTGTAGAACACGATTTAACCCTTTTTAGAAAATGTCTGTCTGTCTGTCAGTCTGTCTGTGTGTGTGTGTGTGACAAAATTTTGTGGCAACTGTATCTCAGGAACTACTGCACAGAATTTCATACAAATTAGTATGTAGTTGCACCTTGACATAAATTAGTGCCTATCAACTTTTGGTAAAAATTGTCTTACAGGTTGCGTTGCCATCCCGCTTTTTCTAAATTTTTAACATGGTGACATAGGACAAAATTTTGTATAAATGTGCATAAAGAGAATTATTTTTTAGTAATCATTATGAAATTTACAAGAATTATTTATAATAGAGGTAGTCAACTGGGGAAAAAATTTTGTATGGGTAGGAGCCTCGTGAACCCCCCTGGGGGGAAGTCCCCCCTCGAGGGGAGTAAATTTTCAAGATGGGTATCTTTCGAAAGATCTCGTCAATACCTTTAAAACGAATGGTTGAACTATAAATCTGTGATAATTTAAAACAAAGTTATCGATTTTTTTTACTTTTAACAAAAAGTAACTTAGAAAAAAAATCTTTTTTTTTTTTTTTTTAACGAAATTTAACCAGACTTGGTATTTAGTTGGCCCCTGACATAAACTGGGGCTGATTAGATTTGGGGATCAATCACTCAACAGGTGGTGCTGTCATCGTATTTTTTCTAAATTTTTAACATGGCAGTATATAGGACAAAATTTCGTATAAATGTACATAATGGGAGTTATTCTTAACCTGTGATTGTGAAATCAATATGAATTATTGATAATAGTAGTAGTTAATTAGGAAAAAAATCTCGGTCATCGCTTCCCCCCCCCCCCCCAGGGGAAAGTACCCCCCCGGGGGGGGGGGTAAATTTTCAAGATGGGTATCTTTCGAAAGGTCTCGTCAATATCTTTAAAACGAATGGTTGAACTATAAATATGTGATAATTTAAAACAAAGTTATCGATTTTTTTTTTTTTTTTTTTTTTTTTTTTTTTACGAAAAAAAACTTTGAAAAAAAAATCTTTTTTTTTTTTTTTTTAATATTGTTACTGCGTGAATTTGTATAGGAAAATATAGAAGAAAGTCTTGTGGTGGCCACAGCATACTAGTTTAATAAGAAAAAATAAAATTTTTAATAAAAAAATAATAAATAAATAAATAAATTAAAAATTAAATGTTGCATGCGACTTAGTTTTTAATTCTCCCACAACATTACTTTATTATATTTTATCATTATGTTTAAAACTTATTTGGGTCTGATTGATAAGTTAATTTTTGAAAAATATTTTTGTGTTTGAACGTTGAAATGCTGAAATTTCATGCAGAATTATTATTATTATTTTTTTTTTTTTCAAAGTACATCACATGTATGCAAACTCTCGTAACTCTAAGACAGGTAATTCCAAAGAACGGTTTTCAACGTCCATAATCCAATTAAAAACAATAAAATAAAGAAAGCATTGGCGATGATTTAATTTCTTACATTACTGATGAGGCAAAAGTTTCTCTTTTTCTTATTTAAAAAGCTTGAAATTTGAAACAAAAAATCTTCAGGGAATAAAAAAAAAGACATGAAATTTTTGATCAATAATTGTTTTTATTTCTTCCCAGGTGTCGCCACTATAATATGAATGTCTTTCACAATTGATAATTTTCAATTCGGAGAAAAAAGAGGGTTGTCCATTATTGTTTCGTTGTTTGCTTCAAGGGATCAAAGTAAACAATATTGATTTAATATTTTAAAGGAAGAACTTATCGTTTACATTTATAATATGTAAAAGTTTTCGAACTTAACTTAGTTCTTAGGAAAAATTATTAATCAAAATTTCACAAGGAATGGAGTGGAGTGCGTTTTCACGCCGACAATCTGGGCTGCAGATTGTCCGAATATAGTTTCCTCTGTGGAGAGGAGAAGAAAAAAAAGAAAAAGTGGTCATATCATACTGAAAGTATCGGTTCTCTTCCAAAATTTTCCAAGGCATTAAAAAAAAAAAAAAAAAAAAAAAAAAAAAAAAAAAAAAAATTGCCTTCCCCCACCTTATCTTTTAAAAATAATAATAAAAAATAGCACTTGCGATAACTAATTAGCATCTTATATCACTAATAAAGCTAGAATTTCTCCTTTTCATATTTAAAAAGCTTGAAGAAAAAAAAAATCTCCAAAGAATTAAAAAAGCGTTTAAATTTTTTAAGTCAATAATTATTTTTTATCTCCAGGATGTCGCCTTTATAATCGTTTTTCATGTTCGGTTCATATTTAAAAAGCTTGAAGGGAAAAAAAAAAAAAAAAAAAAAAATCTCCAGACAATTAAAAAAGCACGTAAAATTTTTTAAGTCAATAAATTTTTTTTAATCTCCAGATGTCGCCACTATAATATGAACGTCTTTCATGTTCGGTAACTAGAGAGAAATCTGAGGCCGTAGCGAACGATATATTTCGAGGAGAAAGGGGATGGCCCCCCATCCCCCCGGTGCAAATTATAAAATTAGCCTACTCAACAATGATTTAAAGTGGTTTAAAGCCGATTGATCTAAATATTCTAAAAATACATATATTGAATAAGATTTATCTTTTTTGACACCATCACCCGACTACAATAAGTAATGGAATTATTGTTTTCGGTTAAAAATTTCGATATCCTGCTTTACAGGGTCACAACAGATATCAAGTAAGCATTTCTGCAAATTAGTGTTCGTCCAGAAGACAGAAACGGGTTAAGGTTTCTCTGGTGGAAAGACATAGATCAATCAGCAGTCAAAGAATACCGGCGTACCCGTCAGGGTTGCCAGGTGAATCCTACATTTTTAATTTTTAATACAACTCCTTTTTTGAAGTGTCAAACTATTGGACAATCACAAATTTTTGTTTTCTATTTGCAGCGTTTATTTTAATATAAAATTAGTGGTGTGTAAAAATAAAAATGTAGTATTCAACTGGCAACCTTGGGGTGATTCCAGCCTCTGGATCACTTCGACCCATGAAGTAAAGGTAGAAAGAAGAAGAATATCTTCTATGGCGTTTCAGAATCAAAACCGCCGCATTTCGCCGCATCGTGACGCTAGTATCGGTACCTGCGTCCATTTAACATTGTTTGAATACGAAATCTTTATTATTTTGTTTATTAAATTAATATTTTCAAGTAATATCAGCTCAAAAATGCTAAAAAATTATTCACAGAAGTTAAGGTGCAGACAGGTAAGTCATAAACACTTTTCAACTTCATTAGAAAATATTAAAAAAATTAAAATTAAAGTTTTTATTAAGGGAAAAAAATGTATAAAATATTGTTTAACTGATTTTTTATTAACTTATTTTTTTATTTGCTTGTGTGCATGTGTGTGGACATAAGTTTTAGTAATTATTTAAATTTAATTGTTTAAATTTAATACATTATTTAATTTTAAACGTAGTTATTTTAATTTAATTTGATTTAAATTAATTTAAAACATGTTTAATTTATATTAAACAAAAGTAAACGATTTATTCTCTTATTAAATATATATATATATATATATATATATAATAAATAAAACTTAAAATGCTTTTTAAATTACCACAAACTAATAATAATTACTATCAGAAAGCTATGTGAATGAACAATGAAAATTTGAATAATTAAAATCATTTAGAATTGTTTTCCAGAACTACGATTTTCTCTATTAAAAGGCCACTTTGTAAAAGTCCAATACTTGAAGGTATAGTTGGTGTCCTTTTTAGAAAGGTTTCGCTGTATTTTATTGCCTAGTGACATATTCTATTAAAAAAAAAGGTTTTACTCCCTTCAAATAGCCGAGAAGCTGGAAGACGGGAAGTGTCGGGGGCGATCCCATGTAGCACTTGCCAATCCAGCCTTTCGGAGTTTTCCGTGGTTTTCTCCTAAATTCATGGATGATAACCACCTAGAAAGATCACCACCAGAATCTCTCTTCCCTTATGCACAAGTCCCTAGTGCAGACAATATGTCTTAACCTATATACCATACCATACTTGTAATTTTTATCAAAATATTTTCAAATCTAAATTAAACATAAATAAACGATTTATTCTCTTATTTAAAATAAATTTTAAAAAATCTTAAAAAGCTTTCAAAATTATCATACACTAATAATAAAAATTATCAGAATGCTATATAGATAAACAATGTGAATTTGAATAATTAAAATCATTTAGAATTTGTTTCCAGAATTCCGATTTTGTCTATTAAGAGATAACCTTTGTAAAGGTCCAATATTTCAAAGTACGGCTGGTGGCCTTCTTAGGAAGGTTTCGCTATATTTTATTGCCTGCCGATAATTCTTGTGATAATTTTACACGAGTGGTGCTGCTATCGAAGCTAAAAACGGAAAGTACCGGGTTCGTTTCCATGTAGCACGTGTCAACCTAGCCTTTGGGAGTTTTCCGTGGTTTTCTTCGAAATTCGCATTAATGCGAGCTAGAAACATACAAAAAGAACCCAATCAGAAAGCATCTTCCCTTAGGCCCAGGTCTCTAGTGCAGACAATTGGCCTTAAGAGGGGACAATACCTAATCTCGCCGGCAGCCTTCGCCCATGTTATTCTATGGGAAAATTTGTTGCTACAATTACACATTACCTAATGAATATTTTTAAATTCTGTTTTCGCAGTCAGAAAATTCATAACCGTTAAATGAGTACTCATTTTTGAAAAATTCATTTTTTTTTAATTTTTACATTTTAATTTTGAGTTCAAAAATGCGATTTTTCACAAAATGCATTTTTCTCATTTTCTAATCGCAAAATGAAATACTAAAATTTTAAAAAATTAATTTTTGGAAAACAAGTACTAATTTAACGCTTATGAATTTTCTAAATGTGAAAACAGAATTGAAAAATATTCATTAGGTAATGAGTAATTATGTAAACAAATTTTCCCATAGAATAACATGGGCGAAGGCTGCCGGCGAGATTAGGTATTGTCCGCTCTTAACCCGAATACCATACCTGTAATTTTTATCAAAACGCTTTTACATTTGAATAAAACATAAGTACTTCAAAAAGGAATATTAAAAAAAATTATATATTATTAATAACTTATATAAATAATATTGAAAGTTGAACAATTTGTTCTAGTACGAAAAATGTTTTATACGAAAAAACAAACGAAATACGAAATACGAAAAAACAAACTTATTCCTGAAAAGCTTTTACGATTAAAACAAATTAATATCATTGATTGTCAAAAAGATATATAGAAAGATTATGCAAATTTGAATAGTTAAAATCATTTAGAATTTGTTTTATAAATTAAGATTTTTTGAACCTCTATTAAAAGGCCTCTGTATAGGTACAATATTTAAAGGTATAATGGACGGCCTTTTTAGAGACATTTTATTGTATTCCATTTCTAATCAATAATTTTTGTGATAACTGTAATTTTTCCACCCGACCAGTGGTCGAGAGGTTCTGCTCTCGAAGCTGGAAGACAGGAAGTGCCGGGTTCTAAATACTTGATTACTTTAATAATGCTGGGATAGTTTAATTTGCATAAACATACCTTAGGCTCAGCAATTTTTCATAGAAAAAAATGTTTCGAAGTATTTCGTGATGTATAAATCAGAGTTATTTTTATTAATAACTAGCAGGCTTTGCCCGCTTCGCTGGTCACTATATTTAAAGGAAACTCTTTTCTATATAGTTTTATGAAAAAAAGAGAAAATAATAATACTGAAATCGCTCAAAAGTTCGCTTTGGGTTCCCGCTACCTTCGGCAGCGCTTTGTTCGTCCTCGCATTCTGCGATACCTGTCCCTATTGCCTGCGACAATGACTTACCCGTGGGCTTCCATTTAGGTGCTTATCATATATGACAATTCCGATACGGACAGTATCGAAAATTTTGAAGTAGCCCTTTATATTTGAATCCTAGTTATATATGAGCAACATTATACGTGATGTACATAATATTTGCTTTCAAGTTATTCTCTATATTTATTTGATTTAATCGATCAACCATAGAATGACAGCAATTTCAAGCGAAATATAATATTACAATATGCTATGATCGGCTACTTCTATCGCATGAGACAATTATTATTATTTTGTGGTTATATATACTTCATGCTTAGTTAATAGTAGTTGGTATATAGAAAAATAAATAAATTAACATGTAAACTTGATCATGGTACAGCCTTAATGCCCTTGGGGACGTTTAAATTTTTGTTGCCGTTTTAGACCAAAATATAATTTATGCGATTATTGTTCTTATACGCAAGCGAAGTGTGACGTCACTGACCGTCCGTGGATGCAAGAAAATGATTTCCTATGTTAATCGCCCATTGGATTTTTTGTAAAAAATGATTAAAAATCGAAGAAAATTATTTCCTGATTTTAATCCTCATATTTGGGTACAGATATGTATCAGTTATCATGTGCATGTGTTAGATTGAGTTATTTTGCTGTCAAATTGACAAAATTTTAATTTTAAATTTCAAAACTCTGTCGTTCTTGGCGCTTATTGTATTTGGTGATCAAAAACGTAATACGAAAATATACATGCCAGATGTATATTTTCGTAATATGCATTGTACTAAATATTGTTTCATATTATTCATTACTGTCTTAAAATAAGTTGTTAAAATAACCATGATTTTTGAAAGGAATTAAATTATGCTCGCCAAATAATTTGGTGATATTTTATTTTTCTACCAAGGATGACCGATATCAAATCTATTCCGCTACAACATATTAGTATCTTATATCAGATACTTTATTTAGACATTTGAAAACAAATTTGACTTCAAATTATGATAGAATATTTATCATTTCCCTTTTAATCAGTATATTAGTTGGATATTGTGTAAATATCATCCGCGATTGTAATGATCGATAGATGGCGCTTTCTCAACACTGCAGTTGTTAGTAAACATTATAGCCACGTGTGTTCCATTAGTGTTCTTTTGTTATTCTACTTAATATTCGTACTATAATTTCTCCGCCATTACATTATGGAAAATTGATTGCTTTTGGAAAAAATACTTCAGTTTATTCAAAGTTCGATCGGAAGTAGATTTTTAACTGAAGTTGAACAAATATTAATTTCAAATCATCTGATTAATTCTTTACTTCCATTAGCCGAAGCAACTGAAATTTTAAATTTGTCATTTGGAAATAAATGGAAGCTCAATTCTGGATTTCTTGATCCTTTGGAGTTAGATTGTAGCACACAACAGTATGTGTTATCTTTTTTACCGTATTTATTCATTTTTATTCAATAAATATATGTGAAACTAAATATCGGCAAGCAATGGCGGCTGTATGGAATTCGAATTAAACCATGTTTATTGTAATTTCACCTTAGCCCACCAGAGGGCGAGCATTTCATTACAATCGCGGATCCTTTGTAATGAAATGTTTGTGTTTTCAATCGAATATGGAAGTTTGCCTTTTTCTAGAAGAGTTTTGAAATAAAAAATTCAAATTTTGTCAATTTTACAATAAAAATAACTTATTCTAATGCATGGACATGATAAGTAATACATATCTATACAATACGGGGATTAAAATCGGGAAATATTTTTCCTCGATTTTTAATAATTTTTTATAAAAGATCCAACGGGCGTTTAACATAGGAAATATTTTTCTTGCATCCACGAACGGCCAGTGACGTCATCACTTTGCTTGCGTATTTCTTTCTATCTTTTCCTTGGCGAAAAATGTCCGATCTACTTCAGCATCAAAATTATAAAAAATTGTCAAGAATTATCAATAAGAAAATACCTTTAATATATTTTATGCCAAGCGTGTTTCATCCGCCATACTAAAAAAAAAAAAAAAAAAAATCTGAAGTTGAGGTATATAAAAAAATGCTGTGCGATAAAATTCAGAAGAAATATGTTAGATTTGTAATATTACTATTTTATTTTTAAATTATAAAGTGTCATTTTCTCATCGACCAATTTAACATTTAGTAATTTCTTATTTTTCGCGTGAACGCATATTTCATTTTATGCTGAAAACAATAAATAAATACATCTCGTAAACTTTTTTTGGCAACAATTAAAAATTTAAATGGCTTATATTAAGCCAATATAAGTCAATAAGTTTATTATTTTCATATTTTAATTAATTTTAAAGATTTTTTCATTTTATTATTATTATTTTTTTTCCAAACCATCCCTGACCTATAAGGAAAAAAACAAAAAAAGAATGATCGAAATCGGTCAAGCCGTTTACGATTTTATAAAGGACATAGAGACAAACATTCATTTTTATATATATAGATGCAATGTATAGGTCTGTTATGTCCTCGAAAAAGTCCCCAAATAAAGTTTTCAATGTCCTCGAAATTTACTTCGATTCCAGGACAAACTGTAATTTGCATAGATATAGTAATTTATATAGATCTATCCTCCCCACGTTAACGAGCAAAGATTTTTGATGCCGAAAAAGTTTTTTGGCATCAGCCATTAGAGAGTTAAAACTTGAAAATAGTAATAGAATATAGAATGTTAATGAATTTTGAAAATGCCGAAATATTGCTCGGCTTTTAAGTATTCTAATAAATATATGAAAAGAAATGGGATAAAAGTTTCATAAATAAGTTATATTCAAGTAATTGATGAAAAATATAAATTTTATAATTAGTTGCTTTGTTATTATTATGATACAATTACTGTCTTCATATTTAATGGATTTTTTTTTTTTTTTTTTTTTAATTTTAAGATTTTATATAAGTAAGTAATATGGAATTCTCAAAATTCTTTCAAATGTAGTTAGCAGCCGCAAAAGTTTTAATATATAACTAGTATGTTGTGGCCACCCTAAGACTTTCTTCTTTATATAATCCTATACAAATTTACGCAATACAAATTATTTATTAAAGTACAGTCGATAACAAAAGTCTCCGAACACTAGCGAAATTTCCCATGTAAAAAAAGTACACTGAATGCAGTTTTGTTAAATAAATCCTTGTCCAATCCTGTTCTTAGACAGTCTAAAAACAGGATAAATTATTTTTCATGATGAATGCAGACGATTTTTATCTCAAAGAAGTATTTCCTTATATTATTAAAATCTGTGCGCATCTGTCTTTCGGTCTGTCTGTGAGAAATGCCTTGTGACCGCTGAAGCTCCGGCGCTAATGGTCGCATCGCCTCGAAACCGGTGTCGACAGACGCAGAATTTCTTCATCTCGACATCGCGATAATTCGCTAAGCGATGCAACCCTAATTAGCGGAGATATTAATTAAAATGTCCACCCATGTCTACCGAAAAATGACCCAGAATTCATGATTAAATGCTTAAAAAGCGACATTTTTACGGAAAAAGTGGGAAATTAATTAGAAATATCAGTCGTATTGTTACAAACAAGATACCATTGGAAAGGGCTTTTATATCTCAATCCGATGGTTTAAACGGCTTATCGATCGGACAATTAGATTTTTTTAAATTAACTAAACTAAAAAGAAATGGTGGCAACAAATCACAAGCATTTTAACTTGGCAGACGATCTTGAACGGAAAGAAAAAACATCTGCTATTTAATGAGGTCACGTGTTTTTGTACTTTGATTAAAATTTGCAATATTCTATTTTCTTCAATTTTTCAAAATTCGCACATTTCAATTAGTATACAATCTTAACACCACAAAACAAACTTGCAGTTCAAATTTCATCCATTTTGGTCAATAAACAAAAGATTTACATTTTAATTGCAAATTAAATTTTATCTTTACACGCCTGACATTTTATCTGTTGAAAGAGGATGAAAGTTTCAAAACGACACAAATACACTTAAGGTAAAAATATTTCTTTTTCTATTTACTTCCATTAACCGACTACCGTAGATAATGGAATTCGAAATTTCACCTGACTTACACGTTTTGAGGTGTCATGGCGCTGTAATAATTTAAAATTTCAATATTTAAAATTCTAATTATGTTTAATTTTTTTTTTTTTTTTTAATATGTCATTCGATACACATTTTAAAGTACGGTTACATTATCGAAAGGGGAATTCGAGATTTCACCCGATTTACACGTTTTGAGGTCTCCTGATTAGGTTTTCTTTTGCATCGCAATAGTGGAATTCGAGATTTCAGCTTATTTACGCGTTTTGAGGTCTCCTGAATGGATTATCTTTTGTATATCAGCTACTAATTAAAGTGTCGAAAAGGGAATTAGAGATTTCACCTGATTTACACGTTTTGAGGTGTCCTGAATGGGTTTTCTTTTGTATCTCAGCTGCTAATTAAAATAATTTCATAAGTAATACATCATTTGAAAGCTTTGTTGATTTGGAATTGAATAGTAGATTACAGAAATTCGATATTTCGACATTTTTCCTGATTTAAACGTTTTGAGGTGTCCTGAATGGGTTTCTCTTTTGTCTCAGTTACTAATTAAAAAAATTTCATAAGTAATACATCATTTGAAAGCTTTGTTGAGTTGGAATCGAACAGTAGATTACAGAAATTTCTACCGCCAGATGGCGCTGTAATATTTTTAAATTACAATATTTCTATTTCTAATCATGATTAATTTTTTTTTAATGCGTCATTCGATACACATTTAGAAGTACCTTTACATTATCGAAAATGGAATTCAAGATTTCACCAGATTGACACGTTTTGAGGTCTCCTGAATCAGTTTTCTTTTGTATCTCAACTACTAAATAAAATAATGTCATAAGTAATATATCATTAGAAAGCTTTGTTGATTTGGGATCGAACAGTGGAATACAGAAATTTCTACAGCCAGATGGCGCTGTAATATTTTCAAATTTCAATATTTCAATTTCTAATCATGATTAAATTATTTTTAATACATCATGCGAAAGATATTTTAAAGTTCTTTTATATTATCGAATGTTTTCAGCAGACTTACACGTTTTGAGGCGTCCTGATTAGGTGTTCTTTTGCATCTCAGCTAATTGAGTAAGACCGTTCAAAATTGGTATTCGTAGGTTAATTAGAAGGGGCTGAAAGGGTGGGCGCGCGTATCCCCTAAATTGCATGCGCGCAGCGCGCACGGGACTACGCTACCGAAGGCAGTGGGGACCCGGTCCCACTTTTTAACCGATGGGAAATATTTTTTTTTAATTTTCTTTTCTTAAGAATAAAAATTTGATTTGAGAAGGAATACGTGCGCGCAGCGTGCGTATACCTTCACACGTGCGCGCACAGCGCGCATGGGTCTGCGGTGCCGAAGGCAGTGGGGACCCGATGTGATTTTTTACCCGATCAGAAATGATTTTTTTTAGTGGGCACGAAGTATCAGGGAAGGAATGCGGGCGTGCAGCGCGTGTAATCTTTAACTTGTGCGCGCGCAGCGCGTACGGGACTGCGCTGCCGAAGGCAGTGGGGACCCGGGCCGACTTTGCACCCCATGAGAACTGATTTTTTTTCTTTTCTTTTCTTAAGAATAAAAATTTGATTTGAGAAGGAATATTTGCGCGCAGCGCACGTATACCTTCACACGTGCGCGCGCAGCGCGTGGGTCTGCGCTGCCGAAGGCAGTGGGGACCCGGTGTGAGTTTTTACCCGATCAGAAATGATTTTTTTTTGGGGGGGGGCACGAAGGATCAGTGAAGGAATACGCGCGCGCAGCGCGCATGGGACCGCGCTGCCGAAGGCAGTGGGGACCCGGGACGACATTTTACCCGATCAGAAATGATTTTTTTTTAAATTTCTTTTCTTAGGACTAAAAGTTACTGTTAGTGATTGATTAATTATAGTGATTCATTTGAAAATAATGACCCGCTAGCGGGCGAAGATCGCTAGTCTCTTATATTATTAAAATCTGTACGCGAGCGCGCGCGCGCGTGTGTGTGTGTCTGTGAGAAACGGCTTGAAGCAGCTAAGGCTCGGCCGTTAATGGTCGCACGGACTTCGAACAGGTACCGTCGGACGGAGAATTTATCGCAGATGTACGATATCTAATTTGCTAAACGATGCGACCCTAATTAGCGGAGATAATAATTAAAATGTCGACCCATGTCAAATCAAAAAACGATTCAAAATTGCAGCCCATCATCATTTTCGACCGGAACCACGTACCTGGAAAGAATAAGGAGAAAGAGAAAATTTCGTGGGTTTTTGTAAAGCGATCCTGTTCGAACGGTTCGAGATATCGAAATACATCTCTACCAAAAGAAAGAGAATTTATTACCGATTCTTATGGTACAATTTTTTTTTTTTTTTTTTTTTTTTTTTTTTTTTTTTTTTAAAATACGGATTTTTTATATTTTTAAAAAAAGTTTTAAAAAGGATCGAAATTTTCTTTTTTTCTCGATCGTCCTTTTGAAACGCCCTGTACGACTGAGTAACTGTTCCATTTCTTAACAACTGGTATATTTGGAAAGGTCATTTAATCCTCTTTCGAACCATATAAACATTTTTACAAAATTAGCGATCCATATTTTTAGATTTTACGAAACATCGATTTTTTCACAAAACATTTTATAACTCAAAATCGTTTAGAGATAAATAATTTCTTTTCTTTTCTTTTTTTTTTATAAATAGATCTCGCTTCAACAATTCAATTCCCAAAAGATAGAGAGAAAATTTAAAAAACTGAATGAGTTATAAATTTTTCAATTTTAGGCATTAAACCATTGAAAATGCCGTACTTCATTCCAAAATGAATACCGTAATCAAATCATGCAGACGTCCGTTGCGTCACCATGACAACCCGTTCAGACAGGAAGCATTTCTGGACGGAAGCGGAAAAAAAAATAACAGCTGGCACTGATTGAGAATCGGAGGCATTTTGAGTAGAATAAAAAATTGCAAATGTCTATTTTCTTCAATGTTTTACTTTCGCACACGACACTTAGTATACAATCTTAACACCACAAAACAAACTTGCTGTTAAAATTTCATCGATTTTGGTCAATAAACAAAATGTTTAAGTTTTAATTGCAAATTAAATTGTCTCGAAAGAGGATGCTACTTTCTATAGCAACACTTAATTTTTTCACTTAAGGTAAAAATATTTGTATTTACCAAAAATATTTGTTTTTACTTCCATTAACCGACTACCGTAGGTAATGGAATTCGAAATTTCACCTGACTTACACGTTTTGAGGTGTCATGGCGCTGTAATATTTTAAAATTTCAATATTTCAGATTCTAATTATGTTTACATTTTTTTAATACGTCATTCGACACACATTTTAAAGTACGGTTACATTATCGAAAGTGGAATTATATTATCGAAAGTTTTCACCAGATTTACACGTTTTGAGGTGTCCTAAATCAGTTTTCTTTTGTGTCTCAGCTGCTAATTAAAAAAATTTCATAAGTAATACATAACTAGAAAGCTTTTTTGAATTGGAATCGAACAGTGGAATACAGACATTTCTACCACCAGATGGCGCTCTAATATTTTCAAATTTCAATTTCTAATTATGATTAACTTATTTTTAATACATCATTCGAAAAATATTTTAAAGTTCTTTTAAATTATCGTAAGTTTTCACCAAATTTACACGTTTTGAGGTGTCCTGAATCAGTTTTCTTTTATGGCGCTGTAATATTTTCAAATTTCAATATTTCAATTTCTAATTATGATTAAATTATTTTTAATACATCATTCGAAAGATACTTTTAAGTTCTTTTAAATTGTCGAATTTTTTCACCAGATTTACACGTTTTGAGGTGTCCTGAATCAGTTTTCTTTTATGGCGCTGTAATATTTTCAAATTTCAATATTTCAATTTTTAATTATGATTAAATTTTTTTAATACATCATTCGAAAGATATTTTAAAGTTCTTTTATATTATCGAAAGTTTTCACCAGATTTACACGTTTTGAGGCGTCCTGAATCAGTTTTCTTTTGTATCTCAGCTACTAATTAAAATAATTTCAAAAGTACTACATCATTAGAAAGCTTTTTTAAATTGGAATCGAACAGTGGAATACAGAAATTTCTACTGCCAGAGGGCGCTGTAATATTTTCAATATTTCAATTTCTAATTACGATTAAATTATTTTTAATACATCATTCGAAAGATATTTAAAAGTTATTTTAAATTATCGAAAGTTTTCTCCAGATTTACACGTTTTGAGGTGTCCTGATTACGTTTTCTTTTGCATCTCAGCCAATTCAGTTAGATCGTTCAAAATTGGCATACGTATGTTAATTAAGAGGGCCTGAAAGGGTGGAGAAAAATAGGCGTGGACCGCTCGCGTATCCCCTAACTTGTGCGTGCGCAGAGCGCACGGGACTGCGCTTATAAGGAAAGACAGGCGTATAAGTGTAAAGAACTTTTAAAATGGTGATGAAAGGAAACAAAAAATGTGTCAAAAGTGGCTTAACCCTTTAAAGTTCACTATATACAGTTGAACCTCGTTAACGGGAATTACTTTTAACATGAACTGTTTCCACAATGCCCGTCAAAATGAAGATTAGTTTAGTTATATAAAGATTAAACACTGATAGTATGAACTACTGAAAACATGAACAATTTTTTTATTCCCCTTTAGATTCACGTTAACAAACTTCGACTGTATTTTCTTTTAAATATTAACTAATTTCAAAACTGGTATTGGTGTTTAGGTTAAGACCAGTTATCTACTGTAGGGACTTGGGCCTAAGGATACTTGCTCTCTTTGGGATGAGAAGTCTTTCTAAAGAGTTTAGGATAAATATTTGTGCTTTTAAATGTGAAAATCTCTATCAAAAAGACGAATAAGATCAAACTTCTATGTTTAGTCATTTTATTTTATTTTTACTTTCTTCTATATAAATAATATATATATATATATATATATACAGAAGAAAAATTGTTGCATGTATGCATTATATATATATATATATCTTATGAGTTTAATATGAGGAGTACAAAATCCACTGTTTACTCACCAGGTCTAAAAAATATTAAACTCAATTTCTTACAGTGCCACATATCCCCACCAGTTCGAGCCCAGGTACAGTCGGTAACAAAAGTATCCGAACACTAGCAAAAATTCCTATGTAAAAAAAGTACACTTCGTTCGGTTTTGTTAAATAAATCCTTGTCGAATCCTGGTTTTAGCCAGTCGATTAAGAATATGATTCGATAAGGATTTATTTAACAAAACAGTATGAAGTGTACTTTTTTTACATAGGAATTTTTGCTAGTGTTCGGACACTTTTGTTACCGACTGTAAGTTCATCATACTTGCAGCTCGGAGTTTTCCGTGGTTTTCTCCGAAACGCGCGTAAATACGGACTAGATCGTGTTAGAAAGAACATTAGTGGAGGGCATAACCACCCAGGGTTAAAACCCTTGTGTAGTCATTTGACCTTAGTCCTAATTTTAACACCGTTGAACAAAAAAATGCTAAGTGTTTGGTTTCAGATCAGAACCAATGAACGTTAAAGGGTTAAATATTATACGACATCAGGATACTTTTCTGTTTAATTTCTCTTCAGCCGAATTTTAAGGTAAATTATGTAAATAAGATAAATATTTTTGTTTTATAATGTGAAAGTCCTTACTAAAAAGCAGCATAAACCTCAGTGTTACGTGATTTTATTTTATTTTTACTTTCTTCTGCGTATCCATAAGAAGAATGTAACCCACCAAAATTTTATATTTAATTAGACCTTGAAATGAGTTAGTTCATTTTGGAGTAAACTGCCTAGCTGGTGGCACTGATGATTTGCAGTTTTCAGCATTTAAGAGATGGTTTTATCGTAACTTCTGCTGGTCCTTCAGAGAGGTGACTTTTTAATAGAGGTTCAGAAAATAGTGATTGAAACAACAAATTCTAGAAGTTACATAAATTTAATTTTTAAGATATACATTATTTGTCTGTTTAACTTTCTATTTCTAAGAATTATCGATATTTGTTTAAATTTTAAAAACTCCTTAGTAATAATTTTGTTTTCCAAGAAATTTCATAAATTTCAACGAACTGTTTAGTTTAGCATCACATCTGCAAGGAAAAAAAAAAAAAAAAAAAAAAATTACTCAATCTATAAATTTCCATTAAAGTTCCTGCCAGGAAACACTAATTTGAACTTTAAATTTTGAATATAAGCTAGATTAAAATAATTTAAATTTATCGTTTAAAGTCATCATTATCATTCATAAGCTACTGCATTTAAATTTATTAAAATAATAATTACAAGAAAAGAAAAATAAAAGCTCACTCAAATAGAACTCAATCTACTTAGCCAAGTTAAGTTAGATGAATATGTAGAAATAACTTGCAGAACATTTTCTGAATTTGCAACAAAATTCATTCATTATTATTTTGATAAAGTACAATTTCTTAAAATTTACAAAACTTCAACGAATTAGCCTATGAAAATTTATTTTATAATAAATTGTTTTATATTTAAGATAGACATTTAACACCCCCTCCCCTCCACATACACGCGTAGACATATGTATTTATATTTAAAAAAAAACATTGAATATTTTTATGCTGTCTAATCATAAAAAATGAAATTTATTAAACATTAAAAAGTAACATATTCCGAAAATTTTTATAGTTAATATTTATTGATTATTAAACATGCATATGATTATAATTACGCTAAAAAATCAAAATAACCGTCTTGATTCTAAGAAATAAGCTAATAAAATCTGTCATAATCTGCATTACCCAACGTGATTTGAGGAAACTTTTTGGGTGTTCCAATATGGCTGAATCGGTTACACACGGAGTAAGAAATAACTTACTCCGTGATTCATATGCGCATGTTTCTCAAGATTCGTTGCATAATTAATAACTGTTTGTTTATATTTTCCTTTTTAACACGGATTAAGAGTTTCCGTGCTTTTAAAACAATGTTATGAGTTTTTAAACATGAAATGATCTACAATCTTCTCCTAATAAAAATTTTTCTTATATATAAATTCAGTTAAATATTTGCCAAAAAAAAAAAAAAAAGTGGTAAACTATTTATTTCAGTTTTCTTATTAGTTGTTTTGTTAGTGCATAAATTGTATTTGAAGCGTGTTTTATTTTATTTTTTTTTTGTTTCCTTTCTTTTTTTTCAAATTATATTATTGTGTAAATGGAAAAAATTTAGTTTACTAAGGAGCTAGTATGTTATTCGATAATATTTGTAAAAAATGCATGAAAAATGAATTTCGCAGAGAAACATTTTCTTGAATATCATATGACATTATTGTTTTTGATATTACGTTATTTTGTGCAATTGATATTATGTGCAATCTTACCAGTTCATTCCAAAAATAAAATCATCATCAATATTTTTATTAGGAACTTGTGTTCTCATTTTAAGGTTAATGCATAAATTTAAGATTAATGGTTCCTAATTATTGTAGAAATGAAATATGAATTGAGAATATCAAATTAATCTTACAATTATCTTTTCTCGAGAACAAAGAGCTATTAATCATATTTTTCACTAATGCGAAATTCCCTATTATTTTGAATTAGTACTTTAAAAAAATATCTTTGGATTCTCTTAAGCAAAGAAATAATAATAAAGTTGTACAATATTAAGATAAATTAAATTAAAACATTAAAAGAAGTGAGTAATCAAGAGCAGTGGCGCACCCAGAATTTCTGTCTGGAGGGGGCTAAAGAATAATTGGGTCCTGTAGTACACAGTAAATAGGTTTATGGGCATATACGCACACATACATAAAAAATCTGCTTTAAATATTTCTTTTGAAATAACTAAACGAATGAATGAAATTGAATTTAAGTTGAGTAGCGCAATAAAGGAATTTATATCAGTATATAATATGCTATGTTACAATAGTTCGGTCAGTTGGAGTTAGCACTGAGCTTGTAAACACAAAATTTATCCAAAATGAAATGCCCTCCTCCCATATTTTCATTGAAAATAAAATTTGATCAAATTTAATACTCTTTTGCACTGCATTACATATGCAAATGCAGCAATACGTAAGTAATTAAGAAATTATAATAATTATAGCAAATAAATGTGTGTTATGTTATGTTGTGATATGTAGGAATTATAAAAGAATTTCAGTGTAACTTTTACATGGCTATTTTTATTTAATTATCTGGAGTATTCGGGCGATGCTTCTAGGTTCAGTTAACAAAAACAAATCGGACGCATAGTCTTCGTGGGTGTTAGTCAACACAGCAAACAGGAGGCAGAACCTCATAATATAATAAAACATTAATTCTATTCTAATATATGATATATTAATTAGAATTTTAATTTGTTCAATTAGCAAATATTTCAAGCGTTACCTATTTGTGTTCATTACAGAATATTGTATTCCAGTATAATATCTATATATATTATAAAATTTGAATTTATATAACAGGAAATAATCTTGCGTGTCACTCACACGACTTTCTCTTACCCTGAAATTTTATACTATAAATACAGCTTGGAGATTAAGAGGTAACATAGCGAGTACTGTTATGTAAACCTATGTTAAAATAATTCGAATTAGGCTTCGGAAGAGTTTTATATGATAATTAGATCTGTATGAGGGGGGCTGCCGCCCCCTCCTCAACCCCCCGTTTCATTACTGCACCTACATTTATGTAGAATTTAAATCTGTTATTAAAATTATAAGTTCACTTAAAATTATTCAGACAACTTTCACACGCAACATTCCTTGAAACTTATCAGTCTTGATCAAACTTTTCCAGCAACAAACTTATAATTAATTTGAAAATACAACTTTTGGATCTTCTGAAATTATTCGTTTTTATGTTACTCTAAGATACACAGACAAAGATCAAACTTTAAGAAACTTGATTTTGGTAATCGGGAAGCCTCAAAACGTGTAAATATACGAAAAATAAGCGATGAATATTTGGCTTAAAAACATACATTATTTATCATATGTCTATGAGGAATTCATTTCCATTCTTGAACAGCTTTCCTGGAGATGGTAAAGTATTATACTAAAGCACTTCCAATAACAATGAAAAAGAATGTTATCGCTTAAATATTTTCAGTCTTGCATATCATTTGAAGATTATGTACAAACCCCATAGTGCACCTAAATATAATCCTATAGTAATAATATACGGCACAGCCTGAAATGCATTTCCATTAATTTTCAACTATTGTCGCACTATAATCTAGTTCTTTTGTGTAGCCCTGTAAATGAACAACGAATGATTTCCCTGCCATATTCCACATGTGGCATGTTTTTACGCATATGAAAAATATATATTCATTTCATTTGGTTTAGTGCAGTCTGTAGATGTTAAACTCTACTTATCTGCAATTTCCCCCATAGACGGAAATTGCACCTTTCCTTACTTCGTGATTTTATGATTGCAATTTTCATCTGCAGTTGTTATGACATTTAATTATTTCTGTCTCTCTCTCTTTTTTTTTTTTTTTTAATTGTCAATTTCAATTACTTAAATGTGATTTCATTTTTATTTTTATCATTTCCAAATATATTTAAGTGTACATGCTATGAAAATTTATCATAATATAAATGTTTAATGTCAATGTAAATCTGAAATTTAAATTATTTTAAATCTATGCAATGTTGAAGTTAAATAAAATAAATGAAAATTTTCATTGTAATGTAAAGACATGATGTCTTCATATTTTAAGAATTAAAACTGCTTGATATATTTAAGTTCCTTGAGGCTGTACATTAGTGAGATTCCCTTTTCCTTTCATCCCATGTTATCTTATGAGATTTTTGTTGTTTTGTTTTATAAGGACATCTCATTCAAAGATGAAATTTTTTGTAGGGATGAAACGGATAGTGATTTTGCCGGATATCTGATATCCGGAGCTCCTTTGCCTACCGGATACGGATATCCAGACCGGATATCCGGCATTAGTTTTGTTTTTTGTTGTGTTGTATACTTTTCTTTTCTTTATTTTAAAACAATAAAATATAAACATATTTCATACTATACTATTCTTTTAAACACATTTTAAATAATAATTTATTTAAGCATATTTATTTAGCATTCTATTTATTTGTGCAATATTGTGATGAAGAATAAAACTTAAGTCTAACATACTAATTCCTACACTCGCAATTTGTCACAAAAATATAGGTTTTGTTCAGAATTATAAAACAAAAACTTATCATTTACACATTTTTTACAGTACTAAAAAATGTGTGCTTGATATGTACTATTTAAAAAAAAAAATTAAACAAAATATTTTACTAATATAATCATAGTTGAATGGTTGGTTATTTTCATAAGAAAACGTATATATTGTGGCCATCACACACCACTTACTGTTTAAATTGTGCAAAAGTTTAACCATAGCTTCACACAATAAATATTTTATGTATGGAGTTTGGTGCAATTTTAATCAATAGATGTTGAGATATAGGCTTGTGAAAAATCATAATAGCAGATCCACTTGTCGACTGTTATACACCTAAATAAGGCCGACATCAGTTGAACGGAATTTTTGTCACACACACACACAAACAAATTTTTAAAAATTGATCAAACCAGGTTCTGTACATCTTAAAATGTGTAAATCGAGCGAAAACCAAATGTAGAAAATTTTTGTGAATCCAATACTTTCGTTTGAGACATTTATAAGAAAACATAAAAGAAAGAAGCAAAAAAAATTTTAAAAGCTTCAATGGCTTAGTATGTTATGGCCATTACGAAACTTTCTTTTATAACACTCTACATAACAAAGCTACACGCTGTTTAACATGCATAGAAGAAACTTAATAATAGCTTCGCACAATAAAGATTTTAGATATGGAGTTCAGTGCAATTTTAATCAAAAGATTGTGAGATCAAGTGGAGAATCATAGAAGGTGAGGAACAACTGCGACATCTGTTGGTCAATATACACCCAAATTAAGCCAGCTTTTGTTCTCTTTTTATTTATCTTGCATATCAAGTTAAGTGCATTTAAATTTTATATATGTTGAGATTTAGCCTTCCTATTCACAGGGTAAATTGCAGCATAGTATAGCCACTTATCGACCAATATGCACCAAAATTGAATTAACATGATATTTCATAAAAATGGCCCTCTCACATACCAAATTTTGTGTAATTATACACAAATAAATTCAAGATAATTTCTCTATTAATGGGAAAATTGCAGCATAACAGCATCCATCGTCTATTGGCCGATATGCACAGAAATTAAATAAACATATTTCATAATAGCCCTGCGACATATTTAGTCTTTTTTTAATTATACAGAGTAGAAGAGATATAGTCCTCCTTTAAATGGGAGAAATCACAGTATAGCAGCGCCACCTATTGAGTAACTTGCACCAAAAGTCGATGGGCACTTTTTTTTTTTTAATTAATGCGCAAGGCACAACTATGTATAAGTTTATATGAAATTCTGTGCATTAACTCTTGAACTAGAGCTGCTACAGAAAACTTTAGTCAGACAGACATATTCTAAAAAAGGTCAAATTCAAAATTCCGGTCCACTCAAAATGCGTAAATTCACCAAAAAAAGGGAAGTTGTTTTTACGAATAAAATGCTTTGTTCTATTTGAATATAGAAGAAAGTAATGATTCAAAACAAATTTATATTTTTGTTTCTTTAAATGCTTTTTACTTATTTTATATTTTTATATTCTCTACAGATAAAAAAAATATTTTTGATTATTTATTAAAATTCTTTAATTAAAAGTAAGTTCAGTTTTTCTAATGTACAAAACCATAAACTTTAAATAATTGAGCTTTTTTTTTTAAATATTTTTTTTTTTTAATTCTTTAACAATCTAAAAATGAAAATACAGACTTCCTGAAAATTTAAGTATTACTTCTATTTGAAGTAATTTTAATTTTTGGGACTATATCTATGCAGCGCAATGGGAAATTCTAAATTCAGGTGTTATAGCAAGATATTCCATTAAAAGTGCAAATTTATATAAATTGGAGTTTTTTCTTTTTTTTAAATCCAAATCAAATAGGTAGATGACACGTGTAATTGAATAGGTAATGGTACAGACAATGATGCCAGAGGGTCTGCTAGTATAAATATATGGTCACAAAAACAACTTTCTTGTGTAGGGAAAAGTGGATTGTAAACAAACAACAATAAATGCACATTACTTGACTCATTCTTGAAACAATCTAACAAGTTTTACTTCCAAGACTAACAATATTACTAAACGTTCTTAACTTATTAAACAAAAGTCACTAAAACAGAGTTATATGTACTGCAGAGGATGAATATTATTTGTTCAGAAACAACAATGAACAGATCTTTTTATTGTTATGGGGAAGATTAGGGGGAATGCTATAGATCACTCTGGAAAATCCTAGCTAACTCTGCACAAAATTAAAGTAGGCTTTCTATATCTCTTAAACCTGAAGCTACTTTTTGCTAAAGTGACCAAATTCGACTTTTGCATTTTTTTTTCTTTACCTTTACAAGCTACAACTGATCTTAAAAAAAAAAAAAAGAAAAAGAAAGAAAAGAAAAATGTTGCAAAATTTTCATCTGAGGGGAATTTAAGCTTGAATTTTCACCTCCGGATATCCGGCTTGAAATTACCAGATATCCGTATCCGGACTGCTGATATCCAGTACCCCGTCGGATATTTAAAACTCAGCCAGATAGGCCGGATACCGGATAGTTACCGGATATCCGTTTCATCCCTAATTTTTTGAATTCTACTTTTTGAATATGTTGACTAAAAGGCAACATATAAAAAAAATAGTAATAACTACTTAATACTCATCAAAATTTAATAGTTGATTATACAAATTTAAAAAAAAAATTTCATGCCATAAAGTTTAAAGCACCCTTGCTGTAATATTTTACATTGCTCTTAACCAGTTTAAAACCCTCTGTTTTAATTAATTATCTTTTGGTTGGAAGGGAGAGGAATACATTTCGTGAAATGTCAACATACAAAATTTAAGCATACTCTTCATAATAAAAATAAAATCCTAATAGTTTCCTAATTTTGCTCTAAATATGACCAAAAGAATGTTAAGAGTAATTAAAAGAAAGACAGAATTTATATAAATTATCGAAAGAATCAATATTTCTTAAAAAGTTAGAATCAGTGTTTGTGATAATATTTACCAAAGCATCAAGCATGTGAATTAATTTCACAATAGAATTCCTCCCCGCCACACCAAATCGATTAATTCTATAGAATTGCACTCGTTTTATGTTAACTGTATAATTTATTCATTGTTTTTCATGCAAACTGAAAGAGTACAAAGATTTACTACCAGATAATTATATTAACTTACTCTCAACGGTAATAGGTCACAGTTTTTTAATAAAAGCAGGGTTTTGGACCTGCCCACAAACCCCAAAAAAACGGGTGGGTTTTCTTGGGTTTATCCACTTAAAAAAACCCAAGTGGGTTTTTTAAGTGGGAAATTAAAAAATAGAAAATTTATTCGGAGGATTTTTATTTATTTTTCGGAGGATTTTTATTATTAGGACATTTAAAAATAGAAAATTTATTTCTACAAGCACTGTTTTGAACCTAGCTGTACATTAAAAATATACACATGATTTTAAGGATTCTTATAAATTAATGAATTTTTATCTTGAAAGGTTTTTAGTTCAATGCTGAATCTGCAGCACTATCGCATGCCATAGTTCTCTGAGTCCGTAAAATATTATAACCAGAAATGTCATTATTGAAAGCATCTGAGACATCATCTGATTCTCCTGTAGCAAGTTTTTTCATTTGGTTTAAAATTTCATTTTCTTTAAAATGCTCTTTGAGGGAAACATTTACTCAGTCTATTAATTCATATAAATTTGTCCATGATAAATCGTATATTTTAATTTACTATACTGAAAATTAATACATTTATGAGTATGCAGATTAAAGCCAGATAATTGTTTCTTAATAAATATGCAAAAATCATGTTTCAAAATAGATAATCTAAATAGAGAAATGCAAATATCTGTATTTTAAACTCATATAAATGTATATTTCTAACTAAGAACTAATTCTTTTTTTTTTTTCAAAGAAAACGCTTTTTTAAGCTTCAAAAAAAGAAAAAAAAATAAGAAATCAAAACAATGAAAATTGGATGGGCTGGAAGACCAATTACAGAAGTTATTATCAAGCAGTCTTCAAAAATTAGTGATTTTTTAATTGAAAATATTTTTAAATAACTTTAATTAGTTTTTCTTTATTGTAGTTAGCTCATTAGATTACTTATTTAAAATATCTATTATGAGTTTGAGTTACTTTAGATTCAATAATTTGAAAAATTAGCATTCCCTAATTATATATGAATAAAATACACTGCTATGAATGGATGTGAATTATTTATAAAATTTGGAATAAGTTGTAAACTTAAACATAACCAAACAATGCAAATGAAGATAGCTTTTCCCTTGTTTCATTTATTTAAAAGTTTTCAGTAGTTATTTTGGGTACATTTCTAAGTATAAAAAGATAAAAAAAATATACAAGTTTATTAAATAATTTTATGAGAAATTGGAAAAATATATAAATTAATGAAAACTTTAAAAGCTAAAGCCATAAATTATGAAACACACAACAATTGTTTTCGTCAAAGTATAAACCTTTCATCAGGCAGAAAAAAGCAAGCATGATAATTCAACTATTGTTGTATACAATTGTAATTTAAGGTGCTGGTTTACAAACTTCATTCAACACAAATAATTTGGTGCATTTTCTATACATTATAGTTATATCATTATATCAAATATATTTGTTTAAAATTGAAAAGTTAAATATTTCTGCTATGCTACCTATTAAAATAAATCAATTTGTGAATTAATCTTTAACGATTAAGCTCATAAAAATGAAGGAGAAGATATATATCTTTATTGATAGCAAAAATCACTTAATCAGCAAAATTTTATTTGACATGACAGAACAGAGTATGATGTCGTCAGAAATGATATTAACTTAATTCAATTTTATGAAGTAAAAACAGAATGATAAATGTGTCTCTTTAAATAATTAAAGCATATTTTTTCATCAAACTCTAGTTCAAAATCAGGTATTTAAAGACTGTGTTTCTTTGTAAAAGATTAAAATATAAAAAAAAAATCATCAAAATGATTTTAAAAGCAATTTGCTGCTAATAAAACAAAATTTATATTTCTTTCATACATATACATATTTACAACTTGAGACTTATAGTTACAAAGACTTTTTGACTCTAATTATCCTTGTGACAAAGTCACGCTAAATTTCCGTCGGCCTCCGTCTTCGTAAAAAATGGCGACCCCTATTTCTTTCATGTTCAATGTTTATGAAGCTGAGCTGCAGAGTGCGCATACATTACGAAAAGATCCGAGAATTATCTCTGTTAATCCTTCAATATTCGAGGATCAAAAACAAAGTGTTAAATTAGCCGGTGAACTGCGGATTTTCGTTGGAGAATACTGATTTTCATATGATTGAGCGATTATCGTTATTCCGAGTCTTAAGAAGTTGGTGAATACTGCCCTTAGTGAATTGAAGGTACCATGACTGTCTTTATTTAAACAAGCTATGCAAAAGTTACAAGTGCAATACAGCTCATGTTCTTGGGGTTAAAATGCATTTGTTTACATTTACGAATACTCTTGACGACTACTGGTGCCGATAGTCTAATTAAAGTAAAAATTATGCCACCATAATTCTAAACGAAAATATAGTATTTTTAATCAAAAATGTTACTCAGTTATTAAAAATGTTAAAACACCAGTAATCGTCATACCTTAAGGGGGAACAACACAGTAAAATTTTCGAAAAATGAAAAAAAAAATTATTGTATTTTTTGATAGCTTATACTTTTAAGATTATAATGCCAAAATATTAAATTGATTTTCGTTAAAATGTAGAAGTTACAGCGTAATACGTAAAGCGCGTCATGCGACTCGTGACACGCTTCAACATGTACGAGCGAGTGAACTTGTTCGCGCGATTAATTGTTACATTTGCTCACTTTTATCGAAACGTTATAGTAGAGTAACATCATTTTAACTGTTTTACGTTTTAACTAAATTAATTCGTTAATTATTTAAACAATAAAGTGTTGATGTGTTTTAATACATAGTGATGTGTTCATTTAATAGTTGAAATTGCAACTTATTCAGCTGTAATTGTTTTCAACGAGGGTTGCAAAGGATTATTGAACGTTATGGAACAACTGGAAATAAGTATAGGCCCAATATCCAAAGAATACGCTGACAATGAAGATAATCGCAGAATTTCGGCTGCTACTCTAAAAGCATATGAGGCATCACAGGAGGGTAGAAAATCTAGAAAAATCGCTGAAATAGCACGTGAGACTGCTAAAAATAATGAAGAAGAAACATCTTATGGACCTGGTATAGATGCATTGTAGTATTGTAAGCATTTTATAAATTATAAACGAATGATTTTTCATAAAACTTTAAACGTGTTTTACTCGAAACCAAGTTTTTCAAAACGGCTGTCGCTCTAACTACTGTAATTTTTTACCGATTTGCTTCAAATTTTGACACCGTGTTCACAGTATGTTTAGTTTTCGTTGCACGTAGGGGTTTTTTGATTTGATTTATAGTTTTTCAGTAATCCAAGAATATGTACTCCTTTTTTTGAATATTTTTTGAGTTTTTTTTAAACACTTCGCCATTTTGTGAAAAATTCAAATTTTCAAAAAAACCTACGTGCAACGAAAACTATATTTATATAGTTTAAAAAAATCTAAACAGATTCAGTTTCGCATTCTTTTTACTCAAGTTATGCATACAGCCAATTATCGATAATTGCAAAACACAGTTTCAAAGATTGTGTTATATTAAAAATATCTTTTTTGATTTTTGTAATTTTTACATTTTAAAATGAAGATTAAGGTAAGTAGAATAAGACAAAAAAAATATATAATGTTTTATTTATCTCAATCATTGCAAAATTCATTTAAAAAAAATGTATTTTACAAAGCTTCTACTGTGTTGTTCCCCCTTAAAAATCTTTATATTACGTCAAATTTTAAAAAGTGGCACATAAATCGTATTTTATATTTCATAAACATTACATACAATGCTTTATGAGCAATGTCAAATACCGCAAACAACAAAATATATCAAGAAATGCATGTCTCTTTCCTTAGTCATTTGCTTTACGTTGACTCAATCCAGTTGTAATTTAACGCATATTTCCCTTATTTTGCTTCTCCCTACTCTTCCCCAATACTTGAAATTGAACTTTTTATGTTATAAGAAGCAGAAGGTTTTGATGAATCTTGTACGGGTAGATTCAAACTCATACAGGTTATAAAACACTTACTTTAACACTTCTTTTCAGAGGGTGACGACTACTGGTGCAGATTTTAGGGGTGACAAGCACTGGTGTCTTTACCTTATTTTGTTTTTAATATGCTTCCTTGGGAAATATGAATCAATAAATTAATCGTGTAATCATTTTTATCATTGAGCTTTAATTGGTTATAGCTAGTATATCTGCTCAATGTTCAAATCGCACTACAGAAAGAGAAAGGATTATTCACGTGCTGAATTGGTTCAAATATTTCTAATGCATGTGCAGATATTACCATTTCGGTTTAAAAAAATAGCTTTGTGCTTTAATATATTAGATAATAATAAATAAAAAAAAATATTAAATATTTTATTTCATTAAATAAATTAAGGATGCTAATTGTGAATCTTTAAACAAAATATTTAAATTCAGTTTTTCAAGAAATTGCTCATTAAGCTAAGAGACGATATATTCACAGAGTAATATTCAAGAAACAGAAATCGAAAAATTTCACTTTTGAATGAGATATTCTTATAAAATGAAGTAACGAAAATCCTATTGGATAATATGGGAAAAGGAAAGTGGGGAAAATCTGACTGATGTGAGCCTTAATGAATGAGAGTTAATGTAATTGGATTTTAGTTGTGTTTGCCGTTCAAAATCTAAAATTTAACAATATTTTTGTAGTTTTCCAATTGGAACTCACATTCAACAGTTAAAATTTTATCAGTGAGTTAAGCACAATGTGAACTAATTATTGTAATTTTTTCAAGGTGTTCAAAATTTAACTCTTGAGAGAATTTCCTAATAAGACTACACTGGGTGATTCAGTTACACTGGTCGACGATGAAATTTTTTTCTTCAAGGTGATGTGTTTTTCTGGGGTATTTTTGGATGCTGATTAAAGAAAATGTATTCAAAAATTTCCATCACGTGCAGTTTTGACAAAAAAATAGGATTGTTTGAGTTAGTTCTGCTTTTTCAACTCCCATCTAAGTTATTTGTCAGGGACAGTGCAATGTTAACATGTTAGCAGATTATTGTAGGATTCTGCAAAAGGACCCCCCCCCCTCCACAAGGCCGTCGAGCCATGCACAAAGTAAGAAACTTGAAAGGAAATTTCCATGTAAGAAATACATTTAAAAGATAATATGTAAATAATGTCCAATTTTAATGTATTTTATGCATAAATTGTTTCATATTTGTTTATAGATACTGGGAGAATTTTTCCGATCTTTATCCTTACATTGTGGAAATTCCTTAAGTGATAAGAAAAAAGGACAATAATTTCTGAATTCAGTGTATCAAAACACATTAGAGACACCCAATGCAGTGCAGAAAAAAAATTGAAAAGTATGATTTTGTAGACCTGTGTTATTATAAATTTTGTTTTATTTTGACATTTTTTTTTGATTATCTAAAAACAAACTAAATAAAGTGGCCTGGAACTTCACATATGCAAAGAACATTTAAAAAATCATTGTTTCCACTATCGGTTTAGTCCAGAGTGCAATTAGGAGACCAACCACAAATTAAAGAAAAGCGAAAATACTTTGGATCATCCTGTATCATAAAAAACTACAAATGACTTGTAACTTTAATACATTATCACATACTGTGTACCATATTCATATGTTTTGGTGTGGGAATTGCACAATTATTTAGGTGGATATAATTTTTTTTTCCAAAATTTCTAATTTTTTTGTTAAGTTTTTTGCTTATAACTAGAACACATTTCCATGAAATTTTACAAAACTTGCAGAAAAATTCATGAAACAATAGAGAAACATATTCTGAAACATAAAATTCACATGTGTAGTATTCGTTGCAATATGAGAATTTTTAGTAAATATTATTTTACTGCAGGTGTGCGAAAGATAGAAAATTTTTTATTGCATAGGTTGAGTTCTCATATCTCAACGAATATTACACGTGTGAATTTTATGTTTCAGAATAATGTTTCTTTAATGTTTTGTCAATTTTTCAGCAAGTTTTGTAAAGTTTTATAGAAATCCGTTACAGTTTTAAGCAAAATACTTATCAAAAAAATTAATTTTTGAAACAAAAAATTATATCTGCTTAAATAATTGTGCAATTCCCATACCAAAACATATGAATATTGTACATAGTATGTGCAACAATGTATTAAAATTACAAGTCATTTGTAGCTTTTTGTGATACAGGGTGATCTAAAGTATTTTTGCTTTTCTTCAATTTGGGGTTGATCCCCTAATTGCACTCTGGACAAAATCGATAGAGGAAAATATGAGTTTTTAAATGTTCTCTGCATGTATGAAGTTTCAGGTGATTTCGTTTAGTATTTTTTTAGATAATCGAAGAAAAAAAAACTAATAATTTGATCATCCACTGTAGGTATATAATATATGAAAATATACTAAACTAATAACTAAAAATCCAATTATTTAATTAAATTTTTAAATTTTTTTCTTCTAATTATCATTTTCAGGTAACTGAAGAAAAAAAAACTTTTGAAATACAGTTAAGTAAATAATAATAATAATAATAAAAGCTAAGCTGTAGGTTTTAGAATCCTGGGTTGGCTAAGCAATGTTCGAACATTTATTCAGAACTTTTTTGGTAATTTTGCTATAGTTATCAATTGTTTTCAGTAAGATAATCTAGTAATTTGTATTGTAAATGTACATTTTTCAATTTATAGTTTTATATCATAATATATTTCAGTTATTATTTAAAACATTTGCTATTTATTTTACAGATCATGGTATACAGATCTTGCTTACGATTGGCTGAAACAGTAATCAAAGAAACATCTGCTTCTTTGGAGCCAATTTTGTTGAAACTTCCACCTTTACCTTCTCCTAGAGAATTGTTAAAGCTATACAAAATTCATGCTCAAAGGAATTTGTCTCAAAACTTTCTTTTGGATTCAAGAATTAATAATAAAATAGTCACAAAAACTGGTAATATAAAAAATTGTTATGTGTGTGAAGTTGGACCAGGCCCTGGAAATATCACTCGTGCTATTATTTTAAATGGAGCTAAGAATGTTATTGTTATAGAGAAAGATAGAAGGTTTTTACCTTCTCTAGAGGTAAATATATTTTTTCTTGACTTTTTTTAAAATCATATTTTGCTCTAATGGAAAAAGATGAATAATATTTTTTTGCTGAAAAAGATTGGAGCCATTATTTAATAACTCTTCAATTAGTAAAAACATTAGTATTAAATTTTAGTATGTTTCTTCCATTAAATGGGAACCAATGGACACTATAATCAATGTATATTGTTGCGTACTTGGGGTTCGTGAATCGTCTGTGAATGAAAGACCAAACTTGCAGAGACTTAAAAGTTTATTCATAGAATATTCCAGAAGATTACAGGTCAGTCAAACAAGTATTAACTTCAGTTTCACTAGAAAACGTAACTTAAATAGCAACTAACAACATAAAACTCACAGCATAAACTGTACCATGGCATTAACACACAGCAGTAGGCTGTAATTGATAGCAAGAGGCTTGGTCAAGTAGAACTCTTCACATTAAGCTGCTTGGCAAGGAAACTGACTCACAATAGTCAGAATGGGATTCCTTTTATAGCCTCCTATAAACCCAGAATTTTCTAGTAATTTCTGAACTAACTGAGTTATAGCTTAGATATATGAAATATCGATAATAATGATTTTCTCGCCAAAGAGTGATAAAGTCACCAAATTTGTCACCAAGCTTTTTAACATTTTTTTTTCCTTTTTTAAGGAAAATGAGCTATTTCAACACCAAAACAAGCTAAAAATGCAGAAAATTAACATTTTACAGCTTGACCAAGTCTCTTTGAATGAAATTACATAAAAAAAATAACTACTATTATTTACATATTCTTAACATTATGCTAGCACAGGCCTGAAGAGCCAAAAGACTTTGAGATCCACAATACAAGTATAACATAATTTTTTTAAATTTTGCCACAAGCCTTTACTGGGCAATCCATAACCACCTCTGTGCTAGCACACCAGAGTTATTAAAATTCATGTAATAAATTGCAAATTGAAATTTTAAGTCAATGGTTGGTAGAATATTTTACTCACTTTTTTTCCCACTAATTACTGAAACAAATTTTCATGATAAAAATTTTTATAGAAACTTTTTTAAATTGTCAGTTTTAAATTTGCAGATTTTCCTGACACATCTGTTTTTGACCTGAATTTTTTTCTATATAACCTCCCTTAAAAAAAAAAAAAAAAAAAAAAAATATATATATATATATATATATATATTTTTTTTTTTTTTCCACAATAAATTGATGAATAAAGAAATATATTCCACTTATATATGCTGTCAATAATTATAAAAATAGTAATAAAACATACTTTCAGCATATCACACTATATACTTTGGGATATAAAGATATTTTAAATAGTGTGATATGCTGAAAGTATGTTTTATTACTATTTTTATAAATTGATGAAATTGTGCTTTCCAGGTGTTAATTAACAGCAGAGTAGACAGCATTATATACTGGAGAAGTTCAATACAGTTACAGTTAAAAAATAAATCTTGTAAAAATCATGAGTCATTTAAAATCACTTGGCGTCACACTAGGGTTACACAGCAAGTTCTGTAGGAAAACGTTGACACATAAAAAGAAGGTCCAGTTCACAAAATGTTGCACCAGAACTACATGGCAAAGAAACACTGGCAGAAGCACACACAAAATCCCGAGCAGGAAGATCAGAAGTCTCGATAACAGCCGTCAACGAAGTTAAAAAGTCAAATGCAGCCATGAGGCAAGGTTAAGGTCCAGAAAGGTCACATTAGCTTTACATGTCGATATTCCCCGAAGAAACCAAAACTTAAAGGCTTGGTAAAAACTCGAAAAATGGATTTCAACCAAAAATTTCAGTAATCTCATAAGCACAAAGTGTGCCATATTTTATGTAGAGATGGAGCATCCTTAAAGTTAATAACTCTATTGTATTTAATAATATTTATTGCTTCTGTCAATAGAAGGTCTTGAAAGTCATGAGGGGCTGAAATTACTTCGGTCTGGGACCGCAGAAGAATAGCTTTAGGATTATCGTAAACAAATTCAACTAGAATAGAGCTTTTTTTCTCTTTAACATTTCGAATGTGTTCATTTATTCTAGCATTAAGCGTGCGTCGTGTTTGCCCAATGTAGTAATAAAGTTCATCATTATATTTAATAGGGATTTTATAAACCCCACCTGTAGGTTTGTTGATATCACGGTCATTAACAACTAAATTTTTAATAGTACAGGGGGAGGAGAAAGGAATTAGTAGATTAAATTTGCATAGAATAAAGTGCTTAAAATTTTTAAATTCATTACAGAAAGGTAAACTATTGGTATATTTAATTTTAGTAATTTGGTTAGTACTAGTATTATTATAGATTTTATTTTTGACTTTATTGATAATTTTTAAAATAGTGTTTTTATTATATCCAGCATTAATACCTAAATGCTCGAGATTTTGTGTGTGCTTCTGCCAGTGTTTCTTTGCCATGTAGTTCTGGTGCAACATTTTGTGAACTGGACCTTCTTTTTATGTGTCAACGTTTTCCTACAGAACTTGCTGTGTAACCCTAGTGTGACGCCAAGTGATTTTAAATGATTCGTGATTTTTACAAGATTTATTTTTTAACTGTAACTGTATTGAACTTCTTCAGTATAGCTGTCTACTCTGCTGTTAATTAACAACACCTGTAGATGCTATTTTAATAATAGCGAAAAGCTTTGTGTTTGATAAAAAAAAAAAATTATATATATATATATATATATATGTTTATATATACGTGTTTTAAAAGTGATTTTATACATTTTTTAATATGCTTACACGTGAAGTCATAACAAATTTTAAACTTTCAGTAGTTTTTAATTTTAGCTAAAATATAAAAAAGAAAATTAGCATCTTGTGCACATTGAGTGAGATACAAACATATAAAACACACATGTATGAGCAGAATGATCTTTGAAGAACAGAGTCTGTACCCTTTGGAGGTAATATGGGTGTAAGGCTTCACCTTCCAAAACATAATATACATTTTTCTGAGATCTTCCTATGGCAGCAGTGAAAGCACATACACTCAGGGTTAAAAAAAAAGAAGCCCATATGGGTTTTTAAATCCCCCCCCCCTCAAAAAAAAAAAAAGGTTTTGTTTGGGTTAATTTTTTTTTCTTCTGCAATTTAAAAGCTGTATTGAATGAAGGCCATATTTAGAATAAAAATAAGAATTTTGTACTATATATTAAAATTTAAATATACAATATGGAACCAATTACCTGGAATGGTCAAGTTATTTTGAAGAAAGGATGACTACTGCTCGAATGATTACAATAAAGCAGATATTTCCTCTCCAGTGCTCTCAAGAACAGCACTACTTACCGGCATACTATGACATTTACAGGTCATGGTTTGCTATCCAATTCTCAAATTTTTTTTATGTGTTTTACAACCTCTTCTTAAAATTTGTCCAAACTATTTATGGGACATCCTGTGTATTGTATATTTTAAGATTACTATTGAAATATCTATCTGCCTTATGATGTTATATTTTTGTGTTATAAAGTCTCTCGATGTTACTGTTGCTTATTGTTATTCTTTATTGTCATAGATGTTAGCTGATGCTTCTCATGGCAAGATGAAAATAATTCTTGCTGACATAATGGATTTACATCTTGAAAATATATTTCCTAGGTAAAGATAATTGTATATTTTCTTATTTATATAAAATTATTTTCATATGAATAACAGTTGCTATAAGTATAAGAATGACTTGTTTTGTTTTGTTGTTATATGTTCCTCATATATTTTACAAGAAAAGTACATTATCATATATTATTGCGGTTGCATCAAATAAAACTTTAAAACTGCATAATGAAATGATTAATTTCATTTTTTACTACTTTGTTAAATGAAATGTGCTTGAAAAATAAACTAGGCAGTTTTTAAGTAGTACCGACAAACTAAAATAAATAAAATATAATTTTTAAGTTAATATTAATTAAATAAAATTTGATGGCTGTTTGATTTTACTCAGATATTTTGAATTTCAAAATGAAATTACTTGATACAAACTATTATAAAGTCTGCAATCTAAGTAACTATAAAATTAGTTTATTCTAAAATAGATAAGGCATCTTTCCATAATGTATTCTGTTTTGTATTTTCCCTGTAATTAAAAAATTAGTAATAAAAAATTATTTACTGTACCCTTGCATAAAACTGAAATCAGAATTTTGAAAGTTTTAAAGTATTTTGCCCTGCAATTTTCAAGCAGCACTCATGTCCACTTTTTATTACCTGTTGAATATTCATACTTAATTATTTCAACTCAAAAAATATGTTTCATGTTTTTGCATTTTTGGTGTTAGTTGATGAAAATATCCCTCAAAAGGGATATTTATGCGAAATTTTGCCGTATTCTGCCATGTTAAGAAATTCGTAAATTTTGAATAATTTGCGAAATTTTCAAAGTAGCGTGTTTATAGTTAATGGTGTTCATCCCGGCATCAAAATTGATATTTAAAAGCTGTTCTTACATCTTTACGATAAAAATATTTCTTTTCATGCACATTTAAGTGAATTTTTGCCCTATTCTCCCATGTTAAGAAAATCATCATAAATTTTGAATAACTTCTGAAGTTTTTTAATTAGAATGTTGCAAATGAATAGGGTTCTTGCCAGTGTCATAAATATATTTTAAAACTGGTCCGACCTCTCTGCGATTATTTGTTCATGAGATATCGTGTACACACACTAACAAGCTAACAGACACCCTACAGACGGACACCATACCCATTTTGATATTTTTGGATTCCTCACAACTGAAAGCGTGTAAAAAAGTAAAAAAACTAAGGTCGAAAAATTTCTCTATTACCTAAGTTCCCCATACTTATAGTATGATGGGGTGCATGCTAGTAAGTAATACTTAGTATATTGTATGAAATGAAGTATAATGTGTATAAGTTTATTATAATATTTATAGTAAATTAAATAATGTTTATCATATAAGTTTACAATAAGTATAAATTTATCATAGTGGCAATTAATTGCTGCCTTGATAAAAGTATTAAAAAGGTGAAATATTAGATTACATTTTAAAAGTTGATTCAAAATAAAGTATCTTTGCTCTGTTAATAAAATATTAGATAAATTTCAAATTCTAGATAATGACCAGTTGTATTTAATTACTTACAGACAATTTGCTCATGATTGGACTGTTGAACCTCCACCCTTTTATATAATTGGTAACTTGCCATTCAATATATCAACACCTTTAATAATCAAATGGTTAAAGCACTGTTCTGAACACACTGGCCCATTTATTTATGGACGGACTCAACTTACTCTAACATTTCAGAAAGAAGTTGCTGAAAGAATGATTGCTCCTGTTAAGGCTTCAAATAGGTGTCGACTATCAGTCATGTGCCAGTATTTGAGCCATGTGAATATTTTATTTAACATACCAGGTATGATTATTGCATTTGATTTATCCAGTTTCTATAGCTATGCTAATTTGCCAATCTTACATACAAATGATTTTTGTATTAATTTTAGAATAACTGATAAAGTAATAATAATAATAATATTTATTTATTTTTGTGCAGGAATTATTTTGATATCTTATACAGTGAAACTTGAATAATTCGAACTTGTTTAATTCGAAATTCTGGATAATTCGATTTTTTTACTCAGTCCCTTGAATTTTATATTAAAATAATGTTAAAAAATCATGGATAATTAGAATTCTATTTTGGATAATTCGAATTTTTCATACGATTATCTTTAAAATATTACAGTAAAATTTGTTCCCGGGATTTTTTCTCAGCTAAAGTGCATTATATATCTTAACAATCTTTCAAAAGAAGGATAAGGAAATACAAGAGAAGCCCCTAGCTAGTGCATCAGAAGATATGGTGAATATGCATGAACTTCGAGGTTTTTTTAAATTGAAAGTCATGCCCAGAGCTGCCAACCTAATCCGGCAAATTGTTAGTACCGCCCTTTTTTACACCACATAATTTTTAGAGTATTTTTCTTCTTAATTCATCGTAGCTACATTTCAAGAGAATTACTCTAAAAATTAATTGGTGTAGAAAAAGAGACGGTACTAACAATTTGCCGGATTAGATTGGCAGCTCTGCATGCCTAATGTAGTAAGTAGATTAGATTCTATTTTTGTATCAAGTCATATGCTATGACACCAAGATTGTACTTAAAGAAGAAATAAAAAATATCTGACTATTTTTTAAAAAGTGTTGAATAATTAAGCTCATTGATTTAATGGGGGTGGGGGAGGGGAATGTAGCAGTATTCTTAGGTATAAATGTGTATGCGTTAAATCTTTGACCATAGAGTTTTAATTTTTTAATCTATCTCTTTCAAAATAGTATATGTAATTCGAATTTTTGGGTATTTCGAATTTTTCTCTGATCCCTTCAACTTTGAATTATCCAAGTTCTACTGTATAATTTCTTTTGCTTTTAAATGTTTATATGTTCAACAGTAATGATACTACATTGACTCTTAAGCAGGGTGGCTAGCAGTCAGGGAAAATCAAAGAATCAGAGAAAAGTCAGGGAATTTAGAAAAACTGGAAAAGTCAGGGAATAGTCAGGGAATTTCCTTTAAAGTCAGGGAATATTAACAAATTTTGTGAAAATAAGCTATATTAATCATTAAATTATTAATGATATTTTAAATCACTAAATTTTTTGCTAGTGTCGTGAAATTTTCATTGAAAATAAACGTGAGAGTCAGGGAAAAATAGAGGAAAATCTCGAAAAATAGTCAGGGAAAAGTCAGGGAATTTGAAAAGGTTTAAATGCTAGCTACCCTGTTAAGGAATAACAGAAAGAAATACTCTTTGAAATGAGAACTCTGCTGTATCTGCTTTTAAAGCTCCTCTCTACCTTTTACAATCCCTCTGTCACTGGCAGCCGAACTCTATGCTATTCTATAGGGGAAATTTGTTATGAGAGTTATTTATTACTTTTTTTTTTTTTTTTTTGTTAAATTAAAAAAGTTTATAACCTGAAATAAGTTCTTGTTTTCCAAAAAATCGTTTTTAAAACTCTATTGTTTGAAAATGAAAGATTAAAAATTATAAATTTTTAGAAAACAAGGACAATTTAATAGCTGTGAAGTTTTTGAATGTAATGATGGATTAATATATATTAGGTAATAAAATTTTACTTATAAAATAACATGGGGTGCTGCTGCTGACAATAGGTGGAGTGTTTTTTTCAGGGATAGATCCAGAAGAACTGTCTAGGAAGGACTGATTTTATTATTTATAAAAAAAAATTTATGAAATGAAAGATGATCAAAACAAGTTCAGATTAATTTAATTTAAATTTTTAAATGAAGCATAATTAATTTAACTTAATATGTAAACATAGTTATGTTAACCGCACGATTCTTATATGTACCGATAAATCTGACTTAAACAAAGAACTTAAATTTATAAAATAGTTAACAGTTGATGCAGGATACCCTAAAAAATCTGGTCGATAAACTTTATAATAAAAGAATCAAGCAACTAAATCAAATACTGAATCGTCAGAAATCCCTGCCGAAATGTACTTATTCAATCCCTTATAACCAAGGAACTTCTAATAAAATAAAAAATACACCCAATAATTTAAATTTAAATAAACCAATTTAACCTAATCAAATATATTTCAAGTTATAAGGAGTGGTAAAGATTTAATCCCCCCCCCCTCAAAACAGCTGGCATTTATAAAATCTCCTTCCAATACCAAAATAATGAAATAGGTTGCTATATAGGTGTAATATAAATAAAAACCTGTTTAAAAGAACATCAGAACAATATAAAATATGCCAAAAACACCACTGCCCTTGCTAAAGCTTATCAAGAGAACAACATCGATATAAAATTAAATGGCATCACCAAAATCGCTAATTATAATAACCCTACGTATGCATTTTTTAGAGAGACTCGAAATAATTCATCATCATACCGCCATTAATAATCATGAGTCCGCCAGAATTGATATACAGTGGTGCCACCTACTCGAAGGTAAAGATCAAGAAAAGGAGTTAGACAGTCACTACCCACTCAACAATATTATACACTGATGATTAATATACACTGATGAAAAGGAGGGTCCTCCTATGAAAAGCTTTTGCAAATACAATGAAACAACAAGTAAGGTGTTTACATATTAAGTTAAGTTCAGATTAACCTAGAATTATAAAAACTTATGAAATTAAGCTGCATTGCTTTAAACCAAAATTTCGAATTGGATTTAGTAGAAGATGGAGAAAATCAGCCTTTGTTTTGGATAGTTTTCCACAGAAATAAAAACAAAACAAAAAACCCTAGAGAGAAGTGGCTGTTTAGTAGAAGTGGTCTTTTAGAGAAGTTTCACAGTATTATTATTTTCCTTTCTTAAAAGAAACAGTAATAAATATTAGTAAGCATATTTTTTTTTTGCTCATAGAAACATCAAATCTAATTCTCAGTCCCCCCCCCGCCTGCCACACACACACTGTTCTTGAATCCACCACTTCTTCCCTCATGTCTGAAATTGGGTTGGTTGGTTGGGTTTAACGTGTTGGGACAAAGAAAAAAAAGGGGTGGCATATTGAAATGTGCATTTTTCCTAAGCACATTCTTAAAACTTAAACATCCTCTACTTCTCACATCTCTATTTTTATGAAATCAAAATAGACCTGACACATAAAAACATTAGTACAATCCCACTAAATATTAAATTGACTACACTTATAATATTTCGAAAGTTGGTGTTTTTAGTTAGCAATGACTTTGGAATTAAAAGGATTGCTGGGTGGAACTCAATAAAAAGAGCATTATTTGCTTTCCCCCCTATTATATTTCATCTGACAACTTTTTTACATATTTGTTGCCCTCTTAGTTTTATTACACAGTTACATCTTAGTTTTATTACATTGTTACATTATAGTTTTTTTTACATGATAAAATCAAACAACTACTTCTAGTTATACTATATGCATTTGTTCTTATAGTAATGCTCTAAAAGTGTCTCCAGAAAGTTGTATGTCAGGTAAAAAAATATCTAAAGGTCTCTGAATTGGATACTTTAAATGTTAGACATGACTGCTGGATGAAAAAATGTGTTAAAAAGGTGGGGGAGTTGTATGTGGCACAACCTATAGGAAAAATAAGAATTTGATTGATTTCTTTAGTTATTAATATTTTCCTACACACAATAAAGATGATTTTGTTATAATGTCAAAAATCATAATACATTAAGTTTGAAGTTAGCCTAAATTAAAAAAAGTAGTTGATAATTAATTTGACATTATTTTTTCTGCAATATATAATATTCTGCAATAATTATGTATATAAATTTCTTAAATTTGTTTATAGGTAAAGCTTTTTTCCCCAAACCAGAAGTTGATGTATCTGTTGTCAAATTCATACCTAGAATAAAGCCCTTAATAACACAACCTTTCAAGTTAGTTGAAAAGGTAGTCTCTACTATCTTTCATCATCGGCAGAAATATTGTGACTATGGATTCAAGTAAATTTCTTTCTCTTTTCTTTTATCTACTATTTTTCAGGGATAAATTTATTATAAAAGCTGAAATTTACATATGTGAAACACATTTTAAATAATATTTATACACTTAGCATAGTAAAGTATTTACATTATAAATAATTTTTACTATTATATAGTTATTAATTTTTTTTTTTAGTGCTAGAGGCCTATTTCAGTCGGTACAGTTGTCGAATTTTTATACGTCACTCTTAATAGTGCTAAGGGCCTATTTCAGTCGGTTTATTGAATGGGGATTTATTGAATGAAGTCCCCCCAAGGCACAACTTTGACATGAGTCCCCCCCTCCCCAGGCACAACTTTGACATGAGTCCCCCCAAGGTACAACTTTGACATGAGTCCCCCCCAAGGCACACCTCCCCCTCATTGGGAAAAAGAGAAAAAACGTTTTGCGGCTATAAGACAGTTTGGACTCCCAACGTTATTTGTTACAGTATCTGCAGCTGAAACACATTGGTTTGATTTAATGAAAACTTTATCATGGAATTTAGATCGTCACGAATTAACTAAAGAAGAATTTGTCGATATTAACAAGTTTAGCAGTAGGCCTCTGGCACTAAATTAAAATCTGTCAATGTCAGATTTTCATGTTTTAAATAATGAAATAATGTCGTGTCTGTATAATTTTTATTTTTTTTTATTATTATTTATGAATTATTTATTTTTAAATACTTTTATTGTTTTTATATTTTTCTTTATTTCTCTGACATGTTCAGAATTGTAGATTGAAATATTTAGCCTAATTTTAGGCTAATTCATTCTGTAGAAGCATGCTTCTAGTATAATTTTTGTAGGGGTATGATTCTGCTAATAGCTACGGTTCAAAACGAATATGTCAATGATTTATTTATTTTTTTCCCCTCTTATAAATTATTTTTCTATATAAGATATGATTGGCCTGTGTTAAATCTATATATTGTATGTATACAGGGTGTACAATGTTATCATTAAACAGCCTTTATTTTCAAAAACACTTGTCAAAAGGGCATAATTCCCATTATAAAAAATATTTAAAATGAAGAAAGTAATGATATCATGCCATGGAAAATTCCACAAAATTTAATTTTGTGAAAATTACAAAATGTAAATTTTATATAATTAGTAGGTCCCTACAGTTATATGTAGTTAGAAAAAAGAGAAAAAAAAAAATCTGGATACTAGTATAATTATTGTTTGGTTATACAGCATGAAATACATTTGAAACATGCATATTGACTTTATATAAACTAGAAATACCTTTTTGAAATTCACACTGAATTTTTTTGGCTGGGGCCCCAGGCATTGAGCCCAGTAAAAACTTCAACCAAAGGTGATGCTATCTACTCTAGGAAAAGCAATCTACACAACACGTCAAGTAAGCCCTGATGACAGTTGGGGCCCTAGCCGAAAAGCTTCGGAGTGAACTTCAAAAAGGTATTTTTAGTAATGAATATTGGCATTTATGTTGTAAATAGGGAAGGATTAAAGACTTCAAGTCTTTAGTGTGAGGTTTGATTGTCAATCTTTAGTTGGGGGAAGAAGAGGGAGGGGGAGGGGGACAGAAATCCATCCAAAAGCGAAAAAATATTCTTGATTTTTCCAACATATTTTTCACTTTTAGAGTTAAAAATTTTTTGTCACTTTCTTCTGTTTGCTGATTTATTCAAGCAAAAGTTATTCTGCGTAATGAATAATATTCTCAGTTTCAAATAATTACAATAGTGCATATTTTTGCTACTCTTTGTATTATGCTTTAATCATGGTGCATACAGGTGCTGAAAAAGTCCTTAAAAACTTCTTACTTTTCATATATGTTTTAAGGGTCCTTAAAAAGTACTTATTTTTTTGTTTATAGTTATAGTATTTAAAAAATAAAAAAAAAAAGGCAATATCGATTTTTAAAATTCATAGGAATGATAATAAATATGAAATGCATAACTGCTTGCAACAAAGTCAGGAAAATATAAAAATCGTCTGTTCTTTATGCGTTATTGAAAATATATACTACATGAAAAAAGAAAACTTATTTGTGAAATTTCCATTAGTTTAATATATAGATATAAATATATACACTAAAAAACTGTATAAAAGAATAAGCTCTTATGTATATTTTTTTGAGGACTAATCAAGAAATATGTGAAAATCAGTGGTGTAGCGTGATGTTTGAATCTGGGTATTCTCTGAAGCACTAGGGAAAGATCACTACTTCTCAAGTGGATATTGTTTTTAATAATTTAAGCATGTATCTAAATTTCCAATTTCACAAATTGACGAATCATCTTGAAACTTCAGAAGTGTTAGACCTCATATATTTCAGTGAAAGATTTGTTCTGAAAATAAAAGGAGGACCAGTAAAAAATTAAATAAAAAGGAAAACCCTTGTGTTCACCCTGTAAAAAGTAATGCTTGAAATGCAATCTGGCTGTAGTATGTGATTATGAGGCTCCTTATTCTCTGTATAAATTTTTATGAGGCTACCATATATATTTATGGAGATATAACCATTTCTTAAAAAAAAAAAAAAAATGCAAATAAATTTGTCACTTTTTTAACTATAAGACATAAGGTATTAAATCCAGTACAAAGCCATTTTAAAGAAACTTGATACACAACATTAGATGCAGGGTACTGCTATCAGAATGCAAAAATTTTATATATCTAATGAAATATGAGTATTTTTATACATTGATTTTTAACTGCACATGCACAAGCTTTAGCGAAATTTCATTTGCATAATACAGAGTGTCCTAAAAGTTCCAGTACTGACACTGATGTATTTTTTATTTACAAAACGACAAACCTTGAAACGATTATTTTTATGCTAATGATAAAAGGCACATTTAAAATAACGAAGGAAAAAATACAGAACTTACATTTATAATAAATGTTCAAAATGTCCACCCTTTTCTAGGAGGCAAAGCTGAAATCGTTTGCGCATGTGTTTAGAAACGCGTTTTAACATGCTGGGAGTGACTTCTTGTAGAGAAATCTGTACACACCTGTATGGAACCTGTATTACGAAATTGTGGAACGAGCTGATATATCATATTTTTACTCGGTATTGCATCATCTGGATATTTATATCGCTAAACATCTTTGCATCTTTCATACGATTTACATTCGAAATAAGGTTCAAACAGCGTAATTTTCTGAATGCGTGATAAACTCTCTTCATTATGAAGAACAAAATAACATAAAACTTTATCCTCACACAACTTGAGCGAGTAAAGAAACAAACGATAAAAATTAATGAATTGATGCAATAATAAGCAGTCAATAAAATTTAATATTAAAAAAAAAAATCATGGACACAATGAGTTCTTTAAGTTGGAGTACTGGAACTTTTAGGACACACTGTATAATAGCCAATAGTATTGAACTACTTATATTAAAATCCCAAATAAATATCATGTAAATTCAAAAAGTTGTATGCGATAGAATGAAATGAATTTGTTCTTCTCAAAAATAAGGAAAGTGATAAGGGGTTTTCTCAATATTTATTTACAATCGACAAGCATTGTATTTCCATTTATTGAATAAAAATAAAAATGAGTAAAACCCCTTAAAGTTAAGCTGATTTTTTGAGAGGAACTGAATAGCAGTTCATTCCATCACATACAACTTTTTGAATTTACACAATACTTGTTTAGGGGTTTTTTTTATATAGGTAACTCAATACATTTGGCTATTAAGTTATGCAAATGAAAGTGGATTGGCATCACTCCAGATTTTTGAATTTGTATTTAAGCTTATGAAATTTTATTTTATGCTGTGTTAGATTATAATGTTAATTAACAGTGCTCCGTCCCCCCACCCCCCATATTTATAATGTATAAATTAGGATTCTAGATATTCCTTAAAACGTTCTTACTTTTCTTTATCATAAATGTGTACGCACCATGTTAATATTTATTTATTTATAATCATTGCACCAAAATCTACTGTTAATTGTTATTTTTTAGTGTGGTAAGTCAAATTTCTCTACTGTTATTCTCATGACTAAGAAAAGCTTTTTAGGCATGGTCAAGAAGATCATTTCCAAGCTTTGCTACATTTATGATACTTGCTTGTGTATTAGATGTATTATGATAAAATCCTCTTCATAATAAAAGTCCAAGTTTCCCAAAACTAATGCTGAAAGTGCTGTCATCATTAAAAGAATGTACTTCAATGACGAAAGTAAAGTTTTATTCATGGTTTCTATGTGTGTATTTCGACTGAATAAAATGATGAAAAAGGATAATTTAATAGAAAATCACAATTACAGCAGTATATAAAATGAAATTTTACTTATGTTTTGGAAGATTCATCTATTGAATTCACATCAGGTGAAAATAATAATAATAAATATGCAGAATTCAATTACGTCATGAGAGAAATTAGTAATATAAATAAATAAATAGACACATGGTTATAAAATTTAAATTAAAGGAGTACAATGTCCTTTTTAATTTCTTGGACTTCAAAACATACAAATATCATTATGCAAAAGACAAAGCCATTTGTTTTAAAAATCATATAAACCAATGTTTAGTAATTTAAAATGATAAGGAGAAATAAATATAGAAATGCATGTGTAAAAATCGAGCTCTAGGTGAGAGCAGATTGAGTAGAATTCAATAATTTGCATAATTGGTAATATTTTATTCTTATTCATTAGGAAACTCTTTCAAGTGCTAGTTTCTGATTGGCGTGAATAATTACAGAAGTTATTTTACATTGTACTTAATTCACTGGTAAAATTTTAGTTGCTGAATGCCGAGTTACACCAGGAAAACTATAAAAACAATTGTTATTTTTTATGTTTAACAATTTTAAGTTAAAACCAATTTCATCAACCCTCGTACATTACAGTCCGTTAAGAAATTATAAGACCACTTCAATTTTGTAAATTATAAGAAAAATAAAGATTCTAATCATAATTTAAATACATAAAATAACATATTGCTCTATATTTTTATATAATTAGCTTGCAATAACTTGGTATAATGTAATAAATGTTTAATTAAAATAAAAATTAGAAATAAGTGAAAAACAACCTGTTAATAAAATATAAGACCACTTGTCAAAAAACAAAATTGTATAAAAAATTAATACGATATTGGTCCTCCATTTTTCCTGATGACTTCAAACACTCTGTTTTTCATTGAAGTAACCAGGTGGTTAAGTTCAGTTATAGACATATTGTACCATTCTTTTACAATGGCTACTTCCAGTTCATTGGCAAATGAAAATTGTTTATTATTAGCATAAACTTTGCGAGATAATATACCCCATAGGTTTTCCATTGGGTTCAAGTCTGGACTTCGACTTGGCCATGGCACAGGGGCGCGCCGACCCGGTGTGCGAAGTGTGCGGCGCACACAGGCGCCAGGTAAAGAAAGGCGCCAGCCAAAAATAAATTATTTGAAAGGAAAAAAAAAAAAAAGAAAGAAAGAAAAAAAAAAAAAAAAAAAAAAGGAAAATACATATATGTATTGCTTTATTAAATCTGATTTTATAATGCCGGTTTGAAGCCATGCGACTAGTACGGCTAAATGAGGCGCCTTGAAATATATGCTGGCAAAACCTGTGGTCCTCAAAAGTTTAGGTGTTTTTTGTGAAAGTGCATCATTAAAAGTAGAATAACTTTGTAAAGATGCGCCAACCTTCAGCAAAATTTTCTTTGACTTTTTTAACATATCAAAACATTTTATTAAAATTTAAAAGAGCACCTTAATCTCCCTCTCTCCCCCCCCCCCCCCCTCTTCTGTCGGAAAAAGGCCACTTAGATTTGTAAAAAGACAACATAACTGGATTGCAAAAGTGAAAATTTAATAGAACCGGATATTTTATTTAGAGTATTTTTTTACCTTTTGCATTATTGATGTAACATCTATATTAATAAAATCATATTTTTTTCTGTAAATGTCTCAAATTCGAAAAAAATTGCGATATCTTCCCGTTTCACACATTGTAAAAGCCAAATCTGATTTCAGAAAATTTTCTCTGTGTGTGCGTGCGTGCGTATGTGGTCGTTGTGTCTGCATGTTTAAAACATTTTTGTTTGGGTATCAAGTGAGAACAGCTGGACAGAATTAAACAACACTTGGCAGGAATTACCCAACTTAAAATTATACCTATCAACTTTTGTAAATCCCCCCCCCCCCCATCAGGAGACAAAACACGTTTATATGCATACCTTGGCTTCAAATTTCTTCACAGTGAAGAAATTGCATATGAGTCTAGATTTGAGTACAAATAAATAAATATAATAATCATTGTGTACAATTTTGGAATTTTTGATTTTTAAGAAGTGAGGAAGAAAATAAATTTTCAGGTGGGGAAATTTTGTAAATTCCATATTTTTGAGTAGAAATTTAATGTTAAAAACAGGGGGGGGGGGTTACGAGAGAGCAAATTCGAGACCACTCTTTTAGCGCTAAATTGGTCTTGAAAAACTTATGGGAACTCCGGTCACGAATTTGGTGCGTGCATTGTTTAGATGCATTCGATGCCTATACTGACGGGATTTTACGATATTCCCTTTCACTCTTTCCAAGGGAGAAAGGAAGCAAAAAACACGCTTATAAGCATAATTCGGCTCCAAGTTACTTCACGGTGGAGAAATTACATATGGGAAGACTAGACTTGAGTACAAAAAAAAAAAAAAAAACGCAATTTTGGAATTTTTTATTTTTAAGGGGGAAGGGGAAAAATCGATTTTTTATTTTTATTTATTTATTTATTTATTTTTTTTTGGGGGGGGGGGGGGATTTCGCAAATTCCGGATTCTATCGAAAGAATTCTACTAAAAATGGTACAGAGATGTTGAAAACACGTATGAGTCTTCTTTAGGATATTTCCAAAAACCCATTTTTGTTTTTTTGTAATTTTCGATTTGGGGCGGGGGGACGTAAAGAGGGGGTAAATTTGAGACCCCCCCCTTTTTTTAGCGCTAAATTTGTTGTGTCAGATCTATGGAAACTTCAATAACAGATTTTGGTGCGTAAATTGTTTCTATGTATTCAACACTTGTTGATTTTACGAAATTCCCTCTTTTCTTCCTTTATCTCAAACACGTTTCCAAGCGTAACCTTACTCCAAATTATCTCAGCAAGAATAAATTTTATGTGTGGATTAGTTATTTTCGAGATTATTCTGGCATAATTACCAGTAGCATGAGTGGAACAATTTTTTCTAAATTTAAAATGATCAAAAAATACTTATGCTCTACAACGGTATCAGTTTTTTAAATTTTTCAATTACATTGATAACATAAGATACTTTGGATCAAATGGATATATATTATTCCAGAATTTACAAAAAATCAGTCAAATGAATTACATTTCAGTAAATAATATCATCTGTTTAAATGTTCATGTACTCTACTTTAAAACTTAATAATTTTTATTATATATTCTTATTTTATTTACTTATAAATTTATCTATTATTTATACCCGTGCAGCATACAAACGTCGTGGCAAAATAGTTTTGTATCTTACTACTATATGGAAAAACACATATAAATTTACATACAAATTACATAAAAAGTTTAGATAATGAAAATGGACAAAACTCCTTTCACTAGATTTTTCTTTCCCTATTAAGTTTTTTTTTTTTTATCCATATTTACCAAGTAATATTTATTATATGCTCCTATTTTATGTATTTATAAATTTATTTGTTCCTTAAAAAAAAAAAAAAAAAAAAAAAAACTCCCATTATTAACCAAGTCAGATCTTGTCGTTATATCGATAGTCATATATTAATTTGATGTTAAGAGTATTTTGAGTGTTTTAAACAACGAAACTGAGAAAAATAGAACTCACTACGGGATTATTATTATTATTATTATGAGTTCTAATTTTATATGCTTATAAATTCCATTTATCTGTACTAGTACAAAATGTTAAACTCATTTATATGTGCAAATGTACTGCAATAGTATGACTAAAAAAAAAAAAAAAATCCATTATAGTATTGCAAAGAGTTAAACCACTTTCCTAAATGAAAAGTGTTATTGCAATAAAAGCAGATTTACAATTAAAGTGCAAATAAAGAGCAGTTCATTCAATTTTAACGGGAGTGGGCTAGGAGATGAATGTCAGCCTTGGATACAGACTTGGCAACTTAGCGATTAATTTGGCGACACGGCGACCAAAATTGGTGAAAAATAATAATTTAGGGTTTCCAAAGTTTAGAAGCTCTATCTTCAATAAGAGCCGATTTCTGTAATTTTCTGGGTTTATCAACTGTCTTCTGGCGCAGAATAAGCTAGAAAGTTCGCCAAATCACAGCAGAAATTATTCAAACAGAAGAGACACTCCCAAATATCAATTGCATTCGGACATCTGTTCTGAATGTTCGTTTCCATTTAAATTGTTTATATTTATTCTTAAAGGAGTGAAATTCTACTCTGTGTGGTGTTTTTAACATTGTTTTACGACCTTTTTGAGGTGTGAATTTGAGTATGATATTTTACTGTTTTTTTTTCGAGAACAGTCTTTGGATAAAGTGTATCTTTCAACAAGAAACTGTCTGTTTCTTTACAATTACTTTTTTCATACAAGAAAATCAACAATATGGATAGAGCCGGATACTTTGGATCTGTATAAAGGTGTAATAAAGCGAAGGAAGATTTTGTTCACTGAGATTTTTTTTTTTTTTTTTGTTTAAATATTTACTTAAAAATTAGACCCAAACAAATAGAAACGTTTACACTTATAGCTTTCATCTAAGCCATCTTATGTAATGCCTCAATGCGGCATTTCTGCACACACATTAACACTAAATCTGCCTATTTTAGTTTCACCTGTTTATCTTCACAACTGTACCTCGTATTTTTGCAACTCCTTGTGTGAGGGAGTTTTTTCTTTCTGCAAGATGCACTTTTTATTTGTTTCTTTTTAAATTTCATTTTATTTGATACATTTCTCTTTTTACTAACCATTCAATAAACTTATTACTATTAAGGTTCGACATTCAATTGACTTGCTAAATAATAACTTTTTATAAAATGATTTTTTTTTTAAAAGAAATATAGGGCGCCAACTGAAACTCTGCACACAGGCACCTGTTAATGCTGGCGCGCCCCTGCCATGGCAAAACATTATTTTTTTCTTTTCTAAACCACTCCTGTGTGGATTTAGACGTATGACAAGCAGCATTGTCCTGTTGAAACATCCAGTTAGCACCACCCAATAAAGGTCCAAACAGTATCATATGATCATATAACATAGACTGATATTGTGTAGAGTTCATATGACCCGAAATCCGCTCTAAGTCACACAAACCCTCATAACTGAAAGCTCCCCAAATCATTACTGATCCTCCACCCATTTGTCGACTGAAGCATTCTTTTGGTTCCTTCCTCGAGTCATGCCAATAGTGTTTATAACCATCGGGACCATCAAGGTTAAATTTCTTTTCATCAGAAAATATATTTATTTCCACTCATCATTCCATGACATGACATTTTTAGCCCATCTTAATCTTTCTTCTCGATGGCATTTCAATAACTTTGGTTTTTTCTTCAATTTCATAAATTTCGTATTAATATTTAATTTAAGATTCTTTCAGACTGTTACATGTGAAATTTTCTTGGTGAAACGTTTCGAAATTTCACGAGTTGAGACCTTTTTTAGTTGACAGTCAAAAAAATTTTCTATTATCACGTGCTGTCAAAATATTTTTTCTACCAGATCATTTTATTTTGTTTGAATAATATTTTCTAATTATGGCATTATGAATGGCAGTTTTAGAATGGTTCATTAACCTCGCAATATCTCTTTCAGATTTACCAGAACATTTATAAAATAAAATTTTTCTTACTTCGCACTCCGATAATTCTTTACGTCGAGGCATCGTCAAATTAATCGTAGATAACACATTCAAAACCAAAGTCTTTGCTTTTTAGGTAATTCTTTTATGAAATACTGCTTCATGCGCTTTATATTGAGTTTTAGGTCATGTATAATATGCTAAATTCCTCAGGTGGTCTTATAATTTCTTAACAGTCACAGCCTTTAATTTTTAGAAAAATGAATAAGTTTTAATGAAATTTAATTTAATTTTAAAAGTTGGAATTAGTATAGGATGCGTTTTCCTGTCAATTTTAAATACGTAACTAAAAATTTGCATATTATGTTCTATTCTTCAAAAATGAACCAATACGCTTGTGGTCTTATAATTTCTTAACGCACTGTAATGCTGAGGAACTAAATATATCGAGCAGTTTTAAACCTTGAAATATAGTGTTATGTCTGTATTATATCTACTACTATTTTTATTCATTTCATGTAACTTAAATATTGCATAGATGCGAAATAATGCAAATTAAGTTTCAGATTTGCTTTTATATTATACACTAGTTGGTCTGCTTCAGTCTAGTGCTTGATGTTTATACATACATTTTCAAATTTATTTCTACTTGCCAGTTTAAATTACTAAACATTAGTTTATATGATATTTAAAACAAATGGCTTCTCTTTTACATTATATTTATATGTTTTGAAGTCCAAGCATCTCCAAGAAATTAAAAATGGCATTATAATCCTTTATTTAAAATTTTATAATCATGTGTGTCTATTTATTTATTTATGTTATTAATTTCTCATGGTGTAGTTGAATTCTATTTATATAATTTATTATTAATTTTCCCTTGATGTGAATTCAATGAATGAATCTTCCAAAACCATGCCAAAGGATAAAATTTGATTTTCTTTATCTCAATATAAAAAAAATGAATATTGCATCACAGTGTGAGTGTGATGTAATTTTTCCGTTAAATTATTATTATTTTTTTCATTATTTCATTCAGTTGAAATGCATGTATGGGAACCATGGATAAAAAATTTTACTTTCTTTTAACAATGATATAATTTTCAGCATATATATAAAATTTTTATTTGGAATGTGTACTGGATAAAACTATTTGTGTTATGCAATTGCCAAAAAATATTACAAAAATCACTTTTATGAAAAACTTGTGCTAAAAGATACTATCAGTAGTCCCTGAATAGTTCAGACAACACTGTTAAGCTATGAATGGTTCTTGTGTGCAAAATTTAACCATAATTAATTCCCCATCATACTATAAATATATAGAACTTGAATATTCATGAAAATTTTCAACCTAATTTTTATACAGTTTGAGGCGTGAGAAATTTGAAAATCACAAAATTGATGTGATGTGTGTCTGTAGGTTAGTTAGTTTTTAGTTCCTCTATGTAGAATTACCTCAAGAATAAATTATTGTAAAAATGTCCGGCCAGTTATAAAATATCAATTATGATACTAGGCAACCCTATTCACTTTGAACATATTTTAATTTGAAATCTTTACAATTTTCTTAACATTAGAAAATATGGCAAAATTTCGCTTAAACATGCATTATGAAGGATATTTTTATTGTAAAATCTTTAAAATATCATAAATATTAAATATATGAATATTCTAATAACATATTCTTCTTAAAAAGGCAATATAGGGCAGTATTTCACATAAACTTGCATTATGGGGATTGTTACATGTTGCATTGGAAATAACATGGAATTGCAGTGAAATTAACACGGATAAAATACATGTATCTCACCAGATTGAGAATAAATAGCCTAATACAGGGGATATTTTAGTTCACAATCATATCCAGTGATCAGTCGAGTTTATTTTTCTTAACGTATATGATGTCCTGTAATAGAAATTTATGTTGAGGAAGTGAACATATTTCACCTATGTTAACTAAATTTTTTTGTTTGTTTTCAAGTGATAATCAACGCTCTGTTTTAAACACAAAATACAGTGAATGTTTGAGATAAATTTGCTTTCTTAGAATTTTTATTTAAACTCTATTTTAATCAAGCATATGTTGAATTTAGAAATAAACATTTATAATGTTTTTGTATAAAACAAAATGTTCTGAAACTAACATATATAATTCTTTTTCAGATTATTGTATCCCAGTGACAGAACAGATTTATATGAAGAATTGAAAAAATTAACTAAAATAAATCCAGAAAAAAGGTCTTTTGAACTAGAGATTGAAGAATATAGAGATATATGTGATGCATATAGTGCTCAATGTGCTAAATACAAAGGACTCATGGAATACAATTATTTGTTGCACAAGAAAAAAAGTTTTGAATTAGAAACTGTTGAAAATTGTTAAAAAATATATAATTTTTTAGTTTGTTTAATAAATGAATGAAAGTTTAATTTTTGCCATTTTAATTAGATAATATAAAATTCTGAAGTGACTACCCCTCTATTTTCAAAATATTTAATAGTTTGTGATAAAAAATCTTTTGTTTAAACTCATAAAAGCTCATTAATTTGTTATCAATTCATAGTTTTGGAACACGATAACTAGCAATTATAAAGTTAGCTTTTTCTTTTCTTTTTTTTTTTCCTTCATTGAATTCATTCATTTTAGAAAAAGTTCTTGCAAAATTTTCATAGACAAATTCAGTCTTTTCATTTACTGAGATATTTTTCAAAAAGTTTTTTTTGGGGGGTGGAGTGGAGTGATAAAATATCTAACACAATTATCATAATTAAAGCATTAGTTGTTACTTTAATGTCCATTCATGTAATATAACAGAATTCACTTATTCTGGAGAAAGATCATAAAATTTTTTTATCAGGATAAAAATTGTTAGTATGTTAACACTTCGGAAATAATAATAATAATAAAACCTGTTCCCTTCATTTTTGAAAGACATTGGTTAAAAAGAAAAACTGTTATGAGCCAAACAAACTAGATTTTAGGATAATGATCAAACAATAATAGAAGTAAGGTTTCATCCATATAGTTTAATGAAAAACTTAGAAATATAGAATACTTCTAAAACTAAATTTTTCCTCATATAAGGTGGGATAATTTGACCACTTATTTATTACATTTTTGAGCTTTGTAGAGTGTAGCTTTAACCTTTCAAAAACACTCCATTAAATTTTTTACTTTCTTAGGCTTCTTTGAAATTAATGGGGGTGGTTATAATTATCCCCCCCCCCCTCCAAAAAAAAAAAAAAAAAAAAAAAAAAAGCACAGAATTACAAGGGGGGAAAAAGGGGGAAGAATTGTGACTACAAGTAGGTTGGTTGGTTGGTTGGTTAGTGATTTTTAATGGTGCAAGGTCCATAATAGGACGTTCTGTGCCAAGCAGATTATCTTTAATCGGGAGATAAGAGGAAGCTTAAATTAGCTTCTGGATGGGAGTTCCCATCCAGATGGTCAGAAATTAACACTACAAGTAAGAAAATTACAAACCTTAACCTTTAAATCTTAGGTTTTCTTGTTATACTGAATAATATGGATTTTGTTGTGGACATTGAGACTACTGTTTTGATTTGGTGATAAAGTATCTGCACATAATTTTAATATTTGTTGTTAGGAAAATTACCTTATAAAATAAATAAATAATACTAAACAAATAATTTCTGTTTATTAAATCAATTTAAAAACAAAATGACATCTTGCATTAGAGGTGTTATAGATTATTTTAACAAGTCAAAATTAATGTCTAGTATTGTTCAGAAACAGCAATTTTTCCTGAAAAAACATACATAAATGTCCTGTGTTTTCCACTAATCATTTCTGACTTGTCTCTATTTGTTTCCAAAAACTAAAACACCTGAGATGTAGTTTTCGGAAACATTAAGACCTATTTTGATACTAACTCATACATGGTTATGAATTTTGAGATTCTATAATTTTCCAGCTTCTTTTTGCCTTATTTTCTTCTTTACTATATCGACTTCTTTCTGGAAGTTATAAGTAAAAGGAAATGGAGGCTTCTTCATTTAATATGATCTAGCATTCTAAAGCAAAATAATTAAAATCTTTAATATTTCTGTTGTTACTATTTTACAATGTGGTCATAATTATCCCACCTTTGAAAAATAGTGGGGGGAATTATGATCATACATTTTAAAACATTCAACTGTGTTAGAAAGATTTAAAAGCATATCAGAGACACATAAATGCATAATGCCTGCTTTTAAATATAAATTTTCTTCTAAAAAAGAAGCCCTCCCCCACTTTTTAAAAAAAATGGAAAATAGACATAAAGCAGTTTTTAAAAAATACCTTACATCTATTTATAACATAGAAGTCAGTTTTTGGCGTTGAGATTTGACAAAGATTTCTGCTACTTTTCTAAAAGATCATTCTTGAGTAGTATCTCAATAAGCATTCCAGTTGTAAGCTACTTTTTATTGAGAAAAAGTCATGACAAAAAAGGTTTTTATTTATGTTATATACTGAAAAATATTTGCACTATATTTTAAATTTAAAGTTACCACCATGTAATTTTAAAACCTGAATAAAGAACTACGACAGAAACGCCAAAGAAAAATATTTGAGATGCATACAGTTGTTTCAGTAGCCTTAAGCATACCATCTTCAGTGCATGACGTAGTAGTTTATTCGGGTTTTAATATTCCAACACCAAGTCTCCTGTTATTATTTATTTACCACCATGTAGTTCCATAGTGATAGAATATCTTTTCAGTTTGAGAAATAAAAAAAATGTATTTTAGAAGCAATGATGAAGAAAAGGTTTAGAGAACTCTAAAATTTCCCCAGTACATATTCTAAATTTCCCCCAGAAATAATGTAAAAATATTGTTTTACAGAGCCATTGATTGTATGTAATAAATATTTAAGAGAATAAGTATGCACTATAACATAAAAATACAGCTGATAATTTAAATTTTACTCCAATTTTATCTTATGAAAGAAAAAAGTACATGCATTAATAAATGTGACTCAACAAATTTAATTGTTTGCAGGACTCGTATTCTCCCTAAAATTCCTAAATATTTTAATTATTCCTAAAATTCTATTATTTTTTTCCATGATTCTAAAAAGACACATTTCTACCTGGTCAAGATGAAACTAGATCTGATGTCCTCACAGTGTGGGTACAATTGACACATAAGAGCATCTTATCTAGTTTAGCCTTGATCACAACGTGTCCATCTAAGCTATGGAGAGTTGTGATTGAGGGTGATATTCATTTCAGTCTAGTTCATATATTAATTGCACTTCACATAGGATTCAGAATCGACAAAGTCTTTACCACATGCGTGTCCAGTTTATTATCTCGAATTTCATTATGATTACATGTTATTTGTATCTACATTAAAACATGGGGAAAGCCAGAACAAAATTCCAAGATTCCTGGTTAGAAAAGGAATATGACGATGTTTTGATGAAAGAATGGTTAGCAGATGCGAACAGTCATATTTGTTCTGCTAAATGAACTTTATGTTGTGAAACTTTAGGGATTTCAAACACTGACACATCAAGCAAGTTGTAATACACTATAAAAGGTGAAAAGCATCTTCTAAAATTTTGTTAAAGATTTAAAAAACAAGTATTTTTAGTATGCTACAACAACCAACTTCAGGTGATGAATCCCTGAGCCACCAGAATCAAGTTGTGAAAGCAAACTCTGTGGGCTTTACATGTAGCTAAGGGAAATTTTATATATTTTAAATAGGGCTGTGCTGATTAATCAATCAATGTTTAGTCCCGATCATTTTTTTAAAAACTGAGTTAATCGGCTCGATTAATTCAATTAAAAATTTTCAAAATCTGATTAAAAATTTTAAACTACGAGTTAAAGTAAAAGTGCTGTTCTGCCTACAAAATATTTTTTCACATATTTTGCTAACAAACAAACTTCATCAAATAATGAAAAAGCTGAAAAACAAAATAAATAAATAAAAATAAAACCTCTCAAAAGAAGTTGCTGCACTTTTGTTGATAGAGAAAAGGGGGAGGACAGTTATTAAACAAAATGCCGTTTTATGTCCATGCTGGGGCAACACCACCTGTAGTCTTCTACAGAGAGTGTTAGCTAAGGCAATAGTTTTTCCAGAAGCAAGAAACTTTCAAAAAATAGTAGTGCTCAAGTTCAAAAAGAGATAAAGAAAAAAAAAATCACTATGATTATTTCCGCTATCCTTTTGTTGGGGGAAATGTGAACCGAGTTTCACAATATCTTCAAGCGTTTATTGTCTGTTCAGAATTGCTGATAATAACTATAAGCAGAAGCAGAAAATAACATTTTGTTTTCTAGTCCAAAATGAAGAACTGCTGAAATATAAAAATGAAGAATTTGAGATTTTTATAATAATAATATGGAATTTTGAGAATTCCTTTAAAAATAGTGGCAAACAAGGTGGACAAGGCCTGCAAATATAAAACTGAAATATGTGTAATTTCATTTAAATTTTTTTCAAAATGAATTTATTAAAATAAAAATTAAATAAGCAAAAATATTTATGTAAAATTAACACTTAAAGTCACCAATTATTACTCTGAAAATTGATTTAAACTTCAGTTATGAAACAGATATAATATAATCGATTAGACAAAAAAAAAAAAATATATATATATATATATATATATATATAATAAAAAAACAGTCAAACTTATGAATAAAATAATATTATAGAGAACTTAGTTTTTAGAATGTAAAAGTAATAATAAATATGTTATTTCTCAGCTGTATTTCCGAATAAAAATTTTATTTAAGAATATATTTTTTCATTATTTATTTGCATGTTTATTATCATCATTTATTGTTTAAGGAACTAGTTAAATTAATATCTATATCATTTTTATAGTTTGTTGTGATCTATCTAACTATATATATATATATATATATATATAGGAGAGTTTTATTCATCATTCAAATAAAATTACATAAAGAAAAATGAAAACCGATTAAAAACTGATTAATGATCTAAAACTGATGAAACTGATTAATTAATCTGATTAATGACCTATGATTAACCCAGTTAAAACTGTTAATCGATTCTCACCCCTAATTTTAAATAGTGAACAGAGACAGTTGACTTGTTCAAAGTAATGTTTTCTGATTTGATTCCCTTATCACAGCAGCCATGCAACTTATGAAAAAGAAAACTGGTTATGTAACTACACATGATATTTCGAAACATTTTGAAAAGAGTTTAATAGAAGATATTGCCAAGAGCTCAACTAAATTGATATAGGCTTTTGCAGAGTAATAATGTGCAAAATAAACACAAATTGGATATGCCACTATATGCCCAATACTGGTCAAGTAAATTTAATTTGTTGAACTCTAGTTATCTGAAAAAAGTATTTCTTGGTTATGCCGTGGCTGGTATTATTCTGAAAAAACTTTTGGACACTATCTGCCTTTATCCTTTAATATTCCATTAGATAAAATTATGGAATTTATCCATGGATCGTTAACAAAAATAATTTTTTAATTTTCTGTAGAATTTGGCTAAAACACATTACTCACAATTGGCACATGTAATTTGCATGTAACAAAAATAATGCATTTAAAACTTTTCTAAGTGCGTTAAAATTAAACTTCAATAAATTTTTTTTATAATGTTATTTAAAAAAAAAAAAAAGTGCTGTGTGCAGAGAATATTGCAATGCATGGAAAGAAAAAATGCACAGTTTTTATTGTATCATGTAAATGATCATTAGCTTTTAGCTGGACCTTTTGTTTAGAGGCCAGTTGAGCAATGGGATAATGTATCGAGATATTTAAAAAAAAATCTGCTAAAATAAAAGCTGATGGAAAAAATAAATAGTTTAAGTAGGTACAAGTGTATTCATGAAAATTTCCAGAAGCCATCTACAATGGGCTTTTTGGCTTTAATTGTTTACACACACAAACATTTTGAATCATTTTCACCCTGTTTTTAGAATGAAGCACCAAAAATTAATCTTTTTGAGTGAAATGAATAAATTAGACACATTATGATGCAGTTTGCACAGGACAATACTTTTGCTGCTAAAGAAGGCACAGAATTGAGAGATATAGAAGTTAATGATATCAAGAACTAGAAATGCCAGACTTAAAAATACAAATTTGATTTTCTAGATTACTGTGCTTGCTGTATATTCTTAACTTATTTTCTTTGTAGATGCAATCTTTTACATATTTTATTAATTGTTTATACTTATTGTTATGCCAGGCTTGATCCGGTATTTCTGAATCTCAGATCATTTTACGGATTTGAATTTTGTGAAGAGGTCAGTTTTATAGATTTGAATTCTGTGAAGGAACAGCAAAAATCGCCCCAATTTTTGCCTGCCTCAGACCTTAAACATACAAAGCACATAGTTCTAATTTTAGTAAGTTAGTTGTTATGTATTTAGAAATTTAACAAAATCATCAGTTTGTTCCTAAAATTTTAAGAAAATTTCTTAAAATTTCTCACTAAAATTTTGAAAAGCCCTACTCTCCCCTGTGTTTGAAATATTACAATAATATGTATATATTAAAATTACGCTTATTTTGTAACAAGTAGTTATTACTTTTTTTAAAAATGCAGCCTTGCCTTATCTTGGTGTATTCTATCAATAAGATTTGAAATTTGGATTTACTTTATAATCATTGGAAAATTTGCATTTTTTCTTTCACATTTTCTTTTTTACTTCTATTTTCTCCTCATTGAGAAAATATTCAAACTTTCTCCAGTCAGATGATTTTCCCCTGAACCTTATTTGAGCATTTGGACATATTATATGGGATGAAACAGGTGAAAATTGGAACCCTTTTGCTGCCCCTTCAAAAAATTCAATACCTATACTTGGTTCAATGAAAAACTATTAATTTTATATTAAACATTGAATAGAGTGATTGCTGAAATGGAAAGTTTACACAATATCTTTTTCACAAAAATTAGAACCTGGATTGACTGCTGTATTCTGAACTACTGGTTAAAAATGAATGTATTATTATTTCAAATTGCTAGCTCTTATTACAGAAGCCAGGTAAAATATTACTTTACCCTCTAAGTGTTTGAACCGGATTTTTGTAACTCAAATAGACACCTTTCAAACGGTTTGAGGCTGGTTCCTGTAAAGCAAGAAATCTCTCTCCAATTCGTGCAAGACGTAAAATTGTAACTTAAAATGATGAAGCTAGAGTAGTCAACAAAATTATTTTTGTAGACAATAAAATTACTTTTAAGTAGAAATGTCATTTAAGGCGACACACTGAGAGGGTTAAAGAGCATTTCTTTCTTTAACCTTCTCATAATGTGATTGGAATTTCAATACTCACAGCATTTTTTTTTTTTAGTGAAGCAAGTAATTTTGCTTACAGTAATATTTTACCTGGCCTGTAAGCAAAGTTTGGATGGCATTAGTCCATTGGCTACATTTACATTAATCAATGATTACATTATTCATATTAATTTTATAGAAATAAGTATGCAAATTGTGAGAAGAATCTGACATTTTAAATATAATCATTTTTAATAATTATAAATGCAAACTTTACCTATATGACCTATTTATAGAAAAACTGTGAATTATTTTGAATTTTAATATGCATGTACGTGAATCATTAAAACAACAAAGCAATAAATAAGAAATCCTTTTATTAAAATAAATAGTACTTATGAGATGAGTAATGATTTCTATTAATGGTATAACATGATTTGCTGAAAAGTACTGCAGATAAATGCATTTATATTTCTGTTATAAAAAAAACTGATTTTATGTACAAACAAAAAATGCTTGAGATCGGAGTGGTCCACGATATGTCTTGCTCAAATGAAATTAGGAACATTCAAAATAATTTAACTTGGACTAACAGTTATTGTATTAAACATTCTTATCAACCTAGAAGGGGAAAAAAAAAAAGGTGAATTAATAAATATTTATAACACAACAAATATTAACTCATTTTATATCAGGTAACTGTAAAAAATTCATGCAGTTTAATATCATCACATTCAAGGAATTATCAAAAAAACAGAAAGAGCAGTAAGAAGTTAAAAACTTTGAATAAACACCATAATATGCAAAAAACTCACAACAATTGATTTGGGTTGAAATAAAACAGGACCTTTCTTCTGGCAAACAAAGTAGGCACGAGTGCTGCAAACAAAAGCGGTATCACACAAAACCATTTTCAGCAGTGCGCCAAAATAAATAAAATTGAAAGTAAATATAAATATTAATGTGACAAGGATTTAATTCCAAGTTTTTAACTTATTACTTTTCAGCTCCAGCCCCCCAGTGCATTTTTTAGGGATGAAAGTGGAAAATGGACAAAAAGTCAAAAAAGGACAAAATTCAAAGATAATTTAAATTTTTGCAATAAAATAAGAAACAGATACAAAAAATTCTACTTTCCACAAACAAATATGAGACTATATGAAACTAAATTGTTCAAGAACATGTCAAAACAAAGAAAATTAAACAAAAATAAGAATATTTTGAAATATATATATATATATATATTTATTTTATTATTATTTTTAAAAGAATTAAGAAAAGTCTGACATTTCTACTGAAGTTTTAGGAATCTCATTCTTGATTTTTATTAAGGAATAGCAGTGGCTTCAAAAAATTTCAGGATTCAATTTTCATAAAATTTCTGGATATGATATATGTATACACAAAAAAATCTAAAAATTACCTTTTTTCCCGAAGATCCCCGATCTAATTTTACTAAAATTTAACTATATGAATTAGTCAATGTGGAAAAGATACCTACTGAATAAGCTTGAAATTATCAAGTACATAAATACAATCACTAAATACTTGTTTTGAAAAAGAAATACCAAAGCAGAGTAACTTATAACCAAAATATAAACATTACAACAATTTTAATCTTCAGGCCTGATGGAAATTTCAAAATACATCATAATTTTAAAATTATTTAAAAATTATTTAATAATCATTTTATAGTATATTAAAATTATTTAAAAATTATTTAATAATCATTTTATAGTATACTAGCAGGCAACGCCCGCTTCGCTGGTCCCTATTTTTAAATGAATAGCTATAATTACTGAATTCTCAAAATTGCATTAATTTTTATCACGTGAAAAAAAAACAGAAAAAAAATCTTATTAGGAAAAATGTTGCACCGGGTTCTCACTGCCTTCGGAAAAAATTCCCAAAATGCTCTAACTCTTATTTCTATTATTTCCCCCCTTCACCCCCCTCCCATCTATCCTAATAATTTTAAAAATTCGAAAATATCCGCAATCGATTTGTAGGTATCGAAAACCTCTATATACCAATTTTGAATGCTCTAACTCTATTCTATTTTTTTGCCCCTCCGCCCCCCCCTTCCCGGCCCTCCTAATAACTATACACTTTCGAAAATATCCCCATTCGACTTCCAGGCCTTTAAAACCTATCTGTACCAATTTTGAACGGCCTAACTGTATTTCTATTTGTTTTTGCCCATAGCCCCCCCCCATACTGCCCCCCCTTCCCACCCCTTCTAATAATTTTACAAATTCGAAAATATCCGCAATCGATTTGTAAGTATCGAAAACCTCTATGTACCAATTTTGAACGATCTGACACTATTTTTATTTTTTTGCCCCCCCCCCCCAAAAAAAAAAAAAAAAAAAAAAAATCAGGAAAAAAATCAAAAAATAAGTTTTTGGAAATACTTTCAAGAAGACGCTTGGCGTTTTTTTTTTTTTTTTTTTTTTTTAACATCTTTGAGCTATTACTTTTACTCGAAAATCCGTATTTTTCTAAATCATTTATACCCCCTTCTCCCGTTAAAAATCCAAAATTTCAAAATCGCAGGAAATGATTTTTTCGTATTCAAGTCTAGTCTCCCCATCTGCAATTTCTTCACTGTGAAGTTATTTGGAGCCGAGTTATACTTATAAATATGTTTTTGCCTTATGCGCCTCCGAAAATCATTTATACCCCCTTCTCCCCTTAAAAATCCAAAATCGCAGAAAATGATTTTTTCGTATTCAAGTCTAGTCTCCCCATCTGCAATTTCTTCCCTGTGAAGTAATTTGGTGCCGAGTTGTACTTATAAATGTGTTTTTGCCTTATGCGCCCCCGAAAATCTCATTTTTACCCCCTACCCTCCTTAAAAATCCAAAATTCCAAAATCGCAGAAAATGATTTTTTTGTATTCAAGTCTAGTCTCCCTATCTGCAATTTCTTCGACGTGAAGCAATTTGGAGCCGTGATATGCTTATAAAGGTGATTTTTGTAGATGACCCCCCCGGGAACGGGGGGGTATTTCGCAAAATCCCGTCTTAGTGAGCGTCAGGGTCCTAAAATCAACCTGTACACCAAAAATTGCGACTCTATCTCCCATAGGATCACCACAACCGTGTTGAGTCAGTGAATCAGTGAGTTTACTCTTTTATATATATAGATTAATCATTCTTAATATGATCTAACATTGTAAAATATTTTCACTGAACAAAATGCTTTTTTAAAAATAAAAATACATCAAAAATAGTCAGTAGCAAAAATAGAAAGTATAGAAAAGACTGGAGCTCTTATCTAAATGCAGAAATACTTTTCTAAGTGTTTACTTAAATTATTCATTCAAATAGCATACAAGCTGTTTGGCATCCATATGAACAGGGTTCACATAAGAGGGTCGAATTGTGAGAATTATATTCAAAAATATATTACAAGGGGGCAGTGGCGGATTTAAGGGGGGGGGGGGCTAGGGGGCTGAAGCCCCCCCCCAAAACTCTGACATTCAGAATTGAATATTGCAACTGTAAATTTTTTATTGGTCTAGAATAACACTTTGAAAAATCTTAGCCCCCCCCAAAAGTCAAGTTCTGGATCCGCCACTGCAAGGGGGGCTTTTTTCTCACTATTTTTTCACATTTTTCTTCCAGTACTTCATCCTTTTTTTAGTTTCTTTGGGTAATTCAATAATTGCTTTGAAGTGTATATCTATCACTTCTAGCTTCTCTAGAATTTCTTATATCCAAAAAACCAAAGTAGAAACATTGGGTAATAATTTCAAAATACTTCTTAATTCTAAATATTTGTTAAGAGACTATAGTCCGTCCAAGTTAAAGTGATACCAGAAGTAAATAAATGGGTTACCAAGGTATTCCATTATTGTGTCTTTCCTGTGGAAATGGCGACTTTTGTTATTCATGAAAAAAATGTGTTAAGGTTAATTCCTTAGCCAACCCCCCTCCAAACAATAAAGAGCTTATTAAAAGATAAAATTATCCCACCACCACTTCTTTTTGTGTTTTGGCGTTTAAGACAAACACTTGTACTTTACAAAACATACAACAATGAAAGATCCATTAAAGTAGGAGAAAAATCGTTAAGGGGACAACAGTAACTGTGACATTATCCATGCTGCCAAACAACATGTGGTTTTGTTTACTTTCGGTATCAGTTTAAGTCGAACAGACTAGATACAAAGATGTATATATTTTATTAACAAACAGCTACAAAGTTTGAAAACTAAATATAGCAATTACATATGGAATAATTTTGGTTATTTCAGTTACTGCAATTCTGTAGCACTTTCTGAATACTCAAAAATAAATTTTAAAACAGATTAAGTGATAAGGCCTTCAGCAATTTCATCTGCATTTCTGATGAAAATTTATATTCTAAATATTTTGATTTTGTAAAAGAAACAGTAATACTTAACCAGAAAATGAAAAAAAAAAAAAAAAAAAAAAAAAAATATATTATTAAACTATTAATTTAAAAATTATGTTTGATTTGCACATTTATAATTCTTAAATAAATAAAAATTGCAAAAGGTAACATACATAATTAAATTTAGTGTTTCCATTAGGCTATTTTCTAAAAGTATATCCGCCTCCTTTTTAAAATCAGTTAAATGCACCCTACCCTCATTAAAATTCGCAAGTTGTGTCACTTCCTTTTTACAAGTCGATAAAATGTACTGTTGCCTTGCCCCACCCACTTATGAAAACTTTCGTAGAAAAAAATAAGAATTTTATGAAAATATCCTAAGAAAGGAAAAAGATTTTTGATAAACTGTTGGAAGAAAAGGAACAATTTTTTCGAAGGATCATGCAAAATACCTACATTTAGATGTAGGATTGTGTAGAAAACATTTAGTTATGATGTGATGTGACCACTTGAAAAATGTACATTTTATTGAAGGATTTCCAGAAGACTAGAATTTAGTCCAATGTTTGCTGCATAAAAGAAAATTGCATTGTAAAAACAAAATTTTCTTCAAAAGAATGCCTGGAGAACATAAATTTCTTTGAATATCATGTAAAACAATGCAAATTTCAATAAAGGATTATAAGAAAAACATGAATTTAGTCATAGAATCACATATATGATGTGAATTTTGTTGAGGGGGCCGTCAAAAAAATGCAAATTTGTTCAAAATACCAAATGCACAAATTATGTTAAAGAATCCTACAAATATCTTAAATTTTGTCGATAAATTTTATGGAAATGTGCAATTTTTTTAAAATTTTATAGTAAAAAATATGAATTTCTTCAAAAAATGTAAATGTTGGTCATTGCACAAAAGTGAATTCCCTAAAAATCAGGATGAAAAATGTGAATTTCACCGAACGACATGGGGCAAAGACGAATTATCTTGAATGATCAGTGTACAAATGTAAACACTAAAAAAATAACATGAAAAATGCAAACTTAGTAGAAAAAATGCAATTCTAAAGCAGTACATATCTAAAATAATGCCTTTTGTACTAAATCTAGTGCCCTTTTAGTAACAAGCAACCTACCCCATTTTTTTTTTTTTTTTGCTGGAGCTAATACTAGTAGTTAATTACACATTTAAGCTGAAAAAAAAAATCCCATTTAAATTTGTTAAAGTGGTAAAATACCACTTATCTTGTTCTAGTGTGAACCCTCATATGATTCAAAACATTTTTCTGAATTGGTGCAAATATATTTTAAATTATTTACATCACTTATTTTGTATATTTGAAAGAGATACAGATATATTAGCTTTGAATTCTACTTAATTACAAAAATTTCCAAGTAATTCATCTTCATCCACTCGTTACAAATATTAACTATGCATTTTGCTCTTTCGAAATATCATGAATTGACTTGAAATCTTACATTTCACTGCAACCTTTGAAAAAAGTTGAGCATTTTAAATTTAATGAATTTTCTTTAAGCTAGTATTGCCAGTTTTTTATGGTATAAATCAGAAGACCAGAGCCAGAAACCCAAAAGATTTCCTTACAAATCAAGAACATTTTCAAAATATGAGCAGAAGATTCTTCTACAGACCAGTTTTGAAAATCACAAAGGAGAACGGCTTGTTTTCAACATCGAGCATAAATTGCAGCATAATTAAGCTTGAATTTAGTGAATTAGTGGTGACATAATTGTTAATTTCAGCAAATCACTGGCTGTGGGTATATATATATATATATGTATTCAAACTGAGATTAAATGTAAATTTTGTCAGTCAGTAACATAACAATCCACATTTTGCCAATATCATATATTTCAGCAATCATTTTCCCTCCCCGCCTCAAAAAAAAAAAAAAAAAAAAAAGATGATGAAGATGATTCCTATTTTAGCAATTGGCTTCAAGGGAGAAAACAGCAAATTATATTCCAATTAAAAATGTTTAAAAAAAAGAAGTCAAACTTTTGTAGGAAAATATGATGTAAAAATGATTAAACCATTATGAGCTCTTACTGCTTTTTTCCTGCTGATTGATAAAAAAGGTTATTTTTCTCCTGGTAAGTAATTGTTGAAATTCACTTTTTTAGGCTGATATATGAGCTGTACATAATATTTTACAGCAGATTGCCCAAATACAGAAACATTTTGCTGCAGATTGACAAAATTAATGTTTTTATAGAAATTAATTCCTAAAATATTTTTACCCCACTAAAAGAAAAAAAAAAAGTCTTGATTGCTACAATATACAACATTTCTATGCCCAATCACCAAAATGCAGTATAGTTTTGCCTCTAGATAATTTTTTTTTAATACAGCTAATTGCACAAATATGTGATTTCTTTTCACTGCTAATAGTTGAAACTGTTAATTTGGTAACAATCAACAAAATTCTAGGGATGTACCAAATAATTTTTTCGAATACTGAACAGCAAGCAAATTAAATAATTAATATTCAGTTGGCTATTTACATTTACTAATATTTTCTTTTTGAATCATGAAATTATAAAAAATTATTATTCAGAAACAATGGTTTTATTTAACTGTAGAAAATACAGTCAACTCTCAAAAATCCGCAACCCTAAAATCCGCAATTCTCTAAAATCCGCATATCATTTGCAATGTAAACAAACATTGTCACAATTGATTTGTTGATTAGTGGATTGCGAAAATTCAGCTGTATTAAGAGACAAATCAGTTTTTAACTGATGCTGATGAATCACCAACATATTGCAGAGGAGGAAATGATAAGTGTAATTATACATAATTATTAAAAAATAAATGATAATCATTTAGAGGAAAAGGAGAAAGACAGTTTTCATGAAAGATTTTCTCTCATGCAGATAAATACTCAAATTTTCTCATAGCACAAACTTATGTGATTGACCAAGAATTGCTGACTTTTTTGCAGGTTATACGAAAATAAATATGTATGAATATTCTTACTTAAACTAGTATTGATCAGACTTTTCAAAAATCTAGGTAATTTGTAACTGTAATGTGATATATAAAAATTGTTCTTTAAATTAAAATTTCATGAATATTTGTACTTTTATTAGACACACTATATTTCAGCATTGTATATATAACATATAAATTGTATCTTAAAGATTTGCGACTCAAATGAGGTTCTAAGATGTAAATAAAAGAAATTACTCTAAAATCTGCAAAATTCAGAAATCCGCAAAACACTTCGTTTTAAGCTGTGCGGATTTTTGAGAGTGTACTGTATTATTATACTACAGTGTTGGACAAAAATATAAGGCCAGGAAAGAAAATGAGTGAATATCAAAATTAACCTGATGATAAAAAATGAAGTTAACAGTCAGTGAAAATGCCTTTTTACCATGTTTTTATTAACTTCTATTCTTGTTTGTTTGTCCAGTACAAATCTTGCAATCTATTTTTAAATAACTTCCCTACTAGCTAGACATTAACTTTCACAGTAGCTCAGAACCCAGTGACTACACAATACTTTGAAGTCAGATTTTCGAATAGTTTTCTTTTAATTAATTAAAATATGAAAATAATAAGTTCTTAATAGCAATTCAAATAGTCATTAAAATATTAGCTATAATTTAATTGTTGCCAAAAAAAATTTACAAGTTCATTTTCTTTCGACATAAAAATACATACATTTAATTAAACATGAGCGTTAAAAAATTGTAAAAAGTTAAATTATGCATTTGGCAAAAATTGACGTCATTATCACTTCAAAGATTTTCTACACTTTGATAAAGTGCTAATGTAGTTCATGATGCAAATATATGTTGTTCTGAAAGGATTAATATTTTATTTTTAAAACCAACTTTTTTTTTTATTATTCAAATTTCCCATAACTCTTTAACCAATCACATTAGAACGTCCATCTCTGAAATATCGATAAGGATTTTCTCGCCAATAGTCGCCAAATCCATTACCTGCCTATTGGAGCTTTTTAATGTGTTTTAAAGGGAAATTAAACTATTTTAACGTGAAAAAGAGCTGGAAATGCAAAAAATTGACATTTTATCAACTTACTAAGCTTCTTTGAAAGAATTTATACAAAAATAAATACAATTATTTACAATTTCATAACAATACGCATTGGTAAAGTGCTAATGTAGTTAGTTCTATAGCTATGATTCAACAGAAAATTTAAAAACATGGTTTATAAAAAGTTTTTTATCTTATAATTATCTGTCTATGATTTTGAAGTCATGGACTCTGACAATTTCTTTAAAAGTCTTATAGAATATCACCCAGTGCATAGTGACTTATTTTGTTCAATGGCAGTCTTGTTATAAGTCAACATATAGCATACATAATTAAATTTTATTATTGATATGGTAATTGGTGATTGTTGCTACAATACGCATAATAAAAATATTAAACAACTTTCCTTCCCAACCTGCATTCTTTTGGTCGTGTCGTTTCAAATGGCCTTATATTTTTGTAAAGAACTACTATATACAAAAGTATAATGTGATGCTGCATTCAAAGCAGTGACTATAGTCAATTATAAGAAATTTTCTGAAGTATTAAATCTTAAACACCAAAATAATTAATTTCACAGTTGATGAATTAATAAAGTAAAATTTCTAAATTGAAATTCCGTGGTCTGTTGGAGTTATGCCATGAGTAATATTTTCACCTGTTACATCTGTGTCTGCAGACACGATGACCCTGCCAACGGATATTATGTGAGAAATGCTGAGCTGGTTATCGGCCAAGGTAGCTCAGCGGTAGAGCAACCGCACGTTAAGTGCAGTGGCCAGGTTCGATTCCCGTCTCAGGTATTTTTCCCATAGTTGGTATAAAAAAGTAAATCTTGCACTCCATTTTATTTAGAACCAAAATAATTGTTTGATTGAAATATTTCTTGATTATCATGAATTAATATATCAATTTATTTGATGATTAAAAATTGCAGTCATACAATTTTTATTTTGCTGTGGCTCATGAATTGTATATCATAGAATTTCCATTTATCATGGTAATTTTTCTTTATTAAATTATTAATAAAATGGACTTTTTTAGTTAGATATAATTATTTCTTATGTTTACTATAATTAATAATTAATTTTCCTTAGTGTTATTTTAAAAGTTATATAAAGCAGTTGTTTTCATTTAAATAGAATCTAATTTTTAATTATTCTCAATAATTTCGATTTAGTGATAATTAGAAATAGCAATTATGTAAGAATTTTTCAAATAATAATAATAATAATTGTTATAGAGCTGGATAACTGAATAATTTGACATTCAGCGAAACTAAATATTCAGTAGTATGGCCTAATAAAGCTAAATTCATTCCTTTGGGTATTGCATGCTTTATAAGTTATGAGTAATTAGTAATTAAATTATTGTTTTACTGATATTTTGTGAAAGATAACACTATTATCAATATAAATTTTACTTTATGTTAGTCGTGATACAAATGTTACTTGTTACATTTTCAATAACCACACAGGTTTGTTAGTGAAACCGATATACACATATGTAAAACTGTGCAAAAAAAAACATGAATTATTTTGCCAATCAAGCAATAAAGAAAATCAATAGAGAATAAAAATACAACTTACTTGTAAATTTCCTAACATACATTCATCCGCTTCTAGTACTGAATCATCATTGTAATCATGTCCAGTAAGTCCAGATAAGAAATCTTTACCAAGCATCTGTTTCAATAATAATTTTAAATCATTCATTTACATTTATTTTTAAGTTATACAGAGTCACAAAACAATTAAGTCTAAAGAGACTTCTACGTAAAAGTAATCATTTTTTTGAACTCTCTTAAAATAAGAGTCTAAAAATAAAAATAAAGGATCTATAGACAAAATTCTACTGGATCTATGCAACTCCACATTATAAATACAAAATACAGTTATTCTTGAAATTTGACACGTAGCTTATCTCCCAGCGCAATCTAGCAAAAGTATGCCTCAAAGATTTACATTGGCACATAAAATTAAATTCACAATAATTTTTTCTCGTTTGCTTCTTTTGTGCAAAATTTGTGAACACATGAACAAAAAATTTGCATTATCAAACCATTAATTTAATTTTATATACAACTTTGACATAAGTAATATTTTTAAAACTGGTATTAATTAAATTTTTCTCAAAAATTTGAAAGAAATGAAAAATTTAAACAATTTTAGGAAAGAAAAGTTAATGGGAAATGGTGTTAAGGATACATTACACATGCCTCCAAATGTAAATTGAAACCAGATTTTAATTCCTGTATTCACATTTCTTTTTCTTCATTTAAAATGCAATTTTTTTTTTTTTTTTTTTTTAAATATACATATGGTTATGAAAACAGGGTTGCCAACTTTTCAAAAACAGTTTGAGGAGTATTCAGAGAAATTTTGAGGAGCATTTTGGCTACTTTGAGGAGCAATTTTAAAAATACATAAAAAAAAAAAAAAAAAAGAGAGAGAGAGAGAGAAAAGAAAAGAAATAAACTACTAACAAAAATAAATTAACAATAATCATATGAAATTAAGAAATATTTATTGATAATCAAATATATTTAGCAAAACAGTGAAGAGAGATAAGAATGGGAAATGATTAAGTCTGAATATAAGCTTAAAACCCAAAAGTAATTTGTTTTTTGCATAATGGCATATTTTCCATACATAAATAAAGACAATATATGAAAGTAGATTACTCAGTTACATAAAAAAAAAAAAAAAAAAGACAGACAGAAAGAAAGAAAAGAAAGCACAAAGAGAAAAAAAATTAATTTATTAATTTCTAACAATTTTCATGAACGCCAAAATAATTATTATACTATCACATAAAAATCTAAAAACGATATCTCCGATATTCATATAAATGTGTATCTATAAATGTAAATCTCATCTCTGAGTTAACTTCCTCTAATCTGCATAGCTTGGTACCATATGTTTTGTAAACTTCAGACTTTTGCAATTATTGGCCATAATTTGTTTACTTTTTTTTTTTCCAGATACAAATGAAGATATAATAATAAATCATTAATGCTTTAAGTGAATGATAAAATAAATGCATAATTATTTCAAATAAATCTTAAATAAAGCGTTGTCAATCGGCCTTAAATTCAGTAGCTTTGAATCCATTATTTTTATCGATAAATAATTGAAATAAACATTTTTTTTAACAACCTATTAAGCATTAAGGTAGCTGAAACATTGATACAGTTTAAATGAAAATCAAAACACTGCCTAATCATAGCATTCGGTTTCTTTCTTCCCCCCTTTCAGCTTGTGGTTTTAATTAAACACACTCTTAGCTAATGTAAACAAATACTTGTTCCCGTTCTGAGTCAGCAATATTTTGATTACACAATGCCTAGCACTAGAATGTTTTCTTTCTTACTTACTTTCTTTTTTTTTTTTTTTTCTTTACTATTTATTTATGAGTATTGTAAGATGAAGCGTGTGGTTCTTCAGCTAAATTGTAAAAGTTAGTTTTGTTATTTTTTTTTTATTTTCAAGATATGCTGAAGTGCTTTCATAGATAAAAAATAAAATTCAAAAAATAATGTTTTATGCGGCAACTGTTGGAAATGCAAAATCAAAAGTTGATAAGGATTGGATCGCGATTTTTGCCTAGATGTGTGCAAGGAAAAAGAAAAGAAAGAAAGAAAGAAAAATAGTTTTTTTTTTTTTTTTTTTTTTTTCAAGTGTCTGCCACTATTCAGTTTTATGTATTTAATAAAAAATATTTAGTTAGGTGGTCAAGACTGTATTTGCGGAGCATAAACATTACTTCGCGGAATTGCGGAGTTTTAAAATTTTTTCGGAGAAACTCCGCAGAAATCAGAGCAGTTGGCAACAGTGTGAAAATTTAATGAGATATTTCATTATAAAATTATTTATTGACGTTTTTATTATTCTGGAAACATTCATAATTTACAATTAATAATTATATTTTTTCAAAAAATCCATAATAATATTTTATTTAGTTTTCGGGTTTCAAATATAAGAAATAGGATTCAAGTCGATATATATATATATATATATATATATTTTTTTGTCAGTTTGATTCTAATCTAAATTCATTGTATCAATGTTGCTGGGAGATAACATTTCATAGAATGCACACCCTATGCAAAATTAAAGGTTGAATGATGATTTAACTAGTTTTTGGTGTTTTGTACAAAACAAGGTACTGACAGTTATGAAAGAGAAAGGCTAATTTTTTAACAGTAAAAGCTTTTTGTATACTTCTGTTAAGAAAAATTAATATGGACTGATTATTATTATTTTTTAAATATTTAACACTTTATATTTTCTAAGATATTATAACTATTAAGAAACTATTTTTATCTGTAAAAATTCAATTTTTCCAGAAAAAAACTGGAAACAAAAAAAACTTTTTTTCCCCACCGTTTCAAAGTTTACAGAAATTTTACATCTCTAACCCAGACTAACTTGCATATCCCAGCTGCCATAAGTACTCATGAAAATTGGTATTAAACATATGTGAAAACTTTGCTCCCCAGAACATGGGCAATCCAAGTGGATACAGGCAAATACTTAGAAACAATAATCAATTGACCAAACTCATAAGGAATCACAAAATATCATAAAGCATCAACATTTTTATCTCCCACTTTTTTTTCCCCATGTGAGCAGAAATTAGATTTTACAAAATCTTTTACATAGTACAAAACTATTAAAAATAAATAATTAACTAAAATTAAAAAATAAGACTTTTCATAGAAAAAAACAAATTCAGAATATATAATAAAAATAAGAATAATATGGCAGCTATGAATGCATCATCTGATTATAATAAATGCTTGTAGCAAAAGCTGTAGTTGATACTTAGGAGTGATAACGATAATGTTACGGTATACATTCGATAATTTTGAAATTATTTTACACTTGATGGATGTTTTAAAGTGAAATCTTTTAGAAAGTTGGTGAATATTATAGAGTAAAAGTAACTCTTATTACTTTCTACATAAAAAAAAAAAAAAAAAAAAAAAGAAAGAAAGAAAGAAAGAAAGTTGTTTGTCTTATTTAAAATTAACTCTAAAAAGCCAAACAAGTTTAAAATGCATGTTAACTTAATAAATATGTATTTCATTAAGTAATAAAGACATTAAATATGTGCTTATTTACATTTAGCCAAAACATTTTGCATATTTATAAACAACAATAATAAAATATAAAAGTGGCACTCACTGAAGCAGCAGCATCAATAAATGATTGATCTACTTCCATATGCTTTAAACTAGAAGCTATCTGCAAGAGATTGAACACAGTTAAGTATTATAATGTATTAAAAGTAATTCTTATGAATATTTTAAAATTGAATCCATAACTACCTTTTCTTTAATTTTTTCATCTCTGTCAAGTCCTAACGGGTTTGGTCCACCAGAATCCAACAAGGCCCTTGATAAAATACAAATGATTAAATAATAATAATAATTTTAATAAATATTTATGTAAGTTTTAACCAGCAGTGTATCTTGAGTAGATTTGGTAGGTTTGAGGTCGCTACAGGTGCTATTGTCTGCAAAAAATTCAAGTGTTTTATGGGAAAGAGATAATTATTATAGTTTGCTAATTTGAAAAAAAAAAAAAAAAAAAAATATATATATATATATATATATATATATATATATACATTAAATCAATTTAAATAATTTCTCTTTGGTAGATTTTGCTGGAGGCTATACTAGTTATTGTGTTATTTTTGATGCTTTAAAAAGATGTTTAATGATATTAAAAGTAACAAATGTATGTATGTGTTAAAAAATGTACGTATTAGAAATTTTTTAAATTAGCAAACTACAATAGTTATCTTTACACTATATGCCTATATACTTTATATAGGAAGCAGTTAATAGCAGACAATAGTACTTATAACAACTTCAAATCAACAGAAAATGACAAAAGGTAAACACTTCATGATATATGGGAGAGATGAAGAGAGTTCAAAGAAGAAAGCAAGAGCCCTCTACAGCAGGCTTATCCAACCCAAAACTCTTGGTGAGCTGCATTGAAAACCTACTTTAAACAGGCAGGCTATATTGTATAAATGCATGAAACATATACATAAAGTAATTCTTTTTCTGGCGGGCTTGTGATAATTTTAAAAAGAAAATATGTACACTAAACATATTTTCATTCATAAAATAATAACTATGAAACAGCCAAAAGCCTATGATTATGCATTCATAAATATAATAGTAGGAATCAGTTACTGATCTGATAATATTTTATTAACATCAATGAGCACAATATTGTTTCATCAGCTACCTTAATCAGTATTTTCATTAAAAACGTCAGAAACAATTTATTAATTTTAGATGTTTTAACCGAATATGTCAAATAAGAATTTTCCTGAATTTTGTAGTGGGTTTGCCAGCTCTGCTCTACAGCACAGTTCAGAAGATGAATACATAATAGTCGAAAATATTTGCAGTAAAGATTTTTAATGGTTTTAGTTTTATTTTAATTAAGATATATATTAATTTTATAACATGGTTTTAAGTAAGTAAGTAAACACAAATTTCACATCAAGTAAGAAAAATTATTTTAATAAAAACTCTATGAGATAACATACATTAACTAAAATATTGATCAACAAAACTTTGTATTAAGATTTACACCATAGTTCTGTCACACATTTTGGTTGTAAAGACTACCTTAATTTTAATAAGAGCCAAAAGTGATAAGGCCAAGATTTAAACCTGTGTTCTACAAGGTATGTCCTGAAAGTAATGTCAGTAAGTCTATTAAAAAACATTTATTAAATTTATCATTACAAGTGTTTAAAAATCTTCAAAATAGTCTCCTATTGCGTCAATACATTGGCACCAGCGGGACTTCCAGCTCTCGAATGCCTTGTGGTAGTCCTCCTCCGGAATGACCTTTAATGTTGCAGTGTAAGCTGCTTTGATCCTGTGCACTGCCCGAAAATGCTTGCCTTTCAGGGGTGTTTTGAGGCATAGAAACAGAAAAAAGTCAGGGGGAGCCAAGTCTGGGCTGTATGGGGGCTGGGAGATCGTTAGCACCCCTGCTTTGACCAGGTAGTCAGTGACGATGAAGGCACTGTGGGCCGGCGCATTATCGTTGTGCAACTTCCAGCTGTCTACAATATCCGGCCGGATGTGTTGAACCCTACGTTTCAGTCTTTTGAGGACTTCCACATAAAATCTGGAATTCACAGTACCCACTACCAGTTTTAACTGGTTAGACTGCGCTCCAATGTACAGTCCCGTCACAATAAATTCACTGACATTACTTTCAGGACAGACCTTGTGCTTGTATGGCATCATAATGCACTAGTGCTTTACAAACTGAGCTCTTCAATCAAATTTTGATTGATACTAAATTGTTCTCAGTTTCTTGTACTTTATGAAATTATTTCCATAACACGAAAGATTTAAAATACAGTGGTAGCAGTAGTTAAAATAATGGAATATTTAAAGAAATAGTTTTATTTCTTTTCTTTTTAAGTTGAAAATGGTTGGGGAAGAAAATACATATGATTAACAGATAAAAAATAAAGCATCATGAAAAATTACTATTCAGCTTCTGTCTACTTTTTTGGATTGGGTTTGTTAAAGCAGATCTACTGATTTTTGTCACATTTTCAAAATGAAAACTTCCATAATGGAGAAATTTACACTTTATATCCATAATTGTTAATATGGAAATAATTTTAATGATGTCTTGCATACTATATAGTCAGTATTACAAACATTGCACTTGATCTATATGTATTAGGTATGTGAATGACTCCGTCCTTTATCAAAAGATGTCGCTTTTAAAACTGATCACATGTCCTTTAAAATTCCAATAGTTGTATTCGATAGTACTGCATATGAGCTGTCAAATGAAGTATGTGACATTTAGTCTGAGTATAAACATCTAGCATTTTTTAACTCTTTGAAAATGGCAAATTTTATTCCAAATACACATCATTTGGGAAATTATTTTACATTATTTTATTGCCAAGAAAAGTGCAGTAGAAACTTATCGTTTGCTTGTAGATATTTTCAGTGAGCATGCTCCATTGAATTCTACTTGCAAAGAATATTTTCGCCAGTTTAAAAATGGTGATTTTAATACTGATGATAAAGAACATGGAAAACAACCTAAAAACTTTGAAGATGATGAATTGGAAACATTATTGGCTGAAGATTGTTGTCAAACACAGTCAGAATTAGCTGAAGCATTAAATGTTGATCGATCAACTGTTACAAAACGTTTAAAAGGACTAGGAAAGGTTCAAAAAGCTAATAACTGGGTCCCACACGAATTAAAAGACAGAGACTTTGAACGTCGAAAAACAATTTGTGAAACGTTACTTAAAAGACACCAAAGAAAAAGTTTATGGTATTGAATTATTACTGGAGATGAAAAGTGGATTTATTATGAAAATCTTAAGTACAAAAAAGCTTTGGTGAAGCCTGGTGAACCAAATCCATCACAACCAAAACAAGATATTCCCTGCAAGTAATGCTTTGTATCTGGTGGGATCAAAAGGGTATAATATATTATGAACTGCTAGAAACTGGTGAAACCCTCAATGGTGATGTTTATCGATGACAACTTTTACATTTGAAATGAGCTATACAGGAAAAACAACCAGAATGGGTAAATAGGCACAATAAATTAATTTTTCAGCACGACAATGCAAAACCACATGTTGCAAACATTTTTTATCTTTTCAGATCGATGTAGTCATCTCTTTGTGAATAGTGGTTCAGTTCTTGTTCTCATGCAGCAATTGAAAATTGGCTTATTGATTGGATCGCCTCCAAAGACCAGGATTTCTTCAGAGAGGGAATCAGTAAATTACCTGAAAGATGGATGAAAGTTGTAGTTGCAGATGGGAATTACTTTGACTAAATAAATTTTTAATTTTGTTTCCTAATAACTGTGTTTTATCGTAACAAAAAAGGACAGAGTCATATTCACACACCCAATATTTTGTATCAAAGTTTGAAATTAGGGTTCGTTAACTGTATTTTGCACCCAGAAATTTACATTTGATCACTATAAAAATCACACCCGGTTGTCATATTTGGTGTCTAACTCGAAACAATATTTTCTTTACTTCCACGTCAACTTGTGGTTTTCATAACATATTTTTTCTTTATAATTTATAAAATGCTTGTACTGTATTATACAGCGAAACTCCGATCTATTGTTCCCACATCCATCATTTTCTCGCATTGATTGTTTTATTTCTATGATTCCTGCACAAGTTGTATTTAAATAATGTTAAAGAAACCCATATGTATCATGCTTCAAAAAGTCGTTTTCCCACATTCATCATTGTAAAATGTTTCTCCTGGCCTTGTAAAAATTTTCTCCCGAAGTTCAAGTGGTTCTATATGGCATACAAACTGGCATATCTTCTTTCATCCTAAGATAACTTTTTTCCTGATTTCCATAGAGGATGAAAATTGTGATGCTATGTCTCCGGACCATCTATTCATTTTCTAATTCCAGCATGGCAGGAACTAACCTCTTCAGTAATCCAGAAAATTGTTTTGCGAAATGCGGTTAAGTGCGAAAAAATGATTAAGAATACCAAACAGAAGGGCAAGAAGAAGATGATGATGATGAAGCATATAAAAAATTGGTTGTGTGTAGCAGAGGATGTGTTTAGTACAAAATTTAGTAATAATATTTGCATTAATTAAGACGTTGCAACATGCAATGTCCTAAAAGCATAGAAAAAATGTGTGATTTCAAAAAATTAAAATAATGGCGAAGAAACCGAGAATAATTTTCCTGCCGAGGAGGCCGAGCCTACGCCATTGTCAAGTGTGTTTAACGTAATTATGGCATTTGAAAATGCACAAACTTTTATACGAGCACATGAAATTACAGAAAAGGACCAGAAAAATGTTGTAAATCTGGAAAAATTCCTGTTTAATTTATAAAATAAATTAAAAACCCAAAATAAAATTACTGATTTTTAAAAATACATTTTGCTTAGTGTTCTACAACATTGATTTATTTCTTTGCCAGATTGAAAAGTAACAAATTAGTTTTTATTAGTAATATACTTATATATTATATGCATATTAATTAATACATAAACATCGTTTTCTTCGCGTTTTGACTTTAAGCTGCATTCGTCACTTTCTCGCTTTCATGGATTTCTTTTACACTCACCCTGTGAAAAACAATGGATTGAGGTTCTACTGTATTTATAAAATGATTACATTGCCTTTATAGTACACATACACATAAGCTCAATCACAGCCAGCAAGTGGATAAATAAATACTATCTACAAAAAATTTCATATTTTTTTCCTCTTATTTTTAAAACCTGAAATTATATCTAATTATTTAAAACTAGAAAAGCCCTGGTTCGGGAACAAACTGAATTCTGAATGTGGGAAAAACTTTAAAATCAAAGTCGAAATGTGCAAAACTCGGCCAGATGCTGCTTGCGTGCCAATAGATCAAAGTTTGTTAATGAAATCATTTTTAAATTTATGAAGTCAATTAAGCAGTGGCGAATCTAAGGGGGGGGGGCTAGGGGACTGAAGCCTCCCTCCAAAATAGCACTGACATTCACAATTGAATATTACAATTGTAAACTTTTCATTGATCTGGAATAACATCTTGAAAAGTCTTACCCCCCCCCCCCCAAAAAAAAAAGTTAAGTTCTGGATCCACCACTGCAATTAAGGTAGTGAATCAACGAAGGCTTTGCCTGCTTCGCTGGTCACTATATTTAAAGGAAACTTTTTTCTATATCACTTTATATATATATATATATATATATATATATATATATATATATATAAATAAAATAAAATCAATCAATGATGAAATTGCTCTAAAGCCCGCTTTGGTTCCCCGCTGCGTTCATCAGTGACCCACTCATTCACAGACTCTCGGGTGTCTGTGTCTATTGTCTGGGACAATAGCTTACCAGTGGGCTTCCATTTGGGTGCTCATCAGAAGACACTTTCAAAATGGACAGTATCGAAAAAAATGAAGTAGCAATCTTATATTTGAATCCCAGTTACATATGGACAACACTATACGTGGTGTACATAATAGTTTCTTTCACGTTATTTTCAATATTTATTTGATTTATTCGATCAACCATAAAAGGACAACAATTTCGCACCAAATATAATACTACAACGTGCTATGATCGGTTACATCTATTGCATGAGACAATTTTTGGGGTTATAATAGTAGTTGAATTAGTTAATAGTAGTTGGTATATTGAAAAATAAATAATGATATAATGAAATATGTAAAGCTGATCATGGTACAACCTTAATATAGCTTCCCTTGGCGACTTTTGAAATTTTATCGCCACTTTAGACAAAATTACATACTTTATGCGATTATTTTTTCTGTTTCTTTCTTTTCTTTTTCCTTACCTGTTCTTTCTTTTCTGTTTTGCAATATTTTATAATTTATTTATATTTTTGATGCGCTACTTGGCTTAAAATGGCTTTTGCAAAAGTGGAGTCCTGGTCGAAAAATGTCTGATCTATTTCAGCATCAAAATTTTAAAAAGTACCCAGGATTATCAATAAGTAAAACTCTTTAATATAATGTTGAATTAGCTTTCATGCCAAGCGCAATTCGTCAGTGCCAAAAACATTATTTAAACGAAAGGGGAAAAAAAAAAAAAATCTAAAATTGAGGTATATATATAATTTTTTTTAATATGCATGAGCAAATTTAATATTTTATAATTTTTTATTTTTTGTGTGAAAGCATATTTCATTTTATGTTAAAAAAAAAAAAAAAACTTACCTTTTTTTTTTTTTTTTTTTTGGGGGGGGGGGGGGGGCAACAATTAAAAATTTAAATGTCCAATTTTTAAGCTATTCAAAGGTTATTATTTTCAGGGAAGCAGAAAAGGGAGGCAGGGGAGGGAGTGTGAGATGTTTTATTACAAGCAACCACTATGTGTGCTCAAATACCCTTAAATCATTAACTTAATACTTAAATCATAAATTAAAAAGTCAAGGCAAAAAAAAAAGCTGAAATTAAAAGAAACTACATACTTTGTATGTATAAGGCATGATGACACAATTTGAACACCTAGCGTACACACTTCGCATTTCAAGGTATTCTCCTTTTCTTTATTTGAACTGTTAATATAGTACTGTGAAGAGGATGTAGTAGACAGCTTACTACTAGAGGCTATGGCACATTCTGAAGAGGTAGGTGAAGTTGAACCACTCTGCTCACCAGAATTTTCATGAGATGACTTTGTATTAAAGGCACAACAAGGTTCTTGGTCTTCTATATTTGACCTCAAAAGAGAACATCCAGGTAAGTCAATTTTGAACAAACCAGCATAACATAAACCAAGACGCAACCAAAATTCTGGACATGACTTATGTGACTGAATACAACAATGTAAAGCCTCAAGTTCTTCTGTAAAGAAAAAAATCAATTTTAAATTAATAAAAAATCTTCTCCATTTTTTTTTTTTTTTTTTTTTTTTTTTTTTTACTCAAGTTAGTACAATTTGTTGTTTCCAGATGATTCTTTTTCCTAATGAAATGCTCATTAAAGAAAGTGAGTAGTATTAAGAACATACAAAAAAAAAGTTTTTGCATTAAAACGATAATTTTTAAATCACAACAGTAAGCCAAATTCTGAAAGCAGGATGTTATTGCTTTATGATGATCTCATCATGACTTCCTTATTTAATTGAAATAAAAGTTTTTTTTCTTTTTAAATGTTTGGTTTCATTCGAGTTCTAAATGTAGTAATTTGAAATTTGGTAACAGTAAAAACAGATTATATCTATCTATCTACATATATATATATCTACATTTTCATATTAGGAGACTGCATTTAAAATGAGGAGGAATCATTTAAATAGTTTATAATTTTTTATTGATAAGATACACAGAGATGCAGTCTTGGCCATAGATAGACATCCTGAGTGGAAAATTCACTCATAGTCCTGTAAAATGTCTTGAAAATTAGCCGATCATCAGAGGAATGCCATGACGTTAGGGCATAATACCAATGTCAGGGGGCCATCATTTTATCAGGCAACATTTACAAAATGAAAAAAAAAATAAAAAAAAAAAACTCTGTGTTTGTGTCCTTGCTTTTTGTTTTAGACATTCTTGACACTAATTGATTAATTAATCTCACGATGGACAATTTAGCTGGCTCCTGATATCTACGGTTTAATCAAAAAGCAAGAGTTTACACTAAGTAATATTATGCTTAATTTGCAAAATTGATCTCTGAAGTTATTCCATTTTCTGATTCTTGTATAATGGAGTTTACAGAGGAAATTATAAATTTTTAGTGATCTATAATTTTGAAAAGCAATTCCTAATTTTTAAATAAGGTTTCTCTGAAATGAAACTATTTTATATTATTTTAAATATATGTATATATGTAATGGATTAATTACTGGATAAGAGAGAGATGACAGGTGTAACACACAAGGACGACTAGGATTTCTTTCAGGACACATCTTTATTGCTTCATTATTTCTAAGCCGAGACAGGGTAAGGCGAATGGAGTCTTAATCCGACACTCTGCCAATCCATGTGCTGTTCTAGCGGCACCCTGGGCCGCAGAGTCTGTTGGGGAGGCCTGTAGCGCCTACGTAATTTCGGAGGAACGACTAACGATACGTTTATTAGCACTAGAAAAGCGTGGCAAGACGTGTCCGTTTGCTTAATGTTTGGGCTTTTATACAGAATTTTCTGAGCTGCTGATTGGTTCTTTAGATCATCTGGGCTCTTAAAAGGAATTTCTGGGATTAATTAATATGCAGCTCAATGTCGAGACAGTTGCAAATTGCGTTAACGTCAGCGAATTTCGACTTATAATTTCGTTCCTTTTCTGATTTCTGAGTTATAAAGTCTTCCGCTAGGAAACAAGGGCAATTACGAATTATTCGCGATTATAATTTCGAATAGCGATTTTTACACTTTTAATTTGGGTTTTTTACTAATCTAAATTTATGTATTTTTATCCCTTTCATAATGAAAGGGATAAAAATAAATAAATTTAAATTAGTAAAAAACCCAAATTAAAAGTGTAAAAATCGCTAGTCAAAATATAATCGCGAATAATTCGTAATTGCCCCTTTAAAGATTGTTTCCTAGCAGAAGACTTGGTTCACTACTGGTAAGTAAAACTCACTCAATGACTCAACCATTCAACCGGGAATTCCGATAGTAAACGTAAACATAAACTTTAAAGGTTTCTCCTAATGTATGATTAATTAATTTATTAATGTGTGATTTTTAAAATATGGTTTATTGATAACAAGTACTTTTTTTGTTTATACTATTTATTTTAATAGTGGGAATGCTTTAAATTTTCATATAAAACTACATAATAGTGTTCTACTTGCTGTTTTCTTCGTATTATATTTTTCTCCTGCAGGCTATACGGTAATGCAGACAATCTGATGTTTTTTTAAATAATTTTTACATAAAACTTCATCTGCGGACTATATGTGCAAAATTACGGTAATTATACATACAAGTGTAAAGGTTTTCCAACAATCTAAATTTAAAAAAAAAAAAAAAAAAAAAAAAAAATCACTTATTATATGATTATATTTAACTAATCAAATATATAATACCTACCTTTGTATTTTCCAAGTTGATGACAAACAGTAGCTAGCAAATTCATAGATATAATTTTCTGGTCAGGACTGAATGAAGAATCATGCTAAAATAAAAATAAACATTGTTGATATTTAAAATACTTGAAAATTCTACATAGAAAGTTCTTAATTATATTACAATAATAATATAAATTACCTTAGTTGGAAGCTTCTCGCGAAGTTTTCAATGTGGGCTGTTTATATTAATATTATAATTTTTGATATTATTTTTATTACATAAAATTGTATTGTAATAAAAATGAATTTTTTCTTTTTTCTAAAATTAGCCGTATTTTACTTACATACAAAAAAGAGATAATTATATTTCAGAATTTATCAACCTACTTCTCCTATAAAGAAAAAAAAATATATATACATATATAATATATACTACTACTACTACTAGGATACATACTTTAATTTAATTAATAGGTTTTACCAATGACATAAACTTCTCTATTATATATAAAATGAAATTTTTTCATAACTCCCGATTATTTGCAAAATAAGGTAATCTGAAGCTGTGAATAACAGAATTGTGTGGATAACCTGCAAAAGAGGAAACAACCCACATGGAAATTCTTTTGAACAATTTTTATTTAATGAAGAAAGCCTAGACTTACAATTATGTCTTACATTTCTCCTTATATACTTGTTTTATTTATTCCCAAATAAATCAATCACCCATTTTTTTCCACCTCATGTTAAAGCACTTCTTCATTATTTGTGATTGAAATTTTGTAAATAAATTTTTCACAAAAAATGCACTATCCTGTTTTTTTTTTTTTGTTGTTGTTTTTTTAAACATTGAATTAGTCCATCAATATGTGTCAGGCTACACCATGGCCCACTTGCTTTTGCATCTCACAATATTCTTCCTCACTTTTCTCCAAAAACATACCTAATGCTTCAGCCAAGATTTTTTTCATTAGTAAGATGTTCAAAGTCTGGATCGTTCACGTCACAATTCCTTCAAAGATGTTACCTTCATTGACATAATCTCCTCCAGAAATAGATTTTGCTAAATTAGCCAAATTATAATACGAAACTTCTTTTGTTGCAAACTCTAGCAAAGTATTTTCCAAATAATGTTTCACCCTTTATTCTGCCCCCTCCCCCCAAATTTATCAACAGAAATAAATTTATTAAGTAAAAAGATTACAATTTATATTTTAAGGAAGTTTCAAAATGCAACTATTTACATAAACCAAAAATATTCTTTGTTTACATCTAAACAGGAATGAGAACAGCAGACATTCAAATAAATAAAATAATAGCTCTACTTTGCTTTCTTCAAAATACCTATTTTTATAGTTGTTTTTGAAAAGTTCCCTCATGAAATGTTGCAATAAAATTAAGTATTTTATTAAGCTAACAAAAAATAATCACGTTTTTTTATAATAAAAATAAACTTGATTCCTTTAACTAGATGAATCAAGAAAATTTCTCTTTATCTACTAAAAGTAAAGAAGAGAATGAAAATAATTCAGATAGAATTCTGATATGCAGAAACAACCAATTTTCCATCCTATTAAAAAGATTGTCCAATTTTTATTTTTTAAACTATTTTATATATTTTTTAAGGCAACACATGGACAGTAAAAAGCTTCAATAGATGAAATTATAATACAGTAGAGAATCAAAAATCTGCACAGCTCGGAACCAGAGGTTGTGCAGTGGGGCTCATAAAAAATTATTTTAACTTTGAATAATAAAAACAGAACATTACTCAAAAACTAAACACATACTCATTCTCTCTCTCTCTCTATCTATCTATCTATATATATACATACATATATAGTGAATAAAAACACAATTTCACTTGAATAATAAATTTTTAGGTACATAAGAATAACATTGAACATTAAAAAAGTATATACAGTTGAACCTCATTAACACAAATCTCAAGGGGGGAAAAAAAGAGTTGTTCATGTTATAAGTAGTTCATACTATCAGTAACTAATCTTCACAATAACTAATTTGATGGGGATTCTGGAAACAGTTCATGTTAAAAGCAATTCACATTAAGAGTATTCATGTTAACAAGGTTCGACTGTATATATAATAACAAAAATATCTGATGTGGATACCACATAACTTTCTTATACAACCATAGGAACATATATATTTTTATAGAAACATTGACAGTTTTGTGTGAGGTAACTGATTCGTAAATTAACAGGCAGGTTCCAGTCCAGGTACGATTATATATGCCGTCAAGACAAATATACTATTTTTTTCAGGAATAGTACTCAATGGCTTGAGAATGACTGAGTACTCAATGATTACAGAATATCTCATTGGCAAATGCACAGCTTAGAGTACAATGAATATCATTCAAGTATAGATGGCCCAGTTTTGTTCTCTTTGGGAAAAATTAGTGGCGGGTAACAATAAATTTTACCAAAATAATTAACTCAGTTAAAATTGAGAAAGGGTTTCTAACTATCCTGAAACAACATTTGCTGCACAATTTTATCGCTAATCTCGCAATACCGCAAAAATTAGTAGCCAGCGTAGATTTTTGGTCTTGCCATCAAATTTGCCAATTCGGCATCAAATTTGGTAACTTGCTGAACGAATTTGGCAAAAATTTGTAGATTAGGGTTAGCAAAGTTTGAAAACTCTAACTTCAATAATAACAGATTTCTGGAATATTCTGAAAAAATTCATTGGTTTATTGCACAGAACTAAATTTTTCGAAAGTTCTATAAATGCCTCAGAAGACTATTAAAAGAAAAAAAAAAAGTGATTGTTGATGATTGTAGACTAGAACCTGCCTATATATTTATGTGTTACTTTCTGTGTTTACAGTAAAAGTGGAAACGGATGAAAGTTTTTTAATTTCTACAAAGGTGGGATTTGACTTAGTGTCAAACTAGGCATTCAAATGTGGTGAAAAATAGTAAAAGAGATTTACGAAATTTGGAAACTTTACCTCAATAGGAGTCTAGTTCTGGAAATTTTGTAATGACGCATTGATTTCTCGTGCAGAACTTACCTTGAAAATTCCATAAACCACTGACAATAAATACTCTTGATGAATTAAAATGCCATTCAGACTTCGAAATATTCGGTTGTTCCTGATTTAGTAAAATTTATGGTCTGCAGTGTATTTAACAATGTTTATTTGATTTCTGTACTAAAAATGATCATTTCATTGGATTGTTTCAAGAATATTAATTTTTGTAGCACAAAAAAGAGATTTATTCAACTGTTTACTGAATATTAATTAAATAAAGTGCATTCCTTGACTAGAACTTGCTTATTTCTTGAAGAATTACTTCCTACATGCTAAAATGTCGACAACATTTTTTTAAAATCAATATCATTACAGGTTATAGGCTCTATATACGGGCTGAATATTCATTAAATGAAATACATTCGTCGACTAGAACCTACTTCTGTCTTAGAGAATCAATTTCTACAAACTAAAATGTCAACAACTTTCACAACAATAAAATTACAGGCTCTATCTACGGGCTGAATATTCATTAAATGAAATGCATTCATCGACAAGAACCTGCTTATGTCTTTAAGCATAACTTTGTACACGCAAAAAATTAATTCAACTTCCATAACAATATCATTACTAGCTCTATCATTAGCTTCTTTTGAAATCTCTATAATGGTAGGTCATCTATAACAGCCAAAACCTTTGTATTTTTGGTCATTAAGAATATAATTTTCCTAAATATTTCCAAAATGGAAAGTCCAAAAAGGGAGGTGCACAACTAGATGTTATAACAAACCAGGGTTGCTACACAAAGCAGGAGAAAAAATTCCCTGAGTTCTCCCTGTATCTTTTAGAAGCTGCATGACTAACTTTAGAAGCTGCACGGCATGTAATCATGAATTTTTTTAATCTAACACGTTTACAAGTCAATTGAACATATTTAGGGTTTATTAATTTTATTAACTTACTATAAGTAGTTGGAGAAAAAAACATAATTGATTCCTAATAAAGCACTAAAATAAAAAAAAATATTTGATTATGAAAAAATTTTCCAATGTTTTTCCAAAATATTTCAGAATTCCCTGAATTTTCCCTGTTTTTGCAATAAATTTTGAAATGACCTGAGTTTTCCCTGTTTTTTACATTCCTTGAATTTTCCAGGTTTTCCAGATACTGTAGCAACTCTGCAAACATATATACCAATTTGTGATGTTCTACGTCCAACCGCTTTTGAGTTATGTGAGATACCCCCCCCCCCCACACTTACATACAGACGTTACGAAAATTCATGTAAAGTCGTTGAAATCTCTGAAACAGGAACTCATATTAAAATCAAAGATGCAGGCATGCAACTAGACATCATAACAGTCATACATATCAATTTGCGACATTCTACAATCATTCATTTTTGAGATATGCAAAATACAAAATCCATTTCGCAAATCGGAATTACTATACTTCCTTTGAAACCTTTGGACGGCCCCTGCCTGCCTGGGCTCGGCCAAGCTTAACGGGTTGGATGCCGTCCGCCGGAGCGAATAAATCGCCGGATCACCGTGTGGAAGCCGCTGGGCAGCAATGTAACTAGACGCCAAAGCTCAGGAATTGCAGCACGCTCCAGATGTTAAGGAATTTGGAATAAGTGCACTAACTAGCTGAGAGTCGAAATAACCGGAATTATACAAAATTAAACAATTTTGAATTTAGGCAGGGAGGAAAAAAAAAAAAAAACCGCTGTGGGAGCCGCTAAAGTTAGTTGTGCACACAATAATTAAAGCCGAAAGAGGAGGCCATTTGAAAAGGGGAAGGGGACAACACTTATGATTTGAGAAAGACTAGGGAGGAACAATGAGATTATAATAAAAAAAAAAAAAAAAAAAAAAAATTACGTGAAGCCACTGGGGGATGGAAGATAGTTTTGGGCGCATAGCGAAAATTTTGAAGTTTTTGAAGTGGTAAAGCCTAATCCTAATTGGGAGGGAAATTACTATGCGCAGGGAGGCCGAATGGAGAAGAGAAAGAGGGACCATCGCAATTTTGATCCACCACGGGGGTGATGGTTCCCCGCGTTGGTAGCCCGACGACTGCTAAACGACCCCATCGAGCACTTGACGGTGCAGCACAGATTAACGAGGACTACTATACTCCCTTATACTTTGTATAAGGAAGTAAAAATAAAAGGAAAAATTATTTGTCAAATTTAGATAAAATCTGTTCACATGTACTTTGTTTTAAACGCCACCTGAACATGTACACTAGTTCTCATAATTATAAGGACACCCGTTTTTCTATATTAACTAAACACTGAACACTTATTTAAACAAATATATTTTTTATTAATTTGAATTTCATTAATAGACTATATTTCAAAAGTTTTATCGTTTTTCTATCTCAAAAAACTTTAAATACGGTCAAAAAGATGATTTTTCAGGTGTTCACAATTAGTAAAAGGACAGCTCGAATCTTAGTAATTTTTTTTCAGTTATTCTTTAAATTAATATTTTATGGGGTCTCTTTTTAGAGTGAAACAGTCAAACATTCTCTCTGGTGTCTATATATATATATATTTTAATATTCAGTTTCAATACCATTTCATACAGCATAGATTATATTCCGAATGCATTTAAACTATTTAGATATGCTTTCCACTTGCATGCACTTTTTTCTAATATAATAAGTTAAGGTTTTTTCAGCTTTTAGGCCACGGGAAAGACAATAATACAGAAGTTTCTTTCTTTAAACTATTTTCTATTGGTCTAGAAGTAGAACAAAAATGTAAGTCTTGTTGAAAAAAATTTATTACCCCCCCCACCACCCCTAAAATCTAACAAAAATCTGAGAATTCCACATCTAAAATTTGCAGATATTCTCTTGACATTTATAATATTAGAAAAAATTACTAAATTCATTCTGCCTTCAGTAGAAACAGCTCCCCAGAGCACCATAGATCCACCTTTAAAATGCCCGATTAATATCTGCCTTTAAAAAATCATCTCTGTCTTTCGCTATCTTTAGATCGTGCCAGTCAGTAACTGTTAAAACCATTGAATAAAACGTTTTTCATCTGAAAATGCAACATTTTACCATTTCATATTGTCTTTATTTAACTTTAACACAGATGTTCTTTCCTCCATTAAATGCTTATTGATTATTACAGGTTTTTTATTCATTTTAGCATATTATTAATTATTTTAAACATGCTTAAATGTGGACCCCAACATTTCATTAAAAATTACGAGCAAATTCAGCAGCAGTCATTTTGAGTGGAACAGTAAGAGAAATTATGAATCTTCGATCTTTGTAAAACAACTCTGGTTTTGCATCAGATCTCTCTCTTATCGAACCAGCAGTTCAACGTTTGATCACATTTCCTTCAGCAATTTTAGATCTTCGAATTTTATTATAAATACAACAGATTGAAATTATCCCTCCACTTAAAAAACACATTTATCATACTTCACTACATGAACATTCTTTTTTTTCGAGGATTTATCAGTAATGTCCGTCCAAGAAAAATTGAAAGCGTATATGAGTTAATCTAGTCCAGTAGTTAACAAATTCGCATGTCAACTGTAATTTATCCGCTAGTAAGTTAAATAAAACGAAAAAATCTTGATTATCCCTTTAATTATGAACATCTAAAAATGTGGAGAAAAAAATATTTTGCACTATTTTTTATTAATTTTGTTTCATATTAAAAAAAAAGTAATAACAGTTTTGGTTTTTAGAATACTAGATATATTAAGTGCACTTAGTATAATCTTGTTCACAATTATTTTTATATTACCGTAAAAACCGGCATATGGGCCACGGCCAGTACTGCCAGACTGAAGGAATTTCTTATTCAACAGTCACCAATAATTTTTAAGAGTGACATTTGATATATATAATAAACGACTACTCTTCGAAGTGATTAGACAAACGTTATAATTAAATTTTAGTGGTGGATATTGAATAAAGCATCGAGTGTGACCCATACGCTGGTTTTTACGGTAGTTATTTCAAAACATAAAGTGTCCTTATAAATATGAAAAGGAGTGTATATGCCTCCATACATTATTGAGTTTTTTTTTTTTTTTTTTTTGTCTATTGTAAATAGAATCAATTCTTGTTTTGTAACACAAATTTATTGTTCAAAGAATTTAAGTGAGTTCTTTGCTCTCATGAGATAGCATTTTTAAAAATTAGTTTTCATTGTATACCTCACTGACATCATCATCATTTTCATTTGATGAATTTAATCTACGGTCAATAATTTCATTATCAGTAATTTGGTTCTAGCAGTCTATCATAATATTATTACTATTTGTAATCTTAAAAAGTAAGTACAAAATCTGCATTCAAGATCTTTTTCAAAAATCCTGATTTACAGTTTAAAACTTATTAATGTGAATTGCAATGTTTATATATATATGATAAACTGCACGGATTTTGGACTTCGACGAATTTTAGGTCAGCAGATTTCTGGCTCTCTACTATATTACATATTTCTTATTGTATATATTATAATAATTCTTTTAATAATTCCTTATTGCAACAATTCTTTTTAATAGCAATAAAAATTCTTTTCATTTAAATTGACAAATGAGTTAAAATACAACAAAGAAAAGATTGATAAATTATTACCAGTTTTAAACTCCATTCAAGTGCTTTATCTGTATTACTTAGATGTAAGTAAGAACGTGAAAGATTTTCCATAAATTCTCGTCTCCAAGTACCATTACTTTGAGGAAGCAGCCTTAGACAATGCTCATAGGCCTCAACTGCTTTAGGATAGTTTTGTGAGTAGTAGTAAAAATCAGCTTGATGCTTTAAAGCAGCAAGTGCATCAGAAGCATCTTTACCCTCAGGTTTGTTTTCCATATACCACTGAAAGAAAAAGAAACAATTTTAACATAAATAAAAAAAAAAAAAAATTGACATTTTAATCTGTTATAAGAATAACTATACAGTGTAAAAAAGTTACAAAATTTGAAATAGTTCATGATTTACAGAGCAAACAAACACATGATAGCTGATGACACACAGTTGTTGCTTGTAAAAAGGGATTATGGACATTATAATTTTTTTTTTTTAAACTATATTCTTATAATTAAAAAAATTTATACACACATGCATTGGAATATAGCAATATAACATTATTCTCAAAAATTATTTAAATTTAATAATAATAATAATAAAATCAAAATTGCTTTTATTTATTTATTTTATTTTAATACACATCAGAAAGAAAAAAAAAAATCATCCCTGAGTTTAATTCTAAACACATCTGAGTACTAAATCTGTTGGTAAATTATTTGAAAAAAAAAAAAGTTTATGTTTTTACACTTAAAATTTGCATTATATTTCAGCATTCAAACACAAATATAATATTATAAAGTAATTTACGAAGTAATACTCAAATATGCTTAGAATATATTGCTAAACTATAAAATTGCAAAACAGAGATAAAAATTAGAAATTAGCAGGGAGCTTTTTAAAATTTATTTAATTCCATTTTTGTTTAATCTATTAAATAGTTTTTTGAGATATTGTAACAGACTTAATATTGTTATATTTCAATAGATATGTACACATCAGGGTTGTTGATTTTTTTATTATTATTATTATTATTATTATTATTATTCTTTAAAAAAAAAAAAAAAAAAAATCGATTTTTTATTTTATTTAAATCGGATTTATTTGATTTTATGATTTTTATTATATATTCATACATTATTGTACAATATTTGTATTTTATTATGTGTATATATATATGCACAATATCCACACTACCAATCATTTTACTTAAATTATAAAAGTATAAATAGTATTCTATTCCCCCAATTCCCATAGAATACTATTTATATATTTTTTATTTATATTTTCTATTCCCATCGAAAAAATCCATGTAGGCATTTATTACCAACTAGCAAAGCCCCGGCTCGGGGACGAACCGAATTCCGAATGCGGGAAAAATTTCCAAATCAAACTCGAAATGTACAAAACTCGGCCTGATTCTGCCTGCGTGCCAATAGATCAAAGTTTGTTAATGAAACCATTTTTTAATTTATGAAATCAATGAAGGTAGTGAATCAACGAAGGCTTTTCTCGCTTCGGTGGTCCCTATATTTAAAGGTAACTCTTTTCTATATCGCTTTACAAACAAAAAATAAAATTTAAAGAAATCATGAAATTGCCTTAAAGCCCGCTTTGGTTTTCCGTTGGTTTATGCTATTATTATTATTATTTTCTTTCTTTTATTTTCGTTTTCCTTTTTTTCCTACCCCCGTAATACAAACCGTTCTCCCCATATTACAAAAAAATAGTGAATGAGTAATGCAAGGTCGATTTTATTTATTAGGCACAAAAGAAACCATAATCCTGCCTTATGCAGTTTCTGCATTCACATTTCTCTGAGAAGGCTATGAGAAAATTTCGAAATCTCTGAAGAGGGGCATCATTTTGGCGCTCTGGGGAAGGATGGCTCTCTGATCTTTCATCACTGATGTCAAGTCAAGGACGCCACGATGGAATTATGTATGAAATGAAACAATCTCTGGTGCCCCAATATAATTATAGCCCAATAAAATAGCATACTTAAATGTGTACTACTTGACTTTTTATTTAAAACTAGTTTTACACTATAATTTTAAAAGATGAAACATATTAGCCTTGATCTGCATAAAGACAGTGTCGATTCTTACTCAATTTTTTTTTCGAGAAATATTTATGCTATCACATAACAAGTATGTAACATAAAATTAAAATCAAGTATTATCAAGTGATTATAACACACTATATAAGAACACGAGATGCCCACGACAGGATTTGAATTTTAAATTATGACCCCAGAAAAATAATATACATTACTACAGACGGGTTTATTTGAATATGTTTGCTTGTTACCATATTTTGCGAGTCAAAAACCAGCTCAGTGTTTTTTTTTTTTTTTGGGGGGGGGGGGGGGTATCAGGGTTTTTTGTGTTTTATCAGTGTCTTTTCAGAGAAATGTTTGGGTTTTATCTGAGTTTTCAGGAATATTTTCATTCTTCCTTTTTTTTAAACATTAAATATATCATTCATTATAAGATAATAAAAAAAAAAATATATTTATTCATTAAAATTTAAATTTAAAAAATTTAATTTTAAAATTTCTAAAATCTTTTTATGATTAAGTTATAAAGAAATTTTAAATATTAAATAATTGTACTTTAAATATTCTAAAATTCTTTTTATCTGTCCTTTACAACAAAAAATTGGATTTTAATAATTATGTCATGTTGCTTTATTAAACTTTTCATAGTTAATAGATTTCCATGAAACAGTTTTAATTATTGTCCCTCTACATTACATAAGTGTTGCACTGTTAAAGTTTTCCGAAATTTTTTTTTATTTTATTGTTATTTATTTATATTTTACATTCCTCGAGTCCTACAATTTTCATTATATTGAAAAACAACTTTGTTTTTCTTGCTTTTATTTTTTTAATATAATTTTTTATTCTGATTTAATAAGATAATTATACATTTTTTTTCGTGGTGAATTTTTTAGGATTTTTTTCTATACTGCTGTTTGAGCATCTCCAATATTTCTGAAAATTCTTTGTTCATGTTCAAATAATGTATATAATATTTGTTTTATATTTATATGTTTATTGTAAGTTAGACAAAAGTACAAATTTAAACAAGGATTTTGAAAAAATCCACTTGGGTTTTTTTGGGTCCGGCAAAATCTAGCCAACCCTGGAGTAAACACATATTTCTAGGTTTAGGATTGGATTGAGCAACTCTGGATAAAAGAAAGCAAAAAGAATATCTAAATAATGAAAATTCGAAATTATCGTAAAACTAAAACCGAGGAAATTCTATAAACTTTAGCACAATTGTTTTTCTCTTTTCCTTCCCTATATTTCACCTTTGAGATCCGAGACAGTTCACAGACCTCGCGAAAGTAGTTATCAGATCAAAACAGAGAATATTTACATGATGCTGATCTAGCACCGTCTCAAAAATTTTCTTGATTTTTATTTTTCTCTTCCTTTTTGCGAACGCTAAAGATTGTTTTTAAATCAATAATCATTATTTTCACAAGGAAAAAAAAAGGCCATGAAATAACATAAAAAGATTGAAAATAGATCATTTCTTCTACTTTAATTTGGGAGCCTTTATCTTAAGATATCCACATGCCCATATTTTAACTCTAACGTCTAACCACAGTAAAATGCTTACAGACTAGGCACGTTTTCAGAAAAGAACAATGCAAGAAGCAATTCATGCAACAACTGAGGAAACAACGTTTCTAAATGATGACAGCCAGAACTCTTGTTTTTTACACGTTTTGAGGTGTGAGGAATCCGAAAATAAGAAAATTGGCATGGTGTCTGTAAAGCTTCCTTCAAACTCTGGCAACATACAGAGCTTCAAAAGTCATAAATTGTCTGAAAGTGACCCTTGAAATTTTGCACACATTTACAATGAAGGACATTACTTTTCATTGCTCTTTTACAAAAGAGACCCCCCCTTCTCATGCAATCATCGCACTAGAAGGTTTGTGAGCTTCGATTCCAGCGAGCGTCGACCTCCTAAACCACATCAAAGAAATATCAATAGAGCCGCACTTCAGCTTTCTAAGTTGAGGCAGCTTTAGTGTGTTAGTCTGTGTATGCGATATCTCAAGAGCAAATGATCGCAGTGCGGTCAGAGCAATTGAATATTTAATACATTGTAGCTTATAAACGGCCGCTAGTAATATATACATATAATTATAATTACATATACATATTATAGCCTAATTCGGCATTGCCATTAATTTAAAATTTACATACACTTTGAAGCTGCGTATTATTTCAATTTTTATTCCAAAAATAATTGTATTACTGCAATTTTTAATTCAATTAATTTAATTATCTAATTAAATTTTGCCTGTAATATTTGGCATTTGTACATGGATGTTTGTTATACCAACTCTATTCTTGGGAAAAAGTTAAAAGTAAATTTAGACTCAATATGTGGTGAATTTAATAATTTAACTAGTCATAAAAGTATGATTACTTTACTGGAATATGCAAACATTTATCTCATCGATAGGCTTAGTGTTGTGGTTATAGAAGTTCACTTATGCGTAAGTAATTAAAGATGATTTAACTATTAATTGGTATTGTAATTAAATTATAAAAAAAATCTGTGAAAACATTTAAAATGAACTACAATCTCTTTTAATTTTATATTGTTGGTATTTTCATTTACCTTTTGATTACTGAGTATTATAATGGTATTTAATTATTCAATTTATTATATATATATTTCTTTTCTTTTTCTTTTGGAGTTTGTATGTAGTCTAAAAATAAATAGGTAATGAATTAACTGTTGATATTCACTATAACCTTACTCTATTAGAATATTTTAAATATGTAAAATGAAATGTTTTCTTTATTAAGGAGAAGAAGAAGAAAAAAAAAATACTTACAAATTTTGACTTTCATCTACTCAATTTCTTTTTCTATTAAAGTGAATTCGTTTGTTTTATTGGTGATAGGGCACATAAATCTGTTAAATTTTAGCTTTACAGATTAACAGAAATCGCCTACATTTCTGCATAAAATAATTAAATACATGCACCAGATAGAATAATGATTACTGTTACGTTTCCACACTTTCATAGATTTTGTTCATCATAAATCTTATTGGGTCTCAAATCTTTCTCATACTACAGGATTTATATAGTCAGCTCAGAACATAAAAAGTAAATGGCTTTAGAATAAAAATTGTCGGTTATCTCACCCTAGTACCCAGAACTTGGCCCTTATCATTTTCTACATAATCCGATCTGTTATCATTATCTCCCCATTAAAACAAAAAGGGAATCAGGGCTATCGACTTTAAAATCTGGTAGTAATGAATCATCCAAGATCAACGAACTGCACATCGGAAAGAAGCCTCTCAACAATGAAGTATCAGAAGAAAAGAAAATGAATATCGCTTCATATCTGTATAGTATAACGGCTAATCTCGAAAATATTAATTTAATGAGTAAATATAAGGTTTGAGAATAAATGCTTCCTAGTGATAGAAAAGGGAAGGCGAAAGACCTTAAAAAAAAAAAAAATTAAGCAGCTATATATAATATTTAGAATAGAATCCTTGTATCCAAGTCTAAAAAGTAAAGAGAAATTTGTTTTTATGTTTTTTTTTTTTTTTTTAGTCTGAAATGTTACAGTACCCCCTTTTTTAAACAATATTCAAGCTGGCAAACGTTCTAATTCGATACATTGCACCCCAGCAACAAAAATGACACTACTCAATGAAGCAGTATTTGAAAAAAATCAACTCATAGATAACGATAACGCGTTGACTAGCATTATATGAAACTGACACAACTACCTTTCAAGCGCAAAATTTTCTAGATACCGACATGACGCTTTTTGTACATGTTGGAGCACACGTATACACATTTTTTAAATGCCATAAACTCAAAACTGTTTTGACTTGTGCCACTTTTCTTGACGATGTCAATGTGAAGTTTCCTCCAAATCGATTGATGATAAAGGCATAATTTGTACAAATTACGACACATAACAAAGTTTTATGCTTTATGAATAAATATATGTACACACACACCACACATACCAAGATTTTCGACAGTTATCAATAGCAATACATGTCATGATAATTGGAGGATATTTTCAATTCTGTATGTCAAGTAGGTTTACAAAAAATGTAAAGTCGGAGAAGTACCCCACGCAGGCAAATTTTCAATATGAGTGTCTTCAAAAAGAAATCGTCAATAGTACCTTTAAAACGAATGGCTGAACAACTGATCTGTGATATTTTAAAACAAAGTTATCGATTTTTTTTCATTTAAATAAATAAAAAATCTGGTGTGAAACAACCACACGACTTCCATTACCCACTACTGCACATATTACATGCACGTTTTGGAGATAACGTGATCAGAAGGCATAGAATTGAGCTAATGAAATAGACAACTAAAAATTTTCCAGTAAGAGAAAGTTAATACACGTTTGCGGTAAACGCATGAAAACGTAAAGACATTATATAGAGTTTACATAGCAAGAAAAAAAAGAAAAGTAGAGTTTTTTTTTTATTTTTATTTTTTATTATTATTATTATTTTATTTGTTACACCAATTTCCGAGATCTAAAACTAATCTATCTGATCAGGATAACTATTAATTTTCCTGTAATAACCACGTGAAGCATGAGAAAGGATATCTAAAATGGGTTTATGTAACAGTTTTCAAGAAAACCGTTAGAGCCGTTTTTGAGATACCGATTTTTACTAAAACTTGGCATATTCAGTTGTTGACCGGGAAAAAAAAAAAAAAAAAAAAAAAAAATAATACATACAAAAGAATATTTAAAAGAGGGTTATATTGCAAGTTTAAAAAAAATCCATAGAGCCGTTTTGAAAGGAATCCACTCGCAGTACTAGACTATTCAGCATTCATTCAGTGACTACATTCAGTTATTTATACAGACGCCTATCAATTTTCCGGAACTAACCAACTTTTTCATTCGAAAGGACATCCAATAGAGTGTTTATATAGCGCAACTTTGAAGAAAATTGTTAGAGTCGTTTTTGAGATACGGACATCTTCTGGTTTCGGATGTCTCACTTCCGGTTTTCCAATTTTCACCAAAATTTGGAAAATTCATCTGTACACCAGTTCTGTCTTAATTCTGAAGTTTCGTAGCCTATATTTTTATTGGTTTCGGAGATATAATAGTAAGAAGATCTCCCACCCACACACACATTGCCAAAAAACACTTTTTTGGACTCAGGAGACCTTAAAACATGTAAATCAGGTGAAATCTCGCTATCGAATTTTTGGACCGAATACAATACTTCCATTATTTAGGCCTGAAACAACTGTTGCGTTTTTTGTGATTTATTATGTTTACTTATAAAGTGTTTATACTTTCATATCCAAATATTAAATAAAATTTTATTTTATTATTGTCACCCACAGGCAAACTTAGTCTTACTATTTGAAACACTGAAACAGGGAATATGGGCTTAGTTATTTATTATTCAATTCCTCTAACACAAAATCGAACTCAAAAGAAACGCTCGATATAGAAACTGATTAAAATTTATAAGTTTCGATCGGGAAAGAGAAGTTCCAAAAATAGTCGTATTTGATCGAAGTTCTAATGCATATGACTCAAGTAAAGCTGTAAACGAATGTGTTGCGGCATGAAAAAAAAATTTTTCCCCTAAGAGAAGCAAATTGAGATTTTAAAAATTGCTTATTCAATTCTTTTTAGTTGTGATTGTGTGCGTATGTGTATTTATGAGAAAATGCATGATCTTACTTTGATACTTTCATCTATATTCAATAGAAAGTACTGGACTCTTAAAAATTTTCGACTTCGTGTTTTTGATGGATTTACACGTTTTGAGAGTTGTAGAACGTAGAACATGATTTGATTATTTTTTGAAAATGTCCGTCTGTGTGTGTGTGTGACAAAATTTTGTGCCTACTTTATCTGAAAAACTACTGCTCAGAATTTCATAAAATTATGTGTAGTTGCAACTTGACATTAATTAGTGCCTATCAACTTTCGGTAAAAATTGTCGAAAAGGTGCCGTTGTCATCCTACTTTTTCTAAATTTTTAACATTGCGGTATCGGGTAAAATTTCGTATAAATGTACATAAAGAGAATTATTTTTTAATAATCATTACATGGTTGTACACAAATCAGGAGAAAAAATTCCTTGAGTTTTCCTTGTCTCTTTTAGAAGTAAAATAGTTGACACGCAATCACGCAGCATTATAATCTAACATATTTAAAAGTCAATTGAACATACTTAGGGTTTATTAATTTTATTAACTATAATTGGAGAAAAAAAACCATAATTAATTCATTATAAAGCACTAAATTTTTAAAAAACATTTCATTATGAAAAAATTTTCCAATGTTTTTCCAAAAAATTTCAAAATTCCCTGAATTTCCCATGTTCTTTAATAGATTTTCAAATTTCCTGAGTTTTCCAGGTACCGTAGCAACCCTGCATTATGAAATTAAAAAGAATTATTAAAAATAGTGATAGTCAACTGAGATTTTTTTTTTTTTTGTATATGTAGAAGCATCGCCCCCCCCCCCCTTCGCAACAAGGGGAGCAAATTTTCATTATGGGTATCTTCCAAAAGAGTTTGTCAATACTTTTATTCCGAATAGTTCAACCATCGATCTGCGATAATTTAAAATAATGTTATCGATTTTTTTTCCATTTAAAAAAAAAAATTAAAAAAAAACCGCTTTTTTTTTTTTTTTTTTTTTTAAAGATGTCATATTAGATAATTAAATTGATTTTCTTCGGATGCATGGAAGATAATTTTAATAAATTACTTTTACTGAGTGAATTTGTGTATGAAAATATAGAAGAAAGCCCACATATGTGGTGGCCACAACATACTAGTTTTATATATATATATATATAATACGAATTTGTCTTAAACGCATGTAAATATAGTTAAATTCTTCATTTTCATTTTTTCATGAGTCTATAAACACGTATCCTATCCGCGTTTGTAATGATCGATAGATGGCGCTTTTTCAGCTTTTGTTGTTAATAAATATAATAGCCACGTGTATTTATTATTGTTCTATTTGTGTTACTACTTAATATTCGTGCTATAATTTCTCCGCCATTGCATCATGGAAAATTGATTGCTTTTGGAAAAAATATTTCAGTTTATTCAAAGTTCGATCGGAAGTAGATATTTAACTGAAGCTGAACAAATATAAGTTCCAAATCATCTGATTAATTCTTTACTTCCATTAGCCGAAGCAACTGAAATTTTAAATTTGCGATTTGGAAGTAAATGGAAGCTTAATTCTGGATTTCTTGAGTTTTTGGAGTTACACTGTGGCATACAACAGTAAGTGTTATCTTTTTTACCGGATTTATTCATTTTCATTCAATAACTATATGTGAAACTAAACATCGGCAAGCAATGGCGTCTCATCGAAAGCTATCATGTCAATTGTAATTTCACCTTAGCCCACCAGAGGGCGAGCATTTCATTACAATCGCGGATGGAAGCGTGTTTCATATTTTATGAATGCGTATGATTGTTCAACATTTTAACGGTAGTAACAATTTAACTACAGATTGGAAGAAAAGAAAAAAATATTTGTAGTTTTTTTTTTTTTTTTAGACGTTTAAATTTAATTAAAAATCATGAATATTGCAAAAAACAAAATGACGCAAGATTATTCACTAAATCAATCAGGGGTGATTCTGAGTAAAACAAAATTTTCTGAACTACACATCAAATTTTCTGAAAAACTATCTTATCAACACATATATATGTATGTACTTTTCCCGTTCATTATACATGTACGCACATACTACATACATACATGTATAATACGTGCGTGTTTCATCTTTATTTTGGAAAATGAATTTTTTGCTAAAAATTAAAATGTTTTATTAGACATTAAAAGCAATATATATTTTCAACAAAATCTTAAAAATAAACATTACCCCCCCCCCCCCCCGTGAACAGACAGCCTTAAATTTTCTGAAATTTCAGAAACTTTTGAACAGCATTTCCCCTGAAATCAATTAAAACAGCATACATAATACATGTAATTAATATCGTTCAAATCACACACACACACACACACGAGGGAAGGAAAAGAAAAAAAAAAACTTGCTTACTTGCCCTAACATAGAGGCGCCCATATCTAAAACAATCGATTTTCATTAACATAAAAATGATTCAGATGTAGTCAGCAATTTTCTCACTCCCGGCCAGACATGCATAAGCTTAAATACAACTGATGGAGGGGAAAATCTACACAATTTTCATTTAAAAGAGGGGGGGGGGGAATCTGCCTATTTCTAAGCTTTCTAAATGGAACTGTAATGATATCCTCAGTTTTCCTTACTATTATTTTGTGCTTCCTTTTTCTTCTTATGAATTCTAAAATTTCTGCTATTTTACTTTCCCGTATATATGCCCCCCCCCAAAAAAAAAAAAAAAAAAAAAAAAGACAGGGCTATCGATTCAGGATATAATTTCTGTATTACCTAAATATATTATGCGTGTGAAACGTATGGAGTTGGCATTAAGTGCTTTGAAAACATCTATACTTCGAAGCATTTCCTTTCTCTTTCATACATTTTATTTATTTATTTGTGTATTATTCAGACGCACCATCTTGGGGGGGAAAAATAAAAAAAAAAGTGAAAAGCAGAACATTCAGAGCCAATGATATTTGTTAAATAAGAAACAAACATCAACGATTCACATAGATTTTAAAACGCTTTCTAATTTATTGTACTTACCCGTTGAATCATTTAATTTTCGATATATTTTACCTAAATGATACTGCTTTAAAATATATTTACTTTCCGAACATACTATGTAAGGAAAGTTTTGTAAACATGTCAAAAATCCGACTTTGAGATTGAAGTGTTTATATACATCTTCAGGTCCCTTGAGTTCTTTTTTGCTATTTTTACGGTGATGTATTGTGTGTGTGTGTGTGTGTGTGTGTGTGTGAGAGAGAGAGAGAGTGAACACGATAGCGTCTAAACGCTTTGTTCAAATGAGCTGAAAGTTGGTACATATGTTATAGATCACCATAGCATGAACCTATTGATTTTTATGAATCTAGCACTTACAGGTTTAAAAAAAACAAACAAAAAAAAAAAACAAGGATACAAAGGAAAATTCTTTATCATTATAGCCCATGGGCCCAAATTCTTTAAGTGCGATAGCGTCTGAACGCCTAATTCGATTGAGCTGAAAACTTATACACATGTTACAGGTCATCATCGCCCAAACTGTCTAAATTTTGGTGAATCTAACTCTTATAGTTTTTTACAAGGACACAAAAGAAAAAAATCTTTATCATTATAGTCCTAAATTTTTTAAAGTGCGATAGCGTCTAAATGCCTAATTCAATTGAACAAAAAATTTATAAGTATGTTATAGGTCACCGTTGCACGAACTGTGTAGATTTTGGTGAATCTAGCACGCATAGTGTTTTTACAAGGACACAAAGAATTTTTTTTTTTATCATTATGGCCTATGGGTCCAAAATTTTTAAATTGCGATAACGTCTAAACGCCTTTTTCGAATGAGCTGAAAAGTTACACACATGTTATAGGTCACCATATCGCTAACTATATAGATTTTGGTGAATCTAGCGCTTATAGAATTTTACAGGGACACACAAAAAAAAAAAAATTCTTTATCATTATGATCTATGGGCTCATATTATTTGAAATTAATAGCGTAAAATTAAGCAAAAAACTATATGAGAAAAATACTCAAACACCCAATAATAATTTTCACTTTTGGTTATTTAACGCCTTTTCTTTATTTAATTTATTTATACAACCATTAATTACTTAATGCTCAAAGAGTCGAGTGGAGTCACTCCATTTTACCATGTTTTTATTAACTTCTATTCTTGTTTGTATATTTGTTTGTTTGTCCGGTACAAATCTTGCAATCGAATTTTAACTAACTTCCCTACTAGCTAGATATTTGAAACTTTCACAGTAGTTCATAACCCGGTGGCAACATAATACTTCGAAGTCCGATTTTCGAATTTTTGATTAGTTTTCTTATAATTAATCAAAATAAGAAAATAATAACACCCTAATAGAGTTAAAATAGCCATTAAAATATTAGCTATAATTTAATTGTTGCCAAAAAAAATTTACGAGCTCATTTTCTTTCGACATAAAAACAAATACATTTAATTAAACGTGAATGTTAAAAAATTACAAAAAGTTAAATTATGCATCTCAAAAAAATTGACGTCATGATCACTTTATTTATGCACATTGATAAAAGCTCTATGATTCATCAGAAAATTTAAAACATGGTATATAAAAAGTTTTTTTTTTTTTTTTTAAATCTTATACTTATTATTTTATTATTATTATTATTATTATTATTGAGGGAAAAAATCGCACAAAAACTATTTTAATGCTTTACTTTCAAAGAGAAAGCATAGATCGTATACGAAGAAACGAGAGTGTACTGCACAAAACGTAATATGTGAGATGATCATTATGAAAAACTATGCTGATTCAATTTAAGTGCACAACGGCCAACAATTGGCACTGCTATGCTGCAGTTTTCTTTGTGTACAGGATGGCTGTATCTAAGTTTCTATAGCATATAAATGCATCAAACTTGGTTGTAAGATGACTATTATGAAAAGAAGTGCAGACTAATTTTTAATGTTTATTTACCGACAGGTGGCGTTGTTATTACTCATCTTCCATATGAGTACTTCAGAGTATCTATTGGTCAAAACTGCATATGTAAAATCCTTCATTGCGAGAAGCGATGATTAATTTTTTACGCATATGTTAACTAGTAGGCGGTGAAGTTACATAGAATGGAAGAAAATATAGAAGAAATTTTTGTGATAGCCATAATTTTTTTCTTTTATGAGAAAAATTCATTTATATAAAAATCGCACGCACTCTAACTCTTAAAATAGACTGAAGTACAAATGTGATAAAATCAAATATAATAATAATAAAAGCCTTAGGAAGTAAAAGTACTGAACTTGAACTCAATTTTAGCGATAAAAATTTTCCGCCTATTGTAAAGAAAAGACACAATCTAGAACACTGGGTTTTCAAGAGATCCAACTGATCTGAAAATCGACTAACAATAGTTTCACGACCTGAATCCTGCAAACATTAAAAATAAACTTGAGAAAAGAAGTATACGTAGGTCAATAAGAAAAAATATTGAGATAATCTTTATCTGTTTACCGATGTAAAAATATATCATTGACTTACATACAGAGTGAGTAAAAATAAATCAAAGTCGATTTCTAGAAAACAAAAATAGAAATTTTACAAGATCTACAAATTAGAAACTTTCATTGTATTGTATTCTGATTCTGCATTACTAAATTTTGAACACTTTTTTTTTTAAATAAGTTTCCATCATTACTACGGGTATGGGAAACTGAATATCACTTTAAATTTTCGAGCACAGTTTATTGACTTTTTACACATTTTGAGGTGTAAGGATTTAGAAAATAAAAAATTGATATGGTGTATAGGTTCATAATACTGACAAGTGTCGTGTTGTAAGGATTAAAGCCGATGGACTGCACTAGGTACTAGGCCTAAGGAAGAGTGCCCTTCGTGGAGATCTTTCTGAGGGGTCCTAGCCCGTATTTACGCAAGTTTCGGAGAAAACAACGGCTAATTTTAACAAGTATGTTGTGGCCACCATAAAACTTTCTCCTATATCATTCTATAAAACAGCGCCACTTGTTTAAATTATACAAAAGTTTAACCATAGCTTCTTACAATGAAGATTTTACAAATGGAGTTTGGTGCAACTTTAATCAACAGATGCTGAGATGAAGCCATGTAAAAAATCATAATAGCAGCTTCACTTGTCGGCTTATAATAAAAATAATAAAGTAAGTAAACATTCGTTTCATAATGGTAATCTCACATGTCAAAGTTTCGTGTAGTTATATGCCATAGAAGTTGAGACTTTGATTGAAGGGGTAAATAGCAGCGTGATTGGTCGATACACACCCAAATTAAATCAATAGAGTGTTTCATAGTTTTTCTCTCTCATATACTAAGTTTTGTGCAATATAATCCGAGATATAGCCTTCCCATTCTCAGGAAAAATTGCAGTATAGCAGCGATAATCGACCGATACGAACCCAAATTCTATCAGCATAATGTCTCATAATGGTTTTCTCACAAATCAAATTTTGTTCGATTACATTGAAAAAAAAAAAAAAAAACATGAGATACATAATATAACCTTTTCTCTTAAGATTTAGAAATCTCTGTATAGAAGCGCTACCTGGTAAGCGATTGGCACCAAAAGCTAATATATATATTAGCTTTAGACAATTAGGAGATTTTTTTTTTTTTTTTTTTTTTTTTTTTAACATGCACCAAATTTTGAATACGAATGAAATTTCCACTTTCCGATTTAAAAAACTTTCGTCGATTTTTTTTTTTTTTTTTTTGTGAAAAATAGAAATGCAATTAAAATTTAAAGAAAATTAGAGAAAAAGAAAAAAAAATCTGGTGTGAAACAACCACACGACTTCCATTACCCACTATTTATTACATGATGTATTATATATGCATTTGAGAGATAATGTGATCAGATTACATAAAAGTGACCTAAAGAAGTAGAAACCTAAAAATTTTCCGGTAAGAGAAACTTTATACCCATATAAAGACATATAAAACGACGCTGACGTATAGCGAAGTAAAAAATAAGAGAAAAAAATCTGGTGTGAAACAACCACACGACTTCCATTACCCGCTATTACATGTATTATATACATTTTTGAGAGATAATGTGGTCAGAAAACATAAAAGTGACCTAAAGAGAAAATCGTTAGAGCCGTTTTTGAGACACCAACTTTTACAAAAAATCAATTATTGACCGGAAAAAATAATTACATACAAAAGCATATTTAAAAGTGAGTTAAAATGGCGAGTTTGAAAAAAATCCGTACAACCGTTTTTAAAGGAACGCCTTTGCGAGGCCTGAACTTGAGCAATTTATACAGGACGCCTATCAATTTTCCTGAACTAACCAACTATATCATTCGAAAGGACATCTAATAGAGTGTTTATATAGCAAGTTTGGAGAAAATCGTTAGAGCCGTTTTTGAGATACGGACTTACGGTCCCACTTCCGGTTTCCGAATTCCCACTTCCGGTTAAACTCAATTATTGACCGGAAAAAAATAATTACATACAAAAGCATATTTAAAAGTGAGTTAAAATGGCGAGTTTGAAAAAAATCCGTAGAACCGTTTTTAAAGGAACGCCTTTGCGAGGCCTGAACTTGAGCAATTTATACACGACGCCTATCAATTTTCCTGAACTAACCAACTATATCATTCGAAAGGACATCTAATAGAGTGTTTATATAGCAAGCTTGAAGAAAATCGTTAGAGCCGTTTTTGAGATACGGACATACGGTCCCACTTCCGGTTTTTCAATTTTCACCAAAATTTGGAAATTTCATCTGTACACCAGACGTATTTCAATTCTAAAGTTTCGTAGATCTATCTTCATTAGTTTCTGAGCTATAATAGCCAGAATATTCTCCACATACATACATACATACATACACACTGACCAATTGCCAAAAACCACTTTTTTTGGACTCAGGGGACCTTAAAACGTGTAAATCAGGTGAAAACCCGATATCGAATTTTCAGACCGAATACAATACTTCCATTACCTACGGTAGTAGGGTAATGGAAGTAAAAAATGGTAGAGTTATTTTTTGAAACACAAATTTCCGAGATTTGAAGATGATCTACCTAAGCAGGAAGATTGTTAATTTTCCTCTAATAACCACGTAATACACGAGAAAGAAATGGATTTATATAACAATTTTCAAGAAAATCGTTAGAGCCGTTTTTGAGATACCAACTTTTACAAAAAATAAATTATTGACCGGAAAACAATAATTATATACAAAAGGATATTTAAAAGTGAGTTAATATGGCGAGTTTGAAAAAAAAAAAAAAAAAAAAAAAAATCCGTACAGCCGTTTTGAAAGGAACGCGCTTGCGCGACCTGAAATTGAGCTATTTATACAGGACGCCTATCAATTTTCCTGAACTAACCAACAATATCATTCGAAAGGACATCTAACAGAGTGTTTATATAGCAAATTTGAAGAAAATCGTTAGATCCATTTTTGAGATACGGACTTACGGTCCCACTTCCGGTTTTTCAATTTTCACCAAATTCTGGACAATTTATCTGAACACCAGAGCTGTCTCAATTCTGAAGTTTTGTAGTTCTATCTTTATTAGTTTCGGAGATACGATAGCCAGGAGATACGCACATACACACACACGCACACACTGACCAATTGCCAAAAACCACTTTTTTTTTTTTTTGTACTCATGGGTCCTTAAAACATGTAAATCAGGTGAAATTTCGATATCGAATTTTTTGGACCAACTACAATACTTCCATTACCTACGGTAGTAGGGTAATGGAAGTAAGAATTTAATTAACTTACAGCTACGATCGTAGTGCAAAAACGAATGCATCTTCCTTTTACTTTAAACACGCAATCTCTCTCTTATTCTTGTCTGCAAAAACTTGACAGAAATAATAATAATAAATCATTCAAACTGTATTTTATTTATTTTTAACGAAATCAATATCGAAATGATTGCTTATATAATTATACTAACAGTTTGAAGCTTAAAACTTCCAAACATTTCAGGAAATTGATAAGAAAATACTGACTGCGATACTCTTTTTTTTTTTTTCATTTACCCTAATCACATGCTGACAGGGCACCATTCCTCAAGTTTCATAGGGTTAAATTATAATGAGGTCGGATTTCCGTAGGAGTTCATCAGAGCTATTTTCAATTGTAAATCAGATCTGCTGGTAACCATGAATGAACTTACTTTATGGATCATTTAAGATTAGCATTATAAATTTGGCTATCTGTATTCAAAAGATCAAGTGCCATGAAAATTATACTTGAATGAAAAATTTTTCCCTGTAGACTTATCTAAAAGTTTTTAAGCATTACACCATTGTGTCTGGAGTGAACGGTTATTTTCAGACGCTGGAAATATCTGCGATTAAACAAGAAACATATTGTTACCAAAACAATACTAAAGAGTTTACGTTACCTTTATTTATAATAACTAGCAGGCTTTGCTCGCTTCGCTGGTTACTATGCCAACATGAATTTTCAAAAATATTGTCTATTTTTTAATACCAATTTATAAATAATAAATAAATAGTATCGTAACCGTTGTTAAGGAACGCAGGTGACTGAAGTGGAAGAAAAAGTTTAAGAACAAAAAAATCTAAAGATAAAACTAGTTGGCGGTGGACTCTTCGTTCTCATAAATTATCACTACAAATCATAGTACAGTCGAACTTCGTTAACGTGAGTCTCAAGGGGGATAAAAAATTTGTTCATGTTATCAGTAGTTCATGCTATCAGTAAATAATCTTCCTATAACTAAACTAATCTTCATTTTAAAGGGGATTGTGGAAACAGTTCATGTTAAAAGTAATTCACGTTAACAAGGTTCGACTGTATATTCATGTTAAGAAAAATCTGGTGTGAAACAACCACACGACTTCCATTACCCACTATTACACGTATTATATGCATTTTTGGGAGATGATGAGATCAGAAAACATGAAAACATAAAAATGACCTAAAAATTTTCCGGTAAGAGAAACTCTATACACATATAAAGATATAAAAAACGAAGCTTACATATAGCGAGGCAAAAAATAAGAGAAAAAAATGGTAAGAGTTATTTTTTTTTAAATACGAATTTCCGAGATCTGAAGATGACATACCTAAGAAGGATGACTGTTAATTTTCCTCTAATAACCACGTAATACAGGAGAAAGAAGTGGATTTATATAACAACTAGCAGGCGACGCCCGCTTTGCTGGTCCCTATTTTTAAATGAATCACTATAATTACTGAATTCTCAGAATTGCATTAATTTTTATCACGTAAACAAAAAAAAGAAAAAAGATAAACAAAATCTAATCAGGAAAAATGTCGCACCGGGTTCTCACTGCCTTCGGAAAAAATTCCCAAAATGCTCTAACTCTTATTTCTATTATTTTCCCCTTTCGCCCCCCCCCCCATCTATCCTAATAATTTTACAAATTCGAAAATATCCGCAATCGATTTGTAACTATCAAAATCCTCTATGCACCAGTTTTGAACGATCTATCTCTATTTTTTTTGCCCCTCCGTTCCCTCCCCCCTTCTCGCCCCTCCCAATAATTTTAAAAATTCAAAAATATCCGCAACCGATTTGTAGGTATTGAAAACCTCTATGTACCAATTTTAAATGATTTAACTCATTTTATTTTATTTTTTTTGCCCCTCCGCCCCCCCTTCCCGGCCCTTCTAATAACTTTACACTTTCGAAAATATCCCCATTCGACTTGCAGGCCTCTAAAACCTATCTGTACCAATTTTGAACGGCCTAACTGTATTTCTATTTGTTTTTGCCCATAGCCTCCCCCTTCCCGCCCCTCCTAATAATTTTACAAATTCGAAAATATCCGCAATCGATTTGTAAGTATCGAAAACCTCTATATACCAATTTTGAACGATCTAACTCTATTTTAATTTTTTGCCCCCCCCCCTCTCCCCTCCCTCCTTCTCGCCCCTCCTAATAACTTTACACTTTCGAAAATACCCCCATTCGACTTGCAGGCCTAACTGTATTTCTATTTGTTTTTGCCCCTAGCCCCCCCCTCCCCCTGCTGCCCCACCTGGGGGCTGAATTTCTAAAATTCCAGAAATTGGTTTTTAGATATTTGCATTAGCAATATTTTAGAGCAAAAATTTCACGTATATCTTTTTTTTTTTTTTTGTTTGAGATATATAGGATTATGTGAAATCACGTTTAACGCATGTAAAATCACGTTTCGGCCCCTCCCCCCCTTGGGGACCGAATTAAAAAAATTCCAGAAATCGATTTTTAGACATTTGTATTAGCTATATTTTAAAGCAAAAATTTTACGGATATCTGTTTTTTTTTGTTTGAAATATGAAGGATTTTGTGAAATCACGTTTTGCCCCCCCCTCCCCCCCTTGGGGGGCGAATTTTGTAAAATCGCTTGCGGCGTTGAGTTTCGCGGGTCGTAAACATTAACCGTGCTGAATTTGGTCCCGATCGGCGAAACGGCCTAGGATTCTATAGCGGACAGACAGACTCTGCTCTTTTATATATATAGAAAATAATTTCATAAGTAATACATCATTTGAAAGCTTTGTTGATTTGGAATGGAACAGTAGATAATAGAAATTTCTACTGAGAGATTCGAAAGATATTTTAAAGTACTTTTATATTATCGAAAGATTTCACCTGATTTACACGTTTTGAAGTGTCCTAATTAGGTTTTCTTTTGCATCTCAGCTAATTGAGTTAGACCGTTCAAAATTGGTATATGTAGGTTAATTATAAAAGGAGGGACTGGAAGCGTGGGAAAGAAAAAGGCGCGCGCAGTGCGCGTATCCCCTAACCTGTGCGCGCGTAACCGAAGGCAGTGGGGACCCGGTCCGACTTTTTACCCGATGAGAAATAATTGTTTTAATTTTCTTTTCTAAAGAATAAAAATTTGATTTGAGAAGGAATATGAGCGAGCAGCACACGTATACCTTCACACGTGCGCGCATGGGTCTGCGCTGTCGAAGGCAGTGGGGACCCGGTGTGAGTTTTTAACCGATCAGAAATGATTTTTTTAGGGGGCACGAAGGGTCAGGGAGGGAATACGTGAGCGCAGCGCGTGTATTTCTTAACTGGTGCGCGCTCAGCGCGTACGGGACTGCGCTGCCGAAGGCAGTGGAGACCCGGTGCGACTTTTTACCAGATCAGAAATGATTTTTTTTATTTTCTTAAGAATAAAAGTTACTGTTAGTGATTCATTAATTACAGTGATTCATTTAAAAATACTGCCCCGCTAGCGGACGAAGCCCGCTAGTTATCAAGAAAATCGTTAGAGCCGTTTTTGAGACACCAACTTTTACAAAAATCTGGCGTGAAACAACCACACGACTTCCATTACCCACTATCACACGTATAATATGCATTTTTGAGAGATAATGTGACCAGAAAACATAAAAATGATCTAAAGAAGTAGAAACCTAAACATTTTCCGGTAAGAGAAACTTATAAAGACATATAAAACGACGCTTACATATAGCAAGGTAAAAAATAAGAGAAAAAAATGGCGAGTTATTTTTTTTGAAACACAAATTTCCGAGATTTGAAGATGATCTACCTAAGCAGGAAGACTGTTAATTTTCTTCTAATAACCACGTAATACACGAGAAAGAAATGGATTTATATAACAATTTTCAAGAAAATCGTTTTTGAGATACAGACTTTTACAAAAAATCAATTATTGACCGGAAAACAATTCCACACACACACACACACACACTAACTGCCCAAAACCGCTTTTTTGGACTCAGGGGACCTTAAAACGTATAAATCAGGTGAAATCCCGATATCGAATTCTTGGACCAAATACAATACTTCCATTACCTACGGTAATATGGTAATGGAAGTAAAAAATCAATTATTGACCGGAAAACAATTACATACAGAAGGATATTTAAAAGTGAATTAATATGGCGAGTTTGAAAAAAATCCGTACAGCCGTTTTTAAAGAAACGCGCTTGCGAGACCTGAAATTGAGCTATTTATACAGGACGCCTATCAATTTTCCTGAACTAAGCAACTACGACATTCGAAAGGACATCTAACAGAGTTGTTATATAGCAAATTTGAAGAAAATCGTTAGAGCCGTGTTTGAGATACGGACTTAAGGTGCCACTTCTGGTTTTTTAATTTTCACCAAAATATGGATAATTCATCTGTACACCAGACCTGTCTCAATTCTGAAGTTTCGTAGTTCTATCTTTATTAGTTTCGGAGATATGATAGCCAGAATATTCCAGGCATATATATACACACACACTGACCAATTGCCAAAAACCAACTTTTTTGGACTTAGGGGATCTTAAAACATGTAAATCAGGTGAAATCTCGATATCGAATTTTTGGATCAAATATAATACTTCTATTAGTATGTAATGGTAGTAGGGTAATGGAAGTAAAAATGAGTCCGTGTTCATGTTAATTAAATTCATGTTAAGAAAAATGAATTTGACCGATCGCTTGATACGGTGACAGACCGAAATGCCCCACCTAATAGACCACCCACAGTTTAGTTCGATACATTTATTTTATCCTAATTTGTTGACTGATTTTATTGAGGTTAATTTCATATTTTAGTTTCCACGCAATTTCATACTATTTCCAATTCAATGAACCACATAATGAAAGTTTATATGAAATATTGTTCTATTCGGCTATGTTAAGGAAATCTTAAATTTTGAATACGAAATTTTCAAATTAGAATTGTACTAGTATTCAATTATGTTCAAACTAGTATCATAAATAATATTTAAAAAATCTGGTGTAAAACAACGTCAGGACTTCCATTACCCACTAACTATTACACGCACTATATGCACTTTTTGGAGATAATGTTATCAGAAGACATAGAATTGACCTAATGAAATAGACACCTAAAAATTTTCCGATAAGAAAATACAAGTGTAAAATCATAAAACAAAGTTTATACAACGTTTTTTTTTTTTTTTTACTTTCTTCTATATGTAATATAGAGAAAGTATTGGATTCGTGAAAATTTTCGACCTCCGTTTTTTAATGGATTTACACGTTTTGTCTGTATCACTTTTTTGTGGAAGCTGTATCTCACGAACCAATGAATGAAATTTAACCAAACTTGGTATTTAGTTGCACCCTGACATAAACTGGTGCTGATTAGATTTGGGGATCAATTGCTCATCAGGTGGCGCTGTGATCGCATTTTATGCAAACTTTTAACATGGCAGTATAGTACAAAATTTCGTATAAATGGGCATAATGAGAGTTATTACTTTCTTCTATATGTAATATAGAGAAAGTATTGGATTCGTAAAAATTTTCGACCTCGGGTTTTTGATGAATTTACACGTTTTGAGAGCTGTAGAACACGATTTGACCATTTTTAGAAAATGTCTGTCTGTCTGTCTGTGTGTGTGTGTGACAAAATTTTGTGGCAACTGTATCTCAAGAACTACTGCACAGAATTTCATACAAATTGGTATGTAGTTGTACCTTGACATAAATTAGTGCCTATCAACTTTTGGTAAAAATTGTCTTACAGGTTGCGTTGCCATCCCGCTTTTTCTAAATTTTTAACATGGTGATATAGGACAAAATTTTGTATAAATGTGCATAAAGAGGATTATTTTTTAGTAATCATTATGAAATTTACAAGAATTATTTAAAATAGAGATAGTCAACTGGGAAAAAAATTTTGTATGCGTAGGAGCCTCGCCACCCCCCGTGGGGGGAAAGTCCCCTCTCGAGGGGAGTAAATTTTCAAGATGGGTATCTTTCGAAAGGTCTCGTCAATACCTTTAAAACGAATGGTTGAACTATAAATCTGTGATAATTTAAAACAAAGTTATCGGTTTTTTTTACTTTTAACGAAAAAAAACTTAGAATTTTTTTTTTTTAACGAAATTTAACCAGACTTGGTATTTAGTTGGCCCCTGACATAAACTGAGGCTGATTAGATTTGGGGATCAATCGCTCAACAGGTGGCGCTGTGATCGTATTTTTTCTAAATTTTTAACATGGCAGAATAGGAAAAAATTTCGTATAAATGTGCATAATGAGAGTTATTCTTAACCTGTGATTGTGAAATTAATATGAATTATTGATAATAGTAGTAGTTAATTAGGGAAAAAATTTGGGGCATCGCTTCCCCCCCTAGGGGGAAGTACCCCCCCCCCCCCGGGGGGGGGGTGTAAATTTTCAAGATCGGTATCTTTCGAAAGGTCTCGTCAATACCTTTAAAACGAATGGTTGAACTATAAATATGTGGTAATTTAAAACAAAGTTATCGATTTTTTTTATTTTTAACAATTTTTTTTTTTTTTTTTTTTTTTTTTTTTTAATATTGTTACTGCGTGAATTTGTATAGGAAAATATAGAAGAAAGTCTTGTGGTGGCCACAACATACTAGTTTTAAACTTGTGATTGTAAAATTAATATGAATTATTGATAATAGTAGTAGTTAACTAGGAAAAAAAAATTGTGCATGTGGGGGCATCAGTCCCCCCCCCCCGGGGGGGGGGGAAGTACATCCCGGGAAGTAAATTTTCAAGATGGGTATCTTTCGAAAGGTCTCGTTGATAATAGTAATAGTTAACTAGGAAAAAAATTTTATGCATGTGGGGGCATCGGCCCCCGCCCCGGGGGTGTAAAGTTTCAAGATGGGTATCTCCCGAAAGGTCTCGTCAATACCTTTAAACGAATGGTTGAACTATAAATCTGTGATAATTTAAAACAAAGTTATCAATTTTTTTTTTTTTACTTTTAACGATTTTTTTTTTTTTAACGAAATTTAACCAAACTTGGTATTTAGTTGGTCCCTGACATAAACTGGTGCTGATTACATTTGGGGATCAATCGCTCAACAGGTGGCTCTGTGATCTCATGTTTTCTAAATTTTTAACATGGCAGTATAGGACAAAATTTCGTATAAATGTACATAATGAGAGTTATTTTTAACTCGTGATTGTAAAATTAATATGAGTTATTGATAATAGTAATAGTTGACTAGAAAAAAATTTCTGTGCATGTGGGGGCATCGCTTCCCCCCGGGGGGGGGGTAATTTTTGAAGATGGGTATCTTTCGAAAGATCTCGTCAATACCTTTAAAACGAATGGTTGAACTATAAATATGTGATAATTTAAAACAAAGTTATCGATTTTTTTTTTTTTTTTTTTTTTTTTTACTTTCTTCTATATGTAATATAGAGAAAGTATTGGATTCGCGAAAATTTTCGAAGTCCACTTTTTGATGGATTTACATGTTTTGGGATATGGAGAACACGAATTAATAGTTTTTAGAAAATGTCTGTCTGTCTGTCTGTCTGTCTGTATCATTTTTTTGTGGACGCTGTATCTCACGAACCAATGAATGAAATTTAACCAAACTTGGTATTTAGTTGCACCCTGACATAAACTGGTGCTGATTAGATTTTGGGATCACTCGCTCAATAGGTGGCGTTGTGATCGCATTTTATGCAAATTTTTAACATGGCAGCATAGGACAAAATTCCGTATAAATGGGCATAAAGAGAGTTATTTTACACTTGTGATTGTAAAATTAATAGGAATTATTGATAATAGTAGTAGTTAGCTAGGAAAAAAATTTTGTGCATGGGGGGCATCGGTTCCCCCCCTGGGGGGGGGAAATCCCCCCCGGGGAAGTAAATTTTCAAGATGGGTATCTTTCGAAAGGTCTCGTTGATAATAGTAATAGTTAACTTGGAAAAAATTTTTGTGCATGTGGGGGCATCGGTTGCCCCCCCACCGGGGGGGGGGGAGTTTCCACCCGGGGGGGCAAAATTTCAAGATGGGTATCTTTCGAAAGATCTCGTCAATACCTTTAAAACGAATGGTTGAACGATAAATCTGTGATAATTTAAACCAAAGTTATCGATTTTTTTACTTTTAACAAAAAAAAAACTTAGAAAAATATCGCAATTTTTTTTTTTTTTTTTTTTTTTAAACAAAATTTAACCAAACTTGGTATAAATGTGCATAATTAGAGTTGTTTTAAACTTGTGATTGTAAAATTAATATGAATTATTGATAATAGTAGTATGTAACTAGGAAAAAAATTTTCTGCATGGGGGGGCATCGCTTCACGAGTCCAATATCGACGAGTCCAATTTCACGAATCCAATACTTTCTCTATATTACATATAGAAGAAAGTCCCCCCCCCCCGGGGAGGGATAAATTTTCAAGATGGGTATCTTTCGAAAGGTCTCGTCAATACCTTTAAAACGAATGGTTGAACTATAAATCTGTGATAATTTAAAACAAAGTTATCGATTTTTTTCACTTTAAAAAAAAAAAAAAAAAAAAAAAATTTAGAAAAAAAAATCGTACTTTTTTTTTTTTTTTTTTTTAATATTGTTACTGATTGAATATGTATAGGTAAATATAGAAGAAAGTCTTGTGGCGGCCACAACATACTAGTTTTTAATTGTTACTGATTGTATGTATAGGGAATATGTATAGGGAAATATAGAAGAAAGTCTTGTGGTGGCCACAACATACTAGTTTTTTTTTTAAAGAAAAATAAATGAAAAGAAAATTGGTTAGATTTTTATTACTTTCTTCTATATATTAATATAGAGAAAGTAATGGATTCGCGAAAATTTTCGACCTCCATTTTTTGACAGATCTACACGTTTTGGGAGTTCCTGAACACGAATTGATAGTTTTTAGAAAATGTCTGTCTGTCTGTGTGTATCACGATTTTTGTGGACACTGTAGCTCACGAACCAATGAGTGAAAATTAACCAAACTTGGTATATAGTAGGACCCTGACATAGAATAGTGCTGATTAGATTTGGGGATCAATCGCTCTGCAGGCGGCGCTGTGATGGCATTTTTTGTAAACTTTTAACATGGCAGTATAGGACCAAATTTTGTATACATGTACATAATGAGCGTTATTACTTTCTTCTATATGTAATATAGAGAAAGTACTGGATTCGTGAAAATTTTCGACCTCTGTTTTTTGATGGATTTACACGTTTTGGGATGTCCAGAACACGAATTAATAGTTTTTAGAAAATGTCTGTCTGCATCACTATTTTGTGGACGCTGTATATCACGAACCAAGGAATGAAATTTAACCAAACTTGATATTTAGTTGCACCCTGGCATAAACTGGTGCTGATTAGATTTGGGGATCAAATGCTCAACAGGTGGCGCGGTGATCGTATTTTATGCAAATTTTTAACATGGCAGTATAGGACAAAATTTCGTATAAATGTGCATTATGAGAGTTCTTTGAAACTTGTGATTGTAAAATTAATGTTAATTATTGATAATAGTAGTAGTTAACTAGGAAAAAAAAATTGTGCATGTGGGGGCATCGGTTGTCCCCCCCCCCGCCGGGGGTGGAAAGTTTCAAGATGGGTATCTTTCGAAAGGTCTCGTCAATACCTTTAAAACGAATGGTTGAACTATAAATCTGTGATAATTTGAAACAAAGTTATAGATTTTTTTTACTTTTAACGAAAAAAAACTTAGAATTTTTTTTTTTTTTTTTTTTTTAACGAAATTTAACCAAACTGGGTATTTAGTTGGTCCTCGACATAAACTGGTGCTGATTACATTTGGGGATCAATCGCTCAACAGGTGGCGTTGTGATCTCATTTTTTCAAAAATTTTTAACATGGCAGTATAGGACAAAATTTCGTAAAAATGTACATAATGAGAGTTATTTTGAACTTGTGATTTTAAAATCAATATGAGTTATTGATAATAGTAATAGTTAACTAGGAGAAAATTTCTGTGCATGTGGGGGTATCGCTTCTCCCCCCCCCCCCGGGGGGGGGGGTACATTTTCAAGATGGGTATCTTTCGAAAGATCTCGTGAATACCTTTAAAACGAATGGTTGAACTATATATCTGTGATAATTTAAAGCAAAGTTATCGATTTTTTTTACTTTTAACAAAGAAAAAAACTTAGAATTTTTTTTTTTTTTTTAAATATTGTTACTGATTGAATATGTATATAGGAAAATATAGAAGAAAGTCTTGTGGTGGCACAACATACTAGTTTTAAACTTGTGATTGTAAAATTAATATGAACTATTGATAATAGTAGTAAACTAGGAAAAAAAAAAAATTTTTTTTTTTTTTTTTTTTTTTTTTGAGTGAATTTGTATAGGAAAATGTAGAAGAAAGTCTTGTGGTGGCCAGAACACACTAGTTTATTTATTTATTTTTGAAACACCAATTTCCGAGATCTAAAAACTGATCTATCTGATCAGGATGACTATTAATTTTCAGGTAACCAAGTAAAATATGAGAAAGATATCTAAAATGAGTTTATGTAACAATTTTCAAGAAAATCGTTAGGGCCGTTTTTGAGATACCGACTTTTACCAAAGATTGGCAGAATTAATTGTTGACCAGAAAACAACAATCACATGCAAAAGGATATTTAAAAGAGGGTTAATATGTCAAGTTTGAAAAAAAATTCATACAGTCATATTGAAAGGCACTTGCAGTACCTGAAATTCAGCTATATATACAAGACGCCCATCAATTTTCCTGAACTAACCAACTATATCATTCGAAAGGATATCTAATAGAGTGTTTTATACAGCAATTTTGAAGAAAATCGTTACAGCCGTTTTTGAGATATGGACTTACGGCTCCACTTCCGGTTTTCCAATTTTCACCAAAATTTGGAAAATTCATCTGTACACTAGACCTGTTTCTATTCTAAAGTAGTTGTATCTTTATTAGTTTCCGAGATATAATAGCCAGAAGATTCCCCACATACATACACACACACTGACCAATTGCCAAAAACCACTTTTTTGGACTCAGGAGACCTTAAAATATGTAAATCAGGTGAAATCTCAATATCAAATTTTTGAACAGAATACAATACTTCCATTACCTACGGTAGTCGGGTAATGGAAGTAAAAATAGTCTGAAGTCTTTACGAAAACAATATCCCTAAAAATGATCGTTTATGCAAAATTTTGTCCTATTCTGACATGTTAAAGGGACTTGGCACCTTTGATTGCACCACTGAAGTGAGTTTCTTGCTTATATTTCCATTTAATACGTATAAGTTGAACTATATTTGGTTTGTTTAATAAAATATATATTTCAGCACATATTCTTATGCTTTTTTAATATGATTTCTTCTTTCTTTCTTTATTTATATATACAGGGTTGCCACTCAAATAGCAGAATGTAATTCCCTGATTTTCCCAGGTTTTCCAGACATGTTCTAAGAAAATTCCAGTCTAACCATATATTGTGCATTTTGGTTGTATTGAGGGCAAAATAATTATGGTACGAGTTGAAAACACAAAAGTTACATATTACTTTGACCTAAGGACAGATTGCCCTCCATGCAGGGGGGGGGGGGGTCTTTCTAAGAGGTCTTGTTTTTAAAAAATGGCAAAAGAAAAAAAAAATGATTCTACATTGGAAGAAAAATTAGTTTTTTTTTTTTTTTTTTTTTTTTTTTTTTTTTTTTGGCAATCGTATGAAATTTCCTGACTTTTCCAGATTCTGGCTAAAATATTCAAATTCCCTGACTTTCATGGTCAATTTTCAAATTCCATGACTATTCCAGGTAGCGTGGCTACCTGTATATATATATATATATATATTTGCAGATCTGAAATTTTTAAATTGCGTTTTCTCAGTTTACTTTTTTTCATGAATTCAATATTTTTGAACTATTAAAACTGCAACAGATATTTAAGAAAAGATTGAATTTTTTTTTTTTTTTTTTTTTTTTTGATGTTTAATGGAACCTACTCAAAAGAACTAGGGTGGGCTTTGAAATTTATTAATTAGTTTTTGAGAAAAAATTAAAAAAAAAAAAAAAAAAAAAATGCTTTTTGTTATATTTTTATTTTAAATATAATGCAAAACCCATCCCAAATTCTTTTAAGTAGGTTCCACTAAACATCCAAAAAAATTATTAAGTCTTTTCTTAAATATTTGTAGATGTTTTAGCATTTTACAATTTATGAAAAAATGTACAACAAACGATAAGAATTTTTGCTTGAATATGTATCTATTTTATTAGAAAAACTAAATATAGTACAATTTATAAATAATTAATAAAAATATAAGCTTTTATATGAAACCCACTTTAGTAGTTTAGTGGTGCCGTCAAAGGTGCCAAGTCTTATTTAAAAGTTCGTAAATTTCGTATAATTTGCTAATTTTTTAAATTAGAAAATTCATAGTTGATGATGTTTATGCTAGTATCCTAAATAATATTTTAAAGTTGATTTGATATCTTTTCGACGAAAATACCTCTTTTTTGTCCTATTTTGCCATGTCCAGGGCAAAATAAGCACTACTAAAAAGTGGCCACTTTTCTGGGTACCTGTTGCATTGTTTTGAAAAAGTGTTTGTCAGTTTCTTATCATTGATTAATTTGAGCTGAAATCTGTATAATTTATTTTCAGAAGAAAGTTTTTATTTTGTATTCAATAACAATTTGCATCTGCTACGAACAATTGATTATCACCTCATTAGCATTTCAATGGGTTCGATCCCAGATCACGCTCGTCGGCCTAGCCGTTCTGAGTTTTCCGTGATTTTCTCCGAAACTTGCGTAAATACGTGCTAGAACTCCTTAGAAAGACCCCCCAGGGAGGGTACTCCCCCCAGGTCTACGAGCCTAGTGCAGTCAATCGGCCTTTATCCCTACAACCCAACCCATTAGCATTTCAAAATTAGAAGATCCTCATATTTTTCTGAATCAACTTACTTTTTTCTTTGATCTTTTCAGAATTTTGAGAAGCTCTGTTGTTTCATAAAATTATAGAAAAAGCATTTTTTTAAATAAATTACACCAGTGAATTCAGCAGAAAAAATCAATTTTTTTTTTTTGTGTGTGTAGTATTTCACGAAATACTTGTTTTGTTTTATGAATGTCAGTCAGTTACCAGTGGAATTGTTCCTTAATAATTTTGTAAAAGTATTTTTAATTTTATTAATACACTTATTAAACACTTTCTCTTCCCAGGCGCCATTTCTTTAAGAACATTTTAAAAAAATAACGTCTGTGCATTTATTGAAAGAAAATATATAGAAAAAGTGAAGCTTCATTTTTCAATTCAAACGGTAAAACTTTGCAATATCTGATACTAATGTTTTCAGTTGTTCGTGGTAACCAGTCTCTTTAACATTAACGGGTGATCAATAACAATCCGCAATAAATTTAACAGCATTCAAATTGTCAATAAATGATATAAATTGCTAAAATTTTAATGTGAATTATTACTTAACCTTACTAGTTACTGTAGACATATTCACATTTGCAAAATATTTTCTTTTTTTTTCAGGTAATATGACTTCGAATGAAGACAATCTGCGATCTCGTGTGCACGAGTTCTATTCAGAAAATCTTTCGTCAGGTAAATCTTTTACTATGAAGCATTTTATGAAAGAAAAAATACCACAACGAACTATTTATGACATTTTGAAACGTTATGAAAGGGGTTTGAGTGCTTTTCGCCAATCTGGCTCTGGAAGAGTTGCAAAAATCTTCACACGTAAAAAAATTGGAAATTTGAAAAAGGATTTTGATCACAAGGACCGAATTTGTCAGCGTCAAGCTCAAGCAGCCAAAAAGTACAAATGTTCACAATTAATGATTAATTACGTCCTTAAGAAAGCAAAGATAAGTTGCCGAAAGAAGAAAATCATTCCACAAAGAAATGAAAAGCAACAAATTTCAGCAAAAACAAAGTGTGGACGCCTCTATCGAAAAATTTCAAAAAGATCTTGGATTCTTGATGACAAATCATATTTTACTCTTTCAAATTCCTCAATAAATGGCAATAATCATTTCTATTCTTCGAATATATCAGATACACCACCAGATGTTAAATATTCAACGAAAAAAAAGTTTGAAAGCAAAGTTCTTGTATGGATTGCCATTGGTCCAAAAGGAATGAGCAAGCTTTTCATTCGAAGTTCAAATATGGCGATCAATCAAGATGTTTATCTTGAGGAATGTATCAAAAAGCATCTAATTCCCTATATTCGAGCTAATTACCAAAGAAATTATATATTTTGGCCAGACATGGCCAGTTCTCATTATGCTAAAAATAAAAATGTGACCAATTATCTCCTTCAAGAATCAATTGACTTTGTGGTTAAAGAAGATAATCCCGCTAATGTTCCAGAGGCAAGATCAATTGAGGACTTTTGGTCAGTTTTAAAAGGGAAAGTTTATGCAAAGGCTTGGCGGGCAGAAAATGTCGATCAACTTGTGAATCGCATCAGATATTGCATAACAGAAGTCAAGACTTACAATTTTTGTAAGTGGCCAGCGGCCACTGCAAATGATTAACTCAGTGGCCACTCGCGAGTCGACTTTATACCTGATATTCACACACATAATTAAAAAAATATATATCCATATACATATAAAGGCATAAAACACATATGATGTGGTCAGAAAATTAAGCAATAATGGCCTTTATTGTATTGTTTTAATAATAATTAAAAATATATATATATATAATAGTTTGAAAATAAATATTTTCTTAAAAACTTCCATACTTCTCGAGCTTAAAATTTTCAATATCTGAAATGAAAGCAGGTGGGAGAAAGACAAAATTGGCTGAGAAATCAAATCATTGTAAAATGATTTGACTTTTGGAGAGAAGATATGATCTCGTTTGAATTTCCTTTGAGTGTTTATGATTTTATTCTTATTAGTATTTTAAGAGTGAATTTTATAAACATATAGGGTAGTTATAGTAGCATATAATGCAACTTTTAAATGCTATTAATAACTACAGTATTAGAAAGAAGATTTTAAAGTTTTAGTAATGAGGAAAAATATATGGACTTTCGTAGTTAAGTTCATCAGTTATTTCATTTTGATACAGAAAACAGCAGGCTATAATGATGACACACTAACAAAATAATGTTATTTCTCATACACAGTTCGTGTTTGGCAAGAATATTTACTTTGTCTTATTGAAAGAGAAATACAAAAATTTGATTCATTTAATAAATTTCACATAGTGTGACATCTTCACACGGAAAATAGATGTGATTAGCATTAGAAGAAAACAAAATTATTTTGAGTCTGGAGAAAAAAAAAAAGGGGGGGGGGGGCAAAAAATCTTTTTTGCCATATTATCCAAGATTTAATTATATTAACAGACATGCAATTGCTAAAATTAGAAATTAGCTGAAAATTTTTTGCCAACATGATTGTTTGGTTAATTGATTGAACATTGATAATGTCACTTTTAATAAATTAACTACCTAACTACCTAAACAGTTATATATATATATATATATATTTATAGCTTTCTATCGACATTAAAAATTTCAGGATTTTTTTCATTAGCACAAAACAATTCTTTAATATTATTGCAATAAGTTTTATATCCACACAAAACCTTATTAAAATTCTATCTCAACAAGAAAGAAAAAAAAAAAAAAAAAAAAAATAACCCAAATAAATAATATGATTTTTATTTATGTACATTAATCATACATATTTAAAAAAGCTACAGTAGTTAATTATCAGTTTCTAATATGCATAAAACCAACTGAGTATTAACTTTCTTAAATTAATTTAGAAAAATTTTCCTACTTGAAAAATTTAGTCTACATTTTTTCCCTTGTTTAAACATTCGGAATAGATATTAAATACAAATATTTAACTTTAAGTGAGAAAAAATAAGTAGATTTATCAAGTTCAGTAATGCAGTTAAAAATAATTACATATGTGAGAAATATTGAGCACTTCTATCTCTTTATAGTTTCTAGAATTAATCGCTGATCATTATCTGGAGATGGGAGGGGGGGGGGGGTAAAAATCAATTACATGGGTAGGAAATATTGAACTCTTTCAGTTCTACTTCTAGAATCTAACAAACCAAGTAAAATGAATATTGACATTTATGTTGTGGATGGAGAAAGACTGGAAAACAAAAATTCTGCAGAATATCTGATCGCCGATCACTAGTTGGAGATAAGAAAATGGGGGGAGGGGAAAAAATAATTACATGAGCTAGAAATATTTAACAATTCTATTTCTTTATAGGTTCTAGAATCTCATTAAGCAAGTTTAAAATGAATTTTGACATTTATGTTGTGGATGGAGAAAGATTATGAATTGGGTGGCTTTCGTAGCGAATTTAATCGCCGATCGTTAATAGGGTTTCTTTTTTTAAAACGGACGATATCCGCGATATTTTTTTTTAAAGCAGAAGAAGTTAATTCGCAAAATTCCGTGAATTGGGGGGGGTGGGGGGGAGATCACAGATTAGCGAAAAATCGCGAAAAAATCGCATGTCTGATTGGCGATTACAGCAATTTTTTTTGGATCGCCCCTTTTTCAAATTCGCCATATGGCGAATGGCGACCGCGAATCTTGACCTCTATTACATAAAACAAATTAATTTAGACCTTGTACAGAAGCTCGCAGTCGATACAAAGAAAAGAATTGATTATATCCGCAGAAATGATGTAATAGAACAAAGATAAAACTATCAGTATTTAGTATTTATCCAGTCTTATAATTTGCATATGTTTATTTGTATCAAAATTGCGTTTAATAAAAAATATAATAAAGTTAACATATTGCGGATTTTTATTAATCACCCATTACTAAGCATAGTAGATTCAAAGGGACCGAAACAATTTTGTACTAAGCGATATTCCGTAAGATCCGATCTCGCTTCAAGCGGGCTCGACTGTACTAGCATATTCATATTCATCTTGTTTGTATAACTTTATATCACCACTAATTTATACAGAAGTTTTTAAACATATCTTTGTCTTTATAATTTCTAATTATTTAAAAAAAAAAAAAAAAAAAAAAATGTTGGACAGTGGCCACTAATGCATCTTCCAGTTTTGCCCTTTAATATTAAGAAATTCGTAAATTTCAAATAACTTACGAAGTTCTCATAGTTGAATTCTCATGTTTAATTATGTTCCTGTCAGCCTCATAACTGATATTTTAAAGCAGGACTGACAATTTTAGAGTGAAAATATTCCTTTTAATGTGTGTTTAAGCCAAATTTTGCTCTGTTGCTCCAATGTTAAGAATATCGTAAATTTCGAAGTTTTTACATTAGAATGTTGCAAATGTGAATAGGATACTTACCAGTGTCATAAGTAATATTTTAAAACTGGTCTGACATCTCTTCGATCATTTTTTCTTGAGATATTGTGTATACAGACTAACAAACATCAATAGACAGACACCATATCAATTTCATTTTCGGATTCCTCACACCTCAAAACGTGTAAAAAAAAAAAAAAAAACCAAAAAAATGAAGTCAAAAAATTTCATGATTATTTACGTTCCCCCATACTTACAGTACGATGAGGAACAAATGAAAAATAAAATAATAATTAAAGAGCTCAAGTTAAAAATAAAAAAAATCTCAATGAGATACACTCCTGCAGAAACCAAGCTATTCTTCTGCTAATTTTTGTAGCTCTGTGATTACTACCTTGAACATCAGAGTACACATTGCAGACAGGTAACAGAAAATCCAATGGATAAAAATAGAAAAAAATAAATCTCAATGAGATGCGGAAGTTGAAGGTTATCTATTTACCAGTGGCGTAGCGTGATATTTGAATCTGGGCATGCTCTAAAGCAATGGTGGAAAGAGCTCTACTCCTAAATTCGTTATCATTTCTTATAATTTAAGTACGTAAATTTCCAATTTCTCCAAACCATGAATATAATTTTATACTCGAATTTTACGAATTTATCTTGAGAGCATATATTTAAATCCCACTTATTATAATTTATTGAAGGACTAGTAGGTTTTGCATGCGTCACTGGTTACTATACAAAACTGAATTCTCAAGGAAATTGAATCACTAATTTTTTATATATCACTTTATACATATATATATAATTTCATTAAACTCACGCAAAATATGGCAGTAACTTCCTTACAGTGTCACACTGCTTGTGATTACGCTTTAACTCGGACCACAAATAGTTCTTATACATGAGCTTAATTGTTGAACATTTTAATAAAGTTTAAAATGTAATAAGTTTAATTATTTTTATTGTATTGACATTTGATTCCAAAAGTGAAAAAAAATAAATAAAAAGGATAAACATTTCCCTTTCAAAGAAATTTTTATGTTTCCAAATAAAAAATTGTTTTTAAGAGGCAACTATTGAAATAAAATATCTTATTTTGTTCAATTAAAATAAAAATTTGTCGATAGCTTCGCTTTTTAAAAGGCATCGCCTGATATGTAGTAACCGTAATAAGCTAGTAACCATTGCTAAGGAATGGGGATGACTGAAAATAAAAATCAGGCAATTTGAATAAAATTTAAGAAAATGAAATGGAAAAATTCAGAGGGGGGGGGGGAAATATTCTCATTCAAAAAAAAAAAAAAAAAAAAATCTCGATGAGGTGTACATTTACAATATCCAAGCAACACCTCTGCCACATGTTGTAGCTCTGTAATCAAAGGCTTGGCTTGAGCTTCAGAGCCAAGTTCTTACAAAAGGAAATTTTAATACCACTATTTTTATAATATTACAGTTTCTCACTTGACGAATCGTTGATATTCGTTTTACCTGTTAAAAATAAATAAATAAATAAAATACTATATAAAAATTATGGTACCTAAATTTTTATTTGTGAATCTCTACCCAGAGTGCACGCAGACACACAGGGAGAGACAGACAATTCTCTTTATTCATACAGAGAGATAACATAATAAATAAAATTTTGCTCATAATTTTACTTCTTTCGTAAGTTTTCGTTTGGTATGAGTTATTTAGGAAAAGTATCAAAAAACAGCAGTAATTTTCCTGTTGCATAAAATAGCAGAGATATTTTTTCAGAATTTTTTATTTTATTTTATAGTTGAGTCATCATTTCTAAATTAATTCAGTTTTTTCTTTATTTTATTATTTTATTTTTCTTTCTTTATTTTTAATTACATCATTGTAAAATAAAGCATTAAATTTTACTTTATTAATAATGTTTTTGAACTGGCAACATCATCAATCTATTCAGTCATTCTTGTCTTTGAGTAGATGGACAAAATGGAAAAACTAGTTCTCACTGACTACGCGAACACTTCTACGGAAGATAAGAAAATGAAAACCCCTAATACTTTAGCAGTACGAGAAAACTCCAGGACATGCTGTCGATGGATAGCATGACTTCGATCCTTTAAACAGCAGAAATCCCCTTGTGCGGGAAAATTAAAGCAATGAATATTTCCTCACACAACAAAAATTCCCTATCCAAGGGTAGGCTTTAGAAAAGTAGCATGCCTTACGGAGTAACCGGTCAGGAAATGGCTGTTTTTCCACGAATTATCTATGTAACAGAAGACATTTTCTTTCAGAATAGTTTTGGAAAATTAAATGATGGCTAATGGATGGATGTGATTAATAAAATCAGCTGTTAAATTATTATTATTTTTTTCTTTATTTTTTTAATCAAAATATGTTTGAAGTTTAGATAGTTTTTAGCAGGTATGCGGCGCATGCCTAGCATACCCAGAGAATACGACACTGCTATTTGCCAAGCTTTGTTACTCTGCAATATATGGCCCTAGCCAGGGTTGGCTTGATTTTGCCTACTCGAAAATCTCGGGTGGGTTTTTTCAATAAAACACACTTGAAAAAACCCAAATGTTCTTTTTCAAAATCCTTATTTAAAATTACACTTTTATCTAACTTACAATAAACATATAAATATAAAACAAATATTATACATATTATTAGAATATGAACAAAGAAATTTTTGAAATATTGGAAGTGCTCAAACCAGGGTTTGAAAAAACCCGGGTTTTTTTCAGAATACTTTTAAACAAGGCTGCAAAAAAGTTGACCTTTTTTTAAAAAAAAGACAGGCCTTTTAAAATAAAAGCCGATCTTTATTGGCTTTTACATTTTATTAGAGGTGCACAACCTGCGGCAAAGGGGGCCACATACGGCCAAGGAGCCATCAATTTGCGGCCTGCGGAAGGATTGACATATTAGACAGCATTAATCATCAGCAGGAGATTTTTTTTTCTCTTTTTTTGTAAAGAAAAATAAGAAAGAAAGAAAAAATATTTTATCTGCTGCTATTGTAAAACTACAAAAACTTTTTTTTTGAGATAAAAGGGGATGAAAATGATGGTTTTTACATCAGGGAGAACATGGAAAAATCAGGGAATTCGAAATTAGTGAAAAAGTTGGGAATTGCAAATGCTGCTCAAAAATCTGGAAAAATGATATTATCTGGAAAATACTTTTTAATCATACAATTTAAAATTTACTATGTTATCCTTTATGTCATGTACTATGTTATCTTTTGTCATGAGTTATTTTTCATGTTGTGAACCAAATTTTGTGACCTGAAATTTTATGAAAATATACCTGAAAATCTATGCAGAATATGAAAAGTACAACCATAGAAGCGTTTTCACTTACAGATCTCACAGTGCCATCTAATAAATCAAAGCAATGGTTTTGTTTTTATACCACACACCTGCACTTAAAACTGCTTATTTTGGTACCTTTGAAATTGGAAGTATACGTACGTTTCTATGACTGTTAGCTTAAGAGATAATCGCTGTTACATCTAATTTGAATCACCTGGTATATATATATATTCTTTTTAATAAACACAGTGAATATATGTGAATAGTCAATTTTTTTTATATTATCTCGTTTGTGGCCCTACATGGACCACTCAACAGCGAGATTGGCCCCCCCAGCCAAAAAGGTTGTGCACCCCTACATTTTATGTATCTTACTGTTACTATGCATTTAACATAGATATATGATAGTTTATTTGACTTTCTTATAGATCATAAACAGGTTACTAACATCATTTTGTGTTTAAAAAAAAAAAAAAAAAAAAAAACTGATTTCTTTTATGAAATTTAAAATCATATTAAAAGTTTTGTTATTATGGCATGTAATAAGTAACGGCCCTGACAGTGGCTGAGGTTCTGTTCTTTAAGCTATTAGATGGGAGGTGTCAGTTTTGAGCCGAGATCATGCTTAAAATTTCCATGGTTCTTTTCCGAAACTTGCATAAATATCGGCTAAGATGGCTTAGAAAGGACCTCATAGAGGGCATCCCACCAAGGCTTAGTATCCATCATGTAATAGTCAGTCACCCAGAATTGGAAAACAACAAAACAATTACTTCACTTTCTTTAATTAAATACTTCCATAATCATAATATTACACTAAACTAACTGGTCTTTGCCAGTTTAGAAGTCATATTTCCAAACATTTTTTTATTTATTATAATCATTCTAGCCTTTTTTTTTTTCTCTCTCTTTAATTTAGCTTAATATTTTGACTATAAATTTGGCAGTCTTTACACAGTATTTACATATAGTACTCTTTCAAATAATCATTCAGACTTATTTATTTCAAATCACTGATAAAATTTATTTTTTCTCAATATATTGTTGTAATTATGAGTAACATTTTTCTGCTGAATCATTCTTCTATTTATTTCATTCATTCCTCCAAACCAATCATTTATTTATTTTTATTTTCAATAAATTTTTGTAGCTGTGACATCAGTTTCACGTTTTAAGCTTTAGTTCTGGGAAACTTGGGCTTTTCTTAATAGGAATGAATATGCTTTCATGGTCTTGTTTCTACTCACATTTGCACGGAAAAACAGGGAAACTGATCTAAGAATCAACTAGATTGGTTGCTGATTGATCAACCTATAAAATTATCTGTCATAAAAGAATGTAAAATTTGAGAATTAAGATAAATACTTTTTTTTTTTTTTTTAGTTTAATAGCTATTTGAATCCGTAAAAAATAAGTAAATAAATAAATAAATAAACGGCAAGAAAAACTCCCAAGTTTGCCAAAAACATTATCGAACAATTCCAAGAAAAAAAAAAAAAAGCAAAGGCAGAAAAAATATTAAAAATGTATTTAAAAAAGTACTTTTTATTTCTTATATCAGTGTTATTGAAGAAAAATTATTTATCAACAATTTAAATAGTTTTAGATAGGATCAGTTTCCGAATGAAAACTGTCGCTTTTGTTTTCTTACCTTTGCAGTTTAGAATTCTATTTCAGGGTGTCTACTGACTTGACAGAAAAAAAATTCATGACCTCAAAAAATTTTTCATGACCCATTTTATCAACATATTCAACCTTTCTTTAAATTGGCATACATGTTTTCTCTTTTTTTACCGATATATCACCATATCACCTTGCTTTATTTTTTAAATTACACTGCATAAAAAAAGTAGAGAGACACTTCTTTACAATTTTTTAAAACCCCGTCTTTGTTTAATAGGAAATGTCAATTAAAATTCTTTAACATGTTTATACTTATCAATCTTCATATTTTTGACAGGCAAGTAAAAATATTCAATTATTTATAATTTTTATGTAGGAAAATGCAGAAAAGAGAAAAGATATACATTTGCACAATATATATATTTTTTTAAAGTAGACGGACACTGGTCAAAAACTGCAATTATCTAAGTGGGTGTTTTTTGCTGAATACCAGTTTTGCATGTACATGTACATTTGGCATTTTGCCAATTGCTAACGTGCTTGACAAGATGATTTTACGTAGTTAAATTTCTTGGAGATGAATGCGCCATGCCACGAGGAATTCCTCTTACTGATTACCAGAAAGGACAGATTATAGCGCTGAAAAATGTTAATAAAGGAGTCAGAGAAATTATTAGGCTATTTCTAATAAGCAAAAGTAGCATCAGTGATTTTCTAGGTGCTCCTGAAGCCCATGGCGTAAAGAAAAAGAGTGGCCGGCCAAAGAAACTTTCGCTTAGAGACCAAAGAAAATTTTTTACTGGGCTGAAAAAAACGAGTATCAAATCCCAGAGTTCGAATACGCACAGGAATTACTAACGTAACTTCTCAGACAATTTATAACTACATTAAGCACTCAGAGCTCTTTCAATATAAGAAGAGAAAACATCATCCATACTGGAAGGATCACCACATGACAGAACGCCTACAGTGGGCTCAAAACCATATGTCTTGGACTACAGAATGGATATCTGTAGTTTTTTCAGATGAGAAAAAATTCAATTTAGACGGCCCAGATGGATATCAATATTATTAGCACAGTTTGGAGAAAGAAGACGAAGTGTACTCTACTCGGCAAGTTGTTGGTGGTGGCGTGGCTAGCTGTTGGCTATGGTGGAAGGACAAATTTAGTGTTCCTAAGTAAGAAGCAGACTCACAAAGATTATATTGAAACACTAAGCAGTGAGCTTTTGCCATTTGCGTGTGATCTTGGAGGAGAAAACTGGATTTTCCAACAAGATGGAGTGCCAATACACACCGCTAACAACGTTAAAAAATGGTTTCATGAGAACAACTTCACAATGTTTTACCCTGGCCAGCCAAGAGTCCGGATATGAATCCTGTAGAAAACATTTGGGCTATATTTGTTCATAAAATTTATGAGGGTGGACACCGGTATGAATCAATTCACCAGCTCAAAGAAGCTCTTACAAACATTTGGGAAATTTTCCGTCAAATAAAGATGCAGAATCTCATTGATTCGATGCCTAACAGAGTATACGAACTTATTAAAGCAAATGGGAGACGAACCCCTTACTAAAAACGTTTTGAGATACAAGATGTGTCCGCCTACGTTTTTTAAGAAAAATTACAGTGCAAATATGCCCCATTTTAGTTTTCTGAATTTTTCCACTACATAATTCAAAAGGATTGAATCTATATCCAAAAAATAATAATATATGATGTCTCAAGAATATAATTATATTAGAGAAATGAACCTCATACCTCTAATTAAAGAAATAAATGGATTTAAAGTATTACAAGTAAATGTCCATCTACTTTTTTTATGCAGTGTATTGTTTAACAACATTATTAGCTAACTAAGTACAAAACTTGCGTTGTCGCTTTGATTGCATTAGATCACTGAAAAGCTTGCTTTTGTGGATGGTTATAACTGCGGACACAATGTGGAACAGCATCATCTTGACAATTTTCAGGAAAATTGCCAAGATGACCACCAAACTAAAGGACCCCCCCCCCCAAAAAAAAAGCATGAAATTATTGAAAATAAAGTATAATAAGTTAAAATATCTTTTTGCGTATATGTTTTAAAAAAGGAGTTATCGGTGCTGACAGAAAAAAGTCAGGGACGTGGCAAGACCTCTTTTATATTGGTCACTAAACAATATTGGCATAGACTCCAGTGGCAGAAACACCGCAACATAGTCGTGGACACTGGAAAAAAGCTTTCAGACAGTTTTTGTCTGCACTAATAAAAAAAAATATTCCACAACTTTCGGATAGTCTTTAAAGTGCAGTCATAAAAAATTGTCTGCAATTTACGGGCATTTTTCGCCCACGACAATGCAATATCTATCTTAGACACTCTCTTGTAAGAACTCTAGAGCCCTCATATATAGGTGTCTTGGTAGGAACACACAAAACAGTGCTTAGAACGGTGACCTAGTGAGCCTAGATCTCCCTTGTTAAGCAGCGCTATGCGTCTATTCTTTTCTCCTGTTACTGAGATTCTACGGGAACGTAGAAAAGTGCTAATTTCATTTAAAAGTGCTCCAAAACTTCTCCTCCACTTCAAATTCGCTTATAAAAATTTCTGTATCAAACTAAAACTAATACTTTTATTATTTATAATCATTTATATTGTGTAGTGTCAAACATTGCTATAAATATTTAATTGAATGAGTTCAACTTATAATTTTATAATTGTTTATACTATATTGTTATGTAGTAAAATTGTATTTGTGTATTGTTGCACGAGATCACCACTGTTGTTAAGTCCCCCCCCCCCCCCTCAAAGATTGTCGCTATCAGCTTTCACGCTTTTTGAATGTAAGCCATTTTCACCCCTGATTACAAGCAAATTTTGCAGACAGATTATGAAATTTTAAAAGCCTGTCGCAGACAGCTACAAAACTTTCTGCCACTGGGGCATAGACAAATGGGAAGAGAGAGTATTGTACTTTTATTTAAAAAAAAAATGTTTCTTTGCAGTTTGTTTTTTTCAAAACTGAGAAAGATAATGGCAATTAAAATGAATTTTGAAAATCTAGGGAGGGCCACGACTTCTTGCCCATGAAAGGGGTATGCTTTTATATATTGTTATGTATATCTGTTTGCAGTTTGTAACAATGATTGATGATTTAACATGGTAGCAATTCATAAGTAACTTTTATCGCAATTGGAATTGGATTTGATTTTTAATCTAATAAAAGCCAAAGCTTTATGTATCAACGAAAGAAGCTTTTGTAGAATATGGCTTTATTGAGTCTGAATGATTCCTTACTGAAATTAATACAGATATACCTAAAATCAGGGTTGTTTTTTTGACGTAACAAGTGTCAAAAAAAAAACTGGTTTAAACTGTCAAAAACTGGTTTAAACCGTCAAAAACCATATGTCGTGTGAAAATTGGAAACTGTTATGTAAAATAATTTTATCCATATTTTTAAGTTGAAATGTACGAAGATTATAAATTAACATTGATTATATATATATAAATTTAAGAAAAAGATAAATTTTTATGTTAGGAAATGTATTTGAGCATTGTGTTAAGAGGAGAGGTAATGTTTATAAATCTTTTTTTGTAAATTGCCATAGAGCTACGAAAAATTGCATATATAGATGGTAAATTATAGTTATACAGTTAAGCATATTAAAAATTCTTTAAAACTAACTGAATATTACAAAAATAAATAAATAATATATATATATATATTTACATTAAAAAAAAAAAAAATCTGTTATTTTATTTATTTTTTTTCCTTCTCACTTTAACATTATGATTTAAAAATATAAATTAAACACATTAGGTTATTATTTAGTTTTGAAATTCAATGATAGGTTAATTTTTAAAATTATGTTGAATGCTGATATTTCAATGAAAATTTTTAAAATTCAAATATATATATTTTTAAATTAAATCATATCAATGAATCCACAAAGTAATATCCAGATGTTTTAGAATATATTGTTAAACTTATAATAATGTAAAATTGAAATATAAAAAAAAATAAAAAATATAAAATAATTAGATGTGGGAATTTTTAAAAGTGAAGGGAATTTTATTTTTATTTACATAGAGTTTGACAAATTTTAATGTATTATTAAATATTGCATTTTAATGTATGTAATATTATATTTCAATGCATATTAATGCAAATTTTCGTACATTTAAGACATTAATTCACAAAAGAGATATGCTGTCCATTATTCTCTTAATTATAAATAATTAATTTAAAATTGCATCATGCAATTCATATTAAAAATTTAGTTCAACTTAGTCATGCAATACCTCAAATTTTTTTAATCATACAACATTAAAACATGCTATTAATTATAACCCAAAATGAAGACATGCTGCAATATTGTACAGTAATTTTATTTATTGTGATAAAATACTTATGGCACCTTTTAATTATCAGTCAGTATATATTTAGAAGAGTTAACTTTTTAAAAATAAGACTTTGTAAAATTTTTGATAATTTAAAGTGCAATAAGTAGTTCACCTTAGAACATACAAATTTCTATATTCGATTTTTTGCATTTTGTAAAGGTAATAAATCTCAATTTTTTGTACTTAAAGAGAAATCATTGGCATTCATAGGAAACAGATAATATTCTTCTATAAATTATTTTTAACCATGGGAAACTTATAAACTAACCACTTTTTTTAAGACTACATTATTTTATTTCTCTAAACATAACTACTTCATTGTTAAAATATACTGAGAGAGAAATGTAAAATTTGAGGTTTTTGACATGAGTGTTTAAAATGTTAAAAACTGTCATGCGTCAAAAACCTTCCAACTCTGCCTAAAATTAAACCTACACAGTTAAATGTTCACTATTTTCTGTATACCCTTAACACTGCACTTACTTTCTTCTAAATCATTGCACTTAATTCTTTAAATAAAGTAACATTTTAAAAGGTGATTGGAAACTTGTCTAAAAGTAGATTCTTTCCCCCTTGTCTCTCCCAAGTGCGGTGGAATCGAAATGTGCAATCAAATCCTAAATTCTTTCGTTCATTGTATTTCTCTTTCTAAATTAAAATGTTCTAACAGTAAGCTTCCTTTATTAATAAACGATACCTTTTTATAGATCAGCTCGACACATATATTATATATACATATATTATATACACACATTTCATCTTTCTTTAACTTTTGAAGAGAAAAATCATTTAAATGCAAACTTTTCTCTACATACTTTATTATTTAATAAAGATATTTATTATTTTTAAAGAAAAATTATAAAAAAATCTATATAATATATTGAATTGGTATAATTATAAAACAAATAATGTTCCCGTCGTAATAAATTAAATTACTTACAAGAGGAACGCAAACTTTAGCCTCATAATTAGAAATTTCACTTTCTTGCTTTTCTGTTGGCTTTTCAAAGAAATCGTCGTCAAATTGTGAACCGATATCCATTATAATAACAAATAATCATTTCACATTTATTATTGATAATGTGAAAATAAAGAAAAATGTTAATTTGCTGAGAAACGGAGAACAGTCTAACTTTTTTTGTCGATGACGTTCATATCAAGCATATTTTCAGAGAGAGATGAATTGATGAATAGGTTGACCTGACGACAACAAATATTTTCGTTTTTTTTTTTTAGTTGTTTAAAAAGAAAAAGTTTCAGTTACATCCAGACTGAAACATTGTGATCACAAATAGGTAAACAATCACAAATCTCGCTGTGTTTCAATCCAAACGCAACATTTGTTTACAAAACTGATCGCAAAGTTGTGAGCGATGAGGGGGAAATTTGTGACTGCCTCGGAGCTCTCACAACTCGATCGCAAGTGTACTATCGCCTCAAAAAACATGGCCGCTGTTGTCCAGTGATATCGAAGAAAGTAATAGTCACAGACAAGGATATAATTTGTCTGTTGTAATAATCATTCTTGAAATGATAATACATAATCCGAAACAAATATTATAATATTTCATTAATCTACAATATGAATTAAATACTATCCAACATAGTGAAACTCTTCTTTACTCGGAAATTATACTTAAAGCTCTCATTGGAATTGGAAGATAAATGTAAGTGTAAAATATGTTACGTTATGGTTTTGTATATTCATGTAAGATTAAATGTTTAACATTGAAATATTATTATGGATTATGCGGAAAATTATAATTGTAACATTTGTATATTTTATAAATGTTAGGCTTATTTAATGTAAATTAAACGTAATATGTCATGTTTCTGTAATTGTTTATCTACAATATAGAATAATATGTTCTATTATTTAATGAGATGACTATGATATTCGTTAAAACTTTACAATCTGGTATGATATCATTTGGATAAATATTCTTCTCGTTGTAAATAAAAGCCCGATTAGTCAATTATTTATTCCATTATCTATTTATTCTGTTTAGGCGAAAAAAAATAAGAAGAAGATGATGTGGCCGCAATATTTCGTAAAACTATAATTCGGTGTAGTAAACCTTAAATATACTTTTTATTGTAAATAACAGTTATTGCATTTGATTGTAAAAGCCTGATTAGTCAATTATTTATTTTATTATATATAAAACTCTATAGCTGAAAATATACAACTTCATTGTTAGTGTTGAAAATGAGTTTTGGAGAATAAAAATATTTTACTGTCAAATAACTATACATGTGCATAATTTATATCTGTAGCTGGTTCATTACATTTAAATTCAGTATTTAACTGTTTGTAAGCTTTAAATGAAAACTTTATGATTAAACACTATAAATTACAAAATCTTATCCATTAAAAATGGAGGAGGAGGGGGAGATATGCTGCTCTCCCTCCCCTTCCTGTTACTTTGTTTATGGTTACATGATTACACAATAAATAGACTTTTTTCCTTCCCCTTCAATACACTTTCTTCACTCCATTTTTTTTTTTTTTTAATTATTATTATTATTTCTTTTTTGCTGTGTTTGAATTCACTGCTGCTAGATCTATTTTTTCCCAATTGCTTATTACTTTGTTACTGAATTTTTTCTTCATATACTACATTCATTTTAACTAAATAACTTGATATAGTCAATTGAATACAACACACAAGCATCAAGCAATAACCAATTAGCCTTGAATTAAAGCATTGTAGCCTGAAAGAGAAACATTAATATATTTAATAGCAAAATTTTAAATTTAAAGCTTACTAACAGCTAATATTGAATTTAAATATAATGAAATAGCTGCAGCTATTAATTATACATATGCATTATTCTTTGATAAAATATTTTATTTTTCAAAACACAATTATAGCACTAATAGAGAAAGAATGTGGCTTGTACTTTTTCAACTATAAATATATACCATAAATAAAAAAATTGACTAATCAGACAGTTACAGTTAAATGTGGTAGCAGTTATTTACAATAAGAATATTTAAATAACTCGATAAAAGAAATAGATAAAAGATTTTTTGTACAGTTACCAACTAATGATAAAAATGTTCCTTCTGTTTTTTTTTTTTAAAAATCAAGTCATCTTTTAAATATGTGTGCTATAAGTTTTAATTTGATGTTCCAAATTGGGAACGTTGGCCTGTAAAAAGGTTAAATTAGCCTAAAATTTATGAACTATATAAATGTTACAATTATAATTTTCTACGTAATCCATAATATTACAAAAAAGTGAACATACAAAACCATTGTATCTATATTTTTATACTTGACATATATCTTCAAATGAGAGCTTTTAGTATCTTTTCCAAGAAACAAAAAACCTTATTGTACCACAAAACTGACGTTAAAAAGTAATACATACAAAACTTTGAATTTACACCATAAAACGCTTTCATTCACAAAAATTGTTTTGGGTTGAAAGAAAACAGGATCTTTTGCCAAGCGTACAAAGTAGGCATGAGTGCTGCAAACAAACACTCATGCCTACTTTATTCGCCTGACGAAGGATCATGTTTTGTTAACATGATTATTATTATTATTATTATTTTTTTTTTTTTTTTTTTACCTTAAATTCTGTTTTCACCTTCAGAAAATTCAGAACCATACTACTACTTGTTTTCACAATTTCTAACATTTTATTCAGCTTAAAAATACATTTAAATATTTTTTGTTTTTTAAACTCAAAAGTGAAACATTAATTTTTTAAAAAGTAATACTAATTGAACGGTTATAGATTTTCACAACATGAATACATAATTAATAAATGCATTAAGCAATGAGGAATTATAGAAACAAATTTCTCCATAGAATAACATGAGTTCAGCTTCTTGTCAGCAACTGACTCTCTGATTATCAACTTCGAATTTCCTACATAATATCCATTAACATGTCAGGATAATTTTTTTATACCAACTATATGAAAAACAACAGAGCTGAGAATTTAACTCGGGTACTTAAACAGATATTATATGGGAAATGCTGAGCTGGTATCTGACAGGGTAGCTCAGCGATACATAATAAGCGGAGTGCTCGATTTCAGCTCCCAGCTCTGGCCTTTTTCACGTAGTTGGTATACAAAATTCAATCTTACACTCAAATTTCTCTAAATAAATCATCGTTCATGAATGATTTAAGTAAAGATTACAGGGTCTATCAAAGTTGTGCTATCATTAAACTTTATATGTTTACCCGTTAAATCTGCATTTGCAAATACAGTGACATTGCCAACAGATGTCATGTGGGAAATGCCGAGTTGATAATCAGCCAAGGTGGCTGAGTGGTAGAACATCTGCACTGTAAGTGGGGTGCTCGAGTTTGATTCCCAGCTTGGATATTTTTCACATAGTTTGTACAAAAAAATTCAACCTTACACTTCCATTTCTCTAAATAAATATTCATAGGTCATGAATGATATTTCTAAGTAAAAGTTACATTGTCTATGATTTAAATACCTTATATTTATCCTTTCTTTAAATGAATATATTTCGTCATGTTTATCGCAGCCCTCTTCAGCGTCATTTCGACGCTGATGAGGGCTGCGATAAACATGCCGAAATATATCAGTTTAAAGAAAGGATAAATATAAGGTATTTAAATTTAAATCATAGAAGTCATTTCGACGCTGAAGAGGGCTGCAATAAGCATGCCGAAATATATCCGTTTAAAGAAAGGATAAATATAAGGTATTTAAATTTAAATCATAAATGATAATCCTGTAATATTATACCTATTACATGGTCTATCAGATTTGTGTCACGATTAATTTTACACTGAAGCATCAGCAGGAAACAGTTGTTGCCTGATTACCGATTTATTGATGTTCTGAAAATGCATCAAAATAGTCGATCAATCATAACATTAAAAAAAAAAAAAAACTTTTTAAAAATGCATAATACCCTAATACAACTGAAATTTGTTAACGTGAATCTCGAGAGGAAAAATTTTTTTTTCATACTATCAATAACCAAACTTCATTTTGGTGGGGATAGTGGAAACAGTTCATGCTAATAAGGTTTGACTACCTAATGCATCGAAAACATAATTAAAATAGCATTTGAAATACGTTAAAATTTTACTAAAAACAATCTCTTTTTACTTCCTTATACAATGTATAAGAAAATATTGTAATCCTGATTTGCGAAATGGATTTTATATCTGACACTAGCGAGCTTCGCCCGCTAGCGGGTCAGTATTTTTAAATGAATCACTATAATGAATGAATTCTCAAAATTGCATCTTATCACTCATCAACATTACTCTTAAGAAAAGAAAAAAAAAATCGTGATCGGGTAAAAACTGAAACAGAGTCCCCACTGTCTTCGACAGAGTAGACACGTGCGCTGCACGCACATATTCTTTTACCATCCTTATGATTTTTCAAAATTCCATATTTATTATTACTTATAAATTTCATTCTTAAGAAAGAGAATTGCAAAAAAAAAAAAAATCATTCAGCTTTGGCTAAAAACTCACACTGGGTCCAAATTGCCTTCGGCTGTGTTACAGCGTCTAGAATAAACAGTGTGGCAATCGCCTATAACCGTGATGTTAAAATGATGCTACAAAAATTAAGCTTACCCAGATGTCGCTGTGATCGAAGCCACTGCTCAAATCGAAGACCTGATTGGCTTTTCCCAGTTTCGTCAGTTTAATCACGTGATCTAAGCATACAATTAACCCATAGGGAGTCTCGGTTTTGTTGTCATGACACTAGCTTCGATTACAATGACATCTGGTGACAGGCTTAATTTTTTTAGTACAATTTTATTCGCCGCTTTCCACACTTTATTCTAGACGCTGTAGTTGCGTAGACCCATGCGCAGCGCGTGCATATTCCTTCACCCTCCTTATGATTTCTCAAAATTCAATTATCATCGGGTAAAAACTCAAACCGGGTCCCCACTGCCTTCGGCAGTGCAGACCCATGTGTGCTGCACGTGCATGTGTTCTTTCTCAAGTCAAACTTTTATTTTTAAAAAAAGAAAACGAAAATAATCCTTTATCATCGAGTAAAAAGTTAGACCGAGTCCCCACTGCCTTCGGCAGCACAGGTTAGGGGATATGCGCGCTGTGCAAATAGGTCCCAATTTTTGCCTAAATCCAATTTTTGCCTGTCAACTATAATATTGACATAGAAAAAATTGTGAAAGCTTTCTTTTTTTTTAAATTATGGGTTTAAGTTTATAAATTTTAATATTCATTAGTAATGAAGCTTATAACTAAACAAAACAAACCACTTTAAAAAAACATTGCCCGCTTGTTCTACCTAGTTAGGATTTTGTTTGTTTTATAATTAGTTTATTCTAACTTTGAATTGAATGTTATAGGGTTCGAGCCCAGGTTGTGCTCAATGGCCTAGCCATTTAGAATTTTCAATGCGGTCTGAAACTTACACAACTTGAGCTAGAATCCCTTAAAAAAGGTCCTCATTAAAGGTACCTCAGTCAGACTCATAGCGTTATTAACACGTTCATTGCCCAGCATGATTCAGCTGAGCTTCTCACTGGGCACAAATCCGATCGTCGGAGATGACATGTACCAGAGAGCCACAAATGAAAAAATAGAAATTAGAAAATTCCAGAAACTTTTTTTTATCAAATAGTTGTCCTCAGAAAACGCTATGCCCGACAATAATAGGAGTAAAACAAGGAAGTGTCCCACCCTTCATAGATTTGTAAGAATCAGCAAAGCGAGCCTATAAGAAGTATGTATGTGTGTGCTCTATGTTACCAGAAGAGGAAGCAAACTGCCAAATGCCAAGAAGCAAAGAAAAATGTAAAAGAAACACTATATATGCAACCTATTGTTTCTATTGTCCAGAATCACCTCAAATGTGCTTAGAGTGTTTTAACGAACACCATGTGATATAGTATAATGTAATGTTTTCCTAAATATAAATTAATAAAAAGTACAGCATAATGTGTATATTTTTAGTATTTTTATGTTGTATATCCTTTATTTATATTTCAGTGCTTATTCCATTAATTTCCTTTTAAAAATCTTATTAATGCATTAGTAGTCACATATTGGTCTATTTGCCGCCCACTGATTATAAATTTCCCCAACAGATCACCCCTTAAAAATAAAGTAAGAAAATTCTGTGTAACTAACCTTGAGTGGATGTTCTCTAACATAGTCTGTTTTTAAGTCATTCTTGATATTTTTTGAGCAGTTAAAAACATTTTACTTCTAAAATCGGTATTTGACTGCGATGCGACTATTAACGTTGATTATTTTTTCCCCTACTTCTAGTTTTTCAGAAAGGTTAGAGGTTTGCGGGAAAAGTTTTGCATGAATTAAAGGCAGCTCATCTTTCTCTACTGGCTTTCTTTCGGCTTTCCCTTTATACTAAACAACAGCGGGGAATAGACCGACATGCGACTACTAGCGTTATAAAAAATGACACAATTACTCTCATGCAGTGGTGTCACCAGAAAAAATTCCAGGGGGGGGGGGGGGGGGCACAACCTGAAAAAATATTTTTTTTAAATAAAATTCTGATAGCATAGTTTTAAAGTTAAAGAAAAAAATGCTCATTAGAATTTTCCAGGGAGAGGCAAGTGCCCCCCCTTGCTTCATTGTCCCGATGCCCAAGATCTTGTGTTAACTTGAACGAGAAGAGCGTCACCCATATCTGGAAGACATGGAGATGAACGTGTTAAATTTTATTAACTCAAATACCTCCACATTACCCTATTTACACAAACAAAATTTACTGCTGTCTGCATCCAAGTGCTTCCATATCTTTACTATATAACTAATGATGTAATAATCATAATGAAGGAAAATGGATATTTGCCTATAATAATGAATGATAGTAAAGTACAGCTCTATAAAGTCGCCAAAATAGATACTACCAACACCAAATGGAATATCCTTACTGGTAACTCTGTACCGCCACATTTTTAAAACAAGCTGCATTCATTTCTTATTAGTCACATCTTTTTCCTAATACATCAAAAATGGATGAGAAACCAAAATCAATAAAAATTTGGGATTTGCCTGAACAGAGGAAGAATCTGTCAGTTTATTTCAAGCAAAACACATTTAGCCTAAAATTACTTCTTGTGCAAAAAAATTCTTAGAACTAACATTTATTAAAACTTTTTTATACGTAAACTGTGTGTTGTCATCAATAAAATTTGCTTGGCAAGATTTGCAGCATTATTAACATTTTCGTATGGTGAGATTTGCACCAGCAAAATAGAAAAGTACTGATAATAATAAACCTTAATTTTTTTTTAAATAATTAAGCAATGTATCATTTGTCCCTAGTCATTAAATAATATGAAAGAGCCTGACAGTTTATCCAAAATTATATCAATTTACAAAAGCTTTATAAGCTTCTAATTGTTGAAAATTACCTACTAAACAAATAAAATAAATGCTAGTTTTCATGTACTATGCAAATATAACTTTAGAATTTTTTAAATAAATGCCTAAAATATGGATTAAATGTTAGATTAGTTGATGCGTATACATAACGTTTCTGAAGCTAAAAATATAAAAGATACAAATACATTAATATTTCTAAACTAAGTTTTAAAAAGCTGCATGTAAACAACCTATAACAAAAAAAGTTCAACTAATTTTTTTTTAAACATAAACTGCATTAAACTTCATATATAAGTGTGAATATCCTTTTATTTTTTATTTTATCTCCCTCTCATAATACACAGGGAGAGACATTTCCAGGAAAACAATCACATTTAAACATTTCTCTATTTTTAATTACGGATACGTTAATAAATAATATAAACAAAAACGCAAGCATATGCTAGGTCACATGTTTCTCTCTAGCCAATCATTACGGTTTATCGTTTAAAATAATCGATGTATTGGAAACCGGAAATCACAAACTTGCGATCAGCCGTCGTCATTTGTGAGCGACTGAAATTGTTGCGTTTGGAATGAAACATTCTTGGCGATCACAAATTTCGGATTTGTGATCACTCGCTTGCGAGCGAGCGAGCGTTGCAGTCTGGATGTAACCGTTTGTTGCAGTGTTGCCAACACAAATTTTGTCATGTCCCTACTGACAGCTCTGTGTACCTACATTGACGATAAAAGTCCCTTAAGAAAGAAAAAAAATCGAGAAATAAGTGGGAAAATTAATATAACTCGGGTAATAATGCAATTTCCACAAAATTGCCCTGCAAAAATCTTTACGAATTCAAAATTTGTCCCTACATTCTCAAAAAACTGCTAAAAGTCCCTATGCATAGGAACAAACGACAAACCCGTATGGAACATGTTCACAGTTTAAATCTTTGACATGTTATCACAGTCTGTTATATATGTATGTTAATAATTTATTTTGAATGAAAGATATTATAATTCAATATTTTAATTATTAAATAAACAAATTATAAATTTTTAAATTTGTCTAAATTATTATGTTGAATTAAAAAACATAATAAAATATCCAACATTTAAAAATCACTGTTATTTCTGCTGTGCAGTGTTGCCAGATTGGGGATTTTTTCACGATTTTGGGGAAAAATATTGTTTGTGGGGAAACTTTGGGGAAAAAATCAAAGATATTGTTCGTAGGGAAACTTTAGGGAAAAAATAAATTCTTGGTGAAATTTCGGGGGAAAAAACGGATTTTTTTTTTTTTTTTTTTTTTAATCATTTTTTCTTAAAAATATATATAACTAAGAAAAAATGTTGTTTTGGGATCAAATTTTCCAAACTGCATTTTTAATAATCAGATAATCAGATTTTCAGAGATTGGACTGTGTGTTAATCTACTAACACCATAATCTAAAAAACATATATTAGACGGAAATCAAAATTTGATATTCTAATTCTGTGTCATATGACATATGGAGAATCTTCGTAACACTTTCAATTGAAATCGAACAAATATTCCATCATTCCATGTACATGGACATCCAGAAGAACTCAAATACATTATCTTAATGGGAGAAATTTTTTGTCAGTATATTTTAATATATTTTAACTGCGCTAAACAAAATAAAATAAACATATATTTCTTATAAGCATATAAATAAGTTTCACACAGAATATGGTATGAAATGCTCTCACTATTTATTTAAGAGGCGCCATACAAAAGAATTCTGATTTATTAGGGTCTATAATTGGAATTATTCGAAGTGTGTTTCAAATGGTGGTATGAACAGTTCTATTATTACTGTGATATATTTAAGTACGCTTCAGTGCATGCAGTTTACATAAAAAATACAGATCACGCAAAACTAAAAGATTACATTCTTGAAATAAAATTAGATTTTGTTTTTCTGTTTAAAGTCGACCAACTACGCCAGTCTTGAACCTGGATGGAATGCTTTCCGTGAGAGTGAGAGACCTTTTTTTAGAGCTAGAGGTCTATTTCAGTCGGTACAGTTGTCGAATTTTTATAGGTCACTCTTAATTAGTGCTAGAGGCCTATTTCAGTCGGTTTATTGAATGGGGATTTATTGAATGAAGTCCCCCCCCCCAAGGCCTAACTTTGACATGAGTCCCCCCAAGGTGCCCCTATTTCAGTCAGTACAGCGTTGTCGAATTTGTATAATACACTCTTAATAGTGCTAAGGGCCTATTTCAGTCGGATAATTGAATGGGGATTTATTGAATGAAGTCCCCCCAAGGCCCAACTTTGACATGAGTCCCCCCCCCAGGCCCAACTTTGACATGAGTCCCCCCCAAGGTGCCCCTATTTCAGTCGGTACAGCGTTGTCGAACTTTTATAATACACTTTTAATAGTGCTAAGGGCCTATTTCAGTCGGTTTATTGAATGGGGATTTATTGAATGAAGTCCCCCCAAGGCCCAACTTTGACATGAGTCCCCCCCCCAGGCCCAACTTTGACATGAGTCCCCCCCAAGGTGCCCCTATTTCAGTCGGTACAGCGTTGTCGAATTTTTATAATACACTCTTAATAGTGCTAAGGGCCTATTTCAGTCGGTTTATTGAATGGGGATTTATTGAATGAAGTCCCCCAAGGGAAAACTTTGACATGAGTCCCCCCCAAGGCCCAACTTTGACATGAGTCCCCCCCAAGGTGCCCCTATTTCAGTCGGTACAGCGTTGTCGCATTTTTATAATACACTCTTAATAGTGCTAAGGGCCTATTTCAGTCGGTTTATTGAATGGGGATTTATTGAATGAAGACCCCCCAAGGCCCAACTTTGACATGAGTCTCCCCCACCCAAGGTACAACTTTGACATGAGTCCCCCCCCCAAGGCACACCTTTGACATGAGTCCCCCCCAAGGTACAACTTTGACATGAGTCTCCCCCCAAGGCACACCTTTGACATGAGTCCCCCCAAGGCACACCTCCCCCTCATTGGGAAAAAGAGAAAAAACGTTGTTTTGCGGTTATAAGACAGTTTGGACTTCCAACGTTATTTGTTACAATATCTGCAGCTGAAACACATTGGTTTGATTTAATGAAAACTTTATCATGGAATTTAGATCGTTACGAATTAACTAAAGAAGAATTTGTCGATATTAAAAAGTTTAGCAGTAGGCCTCTGGCACTAAATTAACATCTGTCAATGTCAGATTTTCATGTTTTAAATAATGAAATAATGTCGTGTCTGTATAATTTTTTTTTTTTTTTTTTTTTTTGAGTTCGTGTCCGTGCCCGTTCTTGCGCAAGTTTCGCAGGAAAACTCGAAAAACTCCTAAAGGCTAAACCGACGTGTGCAATCTGGAAAGATATTTTGGAAACTATACCTTGTCCAGGAAAATTGCTGACAATGAGAAATTATAATTATTTTTTCTTATTTATATGATAAATAAAATTATGGTAGGTTAGATGAGTTTTTGTTATAATTATGCGTTCTGAAGTTAACTGAATACGGATATTATGTTTTACACTGTAAAAGAAGCTTAATTCATATTGCGGTGTCTTACTTTCTTATGATCATCTCAGTTATGCCAAAACAGACGGGAATGCGCGCGTAGTCACAACATAGCTAAGCTAACGAAGAACTTTCATTTGGCTGGTTTGTTTCTCTTACATGCGACTTGAGCTTGAGGCACCGCACTGCAGCGCAATACCAAGTTCAGCTGGTTTATAACACGTCTACTGCTCTACGATCAAACGTAAGTTTTAACATCAGTCGTACGACCGAGACACTGCAATCCCAGCCTTAATGAACTAAAACAGGCTGTTAAATGCATGTATTTTTTTGCAATAAGGTGACAGATGTGTTATTATTTAGAAAATCTGTCGCACTCCGTCAAAAAAACTAACACAAGTCAAGAAATAGCAATTTTGTGGTTATGTCATTGAAAGTACGTATGAAGTGCCCCAACGTGCATGAAAAGCGTCACATTTATTTCGCAGTTCATACTCCCTGAGGACAGTTGTGTTTTAATGTGAGCTAATTCATGATTTATAATATCATTTTTTAAGTTAATTTTTCTTAAATACTGCATTTTTGAGTTGTGTCACTTCTCTTGTTGGGTTGTGATGAGTACCATTCAATTACGAATATTGTATGTTAATGTCTGTCATCAGTTTATGTACAGTCAGTTCATCAATTTCACAAAAGCTTAACACCTCAAAATATCTTTCATTATCTTAAAAAAAAAAAATATGCAATGCCTCATTTGGGGAAAAATTTTGAAAATTGTGCCATTTTGGGGGAAAACTCAACTGTTGTGTTTTGGGGAAAAATTGAAATTTCTATCTGGCATCACTGCTACTGTGTTTTTTGCCGATTCATTATTCGTTAGATGTCGCTACTGTGCTGGCGGTACAACATACAACAAATTAAAGGAACAACATCAGATATTTTTTGCAATTTAACTTAAAATTTTTTTCCTAAAAAAGTTTTTGATTGTATTTTTTATAACTATGGAATGCCTTATAGGGGTTTCATTTAGAGATTTTATATTAGTTGCTGCGGATACAAATATTGTACATAGTATTATGGTGATAAAGAAAGGTATGTTTTTTATTATGTTCTGTGTATATTGGATGTCTTGTGAATATATTATACTGTTTAAAAATCTAAATTTTAACTCCTTGCTTAAAGAGACATTATAAATAAGTCTATTTTTTACAAATATTCCATAAATGAGTTATTTACCGTTTTGTTTAACTTTATAATCCAGTGCAGTAGCATTTGTTTATACATTGTCTGTTATTAAGGAGAATATGTAAAAAATATTTTTCATTCGGAATTGTAAAGTTTTATCACAATTTTTATGTATTTACTATTGTCAGTTTCTGTTTACATTCTATTCATTTTCAAAGCCTAATTGATTGGAATTGTGAATTTCAGATGATGATAAGTGTTATAAGCTAAGTGATCACTTAATGATGCTGGTATCAGGTGAACCTGGAGACACCGTACAATTCGCTGAATTCATTGCAAAGAATATTCAGCTGTATAAAATGCGGAATGGTATGTATAACGTTTAAGATTGTAAATGTATCTTATACTGATGAAAAATTAAAAAAAAATTTTAGGTTTATAAATTATTCTGTTTGTTAATCTCGTAATATCCTAGTTTTGATAGGTATGCATGCAGTTATACTAAAAAAAAAAAAAAAAAAAGTGCTAAAAGCTTAATTATTTAAACATAACCTTTTTATTGTTGTTTTCCCATTAAAAATTGAGTTTTTTTAAAAATATGTTTATTTCAAAACTGCCTAGTAATTATTTTCCATTAATTTTTGTTATTTTTGTAATGCATCTATTTTATATATTTTCTTTTCACAAAGGATATGAACTCTCACCAGCTGCTGCTGCAAATTATACCCGAAAAAATCTGGCTGATTTCTTGCGAAGCAGGGTAATTGTCATTGGATTTTATTGCTTTTTTCATTCTAATATCATAAGCAGGGGTGGGGAAATTCTTGATTTACTTGCCACACACAAGTAATTTTTTTCATGCATAATGAATGAATTTTAAGTTAGTCTGTTTCGTTTTCGACATTCAGTGTAGTAAAACAGCAGCATCACTGTATAAAACAGTCAAATCTTTATAAGCTGTTATTATTCTACACTGATTATCGTATTTTAAGAAGTGGTGCTTTGGGAACCTAATCAAATGGTCAATTCACCTTACATTTGTATAAATATTGCTGTAACGATTATAGATTAAATGTATTGTATATTGTTGGCTTGTAAGAATTTCTAAAATTTCCCCACCTTTAATCATGAATATTATTTTACATTTAGCCAAAAAAAATTTGTGATTCAAAAAAGCACTGAGGAAATCAATAAAAACTTGTTTATTTATTGACTATCTTAAAGTGATTGAAAGGCAGTTTTCATTTTCTTCATTGTAGTTATTTGTATAAATTGTTAATGCAGGAAGATTGAAATAAGAAGTAATATAATTCCAGTAAGGGTTAGTTTAGGTTTTAATTTTTGGGGCTCATTTTTGTGGAATATGTATATGAAGGCTGTAGCCAAAGTGGGGGCAGTTCAAACATCTGAAATTTTCAGATTTGTTGAAAATTTTGGATTTATACATAATTTTTAACACAAAACATCATGCACAAAGGTTTGAACCCTCCTCCTGAAACTTTTTTCTGGCTACGGCCTTGATATATATCTTCCATTTTAGCAATCATATTTAATAATATTTAACATCATAGTGCTGACTCTAGAATAAAAGGGCTGCTGGGGGGAATTCAATGAAAAGGGCAACCTATTTTCAAAAAGGGCATCATTCGCATAATTTGAGGCCTTCTGTGTTGTGATTTCTGCACATGACAAAAGTAAATTACTAATCTTACATGTATATATGTATAGGCTATATGCACTTGTTCTTCCAGGAATGCTGTAAAACTATTGCAAGAAAGTTGAAAAGTCAGAAAGAAAAGTATCTAAAGGCCTCTGAACATTTCAAAAGTTAGAAAAGGCTACTTGGTGCCGAAATGTTTTTAAAAGGGCAGCAGGGTGCTAAAATGGGTTTGAAAGGGCAGCAGGGTGGAGCACCCTGCCAAATTAGCTTAGATTCAGCACTACATCAAGTTATATTGAAGTTCAAGTGTTTCATTAAACTAAGTATAGTCACTGATTAGAAGTAATAGGGAAAAATTTTATGAAGGAATCATTTAAGCAAAATGAAACTTGTGAAAACACAAATTTTATGAATTTGAATTATATAAAGTGGTTTATTTTATGGAATTTAATTTTGTGAAGGGGCTCTTTTCAGTTGCAGAATTTTTTGAAAGGGTCCTAATTTTTGCTTGTATTGACCTCTGACTAGTAACATAAAAACATATTTATTACAGCTATGATAACAATGTATATTTTATAATAATAATAATAGAGTATTTTAAAAGAAAAGTTGTCCATCTCTTTTGTGGGGAAAGCTTATTTAAAGTACTTTGCTAAACTAAAGGTAACCTTAAAAAAATAATTAAATTGAATATAATAAATTTACAAATAATAGTAATTTATGAAATAAATTAACAAATATCTTTTTAATTATTTTATTTATTTATTAAAAATATTTTATTTATGAACTGTGCAAGAGAAGAAAATTTCAAATGGAAAGGGTTTGGCCCTCCAATAAATAGCACTTAAGTCTCACTGTGTGGTATGAGTAGCCAAGGGCACCAAATAGAGTGGAGGTCTTTTAACAGAAAACTGCTAGAAAAGCTATTCTAAACTAGATTTATTTTTTGGAAGGGCACTAAATTTCTCACTGTTAAAAAAATAAAATTATTGTAAAGATTCTTTACTTTTACAGGGCTGTTAGCAACCTGGAAAATAAGGAATATTATGTACTGACAAAAAGTTAAAAAAAATAGACTAAATGTAAAAAAAAAAAAAAAAAAAAAGGATGGAGGAATTAACTTGGGTGTTCTTCATTCATTTTGTGTATTTCGTGTTGATGTGAGCATATTAGCTCATCAAAGATTAGCAACCTGAGTGAGCTGGTTTTTCGTAACCTTTCCTCCTTGACAATCATATGTTTAATTTTTATGTATAAAACAAATATGTGAGTAAGAGATATTAAACAATTCTACTTCTTTATAGGTTCTAGAATCTAATTAAATAAGTTAAAAAAGAATATTGACATTTATATTGCAGATGGAGAAAGACTGGAAATCGTAAGGATTCCGTGATCCGTTTGATTGCTGATCATTAGTAGGGGGGGGGGGGGACAAAAAATTACATGAGTGAAAGATAATGAACAATTCTACCTATTTATAGGTTCTAGAATCTAATAAAGCATGTTTGAAATGAATATTGACACTTATATTGTAGATGGAGAAAAATGGAAAATCGTTATCTTTCCTACCAAGATCGGGACACTTGGAATCTCTCTGCACCATGCTGTTTTAGAAATAATCTGCAGAGCAGACTAAAGAAAAAATCTGCGACATACATCTCGTGTCTCACATTTTCTGTTGTGGGGAAAGTGACAATATTATGGGAATTTTTTTTTTAGATAAATGTGTCTATTTTTGTTGAATTGTGTGAAATTTAAAGTAAATAACAAAAATAGAATTAATTTTATTGAAGTTAATGGATATTAATTAGTGTTATGGAATTTTCTGTGATAAATTTATCAACTGTATGTTGAGATGGAGGACTTTAAAGGTGAAATATTTAACAAAATCTTTTTTTTTCTCTCTCCCTTGAATAATGTGATCTTAGGCCAATTTGCTAAAGTATTTTTTCCGATTTTAGCTTTTTTGCTAAAAAAATTTTGAACTCGGCTAAAAACCTGGTTTTATCACTTGTAAAAAATTTTCTTCCCAACACCAGTTTTTGTAATATCCTCTACTCCCTTCCTAATACTCAGTCATCTGGTTGTGTAATGGTTAGCATTTTGGTCTTCAGATTAAACTCTAAATTCAGGCATGGGCATTCATAGTAGTTCTGGAACCACTTTAAACTGTAAGTTCCTGTCCAATGAGCCTTAAAGTGCAAAAAATGGCTGTAAAATATATCAATCATTCTTAATACTCAAAATATTTAATTGCCCAGTTAGCAAAAAAAAAAAAAAAAATAAATAAATAAATAAATAATAATAATAATTAATTAATTAAAGTAAAGACCTTACTTGTTTGCTTCATTGTTTGCAAAAGCTGTTTGAATGGAAAGTGGCTGGACTTCCAAAACTTTGTCTTCACCTGTAATCACAATCAGGTGGCGCCACTGTATGTCGATCCTGGCTTTTGATTCATTGTCATTCACGGCATCACATTTATGTATTATTTCTACAGTTATGCAGAAAAATGCATAGGTGGGGTTATTGTAATTTGTTATTTTCTTGATATATTTTAGCGAGGATGATCGTATTTTTAGCATATTATATCATTTTGATGTTCTTTCAGTCTTGTTTTTCTTTTTCTTTTAGTGACACCTATATAGCAACCTATTTTATTGTTTTGATACTTAAATGGAATTTTGTAAATGCCGGCAGTTTCGAGGAGGGAAATATTATCTTTATTGCATCTTATAACTTGAAATATATTAGGGTTGGGTGTAATTGATACGTTTATATTGAATTTTTTAGCAGCATTTTTTATATTGTTAGAAGTTCCTTGATTATAAGGGATTGAGTAGGTGAAATTCATCGGTAATTCTTGTCAATTTTATATTTGATTTATTGGATTCTTTTTTTATACAATTTCTCGACTAGATTTTTTGGGTAGCCTGCTTCTATAGTTAACTTTTTTATATATTTAAGTTCTTTATTTAAGTCTGATATTTTGGTACATATTAAAATTGCGTCATTGATATAATTACGGATGGTGTTGATTTTGTATCAGTAAGGAATTTGGCTTCTGTTGTTTTTAATTTCATTGCTGGCTATGGATTTTCTATATACAGTAGTTTTAATATGGTTATTTTAGCGTTTTATTTTTACATCAAGGTAATTGATTTCATTGTTGGTTTCGTATTCGCACATAAACTTTATATTATTAAGTTGATTTAGCTCGTTAAGAATTTCATTAATATTTTGGTCTTTTTGGATAATAGCGAAAACATCATCCACGTACTTGACTCAGAACTAGAGATGTAAAATTTCCGAAAATTTTGAGGCGGTGGAAAAAAATCAGTTTTCTTTCTATGTTTTAAAGACCATAAGGATCCACCTAAATTCCGTCCAATAGTTAACAAAAGAGAAGGCCTCAAGTACCCTTTTGAAAAATATGACAGCAATTTACCATAATATATTACCACCTTCAGAAAATAGCCTGAACTCAACTGAAGATTTTGTTAAACATTTAAGAGAACTAAAGATTAATGAAAATGACCAATTTGTTAGCTTTGATGTAATTAACCTGTTTCCATCCGTTAATATCGATGAAATTTCTGATGTAATTAATTAGGTAATGAAAGACAAATACGAAACCCTAATAGCCACCAGCAACCTAATATTACGTGCAAGTTTTATAAAATTTAATGGCACCATTTATAAACAAAATATGGGAGTCCCAATGGGATCGCCCATATCTGGAATCATTGCTGAATTTAAATTAAGATTATTAGAAAAAGATATTTTCAACCTAATGAAAAATAAAATTTCGTTCTGGATCAGGTACGTGGATGATGTTTTCGCCGTTATCCAAAAAGACCAAAATATTTATGAAATTCTTAACGAGCTAAATCAGCTTGATAATAGTATAAAGTTTACGTACAAATATGAAACCAACAATGAAATCAGTTACCTTGATGTAAAAATAAAACGCGAAAATAACCATATTAAAACTACTGTATATAGAAAACCCGTGGCCAGCAATGAAAGTATAAACAACCAAAGCAAAACCCCTTACCGATTCAAAATCAACTCCATCCGTAGTTATATCAACTGTGCATTTTTAATATGTACCAAAATATCACACTTAAATATATATAAAAAAGTTTAACTATAGAAGCAGGCTACCCAAAAAATCTAGTCGAGAAATTGTATAAAAAAAAGAATTCGCAAATACAAAATCGTCAAAAATTACCGATGAATTTCACTTACTCAATTACTTATAATCAAGGAACTTCTAACAAAATGAAAAACGCCTTTAAAAAATTCAATATAACTATAAGCATACCAATTGAACTCAACCCTAATATATTTCAAGTTATAAGAAGCGATAAAGATAATATTTTGTTAGCTGGTGTGAAGTAGATCCAAGGCTAAGTGAATTAGCAGAGGAGCCTACTCTAGACATAAACACCAGCTTAACAACATTTAAAGTTAATTAAATGAATTTGATAAAATGGAAGCTAGAGTAAGTAAATATGCTGAAAGATAAATATGTAGAAATTGTTAAATAAATGACCATAACAAATTTTAATTTAATTTGTGTTTTAATTGAAACAATAAATTCAACAAAAAGTTTATATAAATATAACAATAAGTTTATATGAATAACAATAAGATAATTGAAGTAGACAAATACTTTTTATATATAACAAACATACCAAAGCAGATGCTGGATGACAAACAAGGTGAGTACGAAGACAATATTTAACATCTTTTTATTTCCCATATAGGTTGCAGAAAAAACTACTACGTGCCATTAGAAAGAGCTGGTGACACTTATGTAGAAGACGTGACGTTCTTGTTTCCACTTGTTATTGTCGCGATATGAACACCTATAAATTTCATTTAAATTTCGAACTCACAAAAAGGATTAACGTGAGTTATAACTAACTAAAAATGAAAAGATTTTATTTGAATATAAAAAATAAACGCCACATATTACGGCGACATCTTATGAAGTCGGCATCGGCGAAAAATGAACAATGGCAGGGGCAAGAACAAACCGCAAAGGCAACCACGAACACCCACTACCATCGCCGTTCGCTATTTATAGTTTCGCGGGAGAAACGAAGTGATCTTCCGGATGTACGTTGGGGCATGTGCCGGCGCGACGCGGCGCGTGCGTAGTCTTCGGCTATCGTTCTTAGAGATGTTTTATGCAAATTTTTTAAACTTGGCTCAGTCGGAATTTCCGGAAGGTTAGCTATTGTTTACGTTTCGCGTTTGAAAAATTCAAATGGATGATTTAAATTTGAAAACTCCTTAACATAGCATTTCATTGAACGATATATTTATTTTTCCTGGTAAGTAGAAAATATATTAAAAGGAAATTAGGATTTTTAATAAGTGTTTAATTTTTTTTCAACTAACGTTTTTTTTTTCTTTAAGCTTTATTTTAAGAGTGATTAATTTTTAATATATTTAATTAGCATAACGATAAGAAAAAACGGGAAACTATAGGTTTACTATTAACAAGGCCCCCCCTCTTATCGTTTGCACTTTTACGCTTAAAAAGTTAATAAAAAGAAAAAGCATCCAGCAAAACTTTGCACAAATTGTATAATCATACGACTGTGACTAAACAGTTTAACAGTTTCTTCAGAACTAAAAAAAACAATTAGGTTTAATCTTCAGCTGCACAGCAACAGAGATCAATATCTGGATAGAGGTGATCTACAAAACAATTTGTTTTTGAAACACAAATAACATATACCTGTTTACTCAAACCTCTCTTCCAGTTTTGAAAAGATTTTTAACATGCTCTTTAAAAAAAACTGTAGAAAAGAAATTCATGAAATGGATTATTTGTATAATAAATTTAACAACAAATATAACATGAGTATAATCACATTCAATATTATAAATATATGTATAAACACAATTCTTCCTTACAATATAAAAGTATAAATTACATACAAATACTTAACAAAAAGAACAGAATGGATTATTTCGGGAATGGAGAGGAGAGAGAGAGAGAGAAAAATTGCTGTGAGCAATTGAATAAAAAAAAAAATTGACTTACTGTCAAAGAAAGAATGAGAATTGAAATTCTCAAAAAAAACTTCCAGCCTAAACCTGGAAAGATTTTGCTTAACTTGCAAAATTTGAATTTTTTTTTTTTTTTTTTTTCGAATTCAAGGAAACATTTGAATTCATAGAAAAGTTTAAATTTTTGAATTCATAAATTTTGAATTCTTAAAAAAAAGTTTGAATTCATTAAGGATTTGAATTCATAAAAAAATTTTAGAAAATTTACATTTTTAAATTTTATAAATTCATAGAAAAATTTGAAATTGAAAATTTAAGATTAACTTTTGAAACATTGTCGAAGAAAAGATTTTTCACAAATTTTTGTAATTCAAATTTAGTTTGTGGCTTAGTAAATATGTCAGCCAAATTTAATTTGCTACGAATGAAAACCAATTCAAAAATATTTTTGATAACAAGATCTCTAATAAAATATAGTTTGACCTCTATATGTTTGCTTCTATTGTTCTCTATAGGAGATTTAATAAAGTCTATAGCAGCCATATTGTCAATTAGTAATTTTGAGATTTTCTTATTTTTTATAATCTTCATGTTTTGGCATTCTTCTAGAATTCGATCTAGCCAGACAATTTCTTTTGCTGCTTCTGTAGCGGCAATGAACTCAGATTCCATAGTGGATAAACTAACAGCCTTCTCTTTAAAGGTCCTCCAACTGATGGGGCTACTATCTAGAAATACTATTTGTCCACCTATGGATGTCCGATCATCACGATTTGAAGCAAAGTCGGCGTCGGTGTAGGCTACGATCTGTGAATCAGCACATGAAAGTTTTAATTTTAATTGGCTTGTTTTCTTTACATATCCCAGTAGTTTGATCAACCCATTCCAGTGATGAATTCCTGGATTCGATTGGAATTGGCTATAGATATTGACGGCATATGCTATATCAGGTCTTGTTCTGTTAGATAAATATGATAAACACCCTAGAATATTGCGATATGGATACTTTGTCATTTCTTTGGTTTCTTCTTCGGTTTGAGGACAGCTTGATTTTGAGTAAATACAGCCTTTGCTGATTGGTAAGGATGAAATTGGAGGGTTAAAATTATTAAAACGACTGCATATTTCTTGAATATAGCTTTCTTGATGAATGAATAGCTTTGAGTCAATTTCAACAAATTCTACTCCAAGTAGTTTCTTTGTCCTTCCCAAAATTTTTAATTTGAATTTTTGTTTTAAAACATTAATGGCTTCCTCTAAAAACATTTTACTTTTACCAAATAAAACCATGTCATCAACATATAATAATAGGATAACTTGAAATTTGAATGTATAAACACAGTTGCAAGAAGTAAATTTAATAAAACCGATATTTGATAAAACTCTGTCAATTTCGTAAAACCATGCTCGTCCACTTTGGTGAAGGCCATAGAGAGCTTTGTCGAGCTTGCAAACTAACTTCTCTTCTCCTTGTTTAATAAAACCAGGTGGTTGCTGCATGTATATTTCATCTTCTAGCGGAGCATATAGGTATGCGCCAGTGACATCACATTGTACGTGATTCCACTTGTGTTGCACTACCAAAAGTGAAAAGAAAAAACGAATTAGATCGAAGTTTATAACAGGACTAAAAGTTTCTTCATAACTCTCGCCTTTTACTTGAGCGTAACCTTGAGCTACAAGCCTTGCCTTGAATTTAGCAATTCGACCTTCTTCATCTCGTTTTATAGCATATACCCAGCGACATCCAATTATTTGCTTATTTTGAGGAGGTTTTACAAGATGCCAAACCTTTCGTTCTTGGATGGTTTTTATTTCGGTTTTCATTGCTTCTAGCCATTCTTGAAACTGGTCTGATTTTTGGGCTTGCTTGAAAGTTCTTGGTATAATTAATTCTAGTCAAGAGGAATTATGACAAAAATTGGCACTTGTGTCTGAGTCAGATTCTTCTATTGGAGTGAATGAAAATTTAGTGGGGTCATACTTGATTTTGTTTTCTTGGCAATATTTTCTAACGTCTCTATGGGATCTTAATCTTGTTCTTGTATTTTCGGGATAGTAGTATACGTCTGTTCTGGATTTATCTCTTCTTAAAACTTGTTTTCTTTCAAACTTTATGTTCTTTAATGATTGAGCAGGTTTTTCATCATCTGAGGATTCCTCAGTGTCAGATAATTCAGACGGTACGCTGGACCCTATTTCAGGAGTTTCGTCAACAGCCTCTTCATCAGAATCATCGTCACTATCCTTTGGAAATACATCTTGAATTGTGTAATGCTGGTTGATGGTGCCCAGCACTGCTCCACTTGCTTCTGTTTTGAACAAACGATCTTCTTTAAATGTCACATTTAAAGATTCTACTATTTTATTTTGCTCTGGGATCCAAATACGGTATCCTCTTGTATGGTGTGCATATCCAACTAGATAACCTTTCACAGCTTTTGGATCCAGTTTCTGTCTTCTTTGTTTTGCCAGTCCTACATAAGCTACACATCCAAATGGTTTAAGGTGTCTGATTGATGGTTTTCTTCCACCGTACAATTCAAATGGTGATTTTTCAAAATCTTTATGGCATAGTCTGTTCCAGGCATAATTGAAATGTGAAACGGCTTCTGGCCAAAAACAAAAGTCTAAACCACTTTCATATAATGATGTACGGGCTCCATTAATAACAGTTTGGTTATAACGTTCAATAGCACCGTTTTGTTCTGGAGTGAACGTGTTTGTTAGTTCATGTTTGATGCCTTTTTCCTGACAAAATGTTGAAAATTCTTTGTTGACAAACTCTGTTCCATTATCTGAGCGGATAGCTATTAAAGGTTTACCTATAAATCTTTCTGCCCTTTTGATGTGATTAATTAAGGTTTCAGCTACTTCAGATTTTTGGACTATAGGATAAATGAATACTTTACGGGAATAATCGTCCATGATTGATAGAAAATATCGTTCTCCATGTTTGCCTCTTACTTGACATGGTCCCCAAACATCTGTATATAACAGTTCTAAGGGTCTCTTGGATCGAACAAAGTTTCTGTATTTAAATGAAGTGCGTTTAAATTTATTCAACCTGCAATCTTCACAAAAAAATTCTGTATGTCCCTTTAAGAATGGTAATCCCTTTGCACCCCTCTTATTACTTGTATGCGTCAAAGTTTGAGGATTTACATGAGCGCATCTCTTATGCCACAGGTTTAGAACTTCCTGTTCTTTTGAAGAGGTTGTGGAGGCTTCGAAAGTTACATGTTGTTTTATAGATTTTGGGATTTTTGCTTGGACACGATAAACACCACTTTTTAATTTTGCTCTGAACATTATATTATCATTGGACGTAATTTTGACTTCGCCTCTTCCCCCAATAAACTGTAGACCTTCTTTGTCAAGTTGTGGCCCTGATATAAGGTTTCTCCTAAGCTTTGATGAATACATCACTCCCTTTAAAGTAAAATTTCTTTGGCCAAAACGCAATTTAATGTCTCCTTTTCCTTCGATTGGCAAAGTGATGCCTTCCATGGCTACAGCCATTTCTTCATTTTGTTGAGGTTTAAATGATGTGAAAAGTTCACGGTCTTTACAAAAAGGATGAGACGCGGCAGAATCGAATACCCAATCTGATTCATTTGTTTGCTGAGCTAAACTGGCCTCAGTAATGTAGTAAGATGAATTTGAATCCCTACTACTATTACGGGTCTTAGAATTTGATCTAGATTGATATGAAGATTTTTTTCGACTCTGTCTACCTCTTGATTGGAAGGATTTCTTAGGATTGAAATTCTGAGAAGGTAAGTTTTGGTTTTGAAAAGAGGGTTTAAAGTCAACATTTCTACTTCTATTGAGAGAAAAACAATTTTGTCTAGCATGGCCGTTCTTATGACAAAATGTACAAATTAATTTTTGTTTTAGAAGCTTATTTTTACCTGTATCATTTAGATGAGAAAACTGAGCAGAAATTTTAGCTTTACTTAATTCATTATCTTTATTTCTTAAATTTAGCCTAGTTTCCTCGGCTACCAAGCAAGTTACAATTTCATTGAATGTAAATTTATCATCTTCCCATCTTAGTATGTTTTGAACGATACCATCGAAATATGATGGGAGATAACGTAACAATTGATAAGATGCAAAAATTTCCGTCAGTCCCCCCTTAGAGTTTTCTATTTGTTTAAATATCCTCATGACCCGGGACGCAAAGACATTTACACCCTCACCAGGCAATATTTTGCAATCACACAGCTCAGAAAATAAACTCATGTGCTGTGCACGAGTATCAGGAACAAAACTTTTGTTAATTAAATTCCATGCCTTTACGGGGTCATCCTCGTTTTCTACAATTTTCCTATACTCAGTTTCTATATTTAAGTATAAGACAGCTAAAGCAGCATTAGCTCTAGACTTAAATTTATTAACAGCAGAAGCATTGCTTCTGTCATCAGCCAAAACTGGGGCTGTTTCCGTACCAACAACTATGTCCCAGAGTCCCCGGTCAAGAAGAACAAATTTAATGTCACTCCTCCATTCCTCGAAATTAATCGCATTCAGTTTGGGAATAGAATGTAAATTGTTGACAGCCATTTTTGAGTAAAAAAAAATTGTATAATTATGGTTCAAACAATTTAAAAATATAATATATTAAAAATATCACAATTTTTCTTATAAAAACCTTTGCCCCCCCGAATTAAACATTCGGTAAATTCATTTATGACTTGAAAATTTATTCAAATATATATATATATGAAATTTCAAAAAGTTTTTTTTTTCTACTTTACTGAGAAAAAAAAAAATTTACAATATTCCCTCAACAATATGCAAAAAAATGGTCATTATTACTTAAATTAAACAAAACATTCAAGATTTTCATTTATTAACATTAAACAACTTTTAATCTAAATTCAAACAATTTCTTGTTTCAAAAATTTACTATAAGTGCAAAAAATTTAACTTTCAATTTATTTTTCAAACAAAACAGAAAAACATTAATTTATGAAAGGGCCAGCATATTTACATGCTGAAAAAGGAAAAGCCCATAACCACTTTTTATTTCTCTTGTTAGCTGGTGTGAAGTAGATCCAAGGCTAAGTGAATTAGCAGAGGAGCCTACTCTAGACATAAACACCAGCTTAACAACATTTAAAGTTAATTAAATGAATTTGATAAAATGGAAGCTAGAGTAAGTAAATATGCTGAAAGATAAATATGTAGAAATTGTTAAATAAATGACCATAACAAATTTTAATTTAATTTGTGTTTTAATTGAAACAATAAATTCAACAAAAAGTTTATATAAATATAACAATAAGTTTATATGAATAACAATAAGATAATTGAAGTAGACAAATACTTTTTATATATAACAAACATACCAAAGCAGATGCTGGATGACAAACAAGGTGAGTACGAAGACAATATTTAACATCTTTTTATTTCCCATATAGGTTGCAGAAAAAACTACTACGTGCCATTAGAAAGAGCTGGTGACACTTATGTAGAAGACGTGACGTTCTTGTTTCCACTTGTTATTGTCGCGATATGAACACCTATAAATTTCATTTAAATTTCGAACTCACAAAAAGGATTAACGTGAGTTATAACTAACTAAAAATGAAAAGATTTTATTTGAATATAAAAAATAAACGCCACATATTACGGCGACATCTTATGAAGTCGGCATCGGCGAAAAATGAACAATGGCAGGGGCAAGAACAAACCGCAAAGGCAACCACGAACACCCACTACCATCGCCGTTCGCTATTTATAGTTTCGCGGGAGAAACGAAGTGATCTTCCGGATGTACGTTGGGGCATGTGCCGGCGCGACGCGGCGCGTGCGTAGTCTTCGGCTATCGTTCTTAGAGATGTTTTATGCAAATTTTTTAAACTTGGCTCAGTCGGAATTTCCGGAAGGTTAGCTATTGTTTACGTTTCGCGTTTGAAAAATTCAAATGGATGATTTAAATTTGAAAACTCCTTAACATAGCATTTCATTGAACGATATATTTATTTTTCCTGGTAAGTAGAAAATATATTAAAAGGAAATTAGGATTTTTAATAAGTGTTTAATTTTTTTTCAACTAACGTTTTTTTTTTCTTTAAGCTTTATTTTAAGAGTGATTAATTTTTAATATATTTAATTAGCATAACGATAAGAAAAAACGGGAAACTATAGGTTTACTATTAACATATTTCCCCCCTCGAAACTGCTGGCATTTACAAAATTTCATTTAAGTATCAAAATAATAAAATAAGTTGCTACATAGGTGTCACTAAATGAAAAATAAAAACAAGATTGAAAGAACATACAAATGATATTAAATATGCTAAAAATACGACTGCCCTCGCTAAAACATATCAATAAAATAATATCAACATTCAATTTAATGACGTCACTAAAATTGCAAATTGCAATAACCCCACCTCTGCATTTTTCTGCAAAACTGTAGAAATAATACATAACCGTGATGCTGTGAATGACCACAAATCAAAAACCGGAATCGACATACAGTGGTGTGCCGCCTGATTACAGGTGAAGACGAAGTCTTGGAAGTCCGACCACTTTCCACTCACTCAGGCAACTACTGATGAAGCGGACGTCCCTTCAGCGAAAAGCAGCTTTTTCAAACAAGTAAGGTCTTTACTTTAATTAATTGAAATTAATACTTTGTTTTTAAATAGTTTAAATTTATAATAATAATAATGATGTAATATTTTTGTAAAATTTACCATAGGTTTATTTATTTTTATTATTTTATTTGTTCTAGACTCCATATGCTGTGAATCTTCTTTTGGCTGGTTATGATAAGGATACTGGTTGTGAACTTCATTTTATTGATTATCTAGCCACAATGGCAAAATTGCCATATGCTGCGCATGGTTATGGTTCTTATTTTGTATTGAGTATTCTAGACCGTTACTATAAACCAGGTAAAGTCTCAAACTATTACATTTTTTTTCCCTCCCATATAGTTGAAATATTCAACCACTAGCCGCCTTCGGCGACCAGCTGGTTCGCGATCCCTGAAAAATCCGACTTTATGAAACTCCCGCTCGGTGGCGCCTGCGGCGCCTTTTTCCTGTTTCAGGTCTAATAACAGCTTATCGATATATCGTAAAAATAGCTTATTGAAAGCGCAGTAAATTCCCGTGCGGTAGCGCCTTCGGCGCCCTGTTCTCTTTTCAGTATCTGAAACATCCTGTTCGCTCACCATGTTATGATCTTTCAAATCTCTGACTTTAGCTAAGTCCCGCTCGGTGGCGCCGTGTAACATTTTTTAAAAAGATTTGTGTCTGACTTATCTGTGGTTTTCTCCAAAACTTGCTTAATTCCGGGCTGCGTATCTCCGAAATGTTGGCGCGAAAAGAACAGATTGGCGCATTTTCGTAGCTAACGCCAAAATCTCTCTACCGCAAAGCAACCCTTGATTCTACTTCATTCCCATTCGTGAAAACTTCAATCTTTTTTTTTTTTCTTTTCTCCCTCTCAGAAGAATAAACTGCTGAAACTGTGTGTTAATGAGTTTTAGCATCGTTATTTTTAAATAATATACTTAATGTCTAAATTTAGTAGGAAATCTTCACCTTTTTTTTTTTTTTTTTTTCTAATTATTTATTTAAGTTTTACTTTTTTCTGATCCATAAAAAGAGTAGAGAAAATATTGTTCTTAGGTGAAATTTTAGAAAAAAAAAAAAAAAAAAACTATTTTTTGTCCAATTATTTACTTTTTACTTTTTTCTTAATCCAAAAAAGAAAGAAAAATTACTTTTACTATTTTTACTTTCTCTTACCCATTAGGTAGAGAAAGTATTGTTTTTGGGTCAAATTTCCGAACGCGAGATTTTGTTATATTTACACGTTTTGAGGTCCCCTGAATACGAAAATCATGCTTTTAGCAAATGGTCTGTGTGTGTGTCTGCCTATTATCAGCATATCTCAAAAACAAATTATGGCAGAAAGTTCAAACTTGGTATTCTAAATGTGTATCATATAGGGATGCTACAGTAAGATTTTCGTTACGATCAAGCACATGGTTCGTGTACAGGGACAATCAAGAGAATTCTAATACATTACGTCTATGGGGGAAATTGCAGGTAAGTAGAGTTTAACGTCTATAGACTGCACTAAACCAAATGAAACGAATATATATTTTTTGTAATAGAGATAGTTAACTGGGAAAAAAATGTTTGTGTATGTAGGAGCCTCGCCTCCCCCCCTGGGGGGAAGTCTCCCCTCGAGGGGAGTAAATTTTCATGATGGGTATCATTCAAAAGAGCTCGCCAATACCTATAAAACGAATGGTTGAACTATAAATCTGTGATAATTTAAAACAAAGTTATAGATTTTTTTTACTTTTAACGGAAAAAAACTTAGAAAAAAAAAAATCTTTTTTTTTCCCCCAATATGGCAAAATAGGGCAAAATTTCCTTTAAAAATCCATTAAGAGAAATATTTTATCTTTGGATATCACATCACTTTAAAAATATCATTTATGTTACATCTCATAAAGTATAAACATTTTAATTTGAAAATTTCGCAAGTAATTTAAAATTTAAAATTTCTTTAATATGACAAAATAGGAAAACATTTTACGTAAACTTATGTTTTTGTCTTAGTGCATTGGAAATAGTAATATCATATCACATTTGAAATTAAAGAACGAAAGCACGCCTAATAAAATTAATCAGCAAATAAGAATAAGTTAAATGTATTGGATCGGATTGAGATTAGCCTAGTTAGAGGGGCATTTCAGTCTGCGACTATGTTAGTTTCCTATCATATTCATTACTTTTTACATGAAGCTTAACAGAATGTTATCATGTTCGCTCTTAATAGCATTTCATCAGAACAAATATATGATGAGAAATTGAGCAGAATCCATCTATACCGACATGTTTCTTGTAGGAAAAGGTTGTAGATAGATTATGAATATCCTTATTACCTTGTTTTTATAGCACATTACGATTAGATTTTTTATGACTACTGAGAAGGAACAAATAGAATAGCACTAACAAAATCTTGAACGTTTCACTTTTTAACTATGTACGTTGGAAGGTGTAAAGATTGAGATGTCTAAGAAAAAAATTATATGTAGAAGGTTTTATGAACTCTAACTGTAGAATTTAAAACAAAATATCGATATTTATTATGATTAAGATATTCTTAGAAAAATACATAATAGTTAAATATATAGTGAAAATTCAAGCTCTGCATCATAAGATAAATATTTTATAAAGTTAAGTCATACATCTAAAATAATAATAATAATACAAAATAATAGTTAAACAGAAATAGGGTAAGTGCACCAGTGATTGACACTTTTAGAGCAATCTCTGATGTTTTTAATGTTCTAGTCATCAGAAAATATGTTTAGAAATCTTAAGTTAGTACATATGGCATGAAAGACATTCAGAACCACATATATGTTAAAATATATACATTTGATAACAATTATATTTTTTTATAAGTTTATTTGACACCCACTCAGTGTTCCAGTAATTGACACTGCCAGTTTTTTATTTTACCAGTTTTATTTTACCTATGCTCCAGTGTTAGACATAAAATGTTAAAATTCTTATATGTAAAATACTATATGATTTTATAATTTTTTAATTATTTCCGGATAGATGTCAATTACTGCTACTGGAGCATGCCAATCACTGGAGCACCTACCCTAGTTAAAAAATAATATAACATTTTTAACTTACCGATTTGGACGGTGGAGAACTCTGTATACAATCCAATAAGTATTGGTTATTCGACCAAACACTTTAACAAATTTTTCTGCTTCCTTCTCACATGTTAAATTAGATCTTAAAGTTAATACATTGTCATTATTAGAATGTATTATTATATGCAGAAAACTGCCTTTTAATTTTGAAATAATAGTGTCAGCTTCCATTTTGCGATTTAAAGCTTTAAATATAACATAATTCAACAATAAAAAACAAAAGTGGCAATGTTTATTTACACAAATTAAGTGCTGCGTAGTTTTTTCTCTTTGAATGTCCACATTTGGCGAAACTCGCACTGTTTGGCGAAAATTTGTCAATCTATTCTGTACGCGCCAACATTTCGGAGATATGCTTCCGGGCTATATACCGTTAAAAATTATTAGTACGAAATGTGAGCGAAAATCTGAATTTGAAACTCTGTAAAATATAAAAGAATAAAAATTTTCTTGTTTTTCCGTAGTTTTCTCCGAAAGTTTCGTAGAGAATTTGAACGACTTATATCATTTCAATAGCCTGCAATAAAAATACTTTAAAATATCTTTTGAATGATGTATTATGTATTACAATAATGAATATCTATGATATATTTTAGACTCAAAATGGCTAATCAATCAAGGGCGATTAACGATTTCTATTGAAATCCATCTAAAATTTAAGAATTCCAAAACTGCTTGTTTACAACCGAATTCATAAAAAAAAAAAAAAAAAAAAATCAATATTATTCTGTTAAAAGTAACTCGTTAACAGATGAAATTGGTGAATGGTGTCATTAACAGATGAAATAAAAATGAATTTAAATAAATATAATATTTCTATTTATTTTATTTTTAAAGCTATACTTTAGATTTTTTAACTGCATACAGGTGAACTATAATGACGGGCAATTTCGAAGTTCTGCTTTTGATCGATTTTAAATTGAAAAAATTCAAAAACTGCTTTTTTTATTTCCAGTATACTTTGTCACGTGGCCGAAAAACGAAAAGCAACTTTTTCCCGACCTCTAGCACCTGGCACTGAAGAATCTTATTCTCTCTTCTCTGTCAAGGTCAGTTGCAAGAAATTCAGAAACGTCGATTAAGAATTTCATCGAAAACTGCTGCGATACTGAAAATTAAAAAAATTATAACTCATTCAGTTTTTGAAATTTTTTCTGAATCGTTTGGGAATTGATCTGTTGAAGCGAGATCTATATATATAAAAAAAAGAAATGATTTATCTTTAAACGCTTTTGAGTTATAAAATGTTTTGTGAAAAAATCAATGTTTCGTAAAACCTAAAAATATGGATCGCTAATCCGTATTTTGTAAAAATGTTTATATGGTTCGAAAGAAGATTAAATGACCTTTTCAAATATATCAGTTGTTAAGAAATGGAACCGTTACTCGGTCGCACAGGGCGTTTCAAAAAAGATGATCACGGAAAAGAAAAATTTTCGACCCTTTTTAAAACTTTTTTTTTAAAATATAAAAAATCCGTATTTAAAAAAAAAAAATTGTACCGTAACGTAACAATCGGTAATAAATGCTCTTTCTCGTGGTATATGTGTAATTTTGATATTTCCAACAGATCGGCAGCGATCACTTTAGAAAAACCCGCAAAATTTTTCTCTCTCTGCTTCCTCTTTTGAGGAACACGCTGAAAGGGCTGAAATTACGATCCGCTCGCTTTTTAATTAGACATTGGTCGACGTTTTAATTAATATCTCCGGAACTAATTAAAATTTTAAAATTCTTTTATCACTATGCACTCGGGCAGGCGTCTGAGCACCCGTATGTCAAATTTTATAGTTCTGTGTTCAGTAGGGGCTGAACGTATAGATGCTCAGACAGACAGAGACAGACAGACATCTTCTTTTATTATTATAGATATGGGAAAAAGTATTAGTTAATTATTTGATGGTAATGTAGTGCTGACTCAAGAATAAAAGGGCCACTGGGGCGAAATTACAAAATGAATAGATGGTCCAGAGACATGGCATCACAAATTTGATCCTCCATGGGAATGGGGAAAAGAGTTATTATATATATCTATGCTATTAAAACCTAATTTAAGCATATATCTATGCTATTAAAACCTTTTTTTTTTTTTTAATGTTTAAAGATAAACCAATCAAATCATTCATTTCTGTTATATAGGGTTTTGCTACATGAAATTCTTATATTTTGTTTTAATATTTATCTTTTGCATAAAGTTTTATTTATTAATTGTTTTATACTTTTGTCAATCTCATCTTTGAATAAGTAACTGTTATATCAAAGTGCACTAAATTTTATTATAGCTGAAATCTTTCATATACAAAACTCCTATAAATATTCCATAATTATAGTGTTTTACAAAACAATAAATCACATTTAATGTTATGAGTTTTCATTAAAAAGATGTAAATGATAATAATTAGACTATATTAAATTGACAAAAATTTAATGTATTTTTTCTTTTTTTTCTAAGAATGAAGCCTAAAATTTAGCCTTATATCCTATTCTTTTATCTTTTTTAGGCTCATTAATATAGTCATTTTTCTTTTGCAAGTTCTGTAAATTTTTGTTGTTGTTAATGTCATTTTGCTCATGTATAATAACTTTTAATTCTGCCTGTCACACATAAATAAAATCTTCTCTTAAGAAAGATTAATATTGAAATAAATTGAATTAAAAGTAAAAGTCATTTACATAAAAATAGTTTAGAAATTGCAATCAAAGATGTGGCATTGCATTAGAATAAAAATTTTGAATTTTTTAGAGGGAAAAAACAACAACAACAAAAAAATATTATTTATATTATTATTATTATATATTATTTTTAGAAAAAAAAGCCTGTTGGTTTAAAGCATACCAACCCTGGTTTCGAGAGACTATGGCTTGTTGTTCAAACCATGATATTGTATTTTCCTACAGAGTTTTCTGGCATGAAGCATTTTTTATAGAGCTCTATTTTACTGGAAAGATGAATTGTAAATAAGCCAATAAAATGTTTAATATATTGTATTAACCATGGAGTTCTTCCATTATAGGATTGTTCAAAAGTCAGGGGTCTGTCCAGAGGCAAATCTGGGTCCTTTAAAGGACCCTTCACAAAATTATTTATCCTAAAGCAGGACCCTTCACAAAATTATTTATCCTAAAGCAGGACCCTTCAGAAAATTTTTTATCCTAAAAAGTAGACCTTTGATAAATCTATTTCATTTTTTAAACTAATCTTCCGTGGAACGAACAGGCTGCCTATGAAAAATTAGATGTTTTGCTGTTTTTCCCCTAAAAGCTGATATTCAATTTCTAATTTATTAAGGGCTTCTATGCCTATATTTAAGTTTAGTTTTATAAAAATGAACTGTCATTGTCTAAAATGAAACTTTAATTAAAATTTTATTTTAAAAAATTACATTTTTCGCAATTTTACAATTTTTACCCTAGCCGAAAAGTTTGGAAGAACTTTATTTTCGCACAAAATTTAAATTCACAAAAATACATGTAGAGTTTTTCACAATTTCACAAAAACAGGACCCTGTCCGAAAAGTTTGGACAGACCCCTGAAAGTTATTGCATGATATAAAAGTTAACATGAAATTTATTTTTACATAAAAGTTCATATATTAATATTGCTTTCTTTTTTTAGACATGACTGAGGCAGCAGCTGTTGAACTTATCAAGAAGTGTATTAAAGAATTGAATAATCGTTTCCTTCTGAATATACCTTCTTTTCTGTTAAAAATTGTGGATAAAAATGGTATACGTAATGTTGGAAAAATTGATTGCCATACATTATCTGGATAAATGTCTGTATATATATTTTTTTAATAAATTTCACTAAGAACTTTGTCTTATTTCTGTAAATTGTTTGATTCTTTTAGCATTCAAAATTTATTTTTGCCCAAACCTTATTGATTCAAAACATGGTTTAAGTGTGTATGTTTCATAATGTCCTGAATCCACTCTAAGTTGTAGTAGATCATAATACAATCAACGTTAATGTGCAAAAAATTATTGTAGAGTGAAAACTTCTCTCTGTCTCTCTTTTTTTTTTTTTTTTTTTTTTTTTTTTGAACAAAGCAGAGCTCAGTTTTATAGTGTGAATTCCTATTTTTTATATTGGCAATAGTGTACAGGGATGCCACTTTTCTGCTGAATGACAGATTTCCGCTTTTTATAAATTTTTTGTCTCCTTCCCCTCAAACAGGACATCAAAGTCATGCAGTTCCTAGTCTTTTTCCATCCACAACATAAATATCAATATGCATATTAAACTTGCTTTATCGGAGTCTAGAATCTTTATAAAGGTATGATCAGTGGCGCACCCAGAATTTCCGTCTGGAGGGGGCTGAAGAATAATTGCAGAGCTGCCAACCTAATCCGGGAAACAGTTAGTACCGCCCCTTTTTCTACACCACTTAATTTTTAAAGTAATTTTGTTCAAATGTATTTGCGATGAATTAAGAAGAAAAAAACTCTAAGAAATGACTGGTGTAAAAAAAGGGGTGGTACTAACAGTTTGCCAGATTAGGTTGGAAGCTCTGTAATTGGGCCCCTTAGTAATATAGAAATAGGTTTATGGGCATGGGCGCGCACATACAGTCAGCAGCAAAAGTATCTGAGCACTAGCAATAATCCCTGTCTAAAAAAGTACACTTAATACTGCTTTGTTAAATAAATCCTTGTCGAGTCATGTTCTTAGTCAGTCTAAGAATATGAGTCGACAAGGATTTATATAACAAACAGTATTAAATGTACTTTTTTGATATCGGAATTATTGGCTATAGTGCTCAGATACTTTTGCTGTCGACTGTACATATAGTAAAGAATCTGCTTTAAACATTTCTTTTGAAATAAATAAACGAATGAATAAAACTGAATTTATATCAGTATATAAATATGATAAGTTACAGTAGTTTGGTTAGTTGGGGTTGGCATTTAAGCTTGCAAACATAAAGTTGTTTGTCTATGATTAAGAAATAATAATAATTAATAAAAAAAAAAAAAAAGTGTACAATGTGACAAGCTGGTGAACATAAAATTCGCCCGAAATGAAATGCCAAATACCCCCCCCCCCCACCCACCCCATATTTTCATTGAAAATAAAATTTGATCAAATTTAATACTCCTTTGCAATGCAGTAACACATAAGTAACTAAGAAATTTTAATAATTATAGCCAAATAAAAGATACAGTTATGATATGTAGGAATTATAACAAAATTTCAGTGAAAATTTTTACCAGGCTATTTTTATTTAATTATCTGGAGTATGGGGGCGATGCTTCTTCTGGTTTCGGTTAATAGAAACAAGTCGGACGTAGACTTTGTGGGTGTAGTTAACACAGCAAGCAGGGCGCAGAACCTCTTAATATTCTAAAACATTAATTCTAATATGTAATATATTACTTAGAAATTTATTTTGTTCAGTTAGCAAATATTTCAAGCGTTACCTTTCTGAGTAATATCATTACAAGATATTGTATTCTAGTATAATATATATATATATATGTATGTATGTATGGAATTTGAATTTTTATAACAGGAAAAAATTGCATTATCTAAAAACGGAGCTTAGATTTCATTAACATCAGAGGCAAAAATGAAATGTTCTACGTACCGTAATAAAAAAATTAAGTGATCCCACCCTCCCAAGCATCTATAAAATAACTTATTGTTAACGGGTATTTTTCTATTTTGAACAGTAAACTACGCTTTTTGGCATTTCTCTAAATTTTACGTTTTTAGAGAAATAATTTTACGTATTTGTGATTAAATCAATTAAATTTTATCTTCAGCAATTGATTCAAAATTTCGCTAGCATGTTTATGTGCTAGTGGCATATACAGAGTTTATCACGAATATGCAAATTTCATTTTCAATTTAAAATATTGTTTTAGAGGAACGACTAAGAACAGGGCTTATTTTTATTTTATATTAGCGAGAATTTTCATTTGCCAATGCGAATGTGTTAATTTTGCCCAGGGACAAAACAATCTTTCATAAATGTGCCACAAATACTCAAAAATTAAAATACAAAATTGTATGAGCCTGGTATCCCATTTTTCTGACAAATACATCCCTGCTTACTTCCACATCCGATTGCTTCTTTTGCCTGACTTTTTAGATACTCTCTCGATTTCATGAAAACAGTATATGCTTTAGGACCTTAAAAGCCCTTGCCTGAAAACTGCAATGGAATGTTTTCAGCTAAAAAACAATGAACGAGTTCGTTGTTTTTGTGTTTGACAGTAAGAATTTCAAAAATTCCTACTACTTTTTTAATGTATAATTTATGAACTTTATTTTTGCTTACAATATCTGTGTTTGAATATTATTTTTTTCATGCATGTTTAAAATTTTTTACCATGTCAGCTGGTTCTGGAGGGGGCTTAAGCCCCCTAAGCCCCCTCCGTGGGTGCGCCACTGGGTATGATTGTTCAAGATTTTTCATATACATAGTTATACTGTCCTCCCCTCCCTTAAAACTAGCGATCAGCCATTAAACAACCTGATGAAACTCTTAAATCTTTTTCCATCCATAACATAGTGTCAGTATTCATGATAAACTCATTTTATTAGATTCTAGAACTTATAAAGAGGTAGAAGTATATCCTTATGTGTAATTATTTTGTTTTAAATTATGCTAAATTAATGTTATTGATTATCATATATACAGGATTTGGATAGTCAGACATATATGCAGACTGTAGTTTATTTAGAAACTATTTAAATATTTTTTTATTTGTAATAAAGCATTATTCTTTTATATTGCTTAAAATATTGTAACCTTTTGCAGGGTTCATTCTAGACGTAAAAAAGGGCACTTTGCACTGTTAAAAAAAGAAAGGACATTTTAACAAAAAAAAAAAAAAAGGGCATTTTGTTAAAAAAAAAAGTCTAGTTCTTGACTTTATTTGACAAGTTTTATTGAACAGATTCATAATGATTGAATGAATGACCCACTAGAGAGTTATTTAAAAGAGTTTTTATCATCAAAAGCTCCAGAGAGAAATTTCCCTATACATATATTTTATAGAAATCACAAGTCACAAAAATAAGCCCAAGGCAATCTCCCTCTTAAATAATAAAATTATAGTAAAGCTTTCTTAATACACTGGAAATTTTTTCTTTCACTAGTTTTTATTTTTTAATTGTTTGACTGATTTTCTACATTTATAATTTTAATCTTGTCTGAAAATCTCAACAGGTAGTAAAATATATTGAGATAATATAAAACAAAGTTATGTCTGGAAGCTTGTTTTTTTGTCTCTTCTGTGTTTCTAAAAGAGGTGTGGGGAAATTTCACAAAATTATTTTATAGTATGTGTTAGAACACATATTTTTCTATTAATCTATCTTCTACTATCTCTTTTTTTTTCTATTAATAAATAAAATAATAAAAAATAATCAAAATGCTGCAAAAAGATCTTTTTTTCTCCTTTCATTATATCCCCTTTTCAGTTTGTGTTTAAATATAAACAATCACGTTTATATTCCTCTAATTTTGATTGCGTAATAACTCACTCAGTTAAAGTGTTTATTTATGTGGATTGTGTGATGATTCTTGGAGCGCTTTAGTTAGATAACAAAAATAATTTGAATTTTGATAATTTCTTTAGCTTGTATTAATCACGAACTTTATCATAAAATTTATAGAATTTATTCTACATCCATTTAATAATTTTATTTGCATAATAAAAAAACACCACAGAATGGCGTTTAAAAGCAATAAGTACAAAACTTTGAATAAACACCATATAATGAAAAATTAGCAACAATTGTTTCGGGTCAAAAGAAAACACGACCCTTCGTCAGGTGAACGAAATAAGCATGAGTGCAACAAACAGAGCAGCAGCACTTTCATTCTATATTTTTCTTTTCTTATTTCCAGCTCTATACTATTTTGAACCTGATTCCCACTTCATTTTCTATCACGAGCCATCTTCTATAGTAACGAGAAAACTTTATTTTATATATAATAAAGTTTTCTCGTTACTATAGAAGATGGCTCGTGATCGAAAATGAAGTGGGAATTAGGTTCAAAATAACATCATTCAAAAATCACTCGAAGACAGAATTAAGAAAATCACATTTGTAGAGATGACATCCAATTTTATTAAATTTCGAAAAATATAGTTGACAGGATATAAATGTATTCATTGACTGTTTAAAATATTTAAAGTTTTCAGGGATGTACTCCAATTAAAAATTCTGTGAGAGAGAGGTATTTTGTTAACGCGTGTTCAATTCAAGCAATTATAGTCAAGTGTGTGGGGAGATCCAAACAAGCGCACGACTTTCCAAGCCAAATCTGGTAAACCTGCAAATCACATGACCAAGCTGTCGCCAAAGAACCACAAAGTGTAATTCTTTGTTCGTGAATTGAAATGCATGTAAACTTTTAAATTTTGAGAGGCGGTTAGAAAATATCGTTGGCGCCCTTGTGTAGAGCCAAGAGGATGAGGTGATTTATGAGTATTGTGAAACAGGAAATTGATAATTACATCTATATGAGTAATTAAAAAAAAAAAAAAACTATTGCATCAGCTACATTAGGAAAATCTATTGGTGAATCTGAAACGATTTCTTTTTAAAACATTAAGAACACTTTTTTTATAAGAATATTAAGCTAATTTATATCTCAAAGGATAAGTTATTAATAAAGTATTACCGTTCTAATATAAATAAAAACAAAATCTTTAATTTATGGGTTCTATTAATAATTTCAAAATGAATGAAGTTTTGATTTAAGAAAGTTTTATTTTAAAATTGTTTACATAATTTAATCTGTATTGCTATTAATTCTTTTTATTCTATGAATTAAAAAGTAAAATACATTAGGATTCGCAAAACTAATACGCAATGAAATTTACTCATGAAAAATGAAATAATTTAATTATTTAGATTTTAAAAGAAATAGACTAAAAGCGAATGTATGTGTGGAAACCCCTCCACCTACCCACCCCACCCCCCTTGCCTGCGGCTTTGAATGATCTGTTGCAACTGGTCAACAGTCAACTCGATATCATCAGTAGATTTGAACTTACCAGAAAAGGTGGAAAGTCCTCTTCTGAGAATCTTTTCAAAAGAACCCCAGTCGGTAGACCTTGGATTCCTCCTTTTCTACCTTTATAAGGTAGAGGCCTTTAACTGAAAAAGTGATCAGTTGGTGATCAGAAGCAGTAACTGCATCAGAAACCTTCCAATCAGAAATGTACTCTAAGCATAAAGAGTTACACAGAGTCAGATCAATAACCTCTCTTCTATCTATAATAATAAAAGAAGATGTCTGTGTCTCTGTCTGAACATCTATACGTTCAGCCCCTATTGAACGCAGAACTACAATATTTGACATACGGGAGCTCAGAAGCCTGCCCGAGTGCATAGTGAAAAAAGAATTTAAAAATTTTAATTAGTTCCGGAAATATTAATTAAAATGTAAACCCATGTCTAATCAAAAAGCGATCTCAATGACTGAGAATTCACCGCGATTGCTTAAAAATAGATATTTTAACGAAATTAAAAACAGAAAAAGTGGAAAATAAATTAGAAATATTAGTCTGATCGTTACGAATTTGGTACCAAATGAAAGGGGATTTTTTTCCCGAATCTAAGAGTGCAAGTGGCTTATCTCTACAGCAATTAGATTTTTTAAAATTAACTAAAGTATGAAATTTAGATGGAAACAGGCAGTTATTTCATTTATCAAAGATTCTTCAGTGCCAGGTGCTAGACAAGACATGCTGGCTGGCTATTCTTCTGGTCAGAAAAAACTGCTTTTCGTTTTTCGCCCCCATGACAAAGTACTGGAAATAAAAAAAGCAGTTTCCCCCCCCCCTTTTTTTTTTGTATGAATTCGGTTGTAAAAAAGCAGTTTTGGAATTCTTAAATTTTAGACGGATTTCAATAGAAATCGTTAATCGCCCTTGATAGATTAGCCATTTTGAGTCTAAAATATATCAAAGATATTCATTATTGTAATACATAATACATCATTCAAAAGATATTTTAAAGTATTTTTATTGCAGGCTATGAATGAATGAATGAATGAGTGGTTTACAAGAAACCAAGCACTGCGACCAGAGGTCTATTGTACTAACCCACAGAACCTAATCTTTAAAAAGACCTGTGGCAGAAAGAAAACCCAGCAGACATCTAACCGGAATATCCTGAAGCTCCCAAGGCTCAATTATATGCCGCCCCAAGTGCTCAAACCTATAGGCAGAGAAGACTTCACATTCACATAAAATGTGTTACAGTTTCCTCCTTGTACTTGCAACCCCTACAAAATGGATCACTAGCAATACCCATGACATAAAGATGTCTTTTTAAGCGACAGTGTCCCGTAAGGAGACCAATCACCTTGCTGATGCTATTTCTATTGAGCTTCATGAGCTCCTTAGCCCTTGCACTAGGATTACCGCAGTTAAGCTCTTTAGCTTGCCTGCTCCCCTCAGTCTTGAGCCAAGTAGAGTACTGCAAGTTTCTCATGATGGAGAAAATAGTACCCCTCAACAAACTACCAGAAATACTCAGGACAGGTTCAGGACCAATAAAAGGTGTATCAGAACCCTTCCTAGCCAGCTCATCAGCTAACTCATTTCCCAGGATACCAGTATGACCTGGTACCCAATACAGGAAGATTTTATTGTTAGCAGCAAGAGCACAAAGAGTGAGATAACACTCCCAAACAAGAGAAGAAGTCATTACTGACTTCTGTAAAGCCAACAGGGCAGCCTGACTATCAGAATAAATGTCAAATGTCAATTGCAGGCTATTAAAATGATATAAGCCGTTCAAATTCTGTACGAAACTTTCGGAGAAAACTACGGAAAAACCAGAAAATTTTTATTCTTTTATATTTTACAGAGTTTCAAATTCAGATTTTCGCTCACATTTCGTACTAATAATTTTTAACGGTATATAGCCCGGAATTAAGCAAGTTTTGGAGAAAACCACAGATAAGTCAGACACAAATCTTTTTAAAAAATGTTTGTATTGTATTATCTTTGTATTTCAGCTTCTAATTAGTATAATTTCATTTTTATATTATCGAAAGTGGAATTCGAGATTTCACCTGATTTACACGTTTTAAGGTCTCCTGATTAGGTTTTCTTTTGTATCTCAGCTACCAATTAAAATAATTTCAAAAGTAATACATCATTTGAAAGCTTTGCTGATTTGGAATTGAACAATATATTACAAAAATTTCTACCGCCAGATGGCGCTGTAATATTTTAAAATTTCAAATTCTAATGAGCAAGGAAGGTGATAAGTTCTAAAATGGGGATAAGGTGCCGCAGGCAGGCCCGAGCGGGACTTAGCTAAAGTCAGAAATTTGAAAGATCATAACATGGTGAGCAAACAGGCTGTTTCAGATATTGAAAATGGATGAGGGTGCCGAAGGCCCTACCGCACGGGAATTTACTGCGATTTCAATAAGCTATTTTCACAATATATCAATAAGCTGTTATTAGACCTGAAACGGGAAAAAGGAGCCGCAGGCGCCACCGAACGGCAGTTTTCGGATTTTTCAGGGATTGCGAACCAGCTGGTTGCCGAAGGCGGCTAGTTAACAATAACAAAAGTAGGTTCATTGTCTCTATTAAGGATACACAAGCCGTAAAATAAAATGTGATCCATCAGCACATCCCTATGCTTGTTGCAATCACTACTTCTCCACAAAGTGTGCTGAGCATTTGCATCACAGCCAAAGATGAGCCTAAAACCTGAACAACAATAACTGAAATTAGCCTTAGCCAAATCAGTCAAAGGGTCTGTCTCCTCATAAGGTAGATAGGCAGAAACAAAGACAAAATCAGCATTAGTAACCCTGTCCTTCTGTTTAACCTTAACCGCAACCAGATCCTTATTCAGGAAGTTGACAAGGTTAAGGGCATTAAGTTCAGACCTAGCAATAATGCAAGCCCTGGGCGTATCACCGAAGGTGTCATAGAAAATATTGAAATCCTTAGTGCTAAGACCAATGACTTTACCATCACGGGTCCAAGGCTCCTGAATAAGAGCAATATTGAATTCTCCACCAGCCTGCCAAAAATCGATTCTTACAGGTAAAAATAAATACACACATAAAGAGTCTTAAAAATTATTAAATTTATAAATACAATTATTCTACTGTTTACAAATGCACAATATTACTTTTATTTTATTTTATATTAAACTAGCGAAGCCCTGGTTCGGTAACGAACCGAATTCCGAATGCGGGAAAAATTTCAAAATCAAACTCGAAATTTACAAAACTCGGCCTGATGCTGCCTGCATGCCAATAGATTAAAGTTTGTTAACAAAACCATTTTTTAATTCATGATATCAATGAAGGTAGTGAATCACTATATTTAAAGGAAACTCTTTTCTATATCGCTTTACAAACAAAAATAAAATTTAAAGAAATCATGAAATTGCTTTAAAGCCTGCTTTGGTTTCCCGTTGGTTTATGTTATTATTATTTTTTTTTTTGTTTCTTTTCGTTTTCCTTTCCTTTCCATAATTACTGAATTCGATTCTTTGTTTTTCAATATCACGTGATTGAGCAGACGACTATTTTATTTATTTACGTTCATTTATATTTCCATTTTAAATGTCCACATTTAAAGCTTTTACCAGGGTTATTATTTTCACATTTTAATTAATTTTAAAAAATCTAATCAAAATTTGGTTATAAATAAGGTATCACATGAAAGGGGCATTTTTTCTGAATCCGTCGGTTTAATTAACTTATCGATCGGACAATTAGATTTTTTTAAATTAACTAAAGTATGAAAAGCTGGTGACAATTTTTAAAATTAGCTAAAGTATGAAAAGCTGGTGGCAACAACACCAGACAAACAGAAGAAAATCTCTCTTAGCCAATCAACTTGCGTCCAGCCACAGACTTACAGGAAACTTAGCCATTTATATATAGACAGATATTATCACTTTTGTTCTTGAGAACAATATTTAATTATTCAATTCTCAGAATTCGATTTTACGTTATTCAAACATTATGTGATTGAGCAGACGATGCTGGGAAGAGCCCATTGCATAAAGGAGAGAAAAAAATAAATAAAATTGCTTAAACTTATTTTAAAGAAAAGGATAATTGACTATAACAAACTTTCAAATACCTTATAAAATCCTTTTTATCTACTAACTATTAATTTCAGACACTTCATGTCCATCTTCAGAGCTAAGTAATTTTCTCTATGCCGTTCTTCAGGAGGAAACCTCGTTGTTTTGTCAGGAGGAAACAACGAGGTTTCTTCCTGAAGAACGGCGTAGAGAAAATTACTTAGCTCTGAAGATGGACAGGAAGTGTCTGAAATTAATAGTTAGTAGATAAAAAGGATTTTATAAGGTATTTGAAAGTTTGTTATAAATAAAATTGTACATATATCCAACAATTTAAATGATAATCTCTGGAAATCAATATATTCCCCCCGCCCCTCTTTTTTTTCTTTCTTTCTTTTGAAAGACTTGTTATTACTCAAATAATAATAACTACAAAACACATTTCTTTCTTTTTCAAGATGCAAAGAAAAATAACGATAAAATATCCCAAGTATTTTATTTTATCCAGTGTGTCTACTAGGTCCTGAAAATCAACATTGGGTCATGAAATTCGGCAATAGATCATAAAAGTCAAGAACAGGTCATGAAATTCAGCGTTTGGTTTGAGTCACATATTGGTTCAGGTAACCCAATTTCACCGGTCAGGTCGAACAATTTTTTTCTATTGCAGTTCTGGTTGAGTTGATTGAATTTTTTTTCCTACGAGCCAGGTCGACTTGAGAATATCTTTCAAAATAATTTCTTTAACATAATTTCAAAACCATAATTCGGCAATGCATCCTTTGGTGCAGCAGTCGCCAACCTTTTTGACTTCACGGACCACTAAATTCACAATTTAAACTCCCGCGGACCACTAAATTCACAATTTAAACTCCTGCGGGACCACTAACACTCTATCTTTAGAGATTAACATACATTTCCGATTTCAGACTTTCTGTTAAATATCTCAAAAAGTATTTAACAATTCACCTATTAACTTTGGAAAGTGTTAAGAACATGTTATACTTTTTATATTTGAGTGGATGTTTTTCCCAAAAGGTAAAATGTGGTCCAACAAAAAATCATAGAAAAACAGAATATTTGGGATCACTCGGCTGAAATGCTTGAAGTGCATTCTGGCCGTAGCATGTGACTATGAAGTTTCTTTTAATTATTTCTATTTGTTTGTGTGAGACTAGTGCATATATTCATAGAGACATGATAATAATAAAGAAAAATAAATAAATTGCCCTTTTTTGTTACATTTTGAAGGGTATTAAACCCAATCCAAAGTCATTTTTAGAAAACTTGACATATACAGCATTTGACACAACATACTACAATCAGAAAAAAAAAAAAATATCTAAATCTGATGAAATATGACCGTTTTTGCTAAATGAATTTAGTTGCGAATGTGCAAGTGTTCATAAGTTTTCATTTGCATAATTCATTAGCCAAAGGTGTTAAGTTACTTATATCAGAGTAAAAAATTCAAAGAGTTGTCGTCGATAGAATGAACTGATTTCTCTCAAAAAAAAAAAAAAAACTAAGGAGTCCTACTTAACTTTTTATTTTAACTCGGTCAAAGGTCAAATAATTTTTATTTTATTTAAAGAAAAATTAAAACAGGCGTAAAAGAACATAGTCATGACATTGCAACCGGAAAAATAACCACTGCTTTAGCACAAGTAAATAGAGACGAAAACATAAATATTAAATTTGAACATGTAAGAAAAATAGCAAATTATCAAAACCACAATTATGCTGTGGTTAGGGAGTCTGTAGAAATTTTATCTCATCTTAATAATTGCAATGGCAACGATGGGGCACTACTCGACGTCGACCGGCAGTGGTACCGAGTCTTTAAAAGTGGAGAAGTTAAAGAGAAACATCAGTTTGGTCAAACTTCGAACACTGTATCACAGGTGAAAAAGCTGGGTGCCCCATGCGAAACTAGTCCGACAATCAACATGAAGAATAAAGGTTGTATGTTTTGAAATTTAATTTATAAATAAAAATATATTTATTCCAATTCAAGTTAAATATATGAAAGTGAATTTTATTATTCCCAATCAAATATTTCACTCTGAGGTATAGAGAATAAAACTTGCTCTAAAAAAAAAAAAAAAAAAAAATGCAAATAAGTTTTATATTCTTAAAATATCTAAGGTAAACTCACCAGTAGTGGACTCTGTACCAGTAGTGGACACTATTAATTTTAAATTCGGAAAATAAGCTACCTAAAAATTCTGAAGATTCGAGCAATGTTCAGGAAGGAAGTTATAGTCCTTTACTGTTAAACCCTTTAACAAAAAATAATTCCGGCCATTAGTTTTAAAATAATGTTAGTTTAACTAAAACAATTTGCACTTTTTGTGATTTTGCAGTTTTCTTCTTATCACTTTGAATAAGGAAATGAAATTTTATTTGCTCGCTCTTTGCTTATTTTTAACTGATTTCTTCTACCTTTTGCTTTCATGTGACTAAAATAAGTATGCAGAATTCATTTATTGTGTTATTTCTTAAATCTTGTATTAACACATAGTATTCTTATGTGTGTCCACTACTGGTGCCAAAAAATGTCACCATGACAAATAGTGGATAGCCCTGTCCACTACTGGCTCATGAGACTTTTAATGCCAGATCCGTTAGTGGACGCAGTTCTGTAATCTAGCAATTTTAGAGTTTAATTTTAAAGCAAAAATTCAAAGGGGTCCACTACTGGCTCATTTTAAGCTCTTCAGATTTTTGATTTTTTACATATATAAATGCTACAATTAGCAATTTTCATAATACAGTCGTGTTAAGAAAGAGTTAGTAAAGGTCTGAAATATTAATTATTTTTTAAAACTCTAAAATTTAGGAAATTACACAAAAAATAGCCGAAAAATGTCCTTAAAGTGTCCACTACTAGTGTGTTTACCTTATATCTATTCTCAGCTTAGAACACAAAAATTATATCTACTGTTTAACATACAATTGAATATATTTCTCGGGATGATAAATTAAATTTTCAAAAATAAGTACTTTACAAAAAGTTATAAAAATGAATCTTTCAACTGAAAAAACTAGCTATTGAAGCTATACAGAAAAAATAAAAATGCACTGACATGCTATACTATAAAAACTTGAACATTTAAAAACCAAACTACATTGGCGTGCTATACAGAGACATGTTTATGTGCACGGATGCCTTTGTCAAATAAATAGAGCTTGGGTGGCTCAGCAAGGATTGCTGAGATTATAGCAAAAAAAAACTGATTGCCAGGATGGCTTCATTAACTTTTTAAACCAGGATGGCTGTACTATCAAATATAAAGATTTTAATCTTCCTTTCAGCCTGAATGGCTTTATATCTTTACATTTACCATTAAAAGAAGTACTTAAAAAATGTTAATAACATGGGGAGCATGCAGCACGTAATAAGTATTAAAAAACTCCATTACTTAATGCGTAATGGCATAGTATTTTACAGTTTTTTAACATGAAACTCAGAAATTTCACTGTGCCAAATATCATAAATATTTTTTTCTAGTTCTTGCAAAGTTGTCTACAAATTTCTAATTCACACCCTCTTTTATAGACTAAACATTTTCGAGCGGATTGAGATTAGGACAATTTTCAGGTCTAACAAAGAAGAAAGCCTGCGATATTCTTTGTGGGATTTAATTTTAAGTAAAAAAAGTTTAACTTACAAAGTTATAGATGATTATGAGAATGGATAGGTAATTTTAACAACTTGAATCCAATAAACGAACCACAGGCAATCATGTAAGAAGTTTCATTATCATCTTGAAATGCTGATAATGGAAGAGTCTGAAATACCTTCAAAGTAGTCAGTCAGGTATCAATTTTTTAATAGCCAAGTTTTATTTCAGGTTAATTGATCCCTTGAACATAAAAATTTTCCAGACTCACTGAAAAATTATGCATTTTCGTATCGTAATGTACAAGGGAATATGTCATTGTTTTAAAAGTGCGATTTTCATTAAGTCAGTCACATTTTCGTGATCAGATCTGCTTGTTTCCATCAGTTCGAAATAAGTTAAATTTGACTCATCAGAGAGACCACTTCAGCCTAGCAATTAACCTAATCATTTTAAAAATCTTTAAAGCCTTAGTTAAAGCCATTCTTTTCGTTAAGAATGGATTTTTTCAGATTTTCTGGCAATTAAACCTGTTTTGTTTAATTGTTATTGCACTATATTTAGATAAATTATGTTACTAAACACTTTTTCTGAATCCCTTCTATGTTTTAAATGTAATACAAACTGATTTTTTTAAGGACTGGCTTTTTAACTTGCAGTCATCTCGACTGGATGAGTAATGTGGCCGCCTAAGGATAAATGTGCAGTTTAAGCAACCAAAAAATGTTATATCTTGCTAAAAACCAGATCACTAATATTTTGTTAACATTTAATCATTTTAACATTCCATGTATTAAAATATTTTTTTGATTTTCGCTCTAAAATTAATATTTTTTGTGGTATCATTAATTGCCATATTCTTGCCATTTTTAAAATACTTTCTAAAATTACAATTTTCCTAACAATTGCATCTTGTTTTTAACACTTGACTCAATCCTAAATTGCATGTGGAACACAACGTAATAAAATCTGTTAAAAAATTTACTTTTGAAGCAATAAAATTAGCGATTCCAGAAAGAAAAATGGAAAATATCCAAGTGTGGCTTTTTTTTTGTCGCTTAGTGTATATTAAAGTAAATATAATATATTTAAAGTAATAACAATATAAACTTTAAAATAAAGCTAATCACTTCGAGTTTGACAAAAAAGGAAAAAAAAAAAAAAAAAAAAAAAACTATATGTAAAAGTAAAAAACAATTGCGTAAGCCGCCCTTGGGTTTTAGCCCAATTATCCCAATGGATAAGGTGAGTCTGGCCATACTTGTATTAGACACAATAGGCTAGAAGCAGAGAGTGGGCTTATAAATTTTTAGGAGAGCAAAGAAATGAGTACAGTTAGCAATGTAAGGAATCACCATGCATCTAGCATGATTATTAAGAATAACAGAATTTTTAATGAGGTAGTTAATTGGATCAAGATGATCATTAGAAGGATCTTTAAGTTTCAAATAGGGACCTAAATTAAGCATGGACTTAACGTAGGAAATATAAGGCACAACTCTACAGACCACAAAATTTAATTTAGAAATTTTATTGATGAATTCGTCAACCATGAAAATTCATTTAGATAGATTGGAGTGTGTAAGCTTGATTTTTACACCAACTATGTGAAAAATGCCATAGCTGAAAATTGAACTCAGGCCCTCCACTTAATGTGCAGATACTCTTCCACTGAGCCATCTTGGCTAGTAATTAGCTCGGCATTTCTCTTAATAACCATTGGCAAGATCACTGTGTCTGCAAATGCAGCTATAACAGGTGAGAATATTGAACATGGCACAACTCAATAGACCACAAAATTTAATTGATAAATTCATCCAATTAGCAATTTATATATAAACCTTAATAAAACTATTAATATTTAATAATATATAATATAAATACATTATTAATAGACTCTAATAAAATTAAACAACAGATTGTGATAAGGTAAATGTATTGAAGCAGAGGGGTAGTCTAGTAGATGGGCATTTCACTCTGCGACCAAATCGAGTGACTGGTAGATTTCATTTCTTTGAAAATGACCAGGAGTGGGAAATCTTTAAAAACTCTTCTCAGTGAAGGAAATTTTTTTTTACCAGACAGCAATATACAAAGGACAGCAAAATTTACGAAAATGTAAGGGGGGGGGGGAGAACGATTGGCTAATTAGTAAAATTTTTTTAAGTTCTCAAAGCACCATTTCTTAAAATATGGTGTTCCAGTATTGAATTATAACAGCTTAAAAAGATAATAAAATCTAAAGTGGTTGCCTACTCAAACACTGTTCATGTTCTTGGGAGTTTTTTTTGTTTTTGTTTTGCTGTTTTACTACGTTGAATATTAACAACAAAATCAACTGACTTAAAATTCATTTGCAATGTCCAAAAAATTTCTTGCCAGTAGTGAGTAAATCAGCTTTTCCACACCCCTGAACATGACAATAGTATAGTAGAAATTTATGAGAACAAATTTATGACGGGGAACTGAAGGGAAAAAAAAATTGTATTAAGGTGCGATTAAGTTTTTTTTTTTTTTTAAATTGAAACATACTACTAGAATCAAATCTAAAATTTTTATACACACATGCACATACAAATACAGGGATCTGTCCAGACTTTTCGACAGGGTCCTGTTTTTGTGAAAAATTCTACACGTATTTTTGTGAATTTAAATTTAGTGTGAAAGTAAAGTTCTTCCGAACTTTTTGGCTAGGAACCTCTTTTTGTGAAATTGTGTAATTTTGCAAAATAAAATTATAATTAAGGTTTCAATTTAGACAATGACAGTTCATTTTTATAGAACTAAACATACATATATGCATAGAAGAGGCCCTTTATAAATTAAAAATTAAATACCAGCTTTTCGAGGAAAAACAGCAAAACACGTCCAATTATTCAGGCAGCCTGTTTGTTCCAAGGAAGATTAGTTTTGAAAATGAAACAGATTTGTGGAGGGTCCTTTTTTAAGATTAAAAATTTTGTGAAGGGTCCTGTTTTAGGATAAATAATTCTGTGAAGGGTCCTTTTTTAAGATATAAAATTTTGTGAAGGGTCCTTTAACGGACCCAGGTTTGCCTCTGAACAGACCCTTGAAATAATAATCTTAATCTTAGAAATCCTAATTTAGACTACATGCAGTAGGGTTTCCCAAAGTTTAAAACTATCTACTTGTTATAAACCATATTTATAATGACCCATTTCATCCATAGTACAGTGAATTTTCTCAAAAGTTTTATTTTTTACATTTCCAACTCATTTATTTTTCTTTCAAAAAATTCAAAAAGCCTTTTTTCAAATTTGGGATGCTTTTTGTCAATGCATACTTACTTAATTTTGTTTACAAATCTTTCACTTCAAATAACATATTCTAGATTAGGATATTTTCAGTCTTTATAAAACATCACATTTTAGTAAATTATGAAAAGGTACATTTATTTAACATTTTACCATGATCCACTAGTGGGTTACAACAGTGGCGGATCCAGAACTTGACTTTTGGGGGGGGGCTAAGATTTTTCAAAGTGCTATTCTAGACCAAGAAAAAATTTACAATTGCAGTATTCAATTGTGAATGTCAGTGTTTTGGGGGGGGGGGGGGGGGGCTTCAGCCCCCTAGCCCCCCCCCCCCCCTTAAATCCGCCACTGGGTTACAATACAATCCATAGTTTGAGAAATGCTAAAATACATGATAAAATTAATAGATTGTTATATTTTTTGTTATGAACTATAAAAACTGATCTTATAAATTAATTTTGGTATTGCAAAACAAAAGTGATAATCAACTACAGGTTCAGTATTGTAAAAGAAATCTTGAAAAACATCACAAAAGATTATATATATATAATAATGATGATCTATTAAGCGTAGTAGAAGCCAAGCAACAGATACAAGATCACTGAAACACCAATGACCATTAAGATTAAAAGTTCTTTGAGAAAATCGAGCAATATTAATATGTAACGATCCGACCGATCTAAATAATGAATTTGATTTAATTAAAGATTTAACTAAAAAAGCAGGTTACCCCGGTAAAATTATCACAAAACTAATTAAAACCAGATTAAAAGCCAGTAATCACATACCCAGTTTTCAAAAACCCCCATTAAAATTCACCTCTTCCATATCGTACGATCGCGGTGCATCAAATAAAATTAAAAGTACAGCAGCTAAATTAGGAGTTAACATACCTGTAAAACCTAACCCAAATATCTTTCAATTAATACGCAGTGATAAAGACCCCATCCCTCCATTAGAAACTGCCGGGATTTATCAAATACCATATATAAATAAACAAGAAAATAAACCAGGTTCATACATCGGCGTAACAAAAAGAAAGATTAAAACTAGACTCAAGGAACACAAAAATGACATCAAAACAGGAAAAACAAACACAGCTTTAGCCAAAACCTTTGAAAAAGAAGAAATTACAATAAATTTTGAAAAAACCAGAAAAATTGCTAACTACAATAACCATAATTACGCCATGTTTAGAGAAGCAATAGAAATTGCAACGACACCAGAAGTTTGTAACGATAGTGACGCAATGGCACCAAACCGGATGTGGAATCAACTAATAGAAGCTATAAAAGACTGCAACATGAAGAGATCCGACACAGTTGAACGTTTGAGAAGGTCTGGGCGCCCAGATGAAAATATTAACGTAACATGAGGTACATTTTAAGGTTTTTATTTAATTAATTATGTTCTTTGAGAAGTTCAGAAAAATGAAAAAAAAAAAAAAAAAAAAAATATCAGGGGATGAAATACACAAATTTAAAGAAACCAGATTTATTAACAGCCTGCAAAACAAACGAATCATTAAAGTAACACAACAAATCTTAACTTAAATCGATAAACTTTATCAAAATTTAAGAAACTTAAGATAGGAAGGAAGGAGGCAGGCGGCAAGACTTGTGACTTGCCTGTGGGGTTAAACTAGTTTCACGCCGGCAACACTCTCCCAGCCTGCCACGACCAGATAGGAGTCAATTGGATTTAAAAAAGCAAAATTTCAAAGCAGATGAATAACAAGGAAATCACGAAGCAACAATGAAATTCACTGATTGATTACAATGTATTTAATAGTATGATTAGAATTTTAAGAATAGTTGACAACTTAATAAAGAAGAAATTGAAATTTTAATGGAAAAATAAAGTTTGCATAGTATTACAAAGTAAATGCAACAAGCCTTAGCTTTTTTTTTATTTTTTTATTTAATTTCACAGTCCCACCCAACCACCCAACCATCAAGCCATACACCACCACCCCACCTCCATAATCAAACATCTGCCCACTCATCCGCCACCTTTTTTATTGTCTTATTATTTTATAATTTTTTTTGTTAATATACACAAAAGTGTACACAGTTTTTTTTTTTTTTTTTTTTTTTTTATGAACTAACAGAGACATGGTTAAGGATATAAAATAGAAAATACAAAGTTTTTAGGAAAACCCATTTTAGCAGTGGCATATATATATAATACTATAAAGAATACATGTGCACTAAGACATTTTTATATAAACATATTTATTTAAATCAAACATTTACACATCAAATTTATCTAAGCAAAAAGAAAGACGATGTTCTTCAAACTGTTTTCTTGTAACAATCATTTTGGAGAATTCGGGATCTTCTGAAAGCAGAGCACCTCCTTCCCAGGCATATGTTATTGGGCTTAAAAATCAATCAATCAACATTTAATAATTGTAACACATTTATGTGATATTTGACAATAAAATAAATTATTTAACCACTATGATTAGTTTTGATATTAAATTTCTGAAAATAATTCTTCAAATTAAAAAACTGTTTCAACATTAACACATTGAATGCCACACGAATTCTTAGGGAAATCCCTGTCAGGCCACACGTGCTGCTTAGAAGCCGTGTTTATGTTTACTGTGTTTCAATAAAATCCATTAAAATGCCCTAATGATGTACTGTAATAAATAAAAATTAAGTAAATTTTAAATAAACTTTCAGTAATTATTTAAAACAATGTAAATTTTTTAGTTTTATATCATATTTTATACTATCAGCCACTGGTGATTGAGTGGCTTTATATAACATTTTACAGTGTCAGCCACTGGTGGTTGACGCTGCCTAAACGGAAAGTTCAGTGTCAGCTACCGATGGCTGACATGGCACTCAACGTGTTAATATGCAGTTTTATATAAAATTACCATTTTTAGTATTTTCTGTGTGATATATTTGTGTAGTGCATGGTTATATACAAAAGCAATAATCATAGCAGCGATATTCTTTTTAGAATGATAAGATTCTCTAATTCATCTAAATACTACTTTCTAAATGGATGGTTGGTTGGTTGTTTGAATGCCTTTTTCTGGTGCAAGGTCCACAGTGGGACATGCTGTGCCACACAAAAAGGTAAAAGAAAAAAAGCAGCATCTGGATGGGTTCGCCCATCCAGATTATCATAAAGAAAACACTAATAAAGATGAGAAACAAAAATACATAAAATATAAAATCAAAAGTAATAAAAACTTTTCTAAATGGAATTTCATTTTTTAAATTTCAAAAACAGTACCTGGAAACTATAATTAAATTTTAAATTGATTTTTACAGTATTAAAAATACACAAATTAAGTTGTCAAAAAATAATTTTAATCATGACTGAGTATTTGTTACTTTGCAGGAAAAATTTTATTTAATTTTCTATTGACTAAACAACAATGACAAAAACACTCTTCATGTTTGTAGCAATGATGATGGTTTTACGATAATTTAATAAAAATTTTATTGTTAATCGAACAAATGAATATTTTATGAACACCTTTAAGATAAACAACTCAAATAATTAACTTATTAATATTTCATATTAATAATAATAATTAATAAAGTGGGAAGAATATGGACAAAGATATCCATTAAAAGATAATTATAAATGACTGACATTTTTACTTTTTTTTTTTTTAAAGGCCATTTTTTGTCCAAAAAAAAAAGTCATTTTTAGTCAATAGGTTATAATTTTAAAACCCAACTCTGTGTGTATGTAGGTTGAATGGGCACTGTAGCCTCCAAATAAATTAACAGATTTCAATGTTTATTATTATTATTATTATTATTATTATTTTTTTGAGAGGGGGGGGGGGGTTAAAAATATTAAAAAAAAAAAAAAAAAAAAAAAAAAATGTAAACTGTAAATCTTCTAACTCCTATTAAATGGTAAATTGGTAAATCACAGAATTATTTTAACTGATTTTGTAAATTGAAAATTAGCTATAAACACTGATTATGAGTTCAGTCCATAAAGCTATAAATTCAGTTAGTTTCTATCAAAAAATTATATTTAATTAAATTAAAGGAAAGTCATTTTATATAATGTGCAAATTGTAAATCTCAATTTCTAATGAATCTTAGGTAATAAATTGTTTCTTTCTAGATTTTTTTTTTTTTTTTTTTTTTTTGTGAATTATCAACCAATTTTTACAAAAATTAAAAATTGGCTTCAAATAGTGATTGAGTGTGCTGTCCAAAAATCTCTTATTCAGTTGAAAATTACATATTTTCAGCACTGATTAATGAAAGGCCATGCAGGAATGCCATTAGTCTTTTAAAATCCTGGGTACCTGGGACCCATGAGTTAAAAATATTTCGTGTCCTAACATTTTTAAAAAGTCAGAAATTATCAGTCTTAAGAGAACAAAACAGGATTTTTTTTTTTTTTTTTTTTTTTTTAAGGCAAGAGGACTTTTGGGGTAAGAAGACCACTTACAAAATATAGTTATTCAAATATACTCCAGGATCCATTATCTGGCAACCGCAGAACTGATCTGATTCTAGTTATCGGAATTTTTCATATTTCAGTCCCTGCTGAAAATGGAAATATCACGTCTGCAAAAGCTACCCCCTCCTTTAACCACAAAATAACTTACCAACTTAAACTGTACTGATAACTTAAATAATGCATTAGAGATAAAGGTAAAAGAAGTTTACTGACTTATCTTTAAAAGAAAGTACTGTAATAATAGTAACAATCTGACATTAGCAAAAACATTTTATTTTTTGCTTAACGCTACACATATATCTATTTTTTTATTTTTAATACTTACGCTTTTTCAATAATAAAGTTTCTTGAATCTTAATACAGACATAATGTCATGTTCCTCTAATCATATCCATTCATCTGTTTTATTTGTTTTTGGTTTGTTCCAATGAATTTGGAATGCAGCAGGGTGATGCGATTCAATGTATCGACAGTTTTTACTGGTAACCTATTTGTATCGGAACATTGTTTTTATGTTTCAGAACTTTGTTTTTGTGCCAGCCACTTGTGTGTGATTATAGTATTAGAATTGGACAGAAATGTTTTTGATTTTTTAAAAGAATGTAGTTTTGTGACTGATTTTGGAATTTTATATTTGGGCTAAGCTTTGATATAGGGCACCCATTGGCAATTCGTTAAGAGGTGATGAGATTCAGTGTATCATGCACTTTTTACTGATATTCTTTTCGTATTGGAACTAAATAAAAATAGGGTTTCTTAATAGTTATAGTATCTTAGAAAATATAAAGTGTTAAATATTTAAAAAGATCTGCAATACATTTTTTTTCTTCTTAACAGAAATATACAAAAAAATTTACGATTAAAAATTTGCTTTTTTTGTTTCATAACTGCCAGTACTTTTCCTTGTACAAAATACAAAAACCTAGGCAAATTATCATTTAACTATTAATTTTGGGTAGAGTGTGTGCATTCCTATGGAATGTTCACTTTCCAGCAGCATTACTTCAATGAATTCAGATTAGAATCCTGCACAGGTTAAGTTTTACCCAACTCAAATCCGATAGATAAATTTTATATCAACTCAAACCCTACAAAAAAAAGTTTTCATCAACCCCAAACCCAAATTCTAAATGAAGTTTTATAATTCATCTAAAAAACATGCAAAACTTTTTTAAGATAAAATAAATTTTCATTGTCACAGAGTTGATAAGTAATTAAAAAAAAAATAACAATAATAATAAAAATGCACTTACTGATACACTATAATACTGATACACTATAATCTGAAAAATGGATTAATAAAAAATTTTAACCATTTATGTATCTTATTTAAATTCAAAATGTAGCACAACATAATTAATTAAAAAATATATTTAAAAAACACCTTACTTAGGCTTCATCATCTTCTGCAAGAAGCTTTCCGTGGGAGGATCCTTCCCCTTTTTCAATGGCAAAGTGCTGGTGTGGGCCTTGGCTATTTATAGCTTTATCCTGTTCTTCTAGTAAGTAGTGCCACTGTGGATCTATTTTGGTGGATTCGTGGTCATAAAAAAAATAATAATTAATGATAAAGTTGCCATAAATGACCACGAATCCGTCCAAATAGATCCACAGTGGCGCTACCTACTAGAAGAACAGGATGAAGCTATAGCCAAGGCCCACACCAGCACTTTGCCATTGAAAAAGGGGGAGGATCCTCCCACGAAAAGCTTCTTGCAGAAGATGATGAAGCCTAAGTAAGGTGTTTTTTAAATATATTTTTTTAATTAACCATTTATGTATGTTGTGTACTTCAAGTGTACAAAAATATACCTCTCTCTCTATATATATATTTAATTTACTCTGTTTATTGTCTTTCTGCGGTATGTATGTTTTATGTAATAAATTTAGTACGTGTATTTTTAATCATTCGAATATACAGTATGTTTATGATAGTTATAATTATATCAAACAAATTTCTGCTTATCATGATAAATTTTTTTAAAGACATTTTCAAGTTGATCCAACTCATTGAAAATTAAACCCGACTCACAGGAAAAAAATTCAGTCAACTTGACCCAAACCCTCCATTTTAGGAAAATCAGTGTTCACTGGTAAATTGCACTTCACTGGAGGTTAAATATTGCAGAAATCTAATTTTCTTGGAAACAGCTTTAATAATTTTTATGAAAAATGACAAAAAGATTTTTAAATCAATATGATCCATTGTCCAATTCAGGTAAATATGCTTTACTGGCTATATGTTCATCGCACAGAAAACTAGTTGGCATAGGTGGACTCTGCTCAGTTCCCCATCATATATATGTTTTCATAAATTTCTAGTACAGAACATTCTCTTAACATGATAACCATGTTAAGAGAAATGATTTTGACCAAACGCTTGACACAGTGGCAGAAAGAAATTTAAAGACAGAATTTAAATTGGAAAAATAGGATATTCATGCCAGTATCCAAAATAATATTTAAAAAGTGGTTTGAAATCTTTACGATGAAAATATCTCTCAAGATTGACGTTTATGTGAAATTTTGCTCCATTCTGCCATGTTAAGAAATTCGTAATTTTCCAATAACTTACGAAATTTTTATATTGGAAAATTCATAGTCATTAATATTCATGCCAGTGTTCTAAATAATATTTCGAAAGTAGTCTGACATCTTTATGATGAAAATAGCTCTCAAAATTGACATTTATGTGAAATTTTGCCCTATACTGCCATGTTAAGAAATTCGTAAATTTCCAATAACTTGCGAAATTTTCAAGGTAGCATATTTATAGTTACTGATGTTCATTTCGGCATCAAAACTGATATTTTAAAACTGGTCGGACATTTTTACAGTAAAAAGGTTCCATTTAATGCACGTTTAAGTGAAATTTTGTCCTATTCTCCCATGTTAAGAAAATTGTAAATGTCTCATAACTTACGAAGTTTTTTAATTTGAATGTTGCAAATGAATAGGGTTCTTGCCAGTATCAAAAGTAATATTTTAAAACTGATCTGACCTTTCTGCGATCATTTGTTCGTGAGATATCGTGTTAACAGACGAACAAACTAACGGACTAACACACTAACGGATTGACACACTGACACACTAACAGACACCATTCAAATTTTGTCATTTTCGGATTCCTCACACCTGAAAACGTATAAAAAAGTAAAAAAACCGAGGTCGAAATTTTTCACGATTACCTAAGTTCCCCACACCTGTAGTATGATGAGGAACTAAAAATACATTGGAAAAAGCAAATGACTTTGATCAATCCAATGAAAAGAATTATTAGATTTTTTTATATTCGTAAATCAATACAGCAAGTTGCCATCTCATATCACAAGGTTTTTGGTGCTTTCTTCCTCCGAGAGATTTTTAAAAATTTTATGTTGTCTTCTGTAATTGTTAAATTGTATTCTGATGGATTCTTCCTACACCTATTAACAAATAACAGTCTAGTTTTGGCACTACATGAAAATCATTCATTAATTCATGCCGTCTACTTGTATTTTGTGCTTAAAGAAACTTATCGGCACCATTTCTTTTCCACCAATATACACATACTTTCTTGGTACATAATTCAGATGGATCTATTTCATCATCATATTCTTCCTTTATTAGATTGACATTACTTGCCATATTAATAATTATTTTTGTGGGTTTTTCATTTATAGTAACTACTCACATTTTTTTTCTTGTGTTAGCATTGTCTTCCATTCTGGATAAATTCGTAGCATTTCTTCACTGTGCACCACTCTCATTTGTTTCTAATTTTGTTTTACTTTGATAAGTTTGATTGTATGTTTGGCCCTTATTTATATAGTTGACTGCAATATGACCTAGCAATTTGCAAAAATAGTGATTGACTTTTGAATCAATAGTTTTTTCATAATTAAAACAGCATTAAAAGCCAAGATAACACTTTAAAAACATGTTATATATTTATTAAAACAATATTTTACAAAGCTTTTCGCCATAAACATATGGCATCTTCAGGTATATACAAGTTACAAATGATGTATGATAATAGACCAGCAATTTATATATCACGGGACCAGTGTCAGTTATAGTTGTTAAAAGCTAGCTAAAAATACTATCACAGCTGGAAACAACTATAACTGACACTGGTTCATGATATATTAATTGCTGGTCTACTATCATATTGTAATTTGTATATACTTGAAGATGCCATATATTTATGGCAAGAAACTTTGTAAAATATGGTTTTAATAAATATAACGTTTTTTTAAAGTGTTGTCTTGGTCTCTTTTAATTATAATTATGACACATGGACATTTTAGTGAAATGTCAGGTTTTGAGATTATGTTTTTACAATAGATTTTTCACCCTACCGTTCGTTATTTTGATGCATATTTTGCCTCCATTTATGGCATTTTCTTCCCTATTTGTGCTATTTTGTGGCTTTGGTAACTTGGCAGTTTTATACCTTCTAAGCACCATATCAAAATCATCATTTATAAACCAATATAACCATTTATAAACCAAATACTTGTTTAATCCTAGGTAATTCCTTATTAAATCCCTGTTTTGTTTCTGACAGCATTTTTTCATTAACTTGATCTGTAACTAATAATTCTGTTAATACTTCCAAACTTGTTGCATTCATTTCTTGTATCTATTTGTTAAAATATGTTTTCAATTTATAACCAGAAGCGTGTCAATTGTCCATTTGTTCCTTTTCAAGTGCCATGAATTTTTGTCTATTTACTCATTCTTCCTTATCTATTTTCATTTGAGACATTTGTCTTCCACACAATGTTAAAAACATATAGATATCACCATTAGCACTATTAAAATTATTAAGTAATTTCAGTAGATAAAAATTCTTATCCCTTCTCATCCTTGGGGCTGTTATTTCCACATCCTTCTGGGAGTTGATCTCGGCCTGCATTGCTAATTTCTTCAGCTCAGATTCTCTCATTCTTTCTCCCTATCTTATAAATCTAGTCTTCTTTATTGTGATTAAATCATCGATGTTTTTTCTACAAACACTAATGCTAATCTTTTTTCCTCTTTTTCCTTTTCTATTTGCATTTCAAGCCATAATTTTCTTTCATTCATCTGTATTTTTTTCTGCTCTTTGCTATTTGACAATATTACTTCAAGTCGCTATTTTATAAATTCATTGTTATAGTTTACTTATCTTTTTATGCTTTAATCAGAATAGATATCATTAATGCAATTTTTTCTTTCTGATAGTTATTTAATGATACTTATGATCTTTTCATTATACCTATTTCTTATCATGTGCAACTATTAATCTCTTGAGTTTTTTATATTCTATTGTCAATGATTTCTTCATAAAAAAGCTATCTCACATAAGTGCAAATATGAAACATTTTTTATTTGAATATTTAAATTCATTCAGTTACTTTCTTTTTTTTAACTTGAAATAAATTGCTCAATATATACATAATTAATCTATATTTAATGGTAATAAATTAATTTATTGGCTCTTCTGCAGAAATGAATCAATATTATAAGTAACAAATATTACTGTACATTATTATTCCTATCATACATCCGAGATGACAATTATGGATGGCAAGATGTTTTATAGTTGTCTTCAAATGTGTTATGATAAAGTGGTAGAGATAAAAAGTAGTTAGAACAATAATATTTAATATTATGCCTCATCATAAACTTAAAAATAAAATTTTCTTAAAATGAATTGTTTGGAAGATTCTCTATACATTGTTTGCAAAAATATTTAAACAAAAATGACAATAATATAAATACAAATGGAATAAAAATAATTAATCATTATTCACAAACAAACATTTCATTAAAATTCCATTTTATATTACAACAAACATTTATTAAAAATATTCGAAAATAAATTTTATTTTAAAAATGAAATAAACTTACTTATCGGGCAGAGTTACATTAATTTCAAATAAGTCATCAGAGAATGAACGGACATCTTTCAACCTAAGAAATAAAGCTATTAATTTAACATTTATTGAAGAAAGAAGATAAATGAAGAAAGAAAATAGTATTATTATTTAAAAAATTAAAACAAAGAAAAGGTCAAAATACTCTATTTTTAAATTATAACAAACACTTGTAAAAATTTTTGTTTTATCAACAAATTTTCATAAATGTTTTAAATAATCCAACAATTTACTGCAAAGTGCAAAACTAAGACAACTTTTTACTTTCCGAACACTATAGTGAGGAAAGTATTGTAATCATGTCAAAAATCCAAATTTGAGATTTTGATGTTTCTATACATTTCGAAGTCCCCTGAGTCCTTTTCCACTATTTCTACGATGATGTATGTATGAGTGTGAGTGAACACGCTAGCATCTAAACACTTTACTCGAATGAGCTGTAAGTTGGTACACATGTTGCAAGTCACCATAGCACAAACCCTATTGATTTTGATGAATCTACTAGCACTTATAGTTTTTTTACAGGGACACAAAGAAAAATTCTTTATCATTATGGCCTATGGGACCAAAATCTTAAAAGTGCAATAGCATCTAAACACCTTATTCAATTGAGCAAAAAATTTATACACATATCATAGGTCACAGATACTCAATCTTGATAGATTTTGGAGAATCTAGTACTTATAGTTTTTTTACAGGGACACAAAGAAAAATTCTTTGTCATTATGGCCTATGGGGCCAAATTTTTAAAAGTGTGATAGCGTTTAAACGTCTTATTAATCTGAGCAAAAAAATTGTACGCATGTTATAGGTCATAGTTGCACCAATGGTATAGATTTTGGTGAATTTAGCACTTACAGTTTTTTTACAGAGGCACAAAGAATTTTTTACAGGGGCACAAATATTTCTTTTTTCCTCTAAATTTATAGTGAGAATCATTTTTTGCTTGGAGAATTAAAGTAGAAATATTATAAAGTAATAAGATCTATTTAATTTTTGTAAAGTATACTTATTTAATTTTTAAACATAAAGTAAAGATACACTGGTTCAGTCAAATCTAAGAAACATGCAGTATTTAAGTAGGGAATTTGTTAGGTGTCTACTTTGTTAGGTCAATTTTATGTCATCCAATCACATTTTTAAAAATTGCATATAATACGTGAAATAGTGGGTAAAGGAAGTCATGTGGTTACTTCACACCAGATTATTTTAGAGTAATTTTGTTTTGATATTTCAATTTTGTAGATAAACAACAGGCAAAATAGTTATACTTATCACTAAAGTTTATTTATTACTTGATTAATTATTATTATAATTATTTTTTTTGATTTCCACTTCACTTAATTTTATGACTGCAATAATAAATTAATTAATTTCAATTTCAATTTTTTTTTTTAAATCAAATGTCTTTTTTTTTTTTAAATTAAATAATTAATAACAGCAACTTTTGTTATTTAATGAAAGGCTGCTTTTAGAATAATAAAACTTTTTTAATCTGACTCTAGGCTAATTTGGCAGGGTGCTCACCCTGAGGCCCTTTTAAACACATTTTAGCACCCTGCGGCCATTTTTCAACACATTTTAGCACTTAGTGCCCCTTTTAAAAACATTTTGGTACCAAGTAGCCTTTTCTAACATTTTAAATGTTTAGAGGCCTTTAGATACTTTTCTTTCTGACTTTTCAATATTCTAGCAATAGTTCTACAGCATTCCTGGAGAATAAATGCATATATATGTGTAAATTAGTAATTTACTTTTGTCATGTACAAAATCATAACATTGAAGACCGCAAATTATGCACTTTTTATTGAATTCCCCACAGTGGCTCTTTTATTTTAGAGTCAGCACTATTTTCAACACATATTTACCACTTGATTAATCATAATAATTGTTATTTTTATATTTTTATAAAAATTGAAAAGAAAACTTATTATGACAATGAGATTGTCAAATTCTTTTTTTTTTTTGCACTTAAAAAATTAGGGAAAAGAAATGAAATTCAGTTTTAATTCTATTAAAAATAATAAACTAACATACCCAACAGCTAAATTAAAAAAAAAACTACTTTTACCAAGATTAATTATAATATAGGAAAGAAAATTTGTATATAACAAAATGAAATAGCGAGAGAAAAAGTTATCTTACACTCTATCTTTAAAACCTGGAAACAGAGTGTTGCCACCAGTGAGTAGAATATTTTTAATCACATGGGGCTGAACTTCTTCAGGACACAACTTTGTACAGTGATGTATGCCTTCACAGATTCCCATTTCAGGTAATGAAACATCAGATGGATGAAACAAAATTTCAGGAACTTGAATTCTTTCATTGTTCATGCGAATATACTAAAAATGAATATTTACATTTTTAAATTAGAATTTATATTAACAAATATAAATTAAGATTAATTTAAAGACTATAAATAAAAATTGATCACATATTATGTGCAAAGATAAACATCTGGATTAGAGGCAGAAACAGATGAGTCTATTTTGAAATAGGCACTATACTGAGACTTTCAGAAAGTAGAAATTCTTAAAGCTGAGATATGAGATAACTGTTTTTTTTTTTAAACTTTTATACCATAACAATAATAATAATCTTTTTTCTTTTTAAAGAAATTTATAATAAAATTAATAATTAGAACAATAAAAAAATTCATTAATGACTAGATATCACATTAGTTTGCAAATGATAAAAGTCAAATAAAAAGTCTTTTGTAAACTAGGTTTGCCAAATTGTATGTTTTCTCTTTAAGTTATACCTTTTAGACTTAATTTATATTATATATATTTAAACCATTCCAATATAACAATTTCTTCAGTTTTCTTTAAATATCAGGCTTTTAGTAATTTTATTAATATTTCTCAGCTCACATTTTCAGTTTGCTTTCAAAATTTTATGTTTTTATGTATTTTTTGCTGCATAAATATTATATGCATGCATATTAAACAGAAGAAAGAATAGTTTTCAATTGAGACAGCAAAAATCTTTATATAAATATGTTGAACTCATTGAATTTGTTAAATAATTTTATCTTGCATTAAACACTTTAATAAATTTCCTGTGTTTAAGAAAAAATGTTTCAAAGAAAGCCTTATTGGTATATTCAGTATAATTTAATAGAAAGTGAAAAATGTCAGTAGTGTAGAGCTGCCAACATTTCTAATTTATTATGTAGCATTGTTATTAACTGCCTTTATTTTACACCACTTTATATGCAAAGTAATTTTCTCTAATATGTAATTATAATTAAATAAGAAGAAAAATTACTCCAGAAAAAAAAAAAATCGGATGAATAATAATAATAAACCAAGTAATAACAATGTTATGAAATAAATTAAGAAATGTTAGCAGGTTTGGTGCTGCAATGGAAGCAGAACCAACTCGTGTCAATAAAAAGTGTTCTTTAAAAAAAAAAAAATAAATAAATAAATCTGGCAACCCTGATGTTTGGGGCTACTCCAAAGACTGTCCCAGTGGATAAGTATTTATAACTCACTACATACGACAATTTTTAAATGCATCAGTTCAAATATTTCGGTTCCTAAACATTGTCACTTTTATTATTATTATATGTTTTTTCATTCAAATTAGTCATTATAGTTTTATTCTTTCATATATATACGCCAAATACTTACTTGTTCCACTGCATCTTTTGGCTGGCTTGCAGTTTCTTCAATTGTTCTTATATAACCTCTTTTAATTACTGTATAATCTGGCAGAACATAGTCACAAACTATAGTATTGTCTTTGCCTCTCAACCTAGCAGAACAATTTTTTTAAATTAAAAATAGTCTAAGGATACAACTTTAAGAAAACAATGTGTTACGCATTAAAACAATGGACATATAATTTTAATAATTGAGAAAGGGTAACATGATCAACACATTAATAAAATCAGACTTTTGTCTGTAAATTTGTCAGAGTTAAAAAATTTGTGATATCTTCACGTTTCACACACTATGAAAGTCAAAAATGACTTCAGAAAATTTTGTCTCTGTGTGTGTCATCGTGTCTGTATGTCTATAACGCTATTTTTTTCTCGGGTATCACATGAGAATGGCTGGAAGCAATTCAACAGCGCTTTGCAGGAATTTAGATCTTTACCCAACTTAAAATTATAGCTATCAACTTTTTCGAAATTCCCTTCCGTTTCTCCCCCTGGGGAGAAAAAGTCAAAAACACGTTTGTAAGCACAACTCAGCTCAATTTATTTCACAGTAAAGAAATTGCACATGGGGAGACTAGACATAAGTACAAATAAAACATCATCTGCAATTTAGGAATTTTCAATTTTTAAGGGGAGGGAGGGGGAAAAACAATCTTTGGCGGGAAATTTCGCTAATTCCAGATTTTTGAGTAGAACTCTACCAAATATGGAACAAAGATGTTAAAAAAGCTATGCAACTTCCTTAGGATATTTCCAAAAACACATTTTTGGTTTTTTGTGATTATTATTATTTTTTTTTTTTTGGAGGGGGGGGGGGATTACGAGGGGGCAAAATCTGGACATCCCTTTTGGTGCTAAATTTGTCCTGAGAAATCTATGGCAGCTGCAGCCACGAATTTTAGTTCTTGGATTGTTTATATGTATCAGACACCTAAAATAACGGAATTTATTGAAATTACCCCCCGTTCTCCCTTGGGGGGACAGAAGGCAAAAACACCTTTGTAAGCATAACTCGGTTCCAAATTACTTTACAATGAAGAAATTGCACATAAGGAGACTACACATGAGTACAAATAAAACATTATCTGCGATTTAGGAAATTTTTATTTTTAAGGGGAAGGAGGGGGAAAATCGATTTTTGGTGGAAGATTTTGCAAATTCCAGATTTTTTAGTAAAACTTTTCCAAAAGTGAAATAAAGATGTTGAAAACAGCAATACGTCTTTTTTAGGATATTTCCAAAACATGCTTTTAATTTTTTGCAACATGCCATTTTTTTTTTTTTTGGGGGGGGGGGGATGTGTTACAAAGGGCAAATTCGATACACCCCATTTTAGCACTAAATTTGTTCTGGGAAATGTATGAGTTGTGGTCAAAAAGTTTGGTGCTTGGATTGTTTATATATATCCAACCCCTAAAGTAACGGGACTTATTGAAATTAACCCATTTTCCCCTGGGGGGCAGGAAGCAAAAAAACGTTTGTAAGTATAACTCGGCCCCAAATTATTTCATGGTAATGACATTGCACATGAGGAGACAGAGACCAGACTTGAGTATAAGTAAAACATTATATACGATTTTGGCTTCTTGAATCATACAGGAGGGTGGGGGAAAATCATTTTTCAAGGGGAAATTTCAGAAATTCCGGATTTTTGAGTAGAACTCTACTAAAAATGGTATAAAGATATTGAAAACAGCCATGTGTCTTCTTTAGTATATAAAAAAAAAACACATTTTCGATTTTTTTTTTTTTTTTTTTTGATTTTTTTTTTTTTTTAAGGGGGCGGGGGGGGGGGGGACATTACAAAGGAGCATATTTAAGACCCCTCTTTTAGAGCTAAATTTGTCTTTGGAAATCTATGGGATCTGCAGGATTTTGCAAAACTTTGAACTTACCGGCTGGGAAAGGGATAAGTAAGAAACGGGTAAGTTGCTGCTGAAGGCAGTGGGGACCCAGACTCCTCATGTTGCAAGTGGGAAAAACCTCTATCGAACACAGCGGGAACTTTAACTTAGGTTATTAATAATGATATGGTATTTTGACAATTTATTTAAATAGTGCCCAGTGAAGTGAGCAAAGCCTGCTAGTATAAAAATAAGTGCAGTGATTATGACTACTCAATTTTAAATGATAATTTTTAGATAAATCTGTCATATACAATAATTAACATATTATATTACTCAACTCCTCTATAATCTCGCTCTCTCTTATTTTCACAAAAAGGAATATAAATAATTATTTTATTGTTATCATTTTAGAAATTTTATTGAAAAGAGAGAGAGCTTCTTTCAAGTGTATTATAATGCATTTGTATTCTACACTCATTCAGTTCAGTCTCATTGCAGAGGATCTTTTCAAATTTTGTATTAATCTATTCTAAATTAAGGAAGAGACTTATTGTACAGAAAGCTTCAAAATTAGTATTTTGTTATTGTATGCTGTAAAGAAAAAAAGAACTAGAATGAGGATTAAAGTCTAAATGTAACAATATGAATTTTAAAAATATATTTTCATTTTTAGAAATTTACGGATTTATTTACTACATTGATTATTTTATTATTGTTTTTCTAATTTTTTTTAAAAATATTTATAGCAATGTAAAATTATTTTAAATTTTCAAAGAAACTTGTTGGACAAAAATCACAATTTGAATTTTTTATGAAACATATGATGTTTAGCGTCTAAATTTTCCTAAAGTTTAAAGTGTCTAAAATCGAAAATTTAAGAAATATAATGAACTGAAGATATAAGTTTGTTGCAAATAATAATTTTAGAATTCTTCTTCACAGAATTTTTAGTATTTTTTTTACAATTGCTGTGAAAAAAGGAGGAAAAACTTACCAACCCTGATATCAACTAATGCATTGAAATAAACAATATTAAAATTCATTTTCTTTTTACTTATAGCATTAGAAGCTATAGAGAAGCAAGATAAATTTCACACTTAAAAATTTTAATTAAAATTTCCTAAATTACAAAACAAATATAATAAGAAGGCCTTCTTATTATATTTAAGATAAATTTCATTGAGAATATAAAATAATTTGCCATTCTAAAGCATATTTTATAAGAATAATGAAATAAGAATATATCAAATTTAAAACATTCTCTCTGCTTAGCATAAGAATTATTACGTTTTCATTTTTTAATGAAGAAATATAAACCAGTTAAAAACAAGAAAGTTTAAATAAATAAAGCTACAAATGAAAAATTGTAAGATAATGGAAGAAAATAGAAATAAGTGTACTATTTAATGATTTACTTACATTTTCATTTTATTTATATTTTGCTTAAAACTTCAGGTTGAAGTAGTGCTTATAAAATTTTTTAATTAAAGAAAGAACGTAGCAAAAAAAAAAAAGGTGAGATAGAATAAAAATAAATATGTCAAAGCCTCTTTTAATAAATTAAAAATATTAAATGGTGTGGAAAAATACAAGAATAAATCAAATTTGCAAAAAAGTATATTAGATTTTCCATTCAAAATAAGTAAAACTTTTACACAAACTATAGTATTCAGGTCTACTAGCACATTTATACTTGCCATAAATCCAGGAAATTAAAAAAAAAAAAAATTCTAATTTATTGTCTTTGATTTATTAACTTTCCTTGCATCCTCACCACACCTTCTAAATGCTAATATATTATGTTTTTTGATATTGAGTAAATCTGTGTCTAGGACATACTTAACTCAATATAAATTCTACAAATAACTGCACAAACATGTTTTTTCATTATTATTTATCACCTGCTGAGGGAAAAAGATAATTCATTTAAAAAGAAAAGTACATGTCCTAATAGTTTTTTTCAACTGAATACACATTAAAAAAGTAGGGAAATATTTTTTAATGTCTATTTTTAAAATAAATTACACAAAACATGAAATAAAATATTTCTTTTAGTCTACAACTGCTATTAAAAATTTGCATGCATTTTATGACTTTTTACATATCTTTATATATTTTTTCATCATTATAATTAGTCTGCAAAATCCAAAGACATTTTAAACTTCTTTAAAAGTATTGTCAAGATAACTGAAATACATATTAGGGGTGTACCGAATAGTAGTTTTGGCCAAATACGAATGCTGAATAATTGGCCAACCAAATACTGAATATCCAGTAAACTGAACAGCAGCTATCAGACCATTTATTTACTCTTATATTCAAGTGTGACTGTCTTATTTTTTTTTTTTTTTACTTTTATAATATCATAATGTTACATTTAGTAATATTTTCTTTTTTAATAATAAAAAGTTATGAACTAGAATATTGTGGCCTTCACAAAACTTCTGTATTTTCACACAATACAAATTATTTATTAAAACTATTTTCCATGATGAATGCAAAAGATTTTCATCTCAAAGAAGCATCACAACATTAAATGTTGAAAAGAAGTAAATTTTCTGCCCTATACAAAGACATATGAGGATTTTTTTTTCATTTCACAATAATTTGTAAAAATTCTCTTAGTGTAAATTTATACACAATTTTGTTCAATATTGCTATATTAAAAATTATGGGGAACCAGGATACAATTGCTACCTATTCACCTATTCACCATATTCTTGCTTCTGAAGTGCTAAACCTCTCAACAGTAAAAAAAATAAAAGTAAAAAAAGTTATAATTTAGCCTAACGTACTAGGAACTATATTACTACTCATTTTAATTATTATTTTTTAACAAGATGAAGTTTTAGTTCGTTTTTATTTATTTATTATTATTAGTGCTAGAGGCCTATTTCAGTCGGTACAGCATTGTCGAATTTTTATACGTCACTCTTAATAGTGCTAAGGGCCTATTTCAGTCGGTACAGCGTTGTCGAATTTTTATACGGCACTCTTAATAGTGCTAAGGGCCTATTTCAGTCGGTTTATTGAATGGGGATTTATTGAATGAAGATTTTGTAGATAATTTGATTACTCATAACAAAGGTTACAAGTTTTTAAAAAATATAAAAAATTCTCCCAAGGTACAACTTTGACATGAGTCCCGCCAAGGCACAACTTTGACATGAGTCCCCCCCCCCCCAAGGTACAACTTTGACATGAGTCCCCCCAAGGCCCAACTTTGACATGATTCCCCCCCAAGGTACAACTTTGACATGAGTCCCCTCCAAGGTACAACTTTGACATGAGTCCCCTCCAAGGTACAACTTTGACATGAGTCCTCCCAAGGCCCAACTTTGACATGAGTCCCCCCCAAGGCCCAACTTTGACATGAGTCCCCCCCAAGGCCCAACTTTGACATGAGTCCCCCTCAAGGTACAACTTTGACATGAGTCCCCCTCCCCCAAGGCACACCTTTGACATGAGTCCCCCCCCAAGGCACACCTCCCCCTCATTGGAAAAAAGAGAAAAATCGTTGTTTTGCGGCTATAAGACAGTTTGGACTTCCAACGTTATTTGTTACAGTATCTGCAGCTGAAACACATTGGTTTGATTTAATGAAAACTTTATCATGGAATTTAGATCGTCACGAATTAACTAAAGAAGAATTTGTCGATATTAACAAGTTTAGCAGTAGGCCTCTGGCACTAAATTAAAATCTGTCAATGTCAGATTTTCATGTTTTAAATAATGAAATAATGTCGTGTCTGTATATATTTTTATTTCATATCTTTTGAATTATCCTGTTAAACTAAAAATTTCGGTGTTAGAAATTTTTGATCCGATTTATAAGTATACCGACTTTTGTAATGATCAGTGGAATGGGGCACTTTGCATAATGAATTAAAACCTGACATAGCATGATATTTATTTTATCAAAATAAAATCGCTGCCCATTTTTTTTTTTTTTTTTTTTTTTTTAATTAATTTTTTGATTTTAAACAGGTTAAACTAAAATTCTTTAACTTTAAATAGCACTACAATAATACCTTCAAAATTACCAAAAATAATAATAATTTAGGACACTTAATCACCTTTTCTTGAGTAAATAAATATTTGACAGCGCTATCATATATTTTTTTTTTTTCACATTTATTATATAGAATATTATAAGCAAATAGAAAAAATTAAGAACTAATATGCTATAAGCAAAATAAAATAAAATAATATTCGAAAATATTGTCGTATTTGAATAAATTCTAGACGATTTATTAATTTTAATTATTTCACCCTTAAAAATAAATCAACTGAAAACGATTTTATGATTTATAAACATAATAAAAAATAATATCAATAAATACTAAATACTCATGCATAATTCTTAAAAATAACTCAAGATAAATATCAACAAGAAATAACACAAAATTCAATTATCAAATGATAAAAATTAAAAAATTTTTATAATGATAGTAAAAAATAGTATATCATAAATATTCAATTATTACAGCAAAATAATAATATTGAATTCAGCAGCAGTCTTGAAAAATGTAGCGTAAAACGCGAAAATTAGATAATTTACATTTTATTATTTTCCAAAATGGCTAAAAAGACAAAATTATCAGTTCTAAATCAATAAAAGTCAGCCCTTTAGTTCTTTTGCCTTTACTCAAAGAGAGAGACAAAATAATAAAAACTACTTACAGTTTTGCAGTGGAACAAAAATGTTGGTACTAGAAATAATTTTACTTATCCTTGCTACACAATAACAAAAATAATCTGCAAATGCACGATTGAGGTGGAAATGGGGCTCTTTAGTTGCTCTCCTCAGATAACTCATGTAAATGATTTCGCCTTGGGTAGGACGAGCAGAGCAGAGAGGTGGAGAGGGTTCATCAGGCGCGAAACTGTTCACCGGTACTTGGCTATCATTTCTAGTCATATTTTACCATCGACCGCTCCTGCCAATTTGCTCTTTTTTCTTCGGTACAGTTAGAAGAGCAAATTTGGAGAAAAACTCAATCGGAGTGGTTGCAGAGTAGAGGGGCTTCTCTTGTTGCATAATAACGCTGATATCATCTCCCCTTCTTGAATTCAGTTATAGGGAGTTTGTTGGACTTTTCTATTGTTATTTCTGTTAAACTATAGATGAGATAAAACGCCAACATGAAACTGCAGTTGGTTTATTTTTCAGCAATCAAATTACTTGAAAAAAATTCTTGTTGTTTGCATTTGCGATAGCTCGATAAAAAATTCGGAGTATGATGCCACTTCTCTTTTTCAAACGATTAGATCGGCAAAACAGCATCCCGATTCAAGAGGAATTAAAAAATAAAGTTCAACTCGCACTTTATTTATTGTTGCGCCTCATCAATACATTAATTAAGTCTGCTGGCCGTTATTGTCCAGTCACTTTATAAAAACTTATCCTTTGTAGGCTATATCACTACTGGCTTTAATTTATACTGTCACATATTTTGAACGTACAGTCCTGGATCTCCCAAGGAAACAGACTTGATTTCTGGAACTTCTCTTTATTTAATATCTAGAGAGTAGGGACTTGGAAGGCAATGGAGAGTGAGGACATTATATCCAGCCGCAGAACTTTAATTTTGCAGTCTCAGACTGCGGCACAGAGTTAAATTGGGATTTCGTGGTTTAACAATTTAACGCAGTTACTGGACGTTCAGGCCGGGGCCTGCCGACCCACGAATATTCTTTAGATCTTTTTAGCCGATGATAGTTCAAAGATCTCTCTCTAATTTTTGCGAGTTTCATGTTTTATACCCATAATTTTTGGTGTAATTTGACGTATTTCTAAACTCCTCCTTATTTCTTTTTATTGGTTATTTTATTTAATAACATGCCTCTTCTTTGTATCTTACTGGCTAATGACTCGTACTTACCAGACAGAGTGATGCCCCACTTTGCCAACTCACCAGTTCATTAAAACAATTATTTATTGCTTTACATCTGACATAAGTAATCAAACCTTAATTTATAATCATAAATCTTTTATTTCTTTTAACATCGCTAATTAAACTCTTTTATTGAATCTTTCCGGGGCCAGATACTTTTTTATTGCTCATTAAACTTATTTATAGAATATTTCCAGATATCAAAATGCTTGAATGACTAACTTGTTTATTTATTTACAAATGATTGCAATAGTTATTTTTTATGCTTTTAGAGTAACTTACAGTATAATATGAAATTTCCTTTAATTCATTTTGCCATATAAAAAGAATACCCTAAAATGTGAAAACAATAATTTAAAATATAAAAATATTAATTTAATTCTTACCTCTTTTTTATCCATTATATATATATATATATATATATATATATATTAAATGAAAATTCTATCCAAAATTTTATAAATTACAAAATTACAAATAATTCTTAAATTGCCCTAGCTCAATTCATATATCAAACAAGTTTAATTAAACCATGAAATATATTAATTGTCAATAAAGTGGTATTTTCCCTTAGTGATGTTTTGCGAAAGTAACCATACTTAAATTATTAAGAAATTTTTTTAATTAAAAAAAAAAAAAAAATCATAAGTATTAAGAAATAACAGTTTTCTTTATGATATTTTAAATACTTATGTTTTACTTACTGACAAATTTTGAGGTCATTAAAGTAATCATTGGAAACAAAACAAACATCCTCTTTAACTTGATTCACAACATATGTTTCATCCATAACATTCAATTGACGGTAAGAAATAATTTCTTTTAAATGGTTAGTTAGAAGTTTGCCTCCAACATCTATTCTAATAAATAAATAAATAATTAGTTAAAATTGATATTTAAAATATGTAATTTAGAGACAAGAAATTCATTTATAAAATAGCAACAGAATAAATAAAAGTTTTAATATTTTGCTTTCAAAATGAAATCTTGTATTGTAATAGTTGATTTATTTTGGTAATAATAAATATCATACCCAAATGAATGATAGATTTAATATTTTTTTTAACGTCACATTTTTTTTTTTTTTTTTTCTTTTAATACCAAGGCTGTGGAGTCAGTCAGAAAAATTACTAACACTAATTCTTAAAATTTAAAAGAACTCTAACTCCCAATACACATGTTACAGCTTTTTTCTTTAACATACATTAAAAAAAAAAAAAAAAAAGTACAGAAAAAGGATTAAGGAATAAACATTTGGATAATGGAATATTTATATTTTCTAAATAAAAAATCAAAGTGCAACACCCAACAAGCCCAAAAATCCAATATTTTAAAAATGTATAAGGTATACTAAACAATATTTCTCTAAAGTGTTAAATATGAAAAACAATGAACATACATTTTAAACTGGGGTGAGAGAGGAGGATAAAACTTCCAGTTTTATGTTAGTGATTTATGCACAACGAATTCGAGTTAGACACATAAAACTGAAGCTTTTTTGTTTTCGTTTAAAAGCTCTTTTTAAATGAACGTCAGCTTGCAACAAAACATCAGTGACATTTGCAAGGGAAGTAAACCTAGGGTGACCAAACATCTCAGATTTCTGGAGACAGTTCCCATTTTTTGACTCTTGTCCCAAGAAAACATTTTGTTCCCATAGGCCAATTTTCAAGTTTTATCCCCATTTGTTCCAACTTTTTAAAAAAAGAGAGGATTCCAGTGATTTTTGCAGAATCTGCTTATCACTCTTCACTATATCTAATGGTAGGAAATACTATATTTCAAAGCACTTGCATACCCAAAAGCATCAGAAAGCAGCTGTTGCATCAGCGAGTTCTGTTTTTTTTTTTTTGCCAATATTGCTTAAAAAAAAAATAAATAAAAAAATAAAGGTAGGTAAATAATGCTATATTATAAATAAAGTTAAATGTATTTGTAAGAGGGAATTAAAAACATACAAGTTTTTTTTTTTTTTTTTAATGCCACAAATGATTTTATTTATTTGAATATCACAAAAGTTGGTATTAAGAACAAATGCAACATAAAAATGTGTATTGTAAAAGTAGATTTTCTGCTGAACTATTATAAATATCATTGACAAATATATTCTTATGTATTGCAGATCTACTTTAAGCGTATACTTATGATATTTTAATTTAAAAATTGAATTATTCTGTTAAATGCATGGTGTCCCCACTTTTGATGAAAAAAAAAAAAGGGGGGGGGGGGGGGAGGGGGCAGACTCAGATAAAATGAAAAACTTTCCGCGAACACAAAATCTAAAGCAAAAGTTTTCTGCAAGAAAAAAAAAAAAAATTCTCTTTTGACAGTTGAGAACCGAGTTGCCTGTGATAAATAAATCTTTCAGGTTTCAGAGTCTATTGTAAAACCAAAATAGAAAAAAAAAGGAGGGGGGAATAAATATCCATAAAGGGAAGAGAAGAATGTCTTTTCATTATTTTGTCAGCACATTTAGAAGTTGTCCAGTCCTTTAGATTGTTTGATCTTCATACCAAATGCCAGTCTTTCTGCTCTATAAAATATGAATTCATTGCTTCAGAAATAATTGTGTCACAATTTGTTGGAAGAGGACCATTTACAGCTATCACCATTTCATATGATGAGCTACTTCCTTAGTGATAGGCTGTCATTTATTGTTGTGATTATCATATTGCATGACATCTTTTTTTTTTTTTTTTCTAAAATTATTTAAAACCTAGATTTATCAATTTCATTCAGACAAAAAATCTTTTTAACTAGATCAAACTATTTGTTTTCAAAAAGATAAAGAAGTCATCGCTGCAAAATCTCAAAATCAGTAGCTAAAAATATATTTGTAGGTATAACCGTTCGTTTAATTATTTGGCAAGGTGCAGGCATGGTAAATTCGCATTCTCCTAGCATAGGCGAGTCCGTAGCGAACGGCGCAGCAACTGGGGGTGATGTCAACTGTGTCGCACCGTGCCTTCCCGTGCTCGCTGATTGCGGCGTATGGGTTACCGGTCCGGAGGTTCCTCGCGAGAGGACTTTTCAAAAGTGGACACATGCAGTTTGTGATGTAAAAGCCAAAAAAAGTTTGTGGTGTGATAAGTTTCAACTGCAAGACCAGTACGTAGCCGTACAATTTTTCCACAATAACTGTTTGCAGAAAATTTTCCGCGAACACCGTACGCGCGTTCGTGTATATTATGCGGGTCTGCGAGGGGGGGGGGGGCATTTCAACATTTGTCCCCATTTCTGCATTTAAAAATTTGGTCACCTTAAACAAATCTCATCAATATTAACTATTTTATTCCTTAATAAAAAAACAACAAAATATTCAATGTGTCCTTTGGTTAGGTGCAGGTAAAAAAAAAAAAAAAAAAAAATAAATAAATAAAACTTTTTTTTTTTTTTTTTACTCCAAAGAAAGAGGTACATGTTTATTTTGGTTAAGATTTTGTCTTTGATGGTAAAAAGAATGAAAATAGAAAAGTGCAAAAAAACTTGAAAATGTACAGTTGTTTTAATGAGTGTTCAGTCACTCATACAAGGACAGGACAGCCAAAAATATTTTTAGATTAAACAATGCCCATCCTAATCTTCTCTAGCTGAGGCCCTGAATAAATTTAATTATTAATAATCAAGATATGACAAATATCATATCCATTTTCTTGCCTATACTTATTTATTATTAACACGTCAATAAACTCTAAAATAACTAGGCATTTATTAATGTACATAGTTGAAAAAAAAAAAAAATCAGTTTCATAAATTTAAAATAAAATACAATTTGTTTTATTTTGCTTCAAATTGTATAACAGAAGCCAGAATCGGAGTTTGCAGGCTCTTAGTGACTCCAACTCCATCAAAAATCTGCCTGATTCTGACTCCACTGCCGTGCCTGATACATTCAACAAATTTCACTAAATATTTTTTAAACTTTTGTATGACACTTCACATATTATGCAAGCACGGAAATTTTATTTGCTCCTCAGTTTACTTTCGAAATTATTACAATTAAAATGGTATAAATAATTTTTCTGCAGTTTTCTTTTCTTTTTCTTTTTTTTTTTTTTTTTAAGTGTGACAGGAATACTGCTTTCAGTCAGATATTTTGTGTCGTCATCATTTGTTGTGTATTCATCTCAAATATGTCAAGATGTATTTTCCTTTGCAACAAATCAAAAATATATTAAATTAAAATTAAGATAAAAACCTTCAAAAGAAAATTTAAGAAATTAATATATTAACCATTGCTAAGGAACACAACTTCATATTTTAAGGTAAAAAACCAGCTATTTATTTTATTTATTTTTTACGCTTTTTGTATATTTAGATCAGATTCCCCCTTTTTTCCCCCTCTTGCATGCAGTTAAAAAAACATTTAAAGTAAAATTGAGTTCAATACATGGAAAGTTTTAGTATAGGACCCTTTGGGGAAATTTGAAATTTGGCCCCAAAATAGCTTGAATGTTACATGCCAAGATTTTAACTGACACAACTGCAATAGCCATTTTAATTCATTGCTAAAACAACAACAACAAATAAAATAAAATAAATAAAGCCACCAAGAGGGTCCTATACTAAATCTGTACCATAGAAATTTTAAGAAATGAATATAGCAACTGTTGCTAAGGGACACAAAACAGTTACCACATAATTACATGGAAGAATAGAATAAAAATTCCTGTCATACTAAATTAAATTCCGTTTTGTAGTACAGAATTTATTACTTAGAAAACAAAAATAGGCTTGAGATTTTTTATTTTCTATTCTATTTTTCCCCCTTTTAGTGTAGTTATCATAAAAATAGTTATTCAATAATTTTTCTAAATTATACTCATTTACTAAATCTAGATATAGCAGATTCTTAATTAATTGGTGTCAGGTTATCCAGGACAGCACAAAAGAAAAAGGCATAAAAAATGAAATTAAGAATCAAATTCATAAATGTTCTGGTTATTCCAGTACAAAAAAAATTTGGGAGATACTACAGACATTTGTAAATTATAAGTCTAACCATCAACAGGTAATGATTTTATCAAAATGTATTTTTAAATAATTTTTATTTTCCAACATACCTGCAAGTTGCATTTCTTAATTTCTTTCCTTTGATATGGGGGATGAGATGTGTAAAGGAGAATCCTGAGTCTACAACCATACAGCACATTTCAGATGGTTTATCTTTGAGATAATGATATGCAGAAAGTGCTCCAGCTATCAATTAAATAATAAAATTAACAATTAAAAAACGATTGGACATTTCACACTATAGAAGTTAATTACACCAATTCAATTTTACACCCATTTTATTATTTTAAAACTTATCCAACCTCTCTGTGATCATTTATTCTTGAAATATTGTCCACACACACACACACAAACAAACTAACACACTGATACTATACCAATTTTGAGGTTTTCAGATTCCTTACACCTCAAATGTGTAAAAATACTAAAAAACTGCATCTAAAATTTTCACAATTACCCAAGTTCCCCCATATCTATAGCATGACAGAAAACTAAAAAATTAAAACAACAAAACTTATTTAATTTTTAAAACAAATGCCTGTGTGCGATACTTAAAACAAAGAGTCTTGGTAGCTTTATTTCAAAAAGTCTACTTTTGTAAAACGATATATAATTTTATGAAAAAGCTAAATATTTATGAAAAAAAATATAGTTTTGTGAAATTGTTTAATTACTTTGTAAGTACAAATATAATACAGATTTTTTTTTCTTTTGATAATTGATAAAATAGGCTATTTTCCCTTAGACTATTAAGAAAACTTTTTTTTTTTTTTTTAAAGCCAATTAACAGACTACACAAAAATTTTACTCAAATTACAGAAATAAGAGACCATTTTATCAGTTTTTTTTTTTTTTTTTTTTTTAAGCTTATTCCAGAAATATGCAGATATTTCCCTATAAAACATACATTCTGTTTTTTCTTTTTTTTTTTTTTAAGCCAATTAACAGACAACACATAAAATTTTTTACTCAAATTACAGAAATAAGAGACCATTTTACCAGCTTTTTTTTTTTTTTTTTTTTTTTAAAAAAAAGCTTATTCCAGAAATATGCAGATATTTCCCTATAAAACATACATTCTGATTTTTTTTTTTTTTTTATGTCTGACAATTGAAGTACACAAGGTTCTTGCAGCTCATTACCAGAAGGCAGAGATGTGTCATTGCTAACTAACAAAATTTAAATTTAATTGTTACTAATTGTTTAAATATGTAACTTTTTCTGAACAATTACTAAAATAGGTAATTATTTGCTGCTAATTGACAAAAATTCCTGCTTTTTCTCAAAGCTGTCTTTTGAAATAAGATTAATTTGCTACAATTGAGAAAAATTCTCACCTCCCCCCCCCCCCCCAGTCTAATTGCTTAAATTGGCTCTATTTATTTTTATTAATTACAAAAAAATGTGTTCATTTTATATGCTAACAGTAATAACATTTTTAAAATGTCTAATTTTTGTAAAGAAGGGATAAGATTTGAAATTTGATAAGAGATTCAATCTAGATAAATCCCTGAAAACAAAACAACATTTTATGGAAATAAATAAATAAAAACTCTTACGATTAATTCTGAGTATAGAATGAAATTTATAATCCTCAAACAAAATCTCTGTTATTGATTCTTGCATGGAAACAAAATTGAAGTAAGGTTCTGTAATTATTAAGCAAGTATCTTTAAAATCTACCTGTAATAACAATAACAATTAAAAACATTAAAAATTAAATTTTAATTAAAAGTTAAAATATACAAATAAAATTTGTTTTATTATAGTATTTTCTAAACATTATCAAGAATATATATACATATATTCATATAATTGTAGAATGCAACAAAAATACATGATAAAATGACAAATTTATCCATAATAAGATATTCAGAATATATCAGGGGTGCAGATTATGTCCGAACGTCCGAACGAGGTTCGGGCAAATTTTGAAAATTTTTTTAAGAGAAAATAAAAATGTAAATCAAAAATAACAATTTGCTACTTTGAAGTGCTTATAATATACACTAACAGTGATATTTTTACGTTACACTGTATACTTATTCTCTTAAAGATTTATTACATAGAACAAATCACTTTGTATAGCAAAGTAGATTTTTGCATTATTGAGGGAAATTTATACTGTGTTTGGGGGAAATTTCCGAGGTCTGAACATTTTCTGCACCCCTGGAATATATATATCTAGGAATAGTTAAAAGAAATATATTAATGCATAACAGCACAAGTTTGTTTAGATGCAATACCTAACACTTGAAAATTACTTGAAGAAATTATTTACACTTACATTAAAAGCATCTCGAAAGATATAGTCCCACACTTGTTTTTGTACATCCCAATTCAAAAGATAACCCTAGATAAATAAATATAATATATATTTAGAAACAATGTCAATATTTAATTAATAGTTTTTTGCAATAAAAATACTTCACTAAAACAATAAATTTCTTTTCTTTCTTTACTTTAAGACTAGAATTTATGTATTCTAAACTGCACAAATATATGATTCTAAAAATATGTGAGTCTTCTATAAAATGATAACTGATATTAATTTTTTTTTGAACAGAGTAATAATAATAATAATAATAAAAAAAAAAAAAAAAAAAATGAAACAAATGTGATGATATATAAAGGAATGAAAAATTAAATATATAGCAATTTTTGCAAATTACAACGAATGTTTTAAAACATGGTTAAAACTATTTTGTTTATTTATTCAGAAGATATTTAGCTCTCTGGTGGAATGTTAGATTTATCTAAATATAGCGATTTATTAAGCAGTAAAATATTTCAATGTACACACTTTTCATACATAATCTACACACATTTTGGAAAAAATAAAATAAAATAAAATAAAAGCTTTATTTATTTCTTAATATATAGAATTTTTGGAATTTTTAAGAAGAAAAGGAGGAGCTTGAATCACTTTATCATTATAAAAAGTTTCAAAGGCCTTTGTTTTAAATAGATATTTCTTTTGAATGGATAGCTATTCTTTTAAATATTTTTAATTATCCTTTATGGATATAGATACCTATTAAAATAACTGTATTTTGTTATTATTATTATTTTTTTAAACATTCATTCATATATCATTTTACAGCTTTCTTTCACTTTCATTGCAGAAATAACTTCTGGAAAAATTAGTACACACTTTCAAAAGATACAAGCTGATGAATATACATTGTTTTGATTGCAGTTCCAGAAAAAAAAAAAAAAAAAAATGATATTTTGTTTATAAAAAATATTTATTTTTTAATAAATATTTTAAGAAATTACCCTTTCAAAGGCATATAAATAAAACAATCCTGAATAATCTTTAATTTCATCAAGCTGACTACCAACAAAAACACGCCTCCTTTCATTCTTGACTTTAGTGATGTAGTTTGGAATAATCCTGAAAATAATAAAATTAATTATCATCAAAATAATCATTATATGTCATTTAGAAAGTTTTTCTCATAATAATTACAAATTAGTGGTTTAAATGATATGAGAGTTCACATTTTAAGAAATTGTAATATAGCTAGACAACCAAATCAGATTTCCTACTATTTAACCCCTTAACGCGCGCTGTCCTCGCTGTGAGGACGCAAAATTTAAGATCCAGCTGCAAAAATTCATCCCAGAAAATTTTTAGCAAAAATTCACGTTTATAACATATCAGAAAAGGAGGGTTTTTTAAACCTTAAAATTTAGAATTTATTTTAGTTTAATTTAGTTCATGAATTCCGGTGGCAGTATAATTTAAAAATTTCAAATTGTCTTGCGCCGCAAAGGGTTAATAGAAATACTAAATAAAAGTTACTGCTGCCACTGTTTATTCTGTGTGTCTGAGCTGAGGTCCTATTTTCTTATGAATGAGAGGTCACAAGAGATACCGATGTTTAATGAATAACCAAGGGAGATTTTACTTAGTCTGGAATTTTTAAGCTATCAATAAACAAAGTTATCAATTGAAAATGTTATGCTAAGAATTTCCAGTCTGCAAATCGCCTAATAGTTGCTTCTCAGGGTCAAATCATTTAATTGAAACAGTCTTGCTTCTATACATGAAATGCTCGGGGAAAAGAGTTATATTTAAAATATCATCATATTATTATGCCAAAAGATATAAAAAAAATCTTTTCAAAATTGAAACGTCCATTTCTTTCTGCTTCTGACGATGATTGTCTTTTAATATATATTCTTTTTTCTTATTAACTGAAATTTTTGATTTGGTCATTTAACTGAATTGCGATATTGAGGGAGATTTAGAATGTGTTTGGGGAAATTTCAGAGGTCTAAGTATTTTCTGCACTCCTGCTATTATATTAAGGCCCTCATATAACACTCTTTTACATCATTCTGCTTCTGTATATCAGTGTCACCTACCGGTTAACATCTATAAAAAGTTAATAATTATTATAATTTCGCACAATAAAGATTGAAAAATTTGCAATTTGGTGCTATTTTAAACAAATGATGATGCAATATGACAGCCATCTAAAAAACCAAAGAATGTTAATAACAGCAGTGCTGTGTGCAGTCCGATATACAACTAAATTAAATAGGCATAATTCTTCATAACATCCATCTTACACAGCTAGTTTGGTAGTACATTTATATAATACAGAAGCTGAGAAATTTCTTTCTATAAAAGAGGTTACATTACAGCATACCAGAATAACAAATTTAAATAATTTAATAAATTGTACTGGCTATAGATAAATAAATTAATAATAATGAAATTGATAAATAATTTTCATGAAGTGTATGAAAAAAGAAAAATCTCATGGCTCACAGTATTGTTGGATTTTGCTGAGTGTGAGTCGCCAAACAGTGTGGCAGTCCTCAAATGGAAAAATACTCATGTATATTAAAAATCAGCTGGTGATGTAAATAATGAGCTCTTGTAACCGTAAGTGTAATAAAAGATAACTACCTATATTTAAATTTTGTATTTATTAGTTTTCAAAAATGTTACTGATTACAATTAATGCAACTTACTGTGATCACAAATACTGTTACCAATCACTTATTGTTCTCGAATTCTAATGACCATCAATATTTCCTTCCGTATAACTTTAATCAGTTTATGTAATGAGTTTTTCATTTTGTGTTATCATTTTCACAGCAGACCAATTCTTGAATTTTAAAGCGAACTTGAGTTAATCTTTCCATACAATGACAAAAGCTACATTAAATTACATTCATTTTCTTAGAAAGCGACAAAAATTTTTAGGAGGATTTTGATGCCCTTTTGAACAGTATCATACAAAAGTTACAGCTTTAGCATAGGATCCCTAGGCGACTTTAAAATTTTTGTCCCACTTTGACTGTGAATTAAAATGGCTATCACAGTTGTGTAAGTAAAGACCCTGGCGACAAACATTCAAGTTACTGCGATGCTAAATTTCACATTTCGCCATTGGAGGTCCTATACTAATGCATTTCCCAAGCTATCTACCTTCTACATTCTATAATGAGAGTTTTTCGTATATAAACTTGGAGCTGATTTGATGTGTCGTCCTTAAAGTAAAAAAAAAATAGCCAAATTACCTGGCGAACATATTTAATTTCTTTCAAAAATCATAGTTATTTAAATAACGTATAATAAGAAAGCAATCAATAATGTGAAATAATATTTCGTACAACATATATCACGAAAATATACATCTGGCATGTTTATTTTCGTATTACGTTTTTGACAACCAAATGCAAAACTCGCCATGGATGACAGACCATGCCATATCATCAAATCTATGCCATAAATTTTAGTAACCATTAGGAAATTAGCAAATTCCAACAACATTAAAAAAAAGCCACGATAGAAATTAAAAGATAATGATTCAATACTTAGGAGCAGCATCTGTAGCAAATCCAGCTTTTGCATTATAGCCTCCGTTATCTAAAATAAATACTTTCGATGGTAAATCGGGAACCATTCTAAACGTTAAGTGCAAAGGAATACATGGAATCAGAAAACACAACTTATGAAATGATATAAAAAAATCATGTATATTTATTCTTATATGTAAGTTAGCAAAGCATAAAATGTAATTTTAAAGCATCAACTTAAGACAAGTACATATATATATATATATATTTTACAAAAAAAGCATTATTTTTTCAAACATTTCTATATTCCTATTTATTTGTTGTTGTTGGAGGTTTTCTTTGAGACCTATTCCTATTTATTTAAAACGCGCTGCCGGTATAAACAAAAACAAACAAACAAACAAAAACTTCGATATAAAATATGAACATACGATAGACTGTTCCAAATATGTTCGATTTATAAGTTCGAATGTATTCGATAAACAGGAAACAACTTTAAAAATCCATTTTTCTTTTTTATTTTCAAAACTTTTATGAAAACGAAATAGTCTGGAATTAAATACTGTATCTGAATTATATTCTATTATTAGAAATGCACAAAAATTTACAAATTTTCATGTACAATTTTACTGTTCAAATTTTATAGCATTTAAATGTTGGCAATAGTGTTTATTGTTGGTTGCTTGTAAACATTTAAAGCGGCATTTATTCCTGTGAAGTGTTAAAAATATTTATTATTAAAAAAGAAAAAAAATGGAACTTAAAGATGTGGCTGTAGATTTGACTACTGGATCTTATGATGAAGAAGGTGTTTTCAGCAAACATAATGAAACATCTGCTTCAAAAAAGTTTAACGTTGAAGATACATTTTGTTCGTTAAAAAATTTTCGTACTGTTCGTGTAATCAAAGAATGCCTTCTTCAGAAAATGCTTGTTGTAGAAGGTCGTTTCTTAGGTGATGACAAACCTGCTATAATCGTTGTTGAGAAATCACCTTTTGTGGTTAAAGACGTGGCTAATATTTTTAGTGCTGATTGTCGTCTAGAGCTTAAGTTTAGAAATGATATTTATGCAAACTATCACGTGTATCCTCCTAGTGGCTTTAACGGTAATAGTTAAAGAAATGTTACAAATTGTTTTTTCTTTAAGCTTCACTTTACAAAAATTAATATTAAAAAAAAATGTATTTAACAAGTGCATTACTGCAAATTTCTGTTCAATTCTAAGTTTCCCGCATGCTTCAAAAAAGCACAGGGTGCTGCTAGTAAAAGAAAAGCATTTTTTAGATTCTTAAGGGCACAATTAACATTTGAAAGCAAGACAAAATTTCAATTATGAGTATGCATACTAGAAAAAATACTTAATTTTAACTTTCTTTACTTTTGCTTGTTATTAATATATGAACGCATGTTGATCGTCATACAGAATACTTTCATTCATGTTTATAGAATTTATCTTCGTTTGAAGGATATTTCCAACAAACGTACAATTTTTTTAGATGAGGAGCAAGAAGGTGCTATTTTTTCAATCAAAGTTCAGGCAGGGTGCAGCACCTTTCTGAAACTATCTGGGGGAAACTGTATAAATTAATATCTAAGTTCATTTTTAATCTACTAATCTCATTTTTGTTTAGTAAGCAGGGGTAGGAAATTCACTGAAAATCAGTTGTTCCTGCAGCTTCTGTTTGAGAAATGCACATAAGGTGGTCAGAAGTCAGGGAATCATGTAAAAGTCAGAGAATTTCGACAAATTTTCTGGAAAAAATCTATATTATAAGCTCGTTATTGTGAATTACTAAATTGTTCACTATTTTTGTGAAAATTTTGAAGAAATAAACAGCGTAATTCAGGGAAAATGATGAAAAATAGTCTTGCAAAAGTTATAATGTTAACCACCCTGTGCACAGCTCAGATTTCAATAGAATTCACTCGAGTGTATATGGCAACCTTTAATATTATTTAGCAAAAAACCAGGGCTGGTTTTCTGCCCCATGCCAGTGATATCAGCCATAACTGGTTTAAACTGGCAACAACTGGCAAAAACCCATTTCATGGCATAATCTGAGCTGTTATAACAGTACCAAACATTTAGGTTAAGCTTTACTATAGGGCACCCATTGGCAATTTGTAACTCTGTGATGCAATTCACAATTCAGTGTGTATCGACACTTTTTAATAGTAATCTTTTTTGTAACGGAAATTTGTTTTTCTTTTTGTGCCGACCATTTGTGCATGTTTATTGTAATATGGCTCAACTGAATGATTTTTCTTAATGTGTTTTTGCGATTAAAAAATTAATTTTTTGATTTTTTTAAAATTATTTTTTTAATAAATGGAATTATTTAGGGAATAATTAGTGCATGGTAGTAATTCATGCAGTCCCCATAGCAGAAAATGCAAGACGCACGACATACATCACATATTTTTTTTTTTAGTCTGCAGATTATTTCCAAATCAGCATTATGCAGCAATTCCAAATACCCCGATTTTGGCAAGAAAGATAGCGATTTTTTATCTTTTTCCATCCACAACATAAGTGTCAATATTCATCTTTAACACACTTTATTAAATTCTAGAATGTATAAAGAGGTAGAACTGTTCAATACTCATTGCGAATCCTTGAGATTTCTATTTTTTTTCCCCATCAGCTACATAAATGTCAATATTATTTTTTTAAACTTACTTAATTAGATTCTAGAACTTATAAAGATGTAGTAACATTCAATATCTCACTTATATTTGTTTTAGTCCTTCTCCCCCCCCCCCCCCCCCAAAGTTAACAATCAATGATTGAATGTTCCACAAAAGCATTGTAATTTTTAAGCTTTCTCCATCCACAGCATAAATGTCAATATTCATTTGAAACATGCTTTATTAGATTCAAGAACCTATAAAGAAGTAAAATTGTTCAATATCTCTCACTCATGAAATTTTTTTAGCCCCCCCCCCCCTTTTCCCCCCACTAACGATTGGCAATCAAACGGCTCGCAGAATTCTTGTGATTTCAAATCTTTCTTCATTTGCAACATAAATCTCAATGCTCTTTTTAAACTTATTTACTTAGATTCCAAAACCTATAAAAAGGTAGAATTGTTTACTATCTCTCACTCGTATATTTGCTTTACTCCCCCTCCCCCTCCACTAACGATCATCATTAATCAAACGCTCCATACAAGCATTGTGATTTCCAATCTTTTTCCATCCAGAGCATAAATGTCAATGTTCATTTTAAACTTACTTTATTAGATTCTGAAGCCTATAAAGAAATAGAACTGTCCAATATCTCCCATTCATATAATATTTTGCGATCCCCCCTACCCCCTTTACCATTTGCTACTGATCGTTAATGAAACTCCCTGCAGAAGTGTTGAGATTCCTATTCTTTCTCTATATGCAGCCTAACTGTCAATATTTTGTTTAAATTTGCTTCATTAAATTACAGAACCTATTTAGAGGTAGAACTGTTCAATATCACTCACTACTCATGTAATTTTTGTTATTGCATCTTTAAAAATATACTAGATTTTGTATCGATTTCAAAATTTGATGATCTTGACACATTTTTGTTTGAATACCAGTATTTTTATAAATGGATCGCTAGCCCTATAGAAGAAGAAATTGGATCTGAAAGACCAGGTTTATTCGGAAAGTCTTTTATTGAGCTGTCAAAGAAAATACCTGTACTTATTAAGTTACTTAACCCATTGAATGCCACTATATGAATCTCGCTGAAAAATTTTGCATTTCCGTATGCTTTGGGTTACAAAATGCATCCCTAATTATATGTAGTTTAAATAATTTAAAAGAACAATTATTTTTTATAAAATAAATTAAAAGACCTTACTTAGGCTTCATCTTCTGCAAGAAGCTTTTCGTGGGAGGATCCTTCCCCTTTGTCAATTGCAAACTGTGCTTGTGGGCCTTGGCTATTTATAGCTTTACTTCGTTCTTCTAATAGGTAGCGCCACTGCGGATCTATTTTGGCAGACTCGTGGTCATTAATGGCGACATTATCACTAATTATCTCGATACTCTCTCTGTACAACGCGTAAGTATGGTTATTGTAATTGGCCAATTTTTCAACGTCATTAAATTTGATATCTATTTTATTTTCGTAATATGTTCGAGCATGCGCAGTAGTAAATCGGGCAAATTTAATATCATTTTCATGTTCTTTGAGGCGTGTTTTTATTTTTCTTTTTGTAACTCCTATGTAACTTCCGGTATTTTTATCGGAGTATTCTATAGGGATTTTGTAAACTCCGGCGGTTTCAAGGGGGGAGGGGAATAATATCTTTATTGTTTCTAATAATTTGGAAAATATTCGGGTTGGGCTTTATTGGGATGTTTAGATTAAATTTATTAGCGGTATTTTTTGCTTTATTTGAGGTTCTTGATTATATGGTATTGAAAATGTAAACTTTTGTTGCGTTTTTTGATGGTTAGGAATTTGATTTAACTGTTTTATTCTTTTTTTATATAATTTTTCAACAAGGAATTTCGGATATCTGGCTTCAACGGTTAATTTTTTAATAAATTTAAGTTCTTTATTTAAGTCTTTTTTATTATTGCATACTAATATTGCACGATTAATGTAACTGTGGATTGTTTTAATTTTATATCGATAAGGGGTTTTGCTTCTATTGTTAACTATTTTGTTGCTGGTCATAGGTTTCCTGTAAACAGTGGTTCTTATTTTATTATTTTCACGTTTAATTTTTACATCTAAATAGTTAATTTCGTTATCCTGCTCGGGTTCATAAATAAATTTAATATTTTTGTCTAGCAGATTTAATTCATTAAGTATTTCATCTATATTCTGATCTTTTTTAATTATTGCAAAAACGTCATCTACGTACCTAACCCAAAAAATGATTTTATCTTTCATTAACTTAAAAATATCTGCTTCAAGTGTTCTTAATTTAAATTCAGCTATTATCCCTGAAATGGGTGATCCCATTGGCACCCCCATACAAAATCCCTATAGAATACTCCGATAAAAATACCGGAAGTTACATAGGAGTTACAAAAAGAAAAAGAAAAACACGCCTCAAAGAACATGAAAATGATATTAAATTTTCCCGATTTACTACCGCGCTTGCTCGAACATATTACGAAAATAAAATAGATATCAAATTTAATGACGTTGAAAAATTGGCCAATTACAATAACCATACTTACGCGTTTTACAGAGAGAGTATCGAGATAATTAGTGATAATGTCGCCATTAAGAGGTGACAATACCTAATCTCGCCGGCAGCCTTCGCCCATGTTATTCTATGGGAAAATTTGTTGCGACAATTACACATTACCTAATGAATATTTTTTAATTCTGTTTTCACAGTCAGAAAATTCATAACCGTTAAATGAGTACTCATTTTTGAAAAATTCATTTTTTTTTAATTTTTACATTTTAATTTTGAGTTCAAAAACGTGATTTTTCACAAAATGCATTTTTCTCATTTTCTAGTCGCAAAATGAAATACTAAAATTTAAAAAAATAAATTTTTGGAAAAGAAGTACTAATTTAACACGTATGAATTTTCTAAATGTGAAAACAGAATTGAAAAATATTCATTAGGTAATGAGTAATTATGTGAACAAATTTTCCCATAGAATAACATGGGCGAAGGCTGCCGGCGAGATTAGGTATTATCCGCTCTTAATGACCACGAGTCTGACAAAATAGGTCCGCAGTGGCGCTACCTATTAGCCCAGTAGCAGAAATTTTTCTGTCAATCTGCGACAACTATTTACGCAAGAAAATAATCTACAGCATAATTTCACAATGAGTTACGGGGAAAAAAAAATTACTGGATTCAGTAAGCATATTTTTATCACAAGTTTGCATTTATCTAATGTTATTAATCTGTCAGATATGTCAAAGCATTGTAGTTATAGAATTTCCATTACATACAGGGTTTAATCCAGCTTTTTAAAAATGGTACCCCATTTGTGAATTTATAAAATAATTTGTGAAAAAATCAAGTAAGTTTGTGAAAATAATGCTTCAGAAGAATTAACCAAAATGCGCAAAGACAAAGAGTTTTTTTTTTTATTTAAAAATACATTTAAAAAATAAAATGGAACAGTTGTAAAATAAATATATATGTTGGCCAGTTATTTTTTATGCGCAAGATAAGAAGGTTTTTACTTAGATATTTACCATTTTCTTCAGTAAATATTCAAACTGAGGGTATTTTTATATGTTTGATGCAGCGAAGCTTATAAAAATATTGCTGAGAATCAGAATTGACTTTGTGATAGTGCTGCTTTGCTGAAAGTTGATTTTGTGAAGGTACCTCATTGCCAAAAGTTGACTTTGTGAAGGTACCCCATTGCCAAAAGTTGACTTTGTGAAGGTACCCCATTGCCAAAAGTTGACTTTGTGAAAGTGCCTCAATGGGGTACTAAATTTGTTCTGGATTAAACCCTGACATATAGCTAGATAAAGAGTTAGCATTAACAATTATCTTTCGTATTGTATAAGAACTACTATTTTGTTTATGATTTTGTTCATACTGACTCTAGTAAAATACTTGCAGGAGACTCTAAACATTGAAATTAATGCAACTTCCTAAGATTTTCTGGTTCCTGTGTAACCAGATGGAGGGACATTAAGACGTATAAACTTTCTCTTATCAACACAATTATAATTTGTTCGTCATTGCCATTTGTACATCTTAATTGCATTTTGCTCACCTTCTCAATGTCTGAGCCCCAACTTTCACAGAAAACTTGTAATACTGGAATTGAAAATGTATTTAACCCATTAGGCGCCAAAACTCCCGCTGCAGGAATATTTAATTACGAATTTTTTTTTCTCTACAATAATTAAGATAAATATATATTTTTATTTTTTACATTGAACACTGAAGTGCCTAGCTTTGCTGGTAATCTTTTCAAAAAGTTTGTAATGCACATTGTATTTTTATTTATTTATTTATTTTTTTTAATTATTCAAACAAAATCATCTGTTTCTATTGCATAAGAAGAGAAAATCGCTAAAAATAACTTATTATTCAAGTGCAGGGGTTTAAAATGATTGATATTAAATAAAAAATTCGTTTATTAAATTATAACAAACAGGGATCAAGAAAATTTCAGAGAGTTATGCAGTTTATGAACATCTATTCTATCTCCATTAGGTTCCATGTCTCCCATTTTGGAACTATATCATATCTTTGAACAAAATAACTGTTCTTTTTAAATTATATATGATTAGGAATGCATTTTGTAACCAAAGCGTACGAAAATGCAAAATTTTTGAGTGAGATTCATGTTGCGGGATTAAGTAACTTAATGGGTTATGTAACATCAATGAGTTAAGTAACTTAATAAGCACAGGTATTTTCTTTGACAGCTCAATAAAAGACTTTCAAATAAAACCTGTGATCCTTTCAGATCCAATTTCTTTTTTTATAGTGCTAGCGATCCATTTATAAAAATACTGGTATAAACAAAAGTGTGTCAAGATCATCAAATTTTGAAATCGATACAAAATCTAGTATATATTCAAAGGTGCAACAACAAAAATTACATGAGTAGTGAGTGATATTGAACAATTCTACCTTTAAATAGGTTCTGCAATTTAATGAAGCAAATTTATTGAAAAATTTTTTTTTTTTCGACTGAGTGAAAATAATGCTTGGACCGGGAGTCGAACCCCGGATCTTTAACTTACAAGGTCAAGGCTCTACCAATTGAGCTATCCAGGCCGACAACCGGTCGGCATTACTCACTCAGACAACCTTTAGGCAGAAACATCTGGTCTATCATGTAGGCATTATTTTCACTCTGTCAGAAAAATGGCATTATTTTCACTCAGTCAGAAAAACTGGCATTATTTTCACTCAGTTGGAAAAATAAAAATTTCAGTAAATATGATTTTCTTCCAATCAGTTGATTGTGTGATTTTAATAAAAATTGAAGCAAATTTAAACAGAATATTGACAGTTATGCTGCATATGGAGAAAGAATGGGAATCTTCTGCAGGGAACTTCATTACCGATCGGTAGCAAATGCTAAAAGGGGGGGGGGGGGGGAGGTCCCAAAAAATTATATGAATGAGAGATATTGAACATTTCTATTTCTTTATAGGTTTCAGAATCTAATAAAGTAAGCTTAAAATGAACATTAACATTTATGCTCTGGATGGAGGAAGATTGGAAATTACAATGCTTCTATGGAGCGTTTGATTGCTGATCGTTAGTGGAGAGGGGGGGGGGTAAAGCAAATATACGAGTGAGAGATAGTAAGCAATAATTTTTTTTAGGTTTTGGAATCTAAGTAAATAAGTTTAAAAAGAAAATTGAAATTTATGTTGTAGATGGAGAAGATTTGAAATCGTAAGAATTCCGCGAGCCGTTTGATTGTTGATTGTTAGTGGGGGGACACACACAAAGTTGCATGAATAAGAGATATTGAATAATTTTACTTCTTTATAGGTTCTAGAATCTAATAAAGCATGTTTCAAATGAATATTGACATTTATGCTGCGGATGGAGAAAGCTTAAAAATTACAACGCTTTGATTTTGTGGAACGTTTAATCACCGATCGTTAGCGGGGGGAGGGGATATCAGTGAGATATTGAACAATTTTATTTCTTTATAAGTTCTTAAATCTAATTAAGTAAATTTAGAAAAATAATATTGATATTTCTGTTACTGATGGGGGGAAAAAATGGAAATCGCAAAGATTTCGTGATCTGTATGATAGCCGATCGTTAACAGGGGGTAAGGGGGAGGGGTCACAAAAAAATTATATGAGTGAGAAATATTGAACAATTCTACCTCTCTATAGGTTCTAGAATTTAATAAAGCGTATTTAAAATGAATATTGACATTTATATTGTGGATGGAAAAAGATAGAAAATTGCTATCATTCCTGCCAAAATCGGGAGATTTGGAATTTCTGCATAATGCTGATTTGGAAATAATCTGCAGACTAAAAAAAAATCTGCGACGTATGTCGCGTGTCTCGCCTATTAGAAGAACGAAGTAAAGCTATAAATAGCCAAGGCCCACAAGCGCAGTTTGCAATTGATAAAGGGGGAGGATCCTCCCACGAAAAGCTTCTTGCAGAAGATGAAGCCTAAGTAAGGTCTTTTAATTTATTTTATAATTATGTTGTGCTTCATTTAAAATGTAAATAAGTTAAAACAATTATTTTGTTTGAAGGTATGATATAGTTCCAAAATGGGAGACTTGGCACCTAAATGGAGGTAGAATAGATGTTGATAAACTGCATAACCCTTTTAAATTAATTTTCTGTATCCTTGTTTGTTATAATTTAAGAAACAAATTTTTTAATTTATATCCATCGTTTTAAACCCCTGCACTTGATTAAAAAGTTATTTTTAGCGATTTTCTTTTCTTATGCAGTAGAAACAGACGATTTTGTTTGAATAATTAAAAAAAAAAAATTTTGCATTACAAACTTTTTGAAAAAATTACCACTTTAACGTTCAATGTAAAAAATAAAAAATATATTTATCTTAATTATTGTAGAGAAAAAAATTCTTAATAAAATGTTCCCGCAGCGGGAGCTTTGGCACCTACTGGGTTAAATTCGCAGTTTCAATTCCAATATCACAAGTTTTCTGTGAAAGTTGGGGCTTAGACATTGAGAAGGTGAGCAAAATGCAATTAAAATGTACAGATGGCGTTGACGAACAAACTGTGATATTTGATAAAAGAAAGTTTATACAGCTTAATGTCCCTCCATCTGGTTACACAGGAACCAGAAAATTTTAGAAAGTTACATTAATTTCAATGTTTAGAGGCTCCTACAAGTATTTTACTAGAGTCATTATGAACAAAATCATAAACAAAATAGTAGTTCTTGTGCAATATGAAAGATAATTGCTAATGCCAACTCTTTACCTAGCTATATGTAATTAAAGTTCTATAACTACAATGCTTTGACATATCTAAAATAACATTAGATAAATGCAAACTTGTGATAAAAATATGCTTACTGAATCTGGTAACTTTTTTTCCCCCATAACTCACTGTGAAATTATGCTGCAGATTATTTTCTAATGCATTAAATAGTTGTCGCAGATTAACAGAAAAATTTCTGCTACTGGGGATGCAGTACAGATTATAATGCATTTTCTGATGCGTGTGCAACGAATTAGGGGAATCCAGTGATGTTTTTTTGGTTTTAATATCGGGATACTGATTGCTGCAGTCCAGATTTTTATACATTTTCTGATTCATGCACTATGAATTAGGGGTATCCAGTGATGTTTTTTTGGATTTAATATCGGGATACTCATTGCTGCAGTACAGTTTTTTATGCATTTTCTGATTCATGTACCTCGAATCAGGGGTTTATAGTGATGCTTTTTTTCCATTTTAATATTAGAATACTGACTGTTGTAGCGTGGATTTTCATGCATTTTCAGATTTGTGCACAACGAATAAGCTGCATCCAGTGATTTTATTTATTTATTTTTGTGATTGCTTCTGTACAGATTTTCATGCAAGGCTGAAATTTGGAAAATTTGTGGAAAATCTTCAAGTTATACATAATTCATATAACACTGAATTTTATGTGCTAAAGCTTAAAAGCCCTCTGATTTTTTTTTTTTTTTTTTGTAGCTCAAATTTTCTATTACTGTTTTAAATGTTTATTTTATTAATCTTAAATATGCTTAGTTTATTTCAGTGAATTTCAAAACAAGCACCAGAGTGAAACAATAATTTATTTTATTAAATTGTATTTTTGATATTTTGTAATGACTCAGAGTATCGATTTACAATGTGATTCATAGTATCGACTCATCCGATGAGCTGTACATCGGCAATAGCAATGGGTGCCTTATAGTAAAGCTGTTCCGACATTTAAATAAAATACATTTTAGTCAGAATAAATAGCATATAAAGTATGGTGAATACTGTAATTAAAAAAAATATCATATAGTCGAACCTAATTAATGTGAATCTCAAGGGGAACAAAATAAAATGTTCATTGTTCATGTTATCAGTAGTTTATGCTATCAGTAACTAATCTTCATATAACTACACTAATCTTCATTTTGATGGGGATTGTAGAAACAGTTCATGTTAAAAATAATTCACATTAACGAGGTTCGACTGTATATTAAAAAGAAAAATGTTACTGCTGCTGCTATCAGAATTTTTTTTTTTTTGTCTGCAACTGCATCTCCTCGTGAACAAGGGGGTCCTCAGTATCGCAAAAGATACCCGTGTTTGCCAACATTTTTATCCTGGTTAGAAATTTATATCACCTTAATTAAGAAAGTTATTATTTGTAAACAACATGTTAATAAAGCTATTATAATTGCTAACCTGCAAATAGTTTATCTAAACGCATCTGAAAGTCTTCTATAGAAAGAAGAAACTAAGGTAGAAATTTTTGTGCATTTTATAAAAGAGATCTCATTGTAATATATCGAAATATGCTAAATACATCTGTACCATTTGAAAGAGGGTTTATTCTGAATTATAGGTTTTATAAGCTTGTAGGATATAGGTTTTAATTTAAGCTGAATTATAGGTTTAGATTTATATTTTTCACTCTTATCATTTTTTTGCACATTAGGTCAGATAAGAGACTGAATTATTGTACTGTGTATTCAATTTTGATGCCCATATAGAATATAAAAATGTTGTTTTTTGAATGAAATACAATACTCGCTGCTTTATTAAAATCACATTCGCTCTGAGCTGAAATGATTTTATTAAACGGCTGGTTTTTATATCCAATGATCGTTCCTGCACTCAAGAAAAAGATAACACATTTCTCTGAATTTGGAAAGAAGACATAAAATTGATCTAACGAAGTAGAAACCTAAAAATTTTCCAGCGAGAGAAACTCAATACACGTGCAAAGACATACAAAACAAAATTTACATAGCAAGTTAAAAAAAAAAAAGAAAAAAATGGTAGAATTATTTTTTTAAACAAACCAATTTCCGAGATCTATAATTAACCTACGTAAGCAGGAAGACTGTTAATTTTCCTGTTATAACCATGTAATACAGTTGAAGATTTTTAATACGCACACCTTGGTTCTAGAAATTAAATGCAAATTATAGATCAATGATGCCATTTCCTCGCTATATGAATTAGTATAATGTACATAAAACAATAAACTTTATTTAATGAAGCTGGAATTAGAATTGTTTGTTTTTATATAATGTAATGAAGGTAATAAATATATAAAACACTAAAATTTATTTAATAAAGTAGGAGTAATGTATAATTTAAACCCTGAAATGAGTAATTTATTAAAAAAAAAAAATGTACTCCTGCTTCTGGACTGTGATTAGAAGTATGTAGCCAGATACTTGCAATGTGATTAGTTTGATGCAGTTTTTAATGACTGCATTGTAGATCTTATTCTCAAAACAGATGCTGGTATAAATTTTTCCGTAAATAGTTTTGTGTATTTTTGAAATACCACCCTATAAAGAACATTTTCGCTAATGGTCTTTAAACATCTGTGAAAATGTGCAATCCCACCAACGCATATGATGTCATTCTTTTCAACCAATAAGCAATGCCGTTATAGGCAGGAGTTAGAAAACTGCACTTGCATGTGTTTTATTTGATCACTAATTGAATATTATTCAATACATCCAAAATGTCGGATTTTTGTTACTGCAAAATCTTTTGTTTACATTTGCAAAGTAAGTGTGGATTATAGACAATTGCAAATTACGAATATGCGGATTATAGATCCTCAACTGTACATGAGAAGAGATATCTAAAATTGATTTATGTAACAATTTTCAAGAAAATCGTTAGAGCTGTTTTTGAGATACCAACTTTTACCAAAACATGACATACTCATTTATTGACTGGAAAACAATAATTACATACAAAAGGATACTTAAAAGGGAGTTAATATAACGAGTTTGAAAAAAAATCCATACAGCCATTTTTAAAGGAATGCACTTGCGGGACCTGAAATTGAACTATTTATACAGAACACCTATCAATTTTCCTGAACTGACCAACTATATCATTCGAAAGGACATCTAGTAGAATGTTTATATAGCAATTTTGAAGAAAATCGTTAGAGCCGTTTTTGAGATACGGACTTACAGTCCCACTTCCGGTTTCCGATAAACTACTTCCAGTTCTTCAATTTTCCCCCAAAATTCAGAAAATTTATCTGTACACCAGACCTGTGTCAATTCTGAAGTTTTGTAGTTCTATCTTTATCAGTTTTGAAGCCAGATTCCCCACATACATACAAATATACATACACACACACTCACACTGACCAATTGTCAAAAACTACTCTTTTGGACTCAGGAGGCCTTAAAACATGTAAATTTGGTAAAAACTCATCATGAAATTTTCGGACCAAGTACATTACTTCCATTACCTACGGTAGTAGGGTAATGGATGTAAAAAGTGTTTTTAATAATAATAATTTAAAAAAAAATCATCCCTTTCAAACCAAATTATATTTTTAACTTATTACCGCACATTGAGGAATATGTTCCTTGAAATATTTATGGAGATAAGGGAAGGGGCTTGTTTAATTTGTAATTATACTGCAAGTATACAATTTTCGACAAAAAGAGATACCTGAGGGATTACTGTGCTTTAATTTCTTTTTTTTATTTGAAAAAAAAAAAAAAAAAAAAAAAAAAAAATCACATTGTAAATAAATTTTTTTTAAACTTATATAAATGATAATTTTCTTGCTGAAGAGATTTTTTTTTAGTTTATTAACCAGCGATGCTGATTTTATCAAGCGGCAGCATTAAAAGTAGTTTGTATTGATTTGATTCCAATCCTGATAATTTGATTCAGTGGTTGATTTTATTAACCAGTGAATTTATTAAGCGACGATTACTGTATTTGTTTTTGCCAGTTTTCTCCCATATTTCATCAAGACAACTTTTTTGCTACTTTTTTAATGCTTCTATGCAGTGGCGGACCTACAACTCTCGATGCTCAGGGTAAAAATTTCCCTGACCCCCCCCCCATCTAACTGGAGCCCCTACTATTTAGAGGATCCCCTCACACTTCTTCACTTAAATTTATTACTATAAAAAGGCACTGAAATAAATTTGAAAATTGGTTCAGAAGGCAAACTTTTAACAAGAAGGCCAAGGGCATTGGTACCACTTGGCTTTACATAAATGATTTTTTTTTTTTTTTTTTTTTTGAGTTGTTGCTTTATGGTCACATTTTGTACATTAATAGAGGTGCCAAGTATTACAATTTGTCCGCAATTATTATGGATTTACGGCAGTAATTACGGCATTACGAACAATATATAAAAATTACGAATTAATTATACACTTTTTAAAAAGTTGCAGATACCGTTCGTTAAAAAAAAAAAAAAAAAAAAAATTAAACTCCACTTCTGCAGAAGCCTTTAGTTTCCCAATCTTTCTCGATCAGCAACATAAATGTCAATATTCATTTTGAACTTACTTTGTTAGATTCTAGAACCTATAAAGAAGTAGAATTGTTTCATTTCTCATTTATCTAATTATTTATATTTTGACTGCCCCTCTTGCTTCCCAGCTAGTGATCAGGGATTACTTCTAGAACCAAAAAAGTGATAGAAGTGCTCAATATTTCTCACATATGTAATTATTTTTAGGCTATATTACTAAACCTGATGAATCTATTTGTTTTTCTTTAATAAATTTAAAATACTATACCACCAAACCAGGGTTGGCCAATTTTTGCCGAAGTGGGAAAAAACCGTGAAAAAAACCGCCCTGGCAAAAATAGTTTTTGCCACAATTTTTGCCAGTGGCAAAAATTACCCGTATTTCAAACAGGGTTTTAAGGATTTTAATTACATGATTTTAATATTTAAATCATAATTTTAACAAATTAAAACCTGAGATTTAATTACACTCTTGATCTGCTGATCCTTATGTAAATCATTAAAATAATGCATTCTAAAATTTCTTTAAAATGAAATTTTTAACATCAACAATTAAGATAATATTTTTCATTTTTAAAAATATTTAAATTACCTATCTAAAAAATATTCTTGTAGTTTTATTTTTATGGTTATGTTCAGGGACTGACAAAGTTTCAATATCTTAAGAGCCAGAAATAGCGAATTATTTCTATGACAATACTCACAGCAAAACTTAATAATATTTCATAATTGTATAATTAATGCAGATCATTCACATATTATTTTACATTGAATAAATGAACTATTCAGTTAAAAATGTGAACTAAGGAAATTTTTAAGAAAATAACTATTTTTTATTTATAAAGATAAAAAACTATTGGGGAAAAAAAATCCACAGAAATAAATATTGTTTTGGCTTTAAAATACTATTTGTCTATTAATTTTTCAGGACAGAATTCCTTTAACACATTAATCGCCATGTCAGTCATATGTGCCTGACGCTAAGAAGTTCTACATGAGCCATGTCAATGTCTGACATGGCTCATGTAGAACTTCTTAGCGTCAGGCACATATGACTGACATGGCGATTAACGTGTTAATACTTGTTGTATGTTGTTTGGATGCGTCAGACATATAAGACTGACACGGCTTGTCGAGAAAAAAAGTTTTAATATAGGGCCATGTCAGTCATATATGTGTGACATAAAAAATAGTGTTTTTCCGGGAATTTTGGCAAAAAAAAAAAAAAAAAATTTCTGTGATACATTAAGTTTCCTTGATACATTTTTAACTAAATTATCTAATAAAGTTACCATGGCCCATGTGAAAATTTTTCTGATATTATCGTGGTGATTAACGTGTTAAAGAGAATCCATTTGATAAATATCATACTATTTAAACTTTCTCGTTGTAAATTTGAACATAGTTTGCTTTAGATAGTGTTTATGATGCTTGACTCTTGTTTAACACAAAGATGTTGACATGGAAAGTACCAGTATAGTAGCAAGAAGATTTATCAAATATGGAAAAACATCTTTCAAAAACAGAAATAATTGTTAAATTTTTCAGAAAAAAATAAACTCATACTATTCATTCAATACATCAGCAATGTTATCTTTTATACCAAGACAAGAAGGTGGGAGGAAAAACAAAAATATACAATAAAAAATATTGTAAAAGCATGAATTTTTTTTTTTGTCAGTCTGCCGTAACTGGTCACCAATGGATATTTTTAGTCACCCTGGCACCCAGAATTTGTCGGACACTGGATATATATTATTATTAATTAATTATAATTACTTCTTAAATTAAAAAATCTTCAAAAATTTTTTTCATTGAGGTGCCGAAGTGTAAAGGGGAAAAATTGAAAGGGATTTTGTTGTTCTAATTTTATTTTTCCACTTTTCCTAATTTTTTCCATTTTTGTCGCTTTTTGCCTGGTTTTTTCCACTTTTTGCCGCTGTCCTGGCAAAAATGCATTTTTGCCGGCAAAAACCCAACCCTGCACCAAACAAAAGATATGTTAGGTACATAAAAAAAAAAATGTTTTATTAAAAAAAAAAGAACAATGTTTTAGTATTTAATGCCATAAAAACAGTTGCCTATGAAAAATTGACTATTAAATAATAAATAAAATAAAATAAATTTTTGTAACGAAAGGTAAAGAAATACATATTTATTTACTTTTGTTTTAGAAATTTTTCTAATTGTTTGCTCAATATGTTTACAAAAACAGTGCAATTCATTATTATATGAATATGTAGGTTTGTGCATGAAAATTATTCCGCGGCATGGTTCACGTCTCCACGTTGCATAAGTATATAACTCTGATTATTGATAGCTCTTTTTGAGAGTTATTTGAGATACATACTACACAAAAGTATACAGATGTCACAAGAAATTGTGTAATGTTGTTGATTGATGTCTCAAAATTGGGAGAGTTTGTGTCAAGATCAAAATTAGAGATGTATAATTAGACATCATGATCAGGTTTTGACAGATCCCAGGCACCAGGTCACCTGGTTGACTTAAAAATATCCTAATTGCAGACTGAGTTTTTTTTTTTTATATATATTTATAATATTTATGATTGAATAGTTCATTTTTTCAATTAAGACATGAATGACTCACATTTATTATAGAATAATGAAATGTTGCCTTTATAGTTTCTCTGTGTTTTGTCGTCGGTGCTGTTATAGAAATAGTTCACTGTATCTGACTCCTGAGATATTGGAACTTTTGTCAGTCCCTGGTCGTGATAATTACTAATATAAATTTGCAGCATTCTACGAACAACCATTTTTTAGCTATATGATATACGAAATCTGTTTTGTAAACTGGTTCTACCATACTTCTTTAGCTTTGTATACAGAAGTAAAAATGTACTGTGAAAACATTTACAATTTTGTCCTTTTCTAAGGCATTCAGAGGACTTAGATATTGAATATAAAGAAAAAAGTATGATAAATTATTCTGCAAAAGTATTTAAATTGTGCTTTACATTTATAAATTTCAGATTCATCATTTCAGCTTTTTCACTTTTTACTAATCTCCTCTCTCTTTTGTATTATTGTTGTTATATTTTATACTAGCAGGCTACGCCCACTTTGCTGGTCACTATATTTAAATGAATTTTCAAAAGAATTGGATCAGTATTTATTTTTTATATCCCAATACAAATAAAAACTAAAGAGAAAAAAAAACAAAAAACACTGAAATTGCTTTAGATCTTGCTTCTTCGGGTACCCGTTGCCTAAGGCAGCTCTTTTTTCTGCCCGTACTGCAACGAGTCCAGTTTCCCACTGTCTACAGAAAGGTCTTTCCTGGGCACTTCAATCTGGGTATTTATCGACGACTTGTGGATTTTCTGTTATTTAAGAACTACGATTTTAAAGATGACTGTATCTCAGCATCTATTATATATTTTAGTTTTTGAACCATGTGTTTTATAGCCCCCGTTATTCACTCTATATTACGATTTGATTCCGACCAGTGCAATAAAATAAAATAAAAAAGTAGTAGGGGTGGGAATCGATTAAGAGTTTTAACTGGGTTAATCGTAGTTCATTAATCGATTAATCGGTCGATTAATCGGATTTTTAATTGGTTTTCATTTTTCTCTTTATAATTTTATTTCAATGATGAATAAAACTCTCATATTGTGTATTATTCATAAGTTTGATTGAGAATTTTTTTTTTTTCAAATTAATTATATCTGTTTTATAGCTGAAATTTAAATCAATTTTCAGAGCAATAATTGGTGATTTTAAGTGTTAATTTTGTATAAATATTTTCACTTATTCATTTTTTTATATAAATTAATTTTTCAATTAATTTTGAAAGAAACATTAAATGAAATTACACATATTTTAGTTTTATACTTGTAGACCTTGTCCATCTCGCTAGTCACTATTTTTATATGAATTCTCAAAATTCCATATCATTATCTTAAAAATCTCAAATTCTTATATTTTGGTTCTTCTTTGTCACTTTGAACTAGGAAACATAATGTTATTTTCTGTTTCTACTTCAATAGTTACTATTAGCAATTCTGAACAGACATTAAACGCTTGAAGATATTCTGAAACTCTGTTGATATGTCCCCCATCACAAGGATAGTGGAAATCTCAATTTCTTCTTTTCGTTTTTTTTTTTTTTTTAAGCATTTCTATTTTTTGAAAGCTTCTTGTTTCTGAGAATACTATTACCCTAGCCAATACTTTCTGTAGAAGGCTACAGACAGGTGGTGTTGCTCCAGCATGCACATGGAGCGCCATTTTGTTTAATAACTGTCCTCTCCCTTTTCTTTATCAACAAAAGTGCAACAACTTCTTTTGAGAGGTTTTATTTATTTTTATTTATTTATTTATTTCATTTTTTATTTTTTGCTTTTTCATTATTTGATGGATGTTTCTTAGAATGTTTGCTAGCAAAATATGCGAAAAAATATTTGCAGAACAGCATTTTAAATTTAATTCGTAGTTTGAAAATTTTAATCGGATTTTGAAAATTTTTAATCGAATTAATCGATCCGATTAACTCGATTAAAAAAATTGATCGGTACTAAGCATTGATCGATTAACCGAACCGATTAATCGACACAGCCCTAAAAAGTAGATTTTCTTTTAAAAGGAATTAAATACATGAAAAACAAACGAATTATAATCAGTTTAATCGTTTCTACTATAAACTACCATTTTTTTTTTCACCCAATAAATATTATAAATAATAATAATAATAAAAAATATTTTTCTTTTAAAGGAATTAATTAAAAAAATGAAAAATAAAAAGTTGCTATACTATAAAATTTATACATAAACGTAACAATTTATTTCTATTGCATTACCATTTGATTTTCAATAAATATAATAAATTAAAAAAAGAAAAGAAAGAAAGAAAAAAAGAAAAGAAAATCGCCTTCAAATGAATGTATTAAATAAAAAATGAATTGCGTAATAGCCGTTGCTGAGATACACAGACGATTACAATCAAAGAATTAAATTTATGAAAAATGAAGCATTAAAGCCAATATTTAAAATCAAAAAAACATTAATTTAAAAAATTCAAATTCGAAAAAATCTCGATGAGGTGCACACCTGCAGGGTACCAGGTACCTATATGACAAATTTGGAAGCTCTGCGATCAATAGTGTGAACACCAGAGCGCAGACAGACAGACACTTCTCTTTATTTATATAGATTTAGAGCTTTTTGGAAATATAGGAGTTGTATTATTGGTTTTTAAAAGATTTTTCTTGTTCTTTTCTTAAGGCTTTGATATCAAAGTGATTTATCCAGCAACTGAGAAAGACTTTTCAGAATTTGTGGATGAACCTTTAAGGATAGTGCATGAGACTCCTGATATATATTCTAAAGTAGTTTTACCTCACTTCAAATCCTTAAGTTCATCTAAGGTAATTATTTCTTTTTTTGTAAATTGACAGTTCTAATGTTTGTCTGAAATAAATTATAGAAATGTAGGAAAAAAGTAAAAAAATAAAATAATAATGATAGCTATTTGAAAGAATTATTGTTGTTTTATTCATAATCCTTAATTAAAAATAGTTTTTTTAAGCTTACTCGGTATTTTTTCTGAAATAATATTTCATAAATTACACTGAACACCATCATTGTTAAAATATTGCCATATATCGAAGCAAAAGGAATTTAAAATAATCTGGTGTGTTACTCACACGACTTTCTCTTACCCTGAAATTTAATACTATAAATACAGGTATGAGATTAAGAGGTAAAATAACGAGTACTGTTACGTAAACCTATGTTAAACAATTCAAATTAGACTTCGGAAGAGTTTTATATGATAATTAGTTCTGTGTGAGGGGGGGCTACCACCCCTCTCAACCCCCCGTTTCATTAATGCACCCACATTTATATAGAATTTCTTTCGGTTATTAAAAATTAATTCTGTTTTTAAAAAATGATTTATTAGAATTATTATTTAAAGAAATTGTCTTTTATGATAACGCAGACAGTTTCCATATTAGAGAAGTAGTATAACACTAAATATCCGGGGGAAAAAAAAGTTGAATTTATTCTCAATATTACATTAAAAAAAAAAAATTTTTTTTTGTTTTGTTAAAAATGAAAAAAAATTATAACTTTATTTTAAATTATCGCAGATCGATGGTTCAACCATTCGTTTTAAAGGTACTGGCAAGCTTTTTTGAAAGATACCCATCATGAAAATTTACTCCCCTCGAGGGGGGACTTTCCCCCCCTGGGGGGGGAGGGGAGGCTCCTACATACACAAAATTTTTTTCCCAGTTGATTGTCTCTATTGCAAAAAATATATATTCGTTTCATTTGGTTTAGTGCTGTCTGTAGATGTTAACTTCTACTTACCTGCAATTTCTTCCATAGATGTAATTATTTGAAGATCGACCTTCAGGTTACTTGTCTGAATATGAAGAATCTGTTAAACCCCAACTTCCAGGGGAAACACGTTGGAACAGTCAGATCGAATGTTTGACATTTTTTCTTAAAAACAGAGATTTTTACATAAAAATTGTAGATGAGCATGAAGATGATATTGATGATAACATTGTTAAAATCATGCACAGTGTAGCTATATATAAAGAGATAAAACATCTACAAATACAAAGTCAACTTATGCCTATTTCCCTTGCATTAGACAAACTTCAAAAAGATGATGCCACTATATCTGATGCATGTGATGAATGCATAAGACTATTAAAAGTAAAAGAACTTGAAACTTATTCTGACGTGCTGCAGTCTCGATTTAAAGAAAGTGTTCCTCCAGTTCATTTTCTTGCACATATGCTGAATCCTGTTTGTATGGGTAAGGGTATTGATGAAGACAAGCAAGAAATAGCAAGACAATGGTTACACGATAATATTGATCCTACATTTTTGCCACTTGTGATTGCATTTCAAGGAGAGTCTTTACCATATCCGAAATCCTTTTTTTCTGAAAGCATAAAAAATACACTTGGACCTGATGTCTGGTGGGCAGCAATGAAGAAGATAAAAGGCATTGATGTAAAATTTGTTGATTTCGCATCTAATGAACTGCTGTGCCAGCTCGTCTTCAATAGAAAGACTATTTTCAAAGTTTGGACTTATCCAAAACAATTTACGAAACCATCTAAGTTTAGAGACAACTGCAAAACTTGCGACTTGTAATAATTTTTTTAATTGAATATAAATTCCAAAAAAGAATTTGTGTAAAAATTAATTAAAACAATTGTGTTGTTTCTTGGTGATATTATTTGTGTTACGACATTCCGATGTTATGACATTTTTAAAAAATGTTTACCTAGTTTTAACATATGATACTAAGATATATTTCATTGGTAGCAGATTCTAATTTCTGACCTTGATTGGTAGTAAATAAATTCAATAACGAATTTCAGTTGTCAAAACTGATATCGACCAGGACGGTTAAAACCACTATGGTTAAAACCGATACAACCCTGCTTTCATGTGGGAAAAAAAATTAGAAAATTTACTCATGCATATGAAAAAATGACATCTATAAAATAATAATAATAATTTTAAAGGTAACGAAGAGATAAATAAAGTGCAAAAATTTTCTAGCAAATGAATTATTTGAAGTGAGAAATAAATAAAATGAAAGGATCATTTTTCAACGGGTGCCTTAGTCGCCCTACAACTAACTAGTCTCCAATATTTCTGAAAATTCTTTGTTCATGTTCTAATAATGTATATAATATTTGTTTTATATTTGTATGTTTATTGTAAGTTAGACAAAAGTACAATTTTAAACAAGGATTTTGGAAAAAAAACATTTGGGCTTTCTCTTGTTTTTTTTCAAGTGGGTTTTATCGTGTCCGGCAAAATCTAGCCAACCCTGCTACTAATGATATCATAGACTTGTCATAACAGCTGGGGAAGGAAGGAGAACTTTTTTTTTTTTTTTTTTTTTATCATTGATTTTTAGTCAGCCATAACAAACCATTTCTAGCATTTTATCAAACAGATTCACCTGTCTTACCACATTTTTTTTTTACCACGGATTTGTTAAATAAAACTTGTACAACAATGTCTAACAACTTATGATGTTTTAAAAGCAGAATCTATAAAACCCATATCTTTTTACCAGATTTGTGCTCTTAACATTTGTTCTGAGCCTGAATCCCTCAACTCTGAAATCAAATATCTAGCAATAATAGTTTTTTTTTACAGGGACAGAAAGAAAAATTCTTTATCATTATAGCCTATGGGTTCAATTATTTAAAGTGCATTAGCCTCTAAAAATCTTATTTGAATGAACTGAAAATTTATATACTTTTTATAAATTACTGTCACATGAACTGAAAAAATTTTGATGAATTTAGTACTTATAGATTTTTACAGGAACACAATGACCAATTCTTTCATTATAATATATAGGCTGAAATTATTTGAAGTTCAGTAGCGTTGCATTAAAGAACATATTATATGGAGAAAAATACTCAAACACCCTATTATAATTTTCTTTTTCTCTTTTTTTTTGTTTATTTAATGACCTCTTTTACTTTATTTATAAACCCATTAATTGCTTAATGTTCGGAAAGTCGAGTGGAGTCACTCCAGATTTTAATTTGTATTTGAACTTTGAACTTATGAAATTTTACTTTATGTTGTGTTAGACTGTAATGTTAATTAACAGTGCTTTGTTCCTTTCCTCCCCTCTCCGATAAATTTATAATAAATGTATAAATTAAGATTCTAGACAGTCCTTAAAAAACCTTCTGGAAGTCCTTCAAAAGTCCTTACTTTTCTTAATCATAAATATGTACGCACCATGTAAATTTATTTTGTAAGAAATCTGTATTTAAATATATATTTTTAAAATTTTATTTTATCTCTTTTTAGCACTTTCAAGTTGATCAATCTATTTCCAAAATTATCTATGAAGAGCAGAGTTTTCAGCCTGGTTTTGTTTTAATAGAAAACAATCCTGAGAAGTGTTTGTGTTCTGCAAAGCATATCCGAGCTGTTTGTATAGTTAAACATGATGGATTACTTTCTTTAAGAGATCTGACTGATAAAAATATTCCACTGTTAAACAGCATAAAACAGAAATGCTTGGTATGAATAAATTTATCTCATCTTTCTAAAAGTATGTTAACAGAATAAACCTGTTTAACTACCTTTTTCTCAACTGTGCTAACCTGCGTAGAAAACTATGTAATTTCAATTCAGTATATAATGTGATTTTTATCTTGAAACAAAATATAGCTGCCATTGGTATTAAATTTAATCTAACAAGATTGTATCATCTGGGGATCAGGATCAGATTTCGAAATTAGCAGTCGTTTGGTGCATTTTACACCTAGAAATTTAAGTTTAACGAGCATTAAATCACACTCAGTCATCATGTTTAATGCCTAACATGTGACCAGATTTTTTGGTAGTTCTCATTTTGCTTGAAAATGTAATATCTGGTATTCAACTGAATTTAAAAATGAGTTGACCAGCAAATAATTATAAATCAATTTTTTTCATTTTAAGTATTCATGTTTTGACTTTTGTGTTTATATTTATTATTTAAATAAATAAATACAGTGAACTCTCGTTGAAACGGATAGTCAAGGGCCAACAGTTTTTGTCCATATTAACAAGAGTCCATTATAACAAGAGTTAATAAACTGAAGCTCTATATGAACTCTAAAATCACTATTATGTACACATACATAATATAACATAGTATAACACGAATGAAAATTTGTTTCCTCAAACCCTTTTATTCACTAAAAATATAAAAGCATGAAAACCGATACTTACTTTCAAAACTTCTTTTCTTCATATAGTACAACTTGATAACAAAATCCTTTGCTATGTCTCCACAATAGAAGTGGACACAGGTGCAAATTGTTGACCTCAACTGTCACTGTCAATCAATACTATTTACCTCCAACAGTGTAATAGCACAGAGTGAAAGAGATTAACCCTTTTATTATTGAACCTTTTCATGTTAAAAAAAAATATATATATATAGAGAGAGAGAGAGAATTTGAAAGGATTTTGGGAACTGACTCTTTTTCGAAGAAAGTAAGCTTTAAGGGAAAAAAAATGTCCATCTTAACGAATGAATTGTGCGTATAAAGCGATGTTTATTACATGGACTTCTTATAGGCCTTAGCCGGGGATTCTGGTTTTGTACGTAATAACGAGAAATCTATCTTAAACTGGGCCATCTTAACGAGAGTTCACTGTATAACTAAGTTTTATCCTGTTATGATCCCAATAAAAAAATTTAAATTACGCCTAAGTAGACTATTTTGGCAAGTAAGAAAAAATAATTAGGTGCCATTGACACCTGACTTTCACATTCTAATTTCTCTCCCTGACAGGATAGATATCACTGGAAAGCTTTGAGTTACACAGATGACAAATATAATGACAATGAATGATAACTGAGAGTCATATCGTCCATTCTAAATTTTAAAGCTGAATGACATCATTGTCTAACTTTTGCATTGCAGTGTACATAATAATGGGGAATCCATTTTAAATAGGGTCGTCTTAATGAAAGTTTACTGTATTTAAATTTGTAGATATTAGCATGTTTTCTGTATTTTCTCCTTAAAAACACATCTTTGAATTTCTTTTTATGTAATAAATGAGTAATTAAGAAAACATGAAATTAATATGTATATTTTTTCTTTCTTTTCTTTTAGGAACAGCTTTCTTCTAAGTATGATTTGCCTGAGTCAAAGTTTTTAAGCTATGTACGTTACCCTCCTGCGAATTTTCCATTTCATGTTATTTTTGAAACTGCTGAACATGATAATCCAATACCAACTGAAAAGGCTCATCATTTAGAGTGTGTTCTTTTTAATTTAAAGCTTATTCCAGATTATTATAAAAAAGTGACCTTGTCGTACTCTGTCAGTGAAAAAGACAACTTGTTAGAAAAAATTGTTGCCTCATAAAAAATAAAACTTTCGTTAACAGGATTTTCCTACACTGAAGAGTTAAGGAAAAAAAGTGGGAATATTTCACATTCAACTTCATGTTATAATATTTTATTAAGTATTATGTTATTTGTCATAAACATTTATTCATCTTTATTTGTCTTTCACATGTTTGTTTTTTCATTTTTACTGTGAAATTTATGTAGTGTTTATTTTGTCTCATTCATTAAAGGTCTGTTTCTAAATGTATAGTTTCTCTCCTCAGAATAATTCTTTTGTATATAAATACATATATTTGTCCATCTAAATTGTAAATTTTTTTTAAAAAAGTCGCTATTTTCCCATATTTGTGATTATTGTATCACACAAAAAATCTGTTTACATTGTTATTTTAAGGCTCTGGACAAAAATCTACTGGATTTATTTATTTCTATTTATATGCTGGCTATTATTATTATATTTTGAGAAAGGTTGGCAGGTATGAAAGGGATGTAATATATATATAAATTTAGTTAATTAAATTGAAATGTTTAAATGTTAATAAATAAAATATATTCTAATAGAGATGTCCCAACAACACCACTGAAAGTTTTCTGTACTGCCAGAGACTCTTTGTTTGGAATACATCAAAATTGCCCAAAGAATTGTACAACCCACTGTTTCTAAGAAAAGTGACTAGATATAAAGTACTCAGGTTACTATATTGTATTTGAACACTCTGGTTTTATGGCTGCCATGATCATTAGGTCTGACTCTTTGAATTTTTTGTTTCTATATAGCCACCTGAAGAAATTAATCTATTGAGACCTAATTATTACAGAAAGTGACTTAGCTGCTTGTCTTCCTGTTGTGTGCACTTTGATGGACACCTCTTTGCTTCAATATGTGCAATCAGTTATTCTACAGCATGCACATACATGCTTCAATATGCACCAGGAAAATTTTCATGTTTCTAATGAAGTTTTTTTAAAACTTTTTTTTTATGTATTGGATATAACGTCTTTCGTATTTTTTTTTTTTAAACATTGGATCACAGAGGTGCAGTTCTTCAGTTTATTATTATTATTATTATTATTATTATGTATATTAAAAGCAAGGAAGCAGACTTGACAGTTTGTTTGAAAGAAGTTTCAGTTCTCAGAATTAATGCAAGAGTGAGGGACAATTAAAAAAAAAAAAAGAAAGTGATGAATGTAATTTAAAATACTAATTATTTTAAACAAGTTATTCTAATCCTTTTCTATTCAAATTATTCTATTTCTATTCTGTTTGTTTATTCAATACTGATGTAGAATTTGAAAAAAAAAGTCTTAAGCAGGAATTTACCTGTAAAATTAAATTAAGAAATTTCTCATGTTATAACATTTTATCATTTAACACTTCTTGAAATAAATTTAGACTTATATCCAAAAACATGAAAAATGAGAAATACATAAACTGTGTTTCACTGAAATTAAGATATGAAACAATTTCTTATTTATTGTGTATATGTCAGTGGTAAACTTTCTATGCATCCTGTAAAATAATTCTCCTATGGTGCAAGACTTGTGAAATCTAACATTCCATTAAAAAGATATGTTCTACGAAGATTGTAGTAAAATGTATCAATATCATTAAAAAAATACACAACAGCTGTTTTGGGTCAAAATAAATTAGAGTAATCTTTTACCAGGCAAGAAAAATTGCTTTGATTTAAAAGAATTTTTTTAAAACAAAGTTTTCATCAAAGTTTCGTCAAAGTTCTTCTGTAATGCTTGCTTAACTAGTTGAAATGTCTCTAAGTCTTTGGAAGTTGACAAAAATTATGGGTACAGCTTTTTATTACCCTCTCCTCTCTTATTTATTTTATACAGGGGCTAAGTACAGAACTTCTGTTAACAATTAATTTTAATGTGGTGATGGTGATGATTCGGTAATTACTTTTTAAATAAAATAGGGTAATTTCAGCTTAATTAACACAGGTTTAGTTGTATTTGTGCTAGAAATTTATGATAAAATAGACTTAGAATTGGTACATTTTAACTTTAGATAAAATACTTATAGAATTTTTATTTTTATTTATTTTTTATTTGAGAATGGCTATTCTATTATACACGAGATAAATTTATTTTTTTCTTTTAGATTATTCTGAGTGTTTGTAATTTTTATAGCACAGCAGTTCTGCTGATAATTATTGATTTAGTACTTTAATTCATTCAACTACACAAATAAAAGTTAAATATCATCTAGCATTTGAAAAGAAAGTATTTTACAGAGAGCTGGTATTTTTTAAATGTTTTATTTCTTCCTAAAGCCTTTATTAACACATTATGAATCTTTGATTTCATTTTTGTATGATTTTTTAGCTTTTTAATATATATATGCACTTCAATATGCACCAGGAAAAATTTCATGTTTCTAATGAAGTTTTTTTAAATTTTTTTAATGGATATAACACCTTTTGTATTTTTTTTAAAGCATTGGATCACAGAAGTACAGTTCTTCATAGATATATGCTCATTTATAATTTTTAATTGATAAACTTATTTTCACAATTCTTAATTTGTTTGTCAGGGCTTGTTTTCCCGGTGGTTTTATGTAAATTTCATCATTTCTTTTCGATTTTATTTTGTTATGTTGTTTGTGTTTGTTTACGTATCATCTTTCTTTAACTTTTTCAAAAATTCTTTGCTAAATATAAAATTGAGATTGGTAATTCAGAAATATTTCTCTTTCAAAAAACTATCTATTAGATTTTTTTTTTTTAATGGTCTGAAAGGAATAAAAAGCCTACAATTCCTTTTGCAGTTAGAACAAACTATAAAAAAATTATTGACAAGAGTAAATAAGTTTATAACAGTAGTCACTGACCGTTAAATAATTAATTAAGGATCACATAAATATTAGCTTTTTTGTACTTTTGTTAATCAAAAGTATATCAATTAATAAAATAAATAGCTCTTTTTTATATGCCAAAAAATTTCAAAGTTGTTATTATTTTTCTTTTACTCACCAAATGCTAAATAAACTAATCACATGATGAAAATAAATAAATAAATAAATAAATAAAAACAAATGGTGCGATAAGGTATTTGAATAACTAAATATTTTTTTTGTATTAAATATTAAACAAAGCCTTTAAATATTAAAACATTTAAAAAAAACCTTACTTTTAGGCTTTACCCTGAGATTCTTTTGCTTTGGGGCCCCGCCATCTTTGAAAGGAAGACTTGCATGGTCAACACTGGCACGAATAATGCTATTTCTTTTCGGTTTTGTCGCTTCCTTGATGAGGTGGCGCCACATTTGATCTACATTGGCCTTGGGCTGGTTGCCATTCATGGAATTAATGTTTTTAATTTTAATAGTTTCAAGTGTTTTGCGATAAAAAGCATAAGTGGGGTTTATTAAATTGAACTTTAATATTTTTGATTTGGGCAGTTTCATCCAGTGCTGTGATAATTTATTAAATATAAAGTCTAAGAAGTATTCTTTAATTCTACTTTTGATTTTTCATTTAGTAACACCTATGTAACAGCCATCTTTGTCTATTTTTCATTCTTTTTCTTTTCTTTCTTTTTTTTTTTTTGTAAATTTTGTGTTAAATACAGATTTATATAAAATGACAGTATATATATATATATATATATATATATATATATATATATATATATATATATATGTTCTTGGGGGGTTGTCCTTATTTTGGTATTTTTATATTAACTGAATTAGTTTGAACATCTTTACTTTGAACATATTTTTTTTTACTGCTGTTCAATGTTTATGGCAACCTGTGTTAATCTTACAGCAATATTTTGTTAACCTTAACTCATGGTTGTGGGTAATAAGTACCCATTTTTCATATTTTATTAAGTTTAATACACATATTTAAATTTCTTTTGGACTACACTGATTTAATACCTAATATTTCCTACGCATTTCTTGTAAATCTATGATTTAAAATTTGATTAAATTTTTTTAAATTTTAATAAATCTAATAATTTTATTGTGACAACATGGTAAGATATTATGCTAAAATATTAGATTAAATATGAACGACTTAAACCACTGAAATTAAAATAAAAAGTATTTTTTCATTACCAAGAAACCAGTGTTTATGGTTTTTAAAGTCATAAACCTTGTATCTGTTTTTTATATTTATATAATTAGATTCATATAATATATACTGTTTTTAATTCAAGTTAGTTTTATTTTCTAATTTATAATTCTCAATATGCATTAATAAATTATTATTTCTTTATTGTGGAATGATTTTTTTGTGTAACACTGATAGCAACATAGTGCTTGTTGAGAACTGGTGCCATTTTTTTTAGCTTGGTGATGACTGGTTCTGTGCTAATGAAAAAATACCACATAAATTTACTTATATTTTAAAAAATGTCTTTTCTCACCATTAATTCTTAAAAATGTATTACTTTTTTTTTTTTTTTTGTAATTTATAAGGCACCTATTTTCAGTATGATTTGTAATAAATTTCTCCTCATAAAACTTTTTTCATAATTTTTCATTGTATTTATTTTGAACTTTTTATCTTTCACCCATTTATTATTTGAATTGCACTTCTTTATTTACTTCTATTCATTGAATATTGATGATTCATCATTTATTTATGATACAAATCTGTATGTCTGCTATTTACATTTTTTGAATTGTTTGTTACAGTTGGTGTTTTCTGTAAGTTATTTTTGATGCTAAATGTGTTATTACACTTTACTTATCCCTACTGAATAACAGGATAGCTTAATATTTAGATGTTTTAAAAAGTTTCAGCATTTTATACCAATTTTTTTAACTTTGAATAAAAAAGACCTTGAATTTTATTTTTTGTTTGTGTGTTACTATTGAATAGTAATAATTTATTTGATGATACTCAGCACAGAAAATTGATTTATAAATGACAGTCTTTACTTTTTCTTATCTACATAGAGTAAATTATTGTTTTGGGGCCAAATTTGAGTTTTTGCTAATATTACACATTTTAAGGTCTCCTAATTATGAAAATTTAGAGTTTTAGCAGATGTTCATGAGTCTTTTATCTATCGGCCACAGATTATTATACAGATAGTCCACTGAAGCGAAAGTAGCACCACCTGAGTCATTGGAGGGGAATTAAGAACTTCCACATGTTGTATTAGTATGCATTAGATCTATATGAATAGTGTCTTTGATCAAAAATTTGATTTCGGATTTCACATGTAATTAGTAGGTTAAGTTAGTAGGTAGAGTTGTATCTTTTCTTCCCTTTCTAATATTTTTGTTTTCAGAAAAACATACTCAAAATATTCAGACATATTCATTTTAAGTAAATTGGAGTGTAAAGGTTGATATATTTTTATTTACCAACTATGTGAAAAATACCAGAGTTGGGAATCGAACCCAGGCACCTCTGCTTAACGCACGGATGCTCTACCACTGAGCTACCCTGGCTGACAACCAGCTAGGCATTTTTCACATAATATTCGTTGGCGAAGTCACCGAGTCTGCAAACGCAGATGTAACAGGTGAGACAATAATAATCATAGCACAACTCCATAGACCACGAAATTTCAATTTAGAAATTTTTATTCATGAAATCATCAACCATGAATATTCATTTTAAGTAAATTGGACTCCAATTTACTTAAAATGAATATTCACGGTTGATGAATTCATGAATAAAAATTTCTAAATATTCAGACATATTCGTATAAGAAATAAAATAAATTTTTATAATGTACACAATATTACATTGCTAAGCAAATTTTTGTTAGATCACAAATAAAAATTGCAAACTCTAATTCTTAAAAAACAACATGAAATCATTACATATTTAACATTTCTTGGTTTAATTGATAGACAAAACATTAAAATGAAAATTATTTTTTGTTAATGTATATTTTCAAAATGTATTTGCTTAATATTTAGTACTTGCTTAAAAAAAAAAAAAAAAAAAAAAAAAAAAAAAAATTACATTTCATGTTCAAGTTTGTAAACAATAATACAGTTGCCAAAAGAAAAACATTGATGCAATGAAAATAAAATGAGCGATTCTGAAAGCTGGAAAGCTCGAAAAGCTGACAGCCATTACCCATAGGGTTGCTGTAGTAACATTTTGGTTACCACTGAACCTACGAGAGTGTCCTATCTGTGTTGTAATCTATAGTTATCAGCATAACTGAAAGAAAAATAATAGCAGGAAGTGTAAACTATTACTACAGAAAGGGGTACCTGTATATACAGATGTAGGGCTACCTAAAAGAATTGGGATATATTATGGCTATAAGGGAAAGACACCAGTGGGGGTTCGCCACCCCTTAAATTTGCATTAGTGTTCGTCACCCTTAAAAGCCATGTTAAAATAATAGTTAACATCTATGAATTTGAATCCACCTGTGCCAGATTCCCTAGAAGCAGAGGATCTAGCTTAAGTGTATTCAAATTCATAGATGTTAATTAACGGCTATTTTAACATGTCTTTTCTGAGGGTGACGAACACTGGTGCAGATTTTAGGGCTGACAAGTACTGATGCCTTTACCTTACTTGGAAATTGCTGGAAGTGCATTTCAAGTTGTTTTTTTTACATTTTTCGTATTGTGCTAAGTTAAGTGCAGTATGTTATGTGATATGGTGTGTATATAATTTATTGAAAATATACTCTATCTAAAATTAAATAAAAACGTTTTTTTCTATTGAATGTAGTTAATGGAAATGCTTTACTACATTTTAGCTATTAACAGAAATAAATTTTCATACAAATCAACAAAGTCTTCCAATTAGTTAGATTTTGTACATAAAAAATTATTTATGAAATGTAACATTTAATTAAAACTAATAATTAACAAAGCCACCTTTTTTTCATCAAAACTTCTTTAATCTCTTTACTCATTGACAGAACAAGATTCTATGAGAAATTCTAATACAGTGAAATACGTTTTACATGAAAACGCTTAACATAAAAAATCGGTTAACACGAAATAATACAGCGGTCCGGACAGTATACTATGCTATTTAATACATTTTTTGTCTTTTAACATGAAAAAGTTCGCTTTCGATCTTCAGTGGCATGTTTGCTACAACAGAGATGCCACTATTTTAATTTATTTCGAAGCATTTTTAGATCCGCCTTTATCTCCATACCACTTTTTTCTTAAGAGTTATTTTTTTTATTTTATCATAGTTATATATTCAAGGAAAATAGTCTATAAATAAAGTGGTGCGGATTGAAGGCGGGGCTAAAAATGCTCTGGAATAAATTAAAATGTTCGTAACTATGCTACTACATGTTGCCGTCAATGATCATGTGTTTACTATAGCACCAACAATGGGATTTTTGACATCGTTCATCATTAAAATAATTCCACTTATGTAAGTTTTGATGAAGAATCTGCCAACTAAATCAACGATGCAGTTCCTGTCCCTTCTTCTTCAGAAATGAAGAAAATAATGAGTATCCGCAGTTATTTAGATGCACATTCAAATTCAGAGATCAATAAAACAATGTATGATCTCGATCAGTTTTTGAACAATATGGTGCTGAAAAAGAAGTAAAAGATATGTTATTCCCCCCCCCCCCCAAAAAAATAATAATAATAATAAGATTTGTACTTGATTTTTATCCTAATGGATACAAGTTAGTAGTAGTTTTACAGGAAATAATAATTGATGACATTGAAAACATTGGCCAGTTTTGTACTTTTTTTTTATGAATCTTTTTACACGAAATTCTTTTAACACGAAAATATATTTCGGTCCCCTCAGTTTCGTGTTAAACGTTTTACACTGTAATTTATTTCCAGTGTTTAATCATTGACTTTCATTATTCTGCAAGCGATATATATTGCACAAAATATTTAAACAAGTCACCACCAAACATTTTCAATTGGATTAAAATTTGGGCTATTTCTAGAATGATTTAAAAAACAAGATTTTGTTTCTAAAACCAGTATTTTGTTAAGATAATTTGCATTATTCTACATAAAAATTTACAGAGTGGCCCTTCAATTCTTGGTCTAAGATTTATTTAATTATTTTTACTTCCTTATACAAAGTATAAGGAAGTATAGTAATCCCGATTTGCGAAATGGATTTTGCATTTCACATTTCTCGAAAACGAATGATCGCTGAATGTTGCCAATTTATACGTGTGACTGTCATGATGTCTAGTTGTACACCTGCAAGTGTCGTCTTAACACGAGCTCTCGTTTTAGAGATATAAGGGAATTTACACGATTTTTCGTGACGTCTGTATGTATGTGTGTCTGTGTGTGTGTGTGTGTATGTCGCATAACTCAAAAACGGTTGGACGTAGAAAGTTGCGAATTGGTACATAGGTTTGTTATAACATCTAGTTGTGCACCTCCCTTTTTGGACTTTGTATGATTTTCCGTTTTGGAGATATTTAGGAAAATTAGGTTCATTATGGCCAGAATGTATCAAAAAACGGTAATAACTCAAAAACGGTTTGGACAAATCTTGCAATTTATCGAAATCTAAAATTTATCGAAAATATAATTGAATAATTTGAAAGCGATGTTATAATTGGGAAGAGAAAAAAAACTAATAGTCCTCCGTCCTAAACTAAATTCTGCTTTTGCCAGAATTTACACAAAATCTTTTCAAAATGACATTGACATGAGTCCCCCCAAGGCACAACTATGACATGAGTCCCCCCCCAAGGCACAACTTTGACATGAGTCCCCCCCCAAGGCACAACTTTGACATGAGTCCCCCCCCCAAGGCACAACTTTGACATGAGTCCCCCCCCCAAGGCACAACTTTGACATGAGTCCCCCCCAAGGCACAACTCTGACATGAGTCCCCCCAAGGCACAACTATGACATGAGTCCCCCCAAGGCACAACTATGACATGAGTCCCCCCCAAGGCACAACTTTGACATGAGTCCCCCCCCAAGCCCAACTTTGAAATGAGTCCCCCCAAGGCCCAACTTTGACATGTCCCCCCCCAAGGTACAACTTTGACATGAGTCCCCCCCAAGGCACAACTTTGAAATGAGTCCCCCCAAGGCACAACTTTGACATGAGTCCCCTCAAGGCACAATTTTATTTTTATTTTTATCTTGTATGCATGCATTTTTTTAAAATATTTTTAGCCAACTGTTTCGGGTCCAGTGACAATGTTTTTTAACATTATGTATATTTCTAAAAGTGTATAAGGAAGTCATGTGGTGCCCACATCAGATTTTTAAAATATATAGTAGGGGGAAAAAAATCAAATATTTATTAGGACATATATACTGTGTTATCATATTGGTTTATATGATTTCTATTCAAATCTGTTAGATCTTGTGATGAGATACAAAAGCAAGGTCTTTTCACATAGGCATCTATTGTAGCATGCATGTGATTCATTGAAAATTTGTCCCATTCTTTGATAATAACTGCCTTTAGAGACTCGACTCTGACATTGCCCTCTAAATGTGTCCAATCCCTATATGTGATTAATTATGCAGTTAATTATGGAGTAAATTTTTCTTTGAAATCATTGTTAATCTTTTTTTTTTTTTTTTTTTTATAATTTGTACATTAAATACATTGATATTTTTATCGATGTATTAATATCCTTTTTTTTTTTCAACCTCAGACATCACTAATTATTTCCCCATTATAAAAAATATTATTTATACTGATTTATTCTCAATGAAATAAATTTATTTACCACTTTTGTCTTGGCCATTACATATCTTTGTTGTTCAATAATATAAATAAACATAATTATTCTGTAATATGATATACTGCTTCAAAGTAGGTAGTAATAAGTTCATAAATCAGTTACCTATACATTGTACAAAATTTATACACAGAATAAATTTTTTTGTTTATTAACTTATTTAAAAATTTATTTTCACAAATAAGTTATGTTCAGAGCATACAATATCTGAAATTTCATCTTTTCAGTGAATAATAAATGTTCGAAAAAATACCGTTTGTTCTTAAATCAGTTTTCACTATTACACAATATCATTAACTATCAACTACATCTTACAGGATGCATACAAATATGTCTGTATAAAAAATAAATTTCTTCGTATTAAATCTTATTTACTGGTTTAAACAATCTTTTCTGTCACAGGTTTTCACTTCACAAATTTATACAAAGATGTCAACATATTTAGAATAGTAGTGCAGAGTTGCCAAGTCTCCTGATTTCGGCAAGAGACTCCTGAATTTCACCCATTCTTCTGCTTTCCTGTTTTTACTTTCTGAACACTATAGTGAGGAAAGTATTGTAATCATGTCAAAAATCCGAATTTGAGATTTTGATGTTTCTATATATTTTGAAGTCCCCTGAGTCCCGTTTTAACTATTTTTACGATGATGTATGTATGTGTGTGTGTGTGTGTGTGTGTGTGTGTGTGTATGTATGTATGTCTGTGAGTGAACACGCTAGCGTCTAAACGCTTTGTTCAAATAACTAAAAGTTGGTACGTATATTGTAAGTCACCATAGTACGAACCCTATTGATTTTGGTGAATCTAGCACTTATAGTTTTTTTACAGGGTCACCAGGAAAAATTCTTTATCATTATAGCCTATGGGGCCAAATTTTTAAAAGTGCGATAGCGTCTAAATGCTTCATTAATCTGAGCAAAAAATTTGTACACATGTTATAGGTCACAGTTGCACAAACTGTATAGATTTTGGTGAATTTAGCACTTACAGTTTTTTTACAGTGACAAAGAAAAATTCTTTATTATTATGGCCTATGGGACCAAATTTTTAAAAGTGCGATAGCATCTAAACGCCTTATTCAATTGAGCTGAAAATTTGTATGAATATTATAAATCATTGTTGCACTAACTATAAGCATTTTGGTGAATCTAGTTTTTATAGGTTTTTACAGGGACACAGCAAAAAATTCTTTATCATTATGATCTATGGGCTCAAAGTTCAGTAGCGTTAAATAAAACATCGTGTAATATATGTAGAAAAATACTCAAACACTCTATTATGGTTTTCCCTCTTTTTACTTTCCGAACACTATAGTGAGGAAAGTATTGTAATCATGTCAAAAATCCGAATTCGAGATTTTGATGTTTCTATACGTTTCGAGGTCCAACGAGTCTGTTTTCACTATTTTTACGATGATGTATGTATGTGTGTGTGTATGTATGTGTGTATGTATGTGTGTATGTCTGTGAGTGAACACACTAGCGTCTAAACGCTTTGTTCGAATAAGCTGAAAGTTGGTACGTATATTGTAAGTCACCATAGTACGAACCCTATAGATTTTGGTGAATCTAGCACTTATAGTTTTTTTACAGGGACACAAAGAAAAATTCTTTATCATTATGGCCAAGGGATCAAAATCTTAAAAGTGCGATAGCATCTAAACGCCTTATTCAATTGAGCAAAAACTTTATACACATATTATAGGTCACAGATACTCAATCTGTATAGATTTTGGAGAATCTAGCAGTTATAGTTTTATTACAGGGACACAAAGAAAAATTCTTTGCCAAATTTTTAAAAGTGTGATAGCGTCTAAACGCCTTATTAATCTCAGCAAAGAATTTGTACACATGTTATAGTTCACATTTGAACCAACTGTATAGATTTTGGTGAATCTACCACTCACAGTTTTTTTACAGGGACACAAAGAAAAATTCTTTATCTTTATGGCCTATAAGACCAGCGATAGCATCTAAACGCCTTATTCAATTGAGCTGAAAATTTGTATGAATATTATAAATCACTGGTGCACTAACTATAAGCATTTTGGTGAATCTAGCATTTATAGATTTTTACAGGGACACAACTAAAAATTCTTTATCATTATGATCTAAGGGCTCAAAGTTCAGTAGCGTTAAATAAAACCTCGTGTGATATATGGATAAAAATACTCAAACACTCTGTTATGTTTTTCTCTTTTTTATTTGTTTAGCAACTCCTCTTTCGTTACTTTATCTACAAAACTGTTAGTTACTCAATGTTCGGAAAGTCGAGTGGAGTCACTCCAGATTTTTTTTGTTTAACAACTCCTCTTTCTTTACTTTATCTACAAATCTGTTAATTACTCAATGTTCGGAAAGTCGAGTGGAGTCACTGCAGATTTTTTTTAAAAGTTATTCCAATTTCTATGATTTTTCACGCATATCTCTGGATCTTCTGTCAATAAGTCTTTTTCTTTCTTAAGAGGAAGATGTGGTAATCACATATTTGTAAGATCAACCTGTAATAAAAAAATTCAAATATTGTTAAATAGCATCAAAATAGTTGGATATTTCAGTAATCTCTAGCAAGGAAATTTTACATTTAAAAAATCAGACACTAAAGAAGTGTTTGAAAAGTAATAAATATTATGGGTCAGCGATTTTTTTTGATTGAGCTTCAGAAATTACCCATATTGGAAATCAAATATATGAAAGTTGCTTATTTCATCAGTCAATCACAAAAAAGTCTAAATTTCACTAATCATTAGCAAAATGTTAACAAGTTTCAACAATATTAGCTTAAAAAAATTACACAAATTTTGTTTATTAACAGAATAATTGTGTATTTTAGCAGTTGGTTAGTAAGAGATTCATTGATATAAAAAATCAACAACTGAAAAATTACATATGTTAAAAATAAATTGACAGAGAGAAATAAATTACCTATATGAAAAATTAATTATGCTAGAATTCTATATTTTATCAATAAATCTATTATAAAGTTTTCTACTTCTAACAGATTGTTAGACTAAAAATTTTTTTAATTCCAAACAATATGTGCTAGAATGAGATTTTTCTAACTCTTTAAACTAACTTTGCTTTCAGATGTTTTTTTAAAAATCTTTAGTAAAAATTTAAACTTTTAAACAATTCGATTTTGCATATAAGTTCACTCAATTAAAATTTCAGTTAATCAAATCAGTTAAAACATCTTATTCCTAAAACCGTGTTGTGAATTTTATTTTTGTTTTGGTTAACTAAGAATATGAGTTTCAAACCCAGAAGAGTGATAGTGGCAAATTATTATATTTCTTTTCAACTGCCCTAGATTGCATGGATTAGATCAGCGATTCCCAACCCATGGGCCGCGGGCAGTGGGATACTGGGCTGTGGAATATTGAGGTCAAATACCAGTTTTTTGGGACGATTCACTAGTGTGATGTGATGTCACTCAAAAGCTCTCCGTGGCCCGTAGTAGTCAATAAGGAGAACGCTCTCGTTGTTGTTCAGGGATTTCATTCGTTAGGCGTCAAGGTCTACTCTCTCCCTCCTACTTCCTTCACCCTTCCTCCCTACCGGGAACCGCACTTGTTTGATTCCTTTGTCAGTAGCTGTGATTTTCTGTTGATGTATCTTTGTGTCTGCTGTGAGCTATTATTATTTCACGTCAATAAGGGTGCTTGGTTTCAGGTTGGAACTTGCCGTAAGACGAAGCTATCAAGTGATGAAGCGATTTCCACATCTGATTTTACCAGTGATGAGTTTGTTAGTAAGTCCATTTCCAGTCCAAGTTGTAGAAAAATAATAAGGAAAACCACAACATATTTTCGTAAAAATAATCCTGATTTTTTTAAAGTGCGGGTTTGTGTTTTCTAGTTCTGAAAAAGAGCATATGCCTCAGTGTGTAATATGTTTCGAAAAGCTATCCAACGAATGCATGAAACTCAAAACTTCAAAGACATCTATCAACTAAACATCCTGTGTGAATGTGTAGGAAAGCCATTCGATTTCTTTTAAACAAAGAAAAGAATTTTTTCTGTTTAAATCCACCATGAAAAAATTTGTTAATTCCAAAGAAGGGTTCAGCTCACCCCGTGGGAGAAGAACTTATTCTACCCGCAACAAAAATAATAAGTAATGCTTTGTTTGATAAAAAATGTACAAAAAAAAAAAAAAATGAAATTCCGTTATCAAGTGCAACCGTGAAAAGAAGAATAGATGAAATGTCGGAAAATGTAAAAGAAGCTGTCAATACTTTTTTGAAACACAGTGAATATTTTTCGCTGCAACTTGATGAGAGTACAGACGTTGCTGGCCAGACTAATTTATTAGCTTTTGGTATTTTTGAGTTGAATGTCAATATTGAAAAGAAATGTTGTTTTTCAGTCTTTGTCGACAAAATCAACTGCGAAGATATTTTCAAATCTGTTGACAGTTTTATAAAAGTAAATGAAGTAGATTGGTCAAAGTGTGTATGTTTGACAACTAGATGGGGCATGTGCTATGTCTGGAATTCGTACTGGTTTAGTCGCCAGAATTAGATCAGTTGCTCTCTTGGTTATACGGCTCTTGCAGTTAAAGGTATGGACGAGTGTTAAAAAAAAAAAAAAAAAAGCTTGACGATGCAGTAAAAATTGTGAACTTTATTAAAGCAAGGCCTAAAAACTCCAGATTGTTTGATGTTTAGTGTGATGAAATGGGCAGTGAACACAAACAGTTTCTACTTCTCTGGGAAGTTCTGTGGCTATCAAGAGGTAAAGTGTTGACAAAATTGTTCGAACTCTGCGACGAACTTACGATTTTCCTTAAGGTAGGAGATTGTGATGGAAAACATGCAAGCTCCTACTTAGACTGTTTGACCGATGAAAACTGTTGAAACGGTTGGCATATCTGGCAGATATTTTCGGTTCCCTTAACATTCTTAACTTAACTCTGCAGGGAGAGGATGATCATAAGATTTTTGTGCAAGACAAAGTAGAAGCAGTGATAACGAAACTTCAACGATGGGCTCAAAAAGTGGAACAAGATTTCTTCGACGCATTTCAAGTCCTACATGATTTTCTTGAAACCAACGAATTTAAAAATGATAAAACGACATCTACAATCATAAAAGAACACCTAGAATCTTTGGCCTCTAACCTTAGTTAATATAAAATTATTTATTTTCTTAATTTTATAATAATATTTATTAATAAGCCTAACTAAAAACATTAATTTTCTTAAAATAGTAACTTTATTTAAAACAGTAAATTTTTCAAACAGTACGATTTTGAAAACTAATAACAATCTATTTTAGTTACTCTTATACTGTGATTATACATTTTATTATTCATTCATAAGAATGAGAAATCTACTAACTTTAGCAATAATTAAGACTTTTCATATTTCTTAGGAACTTTTTCCCTAAAATTGAAGATGCAATCCAATGAATCAGAAATCCTTTTGAAGAAAATTACCTAAGAAAATTGAAATTATCTTCAAGTGGGGAAGACTCGTTAATTGGACTATCATGTGACCAGACTCTAAAATCACTTTTTAAAACAACACCATTGGTCCCGTTCTGGATAAAAGTTCGGCAAGACTATCCAGCTATTGCAAAAATTGCACTGAGAAACTTGATGGGCTTTTCAACAACCTATCTATGTGAACGAGCTTTTTCAACTTTAGTTTTTTTGAAAAATAAATGTAGGAATAAATTGAATGTTGAGAGTGATTTGAGGCTAAAACTATCCAGTTTCAATCCAGATATTGACTCGTGGATGACAAACAGCGTGAAATATCTCATTAAGGGCTTTTTTTAAAAACTTTGATCACTTGTTTTTGAAATTTATTACAGAGGTGACAGCTAAGTGAATGCAATAAAGTTGTTTTCTTTTTTTTTATTTTATATTTTTCAATTCTTCTTGTACAGTATCTTTTACTAATTACTGACATATATTATACATATATTCGTCATACATAATATAAGTGTCTATTTGCCATTATATTTTTTACTTGTATATTAAGTAGACAGTGGGCCTCAAAGTCTTTTTTACAAAATTTGTGGGCCACACAACTAAAAAGGTTGGGAACCGCTGGATTAGATAGATTATTTTTACTAACACAACAACAACAAAAATAATAATAATAAATTTACACTTATTTTTTTAACTTTTACACATTTTTTTAGCTATCTTTTGAAGAAACAGGTTACTGAACTTTTCCTTTCACCTATGACAACAATAAGTTTTTTACAGCAGTTTGCATTATACATTTTTTTTTCCATCAATTTTTTTTTTTTTAAATCACAACCTAAATCTAAATTCACAATGGATTTTTCACTTTAACACATATTTGTAACCTTTCTTTACTGTCTTGATTTAGCTGCGGTAATGCAAACTTATAAATTAAAAATATTTCTCTGTACTTATATTACACAACACACATTTGTACAGTTACATAACCACAAATTAAATCCTCTTAGCAATTCTGACTAAAAGTAAGTAAACACATTAAAAATTAAAACAAGAGAAAATTTTTGATACTTATCAACAAAATCTGAAGAAGCCTCCCTGGAATCCCGGAGAGGATTCTTCTCGAACATGCATGGAGCCATTCTGTTGTTTGTAAACTGAGCCACTGCAACAGGGATCTTAATATCCAACGATGCACCCTATTGCACTCCACAGGTAGCGAAAGAAGTCGTCTGTACTTCAATAGCGACCACACAATCTCTTCTGCTATCACAAGGAAATTGGTTTGGGTCTCTCAACTGGCCGACTTCCATTTTCTCACGAAATCCTCAGAGTTATTGTCAGCCCCACTGACAAATACGGAATAACACTGAAGTCTTGCCCCCTGCTACAGAATTATCTATGTGCTGCTCTCTGTTTCCCTTTGCAGGCAACTTCAAGCTTTCACATAGCAACAATGTAACTTGCCCCACTCATTCTCTCTATGCTATTAGAGAACTTCGATGCTACCACCATCTTTTTCCTTTATTCCAGATCCAGAGTACAACTCAAAAACAAAATGTTCAGCTTTTTCATCTCTATAAAACTGCCCTTATGTTATCATCTCTCCAAGAAAAATACTGCCATCTCTCTGAGGAAAAAGGGCTCTATATCAATCCCCTCATCCCCCATTTTTTAATTTTTATTTCATCTTTAACGAAGCTCCATCATGCTGCCTCCCTGCCTTCCTAATAATTCTCTCTGCCAAAAACTCCACACCTACCTCCCACTCACTGACTTCACTACCCAATGACAATCTACGTCACTCTCAGGGGCGTAGCGAGCGGGGGGGCAAAGGGGGCAGGCTGCCCCCCAATGTTGAAGATAGATAATCTAGTCGGCCTAGAGGCAGATGTACAGATTGAAGTTTTTTTTTTCAGTCGGCTTTTATTTCTAAGGAAATTTTTCAAGAGGGAAGTATATCGATAAAAAAGTATTTGACCGTCAGATGAATCTCTTTTACAATATAGCTCTAACACTCACGACAAACCTTCCAGTCAACTTTTCAACAGATAATCCGATTGATTGTTTTCAAATTAGCTTTTAATTTAAGTTCATTTTTTTAAACTTCGTACAAGCCGAATTTTCTAGTCTATTCCAGGTTGGAAACACGATGAAATTTGTTTTGCTTTCGGCTTCGAAGTTCAATAAAAGTACTCCAGTCGGCCTGTGTTGCAGATAACTCGACGAAATTCAATAAAATATTTTAGTCGGCCTGTTCACAGATGACCCGATTGAAGTGTTTTTACTGTCAGCTTCGAAGCTCAATAAAAATATTCCGGTCGGCCTATTGACAGATAATTCGATTAAATTGGTTTGCTTTCGACTTCGAAGTTCAATAAAACTATTTTAGTTGGCCTGTTCACAGATGACCCGATTAAAGTGTTTTGCTTTCGGCTTCAAAGTTCAATAAAAGTATTCCATTCAGCCTATTGACAGATAACCCGATTAAATTGCTTTGCTTTCAAAGCCAACGTTCAGTAAAAATATTCAGTTGGCCTACTGACCGATAACTCGATTAAATTGGTTTGCTTTTGGCTTCGAAGTTCAATAAATATATTCCAGTCGGCCTACTGATTGATAACTCAATTAAATTGTTTAGCTTTTGGCTCCGAAGTTCAATAAAAGTATTCCAGTCGGTATGTTGATAGGTAGCCCGATTAAATTGTAATCAGATTGCTTTTATACTCAAAGAAAATTTTCTTCTGAAATGGCCCTTGTTTATCACGAAATTTTAAAATGAAAAAGCCGACTTTTATTCTTAGTCGGTATTTTCGTCATCAGAAAAACTTTTCAGGACTTAGGGGCTCTAAAAATCAGTAGAAGCACATTGGCCTATTGACAAGTAATCCGATTATTATTATTTATTATGTTATTTTACAGATGATCTTTATTTATCACAAGAATTTTCAGATAAAATTCGCCGACTGAAAAAGTATTTTTTCTTTTGATAAATCTCTTATGTACTATAGCTCCATGCTCCAAAGCTCAATAAAATTTACTTTAGTCGTTCTATTAACAAATAATTTGATTGACATAGCCTTTATTTTGAGGTCGGATAAATCTCTTTTATTTCGGCTCTGAATTTTATTTAAAACAGTCCTATCGGCTAAATGACTGATAACCCGATTAATTTGTTAGTCTTTACCTTTTATTTTAGATAAAAAATTTGAAACCAGGAAAAGATTCGTTGAAAAAGTATTCGGTCGTTGAAGAAATCTCTTCTTTCACTTAGTCACAGAGCTTTTCAGTAACAATCAACTGGGTTTAAAATCTGATAAAGCCAAAATAGAGAGCAGAACCAATTCAATCACTCCCCTATGTACAGTCAGAAGAAATAAATTGTTGACACGTTAAAATACATCCCAGGTCGCGCTCGTTGGCCTAGCCATTCGGAGTTTTCCGTGGTTTTCTCCGAAACGTGTAAATATGGGCTAGGAACCCTTAGAAAGACCCCATGGAGGGCACTCCTCCTCAGGTTTGGGACCTACAACAGTCAGTCGGTCTTATTTCCAAATCCAATTCAATCCACGTTAAAATACATTTTATGAACATATAAATCAATATTTTTTGCAGGTATTATTCACTGGATGCTCTTTAATATCACCGGAAAATATTTTCCTGATTGTATTTATTACTATACTGAAAAAAAAAAAAAAAGAAGTTATATTTGAAATGAGATATTACAGCGTACATATTCATTTTTGTAAGGTTTCGTCAATATCCGAGACTTTTTACTGTCGGACTCGGACGAGAGGTGCAAATTTACAGTCTTGGTCGCGCTCGTCGGTATAGCCGTTCAGAGTTTTCTCGTAGTTTTCTCTTAAAATCGCGTAAATACGAACTAAGACTCATTAAAAAGACCCCCACGGAAGACATATCACCCTAGTTCTAGGTCCCTCGTATAGTCAATCTGACTTACTTTCAAACATAAGGGTCATTGTGCCTAAATGCGACGTGATTTTTGGTAAGTTTATCGCATTTAGGAAACTTATGACATTTTAGTAAACAAATAATTATGAAAAGAAAGAAAAAATGGTTGAATATTATACTCATAGTTCTAAACTAGTGTTTTGTGTCATTTTTTTTCAAGAAATTAAAAAATATATCAGTAATTTATGAAAATATATACCAGCGTCGCATTTAGGAAATTTTTGTCGCATTTAAGGTACTATATCCTAAATGCTATGTTCAAACTCCCTAAATGCGATAATGCATTTAATGCATGGGAGCTACTTTAATGTTATTAACACTTTCCAAAGAAGGTTGAAAAGTGTTTATGACTTCGGTTTGTCTGTCTGTCTGTCTGTCCGTCCGTCTGTCTGTCCGCGCTCTAACTCCCGTAAATATTTATGGAATTTCTTGAAACTGATATATGTTATTCAAGATTACTATTGGACGTTCCCTATTGAAAATGGAGTTCATACCTCTACTAGTTTTTGTACAGGGACACCCGAAAGTATTTCAAAGCACTGTGTTCTATGAGAGGTATTTCTACAAACCATATTTTCTTACCTTTACTGCAGACATATCTTAATGAAATTGAAATATGTTATTAAAGTTTACTATAGGACGTTTTCTGCATAAAATGGAGGAAATATCACCATCGGTTTATGTACAGGGACACTCAAATGTATTCCAAAGCATCGCGTTCTATGAGAGATATTTCTATAAATCAAATTTTAATAACTTTACTTTCCACGAAGTTTTTGGAAATTTAAATATGGTATTTATATGCACAAAAGAATGCTTTGCACAGAATATAGCATGATTAGCATTAGATTTACAGGGTGGCACAAAAATATCCAGTTACATTAACAGCTATTAAAAAAAATGGCTAGAATTGTACTTTCGTTCACGTTAAGCGTTTTTAACACATTCTAACATTTTTTAAGGGTGAATATGATACCTCTACTGGTTGGTGTACAGGGACACCCGAAAGTATTTCAAAGCATTGTGTTCTATGAGAGGTATTTCTATAAACCATATTTTCATACCTTTACTGTAGACATATTTTAATGAAATTGAAATATGTTATTCAAGATCACTATCGGGCGTTCCCTATTGAAAATGGAGTTTATACCTCTACTGGTTTATGCACAGGACCCAAAAGCATTCGAAAGCATTGTGTTCTATGAGAGCTATTTCTATAAACCATATTTTCTGACTACTGTAGACATATCTTAATGAAATTGAAATATGTTATTCAAATTCCCTATTGGATGTTTCCTGTATAAAATGGAGGAAATACCACCACCGATTTATATACAGGGACACTCAAAAGTATTCCAAAGCATTGCGTTCTATTAGAGATATTTGTATAAATCAAATTTTAATAACTTTACTTTCCACGAAGTTTTTGGAAATTTAAATATGGTATTTATATGCACAAAAGAATGCTTTGCACAGAATATAGCATGATTAGCATTAGATTTACAGGGTGGCACAAAAATATCCAGTTACATTAACAGCAATTAAAAAAAATGGCTAGAATTGTAATTTCGTTTACGTTAGGCGTTTTTTACACATTCTAACATTTTTTAAGGATGAATATGATACCTCTACTGGTTTGTGTACAGGGACACCCGAAAGTATTTCAAAGCATTGTGTTCTATGAGAGGTATTTCTATAAACCATATTTTCATACCTTTACTGTAGACATATTTTAACGAAATTGAAATATGTTATTCAAGATCACTATCGGGCGTTTCATTAAGAGCTATTAAAAAAAATGGCTAGAATTGTACTTTCGTTTACGTTAAGCGTTTTTAACACATTCTAACATTTTTTAAGGGTGAATATGATTTCAGTTTTGTGTATCTGCTTCTCCGCCTGTTTGTCTGCTTGTCTGTCTGTCCGAGCTCTAAATCTCATAAATATTTATGGAATTTCTTCAAAGTGATATATGTTATTCAAGTTCACTATCGGATGTTCCCTATTTAAAATGGAGTTTATACCTATACTGGTTTGTGTACACGGACACCCGGAAGCATTTCAAAGCATTGTGTTCTATGAGAGGTATTTCTATTGGTTTTACTGTAGACATATCTCAATTAAATTGAAATATGTTATTCAATTTTACTACTGGATGTTTCTTGTATAAAATGGCGGAAATACCACCACCGATTTATGTACAGGGACAGTTAAAAGTATTCCAAAGCATTGCGTTCTATGAGAGATATTTCTATAAATCAAATTTTAATAACTTTACTTTCCACGAAGTTTTAGGAAATTGAAATATGTTATTTATATGCAGAAAAAAATGCTTTGCATAGAATATAGCATGATTAGGTATTAGGTTTACAGGGTGACACAAAAATATCCATTTATATTAAGAGCTACTTATAAAACAATTCTAGAATTGCACTTTCGTTTACATTAAGCGTTTTTAACACTTTCTAACATTTTTAAGTGTGAATATGATTTCAGTTTGTGTATCTGTCTATCTGTCTGTCCGTCTGTCTGCCCGCGCTCTAACTCCTGTAAATATTTATGGAATTTCTCGAAACTGATATATTTTATTGATGTTCACTATCGGATGTTCCGTATTGAAAATGGAGTGAATATCTCTTCTGGTTTGTGTACAGGGACACCCAAAAGCATTCGAAAGCATTGTGTTTTATGAGTGTTATTTTTATAAACATTATCCCTATAGAATGTTCCCCATTCAAAACGACATTAATAGGTCCTGTACAACTAGTTTGTTTACAGGGACAACAAAAACAACAACAAAAAAAAAAAAAATGCCAATTCATTACGGTTTAGGACAGAATTTTTTGAAAGTTAAGTCTTTCTACTGCAAAAATCATAAAAATATTGAAATGTATTGTTAATATTCTAAAATATTGTTTTGTATAGAATATGGTATGATTAACTTTCTGATTTAAAGGGCTACACTAAAATATTCAGAGAGATCAAAAGCTGTAATTATAATTTAATGGCTGCATTTTATTTTGCGTTAAGCCTTTTTAACTCTTTCCAAAATGCCTAAGAGTAATTTTAAAATCAATTAGTCTATCTGTATATTTTTCAGTCCTATGTCTGTTGTGTGATAACGTTGTAAAGTTTGCGTTGACGCAAACTCCATCTTAACTTAATTAGATCACTAAATGGATAAGTAAGAGAACACAAGACTTGAATTAACAATAACTAAAGTTTATTTGAGCAGATTAATGGGGGAGGGTGGCCTGGCAATTAAACTAGCTCAGTCAGTGTATTACTCAATCAAATTATATATATCAACAATTAAATTAGATTATCTTAAATATCCCACCCCAGCAAGCAATTGAAGGTGTAGCGACGGTTGCACTCGTAACTCCACTGCTGCGACTTCACTTTCGATCAGAGGATTCCCTACAGATCGAAATTCACTTTCACGAGCGCTAGCAAATACTCGTACTAACACTCATCATGACTTATTCCTCACTCCTCTAAATTTCTACTACTCAATATTCGCCAATATAAGACTTTCAACAATCCACTATAATACTCTAATATCCACACTATAATATGCTCCGACATCCACTATAATATCCTCCAACATCCACTATAATATCCTCCAACATCCACTCCCATCTACTAAAACCATCGCCATTTTATACTTCTTCCTACATCCTCCTCTCTCTTCATTTTAATCCGTCCTTTTAAAATCACTTCTAATTTATCTAACATTCAAAATCTAAGTCTTTCATTGCAGCACCCTGCCGACACAAAGCTAACTCGACCTCAACTTTCGCCGAGTCACTGGCGACGAAGCGATTTTAACCGTCCCCACTTTCTACTTTGCTGGATCCAGCTTAATTAAAACAACTGTGGTGACGTTCTGACGTCTCAACCTCACAACGTAGGCAAAGAATATTAAAAGTTATTCGATACAACAATTACGTACAGTTGGAAGGTGTTACTAATCAATGGGTACTGCATGATTTGTCTTTCTTGTTTAAGTCTTAACGTGATTTCAATTTCTGTATCTATGTGCCCGAATCTCCATTTGTCTATCTGTCCGTGTACCGCACTTAGCGTCCGGAAATATTTTCTGAATTTTTAAAAAAATATATATGTTGTTCATATTCACTATTGAATGCTCCCAAATAAAAAGGGCATTAATAGGTACTGTACAACATGTTTATGTACAGGAACGCGCAAAAAATGCCAATGCGTTGCATTTTTAGGACATACATTTTTATAATTTACATTTAAAGAACTTTCATACTGTACTTTCAACTGTAAAATCATAAAGAAATTGGCATTTATTGTTAATTTGCTAAAATAATGTTTTGTATAAAATATGATTTTTTTAACCTTCAAATTTACAGGGCCACACTCAAATTTTCAGATAGATTAAGGGCTGGAATTACAATCGATGGGCGACGGTTTCTTTTGTGTTAAGCATTTTTAACACTTTCAAACAGTGTTTAAGAATGATTAGGAATTCAATTAGTCTGTCTGTATGCCTTTTAGAACTACTGTTTGTTTGTTGTGTGATAACCATAACGTAGGTACAGAACTTTCAAAGTTATAAGATACAACAATTACGTGCAGTTGGAAATTGTTAATAATCATTGCGTAATGCATGATTTTTCGTTCTTTTTTTATAGTTTATAAAATACTTAATACCACATAACTATTTCAAGATAAAATGTTGTGTAACTCTATGTGCAACTCTGCCTTTAACAGTGTGTGTAACTCTTCCTTTTTATTAACAGTGTGTGAAACTTTGTGTCTAAATCTGCTGTTTGTTAACAGTGTGTAACTCTTCTTTTTTTTTTAACAGTGTGTGTGTAATTCTGTGTGTATTGCTGAACTTTTCTAACAGTGTACGTAACGCTATGTGAAACTGTCACTGTGTGTGCAACCCTGTATGCAATTAACAGTGTGTGTGTAGCTCTTCTTTCTTATTAACAGTGTGTGTAACTCCATGTGTAATTTTGTTTTTTATTAACAGTTTTTTTTTTAACATTGTGTGTGTAACATTGTGTGTATCGCTGATTTTTAGCAAACAACGTGTGTAATTTTACTTATGTGTAACTAACAGTGTGTGTAACCCTGTACGTAATTAAAAGTGTGTGTGCAACTCTGCCTTCTTATTAACTCTGTGTGTGTAACTCTGTGTAACTCTTTATTAATAGCGCCTTTTTATTAACAGTGCATGTAACTCTGTGTATAATCCTGCCTTTTTATAAGCAGTGTGTGTAATTCAATGTTCAATTCTTTTTTTTTTTTTTTTTAACAATGTGTGTAACTTTGCGTGTATCACTGATTTTTTGCTGTGTATAATTCCGCCTTTTTATTAACAGTGTGTGTAACTCCGTATGTAAATCTCTTTTTTTTTTTTTTTTTTGACAATGTGTGTAACGCTGTGTTTACCGCTAATTTTTTGCTAACAGTGTGTGTGTAACTCTGCATTTTTATTAACAGTTTGTGTGTAATTGTGTGTGTAACTCTGCATTTTTATTAACAGTTTGTGTGTAATTGTGTGTGTAACTTTGCCTTTTTATAACAGAGTGTGTAACTCCGTGTTTAACTCTTCTTTTCTGAGTAGTGTATGTGTAACTCTGATTCCATGAATATTTACGGGAGATAGAGCACGGACAGACAGACAGACAAACCTAAGTCATTAACACTTTTCAACTTTATTGGAAAGTGTTAAAAACATTTAGAAAGTGATAAAAACGCTTATTGTAAACGAAAATGCAATTCAAGCAATTTTCCAACAATACCTCTTAATGCATCTGAATATTTTTGTGTGGCCCTGTAAATATAATGCTAATAATATTGTATTTTATGGAAAGCATTCTTTTGTGCATATGAATAATATATATATACATATATATATATATATATATATATATATTTACGACTTGTGCAAAGTAAAATCATTAAAATTTGGTGCTTAGAAATACCTTCCATAGAACGCAATGCTTTTAAATACTTTCGGATGTCCCTGTATACAAACCAGTGATGGTATTTACTTCAATTTACATGGGGAATATCCGGAAGTGGACTTAAATGATATATTTCAATTTCATTAAAACTTGTTTAAAGTAAACGTATCAAAATACGGTTTATAGAAATATCTATCATGGAACACAGTGCTTTGGAAAATTTTGGGTGTCCCTGTAGACAAATCAAAAGAGGAATTACCTCCATTTTCAATAGGGAACATCCGATAGTGAACTTGAATACGATATATCAGCTTCAAGAAATTCCATGAAAATTTACAGGAGTTCGACTGCGGACAGTCAGACAAACCGAAGTCATTGACACTTTTCAATCTTGCTGGAAAGTGTTAAAAAAAGAACGAAAAATCATGCAGTACGCACTGGTTATTAATACTCTCCAATTGTACGTGCTTGTTGTATCGTATAACTTTCAATATTCTTTGCCTGCATTATCAAACAAAGGAGAGAAGCTTAGAAAAATATACAGATTGACTAATTCAATTTAAAACCGCTCTCAGACATCATTGAAGAACGTTAAAAAGGCTTAATGCAAAAGAAAATCCAGCCGTTAGATTATAATTGCTTCCCTTAATGTATTTGAATATTTTAGTGTAGTCCTGTCAATCTGAAGGTTGATCATATCATATTCTATACAAAACATTATTTTAGAATATTAAAATACATTTCAATTTATTTATAATTTTTACAGTAGAAAGTTATTTAGATGTGATTTATAAAAATGTCTGTCCTAAAACGCAAAGCATTGGAAGTTCCCTGTACACAAACACGTTGTGTAGGACATATTAATGGCATTTTAAATAGGAAACATTCCATAGTGAACTTTAATAACATATATCTATTTTTCAAAATTCTGAAAATATTTAAGAACTCTCGGGACGAGAGCCAGATAGAAAGACAGACAATCGGACAGAAAGATAACCAAATTAAAATCATATTCGCGCTTAAAAATTGTTAGAAAGTGTTAAAAATGCTTATTGTAAAAGAAAATGCAATTACAGCAAATTTTTATTAATAGCTCATAATGTAACTTAATATTTTTATGTGGCCCTGTAAGATTAATACTAATCATACTGTATTTATAAAAAGCATTCCTTTTTGCATATGAATAACATTTTTCAATTTCATTAAGATTTGTGCAAAGTAAAGTTATTAAAATTTGGTTTGCAGAAATACCTCTCATAAAACGCAATACTTGTAAGTCTCCCTGTACACAAAACAGTGTAATATTTTCTCCATTTCACATAGGAAACATCCGATAGCGAACTTGAATAACATATTTCAATTTCATTGTCTAAAGTAACGGTATTAAAATATGGTTTATAGAAATACCTCTCATAGAAAAAAAAAATAGTTTGCAGTACTTTCCGATGCCCCTGTAGACAAACCAGTGGAGGTATTCACTCCATTTTTAATAGGGGACATCCGATAGTGAACTTGAAAAACATATATTAGTTTCAAGATATTCCATAAATATTTACCGGAGTTAGAGCGCCGAAAGGCAGACAGATGGGCAGACAAACAGATACACAGATACACAAATTGAAATTATATTCACACTTAAAAATTGTTAGAAAATGTTAAAAACGCTTAATGTAAACGAAAGTGCAATTCCAGCAAACTTTTCTTAATAGCTCTTTATGTATCTGAATATTTTTTTGTTGCTCTGTAAAACTAATACTAAACATACTATATTCTATAGAAAGCAGTCTTTTGTGCATATGAATAACACATTTCAGTTTCATTACACTTTGTGGAAAGTAAAGTTATCAAAATTTGTTTATAGAAATACTTCTCATATAACGCAATGCTTTGGTATGCTTTCAAGTGTCTCTGTGCCCAAACCAGTGGTGGTATTTACTCCATTTAATATATAAAACATCCGATAGTGAACTTGAATGACATTTCTCAATTTCATTAAGGTTTGTGTACAGTAAAGGTATTAAAATATGGTTTATAGAAATATCTCTCATAGAACACAATGCTTTGTAAAAGGTTTGGGTGCCTCTGTACACAAACCAGTGGAGATATTAACTCCTTTTTCAATAGGGAACATCCGATAGTGAACTTAAGTAACATATATCAGTTTCAAGAAATTACATAAATATTTACTGGAGCTAGAGCGCGGACAGACGAACAGACAGATACTTAAATTGAAATTATATTCAGAGATGAAAATTGTTAGACAATGTTAAAAACGCTTAATGTAAACGAAATTGAAATTATAGCAAATTTTTATGAACAGCTCTTAATATAACTGAATATTTTTGTGTGGCCCTGTAAATCTAATGCTAATCATGCTATATTCTATGCAAAGCATTCTTTTGTGCATATGAATAACATATTTCAATTTCATTAAACTTTGTGGAAAGTAAAGTTATTAAAATTTGGTTTATAGAAATACCTCTCATAGAACGCAATGCTTTGGAGTACTTTCGAGTGTCCCTGTGTACAAACTAGTGGTGGTATTTATTCCATTTTATATATTTAACATCCGATAGTGAACTTGAATAACATGATTCAATTTCACTAAGATTTGTATACAGTTAAGGTATTAAATATGGTTTACAGCAGTACCTCTCATAGAACACAGTGCTTTGGAATACTTTCGGGTGTCCCTACAGGAATTAGAGCACGGACAGACAGACAGACAGACGGACAGAGGGACAGACAAGCCTAAGTCACTTTTAAACCTTGTTGGAAAGTGTTAAAAAGGAAAAAAATGCTTAAACTTCCCTTAATATATCAACTGTAAAAATTGCCGCATTTAAGGGATACAATTTGTCGCATTTAGGAAAATGGTGTAAACAGACCCTTAAATGCGATAAAAATTTTAAACCCCTCTTTTAAAAAAAATGTAGTATTTTTTTTTATTTTCTTCTGGTAGGTATAAAGGGTATTCAAGCACATGACGTAACAGTGATTATTTGACCTTGAAAAATAAAAGGATAAAATTACAGTTACTATTTGAAAATTTTTCATCGCAATTAGGAAAAGACGTCGGAAAGCCATAATGGACAATGTTTACTGCAAAAGAAAATTCTACTAGAAAAAACCTTTAAAATTTAATGAAAAGTTTCGCGATCCGTTCTTGAAATGTGTATGTTCCATTGTGATTCAGAAGTATGCGATTTATGTATTTAGATTTTCAGTAGAAGAACTTTGTCGCATTTATGGGTTATCGCATTTAGGCACAATGACCTTACCTCATTTTTGTGGGTATGGCACATTTTTTTGCAGTTTTGTAATGGACAAAACATACTATACGTAAATTTATTTGGTCAAAATGGCATTTAACGTATTTTGCATAATTTCATTTGTTAAAATACGTTTTACATAATCAGATTTTGATTTTTATCAAAATCGAAAGAGAATTTCCTGAAACAATTACGGTCTTTCAGGAAAATAGCTTTTTCTTCCCAATTATTGAAAATGCATTTTTCTTTTTCCTTTTTAACATAACTGAGAACATTAATCTGATGATTGCAGTGCTTTTCCACACAACATTCTTTTATAAATTCGCATACTAAGTGGTTCCGGACATTTTCCATCTATCCATGATTTTAAAAATGTATCTAAGAGCACGAAAAAAAACCTGTAAGCCTGCTTTTATTTTCTAAGTAATAGATTTAAAATTCTCCACAAAACAGAATTTTATTTAGCAGGACTTATTTTAATCTAGTCTTGCATTTTAAGGCATGCAGTAACTGTGTTTCATTCTCTAGAATCGGTTACTATATTCATCCTTACGATGTCTTTGGTATATCTTATCATAGGAACTCGTTGGCAGCTTTTAAGGTTTTGTTGTCATTTTAGCGCTGGATTAAAATTGCTATCTGTCACGTAGCAGAAACGGGGTTCTGCTAGTGACTAGAGTTAAATTAATGTTTAAAAATTAAGTGGCTAAATTCAAATGCTCAAAGTTCTTCAAAGTTATGTATAGCCAAAAATTTCAGTTCTCTAGCAAAATCTAGAATTTCTAAGTTACCTCCAGGTTCTTTAAAAAAACAAAAATCTCGCTATGTCGAGGATCACACGCGAACATCTAGTGGAATAATAAAATAGAAACAGTACATACCAGGTGGTCTTGAAATGAATACCGGAACGACACCACAGCTTAGTAAATACCGATAATTTTTATTGTGGCTCCACAAGGCAAGGCTGGGACCTTTCTCTGGGGTCCGTCTGTTCCAACGATTTCGCTGATCTGGCTCCTTTGAGATTCCAATCGTTATCCACGTGCATGGTGGTGCAATAAATTTGTATGCTGAAAGTTATGGCCGAATATCCTTAGATACGTATTATTTGCCCTGATGACGTGAATATTTTCTTGGGAACGAAAATGGAGAGTTTGAAAATTCGGGGACCATTTCGGCGATCATGTGTATGGTTAACAATATCCAATTCCATCCGCTTCCGATAGCATTGAATACGTACAACCGATGAGGAATACATCTAGAAATGTCCTTAAGAACGATATTATAGATTTATTTTTCGAATATCAAAGATTGCTGAGTATATTTCACTAAATTTAAATTCATAGCTGTAAGTACAGCGATGCCGCGAAAGGCACGTGGGCCGCACGCGCGGACGCGCGGCGACCTACGAAAAATACGTCCTATATCAAGCCGTTCTTCTATCCAAGTGATGGAGAGAGAAGTCTTTCTACTCTCAGGTCAGCGAGCTACGAAACGTCACGGCACTAGCGGCCAATCAGAACGCGCGCTCACGGGAGGACGAAACCAAGCCTCCAGAACCGGCAGGAAGGTAGGGGAAAGCAAGGAAGAACCACTGAGTGAATTTAGCGCATTGCCGAGAAGTAAACTTACAGGGGCGAAACGGGAAACACTTGAAACTTAAGTAAATTTCGATAAAATGCGATCTAATAATTTGGATTTGTTAAAATAACTGAAAAATAATTAAATTAAATAAAAACACTGTCGTGTTTCACGACACTATCGCAATTACGTAAGTAAAGATCTTGTCGAGAAACGTCAGAGCTACTTTGATGCCCAAATTTCAAAAAGCGCAATTTAGACGATATACAGGGCTACATAAAAACAATCTTTATAACGCTTTCTCTTTAGAAATAAAGCTTTAAAAAAATCTTTTGTGAAATTCTTTACTGCAGAGCTAAAAGAAAACGTACTTTTGTAGGTGTGTTATTTGGCGACAATGTACTACAAAATCAATCACTATTCAAGGTGAGAGCTACACAAAAGAAATCTGTTAATATGTTTTTAAAAGAAAGAAATAGGTATAAGAATATTTTTTTGTGTATTTTTTTTCGTTTTATCTAAAAAACAAAATTTTTTAGTGCCTCATCATTGAAGTAATATATATATATATAGCACGGAGTAATATTAATAGGAGTTGAAGGTTCAATGGGAGAAAGCTACGAAACTGTGATCTAAATTTTTGGTAAATATTGAGGGCGCCACTTGTCATTCCTCCCTACCTCGGCGCAGATATAGTGTTGTTTTCAATCGAATTTTGCTGGAGTACATTTAAATTTTTTTATTTTAAGCAATTTAATTTCTTTGTAAGTTCTTAAAACTACATAATTCAGATGTTTCAAATAAATGCTTCGTTCCTAGTTGTAAAACAGGCTATGATAGTGATAAGAAGAAGAAAAAAAAGCCCTAGGAGAAAAATAAAGTCCGAGTTCGTGTTTTCTGCACCTAAAGTAAGTTTCTTTTTTTTCGTTACAAAATTTCATCCATTTTCCTTCCTTCCAATTGTCTGTTTTAGCTAGCTTCGGTTCATAAGAATCGTCATTTTTTAAAAGCCTTCTTTCAAAGTAAAATAAGCATAAAATGGCTCTTAAAAAAAACATGTTGGTTAGAATACTCTATTTAATGAAATTTGCTTTCAATCGAAATTTTTTCAGCTTGATATTATTTTTAAAAAAATAATTAAAACGAGACATTTCCCCATTGAATAACATTGCGGAAGCTGGAGAGAAGGAAGGATTGCACGCTGGCGCCATCTGTAAACATTAGAAAACAACATCACAAAATTTCATCGTTACCTTCTTCTCCTGTCTTATTACTCCGTGATATATAGTCGGTAAATACAGATGAACATTTTTTTTCTAATCAATGCAAACTGCATTATTTTTCATTCATGTTCAGTCGAACTTAAGCCAGATTTGAGTCGGCTAATTTTATATTTTGCCCCCCCCCCCCCCCCCAATATTTATTGTTCGCTACGGCCCTGGTCACTCTCTACATTCTACAATCCCGCCTACAATCCATCCCTTCACTTCTAACTGGATCAGATCGATAGCTAGCCGTCGCCACGGAAAAAAAAAAAAAAAAAAAAACATCTCTACCTCTCCTTTTGCTTAGAGATATTGCAGCAAACATCACTCTGCTAGACATTTTGACCACCCAAGTTTCTGAAAATTGAACAAAGAAGCAGAACACCGCTTTTAAGAATACAATAAATACAACTGACTAGCAGAATTTTATAAAAGCCCTATTCCAGTCATTAAAAAAGACAAGTGATTACAAAGGGAACTACTTCTTATAGCCTCTTTAATTTTTACAGCCCTTTTTAAGAGATCTTTTCCCATAGTCATAAACTTGCACAGTAAAGCAACAGATTTCCACTAGCCTCATTTTGCCTTTCTTACCATTTTAATGGTAAGTGGTAAGAAAGGTGTGAAGTGAAAAAAGTATGTAATTCATTACGCTTCCTGGTAACTGCCCAAGAAATAGGATGCTTATCTTTTTGTTGAGATCGAAGCGTTTTTATCTGTTTGTAAAGGAGAGGAGAATAGTATTTCTTTTTCTTTTCTTTTCTTTTTCTTTTATTTTTAGCAGTGCAGCTGCAATTTTATTTATACAGTACCCGCCGCTTTATAAAATCACTGGTTAATAAAATCAGCCGCCTAATCTGATCAAATTGTTGAGTCCGGAATCAAACCAATACAAACTGCCGCTTAATAAAATCAGCATCGCCGGTTAATAAACTCAAAAGAAAATCTTTTCAACAGTAAAAATGGTCATGTATGTAAGCTAAACAATGAATTATATTTTCTCACCGGATTTTTGAAAACAAAAAAAGACACAAAACATAGCAATCCATCACATTATTACTCTTTGTCAAAAATTTTACGCATTAAAATAAATAAATAAATAAATGAACCACGCTCCACCATGTGTTGTACTTATGAATTCAAGGAATGAATTCGTCAAATGATTGGCCAATGAGTATTTTTTTCTATCTTTAAATATTCAAACAGAGTTTCTAGTTCTTATGTTGAAGCAACTTAGCTGCAAGCGGAAACTTTTTATTTTGAAGGTAAAGCGTGAAATGTTGGTAAAGTATGGATCGTTTTCTTCAAATGTATAGTCAAAGGAAGGCGCCATCGAAGCTTGAAATTTTTCAATTTGCTTCATGTAAACATAAGAATAAAGATATCAGTGCATAAATTGTACCAAACAGAAGAGTGAATCGCAAGCGAAAATGAATAGGAAAAGCAAAAGTCATCAATGCAGCACTTCTAGATAAGTACAAGAATACCAGGTCAAAGAAAATTTCCATCTTTTATGTAACTTTGTCCTTAAAAGCTGAAAATTTTACATGAATGATAAGTAACAAAAATTTCATTCCTACGGATGGCTAGTTGATAGATGGAAGGGTGAAGAATAATTTCTTTCTATATTTAGGTAATGAATAACTCTTTTATTGAGTTCGGGCATGTTCGCCGGATATAAAAATCAGCCGCTTAATAAAATCATTTTGATGAAAACAAACGTGATTTTATAAAGCGGCGACTACTGTATTTTGTAGATGGAAAAATATACTAATTCTGCGTTTTGGTCATAGAGATAACGGATGCAATGCATCTGTTTTCTTGCTGCATCCCTTGTTCGGGAAGTGATCAAATAAAAAAATAAAATAAACAGAGGAAACTGCTTTAACTTTTCTGAGCACCTTTTCCTTTCTTTTTTCCTTTCTTTTATTTATTTCATTCTTTTTGTCGCTACTGTAAGTTTAAGAAATTAATTTAAGTTTAAGAAACCACTGCGACAAAATGCCCTCCATCTACAAAAAAAAAAAAAAAAAAAAAAAAAAAAAAAAATTAACTAATGCCAGATGTCTGGGCTTCCATTTGAACACTGACATTGTAATCGTACAAGACTTTTACATAAACTTATTACTTTGAGCTTTTTTCTTTTAAGGAAATCTAAAGACTTAGCACTGAACCCCACACCTGAAATAAATCAAACATTGATCCATATGAGAGGAAAGACCAGTGACACCATCCTTAACGCCAGTCCTGAGTGCAGCCGACACCCGGGAACAAGCTAACATTCCTTAAAGGGCAATTTTTTAATTTATTTTTTAACAGGAATGCACATGGAAAGCCAACACACCGACACCAACTTACAATTAACCAACAGCTTTCCTGTACAGAGTAGACCTACGAGAACTCACATACGGTCAACACTATCCTTAATCCATATCAAACTCCACTCTATCCATCATTCCACTTTCCAACCTCAAAGTCAGGCTTGTTCAAGCCATTTTTTTTTTTTTTAATTCTAGCACTACTTCTTTGTGTACTGTAGACACATGTGATGCTCAATTTAGGGTAGGGTGAGTAAATTTTACATCTAAACATTTGACTTGGGGATCACTCCAGGGATGTTCTTCTAGAGATTGTATTACTACATTCAAGAGCATATAATATACAATTTGAGTTAATTTCAGAATACGTATACAATAACAAAACCACTGACAAGTACAATAACACGAGCAAACAGACGAAACATACAGATACTTAGAGTTTCTTTAAATGTAAATATTATATAAAACTCTTGAGATAGACAACAAATATATATTAAACACAAATTTTGCTATAATATACATTACATTGCATAATACAATTCTTGGCTATACTATAAAAGACACAAATTATATTATTCCCCAACAATACATTGGGTATTGACAACAGACAAAACATGTTCACTGGAATGTGATTATATAAAAAAAAAAAAAACATACACACAGTGGCGTAACTAACCAAAGTGCCGCCCGGGGCGGATGTTTATTTTGCCGCTACTTAAGAAGTCTAAAAATATTTAAAAATGCACAAAGTTGGATAATGCAGGTATATATGTAGGTATTTATACTAATAAAAGAATATGTCTTTCCATTTGTGCATCTGACTGTGTAACTATAGTGTATGTAAATATCCAGATGTTGCAGAACAATAAAATTTGGCAATCAGGTTCAGGTATATCGGAGAATAGTGGGGAATGCAACATTAAAAGAAAAATTATTATTTTGTCAAATGTTTAATGCAAACTTTATAATTTTCACAGTTGATGCCTTTTTGCTAGATTTCTATTCGACATAGTTTCAAATTTCAGAAACTTCTATTACATTTAAAATATTTTTAAATGCAACTCACTCATTCACGTATTACAGACATTTTAACGAAATACATTTTAAAATATTTTCATCAAAGCATTGGCAAAATTTTTCAATGTATTCAGTACATTATATCAGGGCTGGTGTTTAATGCAACATGCAACACAATCAGTTGGGCACACCAGCAAACAGGTGTCTGCTCTGCCAGCAAACAGATTGTACTACATATGTCTGACTCGGGTAAAAAGTTCTGCAGGCTTCTGTAAACGGTAAACGGGAGTTTTTCGCATTTTGAAATTTTAGGGGTCACGAATAGCTTGATGATTTTTGCCATGATCAGAACTATTTAGAACATTTGAAGCTTTTAGTTTTGTTTTTATCTATAGTAAATAATTTTACTGATACAACTTTTTCTTTTCTAGCAGTATATAAAGCTGGTGTTTAATGTAATGAATTGCAGGCTCCCAATAAGTATTTGTATGGTGGGTGAATGAACAAGTTTTAAATGTTTGCTCAAAATGTTTGCGGTCAAAATTTTGAGGAATCGCTAATAAAACGCTAATGTTTATTACAGTCGAAATTGTTTAAAGAAAAACATTGAATTGAAAGTGCAGCAATCTAAACTGAATAGAATTTTGCTCCAGTCAGAAATTTTAGGCGTTGCGAACTAGTTCGTTGCCGAAAATGATTAGTGCCGGAGAAAATAAAATGTGTGAACAATTCATTTGCCCAGATTTATTTTACAATAGTAATGCGTTAGCAAAAACTGCCACTAAAAAGGAAGCAGTGGATTTCGTTCTGGCCCTCCCCCCCTCTTATATCAAAATATGTCTTAAAGCACGACTAAAGAAAGAATGGCAGCTATACTGGGATACATCTCCTAAAGGTAGATTTACGTTTAACCTCCTCCCAAAAGTGTCAAATTATAACTTTGACCTTTCCCCAGCCATAACAGCCTTCTTAACGGGCCATGGCCCGTTCAAATCACATCTCTTCAAGTTTCATTGCTCGCGCACTCCACAATGTGAGTGCGGCGCTGAGGGTAATGCAAATCATTACTTTTTCTCATGCCCACTAACTCTTGATTGGCGTATCCTTAACCCACCTAATAAACCTAACGACTGGCTTTTTAATATCGTTACCCGGCTTCCCCTACGTCAGAAACTAACCAGAATCTATAACTTCTTAATGCATCTTTCCAATTTGACCGACTAATGTTTCAATCTTCCAAGGCAGTTACCAACTTTTCTCATGGAGGACCATACAATTTTTCTTCACAAGCTTTTCCATGCGAGGGATCAAGGCTCCGTTCTTCTTTTCATATTCTTGTTCCTTGTCGCCCTCTGTCGTGTGAAAGCTCCGCTTTGGCGACCTCTGTAACCCTTTTTTTTTTTTTTTTTTTTTTTGTTTATGCAATAAACAACGGAGGAGGTTTAACCTTTAGACACGGGCTCTTTTGAATCACCACAGTGCCATCGGAGCCCCTCTCTAAAGGTTGAAATCGCTCAAAACCGCTGCATAGTGGTGAGCGGCCACCTTCCGTCTTAGAATCCTTAGAATAGTAATGCGTGCTTCCGGGACGGCCCTACTTGGACTTCGGTCCTCGTACAACTCCACACCGCTCTTCGAGCGGTGAGCCGGGGTCGTTCCCCTGTTCAATAGTAATGCGTGCATAACTTCAAAGTGCTCCACGACTAGTGGCTATGAAATTCTTCAGACTCTCAGAAAAAATAGAGTGGCAACCATGGCAAATATTGTCGACACAAGGATTTTTGGAAGGTCACTGGATCTCTTGTGTAACTCTGAAGATGGGGGCTCAATCCCTGATCCAGGACATACTCAATTGCCAGGTCCTTGCTGAGAAACTACAAGTCAAACTAAAACCTTGCCCTCTACAACGATTCATAATTCTAGGTGTTCCTGAGGAGTTAAAGGAAGATATAATCAAGCAAAAGCTGCAGGATCATGGCTATTTAACAAGTAGCACCAAAAGCACATTAAAAACTGTCAGGCTAACGGCATCAAGAGGCCAAGGCCTAAAAAATTGGATACTACAAGCTCCCATCCCCATTGCAGAAGCCATTATTAAAATTAGAAATCTGCAGATTGGGTTACAGATATGTCAAATTAGACCATACACGCAAGTGACACGTTGCTCAATCTGCCAGGGCTTGGATCACTCTCTCTCACAGTGTGAGCAAGAACAGTTTTGCTCACATTATTCACAAAAGCACAAAAATGACAATTGCCAAGAGGAGCCGAGCTGCATAAATTGCGCGAGGGTCAACCTAAAAAATGCCTCGAAAGGAATACGACCCATCAGCACAAACCACCCAGCATACTCGTTCTCATGTCCAGCCTCTGAACAAGAATACAAGAGATGCAGAGAGGAATTGGACAAGAGATTCTATCGTGCATCGAATTAACCCCAAAAAGAACAGTCAAGACAATCTTCAAACAGCGCCAGACCTATACGCAAGACAGCAAATAATGCCCGGCCACAACGACAAAGACCAATGGGATATGAAAAGCAGAGAGCACAAGTCAATTCCAGTCCACATACTTGGCTTTTCAATCCTTACAATCCCTTCTTGCCTTATCTCCAGAATAATACGCAACAAACAGCTACAAACTCTACGCACAACTACTACTACGAGGGAAATCAGCAGTTCCTACAGACATTTGGATCTCTGGGCTACTCATCTGGAGCTCTGGACTACTCATCAGCAACTCTGGGCCACCCGTCAGCAGCACGAGGGTAACTTTTCTTTTTCTTTTTTATTCCTTTTTCCCCATTTTTTTTTCTTTATTTTATTATTTATTTATTTTAAATCCAATCAACTCAAACTTAATCTGCTATGTCCAATTCCAAACGTGTGCGCTCCTCTCCTTCCCAGGAAGTACTGTACTCTAATGAAACTCTCTCTCCTAACTTAAATAGTCTTCAAATCCTGCAGGTTAACCTCAACAATTGCAAGGCGGCTAACTCGGCGGCTCGGGATTACATGGACAAAAGTTCCACTGACATCAGGCTGTTGCAGGATGCCCAGTGCACTGGAGAGGGTGACCTGTATGGATTTCCCTCCTCCTGGACCAAGTTTAGCTCAGCGCAACATTCCTCACACATTGTTATACTCAAAACCTCGTCTACACTCATCTCTTTACTGGGAAGCATTGTGTTTTCATTACACTGACCACTAATGAGGGTGAGTTGATCCTTGGCAGTGCATATGCAGCCCCGTCCTCGGACTTTGAGTTTTGTATGCAAGAGTGGCAGCACTTAATCACACACAGAAAATTATTTCTTTGTGGATGCGACCTTAACGCGAACTCTTCTCTATGGAATTCTCCAAAAGAGGACGTCAGGGGCAGCAGCCTAATCGAATGCATTACTATTAATAGTTTCTGTCTGGCCAACATAGAAAACTCCATTCCTACTTTCCAGAAGAATAATGCGCATGCTGGCCAGACTTCACACTAGTTAACCCAAAAACCTTTACACACATTTCAAATTGGACTGTCCAGGACATCTTCAACTGCTCAGACCACAAATACATTACCTACTCTTTAAACCCTCCCCCCAAATCCTTCTCAAACAAAAGATTCCAAACTAAACGTGGTAACTTTAGCAAATTTTGTAAAACCCTCCTAAATTTCTCAGAACACTTTACAGAACAATTAAATTTAATCTCTAATACACAGCAACTAGAACACTTTACCATTCTTTTAATTTCTTCAGTCCAATCAGCTGCAGCCTCTGCCTTTAAACTTAAGAAAACAGGACGTCAGGGCACCTTCAATTTTTGGTCTACCCAGCTCAGATCCATGCGGAATCGTCTCACGGCACTCAGACAGCAAATACAGTACATTAATCCTGATTCATTACCACAGCACAAACAAAAAATTAAACAGTTCGCAGCAACATATAAAAAACAAATTAACCAAACCAAACATGCCGCATGGAAAAAATTCTGCACACAACAAACAGACCCATTTGGCATAGCACAAAAATTTTACTCAAACAAATTCTTCACCCTTCTGAGCTAAAACTTGAACGTTCTCCAGCTCACTCCTCCAAGAAAGGCAACCTCGAGTACCTGACCTCTATTCTATTCCCACCGAGCAATCTCAACTCGGCTCAAAATCCTAACTTCACAGCTCCACCCGACATACTTTTCTCAGAGGCAGAGGTCAGATCGGCTCTTTTTAGTTTCAATATTAAGAAGGCTCCTGGCCCAGACAATATAGACTTCAGAATTCTTAGAAATACCTACATTTTCCCGCACATCATTCATAAATGGTCAAACCTCTGCCTGCAACACCAATATTTCCCATTAACACTACGCAGAGGGGAAGTGGTGTACTTCTTAAAGCAAGGGAAGTTACCCTCTGAACCCTCACCATAATCTGCCTTTTACCAACTTTAGGAAAATTGCTAGAAAAATTAATTGTGATCAGATTAAATTATTATTTGGAATCCAACAACTTACTTCATCCCTCTCAATTTGGATTCAGAGGGAGCAGATCCTGTGAACATGCATAGAAAGAAATACTAACCTCCTGCACCGTTAACATACAGTCTGAAGAATGCACCACTCTGATCTCACTCGACATCAAAGGAGCCTTCGATAATATTGAATGGCTACATATTCTAAATTCTTTTAAAGATCTTAACTGCCCGAGCAACTTGGCGGGAGTCATCCGTTCGTATCTATCTAATAGGAGAATCTCCATCAATTGGGGACCCGATACAAAGGACCTTCCTCAATCTAAAGGTTGTCCCCAGGGGTCTTTTTTGCGCCCGTTATTGTGGAACCTAATAGCAAACAACATACTAATTGAAATGAATTCCAAAGGATTTAAAGCTTTCGCATATGCAGATGACTTCTCCCTGGTTGTCTCTGGCAGAACGAGGATTGACCTGGAGAACCAGGCCCGGGAGGCACTAAACCTTTTTAGTAATCTTCTCACCAAATTTAACCTGGAATTATCAACCTCAAAAACGCAAGCCTTGAAGTTTTCGGATCCCCGCCCTCTACAAAGGACCCCGGTGATGAGGATAGATGGCGTCAGTGTCAATCATGTACCTCATCTCAAATTATTAGGAATAACAATAGATAAACACTTTAAATGGCTAGAACACATAAAAGAACTTAAATCTCTAAACATTTTTCACAATTCTGCGAAAATGGTCGGTAAGAGGTGGGGTACATCAACAACTCTTCTTAAAATCTGGTATAACTCAATCATTGACAAAATTATAACATATGGGGCTGGTATCTGAGGAGGGCATCTCACACAAACTGCGAAAACCAAAATTAACTCTGTTCAAAGAATGTTTTTACTCTAAATTTCGTGTGGCTATAAACCATTTCAACAGACGCCCTCACAGTCATCACCGGGATCTAGAGATGTAAAAAACCCGGGAATTTTGCTTCAGGGGAATAAAAATGGGAATTTTCGGGTTTAAACCGGGAATTTTGGGAACTTTGGAAACTTTGATGGGAAGAAACTAATATTCAGTGTTTAGATTTAATTTCACTTCTTTTAAGTATACAAACAACTTGTTTCAATATCATTTTTATTCTGTTTGCTTAAATAAAAGTGATATAAAAAATTATGTGATTATTTTACAAAAAATTAAACATTTACGCTATTGACAATAATAAATGATGAAGTTTTGTCTGCCTATTTTAAATAACTTTAGAACTTTTTTTCTTTTTTTTTTTTTTTTTTTTATGAATACCATAATAAAATATGTTATAAAAAATAATACAATGAAATTAAATTAAATTATGGTTAGAATACTTTAAAATTATTAAATTTTATTATAATTCATCGAACAAAATTTCACAATAGTTCATGAAATTTCGTTATAATTAGTTAAAGAGCACGGACAACAAAATCGAACATGAGTTCTTCGGTTATTAAGAATTAGAGCAATAATTTTTTAATGAATCAAATCAATACATAAAATATTCAATAGCTAATAATTAATAATTGGCTGTTATTTCTTTCTTTCTTTATTTTTTGCATATTAATATTGTTGAAATTTTAATTGAAATAATATTTTCCATTGTAATATTATTGATTGTTTTAGTAAATGCAGACATTTTTGAAGCATTTTTGTTTTATTTTTGAAATAAAATGTTAGAGATATACAACTGAAACATGATAAAATCCGACTGTGGTTAAAAAAAAAAAAAAAAAAAAAAAAAAAAAGTGTTATATTGAATTCAGTGTGTATACAGTAAGAACTAAGATATAAATATACTGTAATAACAGAAAATAAGTCTGTTCATTAATGAAATTTGAAACTTGCACTTTTTAAATTTTTAACTTTAAAAGCACTATTTAAAAATTGAAAGATCATAAAAAAACATCTAAATGTGAGATAACATTTTGAAATGCTTTAGAGCATATTTAATCTCAGAAAAAAAAAAAAGCTAAATTTGTAACTTTTGAAAACTCTCAAAATTCCCTTGTTTTGGAAACTTTCAAAATTCCATTCCCAAAAAACCGGATTTATTCCTTGGTTTAAACCAGGTTTTTTTCCCCCCTCACATCTCTACCGGGATCCCCCATGTACAGTCGGTCAATTATTTGCGTTGGCTGTTAACCCTTTATCGGCCAATGGCAACAAATGAAATAAATTCGGTTTATTCGGAAACTGATATAAGGATTTTGATGAAAATTTTGCGTTATATGCTTTTGAGTATGCTTAAACGAATGGAATTATCCTCATCGTCATAAAAATTCGTTGTCGATATTAACCCTTTAAAGGACAATTGCAACGTTATGACAGAAATCGGCTTTACACGGTAATGGTCGAAGCAAATTTTATGAAAGTTCGATGTTAGGGCTTTTTCATGAGAAAAAAAAAAAACAATTAGATTTCATCTTCAGATAAATTAGCGTTTATAGTTAACCCTTTAAAGGCCAATTGCAAAACATAGCAAGAGTTGGGTTTATTCGAAAATGATTCTAGGGATTTTGATGAAAGTTTGGGGTTAAGCGATTTCCGAATATTAGACTTACCACCATCTTCAGAAAAATTTGCGTTGGCTGTTAACCCCTTATCGGCCAATGGCCACAAATGGAATAAATTGGGTTTATTCGGAAACTGATATAAGAATTTCATGAAAGTTTTGCATTTAGTGCTTTCGGGGATGCTTAAACGAATGGAATTATCCTTATCCTAATAAAAATTCATTGTCGCTGTTAACCCTTTAAAGGACAATTGCAACGTATGTCAGAAATCGGCTTTTTACGGAAATGCACTAAGCGATTTTTATGAAAATTCGATGTTAGGGCTTTTTCATAAGAAAAAACAATTGAATTTGTTCTTCAGATAAATTAGCGTTATAGTTAACCCTTTACCGGCCAATTGTAACACATAGCAGAAGTTGGGTTTACTCGAAAATGATTCTAGGGATTTTGATGAAAGTTTGAGGTTAAGTGTTTTCGGAATATTAGACTTACCACCATCTTCAGAAAAATTTGCGTTGGTTGTTAACCCCTTATCGGCCAATGGCAACAAATGAAATAAATTGGGTTTATTCGGAAACTGATATAAGGATATCATGAAAGTTTTGCGTTAAGTGATTTTGAGAATGCTTAAACGAATGGAATTATCCCCATCCTCATAAAAATTCATTGTCGCTGTTAACCCTTTAAAGGACAATTGCAACGTATGTCAGAAATCGGCTTTTTACGGAAAAGGACTAAGCGATTTTTATGAAAATTCGATGTTAGGGCTTTTTCATAAGAAAAAAACAATTGAATTTGTTCTTCAGATAAATTAGCGTTTATAGTTAAACCTTTACCGGCCAATTGTAACACATAGCAGAAGTTGGGTTTATTCGAAAATGATTCTAGGGATTTTGATGAAAGTTTGGGGTTAAGTGTTTTCGGAATACTAGACTTACCTCCATCTTCAGAAAAATTTGCGTTGGCTGTTAACCCTTTATCGGCCAATGGCAACAAATGAAATAAATTGGGTTTATTCGGAAACTGATATAAGGATTTCATGAAAGTTTTGCATTAAGTGCTTTCGGGGATGCTTAGACGAAGAAATTATCCCTATTGTCATAAATATTCCTTGTCGTTGTTAATCCTTTAAAGGCCAAACGAATGTCAGAAATTGTCTTTATACGGAAATGGAGATAATGATTTTTGTGAAAGGTTGCAGAGAGGGCTTTTTGATGAGAAAAGACGATTGGATATCTTCTTCAGACAAATTCGCGTTCACAGTTAACCCTTTACTGACCAACTGCAACACATAGCAGGAACTGAGTTTAAATGGAAATGGATATAGCGATTTTGATGAATATTTCGGACTAAGTTTTTTCGGGGACTGCTAAAACGAATGGTCGTCCCTCATCTTCAGAAAAAAAAATAACTTTCTCATTTAACCCTTTATCGGCCACTTGCAACATATGACAAAAATTGGGTCTACTTGTAAATAGGTATAAGAATTATGATTAAAATTTGAGGTTGCATAATTGATTAGAATTATTTTATTCTTCAGAAAGTTTCTTGTTCTCTGTTAAACCTTTAAAGGCCTATTGCGACGTTTGCCAGAAATACGGTTTACACAGAAATAGACAGCGAATTTCATAAGAGCTTGGAGTTACGAATTTTTGATGAGAAAAGGCTTTTGGAAATATCCTCATCTTTAGAAAAAATCGCATTCGTTGTTAACTCTTCATCGACACGTTACAACATACGGTAGAAATTGAGTTTATTCGGAAATGGGCAAAGCGATTTTTACGAAAGTTCGGAGTTACGGCTTTTTGATGAGAAAAAATGATTGGACTTATCCTTATCTTCAGAAAATATCGCGTTCTCAATTAACATTTTACCGGCCAGTTGCAAATTATAGCAGAAGTTGGGTTTATTTAGAAACTTATTGAGGGATTTTGATGATAGTTTGGGGTTAAAGACTTTCTGGGTGCTTAAAGAATACAGTAGTACTCATACAGTTTGCCATATATCAACCAGTTGTATCAAGTTTTAGAAATAGGCTTAATCGGAAATGGATATAGAGATTTCAAATAAAGTTTGGGGTTAGCGTTTTTGGGGATGCAAAAACGTTTGGACTTATTCTCATCTTTTGAAAAAAAAAAATGACGTGTGCAGTTAAACCTTTATCGACAAATTGCAACATATCGCCCAAATTCTGGTTACTCGGAAACGGATGTATCGATTTTGATGAAAGTTTGGGGTTAAGTGTTTTCGGAGGTGCAGAAAGTTTGGATTTATACAGAAAAATTAGCGTTCGCTGTCAAAATATATGGTAAAAAAGGATTTGGGTTTCGGTTCTTGACTTCATTTGTTATTTTGTTTAAATTTAGTACGAGAGAATGTAATCGATTCAGGCATTAGAAGCGCTCAACACCGCTCTTCGAGGGGTGAGCGGGGGCTGCACCCTTTTCAATCGATTCAGATTCAGGCAATATTTGTGTGTATCGAAATATATGGTAAATAATGAGGCAGGTTCAAGTCTATAACTGTATACTTATTGTGTATCTTGTTTTCTTTCTTTTCTTTCTATTTATATATATATTTAATACGATTTAATTTAATCAAAGGTAGCTGATATTTGTTCGTGTTGAAGTATTTGGAAAACAAGGAAGCAGGATCCAGTCCATCATTGAAGTTATAGATATTTTTTTTTAATGAAAATGCCTCAATTCAAATAAAAGTAGGTGATATTTTCAAATGCCTAGCTAGTCGTTAATTTAGTTAAATAGCGATTGCAAGTTTTGTACTGGTAACGCTGCCGAAGGCAGCAGGAACCAGGAACAGTTGGCTAAAAGAATTAAAAAATGCATTTTCACAGTGTTGTTGCATTTTCACCGTAAAAAATGTGTTGTTACCGTGTTCTGAGCTATTATGAAAGTTTTAAATGTGCTAGTCGGGAAGTTAGTTGAAAATCGATTGCATGCTTTGTACTGATAACGCTGTCAAAGGCAGCAGGAACCAGAAACAGTTGACTAAAAGTATTTAAAAAATGCATTTTCGTCGTGTTCGGAACTATTCTGTAAGTTTCAAATGTCTAGCTTGTCGGGAAGTTAGTTAAATAAATTTTCTGTCGAATCATATAAACGCTGCCGAAGGCAGTAGGGACCTGAAACAATTGACTAAAAGTGATAAAAAAATGTATTGTCACCGTGTTCTGATTTATCCTGAAAGTTTCAAATGTCTAGCTAGTCGGGAAGTTAGTTAAAATCGATTGCAAGATTTGTACTGGACAAACAAACAAACAACAATCGAAGTTAATAAAAATAATTACAAGATAAAAAGAACTTTTATATACCATGTTTTCAAATTTTCTGTTGAATCATATAAACGCTACTGAGCGCAGCGGGAACCCGGAGCATTTGGAAAAATGTATTAAAAAAATTCCTTGCTATCGTGTTTTGAGCTATTATAAAAGTTTCAAATGGCTATCTAGCCGGTAAGTTAGTTAAAAGTTGATTGCAAGCTTTGTACTGGTAACGCTGCCGAAGACAGTAGGGTTCCGAAGCAATTGCTTAAAAATATTTTTAAAATGCATTTTCACCGTATTCTGAACTATTGTGAAAGTTTCAAATGTCTAGCTACTCGGAAAGTTAGTTAAATAAATTTTCTGTTGAATCATATAAACGCTGCGGAATACCGTAGGGACCTGAAACAGTTGACTAAAAGTATTTAAAAAAATGTATTGTCACCGTATTTTGAGCTATCCTGAATGTTTCAAATATCTAGCTAGTCGGGAAGTTAGTGAAAAATCGATTGCAAGCTTTGTACTGGTAACGCTGCCGGAGGCAGCAGGAACCCTAAACAGTTGGCTAAAGGTATTAAAAAAATGCATTTTCACCGTGTTCTGAACTATTTTGAAAGTTTCAAATGTCTTGCTAGTCGGGAAGTTAGTTAAATAAATTTAACTAGGTAGGGACAGGTAGGTTACAGGTAGGGAATCTCTCCCACGTGAGTGGGGCATCTCAACCGCAACTTCGGGAGAGATGGCCAAATGTAGTAATGCCGTAATTTTATTTTATTTTTTTAGAAAATTTACAATATGAAAATTTTATGAAAAATTTATGAAAAATTTTTTTACACACACACACACACACACACAAAAAAAAAAAAAAAAAAAAACCTACTTAGTATTAATAAACAATATCTATTATGTATTTACCACAAATTTTCGTTGTCATTGTTAATACCCAATTTATTTTATAGCTCCCTTTTCTTAAGTGGGGCATCTGTCCCGGAATTACCTTATATAAATATACTGGTGGAAGAATCGGTGAAAATTTTTCGATTGTCGACAACCTGTTAAAAAAAAAAAAAAAAAAAAAAAAAAAATGTTTTCCCAAATTTTTATTTTGCGAAGAATTTATTACAAATAATAAGAATAACTTTTCAAAATTTAACTTTCGATTAATAATATAATTTCAGGGTGATAGAGATCTTGAACCTTCCCCTCCTCCCATCCACTTAATGGTACACCAGCAATCGAATATATTTTATTATTTCTTCAAGTTTTTTGTCGATACATTATTATTGATATATTAAGTCGATATAACGATAGAACCGCATTTTCAGAGCCAGGAACACTTCAGCTTAGGCATCGATTTTCAAGACAAAGTTACATTATGAGTCATCTCCTAATAGCATATTTTCAGCTGCAATGCCAACTCATATATAGAAGGTATATACGTGAAAATATTGCGAATTTTAAATATTTTAAGCTTTAGATGTTTCCTGAAAAGCCACTCAGTTTGCCTATTTGAAAATCATAAAGAATATACCTTAATCATTCGATAATCATGAAAAATGCCTCGCCCCGAGCGAGACATTCTTCAGCACTCTATTTTTCTTACTATTGACTAGCATATTGTTTACTACTCACAGGAAAAATTAATATTCTCAATCAAGAAAAGGCATCTATTAAACCAGGATTATAAGATTATATGTTAGAAAAAATTACCAATTCTTTAAAAACTAAAATGTTCCATGTATTATTAAAATACAAATCTGTGTAATCCGAAAACGGCCAAAACTAGAAGCAAAAACATTCCTAAAAATCTCCCTCCTAAAAGTCGGATCCGTAGAGTTTCAATTGTATCGGAGCCAGTGGCGGATCCAGAACTTGACTTTTTTTTTGGGGGGGGGGGGGCTAAGATTTTTCAAAGTGTTATTCTAGACCAATAAAAAGTTTACAATTGCAAAATTCAATTATGAATGACAGTGTTTTGGGGGGGGGGGGGCTTCAGCCCCCTAGCCCCCCCCTTAAATCCGCCACTGATCGGAGCTACTTTATCGGACATCGATCATCTAATTCCTCTTTCAATAAGCATTCTCCAGCAAACTCTGCAATACACTTTGAGAAAAAAAAAATTCAAGTCAAAGTTTTGTGAAATAATAAGATAATAAAAACGTTTTTCTATAGAAATATTTTCTATAAAAATATATCAAAAATTTTTATAGAATCTTTATAATTTCACGGAAAAAAATATTTTTCAAATTCAAGTTATATATTTGAGATAGTGCTGAAGTTGGATTTTCAGGAATACTTTTAATGGAAATTACCAAAATGCCGCCCCAAAAATTGTGCCGCCCGGGGCGGACCGCCTCCTCCGCCCACCCTTGTTACGCCACTGTATATATATAAAACCCTTGCAAAAATACAATAAATAAATAAATAAGTTTTATAAACATAAAAATAACCAGGATAAATGCATTCTGCTTCACTGGCACAATGAAACGAGTTACCTTCACGTATCACATTGCAAGTATTATTTATTATATCTGTAGTTACTTATGCAATTTTGGTTCAAAAACCTCTTTTGGAAACAAGTTATTTCTCAAATACTTATTTCGCATTTCTAAAAATAACATAAACCGGCACACCGTACAGTTTAAAAGATATATATTAATTAGGTGTGTTAACAAAGATTTACAACGTCTGATGTATAACTGAAAATCATAAAAAGTTCACTTTCCACTGAAGAAGTTTATAAAAGAAACGTGATTTAATTCCTAAAGAGAAAATTAACCTTCATATGCCTGCTTTACTCTTGTTGTTTGATGCATCAAGTTCAATGTTTAATTTGCAAATATGTTGGGTACATGACATAGCATTGTAATTGTGTCGCAATGGACCCATAAACAATTAAAATTTGTGTCATTCAAACATAATGTTATGTCACCACGAAGTTCACAAAGTTGTTTCTGCTAAATATACAGCGCACTACTGTAGCGGCTTTAAACCAAACCAACCAGCCAACCGTTTCTGCTAAATATTTTATTTCCCTGTAGTCCAATTTCCTTACGCTATATATTGCGGCAAATTATATATAAGGCACCAATAATTAATAGAAAAATGTTCAAATGGTCTTACAAATAATAATAAATAAGCAAATAAATAAAAATAATCAAGAACAAAAAGCCATGCGATCCGCATAAATTATAACCACTTTCCAACTGTACTTATCCATTGCGTTGTTTAACCTTTGAAATGTATTGGCTTCCATGAAGACACCTTAAAAATAATTTTATTTTTAATTAAGACGGAAGAAATCTCTTGTTTTGGTTACACAGTAAACAGTTGCAAACAGCATATTTATAGTTTTATTGCTAAAGAGGAAAGGATTGCTTTTAACCCCTTCCTTTTCGCTCCCGTGAAAATGACGGGGTGAGATTTCGCTCTCTTTTTCTCAAGATTGTGATATTTCTGGGCTGAAGTGTTAAAAAGTAACGCACTAAAAATTAAAACAACAACAACAAAAAACATTTCTTATAGCCAGAAAAATTTTTATTTCTTATTTTACACTCTAGATGGAAGTAACAGATTATTTAAAATGTAATAGGAGATAGTAGGTTTATTTTAAACTGTCAGAACTATATAATTTTAAATATTTATAATACTTATTTTATAACCTTAGCTCAGTTAGACTTTTGAATACATGCGGTTCTGTGCTCTGTGGTAATTTTTTATTTACTTATTTATTTATTTATTATTATGTATATTATATAATCAGAATCACAAAGTGACTCCGATTCTAATTTTAATGTAAATGCATCTGATAGTGATTCCGAAATAAGTGATATTTATGAAAGTTCGGATAGCCAATCCGAGAACAGTGTATTATACATATAAGTGTTGTATCATACGCAAAATTCTTTTCATGAAATTCGGTTTTAATGTTTTAAAGCACATATATTTTATTTTTTTCTACTTACTGGAAAACTAATATTCAGTCATAATAACCCTGATTTTTTTTTTTTTTTTTTTTTTTTTCCAAAATTAAATTTACTTGATTTCAAGCTTAAAAAAAAAAAAAAAAAAATCAGGGTTATTATGACTGAATATTGGTCTAAAAATAAAAAATAAAAAATTAATACATATCTTGTTCATACACTTTATTTTATACAATTTACTTAAATAATAAAAAAATAATCTGGTGTGTCACTCACACGACTTTCTCTTACGCTGAAATTTAATACTATAAATACAGGTTGGAAATTAAGAGGTAACATAACAGGTACTGTTATGTAAGCCTATTTTAAGACAATTCAAATTAGGCTTCGGAAGAGTTTTATATGATAATTAGTTCTCTGTGTGTGTGTGTGTGTGGGGGGACTACCGCCTCTCTCAATTCCCCCCCCCCCGTTTCATTATACTACACCTATATTTATATAGAATTTAAATCTGTTATTAAAATTAAAAGTTCACTTAAAATTATTCAGACAACTTTCACACGCAACATTCCTTGAAACTTATCAGTCTTGATCAAACTTTTCCAGCAACAAATTTATATTAAACTGAAAATTCAACTTTTGGATCTCCTGAAATTATTCGTTTTTAAGTTACTCAAACAGACATAGTCAAAGATCAGACTTTAAAAAACTTGACTTTAGTAATCAGGAAGCCTCAAAAAGTGTAAATACATAAAAAACAAGCGATGAATATTTAGCTTAAAAACATACATTATTTATCATATAGCTATGAAGAATTTATTTCCATTCCTGAGCAGTTTTTCTGGACATGGTAAAATATTATAGTAAAGTACTTCCACTAGCAGTAAAAAAGAATGCTATCGCTTAAATATTTGCAACCGTGTATATCTTTCGAAGAATATGTACAAACCACATAGTGCATCTAAATATAATCCCATAGTAATAATATACGGCTCAACCTGAAATGCACTTCCATCAATTTTCAGCTATTGTTGCACTATAATCTAGTTCTTTTGTGTAGCCCTGTAAATGATTTCCCTGCCATATTCTACACGAGGCATGTTTTTATGCATACAAAAAATCTATATTCATTTCATTTGGTCTAGTGCAGTCTATAGATGCTAAACTCTACTTATCTGCAATTTCTTCCATAGACGTAATGTATTTGAATACTCTTGAGTGTCCCTGCACACGAACCATTTGCTTCATCTGAACGAAAAACTTAGTGTAGCATCCTTATATAATACACATTTAGAATACCAAGTATGGAATCTCTGCTGCCATTTGTTCTTGAGATATGCTGATAACAGACACACACACACACACAGAGAGAGAGAGACCAACCGCTAAAAACACGACTTTCGTATTCAGGGGACCTCAAAACGTGTAAATATAACAAAAACTCACTTTCTAAAATTTGACCTAAAAACAATACTTTCTCTTCCTTATGGATAAGAGAAAGTAATCGGCATTTTTTTTTTTTTTTCATTGTTTTCTTGATAATTACGAGATCGTTAAGGGATGAAGTAGTCCTGCATATCCTCTAAATCTTGCATATGCACAGTATGATCATAGCCTCCTAAACTAGATGTCTGCCGCGTGGCTCGGTAACTTGGCAACAGTTGAAGCGGTGGACAGCGCCACCTGGAACAGATTGCGCGACTTTTTTATTCAACTGTCACCAATAATTTTAAGAAGTGATATATGATATATATAATCGACGTTTTTTCGATTCTATTCGCCTTTTATGTATATCATATACCACTTTAAAAAATTTTTGGTGGCTGTTGAATAAAAAAGTCGCGCACTCTGTACCAGGTGGCGCTGTCTACCGCTTCAACTGTTGCCAAATTTTCGAACCACGAGACAGGCATCTAGTTTAGGAGGCTATGGTATGATGAACTAAAAAAAGAAAAACCTTACCATACTGAAAATTTACATTCAACAATGTTCCCTTATATCTCCAATCTCTTGATAATTTAGAACAATTTTGTAAAGGTCCTGTAAACCTATCATTTACATTAATGATATCTTATTTTAGGGGAAAAATGTATTTGTGCATTTTGAAAATACACATCTATTTTCTTTATGTTACTATAAATATATTAAATTAAGGAAATGTAAGCGTAGGAAAAAAATCAAAAAATAAGAAAAAATCAAAAAATAAATTTCACAAAAAATTCTTGGAGTAAATTTTTGCCGGGTAAGTTTTATTTTATGTTGAAACAATAGAATTAAACAAAGTAAAATAACTATAGAGACGTGAAAGAGCATACCTATGTTCAAAACCTTAAACCTGATGGATTATACGAAGGTCATGAAAATTTGCGACTTCTCCCCCCCCCCCCCCCCCTATGATTATCGTAGTTTTAACTTGGAGTTTAAATAATTATTCCAATATTTTTGATTATTTAATTCCGTTTTTTCATTCTGTACTCAAAGGCAGATCCAAGAGAGAAGTCATTTGTGTCATGATCCTTCCTATGGAAAGGAAATTTGCCATAGAAAAAGCACACTTTTAGTGGAAAAAACACGGAAAATATGCTTCTCATCAAAGGCTGGAATGTGAAAATTTATTGTAAAAGAAGCTCATTGTTAATGAAAAAATGCACTTACCAATGCTTCACGACATGACCCTACAACAAGCAGTATGTGATATTAAAAAACTCGATTAAAAATTACGTATAAATTTTGGCACGTTTTTCTTATAAATATGTCAAAAGATATAGCTATCTTTTTATTTTAGAGTTTTAGCACGATATTTTTAGCACGATTTATTTTAGAGTCAAGCTTGATTTAGCTCTAAATCCACAAGATGAGTTGGCAACTTTAGTTATAGTTGGAATAGTCTAGATATAAATTATTCCTTTTTAGTATTGTACTTTAACGGCATTTGTGAGTTATTTAATACTAAAGTAAGTTGTTTCTTTCAAAACCTCATTTGTTTATAGCTCTTTTAGGTTAATTTGTCATTTGTTTATTACGTAGGACCGTAGGAGTAAGATTCACATGTAATTAAAATAAGACACAGGAATATTAAACTAGCATAAAATAGTATTTCTTGCTATTATTATTATATATAACGTTAAGTTAAAAAAAATTTTTTTTATTTTAATTCATATATTTTTGCAATGGTTTTGTATTAGCTTTCATTAGTTTTTCTCTGATCATTTTTTATTTGCTAATAAAAAGATAATTATTCTTTGCAATTTATATCAGGTTTTAGGGCGGATCCAACTCTCGATTTCAGAAAGGGCCATATTTCTCTAGGGAGATCATGTCATGTAATGAAGCATATTTTTCGTGTCAAAGTGCATTTTTAAAAGTAAAAATGTGTTTTCTTACGGTAAATTTTCCAGTCTACGGATGTAGTCAATAGCATAGAAAAGAAAACCACGCAGCGGAAACGCAAGAAAAAACATTAGATTTCAATACCTGCCTAGTTTTCTTTACAAAAAGTAATGATATCCCAGCAAAAACATAAATGTAAAAAAAGAGAGCCAAGTTCAATACAAAAATTATGCTTGGCTGGGGGCTTCGCTGCAAAAAGAATGGAGATCTAAATGAGTGCCAAGTTCTATGCAAAATCGAAATATGTATTTATAGGAACAAAATAACATTATGAACAAGTATTAAACTCTATTTCTTTGCTTTATTGGATACCTATAACAACTGCTTTATTTAAAAATGTGATATCTTAAAGTAGATTAGATTTGACTTGGCCAGTTTTTATCAGAATTAAAATGTTGAATAACTTTATAAAATGACTGATGTAATGAAAACTGGCCAAGTCAAATCTAATCTACTTTAAGATATCACATTTTTAAATAAAGCAGTTGTTATAGGTATCCAATAAAGCAAAGAAATAGAGTTTAATACTTGTTCATAATGTTATTTTGTTCCTATAAATACATATTTCGATTTTGCATAGAACTTGGCACTCATTTAGATCTCCATTCTTTTTGCAGCGAAGCCCCCAGCCAAGCATAATTTTTGTATTGAACTTGGCTCTCTTTTTTTACATTTATGTTTTTGCTGGGATTAAAAATATACACATATATTGCAATGTATCGGAAAATTTTTATATATCTGTGTACTCAAACCAGTTACACTATATTTAAACATTTTCAGAAGAGAACATGCCACAGAGAAATTGAATAATAAAAATTAATTTCAAGGTATTTTTTCAATTTTAACGAAAATGAGAGTGCGAATAGATACACGGACAGAAAGACAGAGATAATGTAGACTAACCGAAGTTATAATCATTCGAAAACTAAGTCATAATCACTTAAAAACAGTAAGCATAAATGGAAATGCAATTGCAGCAATTTTCAATTTTAGCCATTTATGAATACGAATATTTTATTGAAGCTCTGTTAACCTCGATACTAATTCATACCATATTCTACAAAAAACTTTTTACTTTCTCTTACCCATAAGGTAGAGAAAGTATTGTTTTTGGGTGAAATTTTCGAAAGGGAGATTTTTTTTATATTTACACGTTTTGAGGTCTCCTGAATACGAAAATAATGTTTTTAGCGGTTGGTCTGTGTGTCTGTGTATGTGTCTGTGTGTGTGTCTGTCTGTTATCAGCATATCTTAAGAACAAATAGTAGCAGACATTCCAAACTTGGTATTGTAAATGTGTATCATATAGGGATGCTACAGTAAGCTTTTCGTTAAGATCAAGCAAATGGTTCGTGTACAGGGACAATCAAGAGAATTCTAATACATAAAGTCTATGGGGGAAATTGCAGGTAAGTAGAGTTTAGCGTTTATAGACTGCATTAAACCAAATGAAACGAATATATATTTTTTGTAATAGAGATAGTCAACATGGAAAAAAAAAATTGTGTATGTAGGAGCCTGCCCCCCCCCCCCCCCTGGGCGGAGTAAATTTTCATGATGGGTATCTTTCAAAAGAGCTCGCCAATACCTTTAAAACGAATGGTTGAACCATCGATCTGCGATAATTTAAAACAAACTTATCGATTTTTTTTACTTTTAACGAAAAAAAACCTTAGAAATTCTTTTTTTATTTTTTTTTTTAATGTTGAGAAAAAATGGACTTTTTTGGATATTTAGAGTTATACTACTTCTCTAATATGGAAATCGTCTGCATTATCATAAAGATAATTTTTTTAAATAATAATTTTAATAAATTATTTTTTAATAACCGAATTGAATTCTATATAAATGTAGGTGCATTAATAAACCGGGGGGGGTTGAGGGGGGCGGCAGCCCCTCTCACACAGAATTAATTATTATATAAAACTCTTCCGAAGCCTAATTTGAATTGTTTAACATAGGTTTACATAACATCGTTATCTTACCTCTTAATCTCGGACCTGTATTTATAGTATTAAATTTCAGGGCAAGAGAAAGTCGTGTGAGTGATACACCTGATTATTCTTTCTTTTCCCCCCCCGTCCCTTTTTTTGTGTGCATATGAATAATAAATGTCAATTTCATTATGCTTTGTGCAGTATAAAGACATTTTTATATGATTTACTGAAATTACTTTCATTTGAATGCAATGCATCGTTGTTCTTTTAAGTGTTCCTGTGTACAAATAACTTATACTATTTGAACCGTTTCCAATAGGGAACATGCCATAATGAATTTAAATAACGCATATTAGTTTTAAAAAATTCTAAAAATATTTATAGACGTTAGAGATGAACAGACAGGCTGTCATTTAGATAGACCAACCGAAACGATAAGATTTTTTTAACTTTGTTAAAAAAATGTTTAAAATTATAAATTACTTTGTTTTTCCTCCCAATATTTCAATCTGTATTTTAGTACTGTACTTTCAATTACAAAAATGCTCTATTTTTAATGATATGCAGTTATTTCTTATGCCATCTATTTTACAAGGGGTCGTATATTAAAAGGAATAGAATAAATAAGTTTTTATGATGACCCTGTATACAAAAAATTCAAATTAGTAAAATAAAGTCATACCTGTAAAAAGTCATTTACAAAAAATTACATGCACGCAAACGTAATATTCACTGAGTTATTAGATTTTAAGGTTTAGAATTTTTATCACCAATAACTATGATAGATTTTAAAACTGCGAAAATATAAATTGAATACAAAGTGAAAGAAATATTTCTAACTAGCAGACTTTGTCCGCTTCGCTCGTCACTATATTTAAATGAATTAAAAAAAGAATCAATATTTTTTATACCGTCCTTCAAATTAAAAGTGAAAAGAAAATACATTGAAATCGCTTAAAAACTTCGCTTCTGGCCCTTGCTGCTTTCGGCAGAGACTTCCTCACCACAACGTCTTGGTACTGGATAATTTAATTTGATTTAATTTAGATGTCAATAATACAGGAAAAACTACATTAGTCATTTTCTTTTTGATAATAAACAGAACGGAAAACGCATAATATTTTACATGGAGACATTTTGTATAGTTAGACCAATTAAAAAAAATGCTTTTACTTTTTTTCCCTCTCGCATTACAAAAATATTAAAAATAAAATTGAGAAAAATTGTGTAAAAACAATGAAACAGCTTGGACCTCTTGGCGTAATTTGAAATTTGCACTGAAGTAACTCGGACGTTTCTCACCAAAATGTTTACTTACGCATTTGCGATACTCTATACCTATATCAACTCATCGCCGAAATGACAACAAAAATAATTATAAGATTAAAAAAAAAAAAAAAAAAAGCTTTTTATATACCATGTTTTTAAATTTTCTGTTGAATCTTATAGCTATAGAACTATATTAGCACTTTATCAATGTGTTTTCAATGCGTGTCAATGTGTTTCAAAGTGTTTTCAACGTGTTATCAATTTTTAAAGTGATAATGACGGCAATTTTTGTGAGATGCATAATTTAATTTTTTACAATTTTTTAATGTTTACGTTTAATATGTATTTATTTTTATGTCGAAAGAAAATGAACTCGATTTTTTTCCCAAACAATTAAATTATAGCTAATATTTAAATGGCAAATTTTAAAGCTATTTAATTAATTAAAAGAAAACTTTACAACGTAATATCTTTAAATCTAATAACTTGATGTATATAGTGTCCCCGCAAAGAATGAACAGTTTTTAGAGCTCTTTTAAAAAAGTATAACATCTATGCAGTATCTTTTTAAAAAATTCATCAGTTTTTACTAAAAAACAAAAAAAAAAAAAAAAAAAAAAAGGCCGATTTTCATCACCAAAGTAGTTAAATCTAGACCAATCAAAAATAGGAGTGGTCCACCCGGATGTGTTCCGCGGACAAACTCTTTGCTTTATTTATAGGATATAATTTCTGTTTAGTGTATAAAGATTTTGTGAAATTGTGTTCTAAGTAGAATTGATTTTGAATCAGTTTTTCAATGAGTTGATAGCATGTTTCAAAAAACTCTATAAATAAAACTTGTTTGTGGTAAGTTTAGTTTATAATTGATGTACGCATACAAAATATACCTATAAATTTGTATAATTATATTTAAGTTATCACAGTACAAATTCTTTACCTTTCTCCCCGAATAATGGACATTTTTATTTAAATGGCAATTTTTCAATCTCCATTATAAATACCTTTGATTTTTCAGCTCTTTTCAATAGCGGATGCCCCACCAGTAGCCAGGAAATTCAGCTTTTTAAGCTAGTTAATGAGAAATGCCGGACTCGAATCCAAATTGCACTCATCTGTCTAGTCTTTCGGAGTTTTCCGTAGTTTTCTTCGAAACAAACATAAATGAGGGCTAGGACCACTTAGAAAGAACCTTCACGAAGGATATTTCATTCAATTCTAGTTCCCTTGTGTAGATACAAGGTCTGTTCCAAAAGTAATGCTCCCCATTTTCTTCTGCCGCGACTATCCGTCTCACACGGTTACCGCTTGCACGGAAGGAAGGGTGGAGTCTTGGGAAAACAGCGCCACCAACGCCAGTCGGCTCCGAGCTCCTGCAGAGCCACAGTGCCTGTTTCAGTGAACCCTTGTGTGAGTGCTCGGTCAAAACGAAGATAGAAAAAACTCTCAAGCAGAATTGTTGCAGTGTTGTGAAGGCGATCCGACTTTTTTGAACAATGTGGTAAGTGGTGAAGAATCTTGGATCTTCTTGTACGACCCAGAAACAAAAAAAAAAAAAAAAAAATAAATAAAAGTGTGTGCAGAATGGCACACGACGTCCGCCCCACGCCCCAAAAAGGCAAGAATGAGCAAATCGCAGGTCAAAGCGATGCTCATTGTTTTTTTCGATTCCAAGGGAGGGGTCCATTTTGAATTTGTTCCACCTGGCCAATCAGTCAACGCCAAATTCTACGCCGAAGTACTGAAAAGGCTAAAGCAACAGGTCAATCGCGTCAGGCACAAGATAAAAAATTCCTGGAAGCTGCACCATGACAATGCTCCCAGCCACACCGTCTTTATGACGACCGACTACCTGACTAAGGTCGGCATCTCAACGTTCACCCAGCCGCCTTACAGTCTTGATTTGTCCCCGCCCGACTTCAAAAGACAGCATTTGGGGACTCTGGAGAACATCAAGGTAGCTACGACGAGGTTACTTAAGGGCGTATCAGATTCAGCAACTTTAGAAACAATCAATTTTTGAGCCGACTTTAGCGCCGATTTTTCCTCGACGAAAACACCGTAGAGGTTACAATAGTCGGGTGAAAAGTTGGATGAAAGAAGACTAACTTCTGACGCTTATCACTTTTCTTGGCGCGAATAAAATACGCAATGATTAGCGTTAAAATTCTCTTTCATTTGTGTAAAATATCGCATTATTATTTCTATTTTGATCTTTTTTACAACTATTGTCATAACGCCATACGAAAATAAAAACGATTAATTGAAAATTCTTATCATTTAACGGTAAAATAAACGTGCTTAACGATAATATTTATTCTTCAAATATCCACTTAAAGAGATTCCCGTGTTCCGCCATCTTGGAAATATGACGTATCAAAATAGCGCATCCTGATTGGACGAATCCGAGGAGAAATTGAGTATACGGACAATTTTATCAAGGCAGCTCTGAAAAAGTTGGGCAACTTCGGTCTGCGCTATCACACTGGGAGTAGAGACAATTTTTTCCGAAAAATCGGCGCTAATCAGTGGTTGGCTCTAAAATCGCCCGTAAAGTCGTCGAGTCTGATACGCCCTTAAAGGACATTCCTGTGACGGACTTCCAGCACGCATATAAAGCATTAAATTCGCGTTGGAACAAGTGTGTTGAAGCAGGAGGGTTGTATTTCGAAGAATATTGAGTAATTGTACGAATCGGTTCATAAATTTCTTAAAATAAAAATGGGCGCATTACTTTCGGGACAGACCTTGTATTTCGCTTTAATGCGTACATCACCACCGTCAACACACAAGAACACAAAAGGACATACACATGCAAACAATAAACAAACTCTATCCTCTCGGAGGTACCGTTTTTAGTTTTATTGCATTAGAAATTAGTCATCAATGAAAAAATATATGTAAAAGACGAGATCATATGTATATTATAAGATTAGTTTTTTTTAGAAACCCAATCAACTCTAATGCACTGTGTTTAAATATCTATTTTTACTTTCTCTTTTTTTTATAGTGTGGTAGAAAAATATTGTTTTTGGGTCAAATTTTCGAAATTAAGTTCTTGCTGTATTTACACATTTTGAGGTTACCTGAATCCGAAATCCATATGTTTATAGCGGTGTGTCTTCTGTGTATGCGAGTCTGTTATCAGCGTAACTCAAGAATAAATGTCAGCCCGAAGTCTGAACTCGATATTCTAAATGAATATCATATGATGAGGCTACTTGAAACTTTTTTAAAAAGAATTTTTTTTCAAAACACTCGAAAAATGTTAATAAGTTCGATTTCTTCTCTGTCAGCATTCTCATTTCTGTAAGTATTTTAAAATGCTTTGAACCTGATGTGTATTAGTCTGTTTTATAATCGTATATGTCCTGTTAAAAATGATATGTTTGTGTACAAGGATTCGTGAAGTATTTTCGATAACATAATGATCTCTCAGATTTTTTTTTTTTTTTTTTTTTCTTTTCCGAAGTATTTTTTAAAATCTATACATTGCGCAAAACATGACGCATGAAAGCACATGTTATGAAGCACCACTTGGTGTGGTATCCTCAACCAAATTCATGTTTACTCCTAGAATTAAATGTAGAGCACCCGAGTCTTACTCAGATATAAACCATAGATATAGTAATATATATAGATCTATCATCCCCATGTTATCCAGCAAAAAATTTTGATGCCGAGAAAAAGTTCTAAAATCAGCCATTAGAGAGTATTGAAAAAAAGAATAAAAAGAAAAATGAATTTGAAACTGTACCTGGAGTTTTTCATTCACCTTTAGTAAATAAATTATTCATAAATTTTATTTACCAAATTATCCGTGTGTATTCCTGTGTGTGATTTACTCGGGAAAAGGCAGCCATTAGAGTGACTTTTCCCGAAAAAAAAGGTATCACCTTTTTCCCTCTCGCTGATCAATCTATGTCTTATTACTATATCTATGATATAAACGCTCGAAACTTTTTTCAAACATTCAAAACTGAAAACAATTACCATGGCGCAGCACTAGTGCGATGTAAAACCCAACCAATCAACCAACCAAACCAAAAAATTGCTGCATGAAAAATGCTTAATTTTAAGCACCCATACTGAACACAATTCAAGAAATGTTTCATTTTATTTATTTATTTATTTATTTATTTATTTATTTTTTTTTTTCTCAAGAACACAAAATTTTATTAGTCAACAAATTATCTGTTTTCTTTAACGTACATAAGTATATTTCAAGTTATTTCACCCTTTGCAAATTATTTCCTTATTAACAGATAAAAATTTTAAATTAATAAAAGTAAATACTTTAAGAGACACATAGCCCAAAGATCTCTGACTTGATAGACTGAATTAAAAACATTCGCACGCGTATTCATGAATTGTTAATTAATTAAAATTGAATGTTTATGAGAAATATTAATTTATATCCGTCAGAATCAATACAGAAAGTAAAACTTAATCGATGCAGACATGTTATTCTTACTAATCCCACTATCTGTGTCACAAAAGGCGAGTGTTTCCTTTAAGATCTAAACAATCTTTCAAAAATACCATCTTTTTTATCCACAATTTTAAAAGGTGGATCCCTCATTATTGGTCTGGCCGAAGGGAAGATGATGTCTATTGAAACCCGGAATTGATCTAATTCTTTCTCATCTTGTCACGATGATGTTTTTTGTTTGCCTTGCTTTTGACAGTTTCCTTGTGGTCAAGAAAGATGGCGTGCCCGAGCCTTTGGCAATTGGAACATCACTTTCATTTTTAAACCGTACGTATTGGCATTTATTTTTAGAAATCGTAATTTAAGTTGAAATGGGGTTCTATCAAAAGAAAACTACTGATTGAACTAATTCCGATGTCCATTTTCTTGTTTTTCAATAATAAAAACATACATTGTAAAATTAATTTATTTTTGTTTATTTGTCTCCTTGAAGGGAGGGGGAGTTCATATAATGTTTAAAAACAATAACGTGCTTGTAAAAATGGAAAGTAGTAACGATGAAAATTATTGTTATTATTGTTACTTTTTAGGTTGATGATTTAAAAATATCATTTTGCAAATGAAGTCTTACGAAAAATTTCTTAAAAGTCATAAAATGTTTTGCACAATTTAAAACAATTTAATCGAATACAGTCGAAACTCGTTAACGTGAATCTCAAGGGGAATAAGCAAATTGTTTATGTTATCAGTAGTTCATGCTACCAATGACTCAGAAATTGATCTTCATTTTGAGAGGGATTGTGGAAACAGTTCATGTTAAAAGTAATTCACATTAAGCGTGTTCACGTTAACGAGGTTCGACTTTATTGATAAAATTTAAACTTTATTAATGTTTAATGAATTGTTTTTCTTTAAAATGATTATAATTTATGATTTAATTTAATGATTTAATTTTCTATATTTTTCTAGTTTCCATTATCTAATAAATATATTTTGGCACTTTACGCAGGTCACATGTACTATAATAAAATATGCAAATTAATAACTAAATTTTATACAATACAAAAACACTTAACTATTTTGAAATATATGATAAATACACACAAATATATATATATATGTGTGTATGTGTATAATGATACAAATGTAGCAGTAATGCAAGAAACACTGAATCATATATCAGGTGTAATCTATCATAATAGTGAACCGTATAAATCCACAAGATCACTATTAAAAGGAATTAAAGCAAAAATATTAAACATAATAACAATAATAATTTATGATATAAAATACATTGTAAATTAAAGACCAAATCAAGTAGAGAATTTATGAAACACAATACAGAAACGACAAATATTTGAAAAGGTATAGTTAATTTATATAAAATAATGGATAAATGATAAATGAAATTATAAAAATGAAATGAAATAATACACTATGTATAAGCGCAATTGCAGTTGAAAACAAAGTGTGTAATATATAATAATGATTGATTGGCCATGCCAAAATCTTGATACATGATTATTTACACACACATATAATGATGATATATATCTGTACTGATAAGTATAAAGGATTTAAGTCCAAAAATGTCGATTTTGAGTTAAGTACATAGTCAGACTCAGAAAAAAAATTCTCTATCGATTGGTATAAAGCATTTAAATCCATGTAATTTAGTCCTTGAGAAAATCCATTGGTAAAAAATGATTCAAGCCAGAAATTTAGCATTAATCTTTGGTATAAAATATTTAATTCAATTTCTCTCTTTATTAAATGAAGATTGACAACCACTGAATGGTATAAAGCGTATAAACCAACATAATCCCTTTTTCCTAATCGATTATGCTCATTAGTTTTTAGATAGTTTAACTTTATTTTTCGTCTCCTGAAAAATCATGAATATGGACTTAAATCCTTTATACTTATCAGTACAGATATAATGTTACAAGGTTGTAGAAGGCAAGAAAAACAGATGATCAAAAACCAAAATTATCGACAAGAACTAAAAATAGAGATTCCACAATACTCACATCTCACATTATAATGAGCCATACATACTCGTATTTACTAATAAGTAGCTGATTAAAATAAAAAATTGACAATAAAAAAGAAGGCCCGTCCATATCAATTTCCTTAAAACCAAAGAAGATATAGTAATCACGATGTATATAATTAATATTTAATCAAATTTAATTTTAATTTTTATAGTTTAGTTGTCATTAGATTAAGTATACATTTTAATTTTAATTTGAATTTAAAATGTGATTTTTACTCAATAGTATAGAAGTTAACTAGACTTTTCATCTCGCTGTGAATTTAACTCTAATTAGCCTCGTGGCTATTCTGGTATGTTTGGGACGTTATCGACGAATTTTGAAATTGTTTAATAAGTAATAATTTTAGTTTTATTAATTATTCTTAGGATTAATTTTATATTTTAAGTAATATTGGTGATTGTAGAATTTAAAAGTACGTTTGTGTTTTGGTTTTTCCTATTTTCTCATTGAATTTGACATTTTTCACACGTCCTTTGGGTGTTATTCGGTTTAGCTTACTGCAAATTTTTAGCTAATTGCATACAGTAAAGAAGAAATAACACCTAATTTGCATGCAACATTCAATCTATGCCCTTGAAGACGTACTGATGTTGTATGTTTTAATTAAAGGATGCTTAATTTTTTCAGAAATCTTTATTCATGTTCTTTTTAGTTCTTTATGTGATACTTAGTTTCATTATATATATTACTAGCAGGCTTTGCCCGCTTCGCTGGTCAATATATTGAAATGAATCCTCAAAACACCATATCATTAATAATAATAATAAAATCGTAAAAAAAAAAAAAAAAAAAAAAAAAAGAATTGAAATTAGTCAAAATATAAGTTTAAGTTCCCGCTATTTTCTGTTGTGGTATTCCCATACGCCACAGTCGATTCTGAAGTCCCGATGCAGTCTATTACCTGCTTTTTTTTTGTTTATATTTTTTATGGATTACTTCGCTTAAGGTGGCTGTCACACAGACACACAAAAAAAAGTTCTTTGGCGAAAAATGTTCTATCTACTTCAGCATCAAAAGTTAAAAAAATACCCAGGATTATCAATAAATAAAGTTCTTTAATATAGATCTGAATTAGTTTTCATTTTATTATTATTTAATTTTGATAATGACGCTATTTTGTCATGTGCCTGAGAAAATTTAACATTTATTTTTATTTAATTATTTACTTTTATTATTATTTTAATTATTCGCGTGAAAATATATTTTATTGTGTGTCGAAAAATAAATTAATCGTAAACTTCTTTGGCAGCAATTAAAAATTAAAATAAATGATTTTAAATCTTTATTATAGAAGAAATATCTAATTATATAGAAGATATGATATAGATAACGTTTTGCTTCCTCCCCCTCCCCTTGCGGACTAAATTTCTAAAATTCCAAAAATTGGTTTTCAGGTATTTGTGTTAGCTATATTTTAAAGCAAACATTTTATGGATATCTGATTTTTTCTTTGAGATAAAAGGTTTTTGTGAAATCACGTTTCACCCCCTCTCCCCCCTTAGGGGCCGAAATTCTAAAATTCCAGAACTTGATTTTTAGGTTTTTATGTTTGCTATATTTTAAAGCAAACATTTTACTGGTATTTGTTTTTTTTCATTGATATATGAAGGTTTTTTGTGAAATCACTTTTTGTGAAATCGCATTTTGCCTCGCACCCCCTCTTGTGGACCGAATTTCCAAAATTCCAGAAATTGATTTTTAGGTAATTGTGTTAGCTACCCTAACAATACACTTGTCCATAATACATCCTAAAGATGTTTGTTATTTAAGCGTACAAAAAGAAAGTTATTTTAACTCTCTAGCTTACTATATATGTAATTGCGGACGCCAAAATAAACTTAAAGCATACAAAAGAAGTTATTTTAAACTCCTAAGCTTTCTAAAAAACTAAATAATAATTTCTAACAACAAAATCTACTTGCTGCTTTTATTCCATTGAAAAATTTGAATACTGAGAAAAAGAAACTAGATGCACGCGCACGAGCATCATCTGAATAATCTTTTCTTTTTTTTCAATAACAAAAATACATCACGTGAGTTAAAAATATAAAAATGAGAGAATAAAATAAAACATGGACAATATCTAACATCCTCCCACCTTTTGATTATATCTTATAATCAAAACTCTTCATTTTGATATCTCTAGAAGATTTCTTCTTCATAAAATCAGTCTGTCTGGCATTTTAATTAGTCTTCCAGATCTAGTCTTTCTAATTTCCCTGCAGGACTTATCCTCCAAAGGCTTTTTAATTTGTGCTTCCTTCACAGCTGGATTAGGAAACGTATTTTCAGCACCGTCACTAGATGATACTTCTAGAGGATAGATTCTTTGTATTGGTCGAAGTATCTCTGAATGAGATGTTTGTAACTTTACGAGTCGCACTTTGCCATCTTTGCCATGAATAAGCTCTATGATGCGTCCTAATGGCCAGTGCATCCTTTTTTTTATTGTCCGCTCCCACCAATACAATGTCTCCTACAGAAACTGTCTGTTGGCTTCTTCTCACATTCGGTCGCTGAATAAGTAAACCCAAATACTCTGATCTAAATCGATTTCTTAAACTTTTCTGCAATGCTTGTCTGTATTTAAGCCTTCGTTTGAAAGAGTTTCCCTCGACTGCATCAATGTCTGGCACAATATATTCATGAATATCTTTCAAAAACATGGCAGGAGAAATTGGCTTAATAGATTCTTGCTCTGACATGTAAGTCAAAGGTCGAGAATTGATAATGCTTTCGCAATCAGCCAATACAGTAATCATTTCTTCATAATTCAAGCACGCTCGCCCAAGGACTCTTTTTAATAGATCTTTCATCAGTCTGATGAGCCTCTCCCACCATCCGCCCCACCACGCCGCAGTTGGCGGATTGAATTTCCATTCAATTGAATTGGTTGCTGCATCCTTTTGTATATGATTCCAGTTCAGTCGTTTCAAATAGTTGGCTGCACCAACAAAATTAGAGCCATTATCGCAATATATAATGGAACATCTTCCTCTACGAGATATAAATCTTCTTAAAGCCATCAAAAAAACCTCGGTAGATGCTGATGTAACAAGTTCAAAATGTACTGCCCGACAGATAGCACATGTGAACAAGATAACCCAACTCTTTTGATTGTCTTTCAGAAACAAAGGACCAGCCATATCAATACCAATGACCTGAAACATAGCTGCATCTTTCACTCGATTTTCTGGTAGAGAAATAGGCGAAGATTCCACGTTCTTAGAGTTGAATCTTTTACAAGTAGTACATTTAGATAAAACAGATGTCACAGTTCTTCTTCCATTCAAAATCCAATATTTTTCTCTAATCAAATTTAAAAGAATCTGAGGACCTGCGTGACAATTTTTCAGATGAAAATATGAAATTAGTCGTTTAACAACTTCATGATTAGATGGTAGAACGATAGGTGTGAGAAAATCCTTCTTGTCTTGTCTATACAAAATTTTAGTTTTCACGCGTATTATATCTTCCTCATCTTTGAAAGTCTCAAGAGTTTTCAATTTCTCATAATCTTTAGAGGAAAAAGCTTCTTTCTGAATAATCCAAGCTATTTTCATTTCTGCTTTGTGAAATTCCTGACTTGTCAATTCCCCTTTCACTTTATCCTTTGGATTACAAGTATTGTGTTTAAAACGGAGAATCCATCCCACAAGGCGAACGATTTTCTCATAACATGAAAAATAGTGATAGTACCAAGTATTCTGTGAATTTTCATCTACATTTATCAGTAATTTTGTAGATTTTAACTTTTCTCTTTCAACGTCTTCTTCATTTATATTCTGGCAGATGAAATCCATATGTTTATTATACTCATATGGATTCTTAAGCCACGATGGACCCTCCCACCATTTGAGAGAGACAAGTTGTTTGGCTTTACAACCTCTAGAGGGTAGATCCGATGGGTTCATTTCACTGGGTATATATTTCCATAAAGAAGGATCAGTCAAACTCCTGATTTCTTGAACTCGGTTCCTGACGAAAACTGACCAGTTCTCTTCTCTGATTATCCATGCAAGAACTGTCGTGGAATCACTCCAAAAATATCTTTCCATATTTTCCCAACTGAATGCATCTGTTACTGATTTCGATAATCTAGCACCAATCAAAGCCGCTAAAAGCTCCATTCGAGGTATAGTTGGGCACTTTAAAGGACTGATGCGGGATTTGGCAGCCAGAAGGAATAATTTCACTTGATCAGCTTTTTCTATTCTCAAAAATACAACAGCAGCATAAGCCTGATTACTAGCATCACAAAATGTATGAAGAGTACATTTTTTTAAATTATCTGGAGTGACTTGAATGTATCGCGGAATCTCAATTTCTTCCAATATATTTAATTCACGAAACCATCCGATAAACTCGTTTTTTAGATCCCCGGTAATTTCTTCATCCCAGGTTAAACCAATTTTCCAGGTTTTCTGTAACATCATCTTGGGGCAAATCATGACTGGTGAAGTAAAACCAATTGGATCAAAAACTTTATGTGCCACTGATAGCATAGTACGTTTTGTTATTTTCTCCAGGTTTACATCTTTCGTCCAGGATACATTGACCTTTAAAATGTCCGAAAATCTGTTCCAGTGTAATCCAAGTACAACAGCTTCTTTATTGTGTTCCGAGTCCTTTCTCTCTTCTGTATGTTCCCATCCTCTTAGGTCGAATCCGCCTTTAGACATTAGGTTTTTAGAGCAAGTAATAAATCTCTTTAACTCTTCCTCTGTACGGACACTCGTAACAACATTGTCAACATAGAAGCTTCTCAACAATCTTTGCTTAAGTTCTGGGTCGTATTCTTCATCATTTTTAATATGGTATTCTATTACTGAAGCTAGCAAAAAAGGTGAACTCTTGACTCCAAAAACGACTCTAGCATGACGAAATATTCTCAGCTCACTTTGTTCTGGATTGCTCCACCAGAGGAAACGTAAAAAATCCCGATCTTCTTTCCGGATGCTTATTTGCAAAAACGCTTTTTTGATATCAGCTAAGACACCGAATTTATTTTCTCTAAATCGCAAAAGTATGTCAGGAATTAATTCAATGAGATTTGGACCGCAGTGTAGACATTGATTCAAAGATGGATGGTTTTGGATTCTTGCTGATGCGTCAAATACTGGACGAATTGGAGTAGTGCTATTCTCCTTTATAACTGGTCGATGAGGTAAGTAGTGTCCATAAATGGACCTTTCACATTCAGGGACCTCTTCAATAATTTTGTCGCCAAGCCATCCTAAAAGTACTTCCTCATATTTTTCATAAATATTACTCGCAAGTAGTTTTTGTGTGACATTGGTTAACCTTTTCTTGGCTAAACACAAATTATCAGGTAAAGGTGGTTTATCTTCAGCCCATGGTAAGGATATTTCATAACGACCGTCTTTATTCCGTGTTACTGTCTGTAGAAAGTGCTCTTTTACTTGACGATCTACTTCCATCTTACATAGCTTTTCGATTGGATCACTTATTCCAAGTAAATCTAATCTCCATAAGTCAGAAATTTCTGCTTCTTTTACAAACATGGAAGTAACTGATAGAGCTAAATTTTCTTTAGATGAACTTTCTTGAGGAACTTTTCCCATTAATGTCCAGCCAAAAAGTGTTTCCATTGCAACTAGCCCAGAAGACAACACTTCTCTTCGACCTGTCAATAGTTTACCGATTATATCGGCTCCAATCAGTACTTGAATAGACTCATCTGCATCGCCAACATCTGTCAAAACAATGCCTTTCTCGGCCAATTCTTTCAGCCAAGAACCTTTTCCCACAGGCTTAACATTTTCACATATAATATTTTGATCCAAAACTTCAAAATTGCATCTGAATTTCCCTGTCAAATCTCTTAATCTTATTTTATAAAAGCTATGTTCATATTCTTTGGTTGAGACTCCGCCAAAAAGTGAATGTACAACCTTTTCTTTTTTAATGGCTGCATATTTCATTTCTTCTGCTAATTTCTTCAAAATATACGATCTTTGTGAACCAGTATCTAAAATTAGACGAATATCCTTTTCTTTATTATCAGAGACGACTTTTGCTTTGAGAGTTTGAAGAAATACCCTTGGATTTTTATTGAAATTTGCCATATTTACTTCACTTTCATTTGACTTTTCTTTCTCTTCTCGTTCATTTGTCTTGCCTTTATCAAGACTTTGGCACATCACGGTGGAATGTTTTCTATCACAGATAAAACACTTCAGGACAGCTTTACACTGTTTGGTAGTGTGACCTGACCCCAAACAGAGGAAACAGCACTTCTTATCCTTTAGAACATTCTGTTTCTCATTAAAACTCATCTTTCGTGCCGTAAAACAGTCTGAACTCATATGCTTTCCATTACAAAACACGCAATTTTTCTTTAGATCCTGTTTAAAAGAAGTCGTTAATAAAGTAGAGGCAGTGGGTATAGGCTTAACAACATCAGTATAAGTCCTTCTTTTTCTATAATTTCGGTCATCATTTTTCTTCGCCAGACCAAAACCTGCTACCGCCAAATTTATTCTTTCATCTCCTTCAACTTCACATTTGAGAAATTGCATCAAATTGTCCAACCGTTCTTTCGCATCAGAACTAGTAGAAACAATGTTACTTCTATTCCAAGCTTTCAAAAATTCAGCTGGAAAACAGGATTCTACCATAGGATATAATATAGAAGCGCATTTATCAGTAGTGACACCCAACGTTTCAAGAGCCCTTAAATATGATTCAAGTTTATCGTACAATGAAGTAAGAGAAAAGTTTTCTTTTGTATGAGCAACTATAATTAACTTTAATAATTCTCTAACGTACACTTCAACTAGAAGATCATCTCTTCCATAACGAGCTTTTAGACTCTCTATAACTTTGGCATAGTTGGCGCCAGTTGGCGGAAAACTGTCTACGACTTCTCGTGCTCTGGAACCAGCGACCGTTGCTTGAATGAGGTACTGGAATTTGTTTTCTGGAGGAATATCGTTATCTTTATCTATCTGCTCAAACTGACTCCAGAATGGTAGCCATTCTTTTAAATCCCCATCAAATTGTCGGAATTGTAACTTGGGTAAGGAAATTTTTCTTCTAGATGAATTATTTTCATTAACAGTTAAAATTGACTCCCCTTGAATGTAGGCCTGTGACTGTATTCTAGCCAATTCCAACTGTTGGTCTAATTCCATCTTCTTTATCTCTAATTCTTGATTAAGCTTTTCTAATTCAATTTTTTCTTCTTGTTCAAGTTTAAGTTTTTGTTGCTGAAGATCTTTTTCTTGCTCGACTTTCAATTTTTCTTTTTCTTGCCTCTCAACAACAGCCGTTGATAGAATTTCTTGCACAAAATTGGGATCATTTTTATATTCGTTGCTATTCAAAATAATTTCCTTCAAGGTAGCAATAGTACATTCAGGAGGAATTATTTCGCCAAGCTCTTCCGCTACAAACTTCAGATCGGCTTTTCTAAAACCTTTAATTGCTTGAAACATTGTTTTACTTCGTCCTGTCGCGTAGACGTCACAAAATGTTATTTAAGCGTACAAAAAGAAAGTTATTTTAACTCTCTAGCTTACTATATATGTAATTGCGGACGCCAAAATAAACTTAAAGCATACAAAAGAAGTTATTTTAAACTCCTAAGCTTTCTAAAAAACTAAATAATAATTTCTAACAACAAAATCTACTTGCTGCTTTTATTCCATTGAAAAATTTGAATACTGAGAAAAAGAAACTAGATGCACGCGCACGAGCATCATCTGAATAATCTTTTCTTTTTTTTCAATAACAAAAATACATCACGTGAGTTAAAAATATAAAAATGAGAGAATAAAATAAAACATGGACAATATCTAACAATGTTCACAGGATGTCTGTAGGTATCATTTTCATCCATAGGACATGCTGAGGATGTCATTTTGGAGAAGATGTGCTGTTAGGGTATGTTTTAAAGAGAAAAAAAAAAAAAAAAAAAAAAAAAAAAAAAACGGATATCTGCTTTTTTGTTTGAGATATGAAGGATTTTATGAAATCATGTTTTGCCCTCCCTACCCCCTTCGGGGGCGAATTTTGTAAAATCGCTTCTTTGTGGATGCCTACGTAACAGAATGAACACTGTCACAAAATTTCATGCGTCTAGTTCCAGTGGTTTAGGCTGGGAGATGATGAATCACTCTCACTCACTCACTCAGGACAAACGATTGTATATATATATATAGAAAGAGATGTATCTATATTGCATATGAAAAATATGATTAAAAAAAAAAAAAAAAAAAAAAAAAAACTAGTTGGCATAGATGGACTCTGCTCAGTTCCCCATCATATTTATGTTCTCGTAAATTTCTAGTGCGAGACATATTATAATCATGTTAAAAGAAATGAATCTGACCAAAGCTTGATACAGTGACAGAATGAAATCCCCGCCTAATATGCTATCCACCGTTCACTTCAATATATTTATCTTATTCTAACCTATTAATTTATTTTATCAGGGTCAATTCCGTTGTTTAGTTTTCATGCTATTATTTCCAATGCAATAATCCTCAAAATTCATATTTATATGAAAAATTTACAATTTTGCTATGTTGATAAAATCGTAAATTACGAATAATTTACGAAATTTTCCTATTAGAATATTTGTATTCAATCATGTTCAAACAAATATCATAAATGTAATTTTGAAGTTGTCTAATGTATTTATGATCCTCAAAATATAAGTTTATGCTCAATTTTGCCTTATTCTGACATGTTAAGTAAATCGTAAATTCCAAATAACTTACGAATTTTTTAAAATGAAAAAAATCATAGTCTATGATATTCATGCCAGTATCCTAAATAATATTTCGAAAGTGGTTTGACATCTTTACGATGAAAACATCCCTCAAGATTGACGTTTATGTGAAATTTTGTTCTATTCTGCCATGTTAAGAAATTCGTAAATTTCCAATAACTTACGAAATTTTTATATTGGAAAATTTATAGTCATCAATATTCCTGCCAGTGCCCTAAATAATATTTCAAAAGTAGTCTGACATCTTTACGAGGAAAATATCTCTAAAAATTAACGTTTATGGGAAATTTCGCCCAATACTGCCATGTTAAGAAATTCGTAAATTTCCAGTATTTTGCGAAATTTTCAAAGTAGCATATTTATAGTTACCGATGTTCATTCCGGCATCAAAACTGATATTTTAAAACTGGTCTGACATTTTTACAGTAAAAAGTTTCCATTTAATGCACGTTTAAGTAATTTTTTGTCCTATTCTCCCATGTTAAGAAAATCGTAAATTTCTAATAACTTACGAAGTTTTTTAACTCGAATGTTGCAAATGAATAGGGTTCTTGCCAGTGTCGAAAGTAATATTTTAAAACTGATCTGACCTCTCTGCGACAATTTGTTCGTGAGATATCGTGTACACAGACTAACAAACTAACGGACTAACCCACTAACACACTAACGGACACCATACAAATTTTGTCATTTTTGGATTCCTCACACCTGAAAACGTGTAGAAAAGTCAAAAAACCGAGGTCGAAAATTTTCACGATTACCTAAGTTCCCCATACCTATAGTATGATGGGGAACTAAAAAAAAAAAGAAGTAACCTCTGGATGTTTTAATTCCTCCATAAGTATGTCTGATGAGAATGCAAATCCAGATAAAGGTATTCGAAATATTAACAAGATAAATTGAGCAATATATATATATATATATATTTAAATTTTGTGGGAAATCTTACCGTATGCAGGTCCTGACTAACGCATAACACGAGGATCTGTGTCCTAGACACTAAACTACTAAAAGGCACAAAATTTATTCAGAATTTTATTTGATTTTTCTTAAAAATCAGTAAAAAAGCTGTAAAGATTTTTAACTGCCGCAATATTTTTCTTTCTGAAAGTCAAACATTACAAATTTAGAATCGAGAATCATATTAATCAGCTGTGATATTTTAATTGTCAAATGTGCAAGAAAATGTACCTTTCAATTTTATTTGGGCCTTAAAATCGATTGAAAGTCAATACTAAAGTTTTAAACATCTTATACGCATTTCACGCCCCCCTCCCAATCCAGTTTTGTTCAACTTATTTAAATAAAATTTTAAAATAAAAGTAGTTGAATGGAGTAATTTTATTTATCTTCGAGACCAAAGGCAAAAAGATTTTTTGGCCAAAATTTTTTTATTTCATTCGGCCTGATAGCTTGTTACAAATTGTATCAGAAATAAAAATTATCTTTATTTCTTCTACGATAGGCCAAATGAAGTATTTTTTATTAACTTTTAGTAGGAGGAAATGTTCGCTTCGTCCCCAGTATTCTTTACTAATTCTATCATTCTAAGGGTGCACGAAAAAGTCAAATGTGCCCTAGGCACAAAAATGTGTTAGTCTTGCCCTGAATATTAATTTTGAACCAATGTTAAGTAAAATATAAATTATAAAAATTTTATCGTTTAATGTTGAAGAAAAACGTCATTAATATTAAATGAGATTTAAACTATTAGATTAAGATTGAAAGTTCATATCTTGCTGCTTCAAGAATATTAAAACTGATTTTAGAATAGTATACTGTGAATTGCTTCACGATAAAAGGTAATTTAGATTTAAAAATGTGTTTGTTATATTCCTATATTTATAGTTAAAACACAATATTTTACAGAAAAAAAAAAAAATTCGATAAAATAATTTTTAATATGCTTTTAAAAATAGAATGAAGCAAAAGTATACTTAAGGTACATGAAGTATACGGCAAATTAAAATACAGTGCAGTATTTGTATTGAATCCTTCAATATTCAAGCAAAAATAAGTAGTTGACAACTTAGCTACAAGCAACAGAAATGCATTTTGTTTACCGTCGCGAACAATTGTCAAGCATTGACGTTTGCATTCTAAAAGGGTAATTTTTCGAAGATGTACTTATCGTCATATGATTCATAGTAGCACAAAAATATCAAAATCGTAATTTTTGTCAAATTTCGAAAATCTTGAAATACTGAATTATTTAAAAATAAATCAAAAGTTGCATCTAAAGAACATTCTATGGGACTTCAGTTAGGTTATTGACCCAGAAAGAGTATAAAGGAATTCAAACTTTAATAGTAGTTGAAAGCTGGAAACTTAAAGACTTGGTTCATTTGATATGCAGTATCCTTTATGTGCTTCAATATTCTTCGATTACAGTTAATAATAATGATAAAAATGCCAATAATTTCGTTTATAATTGTAAAACAAAATTCATTTATTTCTGAAATGCTTTGTATATTCTAGATTCAATTTCATTTTTCTTTTATTTATTTATTTTTAATTCTAATTAGCCAATGAACCGTTCTGAATTTCACAAAGTGAAAATGTAACTGGAGGATATAAATACTTTTGTTTTATTGCAAACTATAGTGTCAGAAAAAAATAAATAAAAATATAGAAATGGTGTAAACTTAAACCATTATAACAAAAACAAAAATATGTTGTACTTATAATTTACACAATCTGACAGTTTTAGAAAGTAGAACAACCTTCCCATAGACATTCTTTTCTTAAAATGAAACCCAAGTTCATCGGCCGCCAGCGGAAACCTGGCTTACAAAAAGATCAGTTACAGTTACAAAAGAAAATATAAAAAAAAGTCAGGCGTGATGTGGTTGTTCGATTAATAGCCCCTATTTTGTTTTTTTGTGTTTCTTGCAGTCTCGCATATCGACTTAAATTTGATGAAGTGTACCGATTTGGTAAAAATCGCAACTAAACTCGTTTCGCATAATGCACTTTTGATGTAATTGATTGGAGATAAAAATATTCCATAAGAGTGAGCACATTTTTGAATAGGATTGTTTTCCGAGTTTGTAAACGGAATCTGATAAGTAAAATATGGAAAAAGTGATAGCAAAACGTGTGTTTGGAGTCATAAAAGTTTTCCTTAATATACAGATGATTTTTGATTAGTAATATTTATGACCTCTTACGAATTCTAGTAAATCTGAAATATGAGAATTTTATGTCAGAACTAAGGTTCTTAAGGGAAAACAAATTTCATAATATTATACAAGGAAATGTTTTAACACGTTCATCATTCAGTTAATTAAGGATTAAAAATTTATATTTTAAATGAATAAATATTATTCGTAACTAAAAAATAATTAAAACTTTGTAAGCAAACAATTTAAATTTCAAAAACACGCAACAGTTACTTTGGTTCGAAATAGTTGATATTTCATCAGGCAAAAATAAACAAATAAATAAATATTAGGTACGAGTATACGTACCGCAGAAGTCACATTCATATATATTAAAAACCTCGTGTCAGCGTATATAAGTTTGCAAGTTGTATATATATATCTGTGTATATAATTCCAGAAGCTATATGTTTCAATGCATAGGGTTTCTATGTGAATACATTATACCCATCCATCCATTTACGCAGAATATTCGTTCCACGGGGATTCGTTTTACACGAATGAAAATCGTGCAAATAGTTATAACTTACCGTGCAAAAAAGAGACTCGTGGAAATAAAATAAATTATTTCGTAAATAGAGGGATGGTGTAGCTTACAAACGCTGGATGCTTAAATTCAAATCACGTAAAATATATTGCGCACAAAAAGTAATCACGCATTTAAAAGAAAAAAAAATGTTGAGAGACATATGTATATGTGAAATACTTGCATTTTACTACACATGGTGTTTCACTAGAAACTATTATTTCATTCCCTAACATTATCTATGATGTCACATGCGTTTCAATCTGGTGTCACATATTTGTCACCCTGTCGTTTCACTGATTGTAATTTTTTTTTTGTCGATCTCAGACATTAATGTGAAACTTCAAATAGAAAGAAATCTTCTCTACTTATTATTACTCATTGTAACAAAAGAAGCTACTACTGAAGGAATAATTCTGTTTCCCGTGGTGAAGGAAACATCAGAAATTAATATGAATGCTGCATCTTATAGGAAATACTAACGGGTGTTTTTTAGGTTTATCGACTCCTTCGATAATGTATCAGTTGTCAAAATCAATCAGAACAGAGCGATCCTTTTTTTTCGTAAGAAGGCATATCACGGTTACCCGACGGCTGTTGTCGTGCAATTCAAATCCAGATCACCTGGGATACATTATCGAGCAGGAAAAAGGAAAGGCCTGTTGGTATCTCGAAATCAATATTACCACTCTTTAACAATAAATAGAAGCAATAGAAAATTTTATCTATCTTTCTCTAGGAGTTAAAAGGATTAATATTATTGATTTTTTTTTTTTTTTTTTTTTTTTTACGAATTTCCAAAATACTTACAATTGTAATAATACTAGCAGGTCTACCTGGTGCTGCTCGGGTTTAACTAGTTCTTGTAAAAATTTTGAATTGATGAAAGAAAAAAGGAAAAAAGTGTGAAATAGAATTAAATCTATAGTCGGTAACAAAAGTCTCCGAACACTAGCAAAAATTCCTATATAAAAAAAGTACACTTAATAGAGTTTGTTAAATAAATCCTTGTTGAATCTTGTTTTTAGACTGACTAAGAACAGGATTCGACAAGGATTTATTTAACAAAACTGTATTAAGTGTACTTTTTATGTATAGGAATTTTTGCTAGTGTTCGGAGACTTTTGTTACCGACTGTATATTAAATTATATTAAAACACATCCCAACTTTATGAGATTGTTACTGAATGTTTTAAAATAAATTGATTCCAAGCTCAACCCAATGGGTTGATAAAGCGAACTGACGGATCTATAGTACTTCTGTGTAAATAATAACTTTAGTTTTCCTTGAAGGTGCATAAAGATTATTAGAAGTTCCTATACGGCAACATCCAACATATAATTGACTACGAGAGAAATATACCAGCATGGCGTCTAGCATGAGCTTGAATTCGAAAACGATGTTTCTTTGCCGTTCCTTCTTGTCTTCTAGGCTCTGAAATCTTTGGGCATCTGTACGATATTTGGTTTGTCTCCACTCGTCACCTTCTTCTCCTCTTATATCAACTTCCCTTTCAGCATATTCCTGAATTTCTTCTTTCTTCTAACCGCTGTCCGCTAGTCATTTGCACGATACATGACATATCAGTTTACGCATTCGTCTTCCAGCAGCTTGCCTTTCAGCACGTTCCTGGCGCAAGGCTTGTATATGTTACTTAGGTTCTTTTTGTTTTCTAGTTGTTGTCTATTGAATATCTGCACTGTAACCTATATAACGTTGTTTTCGGGTAAAGGTACCGAGATCGATAGCGTACATTGCTATAACAAAAAAGTCCTTAGAATATACAGGAACTTTAAGTTGAAAAGACATGACAGTCAGGATCAAACTTGTTTCATTTAAAAAAGATCATGAATGACAAATAATGTCAAGCAACTGCAATGATATAATTTTTATAATAAAGTCATTGTTAAGACGTAGAGATGCACATTATGGATATGAAGAGCTGAGAGAGAGGGTTCTCACGATGATTTTCTTTTAGTGTTACCAGAAGCGAGTCCCGAGATAGAATGATGATTGAGAGCGAACGAGAATTAATTTCTAAAAATGTCAAAAGATGATAGGAATAGAAATATGAAGCGGCAGAGAGCCACACATTTCTCATTGTTTTAATGTTAACTCTCTTAATCAGGTAAAAAATCGAATCGGATAAAAAATATCACGTGACATCATACGCAGATGAATAACCGAATCAGGATTAACCAAAAAACAAAATTTAGCTTGTAATTTTCTGAAACAGTGTCACAAACAAGCAAAACTTGAATGGGCAAAACAACACATGTATTATCGTGCGAATGGATAAGTGTTATTTTCTCTAATGAAAAATAAATGGAGTTTGGATGGTCCAGATAGGTTCTTGTTCTATTGACGTGACTTGAGGAAAGATTCGAAGAACATATTCAGCAGGCAACAAAACAAGGTGGTAGCTCGCTCATGGTATAAGGCGCTTTTGGCTACAATGGACAAATGTCTCTGCTTCATAAATGGCAGACAAAATTCAAAGAAGTTATAGGAAACTCTGAGTGAGCATTTGTTGCCGTTTAGGTAACTCCTAAGTGGTCAAAACTGGACCTTTCAGCAGGATAATGCGTTGATACACACTTGCCGTCGTACAAAAGAATGGCTTAGATTTCAAAATCAGTGTGATGAACTGGCCAGTACTCAGCCCAGATCTCAATCTGATAGAGAACATCTGGGGAATCCTCTCACGGGACGGGAATAGAGAATGGGAATAGAGTCCTGCAACCCGACACGAACCCAACAGGTGAATTTTACATCAAGTCAAACCCCGACCCAAACCGGACAAAAAAAAAAAAAAAAAAAAAAAAAAAAAATCAACCCGAAAACCGACCCGAACCCGCAATAGAGAACAATTTAACAACACGCACCCGACCCGAACCGGACCCGAAACGCGACTTTTTTTACCCGAACCCGACCCTAAACCCGAAAACTAAATGAAGATTACTAATTCATCTAAAAATCATGCAAAACTTTTTTAAATTATAAAATAACGTAAACTTTCATTGTCACACAGTTGGTAAATTATTTTAAAAAGAATTTAAAATGTAATTACTAACTGTATTAACTTAAAAATTTAAAAATCTGAAAAATGGATTAATAATAATTTTTAACCGTTTATGTGAGTTGTGAACTTCAAGAGTAAAAAAAAAAAAAAAATTACTTCAATTTAAATGTTAGTAATTTATGGTTCAATACTTATATTCTGAAAAAAAAAAGTATTATTCTTTATTACTTTTGTTCGATGTGCATGTTTACTTTACTATAATAATTTGAGTAGCATGTGTTTGATTCGCATTTAAACATCTGCTTTCTTACGATCACTTTAAATTCACACGATCAGCAAATTAGCTTCCTTCGATTGCAGTTTTGGCGCAGAGTTTATTTGTTCTAGAGAAGACGATAAGGAATATAATCTGCCTTGATGGAATTCATTTCCTAAATGTGTTTATTTTACATTTTCTTTACCTTTTCTTTTCTTTCCCCCCCCCCCTTTTTTTTTAAATTAAATAACAACAAATATTTCCTCTGTATTTGCTGTATATAAAAGTGTAGAGGGAAGTGAATTCAAAATTTCGTTAGTATAAAAGCGTGGATTAAAATTCATTGAAAATAAAGGTATCTTAATGTAAATTGAGAAATAATTTAACTTCCCAGAACATAAAAGCGAGGTTATATTGTATTTCTGTTATATATATATTAATAATAGTCAATAAAGTTTTATAGTACTTTCTAATTTTCACACAATTGCTACAAAAGATCCGTATTAGATTTGTTGAAGAAAAGAAAACGTATACGAATATATATATATATATACAGTGCGTGTCGAAATGATAGGTCCACCAGTAAAGACGAAAGTTATGTTGGTGAAAAAGGTTTTATTGTGTACAAAGTACTATTTTATAAACTACATTACTTCATTCAATGTAATATAATACATGAATAATATACAAATAATGGGAATAATAAGGAAAACAAAAATTACATGAAAAAGCTGTTTCAAAAAGATAGGTCCAGTGAACCAAGCATCAAATTAATGTTGAATTAATAAGAAATTTTTCCACCTTGTTTCAGAATAAGCTCATAAATCCTATTCGGCATGGATTCTACAAGATTTTGTGAACACTTTTTCTCGATTTTTGACCATTCGGAGGAAATAGACTTTTTCAAGTCTGCAGTACTGTTGTACTACCTTCCGCCTGCATACACCGCTCTTGCGAGTATACCCCACATGTTTTCTACCGAATTCAGGTCGGGGCTGCAAGGTGGCCAATCGATAACATGTACACCATTATCCAGAAACCATTCGAAATTGGACTTTGCAGTATGCACAGGAGCATTGTCCTGTTGGAACATGAAGAATGGACCCCCAATGTGCTCTGCTTGTGGAAGAAAATATTGTTCAAGCAGCTTTTGATAGCCTGCAGCATTCAAACGATTGTCTACAAATGCTATATCAGTTTTTCCTGCACCTCCGAATCCGGCCCATACCATAACAGAGCCACCACCAGCTTGCCTCTTCGAGAATATATGTCTATCGTTACGCAGATCGTGCCAGTAGTACTGCCAGCCATCTGGACCATCCAGGATGAATTTCTTTTCATCACTGAATATCACACGATGCCAATCTTGTTTCCAGGACATCACTTCATGTGCGAATTTCAATCTCTTTTCTTTATGCTTTTTAGTCAATTTCGGAGCTGCTTTCCTCTTCACGTAAACTATATTGCCGAACTTCTTTACCACTCTATGGACTGTAGATTTTGATATTGGAGGGTTTTGTTGTCTGGCCACAGTGGATAAGCTCATATTTCCAGATTTTAACTCCTTTACGATAGTCCTTCTTTGTCGGGGTGTCACTTTTGATGGGCGACCAGATGATTTTTTACTGCCAAAAGCATTTCTAAGTCGCAAATAATTGTTTACAACATTATGTGATCTGTTTAAAAGTTTACCTATTTCTCTATTCGATTTTCCACACGGTTTAAATGCATCAATTTTCCCCTGCTCAACCAGCGGAAGACTGCAACGGCGACCCATTTCGATTGATTACAACGTAATGTTCAAATCTGCTTAAATACCTCCACAGCAGCCAGCATAATCCCGCAGCAAGACTAAGCAACGATATTTATGCAAATTTTTTGGAAATAAACGTGATTGGTTCAAAATTTCTGAAGGCGGACCTATCTTTTCGAAACAGTCTGAAAATAAAAATTTGCATAAAATAAAAAGGAATTATTTATTTTTAAAAAATGTCTACATAAATAGTTATAACAATTACTGATTAATTATCTCTACCAAAAAAAGTTATTATTATTCTCAATTAAGCGTCGAAATTTTGAAAAATGCGGGTGGACCTATCATTTCGATACGCACTGTATATATATATTCATGCTTATACTCCAGATATGAATTCGGGTCTTTTTTTTTTTTTTTTCAGGCGGCTATCTGCGGATACGGATACGAATACAGAGCTCCGACACATGTATAAAATCAGTTATAGAGCTATAATTATGTCTACAAATTTTTGCTTACAATTGTAATTTTTTTTTTTTTTTGAAAGTTGTTCTCAAGTCGACCGGACTCGTAGAAAATTAAACCCGATCTGAACCCGACCCGTAAGAAAAAAAATACATTCAACCCGACCCGAACCCGACCAGCAAGAAAAAATAATTGCCAATCCGACCCGATGCAGGATTCTAAATGGAAAGCAGTATTACTCAGTGTAAGAGTTCAAATCAACGATCCGAGAAGCCTGGTATAGACCAACACCACCTGTAATAATGCCTCCGAGCTGAGCTCAACGTCACGGAAGATCGGCCGATTTCATCCAATCCCTACGATCCAACATGTATCATAGGAAGTGTTGATTGGATAAAATCGGCCGATCTTCCATGACGTAGAGCTCAGCTCGGAGGCATTATTACAGGAGGTGTTGTATAGACTCGTTCCTGAAACCTTCCAAAAACTCGTACAGTCGGTAACAAAAGTGTCCGAACACTATTAAAAATTCCTATGTAAAAAAAGTACATTTCATACGGCTTCGTTAAATAAATCCTTGTCGAATTATGTTATTACACTGACTCGGAACAGGATTCGACAAGGATTTATTAAACAAAACCACATAAAGTGTAGGGGAGACCCGTGTACCTAGGGCCACCCCACTTTATTTGAATAATATTTAATTTTAAGTTTTAACTCAATTGGGCGAGTAACAACACCAATTGCTACTTTTACAACTACTTTGGAACTTTTGAGGCGAAAGTTTTGACAAGTTACATGTAGAAAACGAATTTACATGGTCTGAAGTAAAATTTTGCAGCTTATCTCTTTTGCTATTTTACAAAGGCAAATCAAATATTTTTCTTTCATTTCTAGTGTATAATTTTGCTTGTTATATTGAGTGATAAATGAGATATTTAATTAGTCCTCTTTGCATGTGGATTTTTTAATGGAAGGCATTTTGAATGAAGTTACCAAAACTTGTACCTAGGGCCAGTGTGTTTGGACCTTTTAACACTTTCGCAACCGCATGTTTTTGTCTTTTTGACAATAAGGTCCGCCTGTGGGCATTTTTCTCATAAATTACAATTTTTCAAAACAAAATTTTCCGTATTCATATTTATATTACAAATGGATATGCATTGTAATCATACTCTCTCTAATCAAATTATTTGCATCCATAGTATACTGATTGTACAAATATGAATGTTGTGTATATTTTTTTGAAACGAATAACATACAAATTGCAAAAGAAATGTCCACTGGTGGAGTTTCATATTTTCAAATGACGTGTATCTACGTCAGCGGTCGCGAAAGTGTTAAGAAACACAGTACATCCTATAGTAATTGGATTCTGGCAAACCAGTCACTATATATGACGTTTCTGAAGATGTTGGCAAGTCCTATCCGTTGGCCTTTACTCCTGTAAACATTCTATCAGGCTTTCGTGTATCCGGCATCAGTGAATCAAAACACATTCACCTAGAATGAATTATTTAAGTTCAAATGTAACTGAAAGACAAGATCCCTCCATAAATTAAAAAAAAAAAAAAAAAAAAAAGATTTTCCAGGAAGAAAGTGAACCAACAATGATAGAACTGGATGTCTCTGTTTCGTGTCCTGTTGAAATTTCGAAACCTTCAACATCTAACATCTTATCGTGTGTCATGCTTAAACAGGTACGAACCTAAGCAAAACCTCCCACATCAAAGAAAAGATGTGACCAAAAACCAGAGAGATCTAAAAATCCAAGCGACACTTCAGCAAAAAAAGAAATTGAAAAAAAAAAAAAAAAACTTTCTGTTAGAATATCACAAAGAAAAAAAAAAAAAAAAAAAAAGAAGAAGAAGAAGAAGCAGAAGAAGAAAAAGTGAAAATTTTCGTGTTTCAAATTAAGGCAACAACATGATAATTATTATATGATAAATAAATATATTACTTGACATTGTTCCTTTTATAAAATACATGTTTATATGCTTATTTTCTATTCATTACAAAGTGAAATCTAAATATTAGAGGATGGCCCTAGGTACAATGAGGTCTGGTCCCAGGTACAATGAGGGTGTTGTACCTAGGGCCACGAGTGAAGTTTTTTCAAAAACCTTCTATTTGTCGGAATTTATTATTTTAGGTATTTATATTAATCCCATTTGAAGTAATTAGTCCTAAAGATATGTACATATCAGTTTGATAATTTAAACAGGTCAAGGGCTCTGTTTTGGGGAATTGAAAAAAAGCGGCCCTAGGTACACGGGTCTCCCCTACTTTTTTTACATAGGAAATTTTGCTAGTGTTCGGACACTTTTGTTACCGACTGTATTATCAATAGAAAATCGCATATTTGAACTATCGGGTGCAATGGAAACACCATAGACTATTAAAAGACTTTTATGCTTTGTGAAACATAAATATTTTGGTTCGGTGCTTAAACTTTTGCGACATCACAATTTTAACTTTTATGTAATTTATTATTTTCCTTTGAAATAATTGTTTCCGAATTTGAAACATGAATTTGTAATCCAATTATTTAGATGCAATAAAACTTTCGAAGCATTCCGGTGTGTATTTATCATTTTATTAAAAAAATTAGCTTGTGCATAAACTTTTCTACCGCACTGTATATAAAAAAGGCGCTTTTTTTTTCTTGGAGGCATTACAGTTTTTATTTATATGTAGATACTATATGTATAGGTTTTAGTTATTTACATGACTTGAGTTTTAGTATCAAAATTACTTAAACGTTAAAATTTAGAAAGAAAAATTGCATGGAATAAAAATAAAGCAGTAAAATTATTCACTAAGTGTGCTGTTTCAATAATTCCAAATACAATTTAAACACAATGTGAAAACTTAAACGAATGGACCACAGTAATAAAAAAAAAAAAAAAAAAAAAAAAGCTTACACATTCATCTTTTCGACTTGAAAAAGAATATATATTTATTTACACGTGAGTAATAAAATTGAAATAAAACTTTATCAAAATATGTATAAACCTTTTAAGTGTATAATGACGTCAATTTTGCCAGATGATTGAGAAAATTTAATTTTTATAACATTTTATTTAAATTTTATTATTTAGGTGTAAATAATTGTATGTCCTTTTATGACAAAAAATAAATAAATAAATAAAAAATAAATAAATAAATAAATAAATAAATAAATAAAAAATAAATAAATAAAAAAAATGAATGAAATAACGTGTTTTATTATTATTATTATTATTATTATTTTAATCAACTCGTTTTTCCATTTAATAATTTAAAAGTTAAAATGGGGGAGTGTGTATTTAATATCTTTTGAATCATTCATTCGATTGACCTAAAAATTTTGGCGTTAGCTAGATTTTGTTCTGATTAATAAATGTACGGATTTTCGTAGTGATCGGTTGAGTGGTGTAGTTTTATTTAGCAAACCAAAAGTTCCAGACAAATATACTGACAGACTTGCAGTTATATATATAGATTATGCTACAAAATTTTATTTGCCTTTCAATTTATTTTTATACATCGAATTCTGAAAAAATCTTTTTGAGATGTTGGGTTCAACATCTCAAAAAGATTTAGGTTGGGTTTTACTCTATTAAAATACTTTTGGAGTATTTTAAAAGAGTAAAATGGCAAACGACAACAACCGGAAGGAAACAAATGCAATTTTGGAATGTTATGGTGATAAATTTGATCTATTAGCCGAGCTTGTGGTTGTAATAAATATAGAGTGTCGCGTGGATTTCAAACTTTAATAATTCGATAAAAAAAATAAAAATAAAAAAGTAACATTTTTAAAAGCCCCAAAGATGTACATTGACGACGGTGTTCAAAATGTTTTCCATCGGCAGTAGTACATATTCTGACTCTGCAAAATTATGGCAGAGATCAATAGACATTTGATATGGTTTCTGTAGGACTGGATTCATAGGCAATCACAGTCATCCTTTTGCTGGGGTAGTACTTGTCCTGATTTTCCTGAAAACTTAAAAAATGTCCTGAAATGTCCTTAAATATGATAAGGTGTCCTAAAATTCCTGAAAATTTTCAGCTGTTATACAATATATTGACATTTAAATTACTTAAATTAAGCAATCAAAAACCAAACTTACTCTGTACTGCCACACTTTGCTGTATTCGCTAGAAATTAATATATTAAAATACTTATAAGCAGCTTTATTTCTGCACAGCTGCACTCATGCTTACTTTTTACTCCCATTACACGAGTACCATAGGTAATGTAAGTATGGTATTAGGTCAGAATTTCTTATTTCATGTTTTCAACTGATTTACACGTTTTAACATCGTCTGGATCTATAAAAGTGGTTTTCGGCAATTGATCAGTAACGTGTATGTGAGTATGTATATAGGGGGGGGGATCTTTTGACTGCGATATCTCCTTAATTAATAAAGACAAAAACAAGTGACAAAACCTCAAAATTGAGACAAGTCTGGTGTACAGATGACTTTTCCAATTTTTGGTGAAAATTAGAAATTAGAAGTAGGATATTGAAAACTTATAATGGGATTGTAAGTCCATATCTCAAAACGGCTCTTTGCTATATAAACATCTCATTGGATGTCCTTTCATGTGTATTAGTTGGTTAATTCAGAAAAAAATGATAGACAGACGTCCTGTATAAATATTTGAAATTTAGGTGTCGCAAGTGCGTTCCTTTAAAAATAGCTCTCCATGAATTTTCTTCAAAATTGCCCTATTAAATTCCTTTTATATGTGTTTTCGTATGTGATTGTTTGTTAGTTTCCGGTGAGTAGTTGACTTTGCCAAGTCTTGGTGAAAACCGGCAGTGGAACCGAAAGTCGATAACTCAAAAACAGCTCTAAGGTTTTCTTTGAATTTGCAACAGAAACCCCTTTTAGACGTGTCCTTTTCATGCGTATTACTTGGTTACTACAGAAAATTTGACGAACGTCCTGATTAGATAAGTCAATTTTAGATCTCAGAAATAGCTGTTCAGAAAACGGTGTTACTGATTTTTTTCTAAACTCTGTAACATATGTAACATACGTATTACATATATAATATTTGTAACATACGTATTATAGCTTTATCTCACATGCAAATTGTTACTAATTTTGACCTGAAATTTTCAAAAATGTATATCCTGAAATTTCACCTTATGCTAGTACTACCCCTGCTTTTGGCATTCAGCGTAAGTGGTTTTGTGACTTCATAGATATTCGACATCATCACATCCTCATCAACCTATCCATCTTTCAATGAATATTTCAACCTGAAATTGTCTCACATGTGGATGGCAACGTGACAGTAAGTCGTCTTGATGAGAAAAAAAAATAGAAAAAAAAATTATAAATAAATTTTTACCTGCGTATAGCTTGCAAACAACTGACACAATTGCTCCAAATAGTGTAAACTCCTTTGTGAGACACCCTATATTTCAAATGAACAGATTACGAAATAAATATGAATATTATTGATTATTATTAATATAATATTAATTAATATTATTAATATAATTATTCGTCTTCGCATGTAATGAAATTTTAAAAGGTATTTTCGAAAGTGAGTTGTACATACCTGAAATTTCAGTAAGAGAAAGTAGAGTAAGTGCCATACATACACAAGATAATTATTACTATTTCCTTCTTAATTCTCCATCATATTATAGGTATAAGACACATAGTTATTCATGAAAATTTTCGGTTTCGGTTTTTTGACGTTTTTACACGTTTTGCGATGTGAGGCATCCGAAAATTACAAGACTGACATGATATCCGTCTGTAGGGTGTCAGTTTGTTAGTGTGTTAGTCTGTGTACACGATAGCTCAAAAACAAATTATGGTAAAGAGGTCGGACCAATTTTTATAATATCACTTATGATGCTAGAAAGAAAAGAACCTTATTCGTTTTTAACATTTTCATTTAAAACTTTGTAAGTTATTGGAAATTTGCGATTTTCTTAACATGGGAGAATAGGAAAAAATATTGCCTAAACGGCTATTATGAGGATTATTTTGATCGAAAAGGTATTGGGCCAGTTTATCATTTATGATGCTGTTATGAATGTCATTGATAACACTATAATTATTCTACTTTCATCATTTCGTAAGTTATTTAAAATTTATGATTTTATTAACAAGAAAAATTGGACAAAATTTCGCATAAATGTGTATCATAAGTATTTTTTTCATCATAAAAATGTTGGATTAGTTTTAAATATCATTTATGACACTGGAATGGACATCGTAGACCATGGTCATTTTACTTCGAAAACTTCGTAAGTTATTCACAATTCTATTTAATTTTTTAATATGGCAGAATAGGGCAATATTTCCCATAAACACATTATGAGAATTGTTGGATTGGAAATACAACATAAATTGTATTGAAATTGCATGAAAATTGAAATATGAAACCGATCCTTAATCATCAAATTAGGAAAAGTTCAAATGCATCGAAAACGAGGGAGGGTAATACAGTGATTGAAGCATTTCATTCTGCGACCGATCCTATTGGTCGGTAAACTTCATTTCCTTTAGTATGAATATATTATCAGCTATAGTAGAAAATTATGAAAACAAATATATGATAGGAAACTGAGTAGAGTCCACCAATGCCAAATAGATGTTATATATATATAGATAGATATATAATTTGAAATTTTTTAGTACCATTGCAACACTCAGCAGACAAAAGATAGATGAAAATACCAACATAAAATAAATTTTAATTGAGATTTATGTCGATTAAAATTATTCACAGTATTAAATTAATTTGAGTACCAATGATTAGTAAAACAAGTTAAAGTACTTACGCACAGAAGAGAAATGTCACTAACATAACACATAAGCCTAAAGATGAGAGAATTTGCAAATACATTGAATTATTAGTAACAGTCAACATTTGAGAAAAAAAAGAAAAAGGATAAAATCACCAAAGAGTCCCGTAAAAAAAAAAAAAAAAATGGAATTCAGGAATTGAAAATTGGAATTTTAAATGCTGAAAAATAGAAATGTACTCTTCAGGAAACGTGCATTTCTATCAGCATTTGCAAGATTTCGTAAGACTGTATAGCTAATTCCAGCAATATACAGCTCAAGTCTCTATCTTGCAACAAAACAAAAATAACAAAAGAAAATTGAATTAAATTAAAAAAGAAATTAAATTAATGAATAACACAACCCAAAATTTAAACAAGGAATAAGTAGTTTAAGCACTCCACATGTTAAACGTTACTTACGGAGATAGTAGAAATAGACAGGTTGCCAAACGAACATTAGTAAAAGAAAAGATTAAAAGTTTAGAAAGATTAATCGATTTAGGTGCTACTGAAATACTTTAATTGGTTGCATGATTTGTTAGTTAATAATCTCTAAAAACTTTTATCAATTTTAAAAAAGGTGATTTTTAATATTAACGTTAACTTTTTTAAAGAGCAGTTTATTTTTAATTTTCAACGTAGCGTGAGCGAACACCATCTCACGGGAAAAAAGATATTTACTTTTAGGTAAATACTTAAAATGTACGGTTTAACTTTGAATTTTTACTTGAGTTTAGTCTTAAGCAACCTCATCCAAAGGCCAACTTTTCATGATTAAGACATTAAGATTATTGGTGAATTAATTATTATTAATATTATGACATTGGTGAATTAATTATTACTTATTTTAGTTTTTTTATATATAAATTTTTTTATATTGTAATTTTTTTAATGAAACCACCAAATTTGATTATTCATTTAATGAAATCTTAAGTGTGAATAATTAAACAATTTTTTAAATTTTTTAGATTGTATTTTTTTTAATGAAACCACCAAATTTGATTATTCATTTAATGAAATCTTAAGTGTGAAAAATTAAACAAATTTTCAGTAGGAAAATTTGAATCTTTCATAATATCAAACTAGTCTTTTTCATCGGGCGTCTTGAATAATGTTGTAAGGAATGAAAATTATAATTGAGGAAATTAGATTTTTTATGGTAAGTCACTGGTTTTTTAATACAAAATTTCCTCCATCCTTTTCAAAAAAAAAAAAAAAAAAAATTTTTTTCGTAATTTGTTCTACCAGCACTATAGCAGAAGAATTTTACTTTATTTTTTAAATTTAATTTACTAAATACCATAGAAAATTATATTTATATTCATAATAGTTTGGCAGACTTTGTATTAAATAATATGCTCACTTATTAAGACAGCCGCTTAAACAGACCAAAATATTATTAAGGTATTTCTTCGATTTTGTAAAATTTTACTAAAAGATAAATACACTCCTTCCCATAATTATAAGGACACCCGTTTTTCTATATTAACTAAACTCTGAACAGTATTATTTAAACAAATATATTTTTAATTAATTTGAATTTCATTAATAGACGATATTTAAAAAGTTTTATCGTTTTTCTATCTTAAAAAACTTTAAATACGGTCAAAAGAAGGATTTTTCAGGTGTTCATAATTATAAGGACAGCTCGAATCTTAGTATTGTTTTTCAATTATTCTTTAAATTAATATTTTTGGGGGTCTCTTTTTAGGTTGAAACATTCAGACATTCTCTCTGGTATATATATATATATATTCTTTACTATTCAGTTTCAATACCATTTCATACAGCACAGACAATATTCTGAATACATTTAAACTATTTAAAATTGCTTTCCACTTGCATGCACTTTTCTAATATGATAAGTTAAGGTTTTTTCAACTTTTAGACCACGGGAAAGGCAACAATACAGAAGTTTCTTTCTTCAAACTATTCCCTATTGCTCTAGAAGTAGAGCAAAAATGTAAGTCTTGTTGAAAAAAATATTATTACCCCCCAAAATCTAACAAAAATCTGAGAATTCCAAGTTTAAAATTTCATAATAATAGAAAAAATTACTAAATTCATTTTGCCTTCAGTAGAAACAGCTCTCCAGAGCAACATAGGTCCACCTTTAGAATGCCCGATTCATATCTGCCTTTAAAAACATCTGCTCTGTCTTTCGCTATCTTCAGATCATGCCAGTAACTGTTAAAACCATTTGATTAATCAAGAATAAAATGTTTTTCATCCGAAAATGCAACATTTTACCATTTAATATTGTCTTTATTCAACTTTAACACAGACGTTCTTTCCCCCATTAAATGCTTATTGATTATTACAGTTTTTATTTTTTTCATTTTAACATATTATTAATTATTTTAAACATGCATAAATCTGGACCCCAACCTTTCGTTAAAAATTACGAGCAAATTCAGCAGCAGTCATTATGAGCAGAACAGTAAGAGGAATTATGAGTCTTCGATCTCTGTAAAACAACTATGGTTTTGCATCAGATCTCTCTCCTATCGAGCCAGCAGTTCAATGTTTGTTCACATTTCCTTCAGCAATTTTAGATCTTCGAATTTCATTAGAAATTCGGCGGATTGAAATTATCCTTCCACTTAAAAAACACATTTATCATACTTCACTACATGAACGTTCATTTTTTGAGGAATTATCAATAATGTCCGTCCAAGAAAAATTGAAAGCTTATATATGAATTAATCTAGCTCATTAGTTAACAAATTCGCGTGTCAATAGCAATTCATCCGCTAGTAAGTTAAATAAAACGAAAAAATCTTGATTGTCCCTATAATTATGAACATCTAAAAACGTGTAGAAAAAAATATTTTGCATTATTTTTTATTAATTTTGTTTCATATTAAAAAAAATTATAGCAGTTTTGGTTTTTAGAATACTAGATATATTAAGTGCACTTAGTATAATCTTGTTCACAATTATTTTTACATTAGTAATTTCAAAATATAAAGTGTCCTTATAAATATGAGAAGGAGTGTACTATACAAATTATGCATGGATAGTATATTTAGTAAAACACTATTTAGGCTAAAAGTGTTAAATGAAACCCACCATCTGACAAGTTACTTCTATACCACGTATAATTTTCTTATTGAAAATTTAATTCTCAGTTCTTGCTCTTTTCTGTTTCAGGACAAAAGAAACAAATTTCTGACTTCATTAGATATGCAGTAGACCTTAGCACCTTTCGTTCCTTCAGAAAGGTTCTCCTCTATGTAAAATCCCACAGACCGACAAAAGAGAATTACTTTCCCCAGTCCAGAGTATGTTACAAAGAGGACTTACGATATTAGCACTGATATACTGCCATGAAAATAGATGTTCCGCTGGATGAATTTACACAAAACATTTCGTTACTGTTATTTTTATCTTTGAATATTTATTCTCGATATCAGATGTATTCTGCAATCGTCCAGAAAAAGTTTCTTTTGTGTATATGAAAAGTTTTTTTTTTTTTTTTTTTTTTTTTTTTTTTTAAATCTCGTACCGAATATTTCTGATACAATATTAATTTGTGTTGTAGAGTTTAACTTTCGTTTTGTTAAGCAAGCTTGTTATTTTGCTTATAAGAATTAGAATTAAAAATTTAGAACAGTTTTGATAGTGCTTCACAGATAAGAAAATTGATCCGACTCTAAAAATAAATATTGAAGATACTCATATAAAAGAAATAGTTATGCTTGTCATGTGGATTAAAAATGGGTTCATTTGATTACTAAAGATATATTTTTTCACATGGATAATAATAATTATAATTTTTTTTAATCTTAAGCCTCTATGATTTCTTTTGATGAAGTTTCTTAACCCTTGCAGTCAAAGTTACCGGTATCATATATAGTTTAATTAAACGAGTTCTTCAAATAAAGTGAGCTACGAAAAATTCACGACTTTTCACTCCACATCAACAGCATTATTTCTAAAGCATATAAAAAACTTGGGTTTCTTAAGCGTAAAACTAAAGATTTTTCCAATCGTCATGCGTTCAAAGTCCTATACTTCAGTTTAGTTCGCTCCAATCTGGAGTATTGTAGTCTTATTTGGGATCCTTTTTATGAAAATAAAATCGAAATTCCAGAGCAGGTTCAAACTAAATTTGCACGTTCTTTATATTTTAAAAGTAATTTTATTTATACTCATGTCATTTCTTCCTCGTATCTTCGAAGTATTTATAATCTTCCTAGATTAAAATCTCGTCGTGACCTTTTTTGTTTATTATTTTTTTTTTATAAAGTTATCAATAATACGATTGATTGCAGTGATTTTCTTAACTGTATTCAAATTAATGTGCCAACCAAGTCTCTTAGAAATAATCATTTATTTGTCACTGCATTTGTAAAATATAATTATATTGGTAATTTTTCATTATATAAATTTTACAAAATTTTTAATGAGCTTTCTGTAGATTTAGATATTTTTAACATGTCTTTTACTGTTTTTAAGGCTAAGTGTTTTGAACTTTTAAATTCATAACATGTATTTTTTTTTTTTTTTTTTTTTTTTTGTCTGTGTTCGATGTATTGTATTATAGTTTTATTCAAGCCACACTGTAATTGAATGTTTCTGTAGTGTGCTTTTCTTTAGATAAATAAATAAATAAATAAATATTTAACTTAAACAAACACACTTCTTACCTTTCCCGCATTGATATTTCATGTGTAACTATAAAAACTAGTTGGCATAGGTGGACTCTGCTCAGTTCCCCATCATATTTATGTTCTCATAAATTTCTAGTGCGAGACATATTATAATCATGTTAAGAGAAAGGAATTTGACCAAAGCTGACACAGTGACAGAATGAAATTCCCGCCTAATAGGCTATCCACCATTCACTTCGATATATTTATCTTATTCTAATCTATTAATTTATTTTATCAGGGTCAATTCCGTTGTTTAGTTTTCATGCTACTATTTCCAGTGCAATAATCCTAAAAATTCCTATTTATATGAAAAATATTTCGATTTCGCTATGTTGATAAAATCTTAAATTACGAATAACTTACGAAATTTTCCTATTAGAATATTTGCAGTCAATCATGTTCAAACAAGCATCCTAAATGTTATTTTGAAGATGTCTGATATGTTTATGATCCTCAAAATGGACGTTTATGCTCAATTTTGCCTTATTCTGCCATGCTAAGTAAATCGTAAATTCCAAATAACTTATGAATTTTTTAAATTGGAAAATTCATAGTCTATGATATTCATGCCAGTATCCTAAATAATATTTAAAAAGTGGTCTGACATCTTTACGATGAAAATATTCCTCAAAATTGACGTTTATGTGCAATTTTGCTCTATTCCGCCATGTTAAGAAAATCGTAAATTTCCAATAACTTACGAAATTTTTATATTAGAAAATTCATAGTAAATAATATTTGTGCCAGTGTCCTAAATAATATTTCAAAAGTGGTTCGACATCTTTACGGTGAAAATATTCCTCAAAATTGACGTTTATTTGAAATTTTGCCCTATTCTGCCATATTAAGAAATTTGTAAATTCCAAATAACTTGCGAAACTTTCAAAGTAGCATGTTTATAGTTAATGATGTTCATTCCGAATTAAAAACTGTTATTTCAAAACTGTCCTGGCATCTTTACAGTAAAAATTTTCTAATTAATGGACGTTTAAGTGAAACTTTGCCCTATTCTCCAAGGTTAAGAAAATCGTAAATTTATAATAACTTATGAAGTTTTTTAATTCGAATGTTGCAAATGAATAGGGTTCTTGCCAGTGTCGAAAGTAATATTTTAAAACTGATCTGACCTCTCTGCGATCATTTATTTGTGAGATATCGTGTACACAGGCTAACAAACTAACTAACGGACTAACAAACTAACAGACACCCTACAGACGGACACCATACAAATTTTGTCATTTTCGGATTCCTCATACCTGAAAACGTGTAAAAAAGTCAAAAAACCGAGGTCGAAAATTTTCACGATTACCTAAGTTCCCCATACCCATAGTATGATGGGGAACTATAACTATATGCATATCATATAAAAAAATACTGAAACATTCCTAATAACGAACAAAGAATATACATTGCTAAATCCCGCTATATTAATGAAATGTAAATGACATTTATTTATTTGCGTTTGATTATATTGATTAAAAACACGCATAATTTAAAATAAACTAAATATGTATTCCCATCAGTTTGTGGACAATAAAATCAAAAGAAATGACTAAGATCACTTGATTAATTGAAATTAATATTTAAATAATAAATAAATCAAAATCAAAATTTTAAGTGTCAGTTTTATCAGAAATTTTTAATGATACAGGTTTTTTTCTTTCTTTCTCTCATTCTTTCTTCCTTTTCTTTCTTTCTTTCTTTTTTATTTTTTTTACTCACGTGTAAGAAAATGTTTCTTTTTATGTTAAAAAGTAAATAAATAAAAAATTGCACGAATTTATTTCTCTGGCATCTTCTTGAAATTACAACCCAAAGAAAAATCGCACGAAAAAAAACCGCAAAAATATCAAAATTTGTATTAAAATTTGTCAAAAAAAAAAAAAAAAAATGCATACTGCCCATCACAAATACCTGATGTATATCTTAGGATTCCATGAGTAGTTTTTGAGTCTATGAAACTTCTATAACTGAAATATTTTGCCTTACTTTAACATTAAATATCGCCTAAAAGAATGCTTGGACATAATAAGCGGTTTATTTCATCATATTTATCACACATTTCTGTACAAAACTGCCAATTTTCATGTTTTTATATAAAGTAGTTTCTACGGTACAGGTTAAGAAAACGAAAAAGACACGATAAATTGAAAAAACGCAACGGTAGTAGTTAAAAAAAAAAAAAAAAAAAAAGAGAGAGAGAGAGAGATACTACAAAAGCAATTACTACGTTAGGGCTACACGAAAGTAATCTATTATGTATTATTAATTTTTTTAAATAAAGAAAAAGAATAAAATTGTTGTTTTTGAGTTTGCTTCCTTTTTAATTAAAATAAAATGTTTTTTAAAGTATCACCACAAAGGTAAAATGCATTCAAAGATAAATGCTTAATAAATGAAAGATTACAACGGGTACGTATACATTTGTAATGAGTTTTATAATCTGTAGAATCCCCATGATTTTTCGTTCTTGTTTTGGAGTAAAAAAGGCTTGAAGCGCATTTACGAAGTTTCCGAAAACTATTTGAATATTTTTTCAAAGTGTGGTGTGGATGAAAATTCTCTGAATAATTTCAGATTAATTTATAAATTTAAAAACAGTCTTAAATGATTTATAAATGCAAACTAGACTATTCAAACAGAGTATTGAGGTCACAGAAGGATATTTGCCGACTAAAACTATTTTTAAAGTATTTTGGCCATTTTCAAGTACAGTACAGTTACAGTAAAATGTCAAATATAATTATCTAACACCTTAAGCTTTAACAATCTGATTTTATAGAAATGGCAAGAGAAAGCAGTGTAAGTGCTATATGAAATTATTTTATTATCTAAAACTATTTCGACGCTAAAATTTTTTGCCACAGACATCATCATAAGTTCGTTAACCAGATAAACTATCCCATTTCCATTTCTAATTTTTACCCATTGCTTTCACTGATGACTATTTTAACCTGATTTCTTTTACTATTTGAGTCGAAGATTAACACTTTTCAGTTTCAGATGACAGATACGTATGCCGTGCAAGAAAGGAACAACCTTTTCTTTTGTTTGCAGACAGCTGACCCTAAGCGGCAAAAATACTTTATACATCATTATTGATTTTTCCTCTCCTTTAGTAATTATAACATGTTGTATCATTGCGGACAAAACAGGCATTGTAGTCTGCTGCAATACACGAATAGCAGTGAAAGTTATCGTGACTGTAGCTGCATACTAATAAGTAATATGTGATCTAAAATAAACGTTATTATTGATGATTAAAGGTCAAGGGTTGTTCAGGATATATGAAAAGAAAGACATTAATTATTTAAAACTGTAATGAATAAATTAACTGCAACCACCGACCGATTCGCAAATCGTTTCTTTAATATTTATTTCGTTTCACCACTTAGCTTTCGAAATAACTTCGTTTTAAGTACATTAAATACGTAAAATGTAACTGAAAAAGCACTTCGAGTAATTTCTATTTATACACTAAAATGCAACTCAGTATTTTATGCGGTCCTTAAAATCAAACACACACACATACACATTATTTATATATATATATATATATATATATATATATATATATATATATATATAGTGCTAATCATACTTTATTCTTTACCTGTAGGAAACATGTTTTTGCATATTTAAGCAATAAATGTTAAAATTATTACATTTTGTGCAGTATAACGATATTAAGTATACTTTAAAGAAATTCTTCTTATGACCATAATGCGTTTGAATTTTTTTTGTCAATCTTTGTACACAAACCAGTAGCCCTGTTTATGCCACTTGTTTGAATTAAGAAGAAAGAAATTTCAAAAAAGATATATTCACAAATTTACTTAAAAAAAAAAAAAAAAAAAATGTGTACCCCTGTATGTTATCTAAAATAGAATACGTTCCATGTAATGCATTAAAAATAATTTATAATTATAATAATAGTAAAACCTACATAACACAATTGTAAATGACGTCGAAATAATTTTCACTTCGATTTCTCAATGTATCTAAGTATTTAGTGTGACCTTGTAAAACTTTCCATAGAAAACGTGCTTTTGGATATGTTAAGTTCGTTAAGTTTGCTGTAGTATAAATATATCTGCAAAAAAGACACTTAACATGCACAAAAGAGCCAAGCTCAAAGAAAGAGAATTGATTAAAGTTGTGTCTAAAAAGGGTGTGATATCAAATTCCCAAGCTTACATTCAAATACTTATTTAATATTCCCTTTTAACTAAATTTTCACATGTGAATCAAGTGCCTTATGATATGTTGATAGAAATCCTTCTTTCCTGTACTAAATACATCATAGCGTGTTTCTGAAAAATATTATTATTTTTATTTATGTATGATGGGCTTGGCGGCCATCTTTCAAGTAATGAATAAACATTCACACAATTTGAAAGAAGTTTCTTAAAATATATCTCATATAAAATTAATTTTGCTATTCCATTCAGCAGAGACGGAAATATTTCGATAATATGATTTCTTATAATTATTTAGTATTAAGTGCACTTCCATCCTATAAATGCCGGGAATAAAGAATATAAAAAATTAAATTAACGTAAAAACATGAAGGAGAGGGGGAGGGGAGCATAGAAGCTTCCACTCCCCGTTATATTTACCCAATTTGAATTTAGCTTCTTGGAATAAATATCTCGTAAAAATAATATGGTTATTTCATTCAACAGGGGTTGAAATATTCAGATTAAAAAAGAAAAAAAAAATGCATTAAAAACATCGCAAAAGCCCCGTTAAGCACACAAGTTGAATCAATTTAAGTTTTAACAGTGTTAAGTTTGGCGTACTCCCATCCTCCCATCCTATAATTATTTCTCATTGCGCAGCACTAGTGCGATATAAAACTCAATTAACCAACCAATCAACCAACTCATCCTATAATTGATGAGATTTATAGAATTCAAACTAACGTAAAACTTTGAAAGATGGCCGCCAAGCCCATCATACATAAATAAAAATAATAATATTTTTCAGAAACACGCTATGATGTATTTAGTACAGGAAAGAAGGATTTCTATCAACATATCATAAGGCACTTGATTCACATGTGAAAATTTAGTTAAAAGGGAATATTAAATAAGTATTTGAATGTAAGCTTGGGAATTTGATATCACACCCTTTTTAGACACAACTTTAATCAATTCTCTTTCTTTGAGCTTGGCTCTTTTGTACATGTTAAGTGTCTTTTTTGCAGATATCATTTATTTTTTTTAAATAATTTTTATATTTACTGCAATTAACCTGATACTTTACATCAGATATGTCCTGGATTTCAACTCAGCTTTCGTGCGATGTTGTTCTTTGCGTTAAACTGTAATACAAAGTTTTCTTTGCGTTAAACTTTCCATAATTCTGGTTGCGAGACATTATCCATGGGTTTTCTATGCAGACTAGTATGTCGTGTCCATCACAAAACTTTCTTCTACATTTTCCTATACATATTAACGCAGCACAAATTATTTATTATTTTTTTCATTATGAATGCTGAATATTATCAACTCAGAGAGGTATTGTTGCACAAAATGTCCAACGGAAGTAAATTTTCACCATGCAGATGGCATCCTTTCAGTTCTAAAAAAAAATTGTAGTATATGAGCTCCACTTATCGGCCGATAGGCATCGAGATTGAATCAGCATAATGTCTCATAATGGCCTTTTCACATATTAAGTTTTGTTTCATTATATGCAACAGAACCTTTCCTTAAATTGCGAAAATCGCTGTATAGCAGCGCCACTTGTTGAGATATTGGTACAAACGTTGATAAGCACTATAATTTGTAACAATGTAAATTTATTTGTAAATTTATGCAATTCCATGTATTAGCTACTCAGATATAGCCTTCTCTGAAATTGCGGCAATCACTGTATAGCACTGTATAGCAGCACCATGTTGAGCAATTGACACCAAATATTGATAAACGCTATTATACATCAAGGTTCAATTGCATATAAATTTATATGTAATTCTGAGCAGTAGCTCCTGATATCTAGTTGGAACAAAACTTTCGCCACACGCATAGAACACACACACGCAAATAGAAATTTTCTAAAAATAGTCAAATTGTTTTCAGGAACTCTTACAACGTGTAAATCCATTAAAAACCGAAAGTCGAAATTCATTTCAATAAAATGACAAGCGAAGCGGGCAAAGCCTGCTAGTATACTATATAGAAGGAAGTAGAAATCTTTATGCATCATAATTATCATTGCCAGATTGAATTGAAGGATATTAAAATTGGATACTACATCGTGTACTGACTTTCTTATTCTAAGGTATGAAAAATATTAAAAAATCAGCCATTCAAGCTATAGATTTGAAACAAATGTTATTCAAAAATGTATTCATTTCTGTTTTCAGGGATATAAAATTTAAAATTGTACAAAATAATAAAAGCAAAGATTCTTTGGTTAAAAAAATAACTTATAAAAAGAAAAAGCAGCTCAATTTGAAATTAATATTTTTCGGGTAAACTGAGATGAAGCAATTTCATATTTGGCGATTTATGTCTCTTTGGCGATATTTAACAGTTTTTCAGAATTAAGATAAGAAATTTGGATTTTTAAAAGCTAAATTTTAAAAAAGTTCCTAGATTAAGTAATTGTCTATCTGAAAAACCTGTTTTTAAAGAATTCTGCACATTTATGAATTCTCTAGCTTGTTTTAAAGAAAATTTCTTGAAGAAGAAATTTTTTCAAAAAGTTGTCAAAACATCTAATTTTACGCTAAATTGAAAATGCTCCCATTTTTTTACTTATTAACATAGAAAGTTCGTTTTTATCTCAAATTAAAGATCTCGTTGATACGAATATTTTACTTTTTGTTTCATTTTACTGCGATATTTGGTTCGTCCAATATTTAAAACTTTACGGAAAAAAAATTTGCCGATTTAACATGGGAAAGTTGGTTTCTGTATAATAAGCATTTAACGATCTTGGGTTATTTCTGTCGATTTTATTATTGGCGCGTTCTGCTTTGTGTTAGTGGTAGTTTGTTTGTTTTGCTTTTCTCTGAGCTTGGCTTGGCAAAACGACTGTTTCTGCTTGATTAAAACTTTTCTAAGAAATACCTCTTATAGACCATACATTGTCCGTATTCGCTGCTTTTGTGCAGGTTTGTATATTATTGAAAAATAGAATATGCCCGATAGTTTGTACTAAAATTAATAAGGAAAAAAAAAAAAAAGTAAAGTAATTATAAGATTAAAAAAAAAAAAAAATTTATATACCATGTTTTAAATTTTCTGATGAATCATAGAACTCTTATCAATGTGCATAAAATTTTTAAAGTGATAATGACGTCAATTTTTGTGAGGTGCATAATTTAACTTTTTACAATTTTTTAATGTTCTCGTTTAAATAAATGTATTTATTTTTATGTCGATAGAAAATGAACTCGTAATTTTTTTTTTGGCAAATATTAAATTATAGCTAATATTTTAATGGCTATTTTAACGCTATTAGGATGTTATTATTTTCATATTTTAATTAATTATAAGAAAACTAATCAAAAATTCGAAAATCGGACCTCGAAGTATTGTGTTGTCATCGGGTTCTGAGCTATTGTAAAAATTTCAAATGTCTAGCTAGTCGGGAAGTTAGTTAAAATTCGATTGCAAGATTTGTACCGGACAAACAAACAAACAAAAATGAATAGAAGTTAATAAAAACATGGTAAAATAATCCTCGAGCTGCTTTCACTTGTATCTCTCATTTTGCGTGGCTTTGTAAAGCAACTATTAAAGTTCATTTTACCCAGTTGTAGTGGAAATATTCTTATCTAAGTCAAAAAATTGTATAATAATTTTATTATTTCTGTGTTGTATAAAAGTTTTAAAACAGATTAAAAAAACAAACAAAAAACCCTCAAAATATGAGTTTCAAGGATTTACGGAATACAAATATTTACGGAAATTAGAGCTCGGACAGATATATAGACAGACGATCGGACAGACAGAAAATCAATCATCAGACAGTCATCAGTACAGACAGTTATCAGCAGTCATCAGCACTTTTTAACTTTGTTAGAAAGAGTTTAAAAATGCAAATATGTTAAAGTGCATTATTTGTGTTTTTGCTTTCTTTTATAAAAATAAGAAAAACTAGTATGATGTGGCTACCACAAGACTTTCTTCTATATAATTTTACACAAAATTCATTGAATACAAATATTATTTATAAATTTATTAAATTATTTTCTATGATAAATGCAGATGATTTTTATCTGACAGAATTATAATATCACTAAGTGCTGAAAGAAAGTCAATTTTTTGCCAAAGTCAGAAGAAATACGATTTTTTTTCTAAGTTTTTTCCGCTTAAAAAAAAAATCGATAACTTTGTTTTAAATTATTACAGATCTATGGTTCAACCATAGATATAGTAATTTATATAGATCTATCATCCCATTGTTATCATGCAAAAATTTTTGATGCCGAAAATATTTTTTGACATCAGCCATATAGTGGTATTGAAACCATTGAAACTCGGCAATTGTAATAGAATAGAATAGAATGTTGATGAATTTTCAAAATGCCGAAATATTTCGTCTTTTAATTCTTCTAATAAATTTATGAAAAGAAATGGATAAGTTATCGTAAAAGTAAATCATATTTGATTAAATTATGAAAAATGTAATTTTTAGAATCAGTTGCTCTGTTATTATTATGAAATAAAAACTGGTTTGATTTTTAACTTTAATGTAATACGTTTTTTAAAGTTTGCTATTTTTTAAGATTTTTTAAGATTTTGTATTAGTAAGTAATATAGAATTTTCAGAATTCTTTTAAATACATTTAGCAGCGGCGTAGGTAAGGAACGTTAGTATTAGTATATAAAAAGAGTTTAACTTTAAATATTAACTAAATTAATAAATATATAAAAGAAAGAAAGAAAAAAAAACGAATTTAAAATTGTATCTGTAGTTTTTTATTCACTTTTATAGTATATAAATTATTCATAAATTTTGTTTTCTAAATTATCTGTGTGTATTCACTCGGAAAAAGATGGCCATATTGTGGAATCACTTTTTTCCCCCCAATGATCAATCTATGTCTTAGTACTATATCTATAGGTTCAACATTCGTTTTAAAGATACTGACGAGATCTTCCGAAAGACACCCATATTGAAAATTTACACTTCCCCCTAGGGGGAAGGGGGTGCGATGCTCCCACATGCACAAACTTTTTTCTCTAGTCTACTACTACTATTATCAATAACTCATATTAATTTTGCAACCACAAGTTAAAAATAACTCTCATTATGTACATTTATACGAAAATTTGTCCTATACTGCTATGCTAAAAATTTAGAAAAAAAATGGGATCACAGCGTCACATGTTGAGCGATGGATCCCCAAGTCTAACCAGTACCAGTTTATGTCAGGGTCCAACTAGATACTAAGTTTGGTTAAATTCCGTTCATTGGTTCGTGAGATACAGTGCCTACGAAATTTGTGATACACACACAGACTGATAGACATTTTCTAAAAACAGTCAAATCCTATTCAGGACATCCTAAAACGTGTAAATTCATCGAAAACTGGAGTTAGAAAAATTTCAAGAATCCAATATTTTCTCTCTATATACTATATAGAAGAAAGTAAAAATACTAAATTTGTGAAAATTTCTAACGTCTGATTTTCGATGTATTTGCCCCTTTTGAGATGTCCTAAACACGATTTGACTTTTTTTAGAAAATGTCTGTCTGTATGTGTGTATTTTAATAAATTTTTGAGGACGCGATTTTTCATAAAGCCAATGGACGGAATTCGACAAGACTTTACATTTGGCTTCTAGTTTGATTTAAATCGGCGCTGATAAGTTTTCGTGATACATCATGAAAAAAGCGGTGTTGCTATTCTGTAATTTCTCCGATTCAGGGGAAGATTATATCGCAGCTTCTATGGTGTAGAAGTGTATTAAATATGATATATATGTGAACCATGTTAAACTTTGGGGATTTAATTTGGGTGTATATAGCACTGCTATGTTAGAATATTTTCTGTTTAGAGGAAGGCTATATATCAGCTTCAGTAAATGCACTCAACTTGGTATCTAAGATAAATATAAAAATTATGCTGATTCATTTGTGGTGTACATTAGTTGATAAGTAACAATATTACTTTTTTTTGCGATTTTCTAGGTAGTTCTATCTCATGATCTATTGTATAAAATTGTTTTATACTGCATGTGCAGAAACTTTATAGTGAGATAGTATGCTGATTACAATTTTGCGCATATTAATCAGTAGATGGTGCTATAATAAAAAATCATACAGAAAATGTTTTTTTATAGTCAAAGCATATTATTATTTTTTTTTTCTTTTTCAAAATGAAAAATAATCGCTGGAATTTATCATAAATTTTAGAAGTCCAAAATTTAATTAAGTGCTCCACATTTCCCAAAATTTTCTTTCATTGCCGAACACACACATAAATGTCTATAAAATTGAGGAAAACATTTTGACGAGTGCTTCCCTATTCGAAGTCACCTCTAATCTGGTTCGCAATACTAATGAAAAAGATACAAAAATAGATTAACAGAAACTGTAACACACAAAATAAGAAAACAAGCTTTCAAAGCCGGAGGATAGAAACATCCTTTCGATGAAATCTAGTGATTAGTTCGTATTCGCCAAATTGGAAAGGGTGTCACAAATGTGCGATAAATTGTTAGATTTGGTAAACTGAGTAACCCTTTCTTAATAAAATGGGTGTTCATCTGGATTAATGATTTCAGTTTAGTTTTCAGTTATAGCAGAAATGAAAGGGATAATGTTTATAAACTTTTTAAAGGTAAGTTTTTTTTTTTTTTTTTTTTTAAGAGAGTACTCAACTCGCTATTTAAATTTTAGAGACTTTTTTGGATGTATTCATTATTTAAAATAGTTTTATTTTAACGTGATTTTTAATAATTTTACGTAAATATTTTTTATGATAATTTTGAATAAAAACTTAATTAGACTTTATCGATTAAAATTATCTCAATGTAAAGACGGGAAATTAAAAGTATGTATGGTATTTCATACATCAAGTCAAAAATAAATTAGGTGCTTTCAGATATTGAACTTATATATATACCAGTGATTATAATTTTTTGAAAATTATTTGTGTTGTCAGTTTTTTGTTTGTTACAATTAAGTTGTAATTATTATTACTATTGTTGCTAAGAAATATCATATTTGTTTAAACTTCACAATCAGATAAGAATCTATGTGTGTTGTAATATACCATAGTTAAACTTCCTATTGAACTTATTTTATATTTAAATTAAATCTAAATCTAAACGATTGAAAAAACACAGAAAAAAAATTAAATGCAACAGTATTATCATAGCGAAATATTTCTAATATTTAGTGAAATATTTTTACTATACTTTTGTTATATTTAAATTAAAAGTTTATATTTAAATTAAATCTAAATCTAAACGATTGAAAAAACACAGAAAAAAAAAATGCAACAGTATTATCATAGCGAAATAATTTTAATATTTATTGAAATATTTTTACTATACTTTTGTTAATATTTAGTACGTTCTGGTATTTGATTATTATTTCACAATTATTTCAGTCTGTATTATTAAAGTACAGTATTTTGTAATCATGCACACAGATCACACTTGTCAATTTATTATTTAGCACTTTATCTTACCTACTTGTGGAAGCGAAAGTTTTTTGGCCAAGTTTTCAAAAATGAGTTGCTTTAATTACACGTTATAAGGTTCCCTGGACCCCCCCCCCCCCCAGCTTTTTAGCAGTTAGTCTCTGTGTGTGTGTCTGTTATCAGCATAGCCCAAAGACGAATAATATCATCAGAAAATCCAAATTCGGTTCTAATGTGTGTCACATTGAGATGTTACTTGAAACTTTTTATTGATACAATACAAATGGTTTCGTATACAGGGACTTACAAAGTATTCAAATACACCACATCTATAGACAAATCCTTCATCGGTTCATTTTAACATTTTTAGACTGTACCAAAGAAATGAAATTCGCTTATATATATATATATATATATATATATATATATATATATATATATTATGTGCATAAAAACATATTTTACCCAAAATATGTCTTCGTTTACAAAATCACACAGAATAATTCAGAGGAATGAGGTTATAATTGGGAATAGCCCGAATTGCATTTCCTTTTGTGTTATGAGTTTTTTTTTTTTTTTTTCTGTGTCACATTTAAATACAATATTGCAATTTATAGTTGATATTTAAGATTACTCAAAATTAGTCGAATAAGTATTAAAAAAAAAAAAAAAAAAAAAAAAAAAAGAAAGAAAGAAAATGGTGTGGGCAAAAATTTTCTGAATAATTTGAAATAAATTTTTACGTTTAAATCTTCACACAAAAGTTTACATCAATTAAAATAGTTTCTAAAGTTATTTTGAACTGATTAAGTACATTATTAATTCTTAAATACAGTATCAAATATCTTATACAGCAAACTGTAATATCTCCATACTAATGTAGGGTATCGGAAAGTAGAGAGGTAGCACGCCGGATTATTTTTTCTTTAAAATGCTAAAGCTCATACTTTTAAAGGAATTCAAGATAAAATATATTATATTTTTCTGTTGGCAGAATATTTTTTTTTTCAATTATTTACTTTTTCTCCGAATTAATGTGAGGAATAATCTGTTGTTAGTCACACTGTTTTCTCTTACCCTATATTATTATAAAAGAGGTTATTAGATTTTAAGGTGTGTAGGGCCTGATTAAGCTTTGAAGCTAGGGGAAGCTCAGTATCATTTCGGGGCCTCCTTTCATTTCGAAAAATCTTGTTTTCCTGTTACATATTGTAATATAAAAATGCTATAGACCAAAAATTAATGTGTGTTTATAGTTTTTTTCCTTTATATACCTGGGTGGTTTATACACATAACCTTAAAATCGTATAACTTATTAATTAAGAACATTCAGATTTTTGAGATTAAATAATAGATTTTTCCCAAAATAGTGAGTATTTTATCTTGCTTTAGGCGAACTTTCTCAGAAAAAATTCAATCAGAGTGTGAAAATCTGAAACAGAAAATTCAAGACCCTGTTTTAAGTCATTTTGGGGGCCCCTGTTAAATTTTAGAGGAGAAGCTTGTGCTTCCCGAGTCTTTTGGGTAAACAGGCCCTGGGTGTGTAAGATAAGAGATACTATTTTTGAAAGTTCCCATAACAGAAAAAATATGTTTTAAAAACAATTTTATCTGCTTTACATTCCTTTGTAACATTCTGTGATGTACATTTAAGGTGTGTGTGGTGTGAGGAAGGGGCAGCTGCCGCTTTTCATTTAAATATTGAAGCTAAATTCATAAAACATTTAAGATTGTTTTTAAATTAGGAAAAATATTTCAGATTATTCAGAGAATTCCTGCTCAAACTACACTTTGAAACTTATTACGCTAATTTTTCGTAGCGCTATATGTACATTTGTTTATAAACTGTATACACACATACGGCATACTTAAATTTCCCATATAACACAACTTGAAATTCATTACCACCAATTTCTCGCTCTTAATATATGCAAATTCTTTTGTGTGGTTCTCTTATCAAATGATGTATATTTTTCATACCGTATTCCATACGAAATATGTTTTTGAAAATATAAAAATATATGTTACTTTCATTTTGTTTGGTGTAGTCTAAAAATGTTAAATTGTACCAATAAAAATTTCGTCATTAGACGAGTTTTTAAATTAATATTTGAATTTTTTATAAGTCCTTGTACACGAACTAATCGTCCGATACAAAATTTCAAGTAATATATCGCATCCCGGCAAGAAAAGCGATACAAGGCAAAAATGTAATAGTTGAGAAAAATCAACTTAAAGATAACGTTAAAACATTGACTTACGTTGTAATAAAACTGATACAACTGCCTCTCAGAAAAAACATTTTCGAGCTAGAGATGTGACGCTTTTTGTGCACGTTCAGGCATTTCATACACATTTTACAATGACATTAACTAGAAATTGCCATCTTTTGACTTGCGTCGCTTTTCTTGAAGGGGGGCTCTATGATACAATATGGAGAATGCTGAATTTGGAGTTCCTGCCAACATCAGATTTTGAGTTATGCTGATAACAGACACAGAGATAAATCCCTCGGTCATACACAGACGCACAGACCAGCTGCTAAAAACATAATTTTCGGACTCAAGGTACTACAAATGTAAAAACCCAATTTTCGAAATTTGTTCCAAAAACAGTACTTCCTTTATCATGCATGTGAAAGTTCTAAACATAAACAACTAACAATTTTGGAAATTTGATGCTTAAATGAAATGATAAATACAATTTGGCAATATATAAATATTTCAAGAATTTTTTAAAATTGGAATACATGATTTTTATTAATCCGTTTTATTAAGGGATTACAAGGTTTAGAAGGTTAAAGAAAAAGAAAAAAAAATCTCTATTTTTTTTTTTTTAATATCATAAATAAAATTTTTTTATTCAAAATTTTGAGCACGTAAAAGAGCATTATTTGAACAATATTTTATAAAATTTTCATTAAAAAATTTGGAAGATTTAACCAGTACGTCCTAGTCAACAGAGACCCTCCAAAAAAGCGGTGGACACGATTTTTCAAAAACAAATGCACCGATCTTATTGAAATTTCGCACACTTCTTCAAAATAGAATTCACTAGTGCTTGAAAAGAGAGCAAGAAAGAAAGAAAAAAAAAAAAACTGAATTTTTGGCAGAGTTGTATGCAAAAGTGGTACAATTTCTGGTACATTTTACCCCACGTATAGCCTTGTTAAAATTCGTTGTAGTCAAAAAAAAAAAAAAAAAAAAAAAAAAAAAAAAAAAAAAAATCCGTTAAGTACTAGTTAATTCAAGTTTGAAGAAATATGCAAAATTTCAATAAGATCGGTGCATGAGTTTTTGAGAAATCGTATCCACTGCTTTTCTGCAGAGTCTCCGATACTAGGACCCTCCTACTGAATTTTCTAATTTTCTAATGAAAAGTTTATAAAATATTGTTTAAATGTTGTTTTTATATGCTCAAAATTTTGAATAAAAAATGTATTTATTATATTAAAAATATAAAGACATTATATATGCTTTTCTTAGCCTTTGAATCCCATGTAACTCCTTAATCATAAAAATAGACAGCTTACTCTACAGAAAAATTCTTGTTTTAGACAATATATAATAAGACTTTTCCGCATTAAAAAATGATCTGGTGTGTCACTCACACGACTTTCTCTTACTCTGAAATTTAATACTCTAAATACAGGTTGGAGATTAAGAGGTAAGATAACGAGTACTGTTATGTAAACCTATGTTAAACAATTCAAATTAGGCTTCGGAAGAGTTTTATATGATAATTAGTTCTGTGTGAGGGGGGGGGGGCTACCGCCCCCTGAACCCCCGTTTCATTAATGCACTTACATTTATATAGAATTTAATTCTGTTATTAAAATTAAAAATTTATTTAAAATTATTCAGACAATATTTACACGCAACATTTCTAGAAACTTATCAATCTTGATCAAACTTTTCCAGCAACAAACTTATATTAACTTCAAAATACAACATTTGGATCTCCTAAAATTATTCGTTTTTAAGTCATTCTAAGAGACATAGACAAAGATCAAACGTTAAAAAATTTGACTACGGTAATCAGAAAGCCCTAAAACGTATTAATATACAAAAAACAAGCGATGAATACTTAGCTTAAAATATACATTATATACCATATCACTAAGAGGAATTTATTTCAATTCCCGAACAGCTTTTCTGAAAATGGTAAAATATTATTAGTAAAGCACATCCACTAACAACAAAAAATAATGTTAACGCTTAAATATTTGCTGCCCTGTATATCTTTCGAAGATTATATACAGACCACATAGTACATCTAAATATAATCCTATAGTAATCATACATGACCCAGCCTGAAATATACTTCCATCAATTTGCAACGATTGTCGCACTTTCATCTAGTTCTTTTGCGTAGCCCTGTAAACGAATAGTCAATGATTTCCCTGTCTTATTCTACACGATACATGTTTTTATGCATATAAACAATATATATTCGTTTCATTTGGTTTAGTGCAGTCTATAGATGTTAAACTCTACTTACCTGCAATTTCCTTCATAGACGTAATGTATTTGAATACTTTTGAGCGTCCCTGTACACGAACCATCTGCTTCATCTCAACGAAAAGTTTAGTGTGGCATCCCTATATGATACACATTTAGAATACCGAGTTTGGAATTTCTGCTACTATTTGTTCTTGAGATATGCTGATAACACACACAGAGACACACAGGCAGAGAGGCACACAGACACACACACAGACCATTCGCTAAAAACATGATTTTCGTATTCAGGGGACCTCAGAACATGTAAATATAACAAAAACTCACTTTCGAAAATTTGACCCTAAAACAATACTTTCTCTACCTTATGGGTAAGAGGAAGTAATAATAGCTCTCGCATTTAAAAAATTTATAATCTATCATAATAAAAGAAGATGTCTGTCTGTCTGTGCATCTATACGTTCAGCCCCTACTGAATGCAGAAGTACAAAATTTGACATGAGGGTGCTCAGAAGCCTTCCCGAGGGGCTCCTGAAAACAGAATTAAAAAATTTTAATTAGATCCGGAGATATTAATTAAAACGTCGACCAATGTCTAATTAAAAAGCGAACGGATCGTATTTTCCGCCCTCCAAGTAGAATTCAGCGCGTTCCTCAAAAGAAAAAACACAGAGAGAAAATTTCGCGTGTTTTATAAAGCCATCCCAGCTTAGCGGTTGCATATATTGAAAATACACCTGTACCACGAGAAAGAGCATTTATTACCGATTCTTACAGTACAAATGTTTTTGGAAAATACGGATTATTTATATTTCTAAGAAAAGTTTTAAAAGGGTCCAAAATTTCTCTTTTTCTCGATCGTCTTTTTTGAATTGCCCTGTACGACCGAGTAACTGTTCCATTTCTTAACAATTGGTATATTTGGAATGCTCATTTAATCCTCTTTCGAACCATATAAACATTTTAACAAAATACGGATTAGCGATCCATATTTTTAGATTTTACGAAACATCGATTTTTTCACAAAACATTTTATAACTCAAAATCTTTTAGAGATAAATAATTTTTTTTTCTATATAGACCTCGGTTGGACGATTCACATCTCAAAAGATTGAAAGATTTTTTCAAGAACTGAATGAGTAATATATATATATATATATATTTTTTATGCATAAAACAATTGCATACCGCGAATTCTAATTATGATTATATTATTTTTAATGCATCATTCGAAAGATATTTTAAAGTACATTTATATTATTGAAAGTGGAATTCGAGATTTCACCTGATTTACACGTTTTGAGGTCTCCTGAATCGATTTTCTTTTGTATCTCAGCTACTAATTAAAATAATTTCATAAGTAATACATCATTTGAAAGCGTTGTTGATTTGGAATTGAACAGTAAACTACAGAAATTTCTACCGCCAGATGGCGCTGTAATTTTTTAAAATTTCAATATTTCAAACTCTCTAATATGATTAAATTATTTTAAATACATCATTCGAAAGATATTTTAAAGTTCTTTTATATTATCGAAAGTGGAATTCGAGATTTTACCCGATTTACACGTTTTAAGTTGTCCTATTAGGTTTTCTTTTGCATCTCAGCTACTAATTAAAATATTTTCATAAGTAATACATCATTTGAAAGGTTTGTTGATTTAGAATTGAATAGTTGATTACAGAAATTTCTACCGCCAGATGGTGCTGTAATATTTTAAAATTTCCATATTTTAAATTCTAATGAGAGAGGAAGGTGTTGTATGTTCTAAAACAGGGATAAGGCACCGCAGGCGCCACCGAGCGGGACTTTGCTAAAGTCAGAAATTTGAAAGATCATAACATGGTGAGCGAACAGGCTGTTTCAGATATTGAAACTGGAAGAGGGTGCCGCAGGCGCTACCGAGCGGGAATTTACCGCGATTAAATTTTTCAACAAAGCTATTTTCACTATATGTCAATAAGCTATTGTAAGATCTGAAACGGGAAAAAGGCGCCGCAGGCGCCACCGAGCGGGAGTTTCATAAAGTCGGATTTTTCAAGAATCGCGAACCAGCTGGTCGCCGAAGGCGGCTAGTTTACAATACACGAAGTTGTATTTAAACGGTTTGACTTAGCATGAAAAATACCATTTCAGGGTTTCACATAGATTTATGTATTTTTTTTATGCTGCTTGTTATTAGAGAGAGGGAGGTCAATTGTTTCAGCATGAATCTAGGCCTAGGCTTCAGTGAAGGTCTCTCCAAGTTGTCCCATCTCGTATTCACGTGAAATTCGGAGAAAACTATGGAAAACTCCGATGAGTGTGAGCTAAATTTGAACCTGGCGTCTCTCACTGATCCGAGAGCAGAACCTCTCGGACACTGGCGGAGTTTTAATGCTTAAAAAAAAAAAAAAAAAAACATTTTTAAAAGAGTTTTAAAATAACGGCCGCGTTTTTATACATTCAACATGGAATAATGTATAGCAAGTGGGATTACATCAACCAAGTGGGATTAGCGGCAAGTGGGGTACGTATGTGGGGTATGCAAGTGTATAGCAAGTGGGATTAGCGGGATTACATCAACCACATAGATTTACGATGGATAAGACGGATGATATTTACAAGAGCTAAAAGTGATTTTTCGACACAGATTTTAACACTTTTTTACTTTCTACTATATTCAGTAGAAGGAAGTATTGGATTCGTAAAAAATTTTGATTTCCAGTTATCGATGGATTTACTCATTTTAAGAAATCCACAGTACGATTTGACCATTTAAAAAAGAAATGTTTGTCTGTGTATCTACGTGTGTGTATGGGACAAAAATGTTGTGGCAACTCTATCTCAGGCATTAATGAAAGAACTTCATATAAATTGATAAGTAGTTGTATTTTAACATAAATTAATGCCTCTCAACTTTTCGTGAAAATCGTACAACAGGAGCCATCTTGTTTTGTTACTTAAAAAAAAAAAAAATTAATATTGTAGAATAGGATAAAATTTCAGATAAATGTGTACAATGAGACTTATTTTTAACGATTTAACTGAAAAAAATTATTGAAAACAATTATTTATAATAGTAACAGTCAATTTTTTTGTTGCACCTATAGGAACATAGCAGCACGCCTTGGGGATGAAGTAATTCCCCCCCCCCCCTTTCCGAAGCGGACAAATAGCAAAGTTATAGATTTGTTTTTCATTTTTAACAAACAAAAAAGAAAAAGAAACTTTTCCTCGGATGTCTTCTGTAGGGCACTAAATTGACTTTCTTTTGACATTTAGTGCTATACTTCTATAAGATGAAAAGTGTCTAAATTAATCATGGAAAATAATTTTAATAAGTAATACTTTAATAAATAATTGATATTTTGTGAATTGTGTAGAAAAATACAAAAGAAAGTTTTGTAATGGCCACATACTAGTTTTTTAATTATATGAAAATCTACACATATCACACAAAGAAATCAATTGAAAATCTAGTAAATCACGAGTACGTATAAGTTCAGAAGTTATATATTATTATTATGATAAATAAAAACTAATAATGAATCTTGGCTGCTTTTTAAATTTTAAGAGCTACCTATTGCAATAAAGTTTTACAATATCTTAAAATCACACAATCAACTGATTGGGAAGAAAATCACATTTATTGAAATTTATTTTTCCGACTGAGTGAAAATAATGCCTGGACCGGGAGGCATTACGGTCCAGGCATTATTTTCACTCAGTCGGAAAAATAAATTTCAATAAATAAAGTTTTAGTATAAAATTACTTTAAAAAACCATTTAAATATAATTTTATGAGTGGAAACACACTTGGAAGAAATGGCGTGTATAGTGAAAGGTAAATATGTGTTTAAAGTTATAAAGAATATTATATCACTGTGATTCCATTTTGAATCGTTTAGTATAAATTTGTTAAGAGAATGCATGATAAACTCTAACAATCTTGTAAGATTGTTTGCTAATACAAATTTTTCGTTTTAGCTGTATTCAGTCTTGTACTTTTGTGTACATTTGGCATCTGCAGCGAAAGAAAAAGATGACAACACCACAACTACAACCACTACGACCACTGCTAAGCCTTTCGATCTCAGTGGGGTTGAAACTAGACATTTTGAGAATTCTGTTCCCATTCTCCATCCTGGTGAAAGTCTGTCCAGATCTCATTCACTTAGTTATTCCAGAAGCACTCAGCACTACGACCAACAGAATCCTGATTACAAAGGTACAAATTTTATTTTAATTAATGGTTGTTGTACCCATTCTTTGAAAGGGAAATGTCAATAGAAAATGTAACGAGGGAGGGAAGGATTTGGATTGAAATCAGTACACATAAATAATTGTAAATTGAAAGCACTAGAGCTATATATACAAATAATTATAAATTAAAATTAATAAATAGTATTTATTAGTTTTATTAATTCAATCTTTGTATTTACAAGTATGATAAGCTGAAAGTATTATAAAATAATTTTTTTCTAATATAGTTTGAATTTAGAATCAATTGCGCTGTTTTTAACAGATAGTTAATCAAGCATTAAAGCTTAAACTTTGAATCAATTGCAAAACAGAAATGTTCTTAAAATAACGATTTTGTTTTAAACCATAAAAGGTAGGTATAAAAAAAAAAAAAAAAATCTGAAAATGAATCAAGTATTATATAAACCTAAAATGTTAAAAAAGCAGGAATGAAATATAAATACAAATAATTCGAAATAATTAAAATTTATTATTAATAATTCAAAACATATTAAAATAAACTTTCAAACTTTCTTTAATCCACTGCATTGTAACAAATGACAGTTAGATTATAAAATTAACTGCTCTGTTTTCTTTAAATAGGAAGTTATTCAAAAATTAAACTTTGAAAATGAATCAAGTATTAGATGATCATGAAATGATTTAGATGAATATAGATGATTTTTATTTTTAATGAAGGTCAATTGAAATATTTGTTTGAAATGACACAACTGAAGATAAATTTATTTAAATATTTCAGATATTTTACAGCATTTCTTGCACTTTTAACAAAAATTTCTTATATCAAACACATTTTTTTTTCATTTAGTTTTATGTATCTGTCTTAAAAGCTTAGTCACTCAATAAATGTTCATTTTAAATGTAAAAAACTGAAAACTGGTCATTAATTATTTTATTATTTATTTTTTATAAGCACAAAAATAAGATACATACAAAAATAAATCACTTTTGCTTTATGCATAAAAAAATTAAAACAAAAGTATTAAATATCACAAAAATTTCATATCTCATAAGTTTAGTCACAATTTAAAAAACTGCTGAAATATATATAATAATTACAACTATAATATTTAATGATGTTTCCTGATCAAAAACTCGATTTTCCATCGATTCCACAAGTTTTTGTAGCACTGCTGGCTCAATATTGTACCATTCTCTCTCTATGACAGTTTTCAGTTCATCGACGGAGAAATACTGCTTAGAGTTTGCATAAACCCGATAGTTTAATATTTCCCAAATATTCTTGATTGGGTTTAAATCTGGACTTAACGCAGGCCAGTCCATAACAAGAAGATTTTGTCGATGAAGCCATGCTTTTTTGGAAATCGATGTATGTATGAATGCATTATCCTGCTGAAATATGCAGTCTGGCCCTCCTATAATGTCACAAAATGGCAACAAATTATTTTTTAATGATTCCTAATAGTTTCTGGATGTTTGTTTTCCACTTAAAATCGCTAATGTTTGACCGTTGAACCCAATTGCATCCCACACCATCACAGATTTTACATTTTGCTGTCTGCTGAAAAAGTTTTTCGGCTCTTTTCGCAAATCATGACAATAATAAGCCCACCCATCCGGGCCATCTAAATTCCAATTTTTCTCGTCAGAAAGCCAATGGGCTCTTCCCACCTGACGTCAGAGGTCACATGATAGAGGATAAACAAATAGCAGACGAAGTCTTGTTTATCTATAGCGATTGCTGAAATAACATATTTTCTATATTTATTTTTGATCAATCGTATTTAATCTGTGTTATTTTTTTTATACATCATCATTTTTAATCCATTTTATATCATTATTCCTCATCTTTTGTTTGCTGTATACAATCATCATTTAGTTTATATTTGTTACTAGCCGCCTTCGGCGACCAGCTGGTTCACGATCCTTGAAAAATCCGACTTTACGAAACTCTCGCTCGGTGGCGCCCGCGGCACCTTTTTCCCGTTTCAGGTCTTACAACAGCTTAGTGACTTATAATGAAAATAGCTTAATTGAAAATTTTAATCTCAGTAAATTCCCGCTCGGTAGAGCCTGCGGCGCCCTCTTCCAGTTTCAATATCTGAAACAACCTGTTCACTGACCATGTTATGATCTTTCAAATTTCTGAGTTCAGCAAAGTCCCGCTCGGTGGCGCCTGCGGCTGCTTATTCCGGTTTTAGAACTGTTCAATTCCAAATTAACAAACCTTTCAAATGATGTATTACTTGTGAATTTATTTTGATTAGTAGCTGAGATACCAAAGGAAACCTAATCAGGAAACCTCGAAACGTGTAAATCGGGTGAAATCTCGAATTCCACTTTCGATAATATAAAATTACTTTAAACTATCTTTAGAATGATGTATTAAAGATAATTTAATCATAATTAGAAATTGAAATATTGAAATTTGAAAATATTACAGCGCCATCTGGCGGTAGAAATATCTGTATTCCACTGTTCGATTCCAAATAAAAAAAGCTTTCTAATGATGTATTACATATGAAATTATTTTAATTAGTAGCTGAGATACAAAAGAAAACTGATTCAGGACACCTCAAAACGTGTAAATCTGCTGAAAACTTTCGATAATATAAAAGAACTTTAAAATATCTTTCGAATGATGTATTAAAAATAATTTAATCATAATTAGAAATTGAAATACGCGTATTAGAATAAAATTTAATATGTAATTAAAATGTAAATCTTTTGTTTATTGACGAAAATCGATGAAATTTGAACTGCAAGTTTGTTTTGTGGTGTTAAGATTGTATACCAAGTGTCGTGTGCGAATTTGAAAAATTAAAGAAAATAGAAATTTTCAATTTTTTATCCCGCTTAAAATTCATCTGAATACCAACTTAATCAGTCGCAGGTTTTTTTTTTCCCCTTTCCACCAGACATCTTTTTTCTGTGAAGTGGTTGCCGTGGTAACGACAACGAACACATTATACAATCTCATGGAATGAAGGTCGCGTATTCAATTCAATGGTTTAATGCCTAAAATTAAAAGAATTATACCTCATTCAGTTTTTGAAATTTTCTCTCAATCTTTTGGGAATGGAATTGTTGAAGCGAGATCTATATACAAAAAAAAAAAAAAAAAAAAAAAAAAAAAAGAAATGATTTATCTCTAAACGCTTTTGATTTATAAAATGTTTTGTGAAAAAATCGATGTTTCGTAAAATCTAAAAATATGGATTGCTAATCCGTATTTTGTAAAAATGTTTATATGGTTCGAAAGAGGATTAAATGTCCTTTCCAAATATACCAGTTGTTAAGAAATGGAACAGTTACTCGGTCGTACAGGGCGTTTCAAAAAAGACGATCGAGAAAAAAGAGAAAATTTCGACCCTTTTAAAAACTTTTTTTAAAAATATAAAAAATCCGTATTTTTCAAAAAAAGTTGTACCGTAAGAATCGGTAATAAATGCTCTTTCTCGTGGTAGAGGTGTATTTTCGATATTTCCAACAGATCGGCAGCGATCACTTTAGAAAAACCCGCGAAATTTTTCTCTCTCTGCTTCCTCTTTTGAGGAACACGCTGAATTCTACTTGAAGGGCGGAAATTACGATCCGCTCGCTTTTTAATTAGACATTGTTCGACGTTTTAATTAATATCTCCGGAACTAATTAAAAATTTTAAATTCTTTTTTCACTATGCACTCGGGCAGGCTTCTGAGCACCCGTATGTCAAATTTTGTAGTTCTGCGTTCAGGAAGGGCTGAATGTATAGATGCTCAAACAGACAGAGAGACAGAAAGACATCTTCTTTTATTATTATAGATTGGTGTTCTTGAAGAACATGTTAAATACTTTGATTTTTGGTACATAAATCAGTGACAGTGCAATATCGTACTGCGTAAATACATTTAGACCAGTAACTAAGTTAATTAACTTGTTGTAACACCTTTATGCAATTAAATTAAATGAAAACATTTTAAAATTTCAAATTATAATCCATAAACATTCCACAAGAACAAGCTATTATTATTGCTAGATCAGTTAATGTAACAGTTACACTAGAACATGCAAAAATCGATTTTTACAGTTAAAAATAAATAAACACAAAAAGTGTTTTTAAAAAATTATTAAATTTACAAATACAACTATTCTACTGTTTACAAATGCACAATATTACTTTTATTTTATTTTATATTAAATATTAGCATTTTTGTTCTTAAGAACAATATTTAATTGAATTCGATTCTCAGAATTCGATTATTCGTTTTCCTCTATCACATGATTGAGCAGACGAAACTGGGAAGAGTCCATTACCTCTGAATGACATGTTTCATTGCCCATTCTAAATCGTTTGATTTTATGACGGGCTGTCAAAGCTGGTTTCTTGGCCATCTTTTTTAAAATAAGATGAGAAGAGTTTCTAATTCTTCGGTGAATCGTGTCTTTTGAAATTTGAAGTCCAGACATTAACTTAATACTGCACAAAGAGAGACCCTGACGAGACGCCATTTGAAGTATACGTCTGTCATCTTGTTTACTTGTTGAACGAAGCCTTCTACATCATTTTTTCCCTTTGCATCTTATTTTTACTTGTAATAATTCTGTAAATACTTCTCTAAAGACATTTTCAGATGAGCTGCAGTGTTACTTATCTTGATGCGTTCCTCACTCTATGATAACTGAGAAGCTCTCGGCATTTCGAAAAGTGACTGAAGAAAGCAAGCTTCAATTTAAATTAAATGGTTTTAATTATTCAAATATACATTCTTTGTCTAGATAGCCTTGTAATATTTATTATTATAGATTATTTGAATTTTGAAAGCTTTTTTACAATAATTTGATTTTCGAAGAGTTTTTACTTTCCGTACATACCATAAGGAAGATAAATTGTAATCATGAAAAAATTCGGCTTTGAGATTTTGGTGTATTTATATGTTTTGAGGTCTCCTGGACTCATTTTAGCTATTTTAACGGTGATGTATATGTGAGTGAATACGATAACGTCTAAACGCTTTGTTCGAATGAGCTGAAAATTAATAAGTATGTTATAGGTCGCCGTAGCACAGATCAATATGTCACGTAATGCCTTATTGATTTTGGTGAATCTAGTATTTATAGCCTTTTTAATAGGGATACAACGAAAAATTTTAGCTCAAATATTAGAAGTGCAATAGTGTTAACGTAAACAACATAATATTTGCAGGAAAATACTCAACCCCCCCTATTATAATTTTCTCTTTCGTTTATTTAACATCTTTTACTTTCTTTATACACCCGGTTAATTACGTAATCTAATGCAGTCACTCAAGATTTTTACTTTCCGAACACTATAGTGAGGAAAGTATTGTAATCATGTCAAAAATCCGAATTTGAGATTTTGATGTTTCTATACGTTTCGAGGTCCCTTAAGTCCGTTTTAACTATTTTTACGATGATGTATGTATGTGTGTGTGTATATATGTGTGTATGTCTGTGAGTGAACACACTAGCGTCTAAACGCTTTGTTCGAATAAGCTGAAAGTTGGTACGTATATTTTAAGTCACCATAGTACGAACCCTATTGATTTTGGTGAATCTAGCACTTATAGTTTTTTTACAGGGACACCAGGAAAAATTCTTTATCATTATGGCCTATGGGGCCAAATTTTTAAAAGTGCGATAGCGTCTAAACGCTTTATTAATCTGAGTAAAAAATTTGTACACATGTTATAGGTCACAGTTGCACGAACTGTATAGATTTTGGTGAATTTAGCACTTACAGTTTTTTACAGGGGCACAAAGAAAAATTCTTTATCATTATGGCCATTGGGACCAAATTTTTAAAAGTGCGATAGCATCTAAACGCCTTCTTCAGTTGAGCTGAAAATTTATATGAATATTATAAATCACTGTTGCACTAACTATACGCATTTTGGTGAATCTAGCATTTATAGGTTTTTTACAGGGACACAACGAAAAATTCTTTATCATTATGATCTATGGGCTCAAAGTTCAGTAGCGTTAAATAAAACATCGTGTAATATATGGAGAAAAATGCTCAAACACTCTATTATGGTTTTCTCTCTTTTGTTTGTTTAACAACAACTCCTCTTCTGTACTTTATCTACAAAACTGTTAATTATTCAATGTTCGGAAAGTCGAGTGGAGTCACTCCAGATTTTTTTTTAATTATTATTATGTATTGAAATAAATTGTTCAGCTTAACTTCATGTCTAAGTAGAAAAGAAATCTCGTTAACCTAAAAAATTTCACTAAATTTCCAGGCATAAAATTTTAATTTTAGCTTCAATTTCTTAGCTAAGTTAAATATTTTTATTTCATTATGTAAAGTAAGCATTACCTAGCTAAATGATGCTACATCTACAATTTACTTAGCGGAATAATAGCAGAGAAGAAAATTTCCTTTCCAAAGCTTGAACTTCATTTCTAATTTTGTGCATTCATAAATACTAGTATCGCCCAGTGGTCGAAACTCGACCATTTTATTTTGCAAAGCGAGGCAAAGCAAAGTTATTGCCTTGTCCTAAACGGAATGCAAATGCAACACAGCTGCGGCAATTGTTTGCCGATATTCACTCTAATTGAATCAGCAGAGTTTTACTTAATATAACTATTTCTCTCTGTACATGTTAGCCTTTCCTGAAAGGAGAGAAAATCGCAACGTGAAAACGCCCCTCGTTGGGTGATACAGGCCAAAAGCTAATCGGTACCATGTCAAACCAAGGTCCAACCAAGTGCCAAATTCTGTTAAATAAATTCGATTGGTTCATAAAGTACAGTGTTTGAAAAAAAAATAAATAAATAAATAAATAAAAATAAAAAAAGATATTTTTCAAAAATGGTCGAATTGAGTTCGGGAAATTTCAAAACGTGTAACTTTATCGAAAACCGAAAATCTAAAACATTTCTGAATCTTATATTTTCTACTTATATATGCAAAGGAAAGAATAATAACTCCACTTCTTAAAAATAAAATAAGTAGTCAATTTCACTTAATTAAAATGCAAGGAAATCTCAAAACGTGTAAATTCATCGAAAACCGGAAATCAAAAGTTTTTACGTATCTTCTACTTGCTTCTTATACCCACAAAAGCTAGCAATAAAGACACTTTTTTTAAAAATAAGTAGCCAATTTCAGTTAATTGAAACGCAAAGAAAGCTCAAAACATGTAAATTCAGCAAAAAACCTCTTCCGTTGCAACATATTAGTATCTTATATCAGATACTTTATTTAGACATTTAAAAACAAATTTAACTTCAAATTATGATAGAATATTTACCATTTTCCTTTTATTTAGTATATTAGTTGAATATTTATTGTTTAAATATCACCCATTCAAATGAAATGTTTATGTTTACATTCGAAACTGGAAGTTTGCCATTTTCTTTTCTGGAGTTTTGTGATTTTAAATTAAAATTTTATCAATTTTACAGAAAAAATTACTCAATCGAACACATGTAGACAGCAGACAGTAACTTATATATAACCCAAATATCGGAATTAAATTCGGCAGATAATTTCCGTTATTTTTCAATAATTTTTTACAAAAAATCCAATGGACGATTAACGTAGAAAATCTTTTTCATGGGTCCATGGACAGACAGTGACGTCATCACTTCGCTTGCGTATAGTGATGCTACAAATTACTGTGTCTATGGCAGGTTTTATGGGCTTTATGAAATTGCCAGATTTAACAACTTTCTACTTTTAGGTATTTTTTAATGTAAAAGAATATGTCTATAAAAGGGAAAAATGGGGGAAAATGTATAAAAAATAAATGTATTTTTAAATACCTTCTTGACATCGTAAGAAAATAATATTTGTATTCGCACCTTCCGGCTAACCATACCTTTCGAATGATACCATTTTCAACCCTCTACTCCCATAATTAATATGTTAAAAAGGGACAACAAATTTTATGCTTGCCTATTAATATATAGATGAAGACATATAACTAAACCTTTTCCTGCTACACATAGATTATTAGTAAACACGAGGAGATTAATTTCAGTTAAAGATTGCTTTCAGCTGCTCTAATGTTTTAGTCCTCAAAATTTTAAGTGAATGCAGATATTTGACTATCTTTATATCTGTGTAATCTGAAAATCACTTTACACATACCATGCTATATATAAATAATTTTTAATGTTTTGCCAATATAGGAAAGATAAGTGAGCATTCTAAAGAGCAACATTATGATGACAATGGAGAAAATAGCTACCACAATCTTAGACAAGAACAAGCTCATATTCCGCAAGCTATTGATTACTTCAAGTTGCACGAAGCTCGGCAACAATACCATGAAAATAGTAAAGAGCAGGAAGAGCAAAAAAACAAGTATTCACATCCAGATCACAATGGGAAGGATCAGACCACATATGGATACCATGAATCGTACGGACTTCATAAAGATGAAAACTATGGCAGTGACAGGCCTCTGTTTCATTATGCGTATGAGATTGACAGTGATCCTCAACATCAACAACATTACGATCTCGCTGAAATACAAAACAGTGATGAGAAATCAACTTATGGATCTAGTGAATCTGAAGAGTATGATTCAAAATCGCAGCAAGCTGAATATTATCCAAAACCCAAGGCAACAAGGTAAGATAAATTGCATTGAAAATTTCATTTGTATTTTTAGTTCACAAATAAATAAATAAATAAATAAATAAATAATAATAATATTGTTAAACGTGAAACATAAAACTGCGTAAAATATTAAACAACAGACAAATGTTGTAAAGCCAATGAATATATTTACAACAGAGAAAAGAAAATTATTTAAATGCATGTCTTTATTATGTTTGTGCTAGCGGAATTTCCCGCTTCAACTATTAATATATCAAGAAGGAAAAACATTACTTTTATTTAATCTGTCGATCTTATTCTTGATTATTTTGCTAGGTGTGATAATATTCTTCTTATTATAAGTATTGAAATTCTCTATTTATTAGACTTAACAAGTATAAAAAGTTTAATCAACTGACAAAAAAAGAAAACTTTCATTTAATGAATCAGCTATTGTTTCGATTTGTAAAACAATCAAGTTATTCATCAGGATGATAAAAATAAAATGTTAGCCGGTCGATCTCATAATACTCACGCCTTTTTGATCACGTCTGCACTTAAAAATAAATAAATAAATGACGTGTATTGGAGATTATCTATGCACAGAAGTTTGCCTATTCAGAAGGTTTTAGAGCCGGTTCTATGGCTCCAAACGAAACAAACTTTCAGTAGTATGTAGTACAAGTGATGCGCTCTGCAAAAATCGAAAAAAAAAAAAAAAAAAAAAAGTTGAAAGTTTTGTCAACAGGTGGAGTAGCTGCAATATCTAAGACGATTTTTGCATGCATTCTATCAATTTCGGTCAATCCAGATGAAACACACAAAATTAATTTTGTTTTTTTCAAAAAATCTGCAAAAATTGCCTTAGATTTCGGCGCAATGTTACCTATTGATGAAAATTATAACTTTTTTTTTTTTTTTTTTTTTTTTTTTTTACTTTCGCAGAGCACAGTGCAATCTAATTATTTTCGTCAGTATGTGGCTCTGTGCTCTGCAAATTCGAAAAAAGAAATGAGTTACAATTTTCGTCAGTAGGGGCGCTATGTGAATATCTAAAGCGAATTCAGCAGATTTTTTGTAAAAGATAAAAATGAAGGAAAATTTATTTCACAAATGTTAATTTTTGTAGATTCATTCTGTCAATTTTGGAAAATCCAAATGAAACACACAAAATTTATTTTGTCTTTTACAAAAAATCTGCAAAAGTTGCCTTAGACCATAGAATAATAATAAAGGAAGAAGGAGCATAAGTGTTTCTAATAAGCTGTTGTGTTGCCACAACAAACAGCGATATTATTATTATTCTATGGCATTTCTTTAAGGTTTTGAGTAGCAAAAGTAGCTTTCGCTGGCATTTCACTAGAAGGGGTTTGTAAGCATTAAGAGTATTAGCATGCTCCTTCTTCCTAATTATTATTCTATGCCTTAGACATTGGCGGAGCGTCACCTGTTGACGAAAATCATAATTCATTTTTTTATTTTTATATTGATGAAATAATAAGGTGGCGTTGTGCTCTGAGAAAAAGTTGAGTTACAATTTTCGCCAACTGGTGGCGCTGCGTCAAAAGTTAAGGCGATTTTTGTAGATTTTTTGTGAAAAACAAAATAAATTTTGCGTGTTTCGTCTGGATTGACCGAGATTGATAGAATGAATCTTTGAAAATCACCTTAGATATTAGAGTAGCGCCACCTGTTGACGAAAATTTCAACTAAATGTATTTTTCAATTCTCACAGCGCACATCACTTGTAATACATACTAGGGAAATTTTGTTTCATTTGGAGCCATAGAACCGGTTCTAGAGCCTTCTGAATAAGTGAACTTTAATCATAACAACCCTGTATTAAGAAATAATTGAGCGACATACATAGATTTCCTAATAAAATTCTGATAAGTTATTTTATGATAATAATAGCGATTTGAACTTTGACCAAACGTAAATTGCGTATTTTAACCAAAAGGCCCAATTAGTTTTAGTAAAAAGAGCGAAAAATGACCAACTAGTCATGGACTAATACTACGATGTTAGCATAACGAACGTGCAAGTGCGCTATGATTCGATATAGCCATTTAAAACATATAACTTATCTAAATGAATCTACATGTTACAATATATAAAATATGTTGCTTGCTTTATAGGTTGCAGATTTCCTGTTAATGTCGTAATATGCTCTTGCAATATCAGTTTTTTTACTCTTTTCAGGTATATACTCGAAGATGCACACGAAAAAGACTACAGATCTGAAGGGAAAGAAAGCTATTTCCCTGATATTCCAAAAGAAGCAGGATATGCTACAAATGTTCAAAAAGAACATGGATACTTACAGATTTCCCAAAAGGAGCCTTCTTATTCCAAAGAAGCTGGTTACTCTCCAAGAAATAATGAACCTTCAGCCTTTTCACCAATACTGCCTAAAGGAAAGTCAGAGGGCTCATCTAGTAATGGCAAAGTTGCAGTCTATATAAAGCATTTGGGTCATAAAACACCAGGAACAAATCAGTATGTAACTAAAGAAAGACAAGGATTTTTACTGTTGCCAATCTTGCGGCAGAAAATGGAAGACAAATATAAAGAGCTCAGTGGAAAGCCAAGCCAAGAATATCAACATAATAAGCAAGCAAATTACAGACTAAGGTAAGGGGCTTCATTTGTCGCATTGCTATTTTAATTTGTTTTTAAAAAATAATCAAGCTAGTTTTGTGTTTCCTTTTTATATATAAAAAAAAAAAAAAATCTAGCTTAGAATTAATTTTATACGCCCACCTAGTTTAACTGTTGTCAATAAGCTGATCACAAGTATGAAAATTACAAAAATGGAATTTAGTAGGTTGCTGACTGGCACAGATGCGTTCCGGATTTTTCTTGCACAAAATTTAAAATATTGATAATTTGCTTTTCAGAAATGTTCTTAGAAGGAACACCAAGAAGAATTTCCAATATGTTATTTTTCTATTTTCCGATAATATGTTATTTTTCTGATTTTAGTGTTGCCACTCGTCGTAGAAAATTTTCATCGAAAATTATAAAAAATCTTTCTAATAAAGGTTCTGTTTTTAAAAAATAAACAACAAATAAATAAGTAAAATAAAGTATAGTTTTATACGCAAATCTTAATTTATTCAAAGTTGTATTCTTGTTATTTTACTTTAATGCAATAGACTGTAATTTGTCAAAAATCTTAAAATTTGTATGGTAAATATAAATAATTGTAAAGTAATAACATGAATATACAAACATTTCTTTAAAAACAATTAAGTTATTTAGTCCAACTGATTTCGGAAAAGTAATAAGGAACGAATAAGGAGAAATGTTAAGAATAAGAGAGCATAATCAAAACTAGACACACATTAGAAGTCATATTTAAGATAAAATTGAAGTTCAACGTGAAAGAAGAATTAAAAAAAAAATCATCAATCAATTCATTACCCCACTTATCCAAAGTAACAAAAACCATACCTTAAGAATTATCAAACCTTTTATTTTGCAGGATGTCAAATTTCGGATATATGGTTGTCAAATAGGATATAAACCCTTTTATTTTTGCAGGATATCAAATTTCCGATATATGAGCCGTTCAGTGCACACATCGACTAACTCCACTTTTTGAAAAATCTTAAATTTTATGTCAAAGCACTTGGTATAATCATAACTTTTTGTATTTATAATAACTTTCCGGAATAATAAAGATTAGCACCGTTAAATGGCAAATTTTTTTTGGCCATTGAATAATAAGTAATTTATTTCAGAAGCCATTTCGATTAACTCCATACTCTAATGTAAATCGTTTCGGTAACGCTGTATCTGTTCTGGCCGTGCATCGACGCTTATTTGTTTTTAAACAGCGGAAGATGCTCTCTCCCTCTCAATAATATTCTCAATAATGGGTCTCAAGAAATTTCATCTTGTCTAATAAAGTACATAAAGACTTACGCTGCAAACTTCGAAAAAATAATAACATATTCGGATTCGTGTACCGGGCAAAACAGAAATATTAAAACCGTCTTAAGTTTATTGGAACTTGTTCAAAGCACGAAAATCAAAGCTGAATCAATTGAAATGAAATTTTTGGTAAGTGGACACAGCTATTTGCCCAATGACTCAGATTTTGCCATTATTGAGTCATGTGCGAAAAAAAATCAAAACATTTTTTCACCAGATGATTGGTACCATATAATCAAAACATGTAAAAAGAAAGCGCCATTTCATCTAATCCAAATGACTCACCAAGATTTTTTGTCAACAAAACCTTTAGAACAGTCTATCATTAACAGAAAAGTAACCGTCACAGAGCTTCCAGTAAATTGGCTTAAAATGCGCTGGATAAAGTTAGAAAGGTCCAAACCCTATCTCATACAATTCAAATGTGACTATAATGAAGATACAGAATTTCAAACCATTAATATAAGAAAATCTTTAGTGGGTAGACCGCAAAGTTTGAAAAATATAGATCAGCCTTTATTATATCCTAAAGGTAGAACTGTGACAAGGGAAAAATGGAGAGACATGATGGACCTGCTAAAATTCATTCCTCCTGTTAAACACGATTACTATAAGAACTTGTCAACAAATCGAAATGACGAATCCTCGCATACAGCTGATGAAGAAGACATTATTTATAATATTGCTGAATCATCCCACAGAATAATGCCGCTGACATAAAACTGCTATGAATTAATTACAAAAATTATAATATAACAGAACTGACAACATACATTCTTATGGAAAAGCTGTGATAAAAATGTATAATAACTAACTTTTTCTGTAATAAAAAACTTAAAAATGTAAAGACTTAATTTAACTTTATTACTTTTTTCAGTTGCCAAATCGATTAACTCCACCAGTCACATAAAAACTGTAACATTACTGACGATTGTTTGTTGGCTATTCTTTCTTATTAATTTTATACACCGTTAGATGAAAGCTATATCTGCAATTATGCATTCTACATTATATATTTGAATTCATATTATCAGAGGAATTTTAAAAAACAATATACATTACATCATCGCGTTTCTCAACTTTTTGTTTTATGGAGTTAATCGATGTGTGCACTGAGCGGCTCATATGACAGTCAAATAAGATATAAACCCTTTTATTTTGCAGGATGTCAAATTTCGATATATGATTGGAATATACAGAATGTTTTCTTTTGTTTCGAAATTATTTTAGACCTTTAGGAGACAAAATTATAATTCAGTATCTACAAATGCTACAAGGGTTTTAGAAAAAGAAATTTGCAGTGTCGTGAATCTTCTACAAGTACAAGATGTAGAATTAATTTTTGAAATTTTTGTTTATGACCAAGACAAACATTCACTCTAAATTTTGGTGAATGTAAATATAATAAATGTAAGAGAACGTGTTTCCTAATACAGTACCCGCCGCTTATTAAAATCACATTCATTTTGAGCAAAAGTGATTTTATTAGCGGCTGATTTTTATATCCGGCAAACGTTCCTGCACTGAGGAAAAAAGTATTATTTACCTGAATTTGGAAAGACATTTCAAAAAGTACCAAATAATGAAACTAAAAAACAGTAATTAATTTTTAATAGATAATTATTTGATTGTTCCTTCAAAATTAGTGAATTAAACGCACCCCAAGTTCCGATGCGGTCTCCTTTGAGGAAAATCATTAATACTTTGCCGAAAGTTCAGGATTTTCTTTTAAATTTAAAATCTTTCCTTTAAAGCTTCTCGCCTCTTAGTTATTTCAGAATAAAAACTAAAAACTATCTTTTAATTAAACATTATATATATATATATAAAATCACTTGCGAATCAAATCAAATTTTTAACTTATTGCCGCGCTTTGAAGAATACAGTCGGTAACAAAAGTGTCCAAACACTAGCAAAAATTCCTATGCAAAAAAAGTACACTTCATACGGTTTTGTTAAATAAATCCTTATCGAATCATGTTCTTACACTGACTAAGAATAGTATTCGACAAGGATTTATTTAATAAAACTGTACGAAGTGTACTTTTTTTACATAGGAATTTTTGCTAGTGTTCGGACACTTTTGTTACCGACTATACATTCCTTGAAATCCTAAGACAAGTAATGGCACGTGTTTAATTGCTGTAAATATAAAATTTTCAAGAAAAAGAGATAACGGAGGGATTGCTGTATTGTATTCCAAAAATAAAAAATCACAGCTTAAATAAAAATTTGTTTAGTGTGCGTAAATGACATTTTTGCTACTGAAGAGATTTTTTTGAGTTTAATAACCGGCGATACTGATTTTATTAAGCGGCGGTTTTAAAAATAATTTGCATTGATTTGATCCCGGTTCTGGCAATTTGATCAGATTAAGCGGCTGATTTATTAACCAGTGAATTTATTAGGCGGCGGTTACTGTATTTTTAAAATTTTAATCAACAAATGAAACCCTAATGACACCGTTGAGGGCAATTAGTGTAAAAAAGTATATCTTTCTAATTTCGTTCACTCAAATCCGATTATTTTTTTATTTTTTTAAAATTTTTGATACAATTTAAAAACAACTTGCATATATAATTCATTGCATAATTATTTACATTATAAATAAACAGTTTTCTTATTATTAATGTTTTAAGAAAATAATTCATTTAAAACATTTCCAAAAATAATGTTCTAATTAAGTAAATTCTTGAAGCATATGAGACTCAATCAATTTTGCCAATCTTGGAATCATAATCAAAATTGCAATTCAGTTATTATTATAAGGTTAAGATTATGAAAAATTCAATTACCTGAAATCTGAGTTAGAATAATTGAAAAATTTATGCATGTAAAATTAAAACTTATTTCGGGAATAAAATTTATACCTTTAACTAATGTTTTAGAACTTAAGAAGAAAAACTGTAAAATGACAATTACTAATAGAATTTTTGGACGCCAATGAGTAATTTAACGTCATAATTGAGAAAGTCATTCAAATAATAATAATAATAATAATAAAAAATCGACTAATTTTATAATTGTTAATTTCACAATACATTTTAATAACATGTATTTATAAAGAAATAATTTATCGAACTATACATTTCTCTTATTTTTTACAGTCCAGTTAAGAAACAAGAGCACGTACAGTCGAAAGTTATCCACTACCCTGTAAATGCAAAAGTAGCTTCCATTCGTCATGCACCTGCTTATAGTTTAGAAGAAGGGCACGCAAAACAGCCAGTAAAAGTTACAGTCAGCCACGGCAATTATCACATTGTTAGACATCCAATCAAACACACGGCTGAAAATACAGATTACAAAAACGCTGAAGTAAGTGTATGTAAAGTGAAATGGTTTACAATGTTTTATGAAATATTTACTAAATTTATTAGTATTATTTAAAGCAATTGAAGAATAAAATTATCTAAGTTATTATCAACTTATTCTTTTTCTAAAAAAAAAAAAAGAGAGCTACATTTGAAAGAATACTGAATAGAACTTTGACAATAACATATTTAGTTAAATTTACATTGATTCACACGTTGAACCTGCTATAATCCAGCTGAATTTTAAAAAGTATTCATTTACTTACAAATATTAAGACTATCATCAGGTTAAAACTTATTCTTTTGCTAAATTATTATCTATTTAAAAAAAAAAAAAACCTTTCTAATATGCATTTGCCTTATTTGCTATTCATTTTTTTTCCTCGACAGCATAGCTTAAAACAGAACAAATTCAATAATATAAAAATTTTACAAAACTAAGATGGTTTTATGTTTAAATTTATTTATATTTTTATTTCATGTTGACGTTATCGAAGTATTGAAGTATTTTAATTCTGTAAAATATCATTGAATGACTAAACATTTCAGATTGAATGTAATTATACCTACTGTACAGTCGGCAGCGGAAGTATCCGAGCTCTAGCCAATAATTCCGATATAAAAAAAAGTACACTTAAAACTGTTTTGTGAAATAAATCCTTGTCGAATCGTGTTCTTAGACTACAACGTCTAGAATAAACAGTGTGGAAATCGCCTATAACCGTGATGTTAAAATAATGCTACAAAAATTAAGCTTCCCCAGATGTCGCTGTTATCGAAGCTTTTACTCATATCGAAGACCTGATTGGCTTTTCCTAGTTTCATCAGCTCAATCACGTGATCTAAGCACATAATTAACCAGTAAAGAGTCTCGATTTTAATGACGTGACAGTAGCTTCGATTACAATGACATCTGGTGGCAGGCTTAATTTTTTTAGTACAATTTTATTTGCCGCTTTCAACACTGTTTATTCTAGACGCTGTACTTAGACTAACCAAGAACATGACTCGACAAGGATTTATTTAACAAAGCATATATTAAGTGTACTTTTTATAGACAGGGATTATTGCTAGTGCTCGGATACTTTTGCTGCCGAATGTAAATAATCATTAAAGCAAGAGTCTTGAATTTGAGAAGATCAATTCAAGACTCTTGCATTAAGCAAGCAGTCTAAGTATGTCTAAGTATGTTTTATATGTTTAAGTATGTCAGCAGTCTGTCTAAGTATGTCTAAGTATCTAAGCAGTCTAAGTATGTCTAGCGTAGCATTGAAGACATACTAAATTATTATAATAGTTTCGTCGTAGCAACTTCGAATGTACAATCAAAGAATAAAGGAAATCATTTGTATTTTGTTCTTATTAGCATTTACTATAAAAGTAATTCTAAATATTTTTAGTCTTTTAAAGTCTCTCTCTGTCCTTGTTCCTCCCTCCTCCTCCTCCTCCTCCTCTCTCTATATGGAAATCGTCTAAAGTAGATATGAAAATAATAAATAAAATAGTTTAATAAATAAATAAATTGTTTATTCAGTATTAAGTTTATTTTTATTCCAGATATTTATTTCTGCACAAATATTTTAGATTTTATTTTCACTATTTGATCTTGGATTTGTGTTACATTAGGCTTATGCTGAAGATGACAAATCTGATGCAAGACCTGCTCCATACATCCCACAGACTGTTTCAGAATACGGAAAGCAATCAGGAGGTAAAACATACTCAGCAGGAGCATTGGAATATGGTGGACACCATCATGTAATCCCTTCACTTACTGCTAACACAAAGTCTGAACAAGCATCATTATATGCAAAAGAACCGGAGTTCACACCTCCTTACGGTTTTACTACAGTTCACAAACCTGCTTCTATAAAGGTATTGATTTTTTTAAATAGATTTATTTTGAAGAAAACATATAAAATTTTTTGAAGTTCACATTGCAAAAACATTTTAAATTGTTTCTTTTATAATTTCATTTTTTAAAATAATAATAACTGTATATTTCCTCTTGGCGTATATATGCAACTGTTCTATATATAAATGTATATGAAATTTCATAAAAACATGTTGTATATTATTTAAATAATTAACTTATTGTACATATATATCATTATGACAATACATTTCGATACATTTTAACATTTATGAGAACTACAAATCAGAAACCTTTTTATATCTCAACTGTAATCAGTGGCATTAAGGCTGTCTTTACTGTTGAAATTTTTATTCCTTTGCTAGCTTTACACCTGTTCTTTGTGTAGAGAGAAATATTTTAAACGTCCTAAAATATAGCAGTAAATTGTTTTTTAAAACAAATCTTCAACGGAAAATAATGTTCAATTCAAGGTTTGTCGATACAATACCTCCTGTAATAATGCCTCCGAGCTGAGCTCTACGTCATGGAAGATCGGCCGATTTTATCCAATCATCACTTCCTATGATACATGCAGGGCCCGACTTAGACTACCTGGAGCCCCGGGGCAAGCCTATTCTGGGGGCCCCCTTTGCAGTGGCAAAAGAGCTTTTTAGGTTGCAGAATTTCTGCATACGTCTGTAGGGGGGCCCCTTCCAGAAGGGGGGCCCAGGGCATTTGCCCCGTATGCCCTGCCGTTAGTCAGGGCCTGGATACATGTTGGATCGTGGGGATTGGATGAAATCGGCCGATCTTCCGTGACGTAGAGCTCAGCTCGGAGGCATTATTACAGGTGGTGTTGGTCGATAACGATATTTGGCGTATGAGCCTAGCAAATTTTGGCGAAGCATTCGTAGATTAACCCAAATTCAAAACGAGCAGATGATATAATTCTGGCCAGAGCTTAAATAAGAAGGTAAAGAAGGGCAATTGTGTTGGACCCGCCATACTAAAGTAGCTCCTTAATGAAATATTAAATTTTAATGACTTTTTTAATTTAAGCTTAAGTGTTTGAACGTAAGGGACTCCTGCGAAGAAGCGTTTGTCCCAGACTCAAGTTAGTTCAAGTCACAGATTATTATACATATAGGACACTCTCGTATACTCAATAGTAACCAAAATACGACTACAGTGGCCCTGTTGTCAACAGCAGTAAGTTTCTCGAGTTCTCCAGCTTATGCAATCGCTAGTTTCATTTTTATTGTATCTATGTTTTCGTTTGACAATTTTATTGTTGTTTACAAACTTGATTGTGAAAAGCAATTTATTTTAAGATTCAAGCATTAAATATTAAGCAAATAAATTTTGAAAATATATATCAATCAAAAATATTTTTTCATTTTAAAGCATTTTGTATTATTTAAACCAAGCAATATCAAATATTTAACTATTTCATACTGCTATTTCAGAAGTACAGTTTGTAATTTTCATTTGTACTTGGCAATTTGTGTTTGGCAAAGCATCTTTTTAAACATTATAAAAATTAATTTTATTTCTTAGAAGAACAGCTGTGAATATTTTGCGTATGATTTTGTGAGTTCAAAAATAATAGAAAATGAAGAAAAAGAAAACTTCACTTACTAATCTGCTACTAACTACTCACGAAATAGCACAATGTGGAAGTTCTTAGTTCTCCTCAGTTGACACTGGTGGTGCTACCATCACTCTGGTTAGCGTTTTAGCTTCACTGCCCTATCTGTATGATAATCTGTGATCTAAGTGCGGTCCTGATTCTGTGTTTTATGTAATCAAATATTTCTATTAAAATTAGAGTTTTTGTTTTAGTATTTTAATCCACCACGCAGCGAAAATCAAAATCTTTCGCTGAGTTATTGCGGTCGTTCGTGCACTACAAAACAGTTACGCTTATATTGCAGTTTGAAATATTTTTTTTTAGCTGTGTATGAAAAGGTCAAGTTACAATCTGATTTTTTGAAAAGGGATCTTAAAATCAGTTACACTTCAGGTCTCAACGAGGGCATTCTATACTTAATTGTAATTGTAAATCTTCAAGAATTTTGAAATTTATATCGCAATTTCTCCTCTTTCAGGTAAAAGATTTCCACCCGTCTTCATTCTCTTCAATTTACCATGCTCAAGGTTATCCAAGAATTGTCGATCTTTCTCAAACAGCAAGTAAAAACAAGAAAAGTACTTCTGTTTCAAGTCATTCATATGGCACAAGTGCTGGCGAATCTCCGCAATACCAAAACCCAGCTTTAAAAGTATCAACAGATAACGAAAAGTCTTTCTTAGAATTCGTACATAAACCATATGGTCCAGAAATTGCAGGTTTCAGGCCATCTTCTTATACATCCAGAGGTCGGGTGTCAGCCAGAGGTTTGGTGGAAAGTTTTGGTCTTCACGATTATGAATCTTTATTATCAAAACCAAGCCACGGGGGAAGTGACTACTACTATGATCTTCACTCGTTTCCTGCAGAACATGTTTTTACACGATTTCATTATCCCCGGTCAAGTATTCCAGCAAAATTAATGTTGTGAAATTACGATAGACAATCAAAATGTGAAAACAAAATTACAAAGGGGTTGAAAAAAAATATATACACATTTTATCAGTATTCGATTGGTAATACGTCACTGAGAGTCTGAGTTCATCTGTGATTATAAGTTTATTACAACTATGGTTGTATATAAGCAATATTCAGGCGTCAGTTTGAATTATTTCTACATTTTGGAATGAGTAAACGACTTGTGCCCATCATGTAGATTCAATTTTGCCTAAAAATTATAGAAAAAAATGTTCATTTTATCATAATAATAAGAAAAGTTTTTTTTTTTTTTTTTTTTTTTTCTTTAAACTTTGAACTACAACTTTTGCTGTGGTAAAACAATTTTATATATTAAGTTATGACCCTTTAAAAATATTAAGAGGTTTAATTAGGTTTTGTGTTGTTTATAATGAACGCTAAAAAATTGTCTCTGTTCCGAATTAGATATTTTTATGTTATTGTATAGTTTGTGCCATCCGTTCTCATGCTTTCCAAGTATAAGAAGATAAATTTGAAAATTAGCGTACATAATACAAAAATCATAAAACATATTATTATTATTTTAAAACTTTTAACGCCTCTTTCTCCTTCTTTTTTTTTGTCATATGAAGAGTTTAAAAGAAGATATTCTTTAAAACCAAATGGAAAAATATATTGGGCGATGCCCGATTTCATAAAATATTTTATTTCTGATTTAATTATTTATATATTCGATAAATTGCCACTGAAAAGGTTACTGAGATATTGTATTTCTATTTCTATTGTTCATCACCATTTAAAAAACTTGGATACACTTCGATACCCGATTTCTTTACAATCATCAGACACTTCTTTCATTGGATTCAAATCAGACTTTGTCATAGATTCTGCTCTTCCAGCTTTTTTCTTTCCCTTTTCTTTTCTTTTCTTTTTTCTTTTTTTCTCTGTTGTTATGCCAAACTCATATTTTATCTCGAGTTATTACTTGATTCAAGGAAGATTCGTTTTGTTTATGGACAAGGAGATGAACACCTTATTTTCTTTTTGTGTATGTTAATAAAGTCAGAAAAGAGAGAGAGAGACAGAGAGTTTTGCCTATCAGTATAGTTTTCAAAATTGCAGTAATTTAGTCAGTTTAGTTACATAAGGGTGCGATATACACAAAATTATGGAATGTATGTAATAGGTATCATGAATCATGGAAATCTCAAAATTAATCAAGGAAATCAGGAAAAAATCAGGGATTTTTTTTTTTGCAAATTTTTCTCGCCACCCTGTTCTATTCCCGTACGTAATTTCTATTTTTTTGGCTGCGTTCATCCTTGGTACTCAAAATTCATTCCAAAATTAAATTATTCATCTTAGCGTGATTTGTCATGTAGTGGTTTTATTAAGCGGTGATCTGACAATTACTCTCCCCAGTGTACAATAAATAATCCGTAGTTTTGGCTTTGTCGTATAAATAGGGACCATACAGAGGTTTCCAAGTTACAAGGAAAGAAATACTGGAAACACAATTCAGCTTTTTTTGTTCTGTCAAAAGGTGCGGATTCAACGTATCGGTTTTCTAAGTGTATCTAAATTTTTTAAATGGCGAAACTCAACAGAAGTATTAATATTTAGTCTCTCAGTAATCGACAGTCGCCAACTGCCCATTGCGCAGAACTAATGCGACATAAAAACCGAACCAACCAACCAATTTCTCAGTTATCTTTTTTAGTTGTAATCCATGGATTGTAATTAAACAAATCACCCAGCATGCATGAAGTCATCTTTGAAATTAGACACGATCTTCTGCAATCATCCACTATCAGCGCCCTTTCATACATGAATTTCCCTTTTCAATTTATCGAAGTTAAAAATAAATTAAAAAGGTCCAGTTTTTTAAATGTTTTTTCTTCTGAAATTCTACAAATTAATAATAATAATATAAAAAATCCGAGTACTAAAAAATTATCCATCGATATTTTCCTGTGAATATTTGAATTAGAGGAAAAAAATTTTAAGACGATAAGCATACTTAAAATTGTAGATTGATAATTAATTAAACAAAGTGATATCAAATTTGTCACTTTATATTAATTAAAAACATTTTATTCAAATAATGATTTGAAATATGATTTTTATATTTGTAGTACAATTAACAAGTAATATAAAAGAAAAAATTTTTAAAGTCAGTTCCTACTTACAAACAATATCGATAAAGTTTTTTTTTTCTTTTTTTTAATAATTTTGAATTAGGAAATAAAAAGTGCGCGTTCAAAATGAAATAAAAATAATTATAAGATAAAAAAACTTTTTATATACCATGTTTTAAATTTTCTAATGAATCATAGAGCTCTTATCAATGTGCATAAAATTTTTAAATTGATAATGACGTCAATTTTTGTGAGATGCATAATTTAACTTTTTATAATTTTTTAATGTTCACGTTTAATTAGATGTATTTATTTTTATGTCGAAAAAAATGAACTCGCATTTATTTATTTTTATTTTTTTTTCAACAATTAAATTATAGCTAATATTTTAATGGCTATTTTAACGCTATTAGGATGTTGTTATTTTCATATTTTAATTAATCATAAGAAAACTAATGAAAAATTCGAAAATCGGACTTCGAAGTATTGTGTTGTCACCGTGTCTGAGCAATCCTAAAAGTTTCAAATTTCTAGCTAGTCGGGAAGTTAGTTAAAAATCGATTGCAAGATTTGTACAAGATATATATAGGGAGAGTGTGAACTAATAGTAGGAATTGAAAAAAGGATAAATTTATTTAAAAATAAAATGTACAAAAAGAAAGCACGACGAAATTATGTATAAAATTAAAATAACGAATTGTTTTGAAGAGTTAGATTAATGAACTAAAGACATAATTTTGAGTGAATTGAATATTTTAGCATAAATCTTCACTTAAAATAAAATAACATTAAATTAACTGCATACTTTCATCAATTTTTTTGTATGCTATTTCGCAGCCTAGTCTTTCTTGTATAAAAATTTATTTGTTGTTGTGTATATATGTTTCTTGTAACATGTTTGTATATTTGTATAATAAAAACTGCATTCATAAATAATGTTCATTATTTATTTTGTACTGTGAAAAAGTTTTCTTGATACAGAAAAATGATGGCCACTTTAAAATATACACAGATTCAAGGTGAAATCAGTTGGAAAATTCTACAAATTTAAAATAAATATACATTATATACATATGTCTAAAGTTTCTCCATTTAAAACTAAAGTCAGACCTACTAAAAACTTTTTTTTTCTTTCTAAATAACAATAATGTGATAAATGCAATTTTTCGTTAAAAATGGGGGGTATTAAGTGGATATAACGTTCTTAAATTCAAATAAGCGAAAAGTATAAGTATAATTGCCCACTAATTAATACTATTTTGATATTATGTTCAATTAAATCAATATTAAATTAGTTATATATTTTTTAATACTTATAAAATTGTCATACCTTAAAATAAAAATAAAACAAAATGAAATAAAAAATAAATAAATATATATATATATATATACGTTGTGATTACTACAAAAAATTTTCTATATTTTTCTATACAATTTCGTGCAGTACATATTAATTAAAATTATTATTTATCAAAATTATTTTCCAGGATTAATGCAGACAATTTTCAATTTAAATAATCTGGTGTGGTACTCACATGACTCTTACCCTGAAATTCAATGCCATAAAGACAGACTGGACTTTAAAGGATAAGATAATGAATACTGTTATACAAACTTTCGTTAAAAACAATTTAAAATAGGCTTCAGAAAAGCTTCATTTGACAAATCCCCCCGTTTTCATATTGTACTTACATATAAAGAGAATTCAAAAGCTGTTATTAAATTTAAATGTTCATTTCAAATTATTCAGACAACTTTCACCCGCACCATTCCTTGAAACTTATCAATTTTCATAAAAGTTTTCAAGTAACAACTTTATATTAACTTCAGAATACAACATTTGAATTGCCTGAAATTATTTGTTTTTAAGGTATTCTGATAAAAGTCATAGACGAAGAGGAAACGTTCTAAACATGACTTCGATATTCAGGGAACTTCAAAACGTGTCAATATATAAAAAATATACGCTAAGTATTTAGGTTTGAAAATACTTTATTTAGCACATGGGTAGTAGGAATTAAATTTAATTTTTGAGCAGTTTTCTTGAACATGGTAAAATAAAGCACTTCCACTAATTACATTCAATAAAAAAGAATGTTTTCGATTAACTGTTGGCAGCCCTGTACATCTTCTAAAAATTATGTACAAACCACATTCTTCACTTAAGTATAATCCTATATTAATAACATATAGCACAGCTTGAAATGCACTTCCATAAATTTCCAAGTATTATCCCACTCTATTCTAGTTCTTTTGTGTAGCCCTGTAAATAAAAGGTGAATGATTTTCATAGCATATTCTACATGAAACATGCTTTTATGTCTATAAAAAAATATATATATTCGTTTCATTTGGCTTAATGCAGTCTATAGACGTTAAACTCTACCTGCAATTTCCCCCATAGACGTAATGTATTTGAAATCTCTTGGATGTCCCTGTACAAGAACCATTTGCTTAATCTCAACGAAAAGTTTAGTGTCGTATCTCTATATGATACAGATTTATAATATCGAGTTTGGACTTCCTGCTACCATTTGTTCTTGAGATATGCTGATTACATACATATACGCAGAAACACACACAGACCAACCGCTAAAAACGTATTTTTGGATTTAGGGGACCTCAAAACGTGCGTATATAACAAAAACTTAATTTCGAAAATTTGACCCAAAAACAATACTTTCTCTACCACATATATGGGTAAGAGAAAGAAAAAAGTATAATACTAAAAGAAGAATAAAAAAAATCAATGCTAAAAATGATACTAAATAATTACAAGATAAAAAGAACATTTTATATACCACGTTTTTATATTTTCTGTTCAATCATATAAACTTGGCAATTCTATGTATTAATCAGTACTTAAAAAAAAATTTTTTTTGATGAATTATTTCATTTCATCAACTTGAAAAAATATGATCAAATGCGTAACAAAGAGAGCAATTATAAAAAAATTTCAAACAGTTATTAATTGAATAAAAATATTAAAAAATGCATTGTCTTCGTGTTCTGAGCTATTCCAAAAGTTTCAAATGTCTAGCTAGTCAGGAAGTTAGTTAAAAATCGATTGCAAGATTTGTACTGGACAAACACAAAAGAAAGCTAGTTAATAAAAACGTGTTAAGATCGATAACTTTGTTTCAAATTATCAGACACATGTTTAAACCATTCATTTTAAAGATAGTGTCGATTTCTTTTGAAACATACCAATATTGAAAAATTTTTACCCTTTTGGGGTAATGCCCCTATATCAGGATTCTTACAAAGAGAAATTCGGATACTAGCAATTTTATGTAGCATTTTTACTTTCTTCTATATGTAATATAGAGAAAGTATTGGATTCGCGAAAATTTTCGAAGTCCACTTTTTGATGGATTTACATGTTTTGGGATATGGAGAACACGAATTAATAGTTTTTAGAAAATGTCTGTCTGTCTGTCTGTCTGTCTGTATCATTTTTTTGTGGACGCTGTATCTCACGAACCAATGAATGAAATTTAACCAAACTTGGTATTTAGTTGCACCCTGACATAAACTGGTGCTGATTAGATTTTGGGATCAATCGCACAATAGGTGGCGTTGTGATCGCATTTTATGCAAATTTTTAACATGGCAGCATAGGACAAAATTCCGTATAAATGGGCATAAAGAGAGTTATTTTACACTTGTGATTGTAAAATTAATATGAATTATTGATAATAGTAGTAGTTAGCTAGGAAAAAAATTTTGCGCATGGGGGGGCATCGGTTCCCCCCCCGGGGGGGAAAATCCCCCCCCGGGAAAGTAAATTTTCAAGATGGGTATCTTTCGAAAGGTCTCGTTGATAATAGTAATAGTTAACTGGGAAAAAAATTTTGTGCATGTGGGGGCATCGGTCCCGCCCCCCACCGGGGGGGGGAAGTTCCCACACGGGGGGGGGGCAAAATTTCAAGATGGGTATCTTTCGAAAGATCTCGTCAATACCTTTAAAACGAATGGTTGAACGATAAATCTGTGATAATTTAAACCAAAGTTAACGATTTTTTTTACTTTTAACAAAAAAAAAAAACAGAAAAATATCGCAATTTTTTTTTTTTTTTTTTTTTTTTTTTTTTTTTTTTAACGAAATTTAACCAAACTTGGTATTTAGTTGGTCCCCGACATAAACTGGTGCTGATTATGTTTGGGGATCAATAGCTCAACAGGTGGCGCTGTGATAGCATTTTATCTAAATTTTTAACATGGCCTCATAGGAGAAAAATTCGTATAAATGTGCATAATTAGAGTTGTTTTAAACTTGTGATTGTAAAATTAATATGAATTATTGATAATAGTAGTATGTAACTAGGAAAAAAATTTTCTGCATGGGGGGGCATCGCTTCCCCCCCTAGGGGGAAAATACCCCCCCAGGGGGGGGGGTAAATTTTCACATTGGGTATCTTTCGAAAGATCAGGTTGATAATAGTAGTAGTTAACTAGGAAAAAATTTTGTGCATGTGGGGGCATCGGTTCCCCCCCCCCCTCCCCCGCAGGGGGGGGGGAAGTTCCCACCCGGGGGGGCAAAGTTTCAAGATGGGTATCTTTCGAAAGATCTCGTCAATACCTTTAAAACGAATGGTTGAACGATAAATCTGTGATAATTTGAACCAAAGTTATCGATTTTTTTTAGTTTTAACAAAACAAAACAGAAAAAAAATCGCATTTTTTTTTTTTTTTTTTTTTTTTTTTTTAACGAAATTTAACCAAACTTGGTATTTAGTTTGTCCCCGACATTAACTGGTGCTGATTATGTTTGGGGATCAATAGCTCAACAGCTGGCGCTGTGATAGCATTTTATCTAAATTTTTAACATGGCAGCATAGGACAAAAATTCGTATAAATGTGCATAATAAGAGTTGTTTTAAACTTGTGATTGTAAAATTAATATGAATTATTGATAATAGTAGTATGTAACTAGGAAAAAAATTTTCTGCATGGGGGGGCATCGCTTCCCCCCCTGGGGGGGAAGTACCCCCCCCGGGGGGGATAAATTTTCAAGATGGGTATCTTTCGAAAGGTCTCGTCAATACCTTTAAAACGAATGGTTGAACTATAAATCTGTGATAATTTAAAACAAAGTTATCGATTTTTTTTCACTTTTAACAAAAAAAAAAAAAAAAAAAAAAAAAAAAAAACTTAGAAAAAAAAATTGTACTTTTTTTTTTTTTTTCTTTTTTTAAATATTGTTACTGATTGAATATGTATAGGTAAATATAGAAGAAAGTCTTGTGGTGGCCACAACATACTAGTTTAAAGTAGATAATGCTAAAATTAAATGGTAATAAAGAAAATGGTATCTGCCCTAGATTATATATATATATATATATATATAAGTTGACTATTCCTAATTTAAATACATTAAATTTAACACTGAAAAATTAAAAATAATTCTCATTATATACATTTACACGAAATTTTGTTCTATACTGCTGTATTAAAAATTATGAAAAATGGTATGACAACACCACCTGTTGAGTAATTGATCCCTAAATGTAATCAGCACCAATTTAGGTCAAGGTCCAACTAAATACCAAGTTTGATTAAATCTATTTCATTGGTACATGAAATACAGCGTCCACAAAATTTATGAAACACACGCACACACACACACACACACATACAGAGAGATAGAGAGAACATTTTTACTTCCTTCTATACTCAATAGAAGAAAGTATTGGATTAGTAAAAGTTTTCGACCTCGGGCTTTTGATGGATTTACACGTTTTGAGAGGTGCAGAACACGATTTGAACATTTTTAGAAAATGTCTGTCTGTCCGTCTGTCTGTTTGTGTGTGTGTGACAAAATTTTGTGGCAACTGTATCGTAGGAACTACTGCACAGAATTTCATACAAATTGGTATGTAGTTACACCTTGACTTATCGTCGTGCCTATCAACTTTTGGTAAAAATTGCCTTACAGGTTGCTTTGCCATCTCGCTTTTTCTAAATTTTTAACATGGTGTTATAGGACGAAATTTTGTATAAATGTGCATAAAGAGAATTATTTTTTAATAATCATTATGAAATTTACAAGATTTATTTATAATAGAGATAGTCAACTGAGAAAAATATTTTGTATATGTAGGAGCATCGCTTCCCCCCTGGGGCGGGGAACTTCCCCCTTGGAGGGGAATAAATTTTCATGATGGGTATCTTTCAAAAGAGCTCGCCAATACCTTTTAAATGAGTGGTTGAACCATCGATGTGCGATAACTTAAAATAAAGTTATCGATTTTTTTTTAATTTTTAACATTTTTTTTTTCTTTGTGTGATATCGAGAATAAAATAAACTTTTTTTGAATATTTAGTGTTATACTACTTCTCTAATATGGAAATCGTATTGCATTACCATGGAAAATAATTTTTTTAAATAATGTTTTTAATAAATTATTTTTACTGAGTGAATTTGCATAGGAAAATATAGAAGAAAGTCATGTGGTGGCCACAACATTCTACTTTAAAAGTGAACAAGTCAGGTTCACTTAAAATTTCATATTCGATACCTTTTTCTTATGTAAACAGAAGAAAGTAAAAAAAAAAAAAAAAAAAAAAAATATGGTGTGAAACAACTACACGGCTTCCATTACCCACTATCACACGTATTATATGCATTTTTGAGAGATAATGTAATCAGAAAACATAAAAGTGACCTAAAGAAGTAGAAACATAAAATTTTTCCAGTAAGAGAAACTTATAAAGACATATAAAACGAAGCTTACATATAGCGAGGTAAAAAATAAGAGAAAAAAATCCGTACAACCGTTTTTAAAGGAACGCCTTTGCAAGGCCTGAAATTGAGCTATTTATACAGGACGCCTATCAATTTTCCTGAACTAACCAACTATATCATTCGAAAGGACATCTAATAGAGTGTTTATATAGCTAGTTTGAAGAAAATCGTTAGAGCCGTTTTTGAGATACGGACTTCCGGTCCCACTTCCGGTTTCCGATGTCCCACTTCCGGTTAAACTCAATTATTGACAGGAAAACAATAATTACATACAAAAGCATATTTAAAAGTGAGTTAAAATGGCGAGTTTGAAAAAAATCCGTACTACCGTTTTTAAAGGAACGCCTTTGCGAGGCCTGAAATTGAGCTATTTTATACAGGACGCCTATCAATTTTCCTGAACTAACCAACTGTATCATTCGAAAGGACATCTAATAGAGTGTTTATATAGCAAGTTTGAAGAAAACCGTTAGAGCCGTTTTTGAGATACGGTCCCACTTCCGGTTTCCGATGTCCCATTTCCGGTTTTTCAATTTCCACCAAAATTTGGAAATTTTATCTGTACACCAGACGTATTTTAATTCTAAAGTTTCGTAGCTCTATCTTTATTAGTTTCTGAGCTATAATAGCCAGAAGATTCTCTACGTACATACATACACACACACACACACACACACACACACACACACACACACACATACATACACACTGACCAATTGCCAAAAACCACTTTTTTGGACTCAGGGGACCTTAAAACGTGTAAATCAGGTGAAAACCCGATATCGAATTTTCAGACCGAATACAATACTTCCATTTCCTACGGTAGTAGGGTAATGGAAGTTAAAAAAATAGCATGTGAATTGGTTGTTGATTATGAAGATAAAACCGATAACAAGGAAAAAATAACTCAAATTATCATAGGTTAGTTTATTTAAATTAATAAAATGAGAGGATGTCACATTTTGTTATTCACTCTTTTTTTTCACAATATGAAAGAAATATGTACCTGAATATTATACATCTGCTACCAAATAAATGCATCAATATGAAACTCGAATGACCAAAGATGGGGAAAAAAATAAGACATATTTTCGTAAATACTAATGAGAAACTATCACAGTTCCGGAAACAGTCAATTTGACAGCCTTTCCTGTAGGTAATTTTGTTAATGAAAATCAGAGTTTTAACAAAAACAAACATTTCAAAAATTGAATGAGCTATTTGTAAGCCTCTGCCAAATGCCTGATTTGTCACGCGGTAATAAAGCCCTAAAAGTCAGTTATCGAGCTTTTATTTTATAGGGCAACTTACATAGAAATTTTATAAATATTATTACAATTGTCGTTATTTAAACTTTAACATACAGTCGGTAACAAAAGTGTTCGAACACTAGCGAAAATTCCTATGTAAAAAAAGTACACTTCATACGGTTTTGGTTAATAAATCCTTGTCGAATCCTGGTCTTGGGATGAGCATGATTCGACAAGGATTTATTTAACAAAACAGTATTAACTCTACCTTTTTTACATAGGAATTTTTGCTAGTGTTCGGACACTTTTGTTACCGACTGTACATAGAAAATTTTCTCTTTTATTTTTTTCTAATAATGAGCCCCCCCCCCCCCCCCCTCCTCAACAGTGGTCGAGATGTTATGCTCTCAGAGTTGGTAGGCGAAAAGTACAGGTTCGAACCCAGGTTTCGCTCGTCGACCTAGCTGTTCAGAGTTTTTCGTTTTCTTCGAGAGTCCGTGATTATGGGTTAACACACTTTAAAAAGACCCCTGTGAATGGCACACCACTAGGCCTAAGAACCTCGTGTAGTCAACCGGCCTTAACCACCTCCATTTACACGAATGACATTATTAACCCGTTAGCGCCCAGTGTCCTCATTTGAGAACAGCTAATAAAATGGCACCTATATTTTTTGTGTTTTCTTAGAATAATTTCTGTTTTTTAGTGACAGTTTATAGCGACACTCTGAATGTTCCCTGAAAGTTTTATGTGCCTACTATTAATTATTATTTCATAATTTGGATAGTCATTTTATGATTTTTCATTCGTCGCACATATATTTGCTTTTTGCGCAGGTATACTAACTTAAATCAAGTTGAATAGTAATATGTATTATAATACTTTACTTTCGAGATCTTTGTCAACATATAATAGGAAATTAACCTGTTATTTCAAAGTTTTTCTATCTCGAAGTTCTCTCACTAGAACACTAAACGTCAATAAATGAGGATAGGCTTTAAATTTAAAACTATCAGAAGCATTGTTTAAGTTAATATATTTTACAGTTAGTTGTCTATATTAATTTAGAATTGAAACAATCAGCTAATAATATTTTACAAAAGTAATTCGGGCGTTAACGGGTTAAATGATGATTTGTTATTAAATGAAACTAACCTTTTAATTATTTATTTACTTTTTAAATATTTAATAACCAACCAGTATATGTATGTAAGTCTACAATTGCAGTGAAAAACGTCATATTAGGTTTTACTTGTTTCATTCATACATTTCATTTCATTTCATTTTATTTATTTATTTCATGAGCAAAATTTAGACATAAAACAAAACACAAAAAATACTTTAAGTATTTTATTTAGGATTACTACTTTTTTTTTCGAATTTAATGTTCAAAGAATATTGAAGTTTATTATATCAGATTTCTTCTCAGTAGATTTCTGACAGTAATTTTCTCACATAGCGCTCGTCGACCTAGCCGTTGGGAATTTTTTGCGTAAATGCGGTAGAGGTCTGCACGGGCCGGACTTTCGGCCCTAGCCCGAGCCCGGCCCGGCCCTCGGGCCGAATTTTTCAATTTGCTCTCGGGCCGGGCCGGGCTCGGGCTCAATATTTTTTGTGTGTACTCGGGCCGGGACGGGCCTGAAAGAAATTTTGAGCCCGAACCCGGCCCGGCCCGAATCTTTTTCTAAATTCCTCGTTAATCAACGAAAAAGGAAAATGATAAAATGCTTTTTCAGTCATTTATTTTACATAATTTTACAGTCTGCTATGTCACATAATTTTTTTTTTGGCTAAAAGGTGTCTGTAACTACAATTTAAGTGTCTATCAGCTTGACTGTTCGTGATCTGATTTTCCGCAAATATTTTAAACATGTCTCGAAATTAATATATTTCATTTAAAGTAATATTAGATGGTTTCTAATTCAAAATAATATGCATGTTACTACCACTTTGCGCACATGTAACAAACAAAAGAAATTAGATACGTTACTGTATATAAGTCTTTGTTTTCTATGGTCTGTAGTGTTTAGGTGGTATGAAGGCTATAAAAATCCTTCCGTTGTAACTTTTCCTCTAAGGCTTCTTTTTCTTTTCTCCGGGGCACTGGATGAAAGTAGCATCAATTTTAGCATGTGCAAAAGCATCTTTTCTTTTGAATATGGTTGGATTAGCAATAAAGTTTAGTTTACCTTATCACATGAAAGATTTGGATACATTACGGTATATAACAGGAAGTGGCTGAAAGTGTACTTTTAGTACTCTTAATCATTTTAAATATCTTCCTATATTGTTTGAAGAATGCTAATATTTTCGATTTGACTTTCTGTCTGCCTTTGTGCCTTCTGTACGTCTGTAATAATGAAACACCGTTTATATATAAATATCTTGTAAACATTCAGCAGTTTTGTTAAAGAACATTCTATTGCTTAGCTATATAAAATCTCTGCAAAACACATTCTAAAAATCTTTTTCGTAGAAGGACTTTTTTTTTTTGTAATTTTACATATTTTTGAATCGGGTCGGGCCTGATTTTATCGCTTTTTGTCCGGGCCGGGCCGTACAGTAGTAAAAAAGAAAAGGGCCGGGCCGGGCCTGCGCCTAATTTTTCGATTCCATACCGGGCCGGGCCGGGTAAGCAAACCTTTCAAGCGGGCCGGGCCCGGGCCTGAAAATTTCTTCCCGTGCAGACCGCAGACCTCTAAAATGCGGACTAGAGGACCTTTGAAAAAGATCCCCAACGGAAGGCACTCTAAAAATTCATAATTTCTTTAAGAAATTTTCAGTGACGCCATCTAGTATCTTTAAAAGTATTAAACTTCAAATTCGGATTTTAAATGATATTTTTTAGAAAATAAATAAAATAATTTCTTCTTACGACAGTAATAAGGAATTTCATTAATCATTTTTTATTAACTTAATTTATATCCATTTATTTTCATTTATTTTTTAATAGAAATCATATATTAGCAGAGATTAATAAAAAAATGTTTTAAATGGATCGTGTACAGTGACGCACAAAAGTATTATATTACTTTACATCTATGAGTAAAATATTTGGTAAGAGGAATTTGATAAATTTAGACAACACCAATTAAAAGGAAACAAACATATGTAATTTTTATGGGGATGAAAACATATTTCACATGGAATATGGTATGAAAAAAATTTATCCTTCAGTTACAGGGTCACACAAATGATTTCCCGTATATCAGCATTATTAGGTTTAGAAGCGAGTAGAAATGCATTGCAAATTACATCTTGACTACTTATTTATTTGTTAAATATTATCATTATTATTTTGTGTTGGGTAAATTTAATGCGAATAGTGAATATAATATATAGTTGATGTACAAGACTGCTCAAAATTACCAGAATATGTTTCAAAGAACGATGCAATCTGAAATTTTCTAAACAATTTGAAATAAACTTTTTAATTTAATGACAGTTTTAAATGTTATGAGAGTACAGTATAGCTACAGCATCTAAATTTGTGGTTGAGAGTAAGAGTGGCGTTAGCTCCTCCTCACACAAATATGTACTTCAAGTGCATGCAACTGTTTCTGAAATAAATTTCAACTATTGTTTAAAGTACTTTGTAAATATTAAAATACAGAACTCTTATATTCCATTTTAAACTGCAATGATATGTCTATATTAATGTAGGATAATCGTAGGTAGAATTTTTCTATGTAAAAATTGCATTTCTTTTCTCATTATCAAAATTTGCTGCTGCCATCTAGTGTCATAAAAATGTATCTTTTGTTAAAAATTACTCAAAAGATTAACAATTTTTAATTTTTTTTACTGCTAAAAGGGAGGGACCCCACCAGTGCTCGAGCGATTCTGCTTTCAAAGCTCGTAGACGGAAAGTGTTGGGTTCGATCCCAGGTTATACTTGCCGACCTTTCCGTTCGAAGTTTTCCTTGGCTTTAATTCCTCGCGTAAATGCGGATTAGGGCGCCCTAGAAAGGACCCCCCCACCCCCTTCAATGGGGGGACACACCACCTCAGGTCTAGAACCCTCATATTATCAATATGGTCTTAATCCCAAACATTCTACATTTTAAGAGGGGTGCCGTGTTCGGTCCCAGGTAGCGCTAGTCGGCCTAGCCGTTCGAAAGTTTCCTGGTATTCTCCGAAACTCACGAGAATATGAGCTATAGCCCATAGAAATAGAAAGACCCCCATAGAGGACACACCATTCATGTCTGGGACCTTTCCGTAGTCAATTGAACTTAATGCTAACACCATCACCATAATAGCCAGCATAAGTTTAACCGATAGATATCAAAAGACCCATTTAATATTTAGTACAGTTTTTTTAGAGAGAGAGAGAGAGAGAGAACATTAAAACAATGAGATTAAAACGAGCTGAATTTAATCTCATTCAATATTAATTCACAGAAATTAAGGGGAACAAAATATATTCATTTGATTCCAGCCTGACTGACCCAATTTTACATGCTTAGAAAACGATTTTTTTTTTTTTTTTTTCAATAGCTCAAATATAGAGAATAAAAATTTCTAAAAATATATTATCAGTCTAAATACGTATATATATATCCTCATATTTGATTACATATACTTATATATATATGTACATGCACACTATATTTACCAATAAATATTTGGACACTTTCGAATTTAGACATTTTGTCAAATATCTAGAAATATTCTGCCTCGAAACTTTGGGAGTATAAAGAAGATGTTATACTCATTTATTTTAACAAAAGTTTTGTCTTGATGAGGAAAAGTGGACCAGTAAAAAATGAAACAAAAGTCAAAATGTTTTGGATCTCCCTGTGAAAAGAAATGCGTGAAATGCGTTTTGACTGTAGTATGTGTTTATGTGGATTCTTCTAATTATCTATAAAAATTTTACGAGGCTACCATATATATTCATGGAAATATAACGGTTTCCTTAAAAAATTGCAAAACAAAATACTACTTTTTAAATTAAAACACGTAGGATATTAGTGCAAAACCATTTTTAAGGAACTTGGCATGCTACATTAGATACAGCATACTGCAATCAGAATGCAAAAAAGCTAAATATCTTACGAAATATGAGCATTTTTATAAAAAAAAAATTTAATTACGCATGCGCAAACTTAAAAAAAAATTCATTTGCATAATTTAACAGCCAAAACTATTGTGCTACATATATGAAAGCCCCAAACAAATATCGTGTAAATTCAAAAAATTATTTGAGATAGAAAATGAACAGCATTTCAGCTCCTCTCAACATAAAAGCTAAACTATACCGAGTTTTACTAACTTTTTTTTTTTTTTTTTTTTTTTTTTTATTCAATCAATACCCAATGATAATACAGTATTCGCTGATTGTAAATAAATATTGATAAAATTCCCTATCATCTTCCTTTTTTTTTTTTTTTTTTGTTTGAGAGGAATTGAAATCCTGTTTATTTAATATCAGGAGACTTGGCGTTGGAATATTAAAACCCGAATAAACTACTATGTCAGAAACGCCAAAGAAAAATATTTGAGATGCATTCAGCTGTTTCGGTAGCCTTAAGCGTACCGTCTTCAGTGCAAAAAGAATTCTGAATCTGGAGAAGTGCTCGTATATATAGGACAGGGACCGAATTTAGTTCAACCAATAGGATTACGGGAAAGGTGGGTAGTGTGGCCAATAGGAATTTAGGAATGTTAGCTGTGTAAACAGTGGAAAAATTAAGAAAATGTGGACTGAATGTAAAATTTCCAACAATCAGACAAATAGGGAACAGCGAAATCACAATTTACAAGGTTTTTAAAATTTTTATAAATATGAAAAACTTCAAAGAAGTCGAGTTCATGAATGGATTTAAATAATAACAGGAGATTTGGCGTTGGAAATCTATTAAGCTTATACGGGCTTTGTTGTGTTATTGGTCTTCTGCTCATATTGTTACTGAGCAACCTGGTCTGAGAAGCCTCATATGAGGGGGAGATTAGGTCAGTAATATTTTGAGCCATTTTCTTCATAAATCCATTCATGAATTCGATTTCTTTGAAGCTTTTCATATTTATAAAAATTTAAAAAACCTTGTAAATTGTGATTTCGCTGTTCCCTATTTCTCTGATTGTTGGACATTTTACATTCGTTCCACATTTTCTTAATTTTTCCACTGTTTACACAGCTACACATTCCTAAATTCTTATTGGCCACACTCCCCACCTTTCCCGTAATCCTATTGGTTGAACTAAATTCGGTCCCTCTCTATATATACGAGCAATTCTCCAGATTAACAATTCTTTTTGCACTGAAGACGGTACGCTTAAGGATACCGAAACAGCTGTATGCATCTCAAATATTTTTCTTTGGCGTTTCTGACGTAGTAGTTTATTCCTGTTCATTTAATTTCTCATAACTTTTGAATTTACACGATATTTGTTTGGGGTTTTCATATAAATAGCTTACTACTTGTAGCTATTAAATTATGCAAATGAAATTTTTTTAAAGCTTACGCATGCATAGTTAAAAATTATTTAGTAAAAATACGAATGTTTCATAAGATACCTAACATTTTTGCATTTTGATTGCAATGTGCTGTGTCTAATGTAGTACGCCAAATTTCTTAAAAATGACTTTGCACTGGGTCTAATATCCTAAGTGCTATAATTAAATAGCTTGCTGTGTCACCCACACGACTTTCTCTTACCTTGAAATTTAATACTATAAATACATTTTGGATATTAAGAGGTAACATAATGAGTACTGTTATGTATATCTATGTTAAAACAATTCAAATTAGGTTTCGGAAGAGTTTTATGTGATAATTAGTTGTGTGAGATGGGCGCTACGGTACCCCTCAAAACCCCCGTTTAATTACTACATCTTTATGTATATAGAATTTAAATCTGTTATTAAAATTAAAAGTTCACTTAAAATTATTCAGAGGATTTTCACGCGCAACATTTCTAGAAACTTATCAATCTTGATCAAACTTTTCCAGCAACAAACTTATGTTAACTTCAAAATACGAAATTTGGATCTCCTGAAATTATTCTTTTTTAAGTCACTCTAAGGGACACAGACAAAGATCAAACGTTAAAAAAAAAAATGACTACGGTAATCAGGAAGCCTCAAAACGTGTAAATATACAAAAAACAAGCGATGAATATTTAGCTTAAAAACATACATTATTTATCATATCTCTATGCGCAATTCATTTCAATTCCCGAACAGCTTTCCTGGAAATGGTAAAATATTATAGTAAAGCACATCCACTAACAACTAAAAAAAATGTTATTGCTTAAATATTTGCAGCCCTGTATATCTTTCGAAGATTATGTACAGACCACATGGTGCACCTAAATATAATCCTATAGTAATAATGCATGGCCTAGTCTGAAATACACTTCCACCAATTTGCAACTATTGTCGCACTTTTATCTAGTTCTTTTGTGTAGCCCTGTAAACGAACAGTGAATGATTTCCCTACCATATTCTACGTGAGATATATTTTTATGCATATAAAAAATATATATTCGTTTCATTTGGTTTAGTGCAATCTATAGACGTTAAACTCTACTTACCTGCAGTTTCCCCTATACACGTAATGCATTTGAATTATCTTGGGTGTCCCTGTACACGAACCATTTGCTTGATCTCAACGAAAAGTTTAGTGTAACATCCCTATATCATATACATTTAGAATACCAAGTTTGGACTTTCTGCTATAATTTGTTTTTGAAATATGCTGATAACACACACACACAGACCATTTGCTAAAAACATGATTTTTGGTTACAGGGGACCTCAAAACGTTTAAATATAACAAAAACTCACTTTCGAAAATTTGACTCAAAAACAATACTTTCTCTACGATATAGGTAAGAGAAAGTAAAAAGTGGTATTTTGTTTTGCAATTTTTTAAAGAAACCGTTATATCTCCATGAATATATGTAGTAGCCTCATAAAAATTTATGCAGCTAATTAGAAGAATCCTCCTAATCATAAACTACAGTCAAAATGCATTTAAAGCATTAATTTTTACAGGATGATCCAAAAAATTTTGATTTCTGTTTAATTTTTTACTGGTCCCCTTTTCTTTTTCAGGACAAAACTGTTGCTAAAATATATGAGGTATAACATGTTCTTCATACTGTGAAAGTTTCAAGATATAACTCGCCAAGAGTTTTTCTAGATATTACACAAAATGTTTAAATTCGAAAGTGTCCAAATACTTATTCGTAGATAGTGTATAATGAAATATAAAGAGTATTTTAAATATTATTTTTAATTTGAATTTTCCGAAAAAAAAAAAAAAATCTTTTAATACCAAGGCAAAAGTAATCATGATTGATCCACCTTTTAATTACTTTATTAAAAATTTCGTTCCAAAATTTGAAGATTAATGGGAAAGAAAAAAAACATTTATTATTTGCTTTAATCTTATACTATTAAGTGAGCAATATTTGTATATATATATGTATATTTCACTGTTCTCGAAAACGGTAGCTCGGACAGTCACGTGATTTAACACAAAGGTGCCCCACGAAAGATAATTGTACACATCGAAGTCAGATTTTCGAATTTTTGATTAGGTAGTTTTCTTTTAATTAATAAAAATATGAAAATAAAACTTCCCATTTCTATAATGACGCAGAATGGAGAATCTTAAGGAAGATTTGATTGGTGTATTTGTTTTTCATTGATTTGAGTGTATTTTACATTGAACTACAGCTGCGTTATGAGGAATTACAAGAGATTTGATTGGTTTATTTGATTTTCACTGATTTGAGTGTATTTTACGTTCAACTAGAGCTACGTTATGAGGAATTACGAGAGATTTGATTAATTTATTTGATTTTCATTGATTTGAGTGTATTTTACGTTGAACTAGAACTACGTTAGGAGGAATTACGAGAGATTTGATTGGTTTATTTGATTTTCATTGTTTTGAGTGTATTTTACGTTGAACTAGAGCTCTACGTTATGAGGAATTACGAGAGATTTGATTGGTTTATTTGATTTTCATTGGTTTGAGTGTATTTTACGTTGAACTACAGCTCTACGTTAAGAGGAATTACGAGAGATTTGATTCGTTTATTTGATTTTCATTGGTTTGAGTGTATTTTACGTTGAACTACAGCTACGTTATGAGGAATTGCGAGAGATTTGATTGGTTTATTTGATTTTCATTGATTTGAGGTAGGGGTGTTCAGTGATATTTTTTTGGTTTTAACATGCTTGACAGGGATTGCTGCAAAAACGAGTTTCGAGCGTTTTCAGATTCATACACAGCGAGGTAGGGGTATCCAGTGATGTTTCTTTTGGTTTTAACATGCGGGATAGTGATTGCCGCAGAACCAAGTTTCGTGCGCTTTCAGATTCATGCACAGCAAGGTAGGAATGTCCAGTGATTTTTTTTTTTTTTTTTTTTTTTTTTTTTTTTTTTGGGGGGGGGGGTTATTTGCGTGAAACGTACATACGTGCGTTATAGTGATTGCTGCGAAAACGACTTACGTGCGTTCTCTGATTCGACCATTCATCAAATAGTGACTTTTGCTGTACGAGTAACAGCTTCAACTGTTTCCAGAATATTTGAACAATTAACATTTCTATTTGACTGTTTTCGAGAATATTCGTTTTAATAATAGTTTTGTTGCACAGATTCAAGAATTTCAAAAAATGTTTGATATTGTCAAGGAGATTCCATACTAAAACTGTGAAGAAAATAGTCGCCAATCGAAATCGCATATAAATTTGTTTTTTTGCTCAGATATACCAACTTAACCCTTTGCGGCGCAAGACAATTCGGATCATTTAAATTATACTGCCACCGGAATTCATGAACTAAATTAAACTAAAAGAAATTTTAGATTTTAAGGTTAGAAAAACCGGCCTTTTCTGATATGTTATAAACGTAAGTTTTTGCTAAAAAATTTCCGGGATGAATTTTTGCAGCTGGATCTTAAATTTTGCGTCCTCGCAGCGAGGACAGCGCGCGTTAAGGGGTTAAGTGCAGTTGAATAATCTATATAAAATTTCTCTAACGTGGACCAGTTTCAATTATTTTTTGTCCAAACGATACGATACTCGAGGATAAAAATTTATATTTATACATGAACAATATTTAAGCACGCGGACTTAGGGACTAATAAGAAAAAATGACGACATTTATCAGATGAGATTATTTTACGAAAAAAAAATGTATTTTTAACAGTTCTTTCTTCAGAATCTTTGCAAGCGTCATTTTAAACCTAGCAAAGCAATATTTTAAAGACATATATAGGATATGAACTTTTGTGCCATAAATTGACTAAAAAGCACAATAATAAAAAATGTAATCAAAATAGGAATTATTTTATTTTATTTGTTTATTTATTTATTTTTACCCCCCCCCCCCAAAAAAAAAAAAAATAAATAAAAAAAAAAAAAAAAATAAAAAAATAAAAAAAATAAATAAATAAAAATAAAATAAAATAAAATAAATAGAAAATAAAATAAAATAAAAATAAAAATAAATAATAATAATAATAAACTAGTTGGCATAGGTGGACTCTGCTCAGTTCCCCATCATATGTGTGTTCTCATAAATTTCTTGTACAGAACTTATTATATACATGTTAAGAGAAATGAATTTGACCAAACGCTAACTTACGAATTTTTACTTTCTTCTATATGTAATATAGAGAAAGTATTGGATTCGTAAAAATTTTCGACCTCGGGTTTTTGATGAATTTACACGTTTTGAGAGCTGTAGAACACGATTTGACCATTTTTAGAAAATGTCTGTCTGTCTGTCTGTCTGTCTGTCTGTCTGTGTGTGTGTGTGTGACAAAATTTTGTGGCAACTGTATCTCCAGAACTACTGCACAGAATTTCATACAAATTGGTATGTAGTTGTACCTTGACATAAATTAGTGCCTATCAACTTTTGGTAAAAATTGTCTTTCAGGTTGCGTTGCCATCCCGCTTTTTCTAAATTTTTAACATGGTGATATAAGACAAAATTTTGTATAAATGTGCATAAAGAGAATTATTTTTTAGTAATCATTATGAAATTTACAAGAATTATTTAAAATAGAGATAGTCAACTGGGAAAAAAATTTTGTATGCGTAGGAGCCTCGCCCCCCCCCGTGGGGGGGAAGTCCCCCCTCGAGGGGAGTAAATTTTCAAGATGGGTATCTTTCGAAAGGTCTCGTCAATACCTTTAAAACGAATGGTTGAACTATAAATCTGTGATAATTTAAAACAAAGTTATCGATTTTTTTTACTTTTAACAAAAAAAAAAACTTAGAAAAAAATCGTTTTTTTTTTTTTTTTTTTTTTTTTTTTTTTTTTTAACGAAATTTAACCAGACTTGGTATTTAGTTGGCCCCTGACATAAACTGAGGCTGATTAGATTTGGGGATCAATCGCTCAACAGGTGGCGCTGTGATCGTATTTTTTCTAAATTTTTAACATGGCAGTATAGGAAAAAATTTCGTATAAATGTACATAATGAGAGTTATTCTTAACCTGTGATTGTGAAATTAATATGAATTATTGATAATAGTAGTAGTTAATTAGGGAAAAAATTTGGGGCATCGCTTCCCCCCCTAGGGAGAGGTACCCCCCCCCCCAGGGGGGGGGGGGTGTAAATTTTCAAGATCGGTATCTTTCGAAAGGTCTCGTCAATACCTTTAAAACGAATGGTTGAACTATAAATATGTAGTAATTTAAAACAAAGTTACCGATTTTTTTTACTTTTAACGAAAAAAAAAAAAATGAAAAAAATCGTTTTTTTTTTTTTATATATATATTGTTACTGCGTGAATTTGTATAGGAAAATATAGAAGAAAGTCTTGTGGTGGCCACAACATACTAGTTTAAATTGGAAAATTCATACTCTATGGTATTCGTGCCAGTAACCTAAATAATATTTCGAAAGTGGTTTGACATTCTTAAGATGAAAATATCCCTCAAGATTTACGTTTATGTGAAATTTTGTTCTATTCTGCCATGTTAAGAAATTCGTAAATTTCCAATAACTTACGAAATTTTTATACTGAAAAATTCATAGTCGTTAATGTTCATGCCAGTGTCCTAAATAATATTTCAAAAGTAGTCTGACATCTTTACGATGAAAATATCTCCCAAAATTGACGTTTATGTGAAATTTTGCCCTATACTGCCATGTTAAGAAATTCGTAAATGTCTAATAACTTGCGAAATTTTCAAAGTAGCATATTTATAGTTACTGATGTTCATTCCGGCATCAAAACTGATATTTTAAAACTGGTCTGACATTTTTACAGTAAAAAGTTTCCATTTAATGCACGTTTAAGTGAATTTTTGTCCTATTCTCCCATGTTAAGAAAATAGTAAATTTCGAATAACTTACGAAGTTTTTTAATTCGAATGTTGCAAATGAATAGGGTTCTTGCCAGTGTCGAAAGTAATATTTTAAAACTGATCTGACCTCTCTGCGACAATTTGTTCGTGAGATATCGTGTACACAGACTAACAAACTAACGGACTAACACACTAACCCATTAACAGACTAACCCACTAACAGACTAACACACTAACAGACACCATACAAATTTTGTCATTTTCGGATTCCTCACACTTGAAAACGTATAAAAAAGTCAAAAAACCGAGGTCGAAAATTTTCACGATTACCTAAGTTCCCCATACCAAGTATGATGGGGAACTAAAAGTTATTGCCAACATGACGACAAAAATTTAAAAGGAGTCGTGGGAGTCCTATATTAAAACTGTACTGCCTGCGGAAATATGAAATTTGGGTCGTTAATCCTGAATTGTATTTGGAAACCTTTCTTTGAATTATTTTGGTTTTACTATTGTACAATATTAATTTGGTTTTAAAAATAATTTGGCTTCTGGTAAATTAAAATTTTAATTAGGTGGTGAAATTGGTGCAACGTTTATGAGTTTAAAATTTTAAAGGTAAATAAGAAAAGAAATAAAGTGCGAATATTTCGCACGGGTTTGCTAGTATTATAATACTTTACTTTCCAGCTCTTTGTCAGCATAAAATAGGATATTAATCTGTTATCTAGAAGTTTTGTATGAAAAGTTTTTCCTCTAGAACACTAAACGTCATCAAATAAGGATAGGCTTTAAATTTAAAACTATCAGAAGAATTGTTTAAATTTAATATATTTTACTGTTAGTTGTCTATATTAATTTAGAATTGAAATATTCATTAAAATATATTTTGCATTAGGGCGTTAACGGGTTAATCACATTTCTTGCAAAAGTAGATGCTATATGTAAGCATTATCAATATCATTAAGTACAACAAAATAATATCATTAGATTTTCATTAACTTAATTGTTTTTATAATTCAATAATTCATTAGTAAAAATAATATTATTTTGCGTCTTGTGAGTTATTCTGTCAGTCGTGTAACGAATTACTTATACATATGTCTGAGTATCTCATATGAAAAGAAAATTAAGTTTTTTTAAAGTACCTATTATTAATTTTAAGATACCTTATACTTAAAAAAAAAAAAAGTAAAAAAATAAAATAAAACAAATAATGAAAATAAATAAATAAAGGAACTTACGCTCTTTTCAAATCATTGCTGTGTTGAGTATTATTTTCTTCCTCATTCCTTAGAGTTAAACCCCTTTAAAATGCGTCGTAGTTTATTACCTTATAAATTTTTCATTTCTCAGAAATTCAGTGATATGATTGCTTTTATGATAAGTTTGACAATTTTATAAATATTTTACATCACTAAAGTGCTCTTTTCGTGATGCTATTTGATTTCAAAATCTCAAGTTGTTTGTTTTAAAACGCAATTTTATGATCTAACCTGTTCCGCTGACACTAAATTATTTATTCTCTTTTGTGATTTTTATTTTTATATTTAGAATATGGGAAATATTCGAAACTATTTCCCGTCTAACTTTCACACGATCTTCCTTTGAATGTCAACGGTTCAAATAGTAGTTTGTTCGATCAGGCGTTGATTGTCTTCTTGGAGGGAAAAGCCAGTGATCAGTTCGTGAATACAGACGTTGTTTGCTTGGAAGAAATAATTTTGTCATGATCTAACAATGTAGTTTCAGTAGTAGGAAACTTCCGGAAACTATAAATCAGCATCTAAATTTAAAGCGGCTTTCACTGTTGTCTGTTGTTGCCGTTTTACTACTTGTAATAATAATAATAATAAATAAATAAATAAATAAAACGTTATAACTAGAACTCAGAGTGCAGAGAGCAGGGGGAAGGAGGCAGAGTCCCACCCCAAAGTTGAAAAGAAATAGTTCATCCCATCGACTGATATACTAATTAAGCTTTTGTCAGAGGGCTTTTATTTTTCATAACTGTTGTCGAATGGCAGATAAGTCGACTAAAAATAGTATTTGACTAGTGGACAAATTTCTTTTGACCTTGACTTCAAAGCTCAATAAAGGTACTCCAGTTGATCATTTGGTAGATAATCTAGCTGATTTTGTTTCCAGTTGGCCTTTATTTTGACATAAATTTTCAAAACTACAAACAGGCTGATTGAAGAGTCGTCTTGTTTACAGTTGGAAAAATTCAATCGGTACATCTATCGATAGGTCGATTAGGGCGCCTTTATTGAAGTTTGGAGTCAAAGTCAAAAAGACTGATCCGGCTGTCGATCTGTCAGTACATTTTTAAGATGAATTTTTGGAGCTTATTTCTGCTCCAACGACCAATAAAAAAATTTACCTATTCAGGGATAAAATGATTGAATTTTTTCACAGTTGACTTTTAGTTTTTAGTTCCCATGAAATTAAATTCTGTAGACAGAACGGCTGAGAAAGTACTTGGTCGTCGGACAAATTTCTTTTCAAATTCAGCTCTAAAGTAAAATAAATAAATAAATAAATAAATAAATTATTTTATTGACAGATAACTCGGTTGATTATTTAAACGTAAACTTCAATTCTGATAAAAACTTTCAAAATTCTAATAAGTTGGCAGAAAAAGAAGAAGCTGGACATTGGATGAATTTCCTGTTACTTTCTTCTATATATATATTCGAAGAATGTATAGGATTCTTGTAAATTTTCTAATTGGCCTTTATTTTTTATAAAATTTTTAAAAAACAAGCCGACTAAAAGGCGTGCTTGTCTGTCCAGTCACAAAGCTTTTTAAAAGAACCACAGTCCAGCCTAAGCTATACTGACCAAATGTCCCCATTTTCTGGGGACAAATGGGGACTTCCTTTTTTGTTTTTTTTTTGTTTGAAGGCATTTTTCAAAGTTTTAAAAAATTGTAGAAAATAAACTATTAATCAATAATACTTTATTTTTAGTCCTTATTTATAAGGAATGAAAAATATATCCACAATTGGATAATTGTAGTAATTTTTAACGCTTCTTTATTATAAAGGTACTTTGATCTGGTTAGCCTACCCTAAGCCTAATCATGCCAAAAGTGTCTGACGATGGACAAAAGTTCGTATAATGAGTATTAATCCCCTTTCCTGAATCTACAGTCACGAAAACTTACATATTTTTGACGCATTAAAATACTTTATACACTGCTCGACAATGAAAATGCAACACAAAGAAGGAATGATAATAACAGAATGAAATTTGTTGGACACATACATTATAGTAGGAAGAACAATTGATTAAAATTTCAGGAAATTTGGAGTAATATGTACTGAGAAAACAGTACATAAAACAGCGACCTCTGTGAGCAATAACAGCACATATCTGCCTAGGCATTGAATCGAACAGCGATTGGATGACATGCACGGGTAGAGCACTTCATGAAGCTTCAACACGATGCCACAATTCATCGATCGAAGTTACTGGTGAGTGGTGGGGGGCCAGTCGCTTTTCAGTGATTAAACAGTCATTTTCATTGGTGCGAGATCAGGAGAACGCGCTGGCCAGAGTAACAGTCGAACACATTCTGTATCAAAGAATGTCCGGACAATACAAACAACTTGCGGTCGTACATTATCTTACTTAAATTTTGCGCTACGGAGGCCTCGAATGCAAGGCAGAGGGGCGGGCCTTAACTCATCAGAAATTTAATGGCCGCTGTTCAGAGTGCCAGGAATACGAACATGAAGTAATCGAGACGTGTATCCAATGGGAACCCATAACATCATTGCAAATGATGGACAGTATGATGATGTCGAATCCCAGCTGGCAATGTGCATCATTCATAATACCGTTAAATACGGATAAGGCAATCTTGATGCTGTAAACAGGATTGTGATTTGTCTGAAAAGTGACTTTACGCCATTCCTGCGTCCAGGTTCATCGTTGATCACAGATTAATGGCGCCGATATCAGTGATGCAGTTTTGAGGGTAATCAGAATTTTGGTAGCCGCACCTGGTAGTCACCACCTGGATTGATGGTATGTTGTACCATTGGATACACGTCCCGGTCACCTCTTGTTTTCATTCCCGTCACTCTGAATACCAGCCATTACATTTCTGTCGAGTTAAGGCCCATAGCTCTGCCCTATGTTCAAGGCCTCCGGAGCGCAACATTTAAGCAGGACAATGCACGACCGCAAGTTGTCCATATTGTCTGGACCTTCATGGATGCCGAATGTGTTCGACTGTTGCTCTGGCCAGCGCGTTCTCTGGATCTCGCACAAATGAAAATTACTGTTTAATCGTGAAAAGCGACTGGCCCCCCACCACTCACCAGTAACTTCGATCGATGAATTGTGGCAGCGTGTTAAAACTTCATGAAGTGCTCTACCCGTACATGTCATCCAATCGCTGTTCGATTCAATGCCTAGGCAGATATGTGCTGTTATTGCTCACAGAGGTCACTGCTTTATGCACTGTTTTCTCAGTACATATTACTCCAAATTTCCTGAAATTTTAATCAATTGTTCTTCTTACTATAATGTATGTGTCCAACAAATTTCATTCCGTTATTATCATTCCTTCTTGGCGTTGCATTTTCAACGTCGAGCAATGTATATATATATCTGTGTATGTGACGATTCTTACTCCGTGTCACATAATATCTATAAAGGAGAAAAGCTTCCACTCATTAACGAGTCCAGAGATTTTAAGCAGTCGTTTATTGGCACTGGCACTTCTTGAACATCTTACAGGTTAATGCCCTGGATTTAGGTCTGAGCAGGTCGAATAGATTTCGTCGTAGCCGAGGACAAAGGCTGCCGCAATTACATCGCGACGCCGTAAATTATCACCTCCCGGGACCGTACTTTGACGTAAGTTACTTTAGCAGGACAGCATACGGAGAGAGCGCTCATCCCCGCATGCTCTCTCTTAAATATTACCCAATCTTGGCGCGAATATTCACTCCTCCTCTCCCTAATTATTGGCTATTAACTTAATGATTGACAGTCCAGCCCAGGCCCGGATCCCCAGGATTAATTAATATGCATTACTTAACCACAAGAAAAGGAGAATTGCACTTACTCAGCACTTTTTTATTCTAAAATCCGTCCAATTCTCGAACTTGCGTTATGAACGTGCATTATAATAAAACTTATTTTACAGGGGAAGCTTTAGAATTAATTTCAAGTTAATAATTTTTAATGGGATTTTCTCCAAGTTATCAATCAATATTAATTTAAAATAATAAAATAATAATTTAAAATCTGACCTCTTTTTGTCCTTTCATATATATATATATATATATATATTAATAGGCAAGCATAAAATTTGTGGTACACGTTTAACATATTAATTACGGGAGTAGAGGGTTGAAAATGGTATCATTCGAAAGGTATGGTTAGCCAGATGTGCAGAATACAAAAATTATTTTCTTGCGATATCAAGAAGGTACTTAAAAATACTTCTATTTTTTATGCATTTCCCCCCATTTTTCCCTTTCATACACGTATTCTTTTCATAGATATAGTAATATATATAGATTTATCATTCCCATGTTATCGTGCAAAGATTTTTGATGCCAGAAAAAAAGCTTTGGAATCAGCCATTAAGTGGTATTGAAAAAAAGAAGAGAGAGAGAAAAAAAAAAAAAAAAGAAAAGAAAAAGAAAAAGAAAAATGAATTTGAAACTGTATCAGGAGTTTTTCATTCACCTTTAGTAAATAAATTATTCATAAATTTTATTTGTTAAAATATTCGTGTGTATTCCCGTGTGTATTCACTCAGGCAAAGACGGCTATATTTTGGTAAAATCGCCGTCTTTTTTTTTCCCCCCCAATGATCAATTTATATATTATTACTATATTTATGATTCTTTTACATTAAAAAATACCTAAAAGTAGAAAGTTGTTAAATCTGGCAATTTATTAAAACTTAAATAAAACCTCTGACACAGTCATTTGTATAACACTCAAAAATTTATACTGATCAAAATAAACGCAAGTTAAAAAAGGATTTGATTTATGAGAGTTCTAATTTTTTTCTAATTTTATTAAGATCTAATTAATTTGAAGACATATTTTTAAGCAAAAACATAATGCATTCCAATTAACTGAAATTGACATTAAAAAAAAAAAAAAAAAAAAAAAAAAAAAAAATGAATTTATTAGTATACGCAAGCGAAGTGATGACTTCACTGGCCGTCCGTGGATGCAAGAAAAAGATTTCCTATGTTAATCGCCCAATGGATTTTTCGTAAAAAATTATTAAAAATCGAAGAAAATTATTTTCCGATTCTAATCACCATATTTGGGTATAGATGTGTATTAGTTATCGTGCGCATGCGTTCGATTAAGTTGTTTTTGCTGTAAAATTGATAAAATTTGAATTTTAAATTTTAAAACTCTAGAAAGAAAAAATGGCAAACTTCCATATTCGATTGAAAACATAAACATTTCATTTCCATAATAAATATTCAACTAATATACTAATTAAAAGGAAAATGGTAAATATTCTATCATAATTTGAAGTCAAATTTGTTTTCAAATGTCTAAATAAAGTGTCTGATATAAGATACTCATATATTGCAGCGGAATAGATTTCATATCTGTCATCCTTGGTGGAAAAAAAAATCGCCAAATTATCTGGCGAAAATATTTAATTCCTTTAAAAAATTATGGTTATTTTAACAACTTATATTAAGAGAGTAATAAATAATATGAAACAATATTTCGTACAATACATATTACGAAAATATACATCTGGCGTGTATGTTTTCGTATTACGTTTTTGATCGCCAAATACAAAAAACGTCAAGGATGACAGAGTTTTGAAATTTAAAACTAAAGTTTTGCGAATTTGATAGCAAAATAACTCAATATAACTAATACATATCTATACCCAAATACGGGGATTAAAATCGGGAAATAATTTTCCTCGATTTTTAATAATTTTTTACAAAAAATCCAATGGGCGATTAACATAGGAAATATTTTCCTTGCATCCACAGACGGTCAGTGACCTCACACTTCGCTTGCGTATTATTTCGATTTAATTGCTCACTATCCCCCCCCCTTTTTTTTTAAGATTGGGGAAACCACTATTCTTGTTAGAAGGTTTTTAATTGAAATTGACTTGGTCATCGTGTCTTCGTGTCACGCTAGTAAACAAGGCGCCTTCATTTTAAACTAAATATAAGCTGTAACGTTTGTCGCTCTGCGGCTCAGTTGGTAAGAGCGTCCCGTTAGTAGCGCAGTGGTTGTGAGTTCGATCCCCGGAAGGTCTAGTGTGTTAACTTTTCTATATTGATTAGTAGAAAAGGTGTCAATTGGTACAAGAAAATTTTTCGTTGCTTACACTAAGGAATTTTTGAGGAGTTTTTTTAAGAAGCATTTTTTATTTATTTATTTATATATTGGAAAACACAAAACATTTTAGATATTAAAAAAGCACAAAATAAAATGTTTTAAGTAAAATATACATAAATTTTTTTTTTTAGAAGCTTTATATATATGTATATATTACTATTATATGAAATTGGATTTGTTATCGGCTTTTTGTCACGTTAAAAAACCAAGACGCTTCCATTATATATTTATTTAAAAAAAAAAAAAAAAAAAAAAAAAAAATGTAAGCAACTCATTGTATCTGTTAATGGATCAGCTGGTTACAGCATCATGTTGACAACGCGAGAGTCATGTGTTCGATCCTCGCCGGGCCGAGGTGTTATTTTTTGCAAATAATTAATAGAAAAAGTGTCAATTGATAAAAGAAAATATTTCGCTGTGTCGTTCACAGTATCCTAATAATTTTTCAAGAGTTTTTTTAACGGCTTTTTATCTAGTTACAAAAAGCACAAAATAAAAATGCAAGAAAAAATAAATAAATATCTTTTTAGAAGCTTTTTATTGAAACTGGAATTTCTCATATATTTCGCTGTGTCGTTCACAGTATCCTAATAATTTTTCAAGAGTTTTTTAAACGGCTTTTTATCTAGTTACAAAAAGCACAAAATAAAAATGCAAGAAAAAATAAATAAATAAATAATTTTTTTAGAAGCTTTTTATTGAAATTGGAATTTCTCATCGTGTCTTCGTGACACGCCAAAAAGAAGGTGCCTCCCCTTTAAAGTAAATATAAGCAACGCATTGCATTCCTCGTTAGCTCCGTTGGTTAGAGCATCATGTTGATAACGGTCGGTTATGAGTTCGATCCTCGAAAAGTCGATATGATAATTTTTGGAGATATTTTATAGAAAAGGTGTTAATTAGTAAAAGAAAGTATTAAAAAAAGAAGAAAAAAAACTCAGTCCAGCAGGAGATATGCGATTGAAATAGTTTAGACCTTAAAAGTGTTAAATTTCCATTTTTCGGGTAAGATATTTTCACCCATTTTAACTGATTTTTATTACATGAAGTTGAATTTGTCATCGCGTTTTCTGTCACGCTAAAAACTAAGACACTTCCACTTAAAAAAAAAAAAAAAAAAAAAAAAAAGTAAGCAATTCATTGTATCTCTATCTCTTAATGGCTCAGTTGGTTAGAGCATCATGTTAATTTCTCAAATAATTAATAGAAAATGTGTCAGTTGATAAAAGGAAATATTCCGTTGTGTACACAATATCCTAATAATTTTTGAAGAGATTTTTAAATAGCTTTTCATCTAGTTACAAAAAAGCACAAAATAAAAATTAATTTAAATAAAAATAAATAAAAAAATTCTTTAGAAGCTTTTTATTGAAATCGAATTTCTCTATCACGTCTTCATGTCACGCTAATAAATAAAGCACCTCAACTTTAAAGTAAGTGTCAGCAGTCCTTATAGTCGCTTGTTGGCGCAGTTGGTTAGAGCGTCAAGTTGCTAATGCCACGGTGCTGAGTTTCATCCCCAAAGGATCGATGTGTTAAATTTTGTAGATAATTAATAGAAAATATGTCAATTGATAAAAAGAAAATTTTCATTGTCTACACAGTATTCTAAGAATTTTTGAAGATTTTTTTAGATACTAAAAGGCACAAAATAAAAAGTTATTTATACATATACATGTATTATTCTTTTAGAAGATTTTTATTGAAATTGGATTTTTATCATCGTGTCTTTGTGTCATTCTGAAAAAGAAGGCGCCTCCACTTTAATGTAAATTTAAACAGCCTTTTTCGTCGCTCGTTAGCGCATTTGATTAGAGCGTCATGGTGATAACGCGATGCTCGTGGGTTCGATCCTCGCAAGCCGATGTGCTACTTTTTGCAGATAATTATTAGAGACGATGCCAATTAATAAAAAAAAATCTTTCATTGTCTACACAGTGTCCTAAGAAATTTTGATAGTTTTTTAAAGAAGCTTTTTTTGAGTTACTAAACGCACAAAATAAAAATTTCAGTAAAAATAAAAATAAATAAATAAATAAATAAAAATAACACTGAAAGTTTTTTATTATTGTGGAGCCCTAAATAGCCTAAAATAAAAAATTATTATTGCAGAGACATGCTATAAAATCATGCTTTAAAATCATAAGTTTCAACTACAAGGAAATTTTAAAGAAAAACATAGATATTTCACTTTGCAAAACATGAAAAATTTTAAATATCCCAAATATTTTAAAAAGCATTCGAGAACAATATTCCTTTTGTATAAGTATTTTTTAGATTTTTCTAGAATGTTCTATGATTTTTTTTGACAGTTCTTAAACTTTTGGTTAGAGCGTCATGCTAATAACGCGATGGTCTCGGATTCGGTCCTCGAAAGACGATATATTACTTTTTTTTCAGATAAATAATCGGGAAAAAAAATGTCAAATGATAAAAGAAAATCTTCCGTTGTCTGCAAAATATCCTAAGAAATTTTAATTAGTTTTTTTAAGAAGCTTTTTCCTTTTTTGTAACTAAAAAGCATAAAATAAAATTTAAGTAAAAAATCATTTTTTAAAGTTAGAAGCTTTTTATTGTGAAGCCCTAAAAAGCATAAAATAAAATTTATTCTGGCAAAGACATGCTACAAAGAAATGAAAGTTTCAACACTAAGAACATTTTAGAGAAAAATATAGGTACTTTCCTTTTGCAAGAGATGAAAATTTTTTAATGTTCAAAATATTTTAAAAAACTTTCGAGACATTTGAAATTTCTGGCCTAACGAATGATTATAGAAAAACTAATAACTAAGAATATTGGTCTCGAAAGCTTTTAAAAATATTTTGAACATTAAAAAATTTTCATCTCTTGCAAAAGGAAAGTACCTATATTTTTCTCTAAAATGTTCTTAGTGTTGAAACTTTCATTTCTTTGTAGCATGTCTTTGCCAGAATAAATTTTATTTTATGCTTTTTAGGGCTTCACAATAAAAAGCTTCTAACTTTAAAAAATGATTTTTTACTTAAATTTTATTTTAGAGTGATTTGAGTTTGTAGTAGCACTGCTGACAGCTTTTGTTATATCTGTGAAAAGTAACCCTCTCTAGCTAAAAAAAAGTTGACACACCACTAATTGAAACGGCATTTCATGTCATTATTATTATTATTATATGTTGAATAAGAGATCGAGAAAAATTCTGGGAAAAAATATATATACAGTTCAAACAAATTCTGGGAAAATATATAAGACGTCTTGATATATATATATATATATATATATATATATATATATATATATATATATACACACAGAAAAATGGAAAATCGAAACTTGTCAAGAAACGTGTCATCTTAGTGATAGTACACGTTTTCCTAGTACATTGACAAATTTGCACAAAATTACGCAAAATTTTAAACAATCAAAACACTACCTGACAATCCCATTTAGTCATGAGACACAAAACTCGTTTTATTTTACCATGTATCTTTAATGTGTTTCGTCTGATGACCCGTTTTGGCTCTAAAACTTGTCAGATGACTAATTTCCCAGGTACAGTTTTCATTTTCCTCAAATTTGACCGGTTAGTCAGATGAGAGAATAAAAATAAATTGTTCCTGTTTTGTCAATTGACTAAGAAAAATTTGTTTGGCTAGTCCAAAAGCTCAGCATTATTATTTTTTTTTCTTTATTATTATTTGTTTATTTATTTTTTGTCTCCTTCTGACAACTTGAGTTAGTCAACCGAAATTGAACAATTTAACCAATCAAATCTGGCGGCATAATGCAATCGCAGAATTCGAAATTCAAATACTTAGATATCTGAAAGTGTGGATCCGTTGATGTCGTTTCGGTTCCGTTTCCATATTTGTGATAATTTTCATTTTAGAAAGAGACCGAGAGATTTTAATTATCTGCGAATCGAGTTTTCGGTCAAAAGTAAGTGCTAAATACTTTATTTTATTGTATATATATATATTTTTTATTGTAAGCTTTGTTAGAATAGTAAATTGTAAATTTGTAAAATTCTAAGCTTTAGCAATCTTCTAACAATATCAATCGTATTTAAAATTTGTTTTAATTTATAAAGTTGTTTAAAACGTATAAATTTTAAAATACGTTATTATAAATCTTAGTTTTGCGTATCGTTGTATTATAAAAATAAGTATTTTAATTTGTCTGAACTATAGATTTTTACATATATTTTTAACATTAAGCTGGTTCAGAAGGTATTTGGATTCCAAGAGATAAAAATTAAAAAAAGATATGGAAAAATGCCATTTATAAGGATTTTGAATAACTCCGAATTCTAAGGTATGTTTTAAAATTATCTTTTGCAACATTTTATCTATCTTATCTCAGAACAATAAAGAATAATATTCATACTTTTTTATAATTATAATTTTTAATGACATGATTAAAAAAAAAAAATTAAAAGGTTCCTCGTTTATCTGTTATTTTTTCTATTTTTTTTTTTTTAATTTCCAGTTCTAAATAAATAAATATATTTTTATAATTTAAATATTTTTGGCAAATGGTTGATAATTGTATGTAATAAAAAATGTCTTTATTATTAAATGTTTGATAACAATTTTTTCAGAACAAATTTGAGCAAAAATGATATGAATTTAATATCACATACTATATTCTTTTCTCAATTTAAAGTTAAATTGTTCTTGTGTACAATATTAGTTATTAGCGATAAATAATAGATGTCTTAGTTAAAATACATATAGATTCAACTTCATGCTACTTGTTGCATTCAAATGATTGATGATTGTAATAAAAGGTTGATATTTTTAGTTATTAAAAATTTGATATATATATATATATTCTTTAGAATAAGTTTAATCAAAAATAATATCAGTTTAAATTATTAGATACTATTAAGTATTTGTTATAAACAAAAGATATCTTGTTAAAAATATGTACTTAATTTCATATTATTTGTTTCATTGAACAAACTGAAAAAGTAAAAGTTATATGCTATAAAAATGAGACAAATTACTATAAAGATACAAAATGCACAAAACATGGGCAAATTTTAACCTTGTACAAAACGAGCCATATAGTCTGAGAAAATAGTGTTCAAAAGTTGAATGACATAATCTGCAGCTAACAGACATTTGTTGATATGTATCATTACAAAAAAAAAAAAAAAAAGTATAAGAGTTTAAAGCCATGCCTTTTTTCCCCCCAGGGAGAAAAAAAAAAGAAAAAAAATGTTATGTTGAGGCAACCACAAAACTAACTTTTTTCTACATTTTCCTATATAAAATCATGCAATGGAAATTATTTTTTATTTTTATCCATTATTAATGCAGACGATTTTCATATCAGAGAGGTAGTCTAAAGGTCCAACGGAAGTAAATTTTTACCGTGCAAATGATCACGGGGAAAATTGCAGTATAACAGCGCCACATATCGCCTATATACACCCAATTTAATAAGCATTATGTATCATAATGGCCTTTTTATACATTAAATATTGTTCGATTATACGCATTAGAACCTGAGATATAACTTTCCCTTGAATTGTAAAAATAGCTGTATAGTCTGTTAGCTGCTGTATAGCTTCACCTGTTGAGCGATTAGCACTAAAAGGCATAAACTAATAATTTATGTTAAGGTGCATCTACATATAATTTTATACGCAATTCTGTGCAGTAGTTCCTGAGATAGAGCCTTCCCTGAAATTGCAGAAATCGACGTATAACAGTGCCACATGTTGTGCAATTGGCACCAGAAATTTGATAGGCCCTAACTTATGCCAAGGCGTATCTGCGTACAAATTAATATGCAATTTCGTGCAGTAGTTTCTAAGATATAGCCTTTTCTGAAATTGCTGTAGAGCAGCGTCATCTGTTGAGCGATTGGCACCTAAAGTTGATAGACACTAATTTATATCAAGGCGCATGTGCGTACAAATTAATATGCAATTTCGTGCAGTAGTTTCTAAGATATAGCCTTTTCTGAAATTGCTGTAGAGCAGCGTCATCTGTTGAGCAATTGGCACCAAAAGTTGATAGACACTAATTTATATCAAGGTGCATCCGTATATTAATTTATATGCAATTCTGTGCAGTAGTTCCTGAGATACAGTCGCCACAAAACTTTTTGTCACATACAAACATTTTCTATGGTCAAAACATGTTCTGGACCTCTCAAAACGCGTAAATCCATCAAAAACCGAAAATCGAAAATGTTTACGAATTCAATGCTTTCTTCTATTGAATACAAAAAAAAAAAAAAAAAAAAAAAAAAAAAACTAAAGAATAGTACGTGTGTTACTGTAATGCAAAATAATTTTAAATTGAAAAAATAATATAAAAAAGCTTAAGCATAAGTTTAGATTAATAACAATTAATATGAAATGATTGGGCTTCTATAAACATCCATAAAAGAACAACAGAAGTTTTAACTAATTGTTAAAATTCTTTTGTGAAAACTAAAATTTAAGACACAAAAAGAAACAACTCATTCAAAAATTTATGTTTTGTCACTCACAGCTAACTGCTCAAGTTCTTTTTCTTTCTTTCTTCTGTTTTATTTATTATTATTATTTTGTGTGTGTGTGTGTGTACGCGCGAGGTTTGGTAACGAGGGGGGGGGAGAGCATTTGATGAATGCACAATCGAAACTAAATCAGACTCAAAACTATGAAAAAAAAAAAAAAAATGTTTTTCCTATTTCTATCTCCCCCTTCTTCCCTCCCTTTCTTATCGGCTAAAATAAACAAACACGTAATTTTTCCCATCCGCCGGTCATTAAAGTGTTTGTTTATTTATGTGAATTGGATTATTATTATTGTAGCATTTTAGCTAATTAAAAAAAAAAAAAAAATGTTGGAGATTTGATAATGTCTCTAGCTTGAATGAATCACTAAATATATATCACCGAACTTCAAATACTTAACTTTCGAAGAGGGGGTTTGAAAGGAGGGGGGGGGGGGCAGGGGATGTAAGTTACGGGTATTTAAAAAAATATATATACTTGTAACAGAAGAAAACAGCTGCCAATTTCTTATTTAATATTAGAAATTTTGTTTTTTCAGTATATTTTTACTCCATTACCCGACTACCGTAGATAATGGGAGTATTGTATTCGGTCCAAAAATTCGATATCAAGATTTCATCTGATTTACATGTTTTAAGGTCCCCTGAGTCCAAAATGTGTTTTTTGGCAATTGGTCAGTATACGTGTGTCTGTGGGAGGGGGGGGGGGGGTTATCCTCTGACTATGATATCTCCTAAACTAATAAAAATAGAATCACGAAACTTCAGAATTGAGACAGGTCTGGTGTACATATGAATTTTTAGTTTTGGTGAAAATTGGAAAAATAGGAAGTGGGATATCCGAAACCGGAGGTGAGTTCGTAAGCCCGTATCTCAAAAACAGCTCCAACGATTTTCTTCAAAGTTACTGTATAAATACTCCGTTAGATGTCCTTTCGAATGATATAGTTGGTTAGTTCAGGACAATTGACAGGCGCCCTGTATGAATAGCTCAATTTCAGGTACTGCAAGTGTGTTCCTTCCAAAACGACTGTATGTATTTTTTTTTCAAAGTTGCAATATTAACCCTCTTTTAAATATACTTTTGTGTGTAATTGTTGTTTTCCGGTCAAGAATTTAAAGTGCCAAATTTTGGTAAAAGTCGGTATCTCAAAAATGGCTCTAACGATTTTCTTGAAAATTGTTACATAAACCCATTTGAGGTATCCTTTCTCATGCTTTACGTGGTTATTACAGGACAATTAATAGTCATCCTGATCAGTTAGATCTGTTTTACAGTCGGCTGCAAAATTATTCGAGCACTAGCCAATAATTCCTATATTTAAAAAGTACACTTAAGACTGTTTTGCTAAGTAAATCCTTGTCGAATCATGTTCTTAGACTGATTAAGAACATTACTCGACAAGGATTTATTTAACAAAGCTGTATTAAGTGTACTTTTTTTTGGCAAGGATTATTGCTAGTGCTCGAATAATTTTGCAGCCGACTGTAGATCTTGGAAACTGGTGTTTCAAAAACTAAAAAAAAAAAAAAAATAAAACTACCCCCCCCCTTTTTTTTCTCTTATTTTTTTAACTCGCTATGTAAACTCTGTTTCATATGTCTTTACGCTTGTATTAACTTTCTCTTACTGGAAAATTTTTACTTGTCTTTTTCATTAGGTCATTTTTCTTTTTCCGTTTTCATTTTTATTTTATTCTAAGAAAATAAGTATTCAAAATTTCCCCCGAACATCGTTCGCGCGTTCGGACATATTCTGCACCCCTGGAAATATGTTAAAAGGCACTTTAAAGAAATTCCTTCCATAGACTGTACTGTATTGGACCTTTTGTATTTGTTTGAACATACATAAATTATATAGATAACATTTATAATATGGTTGTCAGCTTCCAAATATGTTTAACAATTGTGTACTAACAGCGATATATTCCTTAAAAAAAAAAAAACAGTAAAACCAGATCGATTTAAAAAGAAATCTTGTGCGTGCGTAATCAAGTAGTAAGTAATCATATATATATATATACACAAGTATATAATAATTTATGCATAGATTAAGAAAGGTTTTGATATATGCAACTTCTTAACTAAATGCAACCTATGCAATGAGGTGAAATTTACACCTCATATAACGTACTTCTTAGCGATATCCTAATGACTTTTTTTTTTTTTTTTTTTTTTTCTCCTTTTAAGGTTTGCGAGCTTCATTTTAAGCCTGATGAAATTATACAAACAGTAACATATTTTAATAAAAAAGAAGAAAAGTTATATCAAGTCCCAAGAAATAAACCAATTGTTAAAGATGGTGCTATTCCTACGATTTTCAGTGATTTGCCATCATATCTATCAAAGCCAAGTACATGAAGACAAAGTCCTGTGGAAATATTTCTTTTTTGCTTAAGAGCTATTTAGTTAAATAATTAAGTTGGAAAAAGTTAAAAAATAGTCACTAACAAAAACTTGAGAAGTATTGCAAAAGCCAAGGCAAAAAATTTACGTTTTATTACCTAATGATATATGTGCTTTTAAATTATTATTATGATTAATTTTTATGCAAATTATAGAACAATCTTCTTTATGTATATGAAACATATTTATAATTTTCAATAAAATTATTTTTTTTCTTGATTTTTGTCTTTTATGTATTATTTTAATTACTTAGTTTCTTATTTAAATAAGCAAATAAATCTATTTAAAATCTTAATCTAAAGAATGTTGAAAGTATGTTATCAGGTAAGTGAGAGTTATTTTGGATGATCAAAATACTTGTAAATTATTGTTATACATTAAAATTTCTCTGTGCATAAAATTAACAGAGATGATTAAAGGAAAAAAAAATTCTTATTATATACGGTAAAATGTGTTTTTAATGCAAATTTTATATCCACCCTCACCTTAAATAAAAAAAAAAAAAAATTATAATAATAATAAAAAAAGGTGTATCATTAATATTTATGATTTTATAACTTTAAATAACCGGAAATTTGGAGCTTGATGTCATTTATAATTTAGTACATTGTAACTTCTATACCTTATATATCGTTTATATTGTCTATATCAATACATTGTATCGTCGTACCTGTTTATACTTTTAATCTGGTGAAAAAAATCCATTATTTAAAAAATATATGCATATATTCAGGTGGCTTAACCCTTTGTATCCCACCGGGACTTTAAAGTCCCACCAAAAAAATTCCTCAATATAGCCTAAATTTACTACAGGCTTTCATTGGAACTTCAAAGTTCCTATAGTTTAAGCTTTCTCTATTGTTAAGCTATAGTTTCAGCTAAATTTAATATGAAATGTTTCTCTTGCAGCAAAGAAATATAATAAAAAAGTTTCAAACTATTTTTCCAAAAATAAGGTGATTTGGTATATAAAGGGTTAAGTAAATTAACTGTTTGAAATATTTTTTATTTTATTTTTTAATGTTTATAATTTGTATTTTAATTAATTACAACATGTATGTTTTCCAAAATTTTGATATTTTTATTTATTGAAAAGTGATTATTAATGGCATCAGTGGTTATAGTAAACATAAATAAACACCTCTCAGTTGCTTTGTTAGCTATATTATTTCGTACTCTGCTATTACTCCTATTTTAAAAAAATATTTATATATATTACCTTTGAAATAAATTTATGGCTAAATATAAGATTTATTGTTTTATGGAGGGAAAAAATTGGGAATGAAAGAGGTAATATTAAAAAAAAGGAACTTAAAAAAAAAAAAAAAAGGGGGTTTACATTTATTTTTGTAACCACAGCGTATAAAACGAAAGCACCGAGGAGAAAAAAAAAAAAAAAATATATATATATATATATATATATATTTCTAAATCCATATATGAGGATGTGCATAAAAAATGGACTAAATCATGTGGCGCCACAATCCACTTGGAAAGTCTTGATAAGAAGGTGTTGCATAAATGCGCGCGTTAATCTATAATAATAATAATAAATAAATGTAGGGAAGAATGTTTAAAACAGAGAATTCTTTGTTTCAGTGGTTTGTTAAATTTCCAGTAGTCATAACTGCTAACTTTTTTAATTGATTCCGGAATGTTGTTAGTACCGCCCTTTTTTAAAACCATATTCTTTGAGGAGTAATTTTTTTCATATTTAATTGTAATTACATGTTAAAGAAAATTATTCTAGAAAAAATATGGTATGAAGAAAAGGGCGATTGTTAACAACTTTCCGGAATAATTTGAAGTTGGCAGCTACGACTATTTTTTTCCGAATTGATAGACAAGTAATATTTTTTCAGAAAAGTTCTTTAAATGTATTTTCAAGGTTGAACACCTTAAAGGGGGGAAAAATTAAACAATTACAAAAGTAAAGAGGTTAAGACTAATAACAATGCTTTTACAAAAACCCCTGCAAACAAGCATGAATCTCTTATTCATCATAAAATATGAAGGATTTTAAACAATTAAAATTTTGATTAATCTGCATACTTGCCAACTCTACTGTTTTTACCAGTAGTCTACCGTTTTTTCAGCTATTTCTACTGGTCAGCTGTTTTTAGGAACTTACAAGAAAAATTGTAAAATTGAACAATTTTACTGTAAAATATATAGAGGAAAATATACAGAAAATAAATATAATAATGAAATGAGGCTTATTAAATGTATGTGTAAAAATTACAATATTGATTTTAATTAACTCAAAACAAACTTAAATTTTTGGGTTTTTTACTTCCATCACCTAACTACCGTAGGTAATGGAAGTATTGTATTCGGTCCAAAAATTCGATATCGAGATTTCACCTGATTTACACGTTTTAAGGTAACCTGGGTCCAAAAACGTGGTTTTTAGCAATTGGTAAGTGTGTGTGTATGTGTGGAATCTCCTGACTACCATATCTCCGAAACTAATAAAGATAGAACTACAAAACTTCAGAATTAAGACAGGTCTGGTGCACAGATGCATTTTCCAAATGTTGGTAAAAATTGAAAAACCGGAAGTGGGACATCAGAAACCAGAAGTGGGACCGTAAGTCCGTATCTCAAAACCGGCTCTAACGATTTTCTTCAAATTTGCTATATAAACATTCTATTAGAAGTCCTTTCGAATGATATAGTTGGTTAGTTCAGGAAAATTGATAGGCGTCCTGTATAAATAACTCAATTTCAGGTCTCGCAAGCGCGTTCCTTTAAAAACATCTGCACGGATTTTTTTCAAACTCACCATATTAACTCACTTTTAAATATAGTTTTGTATATAATTATTGTTTTCCGGTCAATAATTGCGTTTTGGTAAAAGTTGTTATCTCAAAAACAGCTCTAACGATTTTCTTGAAAATCGTTATATAAACCCATTCCTTTCTCATGTATTACGTGGTTATTAGAGGAAAATTAACAGTCATCCTGCTTAGGTTGCGCAGATTTAGATCTCGGAAATTGGTGTTTCAAAAAATAACTCTACCATTTTTTTTTTCTTATTTTTTATCTCGCTAATGTAAGCTTCGTTTTATATGTCTTTACATGTGTATAAAATTTCTCTTACTGGGAAAATTTTTAGGTTTCTACTTCTTTAAGTCACTTTTATATCTTCTGATCACATTTTCTCAAAAAAATCTGGTATGAAACAACCACACGTCTTCCATTACCCACTATTACACGTATTATATGCATTTTTTAGAAATAATGTGGTCAGCGAAGACGTAAAATTGACCTAACGAAGTAGACACCAAACAAATTTACTATAAGAGAAAGCTAATATATATATATATATATATATATATGTGTGTGTGTGTGTGTGTGTATGTGTATGTGTATATATATATATATATATAAACATGAAAACAGAATTTATATAGATTTATATAGCGAGTTAAAAAATAAGGCGGGGGGGGGGGGGGGGGAATGAGTTATTTTTTCAAACACCAATTTCCGAGATCTAAAACTGACCTACTTAATCAGGATGACTGTTATTTTTCCTGTAATAACCACTTAATACATGAAAAAGGATATCTAAAATGGATTTATGTGACAATTTTCAAGAAAATCGTTAGAGCCGTTTTTGAGATACTAACTTTTACCAAAACTTGGCATACTCAATTATTGAACGGAAAACTATAATTGCATAGAAAAGCATATTTAAAAGTGAGTTAATATGGCGAGTTTGAAAATAATCCGTACAGCCGTTTTTAAAGGTACGAGCTTGCGAGACCTGAAATTAAGCTATTTATACAGGGTGCTTGTCAATTTTCCTGAACTAACCAACTAAATCATTCGAAAGGACATCTAATAGAGTGTTTATATGGCAACTTTGAAGACAATAGCTGGAGCCGTTTTTGAAATACGGACTTACGGTCCCACTTCCGGTTTTTCAATTTTCACCAAAATTTGGAACAGTTATCTGCACACCAGACCTGCCTCAGCGCTGAAGTTTCGTAGTTCCATCTCTATTAGTTTAGGAGATATCATAACCAGGAGATTTCGTTCGTACATATACACACACACATACGCACTATTGCCAAAAACTACTGATTTGGACTCAGGAGACCTTAAAACGTGTAAATCAAGCGAAAACTCGACATTGAATTTTTGGACCGAATACAATACTTCCATTACCTACGGTATTCGGGTAATGAAATTAAAAATGCATATAATTCGTGTAATAGTGGGTAATGGAAGTCGTGTGGTTGTTTCACACCAGATTTTTAAATAATGCTTTGTAATTAAATAGTATATTTACATAGTCATTGTGAGTGTATTTTCAGTCAGATAAGATAATTAAAAACTGAATTTTGATCATCATTATCTGATAAAAATCTGGAGAACATTTTAATTTCTAAATGCAGTGAAAATTTAGTTTAAAATTGCTATGAATAACAATTTAATTGTTCTTTTCTTAATGAAGCAAAATCTGCTACGAATGTAAAAATTTGTGTTTAAGTAAATATCATTGGCAATATTTTCTTTTTCCCAATTTTTAGGATTTGAAATTAATTCTTGAGAAACATAATCTCAATATTTTATTTGTTTTCGTTTGAAAGATGAGTGATTTTTATTTAAAGAAAATTTTTATTTATGAAAAATATTTTGTAAATATTCATATATATTTTTTTTCTTCTACTATATAGTTATATAAATTCAGTCTCTATTGTTAAAAATGTCAATTTACAAAATCTACTGTTTTTTTTTTTTTTTTTTCCGATAAAATCTACAGATATGTTGGCAAGTATGTATCTGTCTCAAATTTTATGAGACAGGCTAGTCATTTTTTTTCCCTAGCTAATCTTCCTCCACAAATATTATGAGGCAGCTTAGTCAAATAGAGACTAGTTTTCCTCTTCAGATATTACCAGACAGGTTAGTCAGGCAAATAATCTTGACTATCCTGCCTCTTCAAATATTCTTTAAAAATTGACTAGCTTTCTTCGTCAGATACCTGGGATCTGTTGACTAACTTTCTTAATCAAGTGTAGATTCTGACTAACTTGCCTTGTCTGGCAACTGCGGTTGTTGACTAACCTTCCTGGTCAGATAATTATGATTATCGACTAGCCTTCTTTGTCTAATAATATTAACCTTCCTAGTCTGGAGTAGTGTTTTGTTGACTAGTTTAGCCAGTACACTTTTTAGTTTTGGAGACTAGTTCAGCAAGTACACTTTTCAGTTTTAGTGACTAGTTCAGCAAGTACACTTTTCAGTTTCGGTGACTAGTTCAGCAAGTACACTTTTCAGTTTTGGAGACTAGTTCAGCAAGTACACTTTTTGGCTAGTCAGTTATTTTGGTTAGTCAATTCTGTATTGTCAGCTGAGCATTTTGGCAGGTCACTGTGACCAATTTATTTTTCTGTGTGTATATACTAGCAGGCTTTGCTCGCTTCGCTGGACATTAAACTTAAATGAGTTGTCAAAATCGCATACCTTTATTAATAACCTAAGTTCTCACTGTGATTGGTAGAGGTTTTTCTCGCTTGCAACGTGAAGAGTCTGGGTCCCCCCTGCCTTCGGCAGCAACTTACCCACTTCTTATTTCCTCTTCCTCACAGGGTGAGTTTGAAGTTTTGAAAAATCCCACTAATGTACAGTCACCCCCCCCCCCCCAAAAAAAAAAAAAAAAAAAAAAACCGCCCCCTCCACCTAATTTCGCCATAAGTTGTCGCAGAAACATGTGATTGGTACCAATCGATTTGTAATAACGTCTAGTTTATAATGGTATAGCTAGATTTTGCTTAAGTGGTCGTCTACATATTAAAACTGGCATCAACTTAATTTTTTTCAATGGTAACCCCCATTTTTTATAATTTATTTGAATTCTTTGGATCAAATCATCATGGAAAATGGTGTAGTTTATATATTTTGCTCAATTTTTCATAGAGTTATAAGCTGTCAAAATATGAGGATGCTAATGTTAAATGAATGTGACAAACATTAATTCATATCTTCCAAAATAATTATGATATTCAAATTCTGTTTTTTTTTTTTTTTTTTAATACGATAAAATGAAGTGACCCAAACATATTACATGCATATTTTTGATAAAAAGCATTTTTTGAATTATGAAAATTATTAATAATTTCATATTAGAAAAAATTATGAATTATGACCTATGTTAATTTTTGCATGAATAGAACGGGCATCATCAAAAACATGGGTTTCCAAATTTATAGCTCGTTTCTAACATTATTTTATGAGTTACAGTGATATTTCATTTTTTACTACTGTTAGGGGGCCGTCACCTGTTATAATTTGTATCCTCTGGGAGTAAATATCTGTATATATTTTGACGAAAAACAATTTTAATTTATATTTTTGTTATTCTAATTGCTTTCTAAGCAACATTTCGACGTTTATCATACAAATTGGCTAATTTTTATAAAATTATCGCAATGTAGACGAGAGATTGTGAAAGAATTCCATAAAAAAATGAAACCCCGCCTCCATATTGCAGAAACAATATTAAAAAACTAGTTCGCATATTCATGTTTGACTCTATGTATAACACTGGTACGCATAAATGTCAATGGCATTTAATACATCGAATGCTGAAAACAAAATTTAAATGATTTAATTGCAAATATGTAAAAAAATTTTGTTTTATAATGTAAAGTTTTAGAAAATTATGTAAAGGCGTGGCTTCCGTTGCAAAAAGGAATATACACAGCTGCCAATATTTTAATTTATTCCGGAGTAATTTTAGCCCCGCCTCTAATTCGTTCCACTTATATTTTAAAAGTATTTTGCCTTATTTTATCGAAATTATGTACTGAAGAAACTTTTTCTATAAAGAAAGTGGGGCGGAATAAAGGAGGGGCTGAAAGTACTCCGGAATAAATTAAAATATTGGCAGCTATGAATATACCCGATCCTGAAATGTCAAGTCTTTTTTCTTAAATGCTACATAACTTTTCCTAGTTTCTCACTGCTAAAATTCTATTTTAACTCAGTTGTCCCTCTTATTTTTACTTGAATATTGTAGGGTTCGTACACACCTCAAGTTAAATATCATAATTTAGGAAACGCGGTAAAGCGAGAATTATCGTTTGAAAGAGGAATACGCATTTTTTTTTTCCTTTTTAATTATTATAATTAACATTTAATAATTTTTATAAGATTTTTTCAAAAGAATTTTCTGTTTTAATTTTGTTATGACATTTTCGCATTTGTTTACTGCACGTTTGCAAGCTTTGTGTTATTTAAATTTTATCGCATGACGTAACATAATATTAAATTTTTATTTAATGTTTTTTTAATACAAAATCAAACCAGTGGAAGATTTTTTTTTTTTCATTAAATATATTATTGAAACAAAGCGCAATATTTTTTATTCTCGATTATTCTAATCACGGCGTAAAATTCACATTTATTATGGGAAAACAATTTAAAACTGATGTTAACCACACGTGAGCTAGACTTAAACTAACGTTTATTTACATATGTACAGTTACAGAAAAAGAATGAACACACAGCGCCATCTGTTGGCGTACTATAAAACACTTTGAGCATTATCACTACTTATATTATACCAACATTCTCCCCCTGCGAAAAGCGTTTTATATTTAATCAAAAACAATAATAAACAATAATTAATATTCAAATATATACTTTTAAATCAAACATATTTTTTCTAATGTAAATGACAATTTTTCCTTTGTAACAGCCTTTGTTAAAAAATCTGAAATCATCTCATTAGTACAATTATACATGACTTTTACAGTCTTTTCTTCAATTAAGTCTCTAACGAAATGAAATTTGAGATTAACATGTCTTGTTTTATTTGATGACTTTGCAGTATTTAGCCAATCTATGGCTGCTTGACTATCAGAATAAATCGTCACAGGTCTTTCAACAAATTGTTCACATTTAAGTTCTTGTAACATATTTAAAGTCCATGTTAATTCTCTTGCAGTATCTGCAGTGGCTAACAGCTCTGATTCACAAGTGGATAGTCCTACACATCTTTGTTTTTTACTTTTCCATACAATAAGAGAATTTCCTAACATAATTACACAACCTGAAAATGATTTGCCTCCCTCTCCATTTCCCCAGCTTGCATCTGCGCTACAATTTATTAAACCGAATTTTCTCTCGTAAAACAATACTTTATTTTTTGTTCCATTTAAGTATTTTAAAACCTTTTTAGCTAATGTATAATGTCTTTTTTCAGGACGTTTATTAAATTGTGATAAATAACTAGTAACAAATGCAAGGTCAGGTCGAGTTCGGTTAGCTAAATATAGCAACTCACCTATAATTTCTTGATACTCAGTTTGATTAACTAAATTATCTGTAGGTGTAAAACATCTATCCTCGCCTTTAACTATTGGTAGATTAGACTTTTTAGAATTTTGCATACCATATTTTTCTAATAAAGATTCAATGTAGTTAATTTGCGATAAACTGATACCGTCTTGCTTTTGTACTACTTCCATGCCTAAAAATTTTGAATTTTTAGTTGTTTCATTTAGCACAAAAATTTCTTTAAGTTTACTTATTTTTTCATCGCATAACTTAGAATTATTTGAAAAAATTGCTAGATCATCAACGTACACACAAATTGCTAGAAAATTCGTATCATCTTTATAAGTAAATACACAGTTATCAGATGCAAGTGGAGAGAAGCCAATCGCTTTCAGTTCATGTTTAAGTTTATTATGCCAATTTCGCCCGCTTTGGGGCAAGCCGTATATGCTACGTTTCAATTTACATACATTATTTTTACCAAATTTATTTTCATAACCAGGGGGTATTTCCATATACACAGTTTCTTCAATGTTACCATATAAATATGCTGTTTTTACATCAAAAAATCTTATAGATAAATTCAGCTTAGAAGCGATTGCCATTAATAATCTAAATGATTCAATATTTACTACCGGTGAATATGACTCTGAATAATCAACTGTTTTTATTTGATTGAAAGCCGCTGCTACTAACCTAGCTTTATAAATTTCCTCATTATTTACCTTTTTAATTGAATAAATCCATTTACTTTTAACTATTTTTTCATTTTTTGGCCTTTCAACTATCTCAAAAACATTGTGTTTATTCATGGAATCGATTTCTTTTTTCATAGCGATCTCCCATTTTTTACGGTTCGTTTTATTTTTTATTTCATCAAAATTTCTCGGTACTGATTCTCCATCAAGGTCATTTAAAGCCAAATTTACAGACTTTTTATTTTTTATTCTTTCTGATCGTCGCAATTGGGGTGGCGATCTAAAAATAGACTCTGACTCATTCTGTATTTCATTTTGTTCTAGCATTTGTTGTTCAGATGAAAAATCTGATAGATTATTATCATTGTTTCCGGGTAGGGAAGAAATTTCGTTTTCATTAAACTGGGTTAATTCTTTAATATCCCACAAATAAGTTTCGGTTTCACTTTTTAAGAATTTACTACCTTTACATGATTCATCAAATTTAACTGATTTTTCTTCAATAATTTTTCTTTTTTCGATATCATAAATTCTGTATGCGCGCCTATCTCTAGAATATCCAACAAATATACCTTTCTTAGCGGGAACATCGAATTTATTTCTGAATTGTTTAGGAATGTGATAGTAAGCTACACAACCAAAAGTTTTTAAATAAGTTAGTTTTGGTTTTCTTCTTGTCCATATTTCGATCGGGATTTTTTGTTTACCTTTTCGCGGCGTGTTATTAGAAATGTGGGTACTACAATTTATGGCTTCCGCCCAAAATCTAAGTGGCAGTTTACTATCATATAACAATGTTCTTGCTCGTTCTACCAGTACTCGTACACACTTTTCTGCAATACCGTTGCTTTCAGGATTATATGGTACTGTTTTCTCGTGTATAATTCCAGATTCTTCTAGAAAATTTTCAAATTCATTATTTACAAATTCTAAACCGTTATCGGTTCTTAAACGTTTAATTTTCTTATTCATCTGATTTTCATACCTTTCTTTGAAAATAGTAAAAGCATCAAATGCTTCATATTTATGTTTCAAAAAATAAGTGAAATACATCCCAGAAAAATCATCAACCAATACTAAAAAATATTTAGAATTTCCTAAGGAATTAGTATTTATAGGTCCTGCTAAATCAGCATGAATCAATTCTAATATAGAACTACTTTGATCAAAATTTACTTTTGGATGATTTTTCCGAGTTAACTTACTAATGTCACATGATTCACAATTAAAATTTTCAGAATCTCGAAATTTTATGCCAATAATATTTTGCATTTTTATCATATATTGTGGATTTAAATGGCAAAGTCTTTTGTGCCAAATATCATAAGATTCTGATTTATTTATTAAGTTACATTCTAGAGAATCATGTGACATATCATTGTAAGGTTCTAATATAACTTCAAATCTATTATTTATTTTAACAGCTTTTAACACAATTTCATCATTATTAGTTAAAACTAAGATATGATCTTTACTTGATTTAATCTTATAACCCCTATCCATTAATTTACTTACAGAAATCAAATTATTTCTTAAATCAGGGATATATATACATTCATTCATAGTTATAATATTTTGAGAATTATTTACCAATGTTTTAGCGCGAACAGTTCCTATACCAGTAAAATTTAAAGTAGAATTCTTACCTGCTAAATTGATATATCCATTATCATTAGTAATATCACTAAAATAACTCAAATTATTTGTTAAATGACAACTCGAACCTGAATCTAAAAGCCACACATTATTTTCAGAAATATCAAATTGTTCTCTATTTGCAGAAAGCGCAAAATCGTCGTGCTTACTCATACAATTCGAGTTTCTGTTTCTAAACTGTTTGTTTTTGTTCTTATTGTTATTATACGCATTTGTTCTTTTATCATTATTGTTCTGAGGTAAGTTGTCTTTATTCCTAAAATAGCAGTTTTTCGCTATATGATTCGTTTTCTTACAGATGAAACAACTTTACACTTTGTTCTTGTTCTCATTTTTAACATGGAATGCTTCTTCTCTTCTAGTATTTTGAAAATCAGGTGATCTTAGGATTGTTCTCTCTTCTTCGCGTAAGATCTCGAGTATTTCATCTAAATCTTTTTCTCTTTGGGTTTTTAATATTTCTCTAATTTTCGAGAATTTTCCTCTTAGTCCTCTTACCGTATAGTAGACGATTTCTCGCTCTGTTATTTCCAACCCAAGTGAAGCACACTTCGTTTTTAATCCTCTTGCTCTTGCTATATAATTCGTTACATTTTCTTCTGGATTAATTTCAATATATTTTATTTCATTGCTTGCATCGATTTTTCGATCTTCCAGTTTTCCGGTGAATGTTGATTTTATTTTCTCCCATAAATTCTTAGCGTTTCCTTCGTCAGCGAATTGGAGACTTTGTTCATCAGATAACGAAAGTAAGATGTATGCAACAGCTTCAGCGTTCTTAGTTTCCCATTCAGCCCGTTCTTCTTCTTTTAAGTCGCCTGCTTCTTTAATCACGACGTCGTACAACTTTTTAATAGTTAGAACAGCTTTTAATTTTAATGACCACGTGTGATAATTCGTACTATTTAACAGTGCTACTGAAGGGATTAATTTATCCATTTTTAATTTTTCTTTTTAATTAAACATCTACTTTCGCTTATCCATTTTTTAGTTTTTAACTACCGGAAACGTGGCGTCGTTTCATTTCGCCGCCGATCGAACGCAAACCAGCGCTCGTGCTTCCAAATGATGTTAACCACACGTGAGGTAGACTTAAACTAACGTTTATTTACATATGTACAGTTACAGAAAAAGAATGAACACACAGCGCCATCTGTTGGCGTACTATAAAACACTTTGAACATTATCACTACTTATATTATACCAACAAAAACAATGTAATATGTCTTATTACTTTTAAAGATATAGATTTTACACATTTAAAATTAAGAATTCAAGTACAGTAGACGACTGCAGAACGGGTTAATATTATATTCGTTCTAGGCAATAGGAAACTGTTTTTTCTATATCCATATTTATTTTCATATGAATATACATAATAATTATACTCTTTCTAGTGAAAGTATTTGTATTCATATTATTTTGTTTATATAAATATGAATATAAGGAATATTCTTAAGAAATATCGTAAAACACGAATTGTGAAAGAAACGCCCACTGGAGGAGTTACAGATTTCCAAATGACGTGAAACTACGTCAGATGTCGCGAAAAGGTTAAATATTCTTTCTCAGATTTTAGTTTAAATCTTGTTATTTATATTTTTGTATATTATCTATTGTTGGTTTGTACGCCTAAAATTAAATGTAAAACTTTATGGTAACACTTTCATGCTGGGCTTACTGTATAAAATAAAAATATACCCAACAAGAAGTAGATAATTTTTTTTCTTAAATATTAAACACTTTTTATTTTCTTTTTTTAACGCTATTGATATTATTATCATTATTACTATTATTCCTTTAGCTTGGTATCTAGATTTTTATAATTCAACATTGTAGGGTTCATATGATTCAAGCTATTTAATTTTCTTCGTATGAAGTGATATATTTAGCTATTCAATGTTTAATAAATAGAAACCAATAAATATCTTTTAATTCATAAACTAACACAGAAAGTTCGGCGAATTAGAATCGTTTTTTATTTTATAACTAACATTTCAGAACTTTTTTTCCGGTGTAAAATTTAATAAATAATGTATATTGGGTGGTAGATCACGATTTATTTTTTCTAAATGTATAGACCTTCCCCTTACACATTTTCACGTGTAACTCTGTTTAGAATTGATTTAAAGTATATAAATAGGTAAGTTTTCCGAACTGGCTTGGTCTCAGAAATCTGAATACGAAGTTAAAAATAGGTTTATGCCTGTTTTAATATGTAGATAACCCCTTAAGCAAAATCTAACTACACACTAAAAACTAGACGTTATTACAGATCGATAGGTACCAGCCGCATGTTTCTACGATAATTTACGGCGAAATTAGGTGGGGACGAGTTTTTTTTTTTTTTTTTTTTTTTTTTGTGGGGGGGGGGGGGTGACTGTACATATTGCGTACACTTAATCAATATCCACACACCAAAATACGCTATTCTAAGATAATTCAAAGCGAATTCAAACGGAAAAACATGTTTTTACACATGTTTATTGCTCTCCGACTCCGAGAAGGGAGGGGGGGGGGGGAATTTAGAATTTCGTAAAATCCAGTTACGGTAAGTGCCGGATGCATATAAACAATTTACGCACCAAATTTCGTGACCACAAAAGTCTTTAATAGAAAATATTATAAATAAATAAATACAAAAAGCACAGCTTTAGTATGGGACCCCTTTGGTGACTTTAAATATTTTAATCAATTTTTGCGATGAATTGAATTGGCTATCTCAATTGTGCAATTAAAGATCTTGGCGAGAAACGTCCTAGCTACTTCGGTGCCAAATTTCAAATTTTGTCAAAGAGATCCGATACTAAAGCTGTTCCATACACAAAATAAATAAATAAATAAAATAAAATAATAAAATAAAATAAAAACTCTTTTCTGATATTTACAAAATAAAAATAAAATATCTTAATAAAATCCAAATTATAATCATTTACAATTAAGGAAGAACATAAAAGAGCCTCATAAGGTACATAATAACAGCAAAAAATTTTGTTTTACTGCAGGAAAGAAAAGTACTGCTTACTTAAATAAAAATATTAAACTAATGCCAAATATCTCTATGAAAATATTTATCCACATACAAATTCCTGATTAAAAAAAAAAAAAAAAAATTATACAGACACGACATTATTTCATTATTTAAAACATGAAAATCTGACATTGACAGATTTTAATTTAGTGCCAGAGGCCAACGTTAACAAGTTTACTTGTTAATATCGACAAATTCTTCTTTAGTTAATTCGTGACGATCTAAATTCCATGATAAAGTTTTCATTAAATCAAACCAATGTGTTTCAGCTGCAGATACTGTAACAAATAACGTTGGAAGTCCAAACTGTCTTATAGCCGTAAAACAACGTTTTTTCTCTTTTTCCCAATGAGGGGGAGGTGTGCCTTGGGGGGACTCATGTCAAAGGTGTGCCTTGGGGGGGACTCATGTCAAAGTTGTACCTTGGGGGGACTCATGTCAAAGTTGGGCCTTGGGGGGACTCATGTCAAAGTTGGGCCTGGGGGGGGGGACTCATGTCAAAGTTGTACCTTGGGGGAGACTCATGTCAAAGTTGGGCCTGGGGGGGGACTCATGTCAAAGTTGTGCCTTGGGGGGACTTCATTCAATAAATCCCCATTCAATAAACCGACTGAAATAGGCCCTTAGCACTATTAAGAGTGGCGTATAAAAATTCGACAACGCTGTACCGACTGAAATAGGGGTACCTTGGGGGGGACTCATGTCAAAGTTGTGCCTTGGGGGGACTTCATTCAATAAATCCCCATTCAATAAACCGACTGAAATAGGCCCTTAGCACTATTAAGAGTGACGTATAAAAATTCGACAACGCTGTACCGACTGAAATAGGGGTACCTTGGGGGGGACTCATGTCAAAGTTGTGCCTTGGGGGGACTTCATTCAATAAATCCCCATTCAATAAACCGACTGAAATAGGTCCTTAGCACTATTAAGAGTGGCGTATAAAAATTCGACAACGCTGTACCGACTGAAATAGGGGTACCTTGGGGGGGGACTCATGTCAAAGTTGTGCCTTGGGGGGACTTCATTCAATAAATCCCCATTCAATAAACAGACTGAAATAGGCCCTTAGCACTATTAAGAGTGACGTATAAAAATTCGACAACGCTGTACCGACTGAAATAGGGGTACCTTGGGGGGGACTCATGTCAAAGTTGTGCCTTGGGGGGACTTCATTCAATAAATCCCCATTCAATAAACCGACTGAAATAGGCCCTTAGCACTATTAAGAGTGACGTATAAAAATTCGACAACGCTGTACCGACTGAAATAGGGGTACCTTGGGGGGGACTCATGTCAAAGTTGTGCCTTGGGGGGACTTCATTCAATAAATCCCCATTCAATAAACCGACTGAAATAGGCCCTTAGCACTATTAAGAGTGACGTATAAAAATTCGACAACGCTGTACCGACTGAAATAGGCCTCTAGCACTAAATAAAACACCAACTTTTGTAGATTAACTATTTATTTTTCTCTCTAATTTTTATTATTATTCACGTGAAATTAAAAATATTTCATTTTATTTCTGGAAAATAAAAAAATATATAAATGCGTATATATAAATATAAAACCTTCTACCGAATCTGGGTTGAAAACCGAAAAAGGGTAAAATAAATTAGAAATATCAGACCTATATTTATAAATTTGATACCAAATGAAAGGGGCGATATTCCTGAATCCAGGGGTGCAAACAGTTTTTCGATGCGACAATTGAACTTTTAAAAAATAACTAAAATAAAAAATTTAAGTGGCAACGGAAAAGGGAAAAATAAATTAGAGATATCAGACCTATCGTTACAAATTCAGTACCAAATGAAAGGGGTGATTTTTATGAATCCTGGGGTGTAAACAGTTTTTCGATATGAAAATTAGATTTTTTTTAAATTAACTAAAGTATGAAATTTAGATGCCAACACTTCATTTCAATCTTTTCATAATTCGTAGTGCAAATCACGCGAATAAAAAATTGTTTAACTTAAAAATTTATTTTTATATTTTATTTTTCCAATCAAAGCGTTTTAGTGAAAAAATATTTATGGCGCATGCGCAGGCGTTTTTTACCCACAATTAAAAACTAATCAATTTTTTAAAGAATTCTATAGATATAATTTTAAGTTAGGTGAAGACCTAAGTTTCTGCCAAGCGCCGTTGAATTCCGTCCAGCTGTTCTTGAGTGATGCCCGGACAAAAATGGCGATATACAGATACGATGACACACACTCACACGCACAGACACACACACACACACAGGCAAAATTTTCTGAAATCCTTTTCGGCTTTTATGGGGTGTGAAACGTGAAGATATAGCAAAATTTTTTGATTCTGAGAAATTTACAGACAAAGGTCTGATTTTATTAATATAGACTAGCAGTCTTTGCCCGTTTCGCTGGACATTAAACTTAAATGAGTTGTCAAAATCCCATATATTTATTAATAACCTAAGTTCTCGCTGTGATTGGTAGAGGTTTTTCTTGCTCTCAGCGTGAGGAGTATGGGTCCCCACTGCCTTCGGCACAGCTTACCCACTTCTTACTTCCCCTTCCTCAGCGGGTGAGTTCGAAGTTTTGCAAAGTTCCACTAATGTACATAATGCGTACACTTAATCAATATCCACGCACAAAAATGCGCCATTCTAAGATAATTCAAAGCGAATTCAAACGAAAAAATATGTTTTTACACATGTTTATTGCCCTCCGATTCTAAGAAGGAAGGGGGGGATTTCGAATTTCGTGAAATCCAGTTACAATAAGTGCCGGATGCATACAAACAATTTACACATGAAATTTCGTGACCCCAGAAGTCTTTATTAGAAAATATTATAAATAAATAAGTACAAAAAGCACAACTTTAGTATGGGACCCCTTTGGTGACTTTAAATATTTTAAGCCATTTTTGCGATGAATTAAATTCGCTATCTCGTGCAATTAAAATACAAAGGCACAGCTTTAGTATAGACCTCCCCCCCCCCTTGTCGACTTTAAATATTTTTGGCCATTTTTGCGATCAATTAACATGGCTATCTCAATTGCGTAACTGACGATCTTGGTGAGAAACGTCCGAACTACTTCGGTGCCGAATTTCAAATTTTGCCAAAGGGATCCGATACTAAAGCTGTTCCATACACAAATAAATAAATAAAATAATAAAATAAAATAAAAACTCTTTTCTGATATTTACAAAATAAAAATTAAAAATCTTAATAAAATCCAAATTATAATAATTTACAATTAAGGGGAGAACATAAAAGAACCTCATAAGGTACATAATAACAGCAAAAAAAATCCCTTTTCGGCAAGCTTAAAGGCAAAGGTAGATTCCTTTACGTTACTATTACAAATGTAAAGAAATTTTACATATGGATACTGTTACGAAATTGTAAATAATTGTGTTTATTTTTGTATAATTTCTTTCAAAGAGGCTTAGTAAGTTGATAAAGTGCTAATTTTGTGCATTTCTAGTCGTTTTAGCGTTGAAATAGCCTTATTTCCCCTTAAAAACGCATTAAAAAGCCCCAGTAATGCAGGTAATGGATTTGGCGCCAAATTTGGCGACTTTTTCCCACCTTGGCGATTTTTTTGGCGACCTTGGCGAGAAAATCCTTATATGGGATATACCAAATATGGAAGCTGTAAGTTGATTGGTTGACCACTTTCTAGAGTTTTCTCGAAAAATCTGGGTTCCATGGAACAGTATATAAGGAAGCGCTTTCTCGCCAAGTCAGTTAGTTCAGTTCAGTCTTCAGCCAGCTTCGCTAGTGCTTGCATTGCTCTTGAGCCTCTTTGGAAGAGACTTGCTTTATGTGTTATTGCTATACAGTTTGTACTGTGGATTTGCTATTGACAGCTGTTGTTTAAGCTGTGTTTACTGTTTGAATTGAAGCTGATACTTGGTTTATAGACCTGTATTTTTCTGGAACTTGCTGTGAATAAATTACTGAATTTTTGTACGTTTGGCCTTTCATTCTCGGACAACTCACGAACCCTCAAGTACGCAACAATACTTACATATGGATAATACTTAACCAATGGCTTTGTTCTCACACATTGTATTATTTAAGCCGCTATTCTGTTTTCAAGAAATTTAATTTTCAACTACAAAAGGGATTCAATCTACTTAAAATTTTAGGCTAGATTTATTGGTCTGTAAATGTTTCAATTTTTTAGAACTCAAGCTCATAATCATTCAACAAATAGAAGTCTTAAAGATATACAATCCCAGCAATGGTGAATGCCGGAGGGGGCTATTGGTCTACCCCCTCCCCCTCCCTACCCAAGCTTAATCAAAATTATAATTTTTATTTAAAATCCATATAACTGTTGTTCAATATCTTTCTTTCAAAGAAAAAATAGAAACGTGAAAATGCACTTGTGACCTCACTATGGTCAAGCACTGACAAGCCTGGCGTTGCTATGGTCAAGTCAAATACAGTTAAGTGGTATCGGTTTTTGGATAGTTATTTCATTGTAATTTTTATTGAATTATTGAGAGTTTTGTATTGTGTTTTTGTAATTCTTATTGTCAGATGAATAAAAATTGTGAAGTGAAACTGTTTTGGTTGATATAAGCTGGAACATTAACATTAGTTAACATTGGACCATTTGTCACCGCTGAGTTTCAATGTTAATTGTTATGAATTTAGTAAATTGTATGATTTGGCGAAATTTTGGTGACAAAACTTGCGACTTAACAATGAAATTTGTGATTTGGCGGCAAAATTTGATAGTTGACGACGAAAGTTTTTACTTGGCGACATAATTTGTTGTCTGACGACAAAGTTTGGCGAGCTTGGCGGTGGAGAAAGGCAGCTTTGGCGTCATTATATTTTCTTTCCACGCGAAAACCTCATATCGCTTCACAGACCAATATCTTATTTCGACAAGATAAAAAGTCAAAGGAAGCTGTAACGTATTACTCTCTATCGTAAATTTTAAAATCTAGCCTAAACCGACATTCTAAACTATTCACCATAAACGATATTTGTATTAAGATTGACGTATTATTGTAATTATATATTTTAAATGATTAATTAAAGCGTTTAAGATGGTTTTTAATTAACATGCTTTTATTAACTTGATATGATGCATCTATTAATGTATGTATAACGGAATTTTGCAATTCAATTTTCGGCAACTTCTTGTCGTCCAAAGGGCCTGAAATTTTGCACACGACTTCATAATCAATGACAATACTAGATACAAGTGTTTCCAGGCACTTTTCCTATCAGGGGCAGGTTCCAGGGGCAAATAAAAAATATGTACTTATACAAAACTATCGTATATGACACAGGATTTGGATGTATTTGTATAATGTCAAGTGGCAACAATTAATTTTTTTTAATAAAGATTTAAAAGTATGTAATAGTTTTCTAAAACATTTATTAGTTCACTTTTCAATAAAAGAGTGTTCGTTATTTTTTTTTAAATGGTATAATTTTATTTATCAAAATAAGGGAATTCGAGTAATGAAATACTTTAATTTAAATTTAAGTTTTTATGAAAATAAACTTCAACGAAAAATTCATTAAAATCGTCCCTAGTTCATTTGTCAAAGGGATAATATCTAACTGTCCCCAAATTTGTTACTTTTTCTATCATGCCAGTTTAATTCGTTTAGCATCGATTTACACGATTTTTTTTTTTTTAACGATGACATTTATCTTTTACATTATAGCATCTATGTCGTAAAGCTAAGTCTAAATCTGCTTAGCCCTAAGATATGTTGATTTTATTTACATATTTATTTATTTATTTATTAACTTTTATTTTATTTCTTTAAAATCACGGATAAAATTTTATTTCATTTTTCTCAGTACATTGTTGTAATAGTGACGTCATATTTTCTGTTAAATTATTATTATTATTATTATTATTTTAATCAGATTATTATATTGTTTAAAAACGTGATTACAATTTTATTATATTTTCAGTGATCTTTTTTATTATCGTTTGCACGTGACATAAGCATCAGATTATAAATTTTTGCAATGAAAGCTATAGAAAATGTCGTCTTCAACACAATTCACGAAAAATCACTTTTTAGCTTATAACTTCTAAGCAATTGAAGCTATCGAAAAAGTTTAAATACAAAAATTGTTCTTTAGGGTAAGGCGGTAATTCGACTGATTTGAATTTTTTTCCTATTTTCAATATTAAAGAAATTATGGGCAAATGAAAATTTCCACCCCCAACCATTTCCACCCCCTTTGAGCTGGATACCCCATCTACGAACTCGACCCAGATTTTTACTGTCCTGACAACATATCCTGAGCTGGTTAAATTTAAATAAAAATTACTCCAGTTATCGTGTTCACAACTTAACATGGGAAAAAGCGTTATACATATATATATATACCTATATATATATATATATATATATATATATATATATCTTAATATATATAAATCTCGTGTCACAATGTTTGTCCTCAATGGACTCCTAAACCACTTAACCGATTATAATAAAATTCGCACACCATGTGCAGTTCGATCCAACTTGAGAGATAGGATAGTTTAAATCTCAAATTATAGTCGCAATTTTAATTTATTGCTAATTATTTGTCTGTTATTATTTGACAGTCACAGTTATCTGTTAACTCCAAATGATTCTAACAGATGTCGATACCTTTCGACTGGGTTGAAATGAAAGCTGAAATATATTTGGTGCTGCCATCTACACAAAGAATCTTCAACTTTTTAACCTATTAATAAATTTCGTATAATTCAATTATTTCCACTTTTTAAATTTTTGGTGTTAGCATAGCCGGCCACGTGTTACTTAGACTGAAGTGTAAATTGAATTCATATTATAATGAAGATAATACAGTGAAATTAATCCTGTTTTTTACTTATTTGTGCTTCATTGATCAAAACTTTATAATTTAATATAATATCTTATCTTAATATATATAAATCTCGTGTCACAATGTTTGTCCTCAATGGACTCCTAAACCACTTAACCGATTATAATAAAATTCGCACACCATGTGCAGTTCGATCCAACTTGAGAGATAGGATAGTTTAAATCTCAAATTATAGTCGCAATTTTAATTTATTGCTAATTATTTGTCTGTTATTATTTGACAGTCACAATTATCTGTTAACTCCAAATGATTCTAACAGATGTCGATACCTTTCGACTGGGTTGAAATGAAAGCTGAAATATATTTGGTGCTGCCATCTACACAAAGAATCTTCAACTTTTTAACCTATTAATAAATTTCGTATAATTCAATTATTTCCACTTTTTAAATTTTTGGTGTTAGCATAGCCGGCCACGTGTTACTTAGACTGAAGTGTAAATTGAATTCATATTATAATGAAGATAATACAGTGAAATTAATCCTGTTTTTTACTTATTTGTGCTTCATTGATCAAAACTTTATAATTTAATATAATATATATATATATATATCTTTATATATAAAATTTATTATGTTTGTCCGCGATGAACTCCTAAACTAATGAGCCGATTTTAATGAAATTTGGACACTGTGTGCAATTTGGTCCAACTTGAGAGATAGGATAGTTTTTATTGCAAAATTCGCCTCCCAAAAGGGGGGGGGAGGGGCCAAAACGTGATTTCACAAACAAACAAACAAACAACAACAACCAAAAAAAAAAAAATAGAAATGCAGATAGACTGTTCAAAATTGGTATAGAGAGGTTTTAGAGGCCTGCAAATCGAATGAGGATATTTTCGAAAGTGTAAAGTTATTAGGAGGGGCGGGTAAGGGGGCGGAGGGGCAAAAAAATAAAAATAGAGTTACATCGCTAAAAATTGGTACATAGAAGTTTTTGATACGTACAAATCGATTGCAGATATTTTCGAATTTGTAAAATTATTAAGAGGAGCGGGAAAGGGGGGGGCAGAGGAGCAAAATATAAAAATGGAGTTAGATCATTCAAAATTGGTGCATAGAATTTTTGATACCAACAAATCGATTGCGGATATTTTCGAATTTGTAAATTTATTAGGAGGGGCGGGAAGGGGGGCAGAGGGGCAAAAAATAAAAATATAGTTAGATCGTTCAAATTGGTGCATACAGGTTTTTGACACCTACAAATAAACTGTAGATATTTTCGAATTTGTAAAATTATTTAGAATAGTGGGAGGGGGGAGGGCAAAGGGGCAAAATAATAGAAATAAGAGTTAGAACTTTGAAAATTAGTATTATTAAGTTTTAAGGCCCGATAAATCGATTGCGGATATTTTTTGAAAGTATAGAGTTATTAAGAAGGGCGGGAACGGTGGATGAAGAAACGGTGCGCATGGTTTGCGCAGGTATACACTGCCGCAGGCAGTGGGGGTCCGAACAGATTATTCCACCAATGAGAGAAGATTTTTTTTGTATTTTATATCATTTTCCTTTCGATAATATATGGATTCATTATGAGTGTCGAACATTTTTCCCGATCAGATTTTTTTTTTCTCTTTTTTTTTCACATGTTAAAAATTAATGCAATTTTGAGAATTCTTTAATTATAGTGAATCATTTAAAAATAGGGACCAGCGAAGCGGGCTAAGTCTGCTAAGATCAAGGATGTTATCAAGGATGGTCTTTATTCGTAAATAATAATTTTAATATATTGAATATTTTACTACATTATAATTCAACGTATAACATAGCCACAGCAACGCGTGGCCGGGTCTGCTAGTATATATATATATATATATAAACTTTTGAACGGAGGGTGGTTTTGGGTTCTAGGGGTCATGATCGGTGAAGATATGAAGAAATTTTCCAGAAGTCGTGTCATGAGAACCATTGCAATAGGTAGATCTCCTATAAGGAATCTACCTAAAATTTGTTTTATTGCAGGAAAGAAAAGTACTGCTTAATTATATAAAAATATTAAACTAATGCCAAATATGTCTATGAAAATATTTATTCACATGCAAATTCCTGATTTAAGGAAAAAAAAAAATCACCAACTTTTGTAGGTATTTTTTTCTCTAATTTTTATTATTATTCACGTGAAATTAAAAATATATCATTTTATTTCTGGGAAATAAAAAAAATATATAAATGCGTATATATAAATATAAAACCTTCTACCGAATCTGGGTTGAAAACGGAAAAAGGGAAAAACAAATTAGAAATATCCGACCTATCGTTACAAATTCAGTACCAAATAAAAGGGGTGGTTTTTCTGAATCCTGGGGTGTAAACAGTTTTTCGATACGACAATTAGATTTTTTAAAATTAACTAAAGTATGAAACTTAGATGGCAACACTTCATTTCAATCTTTTCATAATTTGTAGTGCTAATCACGCGAATAAAAATGTCTTTAACTTAAAAATTTATTTTTATATTTTATTTTTCCATTCAAAGCGTTTTAGTGAAAAAATATTTATGGCGCATGCGCAGGCGTTTTTTACCCACTAGTTAAACACTAATCATAATTTTGAAAATTTCTATAGACATAATTTTAAGTTGGGTGAAGACCTAAGCTTCTGCCAAGCGCCGTTGAATTCCGCCTAGCCGTTCTCGAGTGATGCCCGGACAAAAAAAGCGACATACAGACACGATGACACACACACACACACAGGCAAAATTTTCTGAAGTCAGTTTCGGCTTTCATGGGGTGTGAAACGTGAAAATATCGCAAAATTTTTTGATTCCGACAAATTTACAGACAAAACTCTGATTTTATTAATATAGTTTATTAATATAGATACGAGCTACGATCTCGTATTACATGAGCTTTTCTAGGCGTTTTTTGAACGTACAAGTTTAGCTTTTGATAAGGTTTTATTTAAATTATATTATTCGTTTGTAATTTTTATATCTAAAAAAAAAAAAAAACGAGAGAGGGAAAGAAAGAAAGAGAGAGAGAGTTCATGAGTTTTGTTGAGTGAATAAGCATGATATTAAGCGTGTAAAAAGGAATCAGATGAAGGAGAACACGTATGAAGCGCGCCTAAAAAAGCTTGAATTAAAAAATACATGGATTTTTTTCATAAATATATTAAAGTCAAAGGCATTCTAATTTTGATATTTAAACAAGAATAATAATATAGTTACTACCTTAAACAATAGAACTATTGAAAAATATTCTCAAAAGTGATAACCCTCGCAAAATTTAGCTTGTGAAATGATGTAATTAGGTAGAAATGCCCACTCGGAATGAGCATTTAGTTAAATATAGAATTAAAAAAAAAGTCATCCAATTTATAATGTTTTTAGAAGTTTTTCAAATTTGTCGCATTTCTGTTTTAAAATCACTCCATGAAAAAGTTAGAAAATTTTGTGTTGTTAAATGGCAATTTCTTTTCTTGCTAGAAGTCTAATTCAGTCAATCTGCAATAGGAATGCTACCATTATTTTGTAACTTACCGGAAGAAAAAACGTCAAAGAAATCTAATGAGTTTGACATTTCTCTGAAAATTTAGTATTAGGGTTTTTTATATAAAAAATCATTTGATAGGTTTTCTTCATAGGGGAAATTAGTTTTCGTTGACAACCTGCATTTCTCCGGACTATTATACATACTAAATATCTTTAACTATTTCGACGAAAAATGATCATAAAGAGATTTTGGAGGTTATAAATCAATGTAGCAAATTGTGTAAGTTTCGAGAAAGTTAATTCTTACTGGTAATTCGTCATTTTAAAGGAAGAAATGCAAAACATTTCAGACCCACTCGGTGGAATGCTTCAAAATACTTCTCATAAGGCTCGCCAAATGACTCATCATATGAAAAACTATAAACTTTTTTCACTAAAAATTAAAATCTATCAAAGACATTTTTCATAAATTAATTCATTCTTTCTTACTTTTTTACGCTATTAATATTTTACACATTCCTCATTCTAAACAAACAATCTGTAATTATTTTCTGGGTATCCGCGTTTGTAATGATCGATAGATGGCGCTTTTTCAGCTTTTGTTGTTAGTAAATATAATAGCCACGTGTATTTATTATTGTTCTATTTGTGTTACTACTTAATATTCGTGCTATAATTTCTCCGCCGTTACATCATGGAAAATTGATTGCTTTTGGAAAAAATATTTCAGTTTATTCAAAGTTCGATTGGAAGTAGATATTTAACTGAAGCTGAACAAATATTAGTTTCAAATCATCTGATTAATTCTTTACTTCCATTAGCCGAATCAACTGAAATTTTAAACTTGTCATTTGGAAATAAATGGAAGCTTTATTCTGGATTTCTTGATTTTTTTGGAGTTACACTGTGGCACACAACAGTAAGTGTTATCTTTTTTTGCCGGATTTATTAATTTTTATTCAATAAATATATGTGAAACTAAACATCGGCAAGCTATTCATGTTGATTGTAATTTCACCTTAGCCCACCAGAGGGCGAGCATTTCATTACAATCGCGGATTAAATTAAATCATTGACGCTTGTAATAGATTTTAGTGAAATCACTTAATTAGCTTGTGATAGTTTCACGAGTTTGCCACACGAAGACAGAAGACTTAAGGCGTTCGTGTGAGGAACCTCTCTTTCTGCTTCTCATATTTTTTTTTCTCCTTTGCTACTCGAATCCCATTTTCCACGATAGACTGATCTCAGCAATTTATGATTTCAAATTGCCTCAACGGTGACACTTTGAATATTAGGCCTCCCGACCCAATTTCTTCAGCCATTTCAATTCAAATGAGGACGATTGTTAGGCCTCTGCGGGCGCCAACAATGCAATCTGAATGTTTATGGATACCTTTTTTTCTGACCCGGAAAGAACATCTCACACTGATACAGATCCTGTTTTTAGAATTTTATTTTTGGAGAAAAAATGTAACGAAATTTTTGGGTTTAAAAGAAAAAAAAAATTATAACAGTGCAGAAAGACTTGTGTTGAAAGATTGTCTATTTGTGTGTGACAATAAATATTTTTCCGAGTGGCATTTTCAAAATAAAGAGAAATTAACCTGTCAAGGGTTTTCACATTGTTTTTGTTTTACCATACCAGAGAAAATTTATGAGGTGCCTTATATTCAACTGTAAAGAGTCAAGGTAGTTTTTTTAGAAGATATTGTAGTTTCGTTGTTATTTGGACTCTACATTATTTAGAAACTTCGAAATGATGTTTTTCTTCGAAAATAATATTTTTTATTATTCACATCCGTCTATTGATTAATAAGTGTGGAAGTTTAAAACAGAGAGGCAATGAAATGTTTAGGGTCAGTTGAATATCAAATATCTTCAAATAATTATTTGTTTACCACATTTGTTAACGGTGTAGTATTATACATAAGAATTTAAAATTAATATTGAACAAAGATAAATAATAAAAAAATTTACTCAGTTTTAGAAAAACGACTGGAAATTCCTCTCTATCATCCCCCCCCCCCCCCCCCCCATAAAAAAAAAAAAAAAAAGAGTAGGTTTCTCACCTATTTTAGAAAATGGGATTGAAGACAGTCAGAGTTCAAAAAAGTAGATCATATGTACACTGCGTAATTATTATTTAATGAGTACACATGGTAAAATTTACGAAAATTTTGCATACACTATATTTGAATTCGAGAAACTAATGAACAGATTTACGTTTATTGAACATCCGAGTAAAGTTTAAAATATCGAAAAGAAATATACAAATGGCCATCCCCCAAATACTATACATTTATCTCATTTAAAAATGCATACATAGATTACATTAGTATATTTGAAAAAACAACATTTTATGCCAGTGAAATCTGAAGAATTATTTTCACTAGTATCAGTGGTCGAAACGTGACCACATTTTACTTTCTATTACCCATAAGGTAGAGAAAGTATTGTTTCTGGGTCAAATTTTCGAAATTGAGTTTTTGTTACATTTACACGTTTTGAGGTCCATTGAATCTAAAAATCCTGTTTTCATCGGTTTGTCTGTGTGTCTGTCTGTCGTCAGCATATCTCAAACACAAATTATAGGAGAAAGTTCAAACATGGTATTCTAAATGTGTATCATATAGGGATGCTACACTAAGCTTTTCGCTGAGATTAAGTAAAGGGTATTAAGTACAGGGACACCCAAGAGAATTCAGATGCATTGCGTCTAAGGGGGAAATTGCCGGTAAGTAGAGTTTAACATCTATAGACTGCACTAAACCAAATGAAACGAATATATATATATTATATGCGCAAAAAACATGTTTCATATAGAATATGTATAGAAATCATTCACTGTTCGTTTACAGGGCTACACAAAAGAACTAGTTTATAATGCAACAATACTTGAAAATTGATGGAAGTGTATTTCAGGTAGTGCCGAGTGTTATTAATATAGGATTACATTTATGTGCACCATGTGATGTGTACATAACATTCAGAATATATGCAGACCTGCCAATATTTAAGCCATATCATTCTTTTTTATTGTTAGTGAAGGTTCTTCGCTATAATATTTTACCATATCGAAGAAAGCTGCTCAGGAATTGAAATTAATTCCTAATAGCCATATGGTAAATAATGCATTTTTTAAATATATTCATCCCTTGGTGTTTTGTATATTTACACGTTTTGAGGCTTCCTGAATATCCAAGTCAAATTTTTAACGTTTGATCTTTGTCTGTGTCTCTTAGAGTAAATTAAAAACGAATAATTTCAGGCGATCCAAATGATACATTTTGAAGTGAATACGTTTGTTACTAGAAAAGTTTGTTCAAGATTGATGTTTCAAGGACTGATGAGTGTGAAAGTTGTCGGAATAATTTTAAATGAACTTTTGAACTTAATAACAGATTTGAATTCTCTATAAATGAAGGTACAATAATGAAACGGGGAGCCCCCCCCCCTCACATAGTATTATTTATCAAATAAAGCTGCTCTAAAGCCTAAGCTGAATTGTTTTAACATAGGTTTACATAACTGTACTCGTTATCTTAACCGTTAATCTCCAATCCGTACTTATTGTATTAAATTTCAGGGTAAGAGAAAATCGTGTGAGTGACACACTAGATTATTTTACAAAGCAAAGTAATTGCCTTCTCGTAAACGGAATTAAATTGCAACACAGCTGCACCAATTGTTTATTGATATGCATCTAAAGTGAAACATCAGAGTTTTACTTAATATATTTCTCTAAGTTTGGTACACTGTAGATGCTGAGCCTTTTCTGAAATGAGAGGAAATCGCAACATGGAAGCGCCCCCTGTTCTGTGATGTAGCCCAAAAGCTAATCGGCACCAATTCAAACCAAAGTCCAACGAAATATCAAGTTCGGTTAAATTAAGTCCATTGGTTCATAAAATACAGTGTTCGAACTCAAAAAGACTGATATTTTCTAAAAATGTTCGAACTGAGTTCAGGAAATCTCAAAGCGTGTAACTTCATAAAAAACCGAAAATCTAAAATTTTTCTGAATCTTATACTTTTATAAATTCACCTTTTAAAAAATAAGCAGTCAATTTCAGTTAATTCAAATACAAGGAAATCTCAAAACGTGTAAATTCATCGAAAAACGGAAATGAAAAGTTTTTCCAAATCTTAAAATTTCTTCTTATATATGCAGAAGATATACGCAAGTGAAGCGTGACGTTACTGACCGTCGGTGGGGTCAAGTAAAAAACTTTCTATGTTAATCTTACATTGGATGTTTTGTAAAAAATTATTTAAAATTGAGGAAATTCATTTCCCGATTTTAATCCCCATATTTGGGTATAATTAAAAATTAGTCATCATGCGTATGTGTTAGATTAAGCTATTTTGCTGTCAAATTGACAAAATTTTAATTTTAAATTTCAAAACTCTGGAAACAAAATGGATATAGATTTCATATCTGTTCGTCCTTGGTGTTTTGTGTATTTGGCTATCAAAAACGTAATACGAAAACATACATGTCAGATGTATATTTTCGTAATAAATATATATTCTACGAAATATTGTTTCGCATTATTGATTGCTCGTTATTAAAATAACCATGATTTTGGAAAGGAATTAAATATGTTTGCCAGGTAATTTGAATGTCTTTTTTTAATATTATTACTTTCCGAACACTATAGTGAGGAAAGTATTTTGTAATCATGTCAAAAATCCGAATTTGAGATTTTGATGTTTCTATACGTTTCGAGGTCCCCTGTGTCCGTTTCCACTATTTTTACGATGATGTATGTATGTGTGTATGTATGTGTGTGTGTATGTCTGTGAGTGAACACGCTAGCGTCTAAACGCTTTGTTCGAAAAAGCTGAAAGTTGGTACGTTAATTGTAAGTCACCATAGTACGAACCCTATTGATTTTGGTGAATCTAACACTTATAGTTTTTTTACAGGGACATCATGAAAAATTCTTTATCATTATGGCCTATGGGGCCAAATTTTTAAAAGTGCGATAGCGTCTAAACGCTTTATTAATCTGAGCAAAAAATTTGTACGCGTGTTATAGGTCACAGTTGCCCCAACTGTATAGATTTTGGTGAAATTAGCACTTACAGTATTTTTACAGGGACACAAACAAAAATTCTTTATCATTATGGCCTATGGGACCAAATTTTTAAAAGTGCGATAGCATCTAAACGCCTTATTCAATTGAGCTGAAAATTTATATGAATATTATAAGTCACTGTTGCACTAGCTGTAAGCATTTTGGTGAATCTAGCCTTTGTAGGTTTTTACAGGGACACAACGGAAAACTCTTTATCATTATGATCTATGGGCTCAAAGTTCAAAAACGTTAAATAAAACGTGTAATATATGAAAAAAAAAAAAAAAATACTCAAACACTCAATAACGGTTTTCTCTGTTTTGTTTGTTTAACAATTCCTCTTTCTTTACTTTATCTACAAAACTGTTAATTACTCAATGTTCGGAAAGTCGAGTGGAGTCACTTCATATATTTTTTTTTTTTTTTTTTTTTTTTTTTTTTTACGTCAAGGACGGTAGATGTCAAATTTGTTCCTTTGAAATGAACCTCATTCCACTGAAATTAAATGTTTATGTGTATATTCGAAAATGGGAGTCTGTCATTTTATTTTTCCAGAGTTTTTAAAATTAAAATTAAAATTTTATGAATTTTACAGAAAAAATAACTCAATCTCACATGCACAGAGAGTAACTTATATATAACTATACTCAAATAGGGAGACTGAAATCGGGAGATAATTTTCCTTAATGTTTAAAAAAGAAAACGAAATTCCAATGGACGATTAACATAGAAAATCTTTTGCTTGGCCCCACGCACGGTCCGTGACGTCATCACTTCGCTTGCGTTTAGTAATAAATCTATTTAAAAAAAGTAATTAGTCAATTTCAGTTAATTGGAATGCATTGTTTTTACTTAAAAATGTGTCTTTAAATTAGAGCCGACGTAAATCACAAAAAAAACAAAAAACAAAAAAAAAAAACTAGAACTCTCATAAATTAAATCCTTTTTTAACTTGCGTACATTTTCAATAGTATAAAATTTCAATCTACTGCTCATTCACTTAAATTTCTACCATATAATGGCTGTTTTCTCTTAGAATACAAAATTTGTAGTCAAGAGTATAATGATGCTACATTATGCAAATCACTCTGTCTTTGGTTTTATTTGAGTTGTCAGAAATTGCCAGATTTAGCAACTTTCTGCTTTAGGTATTTTTCAATGTAAAAGAATACGTGTATAAAATAGAAAAATGCATAAAAAATATAAGTATTTTTAAATATCTTCTTGTCATCGTAAGAACATAATTTTTGTATTCTGCACCTCTGACTAATCATACCTTTAGAATGATACCGTTTCCAACTCTCTACTCCCATAATTAATATGTTAAAAGTGTACCACAAATTCCATACTTGCCTTTTAATATATAGATAACACTACTAAAATCACATTTAAGGGCCCGTTACACTTATCATCGCCGGAAGCCCAAGCCAGTGTTATTCTACGGGAAATTTTGTTTACTTATAACTCATTAACTAATGTATATTTTTAAACTCTGTTTTCACATTCAAAAAATTTCCAACTGTTAAATTGACGGATATTTTTTAAAAACAGACTTTTTTTAATTTTTAATATTTTATTTCGGAACTGTAAAATAAAAACAAGACCATCCGGCTTATTCGGAAGGATAGGTTGATTTCTCTTTCCTTATCAAGCAGCCGTCATTTTGATTCAAAATGGCGCCAACAAATTATTAATGCACTTCGTAGAAATATTGATGTAGGCTACGCACAAAAGGAGTTTTAAGCAAATCGGTTCATAAATACATTTTTATGTGAATTTAAAATTTTCAAGTGGCTGGCGCTTGGAAACAAAATGGTGGGTTAAGTTGACAAATATATGAAATGTATTTGTGAGATAAGTCTACTGTACACAGATAGTTCGAATTAATTTAAAATCTCAAAAATCATCGTGTTGAAAAATTAAGTGACTGCCACTTCGATCAAAATGGCAGAGAAAATTGCTCATATAAGATATCGTTTTGAAAATAATTTGAAAATAATTTTTTTTTCTAGAAATTCTTTCAAAGAGGCTTAGTAAGTTGATAAAAATGTTAGTTTTCTGCATTTCTAGTTTGTTTTAGCATTAAAATAGCCTAATTTTTCCTTAAAAACGCATTAAAAACATCCAGTAACGCAGGTAATAGATTTGGCGCAGAATTTGGCGACTTTTCCACAATGGCGACTTTTTTGGCGACTTTTGGCGAGAAAATACTTATTATCGATATACCAAAGATGGGCGCAATAACGTGATTGGTTCACGAGTTACGTGAATTTTCTAGATTTTTGTTGTTTGAAAGATAAATCCAATTTCCAACTTTGATTTGCATTGATTAAGTATTTCTAAAGTTAACGTGATAACAAATTTTCAAGTGGCCGCCACTTGGAAATGAAATTGCGGATCAAGTCACCAAGTGAACTTATCCTTGATATTTAAACCATAAGTTCACTATACAACTTTTATTTGAATCAGTTTAGTTTTTTAAAAGTTACCGTGTGGCATATTTTGAAGTGGCACTTAGAAACAAGATGTCGGGACTAGTTCCCCAGTGAAAACATTCAAGATTATATGATAATATCACTGTCCAAATTTGGTTCGATTTGGAGTATTATTTTAGAAGTTATCGTGTTTTTAAATTTTCAAGTGGGAGACTGATTTCAAGTGGCCCCGCTTAACTTAAGATATCTGCCACTTTATTAAAAATGGCGGATATAGTTTATTAACACACTTCATTGAGATCATTACGTGATCTGTATTTACATCAAAATTCAAACAATTTCGGAATACGCTTTTTACAATTTAAATTTGAAAATTTCAAGTGGTCTCCACTTGAAAACAAAATGGCGGTGCAACTTGGATAACAAACTCATCTAAGATATTTATAAGATAAGTTAAGACACTGTTCAAATTTGGTTCCATTTGGAGTATTATTTCGGAAGTTATCATGGTTTTAAATTTTCAAGTGGTGGTCTGATTTCAAGTGGTCCCGCTTAACTTAAGATATCCGCCACTTTATTAAAAATGGTAGATAAAGTTCATTAATAAAGTTATTTGAGACACTTGTAAAATCTATGTATACATCAAAATTTAAAAAAAAAAAAAAAAAAAAAAAAAAGGAATACACTTTTTTAGAATTTGAATTTGAAATTTTCAAGTGGTCTCCACTTGAAAACAAAATGGTGGAGCAACTTGGTTAAAAAATTCATCTAAGTTATTTATAAGATAGGTTAAGACACTGTCCAAATTTGGTTCGATTTGGAGTATTATTTCAGAAGTTATTATGATTTTAAATATTCAAATGGTAGCGTGGTTTCAAGTGGCCCCGCTTAACTTAAGATATATACCACTTAAAAATGACGGATAAATTTCATTAATAAACATTATTGAGACCTTTATGTGGCCTATATTTACATCAAATTTAAAACAAATTCGGAATACGCTTTTTACAATTTGAATTTGAAATTTTCAAGTGGTCTCCACTTGAAAACAAAATGGCAGAGCAACTTGGTTAATAAACTCATCTAAGATATTTATAGGATAAGTTAAGACACTGTCCAAATTTGGTTCGATTTGGAGTATTATTTCGGAAGTTATAGTGATTTTAAATTTTCAAGTGGTAGCCTGATTTCAAGTGGTCTCGCTTAACTTAAAATATCTGCCACTTTATTAAAAATGGCGGGTAAACTTCATTAATAAACTTCATTGAGACCCTTATGTGGCCTGTATTTACATCAAAATTGAAGCAAATCTTGCTTTAAATATGCTTTTTACAATGTCGGTTTGAAATTTTCAAGTGGCTGCCACTTGAAAACAAAAACTCGGAGCAACTTGGTTAACGAACTCATCCAAGATATTTATAAGATTAGTTCACTGTCCAAATTTGGTTCGATTTCGAGTATTATTTCGGGAGTTATCGTGATGACAAAATTTTCATTATAGATAGATAGATATATATATATATAGATAAACGAAGTGATTGCAATAGGTCGATTTCTAAAGAAATCAACCTAAAAATTCACATATTGAAATTCGTATGCTACAGCTTCAAAATAAAACACTTAAAATTAAAAAAATCCTTTGTTAAAAAGGTACGTCAATTTAACAGATGGAAATTTTCTGAATGTGGAAACAGAATTTTAAAATATGTATTAGTTAATGAGTTATAAGTAAACAAAATTTCCCGTAGAATAACATTATCTTGGGCTTCCGGTGATGGTAAGTGAAGCGGCTCCTTAAAGGTCTGCATGGGCCGAAATTTTGAGGCCTGGGCACGGTTCAGTCCGTCTGAAAGCTTTGCTAACCTAGCCAGGCTCGGTATGGCATCTAAATGTTCAGCCTTGTGCCCCGCTCGGCCCGTTAATTTTTAGGTTGATTTCTTTAGAAATCGACCTATTGCAATCACTTCGTTTATCTATATATATATATATCTATCTATCTATAATGAAAATTTTGTCATCACGATAACTCCCGGAATAATACTCGAAATGGAACCAAATTTGGACAGTGAACTGATCTTATAAATATCTTGGATGAGTTCGTTAACCAAGTTGCTCCGACTTTTTGTTTTCAAGTGGCAGCCACTTGAAAATTTCAAACCGACATTGTAAAAAACATATTTAAAGCAAGATTTGCTTGAATTTTGTTGTAAATACAGGCCACATAAGGGTCTCAATGATGTTTATTAATGAAGTTTAGCCGCCATTTTTAATAAGGTGGCAGAGATTTTAAATTAAGTGGGACCACTTGAAATCAGGCTACGACTTGAAAATTTAAAATCACTATAACTTCCGAAATAATACTCCAAATCGATCCAAATTTAGACAGTGTCTTATCTTATAAATATCTTAGATGAGTTTATTAACCAAGTTGCTCCACCATTTTGTTTTCAAGTGGAGACCACTTGAAAATTTCAAATTCAAATTGTAAAAAGCGTATTCCGAATTTGTTTGAAATTTGATGTAAATATAGACCACATAAGTGCCTCAATGAAGTTTATTAATGAAATTTATACGTCATTTTTAATAAAGGTTATAGATATCTTAAGTTAAGCGGGGCCACTTGAAATCACTCTACCACTTGAAAATTTAAAATCAGAATAACTTCTGAAATAATACTCCAAATCGAACCAAATTTGGATAGTGTCTTAAGTTATCTTATAAATAACTCAGATGAATTTGTTAACCAAGTTGCTTTGCCATTTTGTTTTCAAGTGGAGACCACTTAAAAATTTCAAATTCAAATTGTAAAAAGCATATTCCGAATTTTTTTTTTATTTTGATGCATACATAGATTATACAAGTGTCTCAAATAACTTTATTAATGAACTTTATTCTCCATTTTTAATAAAGTGGCGGATATCTTAACTTAAGCGGGACCACTTGAAATCAGGATACCACTTGAAAATTTAAAACCATGATAACTTCCGAAATAATACTCCAAATGGAAACAAATTTGAACAGTGTCTTAACTTATCTTATAAATATCTTAGATGAGTTTGTTAATCAAGTTGCTCCGCCATTTTGTTTTCAAGTGGAGACCATTTGAAAATTTCAAATTTAAATTGTAAAAAGCATATTCCGAAATTGTTTGAATTTTGATGTAAATACAGACCACATAAGGATCTCAATGAAGTTTATTAATGAAATTTATACGTCATTTTTAATAAAGGTTATAGATGTCTTAAGTTAAGCGGGACCACTTGAAATCAGGCTCCCACTTGAAAATTTAAAATCACGATAACTTCTGAAATAATACTCCAAATCGAACCAAATTTGGACAGTGATATTATCATATAATTATCTTGAATATTTTCACTGGGCAACTTGTCCCGACATCTTGTTTCTAAGTTCCAGCCACTTGAAATCACACTGCCACTTGAAAATATGCCATCACGATAACTTTTAAAATACTAAACGGATTCAAATAAAAGTTGGATAGTGAACTTATGGTTCAAATATCTAGGATAAGTTCACTTGGTGACTTGATCCGCAATTTTATGTCCAAGTGGCTGCCATTTGAAAATTTGTTAATATAGTAACTTTAGTAATACAGAATCGATTCGCATCAAATTTGGGTAGTGGATTTATCCTTCAAATATCTCAGATAAGTTCGCTGGGCATCTCACTCCGCTTTTTTTTTTCCAAGTGGCGCCACCTGAAAATTTCTTATGACGATAATTTTTGAAATACTGATTTAATTTGAACTAGAACTGGACAAGGAACTTACACTAGTATACTGGATGATTTCACTGGGCAAGTTGTTTTGCCATTTTGTTTCCTAGTTGCAACCACTTAGACTGCCCCTTGAAAATTTGCCATAAAATTAACTTTTGAAACACGGCACTGATTTAAACCACAGTTGGACAGTGAATCTATGATTCAAATACCTTGGATATGTTTGCTGGGCAATTTGTCCCGCTGTATTGTTTCCAACTGGCGGCCACTGGAAAATTTGTTTTCATGGTAAATTTAGAAATACTTAATCAATTCAAATCAAAGTTGAAAATTGGATTTATCTTTCAAACAACAAAAATCTAGAAAATTCACGTAACTCGTGAACCAATCAAGTTATTGCGTCCATCTTTGGTATATCGATTATAAGTATTTTCTCGCCAAAAGTCGCCAAAAAAGTCGCCATAGGGAAAAAGTCGCCAAATTTGGCGCCAAATCCATTACATGCGTTGCTGGATTTTTTTAATGCGTTTTTAAGGAAAAATTAGGCTATTTTAGTGCTAAAACAAGCTAGAAATGCAGAAAACTAACATTTTATCAATTTACTAATTGAAAGATTTTCTAAAAAAAAAATTATTTTCAAATTTGAAACGATATTTTAGATGAGGAACTTTCTCTGCCATTTTGATCGATGTGCCAGGCACTTAATTTTTCAACACGATGACTTTTGAGATTTTGAATTAATTCGAGCTATATGTGTACAGTAGACTTACCTCACAAATACATTTCATATATTTGTCAACTTATCTCACCATTTTGATTCCAATCGCCGGCCACTTGAAAATTTTAAATTCACATAAAAAGGTATTTTTGAACCGATTTGCTTAAAAATCTATATGTGCATAGCCTACATCAATATTTCTACCAAATGCATTAATAATTTGTAGCCGCCATTTTCAAACAAAATGACGGCTACTTGATAAGGAAAAAGAAATCAACCTACCCTTCCGAAAAAGCCGGAAGGTCTTGTTTTTTTTTTTTTTTAATACTGTATGGCCTGACCTGGCCCGTACACAAACCTATAAAATCAGGACCGATTCGGCCTGGTCCAATTAAAAAATGAAAAATAACAACAACAGCAACAATAATTGTATTTCCATACAAAAATATTTTAGTATCTACTTTTAAGAGGTTTTACATAGTCAAGCTATTAGAATATCCATTAACAAAACTATTGATTTTATAGAAGACAATTGAATACGAGTATAAACAGAAATTCATTATTATGGAAGGACAGAAAACATACAGACAGAAAGTCAAATCGCAAATATTAGTATTAATGAAACAATGCAGGAAGGGTATTAACAATGGTTAATACTAATAAAAATTTACTGTCAATCATTTCCACTTATATCCTGTAATGTATCCAAATCCTTCTGTGCGATCCTGTAAACAAAACATTGATGCTAATCTAACAATATTCAATGAAAAAGATGCTTTTAAGCGCATCTGTAAAATAATGCTAATTACATTTAGTGCCGTTGAAAGTAGCGGAAAAAAGCTTAAAAAATACCTTTCATAATCCCTAGTGCCTACAGGCCATAGGAATTAAATCCTCATAGAGAGAACGTATATAATTTCTTTTCTTTTTTCAATTTCTTTTCTTTCCATTTCTTTCTTTTTTTTTTTTTTTTCATGTTCGCAAACTGGTAACGATATGCATATAATATTTTGATTAGGTGACTTTAAATAACATATATCAGTTTCGAGACATCCTAAAAATGTTTCCGGAAATAAGAGCTCGAACAGACAGACAGTCAGATAATGAAGTTGAAGTTATAAACATGTTTCAACAAAATAAAATTTCATACGACATACTAACCTATAAAATTATGAAACTGAATGACAAAAGAAACGTTTTATCGTTTGCCTTCTTAGTTAATTAGGGAGGAAAGTGGAAAAAGAAAATTTCCTGACCGACAAGTTCCAGAAAAATTTTAATCTAGGTCCAGCTAGGCTCGAGGATGCAAAAAATATTAACCTAGAGCCCGGCCTAGCCCGGCCCGAGACCAAATTTCGAAATTCGGCCCTTGTAGACTTTTAATTTGATTGTATGTATGTCCGATTACCTTCTCACGAACTGCTTAACGCAGAAACACGCGAAGGATACGAAAAGATGCGAAATGTTAAAAAGATGAACTTAAAACCCAAAAGGAGCACAAGAGAAGTGGCAAAACGTACTGCTAAAATAAAAAATTTTCACCTAGAGCAGCGTCAACTGACTGAAATGGTTGGACGGCAAAGTACAACCAGAGGTAGCTGGTAGTAATTTGATATCGTTGTACATTGAAAAGTATTTTTAAGCTAAATATTTGTTTTTTGCCTGATTACACGTTTTGAGGTTTTCTGAATACTGAAGTTAATTTTTTAACAATTCATCTTTGTGTACGTCTCTTATCAGAGTAATTTAAAAACAAACATTTTCAAGCAATTTAAAAATTTTATTTTGAAGTCAATATACGGTTGTTACTTAAGAATTTTGATTAAGATTGATAAATTTCGAGGAGTGGTGCGGGTGAAAGTTGTCTGAAGAATTTTGAATGAACTTTTAAATTTAGTAACTGCTTTGAATTCAATATACGGTACAATAATTAAACCCTAGTTAGCCCCTGTCCCCAGAATTATTTGTCAGAAAAGGTGATCCGAATCCTGAATTGTTTTTAACGTAGGTTTGTACATAGTACTTATTATGGTACCCTTTAATCTCCAGTTTGTCTTTATCCTTTTCAAGCACAGAGTAATTCTACTGATTTAAATTCAACAGCCATCAGAATTCAAGAGCGATATTAGAATACAAAAAATGATGTTTTACCTCTATATTACAGAAGAAAAATACCATAAATAATCTGGTGTGTCACTCACACGACTTTCTCTTACCCTGAAATTTAATACTATAAATGCAGGTTGGAGATTAAGAGGTAAGATAACGATGTTATGTTAACCTATGTTAAACAATTCAAATTAGGCTTCGGGAAAGTTTTATATGATAATTAGTTCTGTGTGAGGGGCGCTATTCGGTTATTAAAAAATAATTCTGTTTTTAAAAAATAATTTATTAAAATTATTATTTAAAAAAATTATCTTTTATGATAATGTTATGATAATGCAGACGATTTCCATATTAGAGTTTAAATTATCGCAGATCGATGGTTCAACCATTCGTTTTAAAGGTATTGGCGAACTCATTTGAAAGATACCCATCATGAAAATTTACTCCCCTCGAGTGGGGACTTCCCCCCAGGGGGGAGGCGAGGCTCCTACATACACATTTTTTTTACTAGTTGACTATCTCTATTACAAAAAATATATATTCGTTTCATTTGGTTCAGTGTAGTCTATAGACGTTAAACTCTACTTACCTGCAATTCCCCCCCCCCCATAGACGTAATGTATTATAATTATTTTGATTGTTCCTGTACATGAACCATTTGCTTGATCTTAACGAAAAGCTTACTGAAGCATTCCTATATGATACACATTTAGAATACCACGTTTGGAATGTCTGCTACTATTTGTTCTTGAGATATGCTGGTAACAGACAGACACACACACACAAACACACATACATACACACAGAGCAACCGCTAAAAACATGATTTTCGTATTCAGGAGACCTGAAAACGTGTACATATAAAAAAATCTCACTTTCGAAAGTTTTACCCAAAAACAATACTTTCTCTACCTTATGTGTAAGAGAAAGTAAAAATTTCTGGCATGATTTTTTGCACTTGAGAATTAAAATTAGGTGTTGCCGCAGCGGCAACAATGTGACGGAAAGGGTTAAAGTATTAAAAAGCAGGGTGAGAAAAAGTCGTGTAAGTGCCATACCAGAATTTTTCCCCCCCGATAAATATCCAGGAAAATGTCAGTTTTTAACTATTCTTGTGGCACTTGAGGCACCGAAAAGTATGAAGAATTTCAGTAATAACATTAATAATAATATTTAAATCAGTATCCTAAAACAATTTTCCTACCCCCTGTATAATAATAATAATAATAATAATAAAAAAAAAACTATACTTTTCATACCAGCCTACACGTATAGTCATTCTATTAGCTAATAACAACTTTATATACTTTCATGCAGTTTACGAAAAAAAAAAAAAAAAGGCTAGGAATCAAAAGTTGAAAGTTTTAGCAAGTTTAATTTATCACTGCTGTTTTTGAATTTAAAATCATTAAAAGTGCTCTCATTCGTATTTACAATTAACAAAACTGCAATTTTTAATTCTTTCTACTTTGAAATGACGATTTCTTTTCCCTTAACGTGAAAATGGTAGCTTACGTAACCTCATTACCTTTTCGATGGTCATTTGCCATAGCAACTTTTATGACTGGTCAGTTAGTTCCAGTCGACAGATGTGTCATAACGAAAGATGACATGCTAGAGTGTTGAAACCTAATTGGAATTAAACGTTCTGAATTTTAATTTGAAAAAAATAATTAAAAAATACATTTTTGATGCAAATTATTTTTTTATTTTATGAGATTTAGCTTACTTTTCTTTTACGCAGGTCATTTCTCTTTTACGTATGACTGCTTCTGCTAAATGACTTTAACCGTTTTTATATGAATATATTCAGAATACTTAGAATTTAATTGTGAAATCTTTCTTATGAAATAAGATGATTTTGTTAAGTTATTTACTTTTTTAAGCTGGGTCCTTTTAATAAAGTGTAATGTGCAAAAATACATGTTAGGCTAAACTTCAAAAACTGAAGAATGTGTTGAATGCAACAATGCCAAATTACAGAGAATAAAAGTTTTCACATTTGCCCAAATCTAAAGTTATTAACTATGTCAAAAATTCCTCAAAATATATAACCATATCTTAAATAATATTAAAGTAGTTTACCTTTGTTCAATATATTATAATTAAATTTTCCCTGTGCATTATTTAATCAATCATATGTTATGTCGAATAAGCCATGTGAAAAAGCTATCTTTTTTGAATGAACCACATCAAAGTATCTAATTTATATTTAAACATTTTCATTGGAATAAAAAAAAAAAAAAAAAAAAAAAAAAAAACTTTATAAATTTATCGAATTTTACATTTTTTTTTTTTTTTTTTTTTTAACTTTCTCTTATCCATATATATGGTAGATAAAATATTGTTTTTTGGGTCAAATTTTCTAATCTGAGTTTTTGTTATATTTACACGCTTTCAGGTCCCACGAATCTAAAAATAATGTTTGTAGCGGCTGGTCTGTGTGTGTTTCTGTGTGCCTGTATGTGTGTCTGTCTCTGCGTATATCTGTTATCAGCATATCTCAAGAACAAATAACAGCAGAAATTCCAAACTTGGTATACTAAATGTGTATCATATAGGGATAAAAACCTAAGCTTTTCGTTGAGATTAAATAAACGGTTCGTGTACAGGGACACCCAAAAGAATTTAAACACATTATGTCTACGGGAAATTGCAGGTAAGTAGAGTTTAACAGCTAAAGACTGCACTAAACCCAATGAAACGAATATATATTTTTTATATGCGTAAAAACATGTTTCATGTAGAATATGGTATGGAAATCATTCACTGTTCGTTTACAGGGCTACACAAAAGAACAAGATTATAGGGCGACAATACTTGAAAATTGATGGAAGTGTACTTCAGGTTATGTTGTGTGTTATTAATGTAGGATTATATTTATCTCGTCTAAATGAAAATAAATTTGCAAGTTGGAACAAGTGCATTTTCTCTCCAGTAACAAAAGGAAAAAATACAGTAAACTGTTGCACTCTGATTAAAAAAAAAATATTAGTAATATAAGAGTATCAGATTTAATCTGATTTTGAGGGGTTTGCAAATTTGAGAAAGGGCATTTCCTTTTATATCCTGCACATTTTTTAAAAAATTGAGAAAAATCTAGTGATCATAATCCTGCGTTTTTTAAATATATGTAATTTTTTTTTTTTTTTTTTTTTACCTTTATAGTAAATATCAATAGTATTGAGCTACTTTTCTGTTTGTATTTCTGGTACGAAATAGACTCTTTCTCTATCCGTAGGAAGAGTAATGCTTTTTTAAGAGCGGACAATACCTAATCTCGCCGGCAGCCTTCGCCCATGTTATTCTATGGGAAAATTTGTTTACATAATTACTCATTACCTAATGAATATTTTTCAATTCTGTTTTCACATTTAGAAAATTCATAAGCGTTAAATTAGTACTCGTTTTCCAAAAATTGATTTTTTTAAATTTTAGTATTTCATTTTGCGATTAGAAAATGAGAAAAATGCATTTTGTGAAATATCGCATTTTTGAACTCAAAATTAAAATGTAAAAATTTAAAAAAATGAATTTTTCAAAAATGAGTACTCATTTAACGGTTATGAATTTTCTGACTGCGAAAACAGAATTAAAAAATATACATTAGGTAATGTGTAATTGTCGCAACAAATTTTCCCATAGAATAACATGGGCGAAGGCTGCCGGCGAGATTAGGTATTGTCCCCTCTTAAGGGGTGAAGGCGGTTCACTTAATGACCCGCGATGATTTAATCCACCACTACCGTACTTTATTACTTTCACTATGTTTAAAGTTTAAACTTCAGCATTTTACTTTACATACAGTCAGTAAAAGTAAAAATTGTACATTTCCATCTGCATGAAACTTTGCATAAATACTAGAAATCATTTTTACGTATAAATATACATTTTAATAATAAAACTACTGTGCAAATATGCATTGAAAGTATCTTGAATAAAATTTATTTGATTTTATTAATTAATTAGATTTTATAAAACATTTTAAAAACTGATATTTTGCATGCGAATGTTAAATTGAAGCAGATAAACGTAGGGCGCCCATCGAACCTGTTTACAATAAAATCTTTTTGTAAAAAAATAGAACCGACTCCAAAAAGCAACTAATTGCGCCTAAAAGTATAAAATAATTTCCTTCGCCAAACAACCTATAACACTACAATTAATCATAACTTTTGAAGTCGGCGCAAAATTAAATAAATAAAATTAGTTTTTAAAGGTTTGTTTTTAGATCGGTAGCAACCCTAACAGCACAGTTAGGCTTAACTTATCCACAGTACATCTTAAGGACGTTTCTGGGATGTCTTTTCATCCAGAAGACATCTTGAAGATATCCTGGAAAGGCGATGTGCTGTCTGGGAACAAATGCTGTTGTCTCGAATGATCCATTTTCATGTTTCCTTTATTATTTTATCACTGTATACAACTGGTTCATTAGTAGCATCTACATAGAACAGTGAACATTCTTCACAATGCAGTATTTATGTTTCTACGAAGTTAGAGTTTTCTTTGCAAATTTGGTATAACTTTGCTAACTATCATCCTTGGTGACTTTTGGATTTGGTGATCAAAACGTAATGCAAAAATATACACGCAATATGTATATTTTTATAATATATATCGTATGAAGTATTGTTTCGTATTCTTGATTACTCTCTTAATATACCTTATCAAAAGAATCATGATATCCCAAAGAAATTAAATATGTTTGCCAGATAATTTTGCGATTTTTCTTTAATCAATTACGTCAGATACCAGTATCTTCGCCAACTTTTGCTGCTTACGAAATCTTATTTGTTTTCTTCAATCAAAGTAGTTTTCGGCTGAATTTTGCCGGTGACAATGTGAGATGTGTATTTTGAATAGGATTTGATTTTTGTATTGAATAAAGGTATGGAGTTTTATTTAATTTTGCGCCGACATCAAAAGATATGATTAATTGTAGTGTTATAGGTTGTTTGGCGAAGGAAATTATTTTATACTTTTAGGCGCAATTAGTTGCTTTTTGGAGTCGGTTCTATTTTTTTACAAAAAGATTTTATTTTTCTCTTTTCAGTGAAAACTTATTCATATAGCAGAACATCAGAAGACGTTCGACGGCAGTTTCACAAATTACAACTTCTAAGAAAAGTGACATAACTCAAAAAAAGGTTTATGTCACTGAAAAATACACGAAATGCAGCCAATGTGAACAAAAAAGTTACATCTCCACCGAGAAAGTTATTCGCTCGACAGACAGTTGTGCCAGTTTTATTCTAGTCAAGTTACTTTTAAGTTGATTTTTCTCAAATTCTACATTTTTAAGTTGGGTTACTTTTGTTGCCTTTATCGGATATGAGCAAAAAACTATCTATTGAACGAACATACGTTAAATTAAAAAGTCTTTAGAAATGCAAAGAACGGATACGCTGTGTTCGTAACCAAAAATTCTGTTAGGCATATATATTGAACTTTACAGTGAATACGTGTCACCCGCTGCGCTGGAAAATGAGCAGCGTAAAGTCCAAACAAAGAGCAAAATATGCATTGCAGCTGACGGACGGAAGTTTCAACATCGATATTTACATACTGCTTTTACCAGTGTAGCTGCATGCGTTCAGCTGTTAGAGTGAGAACAGACTTTTGTGAGTATCCTGTAATTTGTTTATACTTTAATGAAATCATAATGAAACCTATTTCAGACCAAGATCATTACGAGAACAAAAAAAGTATTAAAATTAAATCATGTCTTACAAAGTTATAAGCTATTAAATTTCAACAACAACAACAATGAGAAACATGGTTTGTATTGAGAAGCTCTTCCTTTACGAAGTCGGTTTAAAACGTCTATGCGTTAATCAATGTGACCGCTAACAATAACCATACTTTGAATTTTACATAGCATAAATATCACCCGCTAAGCTACAGCATATGCAGTGTCGTTCAAGTGTGCACAAAATAGGAAATTGTGAACAAATGTCTGAACTATCTTTTCCTAGTAGATCGATGATGCTCTGCAATTTTATAATTCACTTTTTTCCCCTGTCTTGAACCGTTTCCGAGATAGGAACGCTAACTCCACTGTTTTCCACCAGGTGGCGCTGTAGGCGGTTGAATCACGTAGCATATGTCCACTTTGCTATACCTACGTATCACGTTTATGACTATAGCTGCAGGTGTTCAGCAGTTAAAAGAATCGGGACTGACATTTTTGGGCACTCTGTATTTTCTTTTGATCGTAAAGATATTACAGTGGGACTTATTTCAGACCAAGACCTTTACAATAAAATAAAAAGTATCAAAATCAGATCATCCGTTCAGACGTTATGAGCTAACAAACAGAAAAAAAAAAAAAAAAAAACGTACGCTTTGAATTGAGAAAATCCTCCTTTTTGAAGTCGGTTGATTAGAGCATCTCTTACGAAGTTATAAGCTTACAAACACCAACAACAACACATAGTTCGAATTAAGAACACCCTCCTTTCTGAAGTTGGTTGAAAACGACTTTGCGCTAATCGATGTGACCGCTTACACTAACAGTACTTTGAACCACAGAGTATACGTGTCATCCACTACGCTGCAAAGTGTGCAACGTAGTTCAAGTGTGCACAGTGTAGTAAATTACGAGAAAACTACTGCACGTTTTAAGCGTTCTATTTTTAGCAATAAGGTCTAAAAACTGTCTTTTCGTAGTAAATCGATGATGCTCTACAACTTCGTAATTAACTTTTCTCACATCTTGAACGGTTTTTGAGATAGAAGCGCTAATTCCGCTGTTTTTCACCAGATTGCGCTTTATGTTCTTTCGATTGTAAAGATATAACAGTGGGACCTACTTCAGACCAAGATCTTTACAACAAAACAAAAAGTATCAAGTAACCGTATTTTGAACTATATAGCGTATGTCTCACCAGCTACGCTACAACGTGTGAAATGTAGCTTAAGTGTGCATAATGTAAGAGTAAGAAATTGCGAACAAACAAATGCACGTTTTTAGCATTGCACTTTTAGCATCAATGTGTAAATTATCTTTTCTTACTAAATCGATGATGCTCTGCAATTTTATAATTCACTTTTTCCCCCTGTCTTGAACCGTATCCGAGATAGGAACGCTAACATGAATGTCTAAACTATCTTTTTGTACTACATCGGTGATACTCTTGAACTTTGTAATTCACTTTCCTTTTCTCTAGAACCGTTTTCGAGATAGGAACACTAACTCCGCTATTTTCCACCAGGTGGCGCTGCAAGCGGTTTAACCTTGTACTGCATGGCGACTTTGCTATACTTACATACCATTTTTATCACTATAGCTGCAGCCGTTTAGCAGTTAAAAGAGTTGGGACTGATTTTTTTGGGCACCCTGTATTTTCTTTAGATCATAAAGATATTACAATGGGACCTATTTCAGACCAAGACCTTTTTAACAAAACAAAAAGCATCAAAATCGGAGCATCCGTTCAGAAGTTATGAGCTAACAAACATAAAAAAAACATAAGGTTTGAATTGAGAACCTTCCTTCTTTTTTTGAAGTCGGTTAATAATGATGAGAACTGAAACAAATTGAACATCCTCCAGAAAAGGCAGAAAGCGTTTTCTTATGCAATTTTAAATAATCGATTTTCAATTCTTGTTTTTGATATTCTCGACAATTGTGCAAACAGATGTTGAAGAAAGGATATGAAATTAGTTTTCACAGGTGAATTATTTACTTATTTTTTAATTCAATAAAATATATAGAAACTTCTTTTGTATCCGGGATACCAGGTGCTGTATGGATAATTAAAAAAAAAAAAAAAATCTCAATGAATAATTTGAAAAATTGAATAATGAATAATTGAATGAATGAATGAATAATGAATCAATGAATAATTTGAAAAAAAAAAAATCACAATGAATAATTTGAAAAATTCTAAAATAATAATCATATAGTTTTTTAATGCCTATATTTTTGGAGAAAAAAAAATATATACAGACACGACATTATTTCATTATTTAAAACATGAAAATCTGACATTGACAGATTTTAATTTAGTGCCAGAGGCCTACTGCTAACCTTGTTAATATTGACAAATTCTTCTTTAGTTAATTCGTGATAATCCATGATAAAGTTTTCATTAAATCAAACCAATGTGTTTCAGCTGCAGATATTGTAACAAATAACGTTTGAAGTCCAAACTGTCTTATAGCCGCAAAACAACGTTTTTTCTCTTTTTCCCAATGAGGGGGAGGTGTGCCTTGGGGGGGACTCATGTCAAAGGTGTGCCTTGGGGGGGGACTCATGTCAAAGTTGTACCTTGGGGGGGACTCATGTCAAAGTTGGGCCTTGGGGGGACTCATGTCAAAGTTGGGCCTGGGGGGGGACTCATGTCAAAGTTGGGCCTTTGGGGGACTCATGTCAAACTTGTACCTTGGGGGGGACTCCTGTCAAAGTTGGGCCTTGGGGGGGACTTATGTCAAAGTTGGGCCTGGGGGGGGGACTCATGTCAAATTTGGGCCTTGGGGGGACTCATGTCAAAGTTGTACCTTGGGGGGACTTATGTCAAAGTTGGGCCTGGGGGGGGGACTCATGTCAAAGTTGGGCCTTGGGGGGACTTCATTCAATAAATCCCCATTCAATAAACCGACTGAAATAGGCCCTTAGCACTATTAAGAGTGTATTATAAAAATTCGACAACGCTGTACCGACTGAAATAGGCCTCTAGCACTAAAAAAAAAAAAAAAAAAAAAAAAAAAAAAAAGCTGTTAAATTTGTGTTATTTCCATCTACTTCCATTTACTAATGATATGACGATCTTTATATATGAACTTTTAACTCCGAGATTTATAATAAAATGATTTTAGAGCATAAATAATAAATAGTAAATAAATAACTGTTAAATAGTACGACAAGACTATTTCTTGCAGACAAATATTTTGCGTTATAGACATTTATCTTGATATTTATTTATTTACTTATTTATTTTTATTTAGATAATATTTAATTCATAAAATAAAAGTCCGCTTGGAGAATGAAATATAATGGTACTGGATAATTTAATTTAATTTAGTTTATAGAGATGTCACTGATATAGGAAGAAATACTTCAGCCATTTTCTTTCTAATAACAAACAGAACGGAAAGTGGATAATATTATGGACATTTGCCTGGGGACATTTTGTATATTTAGACCAATTAAAAATGTTTCTCCTTTTTTCCTTCTTGTATTAAGTTAAAAAATATTAAAAATAAAATTGAGAAAAATCGTGCTAAAACAATAGAACAGCTTGGACCTTTTAATGAAATTTTAAATTTAGCACCGAAGTAGCTCGAACGTTTCTCGCCAAGATCTTTACTTACCCAATTGCTATACCCATTTTAAATCATCGTCAAAATGACAATAAAAATAGAAAAATCGCTTTGGGGCTTCTGCGCTAAAGTTATACTAAAGTAATTTTAAGAAATGAATATAAGTAACCGAAGTTAGGGGATTAAACACAGTTACTGAATGCCTCCATATTGAAAAATTGATTAAAATAAGTCCCGTCGTATTAAATTAAATTCTGTTTACAAAGAATGTAAGTAGATTATTATTATTTTATTTTTATTTTTTGGAGGGGGGGGGGAGGGGATAGATTAATTAGTGTTACACTTGCATCATTTTGATCGAATTAATGTTAATAATTATCAACCAGCATTCAAGAAACGAAGATTTCAAAACATAGTTTTACAAAATAATAATTTTACTGATAAAAAGCTTCTGCTTAGTTTGAGTAAATTTTAAAATAATTTAAGAATGAAGTACTATACATTTTATATTGTACATTTTCTTTTCATCAAAGTAAGGAACAATTTACTTCTACAGTAAATAGATTATTTTTTGACACAATCATTGTTAATCTTTTAATTTTCGAAAAGTGCAATTAGAAGGAGAGAAGTTTAGAGAGAAATATCAAAACTTCTCTCCTTCTCAAAACTACTAAAGAAGAAGAAGGAGAAGAAGAAGCAAAAAAAGAAAGTCTATGAAAATATACTATTTTTTATTCAAATTTCATTTTTATTCGTAAGAGTTTAAATAATTATTGAAGGTTTTATTTATATAAACAAACACACGTCTCAGTACATAAAGCCCTTTAATTTTGTTTTGCTTTTACCATGGTAGCTTTCAGTTTGCTTCAAACACGGCAGCTAGTTGAGGTGTATTTCCAACAAACACACAACTATCATAGTGATACAAAAAAGATGCCTTTAGTCGGATATCAGAGCTTTTCTATGAAACTTCGATGCCAGTAAATCGTAACGTTTTTCTGAACAAAAATGTCCGAAAAAAAGGTACCTTTAGCGATACGTGAATGGGTTGTCGATATGGTACCAGAAATCCGGTACAGAAACGAACTTCTCCGATTAATCTGACACATATTTGATACAAATAAGGAGGAATTCCGATCCTTTTGACACGAAAACTTTATAAAAAAGATACAACTTTTTGTTTACTGTTGTCTGACAGTTATCATTTTTAAAATTATTTTGGATGCATATATAACAATTATAAAAATTGTGCTATCTACCGACATTTATACGTAATCTTATACTTTTTAATTTTTCTTTCCTGGTGACAAAAACCACGTACAAACTAGAATGGTTTGGTATTACTGAAAGCTTACAATTTCTTAGAATATAAGCGAGTTTATTTTAAAATATTTAGTGGTGGTAGTGAATAAAAACCAAGAATAATAATATAATATGATTAACATTTCGATTTCTAAATCTGATGTTAAAAAATTATATCTCTGATATCAGAATGATATATTGCAGTTCTATACATTACTAGCGACTCCAAAAACTATCAAGTTTGGATACCTGTCTGATAACAACTATTTGAAACATCTGTACAAATATCATATTTTTGGTAGCGTACAGACATCGCATATGTGATATAACTTTGTTTTTCACGAAAAAGATACCTAAATGTTGCACAAAAATTGACATACCTGATAAATCGGATACGTCTGATATCAGAAAGTAACATTTCTGGTATTTACGTGTTTGCTGGGTTCCTTATGCCTCATCTCGTTGGTTAAATTCAGACAAAGAGTAATTCCGCAATGAATGAAAGAAAATGGTACAAATTTCCCATTAAAAATCGTTAATTTTATTTGAAAAAACGTTTTTTTCTATCGAAAATGTGTTTGAAATTTGGAATTTTTGTGACAGAACAGCAGCATGGACAAACTTCTGAATGTGCATTAAAGTTATTTATCATATTAAGTTAGGGCTATTTCTATGTAATAATTGTAAAGCTAGCTTCATAGAAAACCTCTGACATTGAATTTAATTAAATATCTTATTATAAAATTTGCGATTTTCAGTCGGAAGAAAGCTAGCTCGAAAATTAAAAATGTCAACCCATATCGCGTCTTGGATTTAATTAAATGTTATTTTTCTATGAAATATCTATTTTTAAACCAAATTTAGTTATTCTTGTACTAAATTAATAATCATTTATAGCTTTTACTTTTGTCAATTTGTCAAATATTTATGATACTTGGCACAGTGAAATTTCTGAGTTTCATGTTAAAAAACTGTAAAATACTATGCCATTGCGCATTAAAGAAGTAAGTCTATATAAAGGTGGAATTAACCCAATGCAGAATACATATTTTTATTACAAAATTGCTTAGATCTAACAAATAAATAGTTTTATTTCATATACTAAAATATAACTTGTTTATTTCATATAATAAATCGTAATAGAATACAAAATGTATGGTTATTGCATTATGTTTAAAAAGAAAATTTTATGTAGATTTTTATGAAATACTTCGTAGAGTGTAATAAAGCGAATTATTAAATCGAAAATGTACATAGGTATCATTTCAGCCCTTTGGTGCTATGCAAACATGACAGTTTTATTTGTTCCAACAATTAATTTTAAAGTTATTACAAATAAAAAAGGTATAAGTCATTTTTTCTGCAGTGCGGCTTTTTTTTTTTTTTTTTTTTGTAGTTGTTTGCGATATAAAGGATTATTTGATATCACGTTTCACCCCTCCCCCCTTTAGGGGCTGAATTTCTAAAATTCCAGAAATTTGTTTTTTGGTATTTGTATTAGAGCAAAAATTTCACGAATATCTGTTTTTTTGTTTGAGATATATAGGATTACTAGCAAGCTTTGCCCGCTTCGCTGGTCACTATATTTAAAGGAAACTCTTTTCTATATAGCTTTATGAAAAAAAGAAACAAAAAAATACTGAAACCGCTCAAAAGCTCGCTCGCTTTGGGTTCCCGCTGCTTTCAGCAGCGACTTGTTCGTCCACGCAGTCGCCAGTGCTTGTTCCTACTGCCTGCGACAATGACTTACCAGTGGGCTACCATTTGGGTGCTTATCATATATGACAATTTCGATACGGACAGTATCGAAAAATTTGAAGTAGCCCTTTTATATTTGAATCCCAATTGCATAGGAACACAGAGACACAGCAAAGTTTTTCTTATCATTACGGACTATGGACAGAATTTGTATGTACCGTTATAGCGGCCTTAAAAGTCACCTGATTGGTATGCAAATAGTTTACACGCCATGTTTAAATATGTTTACACGCCATGCAGAAATAGCTGTGTATTTTTTGGTGTGTGTATTACTCATGATTCGTGTACAGTTACACACTGAAATATGTTTCATCATTACGGCCTATAGACAGAATTTTCTTTAAATCATTTTAAAATATTTACGCAGCATTCATCAAAAGGAAATTAACGTATATTTAAAAGCATGTGATCTGTAGAAAAATGCGTATTTAGATATAAAAATTAATCTACGGGACCGTACAAAAGTGTTCTGACAATGTTAAGATCATCCAAATTATGTTGCATTTTGTACAATTATTATCGAGTTACATTGAATAAGTTGTATATTTTTTATTGGTGTATATAATGTTTATAACTCGTTTACAGGGGCACACAAAAGAATATAGCAATATTACAGCCTATGGATAGATTTTTATTTAAGCACATTTTAACGCGGTTTTGCTGCATTTAACATTATGGAATTAACATACATTAGTAAGATGCTTAATAATATGTTTTATATAGAAAAATGTTATGGATAGAGTAAATAATTTATTTATAAAATCACACAAAATAATTCCGGTGACATTCTATAATCATCTAAAATGATGTCAAGTTTAGTTCAAATATTGATGAGTTACAAGGAATAGTTATACAGTTTTTACTAGTGTATATAATTTTTTAACTCGTGTACAGGGACACACAAAAGAATTTCGTACTATTAAGAACTCACATATATCTTAGTAAATAAATAAAAATATGTTAGAGTTACAAGCCTATAAGGGCCTATTTTTCACAAAAAAGAGCTCTTGCAACGTACTTGAAAAAATTAGATTTTCAAATTAAATACGCAGCATATGGAAAACGCCTTATGAAATTTCCACTCTAGAAAACACTTAAAATGTAGTTCGTTCTTGTGCCGACAATTTGCTAAATTTTTAATCTTTTCAAATGAACTTTTGACAATAATTGACCAATGTATGTAGCTTTCAACCTATGTAATAAATTTCATTTCCATCTTTCGCGTATGCGCAGTAAAATAATATTTACTAATATAAAATATAAATGCTCATATCTCTGAGAAAATAACCGTGGGAATTTTATGCTTCAGAGTAATGTTTCTCTAATGTTTTGTCAATTTTCAGAAAATTTTGTAAACACTTATGGAAATCCATCCTATTTACTTGTGGATCTACAGATGAGGAGCCTCAACGTCCTATTTGCATCACCCATTATTCAACAGATCATTTTTGTTTATTCCTTAGTATATAATATATATACATATTGATTCGATTGACTTCCTATATAAACCCCGCTGTATCTCTCTCTCTATAACTATCTGTATATATATGCATATATATATATATTCCTAATAACTGATAGTCTTGTATTAATGCCCTGTAATAAATCATAAACACTTGTACCAAATTTCATGAAAAATGATTACATAACATATCGAAATTCTTTTGTGTAACCCTGTAATTAAATTACCAATTCTATGCCCACACTTTTCCACAGAAAAACATGCTTATAAAATTCTAATAAAATTTCATTATATTTAATGGGGTGTAACCATGTTAAAATACATTTTTAAGAAATATCGACTATACACTGTAGTAGTATGAAATTCTTTTATGCATCCTGGAAAAGGAACCATAGTAATTATATACACTAAAAAAGAATGCACCTATTTAATTAATTATAGCTCATTATTGTTTCAACCTAATTTGACGTCATTTGGATGATTACAGAATATCATTCGAATTCCTTTGTGTTGTTCCCGTAAATAAATCATTAATCTATACATATTCTTTTTATTTTCTCTTATCCATAAGGTATTGTTTTGGGGTAAAATTTTCGAAAGTGAGCTTTTGTTATATTTACATGTTCTGAGGTCCCTTGAATACGAAAATCATGTCTTTAGCGGTTGGTCTATGTGTGTGTGTCTCTGTGTGTGTTATCAGCATATCTCAAGAACAAATAGCACCAGAAAGTCCAAACTTGGTATTCTAAATGTGTATCATATAATGACGCTACAGTAAGCTTTTCGTTGAGATAGAGCACAAATGCTTCGTGTACAGGGACACTCAAGAGTATTCAAATACATTACGACTATGGGGGAAAATATAGGTAAGTAGAGTTTAACATCTATAGACTGCACTAAACCAAATTAAATTAATATAATTTTTTTATATGCGTAAGAACATGCCTCATGTAGAATATGGCAGGGAAGTCATTCACTGTTCATTTACAGGGTCACACAAAAGAACTAGATTATAGTGTGACAATAGCTGAAAATTGATGGAAGTGCATTTCAGGTTGTGCCGTATATTATTACTATGCGATTATATTTAGGTGCACTATGTGGTTTGTACATAATCTTCAAAAGATATACAGGGCTGTAAATATTTACGCTACTACATTCTTTTATATTGTTAGTGGAAGTGCTTTACTATAATATTTTACTATGTCCAGGAAAGCTGCTCAGGAATGCAAATGAATTCCTCATTAACATATGATAAATAATGTATGTTTTTAAGCTAAATATTCATCGCTTGTTTTTTATATATTTATACGTTTTGAGGATTCCTGATTACCGAAGTCAAGTTTTTTAAAGTTTGATCTTTGTCTGTGTCTCTTACAGTAACGTAAAAAAGAATAATTTCAAGAGATCCAAAAGTTGTATTTTCAAATTAATATAAGTTTGTTGCAGGAAAAGTGTGATCAAGACTGATAACTTTCAAGGAATGTTGCGTGTGAAAGTTGTCTAAATAATTTTATGTGAACTTTTAATTTTAATAACAGATTTAAATTCTATATACATAAAGATGTAGTAATTAAACGGGGGTTTTGATGGGTACCGTAGCGCCCATCTCACACAACTAATTATCACATAAAACTCTTCCGAAACCTAATTTGAATTGTTTTAACATAGATATACATAACAGTACTCATTATGTTACCTCTTAATATCCAAAATGTATTTATAGTATTAAATTTCAGGGTAAGAGAAAGTCGTGTGAGTGACACACCAGATTATTTTTAGAGTAAGCATGCTTTTATGCATCTTTAAAATGTATGTTAATTCTATTACATTGAATTCAGCATAAACGTGTTAAAATGTGCTTAAATAAAATTTGTCTATAGGCAATAATGTCATGTAATTCTTTTGTGTGTCTCTGTAAATGAACCATTAAACATTGTATACATCAGTAAAAACTATTCAACTTATTCTACGTTTTTCATGAATAATTGTTCGAAATTTGACATAATTTGGATGATTACGAGATATTGTCGGAACGCTTTTGTAAAGACCTGTATATTAATTAGAAAGCCTAAGAGCATATATATTCTGCAGAAAACATCAATTTAAGTATCTCAGTAATGTAATGCTAATTTCATTTTGTTGAATGTAGAGTAACGATACTAAAATTCGTTTAAACGAAATTCACCCGATAGGCCGTTATGATAAGAAAAACTTTGGCGTGTCCCTGTACACAGTCCATAAACAATATAGACATAAAAATTTACACAGCTATTTCTATACAGAGCGTTAACGTGTGCATCAATTTGCAAGTTAGTCGGAGGATTTTTGCGGCCGTTATTGCGATACATACAAATTCTGTCCATAGGCTGTAATGATAAGTTTGTTCTATCCCTGAACACGAACTACAAATGGAATACACACAAAAAACTATACAGCTAGTTCCATGTGGCTCGTGAACATATGAACAAAACTGCAAGTCAATAGCGTGATTTTTGCGGCCGCTATCGCGCGACAGACAAACAACCCGACACACAGACGGATGGCAATAAGCAAAAAAACTTAAAATATATATATATATATATATATATATATATATATATATCTGCTTAAATAATGGCACAATTTCCACAACAAAACATATAAATATTATACATATAAGTACATGTGCAACAATGTGTTAAAATTACAAGTCTTTTATAGCTTTCAATGATACAGAGTGATCCAAAGTATTTGCGCTTTTCTTCAATTCGTGGTCTTCTAATTGCAGTCTGAACTAATCGATAGTGGAAAATGTGAGTTTTTAAATGTTCTTTGCATGCCTGATGTTCCGGGGTATTTTATCCAGTATTTCTTTAAAAAATCGAAACAATATTAAAAAAAAAAATCTAATTATTTGGTCACCCACTGTATTACTGCTTATTACTTGCATAAAATGTTTGAAATGTTAATATTTATATATATTTTAATTTATTTTACAATAACCGCTTTTTACATCTCTATACAAAGTATAAAGAAGTATTGTAATCCTGATTCAATAATCCTGATCCAATACAAGCAGATAGATATTTTCCTCTACAACTTGCACCTAGTCAGATTCTTAAAAGTTCTGAAACCGCTACACGCTATGCATAAATCGCAAAATGCATGAAATTCGTTAACACATCAATCGCTAACGCACACGCTGCACGTATATGGAAACAAAAGTGAAAATTATTACAGAGTATACACACTTAGCTATGCATGAAAACCCAAAATGCACGAAATTCGAATCTAAATTATATAATAAATCAATATCTAAATTTTTATAACAATGTATATATGTATATATATATATATATATATATGAAAGAAAATTAAATTTGACTTGTATCTTTCCTTTACAAACCTTATTGTTATGAAGAAGAAATAATAATGATCAAATTCATTAATGCGGTATAAAATAACTCTTATGTGTATGTTTTTATTTCATACGCTTAAAAAAAAAAAATCTTTCGAAAAACATTTGTCATAAAGAAATAGTATCTTTTTCCACCCGCCCCCAAAAAACTAAAATAATGCCTGTAAGATTGATTTAAAGGACTAGGGGGCTCTGCCCCCTGCTCGCTCCGCTCACCAACCCCCGAGGAAGGCTTCGCGCATTAACTCCTGCGGGATTCTACCCGATTATTCGCAACTTTGACTTTCATTGAATTGGAATATTAATAATACATAACACAAGATAAAAGTTGAACAATATTATACAAATCCACTATATTTGGTATCGCATTGAAATACACAATATTTAATATTATATCGTTTATAATATGTAAAAAATCCGTTATAACGTTCGACAATTTAATAACAATTTGCCATTATTTTGAGAGAAAACATATGCTAGACAGCTAGACACACAAAATAAACAACCATAGCACTAATTATTTAGATCAGATAGAAATTCTTAACATCTAAACCATTTAGCGTTACAGCTTTAGTATATGATCGACTTGTTAAATTTTTGTCACTGTTTGAGACGATGAATTTTTTGGGTATTATTGCTTGATTAAAGAAATTATTAGCTTGTTTTTTCTAATGCCTATAATTTTTACTATTATGGATTTTTTTTAGTTTATTTAGGACAATATGTAACACTCTGCATTTATTTCCAATGTACAGCAAGGTTTAAAATGGTGCTTCCAACAGTAAAGATGCAACTTTTTAAAGTGCATTTTTTCTAGAATATGATTTAGTCAAATAGGTCGAAAATAAATATTTTATGTGATTATTGCAATTGGTACTTTTCTTTTTGCTGGGCGCAAACGAAAAATCGCCAGTTATTAACATTAGAACATTTTAGAACATTAGAACATATTAGAACACTTTTGTTTTCTAAGTAAAATATATTAACATTCTGTCTTCTACCTGAATTTTTGTTTTACAAAAATGATGAAAATTTGGGATTTGCCCACAACTGAAGAAGATGCAGTCTATTTTTTTCAAGAGAAAGGTTTATTGGTAAAGAATGCAATATTTGAATATAAATAGCAATTATTAATATATATAATGATCCTCATCTGTCATGAACGAATCCGGTTAGTACCGCTTCAAAACAGAAACTTTTGGCAGCCATTTTTTTTCCGTTTGTTTAATTCAACTTAGGAAACATACATATCATTTTCATACATGTTTTGTATCGCACATATTCTTATTTATTTGCTATAAAACCTTATAAAACTATTCAGTTGTAATGTTTAAATGTCTAAATAAAATATAACGAATCACTGGCTATTATAAACATGAACCTATAAATAGAATTATGTAACTTCATGATTATAAACAATGCAAAACCAAATAAAAACAAACCAAAACTGTTGCCATTCAGAAAATACAAATTCCAAATGGACAACTTTTTAATTCCGAATGAACGACTCTTCGACTGTTTCATTAAAAAAACGCTTAAAATATTTCTAAAACATATTAAAGCCTTAAAAATCTTAAAATATTTGTAAAAATGCATTAAAGCCTTTAAATATTTTTATCAAACTTCATTGTTTGTTTACATTGTAAGGTATGATTGGCGTCGAGTTTAGTACGTAAATGCCGCCAGTTGATTTTAGTTTTGAAATTAGTGTAAAATGATAGTTGGGATAGAATGTTTGGTTGGGCAAGTAAAAGTCACCAGTTGAAATGAGTATTGAAGTAGAGTAGTCTAAGGTGATAATGTCGAGTCAAGGTAAAATGTTCGGTTGAGAATGAGAAAGTCCCGAGCTGGATCCTGGATATTTTGGCGATGTGGGTGAGATAGCTGGTTGGAGGTATCGAGTAGAGGTGAATTTGGGTTAGCATGGAGTGTCTGTAGTTATTGGATAGTTAGTTAGAAAATTTGAAAACAGGATCTACGATAGTCTTAAAAAAGAGTATTTTGGTAAAATGAAGTGAATCGTTTTTTCTTATTATGAGGACTTTAAATACGCAAGCGAAGTGATGACGTCACTTGCCGTTCGTGGATACAAGAAAAATATTTCCTATGTTAAACGCCCAATGGATTTTTCGTAAAAAATAATTAAAAATCGAGGGAAATTATTTCCCGATTTTAATCCCCATATTTAGGTTTAGATATGTATTAGTTATCATGTGCATGCGTTAGATTAAGTTGTTTTTGTTCTAAAATTGATAAAATTTGAATTTTAAATTTCAAAACTCTAGATAAAAAAAAAACTTCCATATTCCATTGAAAACATAAACATTTCATTTCAAAGGATGATATTTACACAATAAATATCCAACTAATATACTAATTAAAAGGGAAATGATAAATATTCTATCATAATTTGAAGTGAAATTTGTTTTCAAATGTCTAAATAAAGTATCTGATATAAGATACTAATATATTGCAGCGGAATAGATTTGATATCGGTCATCCTTGGCAGAAAAAAAAAAAAAATATATATATATATATATATCGCCAAATTATCTGGCGAATATAATTTAATTCCTTTCAAAAATCATGGTTATTTTAAAAACTTATATTAAGAGAGTAATGAATAATATGAAACAATATTTCTCACAATACATATTACGAAAATATACATCTGGCATGTATATTTTCGTAGTACGTTTTTGATCGCCAAATACAAAAACGCCAAGAACAACAGAGTTTTGAAATTTAAAATTAAAATTTTGTCAATTTGACAGCAAAATAACTCTATCTAACACATGCATATGATAACTAATACATATATATATACCCAAATATGGGGATTAAAATCGGGAAATAATTTTCCTCGATTTTTAATAATTTTTAACAAAAAATCCAATGGGCGAATAACATAGGAAATCATTTTCTTGCATCCACGGACGGTCAGTGGCGTCACACTTCGCTTGCGCATAGAGCACTTAATGGAACACTGGGATGTGTTGTTGCTGTTGTGTTGTCGGGCCTATATTTTTTGTCAACCAGCAGTTTTTTTTATTGTCATTCATATTTATTGATCGGGTAGAATTTTTTTAATTTCAGAACGAAAATTATAAATATCGAAACACATTTGATTTATAAACAAAAATTGAAAATACATTTAAAGGATAACGTGGTAACCATTATGATCTAAACATTGTTTTCAAGATTTATCGTTCACATTCCGTCATTTTTGACGGGGTTATATACTAGTAATAATATAATTTAGCAACAATATTGAATTGGTGCGATAATATTGAATTAGCGATTATTCGTTTGCGCCCCGCAAACGGGAAAGTACCTTGCAATTATTTTAAACATTTCATTAGTAGTAGTAGTGCGACAGGACAATTTCTTTCAGAGAGCGATTTTGCATTGTCCCCAGTCATTGTATTACACCATGAATTTGCCAAGATGCCTGTCAATATCTGATTTTACCATTTAATTTCTTAAACTATATTAAATACTAAGTTAAATCGGAAAAAAAAAATCTCATTTTTTGAAACCTCCTGTTAAGTGAAAAATTCCTCTCTGATTGTATTGTAAAAACGAATTGCCGGTTTGAAGTATTCGAGATAAACCATCATCATTCATAAATTGAATGGCTTTTGAATATTAGTTGACAATATTTTCTGAATAAGTATTGATGATGGCTCCTGAATACTTGTTGACGATATTTTCTGAATAATTATTATTGTTGGAGATATCTACTGGATATATATTGATCATGACATCTTAATAGTTGTTGGCGATATCTCCTGAACTTGTGTTGATGATGGTTCTGAATATTTGTTGGCTACATCTTCTGGATATGCACTGATTACACCTTAATTTTTTTTTCACATATATATTATGTAATATTAAATTTAGAAAATAAAAAATGAGCGTGGAGAATGAAATGTAATGATACTGGGTAATTTAATGTAATGTAATTTAATTTGTAGAGACAGCAATGGTACAAGAAAAACTACTTCAGCCATTTTCTGTCCAATAATGAACAGACCGATAAACGGATAATATTTTACCTGGAGATATTTTGTACATTTAGACCAAATAAAAAATGCTCTTCTTTTTTCCCTCTTGAATTGTTATAACTGAGCCATTTTCAATTTCAGTGTATAAATTTGTTTATTATTTATCCTCTATTTTTTTGTAAGTTCACGTGCTGAACAATATGTCAAAAAAAAAAAAAAAAAAAAAAGAGTTAAATGAATTTAATGCTTTTAATTTTTATGTAAAATATGAGCGCGTGCTATCTTCAAAATTTGTTAAAATGTAAAGATTATGTGATGCGTGTGGCATCCACAGTTTTGTTTTTTAATTCAAGAAATAGAACAGAATAAAGTTAGCAACGATGTTAGTTGCATTTTTTCATATAGTTTGAGTTCTTAATTTTAGTGAACTACTTTTTACCGTAGGAATAATTTTACTATGTTTAATGTTATAGGGAATTATTATACGAGCATAAGTGATGCTACTTTAATAACTTTAAAGTGTAAATAAGTAGTATTGGCGTCCACTTTTATACAGTTTAATTTAGTAAGAGAAAAGCTAGGAATTTGCGGTGCTTATTCCGTTGCTTTACATAAAAATACTGGAGTCACTGCGACAGGACCCTTCAAGTGAAGTAAAATTATTTTGATTACATTAAGATTAAAAAGATGTTTAAAACCGTTAAAGGATTTAAAAAAGAAGATTTGAAATGGGTAGCCGAAGAAATTGGAGAGACTTTGCCTTCGACGTTCACAATAGCAAGCTTAAAAGAGCTGATTTTAAATAGTAAAGAGTATGAAAAGGATCCCGAATTTGTGAAAGATATTTTAGAAAATGCTATAGCTGAAAGAAAAATGAAAGAAGAGAAACAAGAACAAGCTTTGAAAGAAGAAAAACAAGAACAAGCTTTGAAAGAAGAAAAACAAGAACAAGCTTGGAAAGAAGCTGAGGCATTAAAGCTGGAAAAAGAAGCAGAACTGGAGAAAGAGAAATTAAGATTGAATCATGATTTAGAATTGGCGAGAATACAATCATCTGGGCAAATTCAAACTGATGCTATTTTAAGTAATTATGAAAATAGTACTATGAGACGAAAATTTACTTTACCTAAGCTGGAATTCAGGAAATTTGGCGGAGAAATTAAGGATTGGTTGCCTTTTTGGAGCCAATTTGAACAAATCGATAAAGATGATGAGATTGCCCCAGAGGACAAGTTCCAGTATTTAGTACAAGCAACAATCGCTGGTTCACGCGCAAGAGAAGTTGTTGAAAGTTTCCCGCCAACTGGCGCCAATTATTCAAAGGCAGTGGAAAGTTTAAAGGCTCGTTTTGGCAGGGAAGATATTCTAGTAGAAGTGTATGTACTAGAGTTATTGAAATTGATAATATCTGTGCAAACAAAAGGTAGATTTGCATTAACTTCATTATATGATAAGCTTGAGTCATATTTACGGGCGCTAGAAACATTGGGTGTTACCACTGATAAATATGCCTCCATTTTATACCCTATGGTTGAGTCTTGTTTCCCAGCAGACTTTTTGAAGGCCTGGAATCGCTCGAATCTCTCTTCTTCTAATACGGATGCTAAAGGAAGGTTGAATAATCTGATGCATTTTTTGAAAACGGAAGTAGAAGGTGAAGAGAGAATATCTTTAGCTGTAGCGGGCTTCGGTTTGACAAAGCGTGAAGATAATAAATATTCTAAAAGGAAAAACAGTGCAAGTGCAGACTATATGCGAAATAAGATATCGACAGCTGCAGGTTTATTGACAACGTCTTCTGCTTTAGATTTCAAAAGGGTATGCATTTTTTGCCAAGGCAAACATTTGAGCTCTGAATGCTTTTCAGCTCGAAAATTGAGTTTAACTGAGATACAAAAGATTGTAAAGGATAAAAATTGCTGCTTCGCTTGTTTGTTACCTAATCATACAGTGAAAAAATGTCGAGCAGTTTTAAGATGCATTATCTGTTCTAAGAAGCATGTGCCTTTGATGTGCGATTTGCGTGATTCTCAAGGTAAAACTGCACAAGAAAAGGTTGAAGAAAATTCAGTCAGTAGCGAAGTAAACATGACAAATTTTAATAAGCAAAGTGCTAAAGTATTCCTTCAAATCTTAAAAGTGAAACTCATCTCCGAAAACAAGCAAAAAACAGTTCGTTTATTGTTAGATTCAGCATCCCAAAAATCTTATATTTATAGCAGAAGAGATGAATTATACTCCCATTCGTCAAGAAAAAATGATGCATTCATTGTTTGGCGGAGTTACAACAAAGGAATGCCAACATAATTGTTATAGAATAAAGGTTAAGGATATGAAGGAGAAGTTCACCTGTAATTTTGAAGTGATGGATCAAATTACTATATGTGAAAACATTCAACCCGTCACTAATGGTCCGTGGATTAAAGAGTTGAAAGAATATGGAATCGAATTATCTGATGTAAGTCATTGCCGTGAAGTTATCGAAATATTGATTGGTGCTGATATTATGGGAAAGATGTTAACTGGCAAAAGAAAAGTATTGACATCTGGTCTTGTTGCCAAAGAAACATACCTTGGTTGGACATTGATGGGCAAAGCGCCTCACACCGAAGTCTCAACAGATAATTTAGCAATGATGGTGACGTCTTTGTTTGTAAATGAAGCTGATATCTCAAACTTATGGAGATTGGACTTGATCGGAATAACAGATACTATAGAAAAGAAATCTAAAAGTGAGATTGACCGTCAAACAAAGGAACATTTCTTAGAGACAGTAAAAATTAACAAGGATGGTCGTTACGAAATTTGTCTTCCTTGGGCTGACGACACATCTGCATTACCAGATAACTTGAGTTTGGCTGTAAGACGTTTGGAAAGTACAACTTCTAAGTTATTATCTACGAACATGTACGAAAAATATGAAAATATATTTATGGACTGGTTGAATGAGGGGACCATAGAAGAAGTTCCTGCTACCAAAGTGAACTCTTATGGTAATTACTTACCTCATCACCCAGTTATTAAAGAGACCAGTAGTACAACACCTATCCGTCCGGTTTTCGATGCTTCAGCAAAGTTGGCTAACTATCCATCTTTAAATCAGTGTCTGCAGTGTGGCCCAAATTTGATTGAGCTTATCCCAGATATTCTCCTACGTTTCAGAGAAAGAAAATTTGGTGTAACCGCTGATATTAGAAAAGCGTTTCTTCAAATTAGCATTTGTGAAAAGGATAGAGATTTCCTACGATTTCTATGGTGGAAAGATCTAAAAGAGAAGAAACTTAGAGTATTTAGGCATGCACGAGTCGTTTTCGGTGTAAAGTGTAGCCCTTTTCTTTTATCATCAGTAATTGAATATCACATCAAAAATAGTGCAAATTTTGAGGAAAGTTTCAAGCAAAGGCTTTTGCATAGTTTTTATGTAGACAATGTCGCCACTAGTGTGCACAGTGAAGAAGATCTAAAGAAATTTATCTCGGACTCAAAGAAAATAATGGCAAATGCTGGTTTTGATTTAAGGCAGTGGGAATACACTGGTGATCACGCTGAAACATCGAACCAGAAGGAAACTCAAGTATTGGGTCTGATTTGGGATAAGGTTTCCGATACATTAAGAGTCAACATGAAATGGCTAAACGACAAAACACAGAAAGGATTACCAAGCGAAGTATGTTATCGGCAGTTCATAAAATTTTTGATCCTTTTGGTTTTACTGCTCCGGTGATGCTTTATCCTAAATTGATGTTACAGAAAGCTTGGAAATTAGGAATTAATTGGGATGACGAAATAACTGGTGAATTACAAAAAGAATTCCTATTATGGTTCCAAGAACTTAAATATTTAAACGATGTTAAGATACCAAGACATATCCAGATCACTCCAGAAAACTTACATGCATGCACAATTCATACTTTCGTTGATGGAAGTAAAGATGCTTACGCAGCAGTAGTATTCTTGAGGATAGAAAAGGAAGATCAAGGGGAAATAATTCTGCTTGCTGCCAAGTCCCGAGTTGCGCCTTTAAAGAATACGACTGTACCAAGGATGGAGCTATTAGCAGCTACTATTGGCGCTCGTTTGGCGAAAACTGTTGTGGATGCTTTGGGTTGGCAGGAAATGAAGAGATATTACTGGAGCGATTCCTCAACAGTGCTTGCTTGGATATCAAGAAATGAGAGCTGGTCTGTGTTTGTCCGAAATCGGGTTCAAGAGATTCAGAAATTAAGCAGTCCTTCATCATGGAAACATATACCAAGTGAGAAGAATCCAGCAGACTTGCCATCTAGAGGCTGTAAGGCTAAGCAATTAGCTTTAATCAGATGGTGGGAGGGCCCACATTGGATGAAAGATTCATCAGAATTTAGAAACCACATGAACACTTCTGATGAAGATTGGAATGAGGAAGAAATTCAGAAAGAAAGGTCAAAGTCTACATGTATGTTGACGAAACCTGAATTTCCATCCAACAATAACTGGTATTACAGCTACTTTTCAAGTTATGGAAAAATCATACGTTTAGTTGCTTGGATTCTTCGCTTTAAGCATAATTGTTTAAATCCTGATAAGAAGAGTAAAGGCGAATTGACGGCTACTGAATTTCGGGAAGCTGAGATAAAAACTCTACGTATGGTTCAAAAAGAATCTTTCTCTTCGGAAAGTGATGAAAGATTGAAGACATTACAAACCTGTAAGGATGAGCAAGATGTCATTCGTTTGAAAACTAAAATAACTTACAGGAAAGATAGTGAAGATTTTCTCCATCCCATAATTCTCCCTTCAAAGCATGAAGTTGTTAAGCGACTTATTTTTTATATTCATGTAAAGAACTGTCATGCGGGGTTACAAATCCTCTTAAATTTGCTTAGAGAAAGGTATTGGATCCTCAACGGAAGAAAGAGTGTAAAGCTTGTGTTAGCCAGCTGTGTGATTTGTAAAAGGTTTAATTCAAGGGCTTTATGGACATCTAGTGCTCCTCTACCTGAAAACCGAGTAAAAGATTCTGCCGTATTTCAAGTTACAGGCATAGATATGGCTGGTCCTTTGTATCTTAAGAACGATAAGAAGAGTTGGATTTTGATTTTCACATGTGCTATATATAGAGCTGTTCATCTAGAGCTAGTGACCTCTGCTTCCACAGATGCATTTTTGATGGGTTTGAGAAGATTTGTGGCTCGCAGAGGAAGATGCTCTGTTATCTACTGTGATAACGGAACAAATTTTGTTGGCGCAGCTAATTATTTGAGAAGCTTAGATTGGCAATGTATACAAAAATATGGGTCTGTCAACTCCATAGACTTCAAGTTTAACCCGCCAGCGGCGGCGTGGTGGGGTGGCTTCTGGGAGAGGCTGATTAGGGTAATAAAAGACCTTCTTAAAAGAGTCTTAGGACGCGCCTGTCTTACGTACGAAGAAATGACAACTCTTTTAGCTGATGTTGAAAGTGTAGTGAATTCAAGGCCTCTAACATATCTTTCTGAAGATGCGACTGTAAAGCCTATCTCCCCATCTATGTTTCTTCAAGATGTTCACGAAATTCAGCTTCCAGATGTTGATGCAGTTGAACAAGATTCTTCAGCAAAGAGGCTCAGATACAGGCAGTCCCTACTCAGAGCTTTGAGAGATCGATTCAGATCCGAATATTTGGGTGCTCTCATACAGCGAGCAAATAGAAAACGGTATCGCTGTCGGAGATATTGTATTAATTGGATCTGACAACAAGAAACGAATCCACTGGCCACTAGGCCGTATCACAGAACTTATTCCTGGCAAATATAAGAAAGTTCGACTTGTAAAGGTTCAAACTTCGCAACATGAACTTTTACGATCTATTCAAAGATTATATCCTTTAGAAGTAACATCAACAAATAATAGTTCAAAACTGAAAGAAGCATACCATTCAAAGGAAACCTCTGCTCAAACTGTTAAACCCGTTGTAACTTCAGAAGAGGAACCAGTCAGATATAGCAAAGCGGGAAGAAGAATTAAAGTCCCTGAAAGACTAATGTATTGAGAACTACACCTGCAACATTTGGTTTTGATTATAACCTATAATCAAAAGGTGGGAGGATGTTATAACTGAGCCATTTTCAATTTCAGTGTATAAATTTGTTTATTATTTATCCTCTATTTTTTTGTAAGTTCACGTGCTGAACAATATGTCAAAGAAAAAAGAGTTAAATGAATTTAATGCTTTTAATTTTTATGTAAAATATGAGCGCGTGCTATCTTCAAAATTTGTTAAAATGTAAAGATTATGTGATGCGTGTGGCATCCACAGTTTTGTTTTTTAATTCAAGAAATAGAACAGAATAAAGTTAGCAACGATGTTAGTTGCATTTTTTCATATAGTTTGAGTTCTTAATTTTAGTGAACTACTTTTTACCGTAGGAATAATTTTACTATGTTTAATGTTATAGGGAATTATTATACGAGCATAAGTGATGCTACTTTAATAACTTTAAAGTGTAAATAAGTAGTATTGGCGTCCGCTTTTATACAGTTTAATTTAGTAAGAGAAAAGCTAGGAATTTGCGGTGCTTATTCCGTTGCTTTACATGAATTAAGTTTGAAAATATTTAAAATAAAATTGAAAAAAATCGTGCTAAAGCAATGGTACAGTTAATTTGGCACCGAAGTAGCTTAGATGTTTCTCGCGAAAATCTTGACATGCATAATTGCGATAGATAATTTAAGTCATCGTCAAAATATATGAAAAATTTTAAATCTGCCAGTGAGGTCCTGTATTGGCTGTAACTAAGATATTTTAGCAATGCAGTTACTACATTCCTTTATATTGAAAAATAGACAAAAAGAAAAATGTCCTGTTGTATTATTCTGTTTTCTGAAAAGTTTTATATCAATGCTTAAAAAACAAAAATTGATAGCAGTTTTTATTATTATTATCATCATTATTATTGCACCATTTTATAAATTTATCTCTATATTTAAGGCACGGTTAGAGTTAAAATGGCTATTGCGGTTGTGTAAATTAATTCCTTGGCGAAAAACATACGAGCTTCTTCATTTCTAAATTTTAAAAATCGCTAAATTGGTCGTAGTAGAGATCTATTCTTTTAAATATTTTTGAGTTAAAAACTAAATCTTTATATAAACTAACTAACAGGCTTTGCCCGCTTCGCTGGTCACTATTTTTAAATGAATCACTATAATTACTGAATTCTCAAAATTGCATTAATTTTTATCACGTGAAAAAAAAAAAAAAAAAAAGCGAAACAAAATCTGATTAGGAAAAATGTCGCACCGGGTTCTCACTGCCTTCCGAAAAAATTCCCAAAATGCTCTAACTCTTATTTCCCCCTTCGAACCCCCCTCCCGTCTATCCTAATAATTTTACAAATTCAAAAATATCCGCAATCGATTTGTAAATATCAAAAACCTCTATGCACCAGTTTTGAACGATCTATCTCTATTTTTATTTTTTTGCCCCACCACTCTCCCCCTTCCCAATAATTTTAAAAATTCGAAAATATCCGCAATCGATTTGTAAGTATCGAAAACCTCTATGTACCAATTTTGAATGATCTAACTCTATTTTATTTTGTTTGCCCCTCCGCCCCCCTTCCTTCCGTCCTAATAACGTTACACTTTCGAAAATATCCCCATTCGACTTGCAGGCATCTAAAACCAATCTGTACCAATTTTGAACGGCCTAACTGCATTTCTATTTGTTTTTGCCCATAGCCCCCCCTTACCGCCCCTCCTAATAATTTTACAAATTCAAAAATATCCGCATTCGATTTTAAGTATCGAAAACCATTTCTGTACCAATTTTAAACGATCTAACTCTATTTTTATTTTTTTGCCCCCCCATCCCATCCCCCCCTTCTCACCCCTCCTAATAACTTTACACTTTCGAAAATATCCCCATTCGACTTGCAGGCCTTTAAAACCTATCTGTACCAATTTTGAATGCCCTAACTGTATTTCTATTTGTTTTTGCCCATAGCCCCCCCCTTCCCGCCCCTCCTAATAGTTTTACAAATTCGAAAATATCCGCAATCGATTTGTAAGTATCGAAAACCTCTATATACCAAATTTGAACGAACTAACTCTATTTTTATTTTTTTGCCCCCCCCCCCTCTCCCCTCCCCCCTTCTCTCCCCTCCTAATAACTTTACACTTTCGAAAATATCCCCATTCGACTTGCAGGCTATTGAAACCTATCTGTACCAATTTTGAAAGGCCTAACTGCATTTCTAATTGTTTTTGCCCCCCCCCCTTGGGAATCAAATTTCGAAAATTCCAGGAATTGGTTTTTAGACATTTATATTAGCTATATTTTAAAGCAAAAATTTTACGGATATCTGTTTCTTTGTTTGAGCTATGAAGGATATTTTGAATTCACGTTTCCCCCCCCCCCCTTGGGGGCCGAATTTTTTCAATTTTTTTCTTTCCTAAACCATCCCTGACCTATAAGGAAAAAAAGAAAAAAAGAATGATCGAAATCGGTCAAACCGTTTACAATTTTATAATGGACATACAGACAAACATTCATTTATATATATATATATATATATATAGATTATAAGAAAAAAAAACTTTTTATAAACTGTGTTTTTAAATTTTCTGTTGAATCATAGAACTAACTACATTAGCACTTTATCAATGCGTATGAAATCTTTAAACCGATAGTGATGTCAATTTTTGTGAGATACATAATTAAATTTTTTACAATTTTTTAAAGCTCACGTTTAATTAAATTATTTATTTAATCACGTTTATTTATTTTTATGTCGAAAGAAAATGAACTCGTAAATTTTTTTTGGCAACAATTAAATTATAGCTAATATTTTAATGGCTATTTATAAGGTATTAGGAGGTTATTATTTTCATATTTTAATTAATAATAAGAAAACTATTCGAATTTTTTCGAATTTTTTTTTTTCCTAAACCATCCCTGACCTATAAGGAAAAAAACAAAAAAAGAATGATCGAAATCCGTTCAGCCGTTCTCGAGTTTTAGTGAGACTAACGAACAGCAATTCATTTATATATATATAGATATAAATGTTTATCACGTAAATTTCATTTAAAAGTTTCTGGGCTTAACCTCTAATTCTATACCAGTAGATGTTTAACATAATCATGGTATTCATTACTAAATCTTTTTCGCCTAACGTTAAAATAAAAACTAATAGTATAAACTAAACTAATAGTACAAATTTAACTAATAATATAAAATAATAATATAAAATAAAATAAAAATATAAACTAATTTTCATTTCATCTTTATTAAATTTTTACTTGATATTTTTAAAATATTAGTTATTTTCAAATGTTTTGCTATTCTAAATAATTTTTTTCTTCTCTCGAGCATCTCAAAGATGCCAATTTTTCAATTTTTCTTATTTACACCATTGATCACATTTTAATTTTCTGAGGAAAGTGACACCAGAGGCAGAGAAAAAAATGTAATAATAGAAAATTTTTGTACGGTGGCAAATAGAGTACCTTTTAAAACCCGACGTTTTTAATGAATAACTTCGTTAATTAAGATGATACAAATTTCTAACTATCTGAAATGCCTGCCTTGGAGAATTCGGAACACATTGATACTTCTCATGATGCAGAAAACCCTGCCTTCCGCGAGTAGATGCTGTCGCAGACAAAAAAAAATTGACGCCAGCGACACTTACTTTTTTTTTTTTTTTAATATATAGAGAAATATATTCTAAACTCTATGATAAATATATCTAATTTTAGTTCCCCATCATACTATAGGTATGGGGAACTTAGGTAATCGTGAAAAATTTCGACCTCGGTTTTTTGATTTTTTATACGTTTTCAGGTGTGAGGAATCCGAAAATGACAAAATTTGTATGGTGTCTGTCTGTAGGGTGTCTGTTAGTGTGTCAGTCTGTTAGTGTGTTAGTCCGTTAGTTTGTTAGTTTATTTACACGATATCTCACGAACAAATGATCGCAGAGAGGTCAGATCAGTTTTAAAATATTACTTTCGATACTGGCAAAAACCCTATTCATTTGCAACATTCGAATTAAAAAACTTCGTAAGTTATTAGAAATTTACGATTTCCTTAACATGGGAGAATAGGACAAAAATTCACTTAAACGTGCATTAAATGAAAACTTTTTACTGTAAATTCTTAACGTGGCAGTATTGGGCAAAATTTCACATAAACGTCAATTTTGAGAGATATTTTCATCGTAAAGATGCCAGACTACTTTTGAAATATTTAGGACACTGGCATGAATATTAATGACTATGAATTTTCCAATATAAAAATTTCGTAAGTTATTGGAAATTTACGAATTTCTTAACATGGCAGTATAGGGCAAAATTTCACATAAACGTCAATTTTGAGAGATATTTTCATTGTAAAGATGTCAGACTACTTTTGAAATATTATTTAGGACACTGGCATAGATATTAATGACTATGAATTTTCCAATATAAAAATTTCGTAAGTTATTTGGAGTTATTTGGAATTTAACATGTCACAATATGGCAAAATTGAGCATAAACTTCCATTTTGAGGGTCATAAATTCATTAGACAACTTCAAAATTACATTTATGATATTTGTTTGAACATGATTGAATACAAATATTCTAATAGGAAAATTTCGTAAATTTTTCGTAATTTACGATTTTTCAACATAGCGAAACTGTAAATTTTTCATATAAATATGAATTTTGAGGATTATTGCATTGGAAATAGTAGCATGAAAACTAAACAACGGAATCGACTCTGATAAAATAAATTAATAGATTAGAATAAGATAAATATATCGAAGTGAACGGTGGATAGCCTATTAGGCGGAGATTTCATTCTGTCACTGTATCAAGCTTTGGTCAAATTCATTTCTTTTAACATGATTATAATATGTCTCGCACTAGAAATTTATGATAACATAAATATGATGGGGAACTGAGCAGAGTCCACCTATGCCAACTAGTTTTACTTCCCTATACAAAGTATAAGGTAGTATTTTTATCCTGATTTGTGAAATGGATTTTGCATATCGCATAGCTCAAAAACAAATGATAGTAGAACACTGCAAATTTGTATTTGTGACCGTCATGATGTCTAGTTGTACATTTGCAACTTTGGTTTTGATACGAGCTCCCATTTTAGAAATATTACGACTTTATATGATGTTTCGTGATTTCTGTATGTAAGTGTGTGTTGCTTCAACATCTAATAATTCTTAATATACTTAAATAAAATAAAACTAACTAATAATACAGGAGCCAGGAACTCGAATAAACAGGGCTCTATCTTACTTTAACGAATCCTTTATATACATATTCTATATACACATATTCTATGTACATATATACATTATCACGTAGTGTCAGTAAAATATAATTAATTAGAGGCATCTTCTTTTCGTAATATTTTCCCGATACCAGCGTAATTCAGCTCATCCCGCCGAAGTCAGAGTAAACACTAAACTTATTCTTTTCTTTCGTAACTAGCGCATGCGCGTCTCGCACATTAGCAGCTGTTCTTTTGGAAAGCGGAAGTATTCTCCACATTTTCTCCCACCTTTTGAGTGGATATCTGAAAATATACTCAAAACATACTTAAATACATGATACTAAAACTTAGATGAAAAACAAAATAGTTACATAAATAAAATGAATAAAATTAAAAAAAAATTAAAAATTAAAGTCACTTGGTAAATATTTAGAGTCTTAGCGGAATTTTTACAGTTCTTCCACTGCTCGTTGTTACAGGAGCATTGTCATCACTTTCATTATAACTTTTGGTAGAATGGTCCAGTTCAAGTCTATATAAGCGTTGTATAGGACGTAAAAATTCGGCTTTTTCAGTTTTCACCACAGCAAGTGTCGTTATGCCATCACGTCCAGGGATCAATTTCAACACTCTGGCCATATTCCAGAAGGCACGTTTTTTGTTGTCATCCTCTAATAACACCACTTCGCCCACTTCTAGTGGCTTATCCTTGTAGTTTCTTATGGACTGTTGACGTAGATATCCTAAATATTCCGTGCGAAATCGTAGTCTGAGGTTCTCTCTCATTTTCTGTAGATACTTAGCTCGTTTACTGAGCTTCTTTTTGTCCAAAATGTCAATGTCAGACACACCAGAATGGGGAATTTCGTGCAGAAACATCTCGGGAGTTAAAGGGGATAAATCGTTCACATCTTCGGACACGTAAGTAAGTGGTCTACTATTAATTATTTTTTCACAATCGCACAAAATGGTTTGCAGTTCTTCATAACCAAGTGTAGCACGCCCCAAAATTTTTCTTAAGATTTGTTTAACCATTTGAATGAGGCGCTCCCACCAGCCTCCCCACCACGGGGCGGTCGGAGGGTTAAATTTCCACTGAATTTTTTGTTCAGCAACTTTGGAGGTAATACTCTCCCAGTCTAGTTCATGTAAAAGCTTCTCTGCTCCCCTAAAGTTCGTACCGTTATCTGAATATATAATTGTTGGTCTTCCACGTCGTGAAATGAAACGCCTTAATGATTGCAAAAAAAACCTCGGTTGTTAAAGATGTGATCAATTCTAAATGAATTGCTCTATAGACGGCACAGGTAAACAGTACAATATAAGATTTTTGACCTCCTTTCAAATAAAGTGGTCCAGCTAGATCGATGCCTACAATTTCAAAAATAGCTGCATCATTTACTCGTTCCTTTGGCAAAGGACCTGGTAGAACACCAGAATGTCTGACTTTAAATCTTTGGCATTTAACGCACTTTCGTATACAGTTTCGTATAGTCTTACGAGCTCTAATAATCCAGTATTTTTCTCGCAAATATGACATCATCATATTAACACCAGCGTGTAGCAATTCGTTGTGCGTATTCATTATTAACAGTCGAACCACTGGATGATCGGACGGTAAAATCACAGGAAATTTAAAACTGTTAGTGTCATTTCTACAAGAAATATTTGTTTTTGCTCTAACCAAACCATCACTGTCAATCATCGGTCTAAGGTTTTGAAGTTTGTCGTAATTTGTGTTATTAAATGAATCCTTTTGTACCAATTTCAGAAGAGCGATTTCAGCTCTTTCAAGTTCGGAAGTTGACAAAGTTTTTGAGGATTCACTGGGTAATTTTCTCAGCTTAAAATAAAATCTGTAGATAAACGCTATCATCCGAATAACTTTTCTTATAGATGAAAAATACTTGTAATACCAGTCGCTGTTATGGTCGGTTTGGCTTAAGGCAGTAATTACAGTTTTTCGTATTTCTGAGCCAACCAAATCCTCATCCGGAGATTCCTCTGAATTTGGCCAACTCTCCTCGTTATTGCGTAACCACTCGGGTCCCTCCCACCATCTTAGTTGTGACAATTTTTCGGCTGAACATCCTCTAGAAGCTATATCGACAGGGTTAAGAGCACCTGGAACGTGGCGCCACACGGTGGGAGATGTCAAGGAAACTATTTCACGTACACGATTTTGGACAAAAGTCCCCCAATTTTGATTTCTTTGGATCCAACATAACGAAGTAGTAGAATCCGTCCAACAATGAATATCAATACTGGGAAATTGCATATCTTCTACCACAGACGAAAGCAACCGAGCGCCGATCAAGCAAGCAAGGAGCTCTAACCGCGGTATAGTTAGAACCTTTAGAGGCGCTACCCTACTTCTAGCATGTATTAAATTGACGGTCACGTGATCACCTCGACAGACTCTTAAAAACACACACGCCGCGTAAGACTTTTGACTCGCGTCACAAAATACATGCAAACTTAATGAATCGTCTGGGGAAATAATATTAAGCCATCTTGGTATCCTTATTTTTGATATTAAATTCAGTTGTTGGATCCATGCTGTAAATTTTCGTACTAAATGATCCGGAAGAATTTCATCCCACTTAAGTTTTAAATTCCATGTTTCCTGCAAAATTAATTTCGGAATTAACGTCACAGGTGCCGTAAATCCAATTGGATCAAAGACTTGATGAGCAATGGCTAAAATTAACCTTTTCGCAATTAGTTTATCGGGCTCATCAATTGACGGCACTTTGCAGGATAAAGTATCACTGTCTGTATACCACGTAAGACCCAAGACGGAGATGTTTTCTTCAGTGATCGACTCATTGTCTGGAGTGACACTATGCAAATTAGATTTCCACCCTCGTAAATTAAAATTGCCTGTAGACATTATTATTTGTGACTCCAAGATAAACTTTTTCATTTCTAACTCAGAATTCAAACTAGTTATGCAATTATCGACATAAAATGATGTCTTAAGAATTTCTGCAGTATTGCTTAAATTTTCGGGTACTTTACTTAAATGATACTGTAAGGTAGCGGCTAATAAATAGGGACTACATGTTAAACCAAAAACAACCCTTTGATGCCGATACTCCTCAATTTGATCCGAATTATCTCTACCAAACCACAGAAAACGTAAAAAGTCGCGATCCTTTTCTCTTATTGAAATCTGTAAGAAAGCTTTTTCTATATCTGACGTAACACCCACGTAGCTTTTACGAAATCGATTTAGTATTGTTGGAATAATTTCTATTAAATTAGGTCCCGTAGATAAACAATCATTCAATGAAGGAAAACCCTGAGAATGTGAACTCGCATTAAACACTGGCCGTAAACTCGTAGTACTACCCTCTTTTATTATGGGTCTATGCGGTAAATAATGTACCTGTTCTGATTTAGTCTCTGTCACTTTTTCTATTATGACAAGTGATAACCAATTATCAAAAACCCCATAGTAATCCTCTAATTTGCCGGAATTAACTAATTTTCTTTTCGTACTAAACAGACTTTTTTCAGCAAGTTTTTTATTGTCAGGTAAGGCAGAATTATCCGTTACCCATGGTAAAGCTATCTCGTATCTGCCGTCGGAATTTACCCGAAGAGTCTCCTTAAAATACTTGTTAGTCTCTTCTTCTAACTCCTGCTTAGTTTTACGGTGTGCAGGATCTGTAATTCCCAATACGTCTAATTTCCACAGATCGCTTACACACTGGCTCTTAACCAAAAGAGAAGAGATAACGAGAGAATGATTACTAGGTGTATTGCTCTTTGTGCCAAAAAATTTTCCTAGAACAGTCCATCCCAATTTAGTATGTATAGCGGTTAAATTTGATTTAAGGGGTACTAGTTTTCCCGTTAACAATTTACCCATAATATCAGCCCCTATTAACAATTTTATTTCCTTATCCACTTTGTATTTATTTTCTAAGTCCGTAAGCTGTATACGATGTTTCTTAAGTTCATTTAACCACTGACCAGATGGGATTTGGCCAAGCTCAGAACAAATACGTTTTTCCGCCAATGCGTCAAATTTACATTTATAACTTCTGTCCATACTACTAACTTCAATTACATAATTTTTATAAAGATTTTCATTCGTTTCGATACCTCCAAAAAGTGATTGACGCAATTTTATTTCATTGCTAGAGACATACTTCATTTCTTCAATTGTATCGCTACATATATAGCTTTTCATGCTTCCAGAGTCCAAGACTGCCCTTACAAGCATTTCTTTATTATTATTGTGCAGTCTAACTGTAAACGTTAATTTTGAATAATAAAAAATATAAAAATGTAAACGTAATTTTTTTGGATTAATAAAAATCTCTATGATAATTTTTTATCTAAAACAATTAATTATTAAATCCTCAAATATAATCTGTAATTAATCAACTAAACAATAAAGTTTTTAATCTGGCCCAAATATGATCGTAATAGCAGCAATAATCCGATAATGACAACTAAAATTGAGAACTTGAGCTAAAAAGGAAAACAATTAAAGAAAAATGACTCACCAAAGCAGCAGAAGTGAAGAACGAGGACAGTAGTTGTTTTAAATCACGAAAATTTATTATTGATAAAACACACACACAAGCTACAAAAAATAGGATACTGGCCAGCCCTTGGGTAAAAAAGAAAATAAGGCATGAATGATCGTAATACACTAAAAAAACTTTCACAAGTTTTGCACTGAATTATTAATGATGGAATAAAAGATCTGATTTAATTCACAGTAAGCAAATTGCGTTCACACTATTCACTAGAGTATATTCGACGTACACCTTCACCAGTTTTGAACTGGAATTTTATGATGGAATAAAAGATCTAATTTAATTCACAGTAAGCAAATTGCGTTCTCACTATTCTCTACAGTATATTCGACGTTCACCTTCATACCAATAAGTTTTGCATAGGAAAAAAGGCCAATCGAGAATACTCTGCACCTGGCTGAGCACTACTTAAAATCTGAAGATAGTGTCCGGTAAAAGGGGATGGTGCTCAATACTTAGTAGATAAAAATGGCACTTGACATTCGTAGCTCACGCCTCATCAGTATTAAATTGAAGCGAATTCTTGTATCGCTAATGTATATTTATGTCAAGTGTACTGGCCAAAAGGAGTGTATTCCACCCCCTAATCCAGGACAGGGGTGGAATTGTTGAATACTTCGTTGGAGATAGCAACTGTAGGTATTAGATGAAGATATGCAGACATCGGCACGTTAATTATTCCAATCATAATAGTCTTCGTTCTGAGTCTTCTCCAGTAAAAAATATATTGATGTAATGGAGTACTAGCATTCATGAAACGACGTTTCATTAATATTTCTTCATAGCAAAGGATGTTGAACAGGAACGCTTTGATCAAATTTTTAACTATGGCGTCGGCTCGGATGCCACGGCGAAAACTGCCGGGCTCCTGCCAACACGTCTTGCACTCACTCGCTTTTCTCTGGATCTGCCTAACCGAACTTTTTCGCTGGCGAATTTTGAAGACGCGCGCCGTAAACAGCCAATCAGCTTCGCGAAAATCACCGGAAGTCACGCGCATCGCCACTTCCTGAAAGAGGTTCCAGATTGTTCTCCAAGATTCTGGAAGAAATCCCCTGCTTGCATCCCCTCTCTTCGAGCGGGAAAGAGGAAGAAACGATGAGGGAAAATGGCTGCCCGGTAAAAATGAAAAAAAACAGTGGCGCGTTTATTTAAAATGCGCAAAATTGCTGTATAAAAATCTTGAAGTTAAATCCCGATATTATTAACGTATATGGATGGGGAATATCTCATTTTAAAGGTAATGATTAATAGAATACTCCGGTATCGATGCCATTACCGAGATGTCGACCAAAAGTATATTATTTTTGAATCTAAAAAGGAAAGTAAAATGTTAAGAAATAGTTAAATTTGACTGTTTGCAACATCGTTTAATTAAATTTTGAACGATGTAGTGTTTTCTCTAAATACGAAATTATTTTAGTACTCATTTTTACCGGAGTCACGATGTTTTATGATCGATTGTTATCCATAATAATGTAAATTGTCTATTTTCTTTATATTTTAACGATGTCTACGTTATGAAATTTAAAATAAAAATGTTACTATAAAACCGTTGTGTAACATTTACCCCCCCCCCCCGGCTTAGAAAAAAAATGCTATGACACCCCTTGAAAACCATTGAAGGTACTATATATGGAAAGTACGGCCCCTTAAAATTGTAAATTTTGGACGGAAAATTGTTAGCAGCTCCAGAGAGAGCTAAGTGAGGTAAATACAACAATCTTTGGTATGTATGAAATTAAAACAATAGTAAAATAAAAACAATTGTAAATATAAAATATGATAATAAATAGTGTTAATATTATGTTAAAATAATTGTATAAATGAGGTATATAAAAAAAATATATAATGAGTAACTATGAAAACAATTGCACAACACAACATCAATGTATAATATAAGTATAATATGATTATTAAAATAAGAAGAGATAAATATTAAAACACAAACATTTCACTGAACCAGGAGTTGGTGAGCCAGATGTATTATTTAATAGCTCAAGTTGCCATCTCATTCATCCATGGATTAACATATTTGGGTAGGGAGAGAGAAAAAAAATTTGGAGAGAAGCAAAGAAAAGGTAATTTATTATTATTAAAAGGTTATTGAAATATTGCACAGATAATATCATCAGTAGTATGCAGCAATTTTTTGATAAAGTAATCTTACTATAAACAGGACTTTTCCATGAGCTCATTTTTTTTTTTTTTTTTGAAAATTTTGAAGATATTAATTTGATTTTCTAATCTATCATCCCTAGGCATACATAGTGGAGTTTCTGGACGTGTCGATGACACTGCAAAGAGGCTCGACTTGAACAAGTCCTTCAAAAATTCTCTTAGCCATTCATAAGGGAGATTTTAAATATGAATATCAAGATAAAACAAAATTTGTATAGTATCTACTTTTAGACCTTCATGTTAGTAACCTAGCCACAGATTTACGTCTATGTGAGATAGACCACAAGACTACAATGTGTACGTCTATATCGACTAATTGGTACTGTTGGTGAAATGTCTAACTATACTTCATAAATATTCCTTCTATGCATAGAATAAAATAATAATAAATCAAAACAAATTTTTCCTATGTTGTTGCCTGTTCTTTATGTTGATGCTGCATTCTAGATTGTATGTTTCAAATACACCTGAAGTTTTGCCAGGAAACAGGTAAGAAGAATTATATATTTATATATATATATATATATATATTTATTTATTTATTTATTATTATTTTTTTTAATTTTAAGTTATATTGTAGAGTTTAATGAAATTTCAGTGGTTCCACTACTCCGGACCAGCCTGCAAGAAGTAGAAATAGAAACTGTTTGTGCACAGTAACAGCATCTTCCACCTTATGTTTTTTCATTTTGTAATTTGTTTTAATAAAGTTATGTGAATAGTCACAGAGTTAATTTTTTATTACACTGAGTACACCTGTCCATGAACCAAAACTATCAAGTGAGTTGTATGAGAAAAGAAATTTTAACCACTGATGATTTTGCTGTATAGTGTTGTTATATATATCATTGCACAAAAAAATCATATAATATATTGCACTTTGCCTTTGAATAGCTCATCTATCTCCAGCATAGAGCATGTATCATGTCTCCACCCGAACACCATGAAATGAACAAGAGATTTATATCTATATACACTTGCAATTTTGAGCCAAAACCACCCAAAAAAAAATCTGAAAAACACCTGCCCCACACAGAAACAAAACCAAAAAAAAATGTTATTTCCCTTTATACAATTTACATACATTTACCTTAATCAATTTTGCACTATCGTCGTTAGCATCCTGAATTAAATAATTATTATTCCTGTATTTCCTAATTACCTTGAATGGACCTGAGTATTTAGGGCCAAAAGTGGATGGAGGAATAAATTCTTTGAGGTAGACTATATCGTCTAACTGAAAAATACGATCCGGACCCCCCCTTAAAAATTTTTCATGTGTATCAAAATAATGTTGTTCATTCTCCTTGACCATTTTTTGAGTTGTCTGGAAATGCTCCCTTTGTCTCAGTAAATAATCCGAGGGTTCTTCCACAAAGTTTGGTGGACTAAAAATTTGGATTGGAAGATTTAAATCTCTTCCGAAAAACAATTGTGCTGGTGTAAAATTTGTAACTGCATGTTTTGAATTGTTATAATGTAATACAAAAAATGGTAATCTCTCGGACCATTCTATAACTTGATCAGAGAGTGCAGCTACTGATTGTTTGAGACTACGGTGAATGCGTTCCAGAAGACCATTAGATCTGGGAAAATAGATAGATGTATTACGATGTTCTATATTTAAGGATTTTAAATAGTCATCAAAGTCTTGTGATTGGAAATTTTTTGCGTTATCTGACAAAATAATTTTAGGTATGCCATATCTAGAAAAATAATTATTTAAAGTTTTGATTATAGAATGAGAGGTTACATTGGGTAGTGGAACTGCCTCAAGAAAACGAGAATAATGGTCGACAATTGTCAAAATAAAAAATTTGCCATCAAGCGATCTGGGTAATTTTCCTACAACATCAATGGCTATCATTTCTCCCGGAGCTAAGTTAGATTTCGATATCATTTTAGGTTTGGTGTCTGTGGGTTTTGATTTATTAATTAGACATTGATGACATTCATTGCAAAATTTCTGAACTTGTTGAAACATACTTTTCCAAAAATACATCCTCTTCAAAATATCGTAGGTTTTTACTGCACCAAAGTGTGGTTGATGTGCAATAGCTATGGCATCGTTTTGTAATGACGGTGGTAGTATTATTTTAGGAGGATTATCGGATTCATCTATTTTTGTTTTGTACATTAATAAATTGTTGTCTTTGTTAATGATGTAATTTGGAAGAATCGGTTTATTGTCTGTAATCTTTTTTCTAATTTCCATAAGTTTTTTGTCCTGCAATTGGTGTTTTAGGATATTTTGAAAAGAGAGCAAATGGTCCCCTGGAGCAAAAATATTTAAAGCATTAACCCTCAGATTATCATCTGCATTGTCATAAACTCGGGAAAGAAAATCAGCTGGGTTATTCATGCCTGGAATATGTTCCATTGTGTAATTAAAAGATTGTAAGTACATTAGCCATCTAGATATAATATCAGGTAGTTTACTTAAATTTAAGTGATATGTTAAAGCTTTAGCATCAGTTAAAATTTTAAAGTGTCTGCCATAGAGGTGTTCATGAAAATACTTGACTGAAGCATAAATTGCAAACAATTCTCTTTTTATTGACGGATACTTTGATTCTGATGTTGAAAGAAGTTTTGAAAAAAATTGAATTGGGTAAAAGATATTATTATCCCTCTGCATTAGTATGCCACAGATGGCATGCTTTGATGCATCTGTAACTAAGTAGAGATCCTTATTGTTGTCAATGTTTTTGATGGTGGGGTTAGAAAGAAGAATGTCTTGTATTTTCATGAAGGCGTCTTGGCAGTCCTTATTCCAGAAAAATTTTACGTGTTTTTTGGTGAGGTTAATAATTGGTTTCAAAATTTCAGCAAAGTTAAAAATAAGTGGGCGGAAATAATTGACCATCCCTAAAAAGGATTGTACTTGCTTTACATTGGTGGGTATTGGAAAACTTTTTATTTTATGTACATTTTCAGGTGAAGGTGAATAACCATTTTGATTGATGTTAAAACCTAAATAAGTGATGTTTGTTTTACATAATTGTAATTTTGCTGGATCTAAAGTCAAATTAAATTCTCTGAGTTTATGAAATACTTTTTGAAGCCAAAAGAGCATTTCCTCCATATCGTCTGCAGCCACAATGATATCATCTAAAAAGTACTGAATGTTATTCCCTTTAATCCCCTCAAGACATTTATTAATTAAAGTGTGAAAGTATGAAGTACTGTTCACTAATCCAAAAGGCAAACGACATGGTTGAAAATTACCGAATTCTGTGGAAAAAGCCAGTAGATGTTTGTCCTGTTCTTTTAATTGTATCTGAAAAAATGCTGCTTTTAAATCAAGTACTGAATATAGTTTTTTTCCTGAAATGTTTTGAATTATGTCATTTATTTTAGGAAGGCAAATTTTATAGGATTCTGTAATGGTGTTTAAAAGACGGTAATCGATGCACATTCTGAATTTTAAATTATCTGTGGAATCGTTAGGGAGAGATTTTTTTTTAACAAAAATAACAGGAAAACAATAGTTTGATGATGACTCTTCAATAATGCCTGCCTCAAGGAGTTGTGTAATTTCCTTTCTCGCGAATTCTTTAGCAATCTTTGGTATGGGATATGGTTTAGTTTGTAGAGCAAAATCGTGTAGAAGTTTAAATTGTGGTATCACCTTGTCAGTGCTACCTAAAGTTTTGTATGAGGTAGAAAAAACATGAAAATTGGACATTAACAAATTAAGTAGTCTAGTTTTATCGTTAGGAGGTAAGTGATCTAACTTAAAATTTTCTGGTGTAAGTTCATTTTTTCTTAGTTTTAAGATTTCATCTGTGTTTAAGGCATTTATTTGATAAGTGGGATCTTCGTAGTTGTAGTTGATATCTGCATCCTCAATGGTTTCAATTTTACCTAATTTAGTGTTTTTTCTGATGTATACGTTAGATTCTGAAGGATTGTGGGCATAAATAAAAATGAGTTTTTCGTTTAAATGGATACTTTCATTGATCTGTAAATTAAGTTTAGTTTTGATTGGAGTAAAGAGAAGATTTTTTGCTTGTGAATTGATTTCTGGAACTTTTAGAGCAACAATTTTAGATTGATGGGGATTGATTTTTACAACTTTAAGAGAATTAACAAATTTTTTTATAGAGTTTTTATTACTGTCTTGCATGCTTAAATTAGGGTTATTATGATGTGTGGTGGGAATTGAATTTGGCGTTTTGTTTTCATAAGGAAGAACAATGTTATCTACAATTAAACTTTTGTTGGCTGAGTCAAGTAATATTTTATTCCTGTTAAGGAAATCGTATCCCAAGATAAAATCATAATTGGAAGACCAATTTGAATTTGTGACAAAGAAAACGTTCGAAAACCATTTTTGTGAAATCTTAAATTTCAAATTGACAGTTGAGTAGTATGGTATTACAGTATTATCAATAGTTTTTATGTTAACTGAGCGTGATAAAAAATTTAGCTTTATATGTTCCCTTAGACCCTCAATTACGTGTGGTTGAACTAAACTCAAATTTGCCCCTGTGTCGATTAATCCGTTAAAAGAAAAACCCCCTATGTTTATTGTAATTATCGGTAAACTATGTTCTATGTTATTGACTGAAAAAACACTTCTATGATTTTGCTCTGCATTTGGCTGTCATTTTTGGTTTCTATTATAGTACGGTCTTGTTCTATTTTTGAAGTTGCGATAATTTCCCCTTCCCCTGTAGTTGTTTTGATTTGAAGCGTTGTTTTGTGGGATGCTTCTGGAGGTGCCTGGGAATTTATAACAGTCAGTCGTCAAATGTTCTTTTCCACAAATGTGGCAAGAGACTTTTTTGAGGTTTTCAATCGTTTCAGTAAGCTCTTTGATCTTTTGGGCGTTTTCTATTTGTAGTTTTAGCAAAAGTTGCATATCTGATTCCTGAGTTATGTTGGCTATTGACCCAGCCCCTTCTGAGCTATCTAGAGCTCTTTCGATATTTTTTGCAATCCTGACCGCTGAATCGAAGTCTGATGGACCCTGTTTGGTGAGTTCAAATTTAATGTCCGACCTCAAAGCCTCTAAAAATTTTGAAAAAATCATGCCATGTTGGATGTCGATGATCTGTGGGGCATTATCTGGGTTAGGGACGATTTTGTTAACTAATAATTTTATTTCATCTGCTAGATCTGTCACATTCTGGCCGGGTTTTTGCTTGATCGAGGAAAAACGAGTTTGCAATTCGTGGTGAGATATGGGTCTGTCAAATTTACTTCTCAATAAATGTATTAGAGTGTTGAAAGAATTTTCCTGTGCCGCTGAAGGGTCATTATTTAGGAAATCAAGGGCTTTTCCAGTGCATTTAGATCGTAAAATAACCGTTCGCATATTGTTTCCCCAGTTAGCATGATTGGCGATGTCTGAAATTTGGCGAATAAAATTATTCACACTTTCAGTCTTTTCCCCCCCAAACTTATCAATGGTGGCGATAAGATTGTTCATTTTAGCTGAATATGGGGTTTTAAAATTAAATATCAATTAGAGAAATGAGGAGAAAAAAAATTTTTGACGACCCTATGCTTAGAAAATTTTTTATCAAGAGAAACTGAAATATAATCTTCAAATTACCAAATGCAAACAAACAGACCAAAAAAAAATTGCGATACTGCAATATCAAACTAAAATAATGCTTTTCCTTAACCCCCCAAATACTATGACAAATAGTAAATATCAAAAATTTTATATCTATAAGATACTCATTGAATCAGAATAATACCTCACAAAAAAAAATATATACCATAAATGTAAACAATAAATATAAAATCAAATGTAAAAGAACGATGTTTGTCTTTAAATAAATAAAAAGATAAAAGAAGAATTTTTTATATCTGTACCTTAATCTAGTACTAAAATCTAAATAACCAACAAATATACCCCTCAAAAGTGCAAATTTAGTATATAACTTAAAGAAACATTGAAAAGAAATCTCATTAAAATCGAAAATAAATTCCCCAATATTTGCATAAATAGAGAAATATGAGATTGTAGGTATATTTTAAATTGATTTTTACCCTACCAAAAAAATATATATATATAAAATACTGTTAAATTATTTGCACAATAAATAAGTAAATAAATAAATAAATAGATGAATAAATAAATAAATAAATAGATAAATAAATAAATAAATAGATAAAGAAATAACTAAAAAAAATTGAATAAAACACTATCTCAATGATATGCAAGGAAATGTTATGTTTATCTTTTATTTATTCAAACCCTTGCCAAAATAAATTATTTGTGAAATTATTACTCTCTTGGTCATGTGTGTCCGGATGGAGCTTAAAGTCACCAGTTCAAAAAGTGCCACATAAATATTGCAGAGCAATCTATATTACCCATTTAATGAAAATCAGTTGAATATATTTTAATTATTCTACATTAAGATACTTAACAATGTATGATCAAACACAACCCAAATATTTTAAGTAAATTTTATTTTTCTTTGGATGGTGCTTGATAAATAAAATATATAGGTATATCCATGGATGAAGGATATTGCTCTAAATAAAAATAAAAAATCTCTGTCATCGGATCATTAATGCGTTTTTTTTTTTTTTTTTTTTTTGTTAATTAATTTTTGAAAATGAAATTAATTACATAATAACCACCGGTTCGGGACCTATTTAAATTTTTTAACTTTTGGAGCGGCACCAAAATGTAAACGTTAATTTTGAATAATAAAAAATATAAAAATGTAAACGTAATTTTTTTGGATTAATAAAAATCTCTATGATAATTTTTTATCTAAAACAATTAATTATTAAATCCTCAAATATAATCTGTAATTAATCAACTAAACAATAAAGTTTTTAATCTGGCCCAAATATGATCGTAATAGCAGCAATAATCCGATAATGACAACTAAAATTGAGAACTTGAGCTAAAAAGGAAAACAATTAAAGAAAAATGACTCACCAAAGCAGCAGAAGTGAAGAACGAGGACAGTAGTTGTTTTAAATCACGAAAATTTATTATTGATAAAACACACACACAAGCTACAAAAAATAGGATACTGGCCAGCCCTTGGGTAAAAAAGAAAATAAGGCATGAATGATCGTAATACACTAAAAAAACTTTCACAAGTTTTGCACTGAATTATTAATGATGGAATAAAAGATCTGATTTAATTCACAGTAAGCAAATTGCGTTCACACTATTCACTAGAGTATATTCGACGTACACCTTCACCAGTTTTGAACTGGAATTTTATGATGGAATAAAAGATCTAATTTAATTCACAGTAAGCAAATTGCGTTCTCACTATTCTCTACAGTATATTCGACGTTCACCTTCATACCAATAAGTTTTGCATAGGAAAAAAGGCCAATCGAGAATACTCTGCACCTGGCTGAGCACTACTTAAAATCTGAAGATAGTGTCCGGTAAAAGGGGATGGTGCTCAATACTTAGTAGATAAAAATGGCACTTGACATTCGTAGCTCACGCCTCATCAGTATTAAATTGAAGCGAATTCTTGTATCGCTAATGTATATTTATGTCAAGTGTACTGGCCAAAAGGAGTGTATTCCACCCCCTAATCCAGGACAGGGGTGGAATTGTTGAATACTTCGTTGGAGATAGCAACTGTAGGTATTAGATGAAGATATGCAGACATCGGCACGTTAATTATTCCAATCATAATAGTCTTCGTTCTGAGTCTTCTCCAGTAAAAAATATATTGATGTAATGGAGTACTAGCATTCATGAAACGACGTTTCATTAATATTTCTTCATAGCAAAGGATGTTGAACAGGAACGCTTTGATCAAATTTTTAACTATGGCGTCGGCTCGGATGCCACGGCGAAAACTGCCGGGCTCCTGCCAACACGTCTTGCACTCACTCGCCTTTCTCTGGATCTGCCTAACCGAACTTTTTCGCTGGCGAATTTTGAAGACGCGCGCCGTAAACAGCCAATCAGCTTCGCGAAAATCACCGGAAGTCACGCGCATCGCCACTTCCTGAAAGAGGTTCCAGATTGTTCTCCAAGATTCTGGAAGAAATCCCCTGCTTGCATCCCCTCTCTTCGAGCGGGAAAGAGGAAGAAACGATGAGGGAAAATGGCTGCCCGGTAAAAATGAAAAAAAACAGTGGCGCGTTTATTTAAAATGCGCAAAATTGCTGTATAAAAATCTTGAAGTTAAATCCCGATATTATTAACGTATATGGATGGGGAATATCTCATTTTAAAGGTAATGATTAATAGAATACTCCGGTATCGATGCCATTACCGAGATGTCGACCAAAAGTATATTATTTTTGAATCTAAAAAGGAAAGTAAAATGTTAAGAAATAGTTAAATTTGACTGTTTGCAACATCGTTTAATTAAATTTTGAACGATGTAGTGTTTTCTCTAAATACGAAATTATTTTAGTACTCATTTTTACCGGAGTCACGATGTTTTATGATCGATTGTTATCCATAATAATGTAAATTGTCTATTTTCTTTATATTTTAACGATGTCTACGTTATGAAATTTAAAATAAAAATGTTACTATAAAACCGTTGTGTAACACTAACAATTAACGTTTGCAGAAATACATCAGAGAGCTGTACATGATTATTTAATGTACTTATTTTTATTTCTTCATTAATCTTATTTGAAATATCAGATTTGTTTGAGGGTAAATCCGGGCATATTATAGCGTATTGTCGTCTTTTACAAATAAGACATCTATGCCCTGATCTACATTGGTTTGCTCTGTGATTTTTCTTCAGACAAACAAAACAAACCCTTTTTTCTTTCAGTATATTCTTTTTATCTTTCAAATTTAACTTAGAGACCTCATTACAACTCTCCGATGCATGTGATTTATTGCAAAAAACACACACTATATCAACCTTTCTAAATTTTGAATTAATTTCCTTATTATTTTCATTAGTGTTCATCAATTTACACGCTGTAGGGAGTGTCTTAGACTCGGGAATTTTTTTCTGTTTTTCTTTTACGACATTTGGATTTTGTGAAGACAGTTCTTGTATTTGTATCGCCGTTTCACGACACTCAATTTCAGCTTTTAAAAAGTCTAATAATTCATCAATGTCAAAATTTTCAAGGTTCTGTCTTTTTCTTTGATAATTTAAATTTAAATCAGTGGGAATCAATTTGAGTAAAATTGGTGTCAGCAGAGTGCCGTATGTTCCTGATGTCACATTTAGGCATTTTAAATTTCTTATTTGAATCGTAATGTTATCGTAGAGCTTGCGCAGCGCATCTGTGTTATTTGAATTTTTCACTGGATCTAAATTCAATAACTTTCCAATGTGTGCATTAATTATTAGGTCATTACGACCAAATCTTGTTTTTAACGCTTTAACTGCAGATTGATAGTTCTCACTGGATAACGAAAAGCCTCTAATGGCATCAGCCGCAGATCCTATTAACAGAGAATGCAAATAATTAAATTTATCGATATCTGTTAAATTGTTATTATTATGAATAGCATTCTCGTATTGGCTCCAAAATGAGAGCCAGTTAGCGGGATTCCCGCCAAATTCTTCAATCACTAGACGAGGGAGTTTTATTCTAGAATGTGAACAAGAAATTAAAGATGACTGTTCACTTATGATATCATCCTTTTTAGTGTTTGTGTTTTCGAGGTTTTCCTTACTTTTTAAAACCGAAGTAATTTTTGATTTAACTGATATAATTTTTTCTGCATAAGTTTCTGCTGTTTCAAATTCGGATTCTAAATCGTCTTCCTTTTTCATAAGATTTTGAATCTCTTCATCGAGATTCCTTAATTTTTCGTATTTTACTTCTAATTGATCTAAATGTTCTTTCAGAACAGATGTTTCGATTACATCTGCTTCTATATACTGTTCGCAATTAGTAATTAATTTCGTAGTGGAACTTCTAATTACTGTTCTTTTTCTCTTTTGTTTTTCTAACTCTGTCACGTTTAAAACTCTTATTAACAATTTTTAATAAAATACAAAATTTTATTACACTTATTCTTATTGTTCTTAAATCTCAAATCAAATGAACTCTTTTTTTTTTTTTTTTTTTTTTTTTTTTTTGATTACCTTCACGTAATATTCACAATAATAATAATAATCTTATCTTATAATATAATTCACTCAATAAATTACGTAAATATATTAAATTTTCTGAATAAGAACATGATTTGGCACCCTACATTTGGGTGCTACGTATTATTGTTATCATATTCATTCTTATTTATTCTCAAATTATTCAAAATATACTTTATTCGTAAATAAATGAAATATATATATATTCAGTGTCTTAATAAAGGGGAGAGAGAGCTTACCTGATAATCGTATTCAGCTCCGATGGCAAAACAAAACTTCATTCGAAAACTTATGCTCTTAAACGGAAACGTAATTTTTTCCTTTTGTCGTAAAGATCACTTGAGAGCCCTTTTAAAATCGTATATTTTACGAATCCTGGCTGGCTCGCCAAAAATGTTGCTTCAACATATAATAAATCTTAATATACTTAAATAAAATAAAACTAACTAATAATACAGGAGCCAGGAACTCGAATAAACAGGGCTCTATCTTACTTTAACGAATCCTTTATATACATATTCTATATACACATATTCTATGTACATATATACATTATCACGTAGTGTCAATAAAATATAATTAATTAGAGGCATCTTCTTTTCGTAATATTTTCCCGATTCCAGCGTAATTCAGCTCATCCCGCCGAAGCCAGAGTAAACACTAAACTTATTCTTTTCTTTCGTAACTAGCGCATGCGCGTCTCGCACATTAGCAGCTGTTCTTTTGGAAAGCGGAAGTATTCTCCACAGTGTGTATGTATGTGTGTATCTCGCATAATTCAAAAACGGTTGGACGTAGAACGTTGCAAATTGGTATATAGGTTTGACATAACATCTAGTTGTGCACCTTCCTTTTTGGTTTTTATATGCCTTTCCATTTTGGAGATATTTACAAAAACAATATACATAATGACCAAAAACTCAAAGGTTTTGGCCATTATGCACGACCTAGCATCATAGAGATTTCAAAAGAAAATAATGATAGAGCCTTAATGATAATTTATAAAAGTTGTCGACATTTCTGCGTGTGGAAAGTAATTCCTAAAGACAGAAGCAGGTTTTAGTCGACGAATACATTTTATTTAATGAATTTTCCGCCCTTAGTTAGAATCCTGTGAACGCCGCACCTCTGATTTCGAGAGTATTAAAAAACAAGAACTAAAAAGTTTGGTACGAAAGTGTGGCAACTGTGTGCGTATGTGAATCAAGATGGACTAACGTTCCATTCTACATGTTTTTAAGAAAATACTTTACTTGATGTTAATTTCTGTATTCGTTATGTATTTTATGTTTGTGCCGTAAGTAAATATACGTTTAAAAGTAAACCAAGTGTGATCAGTGTCTTGATGTGTCTCGAAATGAATTTACCGAAAGAAAAGAACCAGGTGCGAAAAAGCAGGCACCACAATTGGCGAAGTCGACAAGGATATGTGATATAGCTAGTACTCATATGGATTATGTCATGATAGTGATGAAAAAAAAAAGGGTATGTTTTTTTTATGTTCCATCAAGAGTCATATTTTGTATAAGTTTCATATTAAATAATTCGGATTAAGCATTTAGATATTTTGTTCCGATTTTGTATTCCAACAAGGTAAAGAGTATGTAAATGAAAATTGAATATTTCGTAATGTTGAAATAATAATAATTCTAGTGTTTGAAAAATGAAAAATAGAAATATATTTGTTTATTTGTATTTAAAAAGCCGGAAAATAGTAAAAAGAATGATGAAAAGAATATGTTTTTATGCTATTCAAGATAATTGTGATTAATTTCTGTGTGTTCTTTTTATTCATCACGTGATTTAGAATAAATAAGATTTCATTAAAGCAGATAAAAAAAAAAAAAAAAAAAAAAAAAAAAAAAGAGAGAGCTCTGTTTTGATTTATTTGTTCTGTTTTATTGAATGATTGTGTATTTGTTAGACCTTGATAATTATTTATATTTATTTATCTTTATTATTATTGGAATATTAATGAAATATCTCAGTAAAAAAAAAAAAAAAAACTAGTGAATTATTCTTGTGAATGTCCGGTTTTGTTTATTTTTTTACTTTGAGGAATGAATCGGAAATTGTTTTTTTTTTTTTTCTGTTTAAAAGTAAGTTTGATTAAAGGTTGCTATGGCAACATTATTTCTAATTTATTGAAAGCTGGTTATGCAATAAAGTATATTCTGATTTATTTAATGAAAGAGTTGATTGTGTTGCTATGGCAACATTATTTCTAATTTATTGAAAGCTGGTTATGTAATAAAGTATATTCTGATTTATTTAATGAAAGAGTTGATTGTGTAAACATTTTTTTTTATTTGTTATTTCGATACATATTATTTTTTTTTTCTCCTTTTATGTATGCATTCCGACTTAATGATTATTTTATTTAATTTGGGAGAAAATGTTGTTTAAGATAAAAAATAAGATGTCAAATCTGGCGTTCTTAAGGGGTTTGTGATTATAAATATAAGAAAATTTATTTTATTCACGGAAAATTTGAACTTGATTTGATTTCATCCATCCGAAGATGGCATTTTTGGGTAAAGGGAATAAAAAAGATTTGCAAGAAGTTGCTACGGAGCTTGGAGTGGAAGGAACTCAACATTTAAAGTTATATGAGTTAAGAGATGCTATTTTGGCTTCAAAGAATTACGATGAAGAATTTGTTAAAGAAACATTAGCGAACGTACTAGAGGAACGTAAGAGAAAAGAAGAGATGGAGGAACGCCTAAGAAGAGAAGAAATAGAGGAACGTAAGAGAAAAGAAGAGATGGAGGAACGCCTAAGAAGAGAAGAAATAGAATTGGAAAAAATGCGGTTGGAAAATGCAAGAATAGAACTTGAGAAGAAAGGAATTACAAATGAAACTTCTGAGAAAACGCGCGTAAAATTACATAACATCTTACAAAAATTTGATCCTAAAACATGCGAAATTAGCCTGTATTTAGTTCTTTTTGAGCGGCAGGCAAAACGTGCCGAAATTAAAAGAGATGATTGGGTTTCTCATCTCATTGGGCTACTGCCATACGAAATCGCGGAAGTTATAGCTCGGGAAGACGAAGAAATCACGAATGATTACGGAAAAGTAAAAGAGTTATTGTTAAAGAGATATAAACTTACTCCTGAAAGATTTCGACAACTTTTCAATAAGCATACTAAAAAAGCTGATATCACATGGAGAGATTTTGCTTACGAATTGAAAAACTATTTTACTGAATGGATTCGGGGATTAGAAGTTAACACATTTGAAGAATTATATGATTTGATTATTACAGATCAAATTAAAAGGAAAGTACCTCCAGAAATTAAAGAACATTTCATCGATGAATGGTCCTTGTTTAAGTCATCTGATATTATTTCCAGTAAATTAGATGATTATGAAAATGTCAAAATGACTTTCAATAAAAAACCGAAAGAAATTTCTCATAAAGAAAATTGGAATCTTCCATCCAAAGGGGCGAATTTCGGAAATAACAATAGAGATGAGAAAAGGGTTTTTACTAAGCCACAGCAAGAACAAAGAGACATTCGTCCGAAATTCTCCAGCTATTGGTGTGGAAAGGAAGGCCATATGAAAAAATCTTGCCCCAAATTGAATTCAGCAAGTACATCTTACGTGAAAACAAACAAAAAGAGTCAAGAAAGTAAGGGCCTTAATAAGGTCAGTGTTAATCTAAATAGCGCTTGTTTCGAGTGGGAATTTCCAGTCAACGAGAAAGATGGCGAGCTTCTGAAAGTGGATTTAGGAATCGGAGGTCAAAAATTTCACGGCATCGTGGACAGTGGTGCAGAAATCACCGTACTACGAAAATCAGTTGTACCTGAGGAAAACTTACAGTCAAGTGGGAAAATTCTTTTGAGACCTGCTATAGGTAATCCAGTGGAAGCACAACTTGTGTCAGTTCCGCTAAGTCTTCATACAGATGAAGAAATCATTCCATATGTTCAAGTGCATGCTGCAGTAGTAGAAGGGCTGCATGAGGAAGCTTTAATCACTCCCACGGTATATGAATGGTTGAAGGAACAAAAGCGTTCTTATTTGGGAGATGATACAGGAATCACTTCAGTAAAAGAAGCTAATGAACAATCCTTGTTCAGTGTGGAGGGAAGGTCTCCCGAAAACATTTCTTTAGGGGATAAAGTGAATATCCCGAAGAAAGAAGTCGATGAACAATCCTTGTTCCATGTGAAAGGAAGAAATCCTGGAAATTCAGGGGTTGAGGTTAATATCACCCCAGTGGAAGAAAACAATGAACCGTCCTTGTTCAAAGTGGAGGGAAGGTCTCCCGGAAACTATTCTTCAGAAGAAGAGGTTGAAGTAATCACAATAAATGAGGTCGGTGAACAATCCTTGTTCAGTGTACCTGAGAATAATTCAAACGACAATTATCTTGGGGATGAGGCAATTAGTACCCCACTCACAGAAGATAATGAGAAGTGTATGTTCTGTATGGAGGGAGAAAGTCACGAGACTATTCGAAAGGCAAAGCTAAACGACAGCGAGTCGCATCATCCAGAAACCAAAGTCTTTAATAACTCAGTAGTTAAACAGACATTGACCGAAACCGATAGTAAGGATGAAATAAATGAAAATATCCCTGTTCCACAAGCACAAGTGTTTAGGGATGAGCAGTTAGCCTGTCCTACATTGGAAAAGTGCTTCGAAGAAGCTAGACAACATAAAAATGGTTACTGGATTGAAAGAGGTTTATTATATCATATGGGTAAAGTAGGCGGACAGAAATATATTCAATTGGTCGTACCGGCAAGCAGAAGAAAGGACATTTTGAAATTAGCTCATGAAACTCCTACTGGTGGACATCTGGCAGCTAAGAAGACCAGAGACAGAATTGCAATGTCTTTCTGGTGGGAAGGAATGCCAAAAGAAGTCAAACAATTATGTGCTTCGTGTCATGATTGTCAAATGCGCAGGAAAGGAAAAGTAAACGATAGAACATCTATCGAAGCTGTTGGAAGACCAGAACTCCCATTTCAAGTGGTTAATGCCGATATTTTAGGCCCAATAGAGCCAAAGTCATCACGTGGCCATCAGTATGTACTGTGCGTTATGGACCAGCATAGTCGTTGGCCGGAAGCAATACCTCTGAAGTCTTTAACAGCAAAGGCAGCCTGTGATGCATTTATAGAAATATTTGTACGAACTGGAATTCCTCGAGTAATTGCAATGGATAACGGAAGAAATTTTGCCGCACAGCTGACAAAAGAGTTTTTAAAACGATTAGGATGTGTTCCTAAATTTTCCACTCCAGGTTATCCACAATCGAATGGTTTGGTTGAAAGATGGATAGGAACTATGAAATCCATGCTACATCATGCAATTAATTCACAAGGTCGAGGCTGGGATAAACAATTGCCATTCTTGTTATGGGCATACAGAGAAGTGCCTAACGCTACAACGGGTGTTGCCCCATTCCTACTAGTTCATGGGCGACCACCTGTAGGACCTCTAGCCATCCTCAAATCAAGTTGGGAAGATGAAGTCGTACTTCCTCAAGGGATTGGAGAATCTGTAGCTGACTACCTGTTGAAACTCCGGAAACGTTTAGAAGACGCGGCACAGTATGCGAATAGCATAGCTCAAGAACAGCAGCAGAAATATGTACATTATCATAATTTACGGTCAAAAGATACCGAATTTTCTGTTGGGGATGAAGTTGTAGTGTTAATCCCTGATTCAACAAATCGTCTTTGTTCAAAATGGAAAGGACCAGGAGAAATAGTAGAAAAGAAGTCTCCACATTCTTTTTATGTCAAACTACCTGATGGAAGTGTTCGACATCTTCATCAAAATAAATTGCGTAAATATATTCAACCTGTCAGAGCTGTAGGAATTATTTACGAAACAGATGAAGAGTTTGGAGATATACAACATGCGCCCGTAGAATCACGGCAAGTAACAGATGAAGAACTAAAAGCTGATATAAAATCAAATTCGATATCAGCAAAGCAATATAAACAGCTGTTGAATCTGATTAAAGAATATCTAACAATATTTGATGGGAAAGCCAAAGTTCCGCCACATGTTATCCAGTTAAAGTCTGGAGTAGAGAGGAAACAACCTCATCTTTATAAAGTTCCAGAAACATTAAGATCTAATATAGAAAAACAGATAGCGGAATTATTGGAAAAAGACCTAATAGAACCCTCTTCAGCAGAAATAGCATATCCATTGGTATGTGTAGCCAAGAAAGATGGAACTGTCCGACTTTGCGTGGACTACAGAGAGCTGAACTCAGTTAGTAAAATTCCACCTTTTCCTATGCAGAATTCAGAAAATCTTAGATTTAAAGCTGGTGGAGCTCGTTACTTGACAACTTTAGATATCCTTAAGGGATATTGGGAAATACCCGTAGCAGAGCAAAGCCGAGAATTAACCAGTTTTGTATCTCCAAAGGGTCAGTATCAGTGGAAGGTGATGCCATTTGGGTTATCTGGAGCACCAGCAACATTCCAAAGAATAATGAATCAAGTATTACGACCTCATAGTGACTACGCCGAAAGTTTTCTTGATGATATTATCATATTTTCTTCAAACTGGGAAGATCATCTTAATCATATTAAATCCATTTTAGAGACTCTGAAAAAATTGAATTTTTCGGCAAATTTAAAGAAATGCTCGTTTGCGATGTCGAAAGTAAAATATTTAGGACATGTTGTAGGCTCAGGAGAGCACGGCCCAGATCCGGGCAAGATATCAGTTATTAAAGATTTGAAAGCCCCTAAAACTAAGAAAACATTGAAGTCACTCCTAGGATTATTTAACTATTACAGAGACTATGTGCCTCGGTATGCCAATATAGCAAAACCTTTAACGGACTTAACTCGAAAAACTGTGCCAAACGACCTTCCATGGTCAGAAGAAGCCGAAAGCGCATTTAATTCGTTAAAGAATTGTTTGTGCTCTATAACATCTCTGTATACACCTGATATGTCGAAACCTTTTGAAATCGATACTGATGCTTCAGTGACCGGAATTGGAGCCTGTCTAATGCAGAGAGATGAGCAGAATAAACTGAAACCAATAACTTTTGCAAGCCAAAAACTGACCCCTGCTCAATCAAAGTGGAGCACTATTGAAAGGGAAGCTTATGCTGTAATATGGGCATTAGGTAAATTCGAAATGTGGACTTATGGAGCCACTATTATCTTACACACGGACCATAACCCTTTAAAATATTTGACAGAAACAGTTCCTAAGAACGCCAGATTACAAAGATGGGCATTGGCTCTATCTCGCTATCAAGTGACTATTGCTCATAAGCCAGGAAGCAGTAATACTATTGCAGATGCTTTATCACGCATTCATGAATAAAGTCATAAGTTAGTTTAATATTGTATTTGTTATTACATATATATATATGTGTGTGTTTATTTTGTTTCTTATATTCAAGTATATTAATTCATTAAGATTATTTAAAGTGCATAAGAAAATCCATGTCAGGATAAATGTTTATTCATATATATTATGTATATATTTTGTTTCTATTATGTGTTTAAATGTTACTTATTTTATACCATAGAAAATATTTAAATATTAAGTGAAATATAAATGTTATTGCTCTTGATGGAACATCGGATATTAGGTCAAAGATGAGACAATAATTAACAATTTAAAAGGACAATTAGACTTTCATGAACAGTTATATAAATTATCCACAAATTTTGGTTAGTAGTTTCACTGTGAAGGCCATTGTCCCTCAAGTGAAACTGGAGGGAAGGTGTGAACGCCGCACCTCTGATTTCGAGAGTATTAAAAAACAAGAACTAAAAAGTTTGGTACGAAAGTGTGGCAACTGTGTGCGTATGTGAATCAAGATGGACTAACGTTCCATTCTACATGTTTTTAAGAAAATACTTTACTTGATGTTAATTTCTGTATTCGTTATGTATTTTATGTTTGTGCCGTAAGTAAATATACGTTTAAAAGTAAACCAAGTGTGATCAGTGTCTTGATGTGTCTCGAAATGAATTTACCGAAAGAAAAGAACCAGGTGCGAAAAAGCAGGCACCACAATATGCCTTTCCATTTTGGAGATATTTACAAAAACAATATACATAATGACCAAAAACTCAAAGGTTTTGGCCATTATGCACGACCTAGCATCATAGAGATTTCAAAAGAAAATAATGATAGAGCCTTAATGATAATTTATAAAAGTTGTCGACATTTCTGCGTGTGGAAAGTAATTCCTAAAGACAGAAGCAGGTTTTAGTCGACGAATACATTTTATTTAATGAATTTTCCGCCCTTAGTTAGAATCCTTATTGATAATATGAAAATTGCCGACATTTGCGCGTGTAGAAAAAAATTCTTAAATACATAAGCAGGTTTTAATCGACAAATGTACTTTATTTAATAAATATTCAGCTAGTAGATAGAGCCCGTAATGATATTTTTATCAAAGTTATTGACATTTTTGAGAGTAGAAACTAATTCTTAAAGACATAAGCAGGGTCTAGTCGACGGATGTATTTTATTTAATGAATATTCAGTCCGTAGACAGAGCCTGTAATAATATTGTCATGAAAGTTGTTGACATTTTTGAGTGTAGAAAGTAATTCTTAAAGACACTAGTAGGTTCTAGTCCATGCCCTTTATTTAATGAATATAGAGGAAAGAGTTGAATAAAACTCTTTTTTGTGCCACAAGAATCAATAATCGATGAATATTCTCGAAACAATCTAAGAAAATAGTCATTCTTACTACATATATCACGTAAACGTTACATACACTACTGAGCTTTTTCAGGAACAACTGAAAATTTCAACGTGTGAATCAAATTTCAATATATCGAGAGTATTGTTTAGTGGTATATAGAATTTTAGAGGTACTTCTGCGCTAGAAACCAATGAATAATTACAAAAAATTCCAGAACTAGACTCCTATTGAAGTTAGAATTTACAAACATTGGGAATCCTGGAATTACCATTTCCCCCACATTTGAATGCCTTATTTGACGCTAAGTCAACGTCCACCATCGTGGAAATGAAAAAACAACCGTCTATTTCTTCTTTTACTGTAATACCGTATAGAAAATAGCACGTAAAGATATAGGCAAGTTCTAATATACAGTCGTCAATAATCCCTTTTCTTTTTTTATAGTCTTGTAAGTAATTTATAGAACTTTCTTAGCAGTTAGTTTTACGGTATAAACCAATGAATCTTTCAGTTTGGCATCCCTAAACTACAAATTTTCGCCAAATTCGGTCGCCAAGTTCCCAAATGACCAAAATCAATGCCAAGATCAAAATCTGCGTTGGCTATAAACTTCACGGCTTGGCGAGATTAGCGATCAAATTTGGCGGCAAATATTGTTTCGGGATAACCAGTATTAGTAAACCCTTTTTCATTTTACAGAGTTAATTATTTTAGTAAAATGTATCGTTTATCGCTTCTAATTTTCGCTAAAGAGAACAAAAGTAGACCATCTATACTTGAATGATTTTCATTGAAGTCTAAGCTGTGCATTTGCCGACGAGAGATTTTATAATACGCCGTGAAGTACTATTCTTGAAGAAACTACTATATTTGTCTCGGCGGTACATATAATCCTATTACCGTGACTTTTGTAGTTAGAGTAGCAGTTCCCCCCCCCTTGTTTTTAAGAATGTTTGGAATCAGTTACCCCACAAAAATATGTCAATGTTTCCATAACAATATGTATAATTCAATGGGTGTATAAGGAAGTCACGTGGTGTCCGCATTAGGTTGTTAAAAATTTATAATTATGTTTGTTACAGCTATTTAACTATCATATCAAAATTCGAAGATATTATTACCGAAACGTCAGTGGAGGCCTCCATGTGGAGACTCAAAAAGATTTTAGGTTCCGTCTGTCTGTCTGTGTGGCGATAGAGGCCGCAAAAATCATGTTATTGGTTTGCAATTTCGTACATATGTTCATGATCTATATGGAATTAGATGTATAGTTTTGTGTGGGTGTTCTGTTAATAGTTTTGTGTTCTTTTTTTGAAGACAAAAACTTTTTGTCAAAAAGTTTTGTCTTCTGTTTGTGTGTCTGTCTGTCTCGCGACAGCGGCCACAAAAATCCCGCTACTGATTTGAAAATTGCTACACATGTTCATTCGCCGCAAGAATTAGCTGTATAGTTTTGGGCGTGCACTCTATTTGTAGTTTATGTACAGGTACACACCAACGTTTTTCTTATCATTACGGCCTATGGACAGAATTTGTATGTACCACAACAGCGGCCGCAAAAATCCCCCGATTCACTTGCAAATCGGTACACACGTTCAGGCTCTGTACAGGAATAGCTGTAGAATTTTTTATGCCATTATTGTATATGGATTGTGTACAGGAATACACCAAAGTTTTTCTTATCATTACCGCCTATGGTGACAATTTCGTTTAAACGCATTTTAATATCGTTACTCTGCATTTAACAAAATGAAATTAGCGTGCATATATTGAGATGCTTAAACTTAAGTTTTCGGTAGAAAATATGTGTGCTTAGGCTGCATAATTAATGTACAGGAACTTACAAAAGTGCTCCGACAATGACACGAAATCAACCAAATTATATCAAATTTCTAACAATTATTCATTAAAAAAACATAGATTTTGAATAGTCTTTACTGGTGTATACAATGTCTATGGTTTGTTTACAGAGAGACAAACAAAAGACTTTCAGACGGTATTTCTTAAAAGGGTATTTTAACATCGTTAAAGTCCCTTAAATATAATATAATGTTATTAGATGTTTAAAAGCATGCTTTTCTGTGGAAAATTTTGACATAGAATTGATTATTAGTATATATGATCGTACAAAAGAATTCCGATGTATTATATAATCAATTTCATGAATTTTGGTACAAGTATCTATGAGTTACAAAGAGATTAATACAAGGCTATCAGTAAAGCTATTTCGCGAATCTTTTGGAATGATTTTTATTTATCTTTCTGTATGCAAAATTTTGCATTTTCTATTATTTTTAGTGTGCCCTTGTTTGTCAATTTCTAATTAATTAATTTAGTTTACTAGTACTCGATATGCTAAGCTGCATTTTGCGTAACTTTCATTGTATTAGTTCGATAGTTATTGTCTTTATGTTGATTTAATATCCCTTTTCATGCATTTTTTTTTTTTTTTTACGTCATCAACTTTTTGCATTTCAATATTCGTAAATTGCCTCTGGATTTTGCTATAATTTGGTTTTAGTTTGTGTTAGATTTTGATTTAGTTTTATTTATAATTAGATTTAATTTTGCTTATGATTAATTATCCTGGGACTCTTGTAAATATGTATTATACTTTCATTCTCTTAAGTATTTTTAGAGTTATTTAATCTAGAATTCTTTTTTATTGTTATATATTATTCTATATTTTTCATATTATTTTAATCCAGATTTAATCTAGAATTTTATTTATATTATTTTTCCCCCTACTTATTTTAATTCAGATTTGTATTTTTCTCTCTTTTTATAATTATTATGTATTTTTTATTGATTTAATCATTATTTTATTAAATTTTAATTTTACTTTCAATTGGCACAAATTATTTAGCTAAACTTATTAATCTAAATTCTTAATCTATTGTAGAATTTAAATGTTAAATTTTTACATTACTTTGAACTTATAATTTGTTATAAACATAAAAAAAAAATCTTATAATGGCAGTACTTAGTAAAATTTTAGATACTGGCAAATTAGTCCAACGTATTACTAGGCCTAATGCTCGGTACAGGGAGATTTATAGGGATCTACCTGGATCGATAAAACGATACCTATTTTCTTGTCTCAGTCTTAGATTGTATTTTCAAACCTGTAAATCATTTAGGTGTCTTATTTGTCCTAATGTTGATAAATCACAAATAAAAAACTCTTCCAATTTGGTAATTTTCTGCAAGGCTTTTAATGTTATCTATTCTTTGAAATGTAGCTAGTGTCACATGGAATATATTGGTCAAACTAAATAGCAGCCCTTTACATTTAAGACTTAATGATCATAGGTCTAAAATTAAACGTCAAAATTCTAATTCTAACTTGTTACATAATGTAGAATATTCACACTTTAAATTAGATGATTTTCAGAATGTAACTGTTAAAATTTTAGAAATAATCTTAAATGTGAATCTTAGATTACTTATGGAATCTAAATATACCTCTTATTTCAATAACACTTACCCATATGGTCTCAACCAACAGGTTTACCAGGAGTCTAATTTTGTCTATTCTGACTTAACAAAATTTGATAATTATAACAATATTTATTCTCGTTTACATTTTATGGAATTTCAAAAAACTTACGGACATAAACGTGGACTTAGGAAAAACAAACTTAAAACTATAGACTGTGACATGATTAAAATTTCAATTGATCAACTTGCTGCTTCTTACAATCTAAATTATCAATGGTTAGAACTTAGGAAATTTATCTTTAAAAATAAAAAACAATTAAATAATGTTTACTTTACAAATTTTCAGAAATACAATTATTCTCGACAATTTTCTGACACTTTTTTTGATATCTTGCATTATCGTGCTTCATTATTAAATGTGAAAATTTCCACTAAGCCTTCTTTTAAATCTCACAATTCTCAATTAATAATCAATTTTACTAATGCTTTTTTTATCCTGTCAATTTTCAGTCTATTATTAATAATGAATCTAATGCTTTCCCAATTAAAAGTGTAACTATTCACAAATCTTCTAAATATCCCCTTACATTAGGTCGACGTATCTTTAATTATAATAACTTTTCTAAAAATACACTTTCTTCGAATATTGTTTGTTACTGTAATGACCCTAATTACAAAAAATATGTTGACACCACATATGAACATATAATTACTCGTAATCTTAGTTAATGACCTTTATTTGTATAAGCTTATGAATTACGGCACTAAATTTAGACTTTCTTCAAAAAGTAACATAAATCAAATGTTAAGTCAGTTTTCTCTAGATTTAGATTTATTTATTTATAAAATTGCAATTGATTATAACAAACCTTTAGAATATTTCAATGATTAGAAAATTAATGCTATAGAAATTCCAAAAAACTAGCTTATTCTTCAATCTAGTTTTATTAAAAATGAAAAATTTAAAACTTTAAATAAATCTATTTTACAAAATAAGTTTATTATTACTTATGTAGATAAATCCACTAATAATTATGCCATTATTTGTAAAGAGTTATATAAACAGATCTTAGAAAACTCTATTTTAAATAGCAATATTTTTAAGCAAACCACCATAACAACTGAAATTAATAATAAAAAGATTTTAAGCTATCATAAATTATTAAAACTCAAATGTAAAAATTTCAACTATCCATACATAGTTATTATTCCTAAATTTCATAAAACTCCAGTAAAATATCTCACTGTCACTATTGATTTAGCATATAATAATGTTGCTTGTAATCTTCTTTTAAAAATTTTAAAAGAAATTTACAGCTTAACTTTAAACTATGACAATAAGCATTGTGTTAAAAATAGTTTTCAACTTCTACATGGAATTAAAAATTTCAAAAATATTACAAATATCTGTACATTTGATTTAAATGATTTATTTAATAATATAGACATTTACGACTTACATAACACTATGTTAATTATTTTTAATGAACATAAACATAGTATTAAATAAAAAATATCGTTTCATTACTTTAAAACATTACTACTAAATTTTATAATACATAATAATTTTATTCTATACAATCACATTATATAACAAAGTATTAAAGTATTCCACAAGGTGGTTCTGCAAGTAGTTTATTATCTGATTTATATCTTTATTACTATGAAAGAAACGTCTCTTTGTGTAATGACTTAATGTTCTAACGATATATTGATGATATTATCGTTTTTTACTTTAATGATAGCAATACTAACACCTTCATAGATAATTATCCTCAAAGTCTTTCATTAATTAAAAATGAAATGAAAAATAAAGAAATAAACTTTCTAGATTTAAAAATTTATAATGACAATGGAAAATTAGATTTTGATATTTTTGATAAGAAAAAAGAATTTTCTTTTAAAGTTAATTTATTTACTCATTACAAATCATGTTTACATAAAATTATTTATAAAACTATTCTAATTAATTTCCTCTACAGAATAAAACATCAATGTTCTGATAAATATAAAAGTAAAAACGTTAAATCAATCTATTTTCAGGCTAGCCTTTATGGTTATATTGAATTTCTAGTAAATTCAATTATTAAATCTTATTTCTAATTTATTCTATCCTGGTATAGGGTGTTAGCATTAATATATATATATATATATATATTTAAAAAAAAAAGAAAAGAAAGAAAGTGTGCACTTTTGTGTTTTTTAACCCCAAAAATTACAAATTTGGGTGGGTAGATGCTTGATTACGGAGGATGGGTGGTATTGTTTGGCTAGATGGTTGGGAGGGATTGTGATATATATATATATATATATATATATATATAAAAGAGGGGTACTTTTTTTTTCACTCTAACAGATGGCGTTCATTCGTCTATAACTTGTTCTTTTGAATCCATGAAACACTTTTATCTCTACATGACATTTATGAATTATGAATTTACGTAACTCAAATTAATCTTTGTAATAAATTCAAAATTAATTAAATTTTAACTTTTAGGTTTAATTGTTAAAATATAGAAAAAATAATTACACTAAAATTTAAACTAAAAATTATTTTACTTAATCGTTCGGTAGTTGAATTCATTTCCCTTTTTAACTGTGACTTTAACTGTTTTCGGTCTCTTGGCTGTTGTGGAGTAATTTACATTTTTCAAAAGTAAATAATGTTAAAATTTGTTTTATTAAATTTCCTTAGGGTTGATTTATTATGTTGGAATTGGTGTTTTATGTTTAATAAGTTTATTTCTCTCATGTTTTTTCCACTTCATAAGTTTCTTTCTTTCTTGGTTTTTACTTTCTTCTATATTCAATAGAAGAAAGTATTGGATTCGTAAAAATTTTCTACCTCAGGTTTTTGATGGATTTACAAGTTTTGAGAGCTGTAGAACACGATTTGACCATTTTTAGAAAATGTCTTTCTGTCTGTCAGTCTGTGTGTATATGCGACAAAATTTTGTGGCAACTGTATCTCAGGAACTACTGCACAGAATTTCATACAAATTGGTGTAGTTGCACCTTGACATAAATTAGTGCCTATCAACTTTTGGTAAAAATTGTCTAACAGGTTGCGTTGCCATCCCGCTTTTTCTAAATTTTTAACATGGTGATATAGGACAAAATTTTATATAAATGTGCATACAGAGAATTATTTTTCAGTAAACATTATGAAATTTACAAGAATTATTTATAATAGAGATAGTCAACTGGGAAAATTTTTTTTGCATGTGTAGGAGCCTCGCCACCCCCCTGGGGGGAGTAAATTTTCAAGATGGGTGTCTTTCGAAAGGTCTCGTCAATACCTTTAAAACGAATGATTGAACTATAAATCTGTGATAATTTAAAACAATGTTATCGATTTTTTTTACTTTTAACAAGAAAAAAATCGTATATATATATATATATAGATATATTTAACGAAATTTAACGAAATTTGGTATTTAGTTGGCCCAGGACATAAATTGGTGCTGATTAGATTTGGGGACCAATCGCATTACACGTAGCGCTGTGATCGCATTTTTTGTAAACTTTTATCATGCCAGTATAGGACAAAATTTCGTATAAATGTGCATAATGAGAGTTATTTTAAACTTGTGATTGTAAAATTAATATGAATTATTAATAATAGTAGTAGTTAACTAGGGAAAAAATTTTGTGCATGTGGGGGCATCGGTTCTTCCCCCTGGAGGGAATTGTAAATTTTCAAGATGGGTATCTTTCGAAAGGTCTCATCAATGCCTTTAAAACGAATGGTTGAACTATAAATATGTGATAATTTAAAACAAAGGTATCGATTTTTTTCTTTTACTTTTAATAAAAAAAACTTTGAACAAAAAAATCGTTTATTTTTTATTTTTATTTTTTAAATATTGTTACCGAGTGAATTTGGATAGGAAAAATATAGAAGAAAGTCTTGTGGTGGCCGCAACTTACTGGTTTCCATTTCAAAAGTTTGTTTCTAACTTGGTATTTTCCACAAATATTTTGAAATTTTTTTTATGTCTTTTAGGTGACCTCGGGCATTGCATGCTGTAAATTTTTAGCAGTTTGCATACAACATGACAGAAAGATCACCTATTTTGCATACAACATTCATTCAATGCCCTTGAAAAAGTGGTGAATTTGTATGCTTCAATATCGAGTTGCTTATTTTTTCTTTACGTCAACTTCATTCACTTTTTAAAAGTTCTTCATGTGATGCTTGGTTTCGTATAATGCAATGTTTGAAAGGGTTTTCAATATATATATATATATACAGATGGATGCAGAAAAAGAGATGCAAGCGGGGATTGAGGAGGGCAGTAGCCCTCCTCAGAATCGTATGTGTTTATCAGCGAGTCAACCGAATATATATATATATATATATATATATATATATATAATATAGAATAAATAAAAACGATATGTTAAGTAATGAGTGATGCAAATGGGACGTTGAGACTCTTAATCTGCAGATCCACTAGCAGTTAAAGCCATGACTATTTAAACAATAATATAATTTAGTAATTATTTAGATTTAACTTTTTATATTGTGCTTTTTATTTTTAGAGTAGACGGAACTGTATTTGGCCCGTTACTGATTTAGTGCTTCGTTGAAAATCCTTAGTGGCTTAACAAAATGTTCGAACACTTACAACACAAATATGGAGTAAGACATTATTATTCATAAAATACGACTTGAAGTAGGTTCTATTTAGCGTTTCAGTAAGCGTCAGTTGATCTTCGAAAAAATAACAAATCAGAGATCTTGTTATGATGTACTTTAGGATTCAGAAGCTTTAAGTAAAGTTAAAGTAATAATAAGAATTAAAAAAATAATAAAATGATTATATAAATTTTTAAAACGTCAAGTATTTTTAAATACTTATTTTTAAAGAAAATAACGATAATAAATGTTTTTTAGAACTTTTATTAAAAATGGACGTTTTTCATAAAATAAATATATGTTATTTCGTTTATATACAATTAAACTAGACTTAAATAAATAGATTAATTGAATACCAGAGCTCATTAGGGTTGAATTTATGATAGTTAAATGATTCTGTATCTATATTTACAATATTAACACTTGAAACATAATAATTTAAAAGTACTTTTATCTTAAATAGGAAATGTTTTTCTGTTGGGACTTTTAAATAAATAAGATGAAAGAGGAAAAAAAAAGTCATGTAAATTTTATAGCTATTTATGCATATGTATTCGTTTTCATTCCATTGTCTGGCCTCATAAAATCTACTTTTAAACAATTTACCTTATTTATACTTTTTTTTTTTTATTCCAAAATTCATTTTGGAATAAAAAAGAAGAATAATTAAATAATAGGCATTCTTTCGTGCCAATAAAATTTTATTTAATCCTGTTCACATTTTTAAATAGCTGAAACGTGATCATTTATCACACAAAAAAAGCAATGAAAAGTTTTTTTTCTCTATTATTATTATAGTCAATACTATCGGATTCCAACACTTGTGAAAGGTTCAATGCCCTGGATTAAAGTTAACGTAAATTTTTAGTTTTGTCAATGGAAACATAAAAAAAGAATTATTGCTGCATTTATAGTAAAGAACACAAGTTAACCACGATTAGACTACTTAGAACTCTTACGTCATTAGGTAACATTAAAAGTTTTAAGTTTTTATTTTCTATTTCAAGAATATTTAAAACTCCTTTATTATATAAAGGATTGCAATTTTTCTTTCGTAAATGTAACTCAAACGAATATTCCAACTAAAACTACATGAAATTAAATAAATAAACAAAAGTTTTAAAGGAACTATCCTAAGTAGAGTTTCAGTAATTATTTTTTAGAGACTATTTCGAACTTATCGAACTACAAGTAACTATTTTTTTTTTTTTTTTTTTTTTTTTTGTAAATAACTGTATATTAAAAAAAAAAAAAAAAAAAAAAAAAAAGGAAACACATTTTGCTGAAAACAGGTAACTGTTATTAGATCGTGATTTGTCCACATGACCATTTCTACAAAATGTGATTTATTTATTTATATCAACTTTTGAGCCTATGCAAGAGGCCTGAAATATTGAAATTGCTGGGGTTTTTTTTTTTTTTTTCGTATTTTTACATTGATAAAATACATTTGGGGCAATGTTAATACAATAAAAAATCTAGTATGTAACAACTACATGACTTCTATTACCCACTACTATACACATCATAAATTCTTTTTGTAGATATGTCAATTTTATGATTCTAATCATACTAACAAATCAGACATATATCAATTTTCATGTAAGAGCAAATTTATGCATATGTCCTAAAGACATATTAACGAGAGTATACATAGCGAATTAAAAAAAAAAAAAAAAAAGAAAGAAAAAGAAAGAAAGAGTAGAGCTGTTTTTTGAAACGCCAATTTCCGAGATCTAAAACTGACCTACCTAATCATAACACTGACAGTTTTCCTGTAATAACCAAGTAAATAGATGTGAAAGGACATTTAAAAAGAGATTTACATAGCAAATTTGAAGAAAAGCCGTTAGAGCCGTTTCGAGATACCTACGTTCGGTCACGCTTCCGTTTTTCTCCAAATCTTGGTAAACTCTTCTATTCACCGGGAAACAACAATTACATACCAAAGAATATCTAAAATGGAGTTAAAGGGGGAGTCTGAAGATAATATATAGAGCCGTTCTTTAAGAAACGCTCTTGCTAGACGTACATAGTTATAGTTTTTAAATAAAGGCTCACCCAGCTTCACTCCAGTTGTTCGTAGAAGTCTAACACTGAATCTAGTTTCTTTTTTATTTCTTTTTTTCAGTTTGGAAAAATTCACGCAAAGGAGTTAGAAGTTTATTAAAATCTTATTAGAAATATCTACTTAAAAAAAAAAAAAAAAAAAAAAAAAAGCCTTTATTTAAATTAAGACTTAAATACTTTTATTAAAGTGACAAATTATTAAAAGTGACATGTGTAGACGATAATAAATTAAAACTGAAGAAATATGGAAACATTTTTTAAAAAGAAAGATATTTATGTATTTTTTTAAAACCGAGACTCAAATAATCAAAAATAAATTTTTTTTTAAAGAAAACATCTTAAAATTTAATAAAATTATACTTTTAAAAAATTAAAGAACACGCTTTTATTGAAATGTGAACCAAAAAGCACAAAATATCTATCTTTATAGTATTAAAATGTAGGGTAAGAAAAAATCAAGTGAGTGATACACCATAATATTTACATACTTTTAAATCTTTAATAAATAAATAATTTAGAATTAAACAAAAATTTTTTTTTAAAAATCTCCCCTGACTGAGCTCGAACGTTAGACCTTTAAGTTCGTAGCCCGGAGCTTTACCTCACAGCCACAGCGTTCACGTAGGGAAAATCTTTTTTTACAATATAGATTTTTTGTTTGCTCCCAGAGCGGTTACAAACATTAATACAAACATACATACAGGCGAAGCTAATAAAAGCGTGTTAAAAACACACGCCGGCCTGGTGGCTCGGTTGGCAGGGCGCTGCTCTCTGGGTCTCGAGGTTCCGAGTTCGAATCTCGGTGCAGGAATGGATGTTTGTGGTGTCCTATGTCTTCAATAATATTGTGTGCACGTACTTCTGTGAATTTCTGTAAAACTATGGAGCATTCGGGACGAAAGTCATTGTAACTATAGGTCTCAATAAATTTCAAATAAAATGTCCAAATGTCCAAAACACACAACAATTGATTCAGCTCTAAATAATTTTGCACAATTTTTCATCGTTTTTTTTTTTTTTTTTTTTTTTTTTTTTTTAAAGCCTAATGAAAACCGTGCTGAATTATTTTGACTTGAAACAAGTGTTGAGTATTTCGCTAATTTATATTTAGATATCGCTGTCGGTGTTTTGTTTATGGTCGATTGACTGCACGAGGGTCCTAGGCCTGGGTGATGAGCCCTCCGTAGGTGTTTTAATTTATGTTTCGTATATAAAGAAAAGTATGTTTTTAATATTGTTATCCCTGATCGTTCAACACTAGAATTTTGGAACATTTTATTGAGGCTTGAACATTCAGAAAATAGTGAAGAATATGATTAATTTAATTGATGATGATTTGACAATATGATTAATTTTAAACACCCACTTTAAACAATAATAATAAATAAATAAAATAAAATAAAAACTAGTTCGCATAGGTCAATTTATTTTGAATTCCCTATAGTATAGTTGTTCTCACAACTATCTGCAACGTAGTCGATCTCGCGGCATTGTCGCAGACTAAAATTTTCCTCTCACTATATTACCTTCTTCCCGTTTGATACATTTATTGTATTTAAATTTGATAACTGACTTTTATTAAGGTCAATTTCGCATTTTACTTTTTATACAATTTTATGTAAATTTCCAAAGCAACAATCGTCACAGCGCAAGTAAGTTTATGCGAAAATTTCCCCAACTCTCTCATCTTATGAAAATCTTAAATTTTCAATAACTTACAAAATTTCAAATTACGGTAATCATAGTCAATGATATTCATGTTAGTATCATAAATGATAGTTTAAAACTGGTATGACATTTTGTGATGAGAATAAATCTGATAATGCACGTTTATCAGAAATTTTGCCCTATTCTCCCATATTAAATAAATAAAGAAAAGAAAAGAAAAAATAAAAGAAATGCTTAAATTTTGAATAAAGTACGAAGTTTTCAGTTTAGAGTTGTGGAAATCAGTAGCGTGTTCTTTCCAGTATCATACATGCTATTTTAAAACTGGTCCGACCTCTTTACGATTATTCGTTCATGAGATAATGTCTAATTAATTGGCATACTAACTAACAAGCTGAGTAACGTATAGACGAATATTATACTGATTTTGTAATTTTCAGATTCCTCAAGTCCGAAAACGCCCCAAAACGTTTAAAAATTGAAATATAAAAATTTCCTGACTTTCCCATGTCTATAGTAGGTTAGGGAACTAAAAAAGCAATACAATAAAAGACAACAAAATTTAATAGTAAGAAAGTTAAACGGCAATTTATCGAAACCTCCATATTTCCCAGTATTTATCGCATCTCTCTCCATCCCCAATTATTTCGAGGGCACTCTATCAATGAAATTGAATTTGAAATATTCATACAGTTATCAAGTTTCTAGCTCAAGAAGTTTTCAAATTCTGCAACAGACCCTTTCTTTTTACCCCCCTTTTTAAAGTTTGAGCAACTTTTTAACAGTATAGTGAATAGGGTCTCTAGTTAAAAATTACCGCATCAAATATTCAAGATTTTAGCTTAAGATTTCTCCAAATTGTACAAGAGACCTTCCCTTTCTTTTAATTTCCATTTCATCTTAAGGGGATTGATTAAATTTTTAACAGCATATTAAATATTAACTTCAAAGAAGAATTTTCATACAAAATATCAAATTTCTAGCTCAATGGTTTCCAAATGACTCAGCATGCCGTCTCTTTTTACCTCCATTTCAAGTAACTTTTATTAATAAAGGGAATATAAACTTGAGTAATGAATATTTATGAATGTGGTTCCCAAACTGCATACCATACCCTTCTTTTTCTCCTATGATGGAGTGAGAGAGAAATTTTTTAATTTTCTAGTGATTCGTTCTAGATGCTAAGGAACATGTGCGACAATTTCGTTCGGATCCGTCTAAATGTGCGAATTATTAAACGATCGAACGAACAAACAGACTCACAATTATATAAAGTTACGATTTTGAACACAGTGAAAGGAGATAGTTCTGGTCTAGAATAATTACTCCGTGATCTTTATTTTCATATAAGGTTCAAAACGATTTAATCATGAAAATAAATATACAGTTCCCGCCGCTTATTAAAATCACATTCGTTCTGAGGCAAAGTGATTTTATTAAGCGGCTGATTTTTATAACCGGCGAACGTTCCTGCACTCCAGGAAAAGGTATTACTTCCCTGAATTTGGAAAAAATTTTCAAAAGGTAACGAATAATGGAATTAGTAAACAATATTAAATAATTTTTGATAGATAATTAATTATTCCTCCGATATAAGTAAATTAAACGCATTCCAAATTTCTATGCGCTTTCCTTCAAAGAAAATCATTATTTTATTTTACCAAAAGTTCACGCTTTTTTCATAAATTTAAAATCTTTCCGTTTGAACCTCTTAATTTATAGCTATTTCAAAATAAGAACTAGAAACTGTCTTTTAATAATTAATATATCTATATATATATGCACCATTTGCAAATCAAATCAAATTTGTAACTTATTATAGCGTTTTGAAAAATACTTTCCTTGAAATTGTTAGTGAGATAAGTTATGGGTGGGGCATGTTTAATTTGCAACTATGCTGCAAGTGTAAAATTTTAGAGAATGGGAGATAACGGGTACTTTAATTTCATTTTTTATTAAAAAAAAAAAAAAAAAAAAAAAAAATTACAATGTGAATGAATTTTTTTTTTTAGTATGCATGGATGATAATTTTGGCTGCTGAGGATATTTTTTTGAGTTTATTAACCGGCTATGCTGATTTTATTAAGCGGCGGTTTCAACAATAGTTTGTATTGATTTGATTTCGGTCCTGGCAATTTGATCAGATTAAGCGTCTGATTTTATTAACCAGTGATTTTATTAAGCGGCGGTTACTGTATAAAGTTTTACAAACTATATTGTTTAAAGAATAATAGTATAATTTTCTTTTTTTTCTTTTATCCCTTTTCGACCCGAAACATTTTTACCTTTAAACATTCCATTCTTCTGTTTTTGCAAACTGAAAGAAAAATATGGACTATAACCGACATTTGTTGATTGAAAATTGTACTTACACTTTCTGCTAATTAGCTCGATCATTCTTTTCCTAATTTTATTACATACGACTGTCCCAGATGCAAAAATGTAAGTGGATGTCGTGGATATCTAACCCGCACGATCGTGCGGACTGGGTTAAGGAAAGGGTTCTTCAAAAGTTGTTTTAACTGTTTACTCTATTACTTGTAATCTTTTATGTTTTATATGTTATACATGTATACTAGTTATACAATTCTATTTAACTTCATAAATACCTTATAATAACCGTTACCGTTGCGAATTTTATGGCTTTTTTAAATTTCTTGTTCGATATTCAAATATGTGTTATAGTCATGTTAAAAAAAAAAAAAAAGTTATTGGGATCATGTAGCAGATAGGAATAAATACAGTCGGCAGCATGTTCTTAGACTGACTGACAAGAATTTATTTAACAAAACTGTATTAAATGTACTTTTTATATATAGGAATTTTTGCTAGTGCTCGGTTACTTTTGCTGCTGACTGTACAGGGTGCCACAAAAAGATTGGAATGCGATTTAATCCTTTACCTATTATAGATGTAAATCTGCAATGTAAATTGCAAAAATGTTCAAAATAATGTACGAAATAAGACCATCTTATAAAAATTTCTTCTCGCTAATAATAATAATAATAATAATAATAATAAAACTTTTTAAATTTTGCATACCCCCTTGAGACAAATTTGGTCAGTTGGAAAGTTTTTATTTTTAATTCAACAACATATTACAAAATATTGCATACCTCTTATCTTTAAAATTGAGTGAGTTATTCTTATATATATTTTATTAAATATGTGCACTAACACGGCCCACATAGGCAGATCACAATTTACCTATGTCTATTTCATTAAAGTGCATCTGGACCTTTTTTCTTTTTCTTTCTTTTTTTTCTTTTTCTTTCTTTCTTTCTTTCTTTCTTTTTTTTTTTTTTTTTTTACACATGTTATCTTATTTTTAACCTAAAATTTTTCAATATCAATCCATATATGATCCTTATTTTCATCAAAGAAATATTCTGTTTAATGATATGAAAAATTGACGGAAATCAATATTCTCTCTGTATCACAATCCAGCTAGTTTTAAAGATACAGTTATACGATTTTTCCTAATGATCTTAATGGAGGGAAAATAAAACTTACTAATTGACCAAATTTGTCTAAGGGATCATATATATATATATAATATTTTATTATTATTATTATTTTTAATAAACTGGCGTTTTATTTTTCTTAGCGTAGCTTTCTTTCCTGCCTTATTTTGAATAATTTTTCAATTTGTATTGTCTACTTTTTTGCAATGATTAAAAAATTAAATCAAGTTTCAGTCTTTTTTGGGGACATCCTGTGTAACTTTTTAAGCAAAAAACATATAAAATAATTGATATTAAGTATTTTACATTTATGTCAAAGTATAGTGTAACAACGTTCATTGTAGATTTGCTGATTTTGATTATAAGCTATCGAAAATACGTGGTGGATTTATTCATATGAATCCATATGTTACACATTTTATCTATAAAATAATTTATGTTAACTAGTGAAATTTTAGTTACTACATTGTATAGTAGGGATAGTAACATTGAGTTTCTTTATTCTTTAAAAAATGTATCACTCTCTAGAGTTATTTATGAGTACTAAAAATAAAATAAAAATGAGAATGAAGCACGTTTTCTTTATGTTGAAAGTGAGTTCAAAGGGTAATTACACAAATGGATATAGATACCTTGAAATTTTTTTAATTCAAATTTTGCTTCAAATCTATTTTTTTTTTTTCTCTCGCCTTGAAATGATGAGAATTTTGCCTAAAAGAAAACTGTGATGACCTTCTACCTCTGAACCTTAGCCATGAAAAAGAAAAACCAAAATGACCATCCGTGACTATTCATGCTCACGATTTGTCGCCAAAAACAATTGTCCAGGGTGGCGGAAAATCGTTAAAAAATGTCTCGCAACGTGCTGGTCATAAATTCACTTTCGGCTGACATTCTCTGCTCTCATTTACCTGGTACAAAAATCGTGGTTCCAGTCGCTTGGCTGATCAGACACTCATTTCAGTGAAAGAGAGAAAGGGCAGATATGATGATAGCCCTGTCTCAGACTTAGGATCTTATTTTCCTTACCCTGATGGATGGGTATTAGAGATGCCTCATTTCTAAAGTGTTTTCTTTGCCAGTTGTGCTTAGTGAGATTCTACTTTTACTGTAATTAAAATGGTGCCATCATGGAAGGTGAGTGATATAAATTGAATTGTTAATTTTGAAGTTAGGTACATGAATAAACACTTCTTAGTGAAGTTAATTTCAAATATTTTAAAATTTAATCCAAATAAAAATAATTGCCGACGATAAAAGTCTGCTAAAAAGTATTTTGAAGCATTTAATGATAGGTCATACTCATCACAAGAAAAAAACAAGGAAAAAAAATAGTGGAATTACTTTTACAGTGTTTCTCAAAGTGTGTGGTAGAGGGCACTGGTGTGCCCCAAAAGATTTCTGGGTATGCCCTGTAGTATTCTAAAAGAGTATGTGATCAATATTAAAAATATTGCGACTTTATTCATTGTGATATTTCAATATGAATATATTTATTTCAATATGTATATATTGCTCTTTTTGTCAGCACTTCACTATTATGTTAATTAACAGTGGTTTTTCTTGTTAAAAGCAGTCATTTGTTTGTGTATATTACAAGGATGAAAAACTTCTCCTTTTTCTGCCACCAGTATTTCCATACAGAAAATTTTATCATATTTTTTACAGTTATTTTTGTGATTTCATACGGTAGAAATTTTTTGTTGGGAAATAGTGATTTAAAAAAAAGAAAAAAAAAAAAACTGGACTCTTTCATTTCTGATGTTATGTATTTTGATAATTTGCTAGTACATGTTGTGAGTACGAGACTTGTTTCCAGATAAATACACCCAAATGAAATGCATAGATTTTTCTGAATAAAAAATAAATAAATAAAATAAACGTCATATTGAATAGCAAATAAAAATAATCAAAGCAAAATCGCAGCATAATAGGAAATGTAATGAAAGTTATTGGGTTGTTCGGAAAGTAATTTCGTTTTTTCCTTCGAAAATGAAAGACGATTTTCTTATATTGTATAAATATTTTAATGAATTATATATTCTCCACTTTGATCGGTTTCTTAGCGATCTCACGAGTTGTTATTTGGCAGTTTTTCATAAATCAATACTTTATTTTGTCTTCATTAGCACAAACTGGTTTTCTAGAACGTTATGCATCTTCAACTCAAAATTGCCAGAACAAAATTTGGTAAACCAGTTTTGACAATAGCGTTCTTTAAATAAATTTTCTGTGCACACATCGTATACTTTTTTTTCCTTGTTTGAATAGTATTTTCGCATTTTTGATAGCAAAAACAAAATATGCCGAAAATGTCGCTTCTGATTTTCTTTATTTGATAGGGCACCAATCAAAAACTATTGAGCAGAATAAAACGACCTTTTTCACAAGCAAGCCTTGCTATATCAGCTGTCACAATATGTAATGGCAATGCAACTTAAATGTGAAGAAGGTGTGAAAAAAATACAATTAAGTCCTCTGCTGAAAAAAACGAAATGACTTTCCGAACAACCCAATATTTGCAACATATTTGTGTGAAATATAATATTTGACTCTCGCCACAATGTGTACAAATAGGATTTTTCTTTTTATTGATGCAATGACGAGGAAATGAGAGTTTATCTTTGAAATATTTAACCCAATTATTAATATCTATTTCTCAGAAATTTGAGGGAAAAAATGATGTTGAAATTGTCAAACTCGATGCAGCTTAAAATATCCAGATAATTATTATAAAATTTATGTAGCTATGTAATATTTTAAAAATAATATCTTTCTGCAGTTCATCAAGCATTATGTAAAAGATTTTGCAAAATTTAAAAAAATTAAAATTTATTTTTCTTGAATTCCAAATTTCAGGAATAACGAGTTACTTATAGTGCTCTATGCGAATTTATTTTCATCCAGTCCCTTCAAAAATTTGTACTAATATAAATCAGATATTTGTCATAAAACTGGATATTTATTTTGAAATCAAGAAATTATTACCTTTATTAAGAACTCTCAAATTCAGTCGAATAACAAAAATTCGAGTAAATTTCAAATTTAACACTTTTTTGTCTGTAACTGATTCTATAATTCAATATAAAAATGCACAAATGTATTCAGTTACATACAAACGGATAGTAATAAATAAATAAATAAATAAAAATAAAAATAAATAAGTAAATAATTACAATTATAATATAAAAAAATTAAATGCACGAATGTATTCAGTTATATATAGGAAACGTATAGTTAAAAAAGAAAAAAAAAAAAAAAAAAAAAAAAAATAGAGCTTTTAAATAACTTACAATCAGCATGGAGCATTTCGAAATTAGGCATTATTTTGAATTATTTTTCTCATAGAAGTGGCCTTTCCATTTCTAGAATTATGTTTTATCCTTTAAAATACACTTTATCCATAAAAATGATAGGTTTCATGGTACTACGTGTTATAACAAGCGACAGAATGTAAGACAAAAATAATTAATTTAATATCCCTGAAGGATTTCAAATGAGGCTGTCTAAATTCAGAAGGTTTGCGAACCACTGATTTAAGATATGAGGTATTACACTAACCCTCTAAATTCAATCCATATTTGCTTTTAAAAATTGCTACACTAATTTTAAAAATAACTGATCATAAATATGAAAAAAAAAAAAGTATTTTGATTTCATTTTTTTTTTTTTTTTTTTTAGTTTGAAACGTTTTTTTTCTAATTTGATTAAATTAAAATAATAGTTAAATATTATTGTAAGTAAACACCAGATATTGCAAAAAACTTGTAAAAGTTGTTCCAGGTCAAAACATACGTCGTACGGCCTTTCATTAGATAAAAATATGCTTTCTAGGCACTGTTGCCAACTGAGAAATTTAAAGTAACTTCTATATTTTAGATTCATCTAACACATCATTTGTTAATTTTTGGGGTAATGCTGCTATCCATCCAACAGAGAAGAACCAAACGTTTAAAAATTTATTAAAATAAGGAAAACTAGTTGGCATAGATGGACTCTGCTCAGTTCCCCATCATATTTATGTTCTCGTAAATTTCTAGTGGGAGACATATTATAATCATGTTAAAAGAAACGAATTTGACCAAAGCTTGATACAGTCACAGAATGAAATCCCCGCCTAATAGGCAATCGACCGTTCACTTCGATATATTTATCTTATTCTAACCTATTAATTTATTTTATCAGGGTCAATTCCATTGTTTAGTTTTCATGCTACTATTTACAATGCAATAAGCCTCAAAATTCATATTTATATGAAAAATTTACAATTTCGCTACGTTGATAAAATCGTAAATTACGAATAATTTACGAAATTTTCCTATTAGAATATTTGCATTCAATCATGTTCAAACAAATATCCTAAATGTAATTTTGAAGTTGTCTAATGTATTTAGGATCCTCAAAATGGATGTTTATGCTCAATTTTGCCTTATTCTGACATGTTAAGTAAATCGTAAATTCTAAATAACTTACGAATTTTTTAAATTGAAAAAAAATCATAGCCTATGATATTCATGCCAGTATCCTAAATAATATTTCGAAAGTGGTTTGACATCTTTACGATGGAAACATCCCTCAAGATTGACGTTTATGTGAAATTTTGCTCTATTCTGCCATGTTAAGAAATTCGTAAATTTTCAATAACTTACAAAATTTTTATATTGAAAAATTCATAGTCATAAATATTCATGCCAGTGTCCTAAATAATATTTCAAAAGTAGTCTGACATCTTTACGATGAAAATGTCTCTCAAAATTGACGTTTATGTGAAATTTCGCCCTATACTGCCATGTTAAGAAATTCGTAAATTTCCAGTAACTTGCAAAATTTTCAAAGTAGCATATTTATAGTTACAGATGTTCATTCCGGCACCAAAACTGATATTTTAAAACTGGTCTGACATTTTTACAGTAAAAAGTTTCCATTTAATGCACGCTTAAGTGAATTTTTGTCCTATTCTCCCATGTTAAGAAAATCGTAAATTTCTAATAACTTACGAAGTTTTTTAATTCGAATGCTGCAAATGAATAGGTTTCTTGCCAGTGTCGAAAGTAATATTTTAAAACTGATCTGACCTCTCTGTGACAATTTGTTCGTGAGATATCGTGTACACAGACTAACGGACTAACGGACTAACGGACTAACACACTAACAGACACCCTACAGACAGACACCATACAAATTTTGTCATTTTCGGATTCCTCACACCTGAAAACGTGTAAAAAAGTCAAAAAACCGAGGTCGAAAATTTTCACGATTACCTAAGTTCCCCATACCTGTAGTATGATGGGGAACTAAAAATATTAAAAATTTGTTGCATTAAAAAAAAAAAAAAAAGCATTTTTAATTTTTGAGAAATTTTTAGTTTGAAACACCTTTTTGCTAATTTGATTAAATTAAAATAATAGTTAATTAAATTAATAAATAACTTTATTAGTAAACACTAGAGATTTCAAAAAACTCTCGCAACAATCGTTTCAGGTCAAAACAATAGCACAGCCATTCATTAGATAAAAATGTACTATGCACGAGGGCTTCATTAAAGCAGTAGCTACGCACTGAGAAATTTAAAGTAGCTTCTATAATTTGGCTTCCTCTAAAACACCATTTGTTAATTTTGGGGGATAGTGCTGCTATTTATTCAAAAGAGAAGAACCAAAGTTTAAAAATGAATTAAAACAAGGAAAAAATATATAAAAGTTGTAAGTTGTTGCATTAAAAAAAAAAAAAAATATTCGGCTTTAATGCGACACCAATGAACGTACAAAAAGAAGGAGTGGGAATCATATTAAGTTATAGAAACATAAAATAGTCTAATAGTTTCTCTGTTTTATTTTAATAAAAATATGAAGCACAATTAACATGATTTTGTTTATTTAATTCTTAGACTTTGCCTTGAATATGCCAGGTTTTAATTTGCTATACAAAGTTAACCACTCAATTCATCCTTACGAAAATTGGTGTACTTTTTAATTAGGACAAAATCTAGCTGATGTCGTATTTTTTAGTTCAATCAGATAATTGGTTCAAAGGATATTAACCCCATTTTAACTTTAAAACTATTAAAAGAAAAATTGTGTTAACGAGAATAAGAAGAAAGAGAGAGAAAGAAACACGTTTATTTATTTTGACATAAAAGGAAATATGTTTTTAATTCTGGAAAAAAATAATGAACCGGTAACATTTTTTTTCTTTTCTTTTCTTTTAAATTTAAATTAAGGTACAAGAGATTTTTTCTTTACACTTTTCAGACAATTAGGCCAATTAAAAAAATATTTTTCCTTTTTTACCCCTCACATAAAGTTAAAAAATATATTTATTGGAGAACGTGAGAAAAAAACGGAACGGCTTTAATATAGGATCCCCTTGATGAAACTTGAAATTTGGTACTGAAGTAGCTGAGACGTTTCTCGGCAAGGTCTTTACTTACGCAATTACGAGAGCCATTTTTTAATTCATCGCCAAAATAGCAACAAAAAATTATAAGTTACTAAAGCTGTAGGAAAAAAAAAAAAGCATATAATAACAGCTGCTAAAAAATGCAACACAAATACCGCATGCGCTTAACTTTAAAAGTTATTTTATTTCATTATTATTTGTTGTTCCTAGGGCAACTGTTACAAAATGTATATTCTATTTTATTTATTTATTTTTTTTCTTCCGAGTTGACTACTTTATGCAGTTTTAATTAACCCCTTTATGTGTACCTAACCATGCTGAATAAAGTATGATAAAACGATTCTTTTTCCTTCGTATGCAAATGCATAAATAATTATTACCTACAGTTTTGATTTTGTTGTCCAAATTAACTTGATTATGTAACAAAACATTTTTAACGTTCATTTTTACGGAAAAGAAAAAAAAAAAAGAAAGAAAAATATACATGAAATAAAAAACCAAAAGGAAAAGAAATAAGATTACAAACATCCACAGAAAATATCTAATCTTTGATTTTTAATTAGTATATTAAGGGGTTAATTAAATATTAATGCTATACAAAATAAACACACTGAATGAATTAAACTATTGAATTACTTAAAACTTGATTTATGTAAAACAAAATTTTATGACATATACTTCAAGCAACAATTATTATACCACAAAATGCCTTTATTATTATTATTATTATTATTATTTTCAAATATTGCTACATTTTTAATAAAAAGTACTTTATATTAAAGTACAGTTCATAGGAAAATTCCCCCCCCCAATAGCGCGGCACTTTTTTGTGACTTATCATATGCCGGGGGGTCACCGAAATTGGTGATCATTTTTAAAGGAGCACCCAATGGACGGTCATCGCTACCCCTAACAGGGACAACAGATCCATGCCTTCTCCGACGGAACAGGACAATTCCGCCGAGATTTTAATCCCCTATTCCCCTCATAGGACAATTCCGCCGAGAATTTTAACCCCCTTTTCCCACAGAGGACAACTCCGCCGCGCCATTTTCCTGAGACGAAAAGAGGGGGTCTGCAGCAGTATTTCTATTTTTGGCGACACATTGCACTTTGGCGGCACATCGAGCATTATATAAGAGCCCTTCCCCCTCGCTTTGGAAAGATGAGTAAAAGTAAAATAGATTTTAACCAAATTATGAGTAAAAAATTTTACTCAGAAACATGCATTTAATTTATTTTTCATTATTATTATATGTTCTTTTATTTGACAATTACTCTACTTACCTGCAATTTCACTCATATAAGTAATGTATTTGAATTCTCTTGGATGCCCTTATACACGAATCATTTACTTGATCTCAACGAAAACTGTAGTGCAGCTTCCCTATACGATACAGATTTAGTATATCCAGTTAGATCTTTCTGTTGTTATTTGTTTTTAGAATATGCTAATAACAGGCACATAGATCAACCGCAAAAACATGATTTTCGGATTCAGGGGATTTCAAAACGTATAAATATAACAAAAACTCAATTTCAAAAATTTGACCCAAAAACTGTATTTTCTCTACTATCTTTCATGATATCTATTTTATATAGCAACTTTGTTGCCGGTATATAGCATAAAAGCTGATATGGTCTTTCCGTAAATAGAGTTAAATTGCAGTACATAGCAGTGTCGTTTTTCGTCCAATATGCATTCATAATGAATCAGCATATAGTAATAAATACACTTTTCAAAACTAAGTAATCAAGTTTCAGTTAATTAGAATGCATTACGTTTTATATAAAAAAAAAAAAAAAAAAAAAAAAAAAAAAAAATCCAATTATAGATGACGTAAATCACCAAAAAAAATTAATTACATCATAAATAAATGAATAAATAATAACAATAATAAAAACTAATAAATCATAAATCAAATCTTTTTTTTTTTTTTTTTTTTAAATTTGGCCCCATGTTCAATAGTATTAAATTACGGTTTTGCATTCGTTTAGTCAATAAGCATTTTTAACACTCTAAAGGTTGATGCCTTATAAAATAAAAAATCTATAGTTGAAAATATAGTGAAGTTACATCTATTCAAATTACTGTGCCTATGCTTTTTATTGAATTTTAAGAAATTGACAAATTGAGCAACTTTCTTCTATAAAAATTTTTAATACAAAAGATTACGTGTATAAAATGAAAAAGCACATAAAAATAAAGGTATTTTTGAATGCCTCTTTGAAATTCTAATAAGAGGATTTCTTTTCCCTTAAATTCTCTTTAACCATAACTTTCTAACAATGCTACTTTCAATCCTCTACCCCCATAATTAATATGTTAAAAACGTACAACAAATTTCATGTTTGTGAATTAATATATAGATTATTACCATTCTTTTGTTTATTTATTTTTAACAAAAGTTGAATGCTTGAAGTTTAGCATTCTCGCCAACTTTTATTTCGCCAAAAGTAATGCCTTCCCCCCTCATACGGCGGAATTGTCCTATAGAGGGAAAACGGCAGAAAGGAATGCGGCGGAGTTGTCCTGCTGGGGGAAACAGCTGATAAATTTTTCGGCGGAGTTGTCCTATGCTTCGGCGGAGTTGTCCTATGCCCTTCTCCGAGATTCGAACCAAGGTCCAACCACAAATAAAGAAGTGGAAAAAGTTATTACTATTTAAAATTTCTTTTTACTATTTTTTTAAACAATGTATTCTAGTGCAGTGTATATTTTGTTTCCCTTTCATTCTTTATTTTGTTTCGCTTTTCTTTTCTTACGTTGACGGTGTCACACTGTTATAATATCAATACCTAAAAGAAATATTTGCAAAAATATGCATCGATATTAAATAATCAAAATAAAATATTTGAGATTTTGCAAAAATAAATAAATAAAATAAATAAATAAATAAGCAAATAAAAATACATTTAGAGCTATAATGACTTCAATTTTACCCTCCAAGTTTAATTTTTCACAAAGTTTCATATCAATTTTAATATTTACGCGTGAATTTCTTTTCATTAAAAAAATAATCTGGTGTGTCACTCACACAATTTCCTCTTACCCTGAAATTTAATACTATAAATACAGGTTGGAGATTAAGAGGTAAGTTATGTAAACCTATGTAAACTATTATGTAACTCCCTGTTATGCAAACCTATGTTAAACAATTCAAATTAGGCTTAGGAAGAGTTTTATATGATAATTAGTTCTGTGTGAGGGGGGCTACCGCCCCCCTCAACCCCCGTTTCATTAATGTACAAAAAACAAGCGTTGAATATTTAGCTTAAAACATACATTATTTACCATATCTCTATGAGGAATTTATTTCAATTCCCGAACAGCTTTCCTGGAAATGGTAAAATATTATTAGTAAAGCACACCCACTAACAACAAATAACTAGTGTGTTACGGCCACCACACGACTTTATTCTATATTTTCCTATACAAATTCACTCAGTAAAAATAATTTATTAAAATTATTATTTTAAAAAAATATATCTTCCATGATAATGCACATGGTTTCCATATATATATATATATGGAAATATATATATATATATATATATATATATATATATATATATATATATATCGTTAAAAATGAAAAAAATATCGATAACTTTAACCATTCGTTTTAAAAGGCATTTACTGGGGGGGGGGGGGGAGGCGAGGCTTCTACATCCTTTTTCCCAGTTGACTATCTCTATTACAAAAAAAGCTGGAGTGACTCCACTCGACTTTTCGAACATTGAGTAATTAACAGTCTTGTAGATAAAGTAAAGAAAGAGGAGTTGTTAAACAAACAAAAGAGAGAAAACCATAATAGAGTGTTTGAGTATTTTTCTTCATATATTACACGATGTTTTATTTAACGCTACTGAACTTTGAGCCCATGATCATAATGATAAAGAATTTTTCGTTGTGTCCCTGTAAAAACCAATAAATGCTAGATTCAGCAAAATGCTTATATTTAGTGCAACAGTGATTTATAATATTCATATAATATTCATATAATATGATTTATAATAGTCATTCATTTTTTTGTGTCCCTGTAAAAAAACTGTAAGTGCTAAATTGACCAAAATCTATACAGTTGGTGCAACTGTGACCTATAAAATGTGTACAATTTTTTTGCTCATATTAATAAGGCGTTTAGACGCGACCACACTTTTAAAAATTTGGCCCCATAGGCCATAATGATGAAGAATTTTTCCTGGTGTCCCTGTAAAAAAAAACTATAAGTGCTAGATTCACCAAAATCTATAGGGTTCGTACTATGGTGAGTTACAATATACGTACCAAATTTCAGCTTATTCGAACAAAGCGTTTAGACGCTACTCAGGGGACCTCGAAACGTATAGAAACATCAAAATCTCAAATTCGGATTAAGTAAAAATATATATTCGTTTCAGTTGGTTTAGTGCAGTCTATAGATGTTAAACTCTACTTACGTGCAATTTCCCCCATAGACGTAATATATTTGAATACTTTTGAGTGTCCCTGTACACGAACCATTTGCTTCATCTCAACGAAAAGCTTAGTGTAGCATCCCTATATGATTCACATTTAGAATACCGAGTTTGAAATTTCTGGTAGCATTTGTTCTTGAAACATGCTGATAACAGACACACGGACACACATACAGACCATCCGCTAAAAACATGATTTTCGTATTCAGGGGACCTCAGAACATGTAAATATAACAAAAATTCATGTTCGAGAATTTGACCCTAAAACAATACTTTCTCGACCCTATGGGTAAGAGAAAGTAAAAATTAAAATCAACTCGTAAATATTTTTGGCAAGAATTAAAAATTAAAATAAATTATGTATTTTTGTCTAAAAAAAGACTTCTTCAACTTTTTCGATACTGATTATTATTAGTTTTCTTTTCTTTTCTTTTTCTTAAAAAAAAAAAAAAAAAAATGTTGAAATTCTGGCAAAAGCAGAATTTATTTAGTACGGATGACTATTATTATTTTTTTTTTTTTTCATATTATAACATCGCCTTCAAATTATTTAATTATATTTTCGACAAATTTTCGATTTCGATAAATGTCCAACCATCGTAAAACTGGCGACAACGTTTTATCAGTAGATTGAGACTAATAGTCTTCCGTACTGAAAGAAAAGAAAAATTGTGTGTATGGATTTTTAAAACGGTACTTTTGATTTTATATTTGTTTTATTGTTACAGTTCCCGCCGCTTATTAAAATCACATTCGTTCTGAATCAAAGTGATTTTATTAAGCGGCTGATTTTTATATCCGGCGAACGTTCCTGCCCTTAAGGAAAAGGTATTACTTCCCTGAATTTCGAAAGAAACTTCAGAAGGTAACGAATAATGGAATTAGTGAACAATATTAATTAATTTTTGGTAGATAATTAACTAATTGTTTCTTCGATATATAAGTAAACGCATTCTAAGTTCCCGTGTACTTTCGTTAGAGAAATATCATCAGTACTGTACAAAAAGTTCACGCTTTTCCTATAAATTTAAAATCTTTCCGTTCAAACCTCATGAATGATAGTAATTTCAAAATAAGAACTAATAATTGCCTTCTAATAATTAGAAAAATAACCATTTCAAATAAAATTTCTAATTTATTACTGCACTTTGAAGAATACGTTCCTTGAAATTGTTACGGAGATAAGTTATGGGGCGTGTTTAATTTGTAACTGTGCTGTAAGTGTAAAATCTTCAACAATGAGCGATAACGGAGGGTTTGTTGTGCTTTAATTTCTATTCTTTTTTTTTTTTTTTTTTTTTTTATGCATAAATGATATTTTTGGCTGCTGAGGAGATATTTTTGAGTTTATTAACCGGCGATGCTGATTTTATTAAGCGGCGGCTTTAAAAGCTGTTTGTATTTATTTGATTCCGGTCCTGACGATTTGATCAGATTAAGCGGCTGATTTTATTAACCAGTGATTTGTACACTTAATCCTTGTCGAGTCATGTTCTTAGTTAGTCTAAGAAAATGATTCGATAAGGATTTATTTAACAAAATAGTATTAAATGTACTTTTTTAATATCGGAATTATTTGCTAGTGCTCGGATACTTTTGCTGTCGACTGTATTGTTAAAAAAAAAAAAAAAAAAAAAAAAAAAAAATGAAATTTGCCAATTTCTGATTTAAAAAAAAAAAAAAAAAAAAAAAATGGAACAAACATGGTTGCCGGGACTCTGATTTGCCAGGACTCTGGGTTGCCAGCAGGAAGGGTTACAACCTGTGATACTGTGAAAATGATAAAATTTCCTGAAAATTGCCATTTTCTGATACTTTAACAGTAAAAATGTGACGCGGCGGGACTTTTTTGCTTGCAGATATTTAAATAAAAATTGGAATTAATAATAAAAATAATAATTTGACCATTGTTACAGAACCACTGTAGACCAGTGAAATCATTCACCATTCTTTTACAAAGTTACCCAAAAGAACTGGAATATAGTGGGAATATACTTGAAAATTACTGGATGTGCGTTTTAAAGTTGTGCTGTACGTTGTTAATATAAGACTACATTTAAGTACTTAATTTGGTATGCACATAATATATAGAAGATATACAGGACTACCAATATATAAGCGAAAACATTCTTTTTTATTGCATGTAAGTAATGGAAGTGCTTTATTGTGTTTTACCATGACCAAAAAAACTGTTTAGGAATGAAAACTAATTACTTACAACGTATAAGGTAAGCAAAATATTACTTTAAGTTAAATTTTCAGCGCTTGTTTTTTAAATAGTTATGCGTTTTGAGGTTCCTGAATACTAAAATCATGTTTTTAACGGTTGATCGTTGTGTGTGCCTGTTATTAGCGTAACTTAAAAACAAATAATTGCATGCAATCCATATGTTGTATTTTGAAGTTCATATGAGATGGCTATTTGAAAAGTTTGATCAAAATTTGTAAGTTTCGAGAAATGGTGCGGATAAAAGTTGCCTGAAAATTTTAGAATGAATATTTAAATAAAAAAAAAACTTTTAATTTTTAAATTCTGTATAAATGTAGGTACTATACTGAAATAGGGCTTTGAAAGGGGCGGTAGCTCCACTCACAAAGAATTATATATCAAATAAATCTGTTTCTAGACCTAAATTATTTTTTTAACACAGGTTAATGTGCACTGCTTGTTATTTTGCCTCATAATTTGCAATCCGTCTTTACATTATTGAAATGCTGGGTAAGAAATGTTGTGGGAATGTCGCACCAGATAATTTTTAATATATTAGAAAAAGAAAAAGAAAACACTAGAAACTATTTCTGGAAACAATTGACACTAATAACTTCTTATACTGGCTGCTTGATATTATTTCTTCTACCTTTTGTTTTAAAATATCGCATTTTTCCGATTATGTAAATGCATCATAATAAAAGAAAATGAATCGAGCTATAAACCTTATTTTCTTCTGCCGCATGCAGGAAGCTTTTCTCTTATGCCACTTCTGAACAATAAGCTTTATTAAACGGATTTTATTGAAAGGGCGAAATCTGAAATTCTAAAGAGTAGTATCACAGTTTTAAAACTACATAACAAATAAAATTTACATATGTTACAGGAAAACGAAAAATGATGCTGAAGAAAGTGACGCAATGCTCTATTTTCCGCCGGTTTGCTTGTTTTGAAAGAAGAATGATAAATAACCATTTAGAAACGGTCGGTCAAATTTTGATTCCATTAAGCAAGCATGACCAATGATGGCTCATGAACAATATGATTAAATCAAAGCGCGTGAATAAGAAAACGCATCGCCAAAATAGTTGGGGATTTTCATTCAGTATTTTCATTTATTTATTTATTTATTCTGTCTTTAAAAAGGCATTTTGTAATGTTTGTAATCAAAGACATTTGAAAAAGAGTCATATATATATATATATATATATATATATATATATATTATTATTATTATTAAAATCGCTAAAAGTTTTTCAGATTTTTTTTTCTTACTTTAGTTTATCAGCATTGTTATGAAGATTTTCTCATCATAATTTCTTATTAGTTCATTGCTTTTCCGAATATTGTCTTTCTTCTCCCGATCGTTTTCAATAATAAATAAGCTGTCAGAATAGACAGTGTTCCAAAATGAATATTCATGAATATTTTATAAAGATTAAAGTTAAGCGATGTCATAAAAAATGATTTTTATTTTATTTATTTTATTTTTATTTTTATTTTATATTTTTTTTATCAAACATAGGGACAAATTTACATAATCGTCTCAATTTAATAAGTGTAAATGTTGTATTAAAGCTTTCCGACCTTTATTTTTTAATAGTGAAAAATAGATAAAAAGGACTCTAAAGTAATCTTACTATTACAATTTTTTTCTGAAACGCATCTTTGGACCTAATTGGATCTAATGGTCCATCCCTTGTACTTTAAGCACAGAAAAATCTAATAACTAGTACACATTAACTTAATAATTGTTTATTATTTCTTTCTTATATGCTATTGAAATGGATTTTAAAGATTTTTTTTTTCAGGAATGTGTAATGAAATCTGCAATTTCTTATTATCTAATACCTTATCTTACGAATTCTTGAATTTTTGAGATTAAAATTGACTTATAACTTTTTCTTCTTTTATCACAAAACTCCGTTTCTTCAGCAGCCACAAGTTGTTTAAAAACATTTTGTTTTTAAAGTTTATGAATTTTTTAAACATTAGAAAAATAGTTTAAACTAATTTATACACTAAAATTATTATTTCAAAAACCAATTCATATATATTTCTTGAAATGCATTCTTTTAAAAGAAACTGACAGCAATCGTTGGAAAACATTTAAGCATTGTTTTTAGTACTAGAAATTTAAGTACACAATAACAATTAAAACTAATCCCATTGTAAATTTGTTGTTTCAAATTTTATCTTTCTTATATTATTTTGACCGAATTCGACAACTTGTCACACTTTTTTCCTTAAGTATGTACGATGTACATAAATGAAATTTTATATTTTCTGATGTCTTATCTTGAAATCTTCTGATGTTTACTATAAATACCAACTCGTACATTTTTTTTTGAAACGCAATCTTATACAAAATACTAAAAATAATCTTTAGAAAAGATTTAAGAAATGTTTTTAATAATTAAGATACCTTTTTGAAGCCCACGATTAATAGTTGAAACTAAACATGTTGTAAAGTTTAAACTAATTATACATATTTTATCTGATTTATGTTATTTAGACCAAATTCAATAAATTATTAAACTTTTTTTTTTTTTTTTTACAGTAATATATAAGCAAACGAAATACATATTCTATAAACATTTTCTTAATAATAAAAGCGCAAGTTTCTCGAAATTAGCGACAAAAATGATGTCATAACTAAAGCAATGCATTAAAATAAAGAAAATAAAATGTTAAACATGGCTTCCATGCATGCATGCATTTACACCGAATAAAATAAAAAATAATGATAAAGAATAATTTAACAGAAAAAAAAAATTATACCACAGTCATAACAGTGTATTGAGATAAGAAAATAATATTTTATCCATGGTTTGCGTGGTTTTGAAAAATTCGTTTATCCGCGATTGTAATGAAATGCTCGCCCTCTGGTGGGCTAAGGTGAAATTTCAATAAACATGGTTTAATTCGAATTCCATACAGCCGCCATTGCTTGCCGATATTTAGTTTCACATATATTTATTGAATAAAAATGAATAAATCCGGTAGAAAAGATAAGACATACTGTTGTGTGCTCCAGTATAACTCCAAAGGACCAAGAAATCCAGAATTAAGCTTCCGTTTATTTCCAAATGACAAATTTAAAATTTCAGTTGCTTCGGCTAATGGAAGTAAAGAATGAATCAGATGATTTGAAATTAATATTTGTTCAGCTTCAGTTAAAAATCTACTTCCGATCGAACTTTGAATAAACTGAAGTATTTTTTCCAAAAGCAATCAATTTTCCATAATGTAATGGCGGAGAAATTATAGTACGAATATTAAGTAGATAACAAAAAGAACACTAATGAAACACACGTGGTATAATGTTTACTAACAACTGCAGTGTTGAGAAAGCGCCATCTATCGATCATTACAATCGCGGATTGATTCTCAATAAATAAAACAAAGCAATATTTATTTTTAGATTAAATTCTTTTCATTTCTATGCGGAAATTTAATACCTCAGGGCAAAATAATAATAATAAATTATATATGTCGAATTCAATTACGTCACGAGAAATTAATAACATCATCTTAATAACAAAAGCTAAGTTTACTGAAACTAACGTCTACACTGTAAAAAAAAAAAAATCCCTTTTCGGCAAGCTTAAAGGCAAAGGTAGATTCCTTTACGTTGTATTGAATTACAATTTCAACGTCCAATTATATCATTAACATTAACATTAGTTAACATTGGACAATTTGGGCACCATTCAATTTCAATGTTAATTGTTACGAATTTAGTAAATTGTATGATTTGGCGAGATTTTGGCGACAAAATTTGCGCCTTAGCAATGAAATTTGTGATTTGGCGGCAAAATTTGATAGCTGACGACGAAATTCGTTCATTCACGACATAATTTGGCGAGCTTGGCGATGGAGAATTGCAGCTTTGGCGTCATTATATTTCCTTCTCACGCGAAAACCTCAAATCTCTTCACAGATCAATATCTTGTTTCCAACAACATAAAGAGTCAAAGAAAGCTGTAACGTATTATTCTCAATTTCAATCGTAAATTTTAAATTCTTCCTAAGCCAGCGTTCTAAACTATTCACCACAAACTATATTTTTATTAAGACTGACATATTATTTTAATTTTATAATTTTAAATGATTAATTAAAGCGGTTACCATGCTTTTTATTTTTTCAGTGATCTTTTTTATTATCGTTTGCACGTGACGTAAGCATCAGATTATAAACTTAAGGAATTAAAGCTATAGAAAAAGATACATACATACAACATATTCTTAGTCAATGGCTTGGTTCCCACACATTGCATTATTTACGTCGCTATACTGTTTTTAAGAAATTTAATTATAAACTACTACTATTTATTCTACTTAAATTTTTAGGCTAGATTTATTGGTCAGTAAATGATTCAATTTTTTAAAATCCAAGTTCATAATCATTCAACCAATAGAAGCCATAAAAATATACAATTTGGTGACAAAACTTGCGATTTAGCAATGAAATTTGTGATTTGGCGGCAAAATTTGATAGTTGACGAGAAAATTTTAGACTTTGCGACGAAATTCGTTATTTGATGACAAAATTTGGCGAAGTTGGCGATGAAAAATAGCAGCTTTGACGTCATTATATTTTCTTCCCACGCAGAAACCTCATATCTCTTCACAGACCAATGTCTTGTTTCCACAAGATAAAAAATCAAAGGAAGGCTGTAACGTATTACTCTCAATTTCAATCGTAAATTTTAAATTCTTGCGTAAATCGGCGTTCTAATCTAAACTATTCACTAAACGACATTTTTACCAAGACTAACGTATTATTTTAATTTTACATTTTTAAATGATTAATTAAAGCTGTTACCATGGCCTTTATATTTTCAGTGATCGTTTTTATTATCGTTTGCACGTGACTTAAGCATCAGATTATAAATTTAAGGAATTAAAGCTATAGAAAAAGTCGATTTCATCACGAAAAATCACTTTTTAACATGTAACTTTTACGCAATTGAAGCTATCGAAAAAGTTTAAATACAAAAGTTGTTCTTTAGGGTAAGGCGGTAATTTGCCTGATTTGAAGTATTTTCCTATTTTCAATATTAAAGAAATTATGGGCAAATGAATATTTCCACCCCCCACCATTTCCACCCCCTTTGAGCTGGATGCCCCATCTACGAACTCGACCGAGATTTTTACTGTCCTGACAACATATCCCAAGTTGGTTAAATTTAAATAAAAATTACTCCAGTTATCGTGTTCACAACATAACATGGGAAAAAGCGTTATACATATATATATATATATATATATATATATACCTATATATATATATATATATATATATATATATATATATATAAACTTTTGAACGGAGGGTGGTTTTGGGTTCTAGGGGTCATGATCGGTGAAGATATGAAGAAATTTTCCAGAAGTCGTGTCATGAGAACTATTGCAATAGGTAGATCTCCTATAAGGAATCTACCTAAAAACCTATTACCAGCTGCAATCTGTGATTTATTTTATCCAATCACAGAGAATTTCTTGCAAGAAATTCTCTGTGATTGGATAAAATAAATCACAGGTTGCAGCTGGTAATAGTTATTTTTTTACAGTGTAAAACGATGTCATACCTAAAGTAATGTATTGGAATAAAGAAAGTAAAATTTTATACATAGTTTCCACGCGTGAATTTCAACTGAGAATAATTTAGCGGAAATCTTATATCAAAATCGCAACGACATATAGAGATAAGTAATTACAGTAATAATAATGGAATGCGTGATTCGCTCAATCATTCTGAATAAATAAGCAAAGCACTTTCTATTTAAAGAATAAAACTATTTTCGTTGCTATGCAGATTTTTAACCCTTGAGCAGAAAATAACTATCAATAAACTAAATATGTAGAATTCAACTACGTCACGTGAAATTTATTATATAAATAAATAAATAGACACGTGGTTATAAAATTTATATTAAAGTATTGCGAAGTCATTTTACTCCCATTACCCTACTACTGTAGGTAATGGAAGTATTGCATTCGGTCCAAAATTCGATATCGTTTTCACCTGATTTGCACTTTTTAAGGCCTCCTGAGTCCAAAAAGTAGTTTTTGGCAATTGGTCAGTGTATGTGTACGTATGAGTGTATGTATGTGGGGAATCTTCTGGCTATCATATCTCCGAAACTAATAAAAATAGAACTAAGGAACTTCGAAATTGAAACAGGTCTGGTGTAAAGACCAAAAAAATGATTTTCGTATTCAGGGGGAACATGTAAATATAACAAAAACTCTCGTTCGAAAATTTGACCCTAAAACAATACTTTCTCGACCCTATGGGTAAGAGAAAGTAATAATGTCCCTAAATAGTGCTGCTTCTTATTGTACTGCTTCTGTTGTTTTTTCTGTTTTTTGTTTATTTTTTAAATTTCGTAAAGGAACATTTACTTATTAAATGGTTATATAATATTATATCTATTCTTCTGATCGTCACATTTTATTCCTCACGTCTTTATCTTTTCCTCAATTATGTTTGAAAAGGTTTTCAGGTGCTTTGATTGAAAGCAAATAGGTGTAATTTCTGTTGCATTGTATGTATTTGCCAAAATTTACATTACACAAAGCCCAATTACACCAAATAGAACGTTACAAATGAAATTCTTCAGTAAAAAAATGAAATAAAATTTACAGAATAAAATCTGCGAAAGAATTTTAACGAATATCCGATAAACAAATTAACACCTAATATGACGTTATTAAGTATTTCAATTACAAGATTTAAAACAAAAATCCATTAGAAGATAAAATAAAGCAGGAAAAAATAAAATAAAATTTATAGGATAAAACTACAATTCTGAAAAATGTCGGCGAAAAAACTGAAAAACCATTAGCCAAAGACAGTGAATATTGCAGTTAAGAATTGCAGTTCGTAAAAAATTTCAATTTATACTCTAAAAAATAAAATAAAATAAAACTAATAATTAATAATTTTCTTACTAAACAGTTAACTAATAATATTAAAAAGATATATATATATATATATATATATATATATATTTTTTTTTTTTTTTTTTTCAAATACATCACAAGAAGAAATAACGTATCACAAGAAGAACAGAAAAATTTCAACCCTTTAAATCACTGTTTTAACGAAAATTTAATCATCACATCAGTTTTCAAAAATTATTTTAAAATGAACATTTTAAACGGCTAAATTACAGTCAATGAAAGGAATAATCTGATGTGGCATTGACACAACTTTCTCTTACCCCGCATTTAATACATCGTTCAATAAGTCCCGGGACTAATCCCCCGATAGAGTCGCAAATGAAATATTTCTGTGTGGGCAAAGTAAACCTAACTTTCAAAAGATACACGTTAAAGTTTCATGATACTTCGATCGTTTGTTGCCGAGATATCCAAGTTTTAGTGACCCTACTTTTGATGTTTTGAAAATGAGGGACAAAGCTAAATTTCGTTTGTTGTTAAAACATTGTTTTTTGATGGACAAAAATACTGTTGAAACTGTTAAGCCATTGCTAAATTTCAACAATATTTTTGCTTATCACAAAACAATGATTAATCAACTCATGAAATTCAGCTTTGTCCCTCATTTTAAAAACATCAAAAGTAGGGTCACTAAAACTTTGATATCTCGGCAACAAACGATCGAAGTATCATGAAACTTTAACGTGTATCTTTTGAAAGGTTTAATTTACCCATGCAGAAATATTTTATTTGCGACGCTATCTGGGGATTAGTCCCGGGACTTATTGAACGATGTGCTAAATAATACACGAGGAAACGCTGAAATGTTCCTGGCTTTGCTTAGAAAAAAAAAAGAGTCGGAATTATGTAATTATAAATTTATTCAATCTATTCTCCATGGATACCGATAGACTTTTTACAGCGTTGTTCCAACATTTGTAGACTATTAAAATAAAATCCATTTGGTTGTTTCTGAAAGCAGTTTTCAGCAGCAACTTAAACATTCCCACTTCAAGCGTTCGAATGAAAATAACTAGAACAGGCTAGGTCAGGTGAATAGAAAGGATGGTGGACCAATATGAAACACAGGGTGTCACAATTTAGCTCAAACAACGTTGTAAATGTGCGCAATTGCATTGTCATGCAAAAGTAGGATTCTTCTGTTCAACTTCTTTCGGTGTTTCTTCTTAATTGCTTCTTTCAGTTGTTCTGGGACGTTAGCATTTTGCTCTCCAGTTATACTGTATATCTCAGGTAAGAAGTCCACTGGCGGACGCAATGATTTTTTGCCGATTTCTGGGTGCGGAACATCTTCGGCCACGTAGAATCCTGTGGCATCATTCCTTTGATCGTTCCTTTGTTTCAGGATCATAAATGCGGAGCCATGTTTCGTCTTCATTCACTAACCTAGTCATAAAGTCCCGTGAAGCTTCAAAATGGATTAGAAAGGTTTTGGTTGTTTCAACTGGTCTTCTGATCACTGCTCAAATATTTCGGCACAAATAAAAATAATTACAAGATAAAAAGATCTTTTTTTATACCATGTTTTTAAATTTTCTGTTCAATCATATAAACGCTACCGAAGGCAGCGGGAACCCGGAGCAATTGGATAAATTTTTAAGAAAATTCATTGCTCTCGTGTTTTGAGCTATTATAAAAGTTTCAAATGTCTAGCTAGTTGGGAAGTTAGTCAAAAATCGATTGCAAGCTTTGTACTGGTAACGCTGCCGAAGGCAGCAGGAACCCGAAACATTTGGCTAAAGGTATTAAAAAAATGCATTTTAACCGTATTCTGAACTATTCTGAAAGTTTCAAATGTCTAGCTAGTCAGGAAGTTAGTTAAATAAATTTTCTGTTGAATCATATAAACGCTGCTGAAGGCAGTAGGGACCTGAAACAGTTGACTAAAACTATAAAAAAAATATGTATTGTCACTGTATTCTGAGCTATCCTGAAAGTTTCAAATGTCTAGCTAGTCGAGAAGTTACGGAAAAATCGATTGCAATCTTTGTACTGATAACGCTGCCGAAGGCAGCAGGAACCCGAAACATTTGACTAAAGGTATTAAAAAAATGCATTTTAACCGTATTCTGAACTATTCTGAAAGTTTCAAATGTCTAGCTAGTCGGGAAGTTTGTTAAATAAATTTTCGTTCGAATCATATAAACGCTGCCGAAGGCAGTAGGGACCTGAATCAGTTGACTAAAAGTATAAAACAAATGTATTGTCACTGTATTCTGAGCTATCCTGAAGTTTTCAAATGTCTAGCTAGTCGAGAAGTTAGTGAAAAATCGATTACAAGCTTTGTACTGGTAACGCTGCCGAAGGCAGCAGGAACCCGGAGTAGTTGGTTAAAAATATTTAAAAAATGCATTTTCACCGTGTTCTGAACTATTCTGAAAGTTTCCCATGTCTAGCTAGTCGGGAAGTTAGTTAAATAAATTTTCTGTTGAATCATATAAACGCTGCCGAAGGCAGTGGGGACCTGAAACAGTTGACTAAAAGTAATAAAAAAATGTATTGTTACCGGTTTTTGTGCTATCCTGAAAGTTTCAAATGTCTAGCTAGTCGGAAAGTTAGGAAAAAATCGATTGCAATCTTTGTACTGATAACGCTGCCGAAGGCAGCGGGAACCCGAAACAGTTGGCTAAAGGTATTAAAAATATGCATTTTAACCTTATTCTGAACTATTCTGGAAGTTTCAAATGTCTAGCTAGTCGGGAAGTTAGTTAAATAAATTTTCTGCCGAATCATATAAACGCTGCCGAAGGCAGCGGAACTTGAAGCAGTTGACTAAAATTATTAGAAAAATGTATTGTCATCGTGTTGTGAGCTGTCCTGAAAATTTCAAATATCTAGCTAGTCGGGAAGTTAGTTAAAAATCGATTGCAAGATTTGTCCCTGACAAACACACAAACACACAAACACACAAACACACAAGAATCGAAGTTAATAAAAACATGGTAAAATATTAAAAAATCAGAATAATTTAACATTTGTACAGTTACAAATCAATTCGTTTAGCTTTCATTTGCCACCAAATTCATTCTTCTATTTCAACATGAAGGGGGCAAAGCCAGGAATTTCTCAGCCTCCCCTCGTAGAAGCAGATCACAGAATAAGAGATTAGAAAACAACTGCTGTATAATAAAAGTACTTTAAAAACAAAGTTTTTTTTTTTTTTTTTTTTTTTTTTACATATATTTCTACGTATTAGAGACAATTACCCTACTCAAATGCTCGTTCGAATATACTAGTTATATTTTTAAAGAACTTAAGGCTGTTATTAAATTCAGCCTCATTCAATCTAAAATTAGTTCAACCTAAAATTAGTTCAAATTATTCCGACAAATTTCACACGCACCATGCCTTGAAACTAAGACATCTTGGTCAAATATTTGAAGCAGAAGCATTATATGATTTTCTAATTCTTAATAAGAACTTAACATTCGTATTCAGAAGATCTTAAAACGCATAATTAAGACAAAAATTCAGTGTGAAAATTGGACAACAAGGAAAAATTTGTCTACTATAAGTATAAAGAAGTTATAATAATTCCTAAACAGACTTTCTGGACTTCTTGTAAAATGTAGTATTAATCCATTACGTTCAAAATAAAAGAATGTTGAATAGCACTGCATAGTGTCGATAAACTACATACACAACATACACTTTACTTAAATTTAGCACAATATGATTATTCACAACACAATTTCAAATTCTATTCCAGCAATTTCCAAATATAACTCTAATACAGTAATGGAAGAAACTTTAAGACCACCATCGAATTTTTTTGCTTGCATTCAAAAATGAAAATCTCTTTGTTACCTCTTTGTTTTACATATTAAATGTAAGTTACCTTTACATTTAATATATAAAACGTAAGAAATAAAAAAAAAATATGAATTTAGAATCTAAAATACGTTTCTTTTCGATATAAAGTACAAATGCGTTATGTAATCAAATGGAAAAAACTTTAAGACCAGTTTTAAAAGGGATTGTTTGCATAATGAGATGACGTCACATTTGCACGGTTTTGTGCGGGACAATTGTTAGAATGAAAAGAAACATTTTTTTAAAATCATTTAGCTAAGTGTTGAAGCAACTGAGATTATGGATAGAGGAAAATTACTGAGTGACAGTGAAAAAGGCAAAATTTTGGCATTTCGAGAAAGTGTAATGAGTGAAAGGCAAATCGATAGCAAAATCAAGAGGTCTAAAACTGTAGTTCATCAATTTCGCACAGATCCAAGCAGATATGGTACAAAAAACAGAAGAGGAATGCCTTCAAAATTATCAGCCAGGATGAAAAGAAGTGTTATAAGAATTGCTGTTAAAGAAAAGTAATATTCTTCAGCAACAAAATGGGCTCTAAAGTTTCCAGTAACAGCTAGAACTGTTAGAGATGTCCTGAATCGTGCGAAAAACATCAAATATTCAAAAATAAAAAGCAAACCTAAGCTTGAGAAGCGGCATATTGAAGCAAGATTGAAATTCGCAACTTCTAATGTTTTAAAACCCATTTTTTAGCTAAAAATAGTGTTGACAGATAAATTAACTTCTTGAGTATACTTATAAATTCAAGAGCTTCATCATAGAATGTACAAAATGTTTAGAAATTTTATCGTCTACAGATTGTTCCTGTTAGCAATGATCTCGATTAGGCTTCGCAGTGGTCCTATATTTTTACGTTTATTTTACTGTTTTACTACCACTATTCAATGCGAAACCTGTCTCCAATGAAATGATACGTTTGTAAAAAATAACAAGATTTAATTTTTGGAATAAGTGAATTTGTTATATGTACAAAAACCTTGCGACCATCGAAAATATTTATGATAATATTTTTCTTAATGTTAGAGAGTATATCATAATTGATGTTTGACACATTATTTTTCTTTCTTGTTTTAATTTCATTTTTATGCACAATATTAACTATTCCATGTGCTTTTCTTATTTCATTTTACTATACTTTTTCTCATAAATATTCACTAATACACTATAAAGAATTTGCCTTTTTTCTGACAGAAATTCGTAAATTACGCGCGCGTATTTTCTTAAATTACAAAGAATTTTTGGCAGCAAAAAAGGCAAATTTTTTACAGTGTAGATGTTGCTATCTTTATTCTCTATTAACAAAAAAAAAAAAAAAAAAAAAAAAAAAGTGAGTTTGTATTGCCTCAAGTACTACAAACATAAACAGCTTTTGTTTCTTACACAACATTTGTTTATTCTAGGAAGTAAAGAGCAGCTAGTTAGGATATCTCGAAATTATAATTATATTATAGATTTTCAGTAAACGAAAATTGGTTTTGAATGCATGGAAATTAATTACTTATAAAAAATCATATGCCTTGATTAAAACTCATATTTTTTTTTTTTTTCTTTTAATGAATCAGATTAAGTAAAGCACATTTGAGAGTATTTATAAGAAAATGTAAAATATGAATGTATGGAATTTATTTCATAATGCAATTCAAACAAAGCATTTTGATATAAAATCAGAAATGACGCTGGAAAACATCAGAATAACTTAGTAACACAAACAACTCTGAAATACTTAAAATAAAAATAAAAAGCTACTCAAATGAAAGTAACAGCAGATTAATGCTACTTAGACAACATGGATGATAAAAGTTCGCTATTCATAGAATTTTACATGTTAATTATTTAGAATTTTTTTTAACCTTATCGCTTATTTAAAATCATGAAATGATGATGAAATCTTTTTCAGTGGTCCTCTGGTTTAGCGGTCTACTTCCTTTTAAAAATCATTTACACAGACTGTCAAACAACAGCGCTTACCACCACGACAATTGCCACAAACACTGCAGAGGTGACCTCGCCAACAACTACATTTGTTCCTACTTTAACTCCACTGTTTACTACTGAAGGAACAACACTCGCCACTGCAGATACAGCTCAGTCAACAACGACTCTCTCTACAGAAATACCTACATCAGAGTCTACCACTGAAGGGCAAGCCTCCAATGAAGATCTCAGAGGTTACCCATTTGAATCGACCAGAAACAGACAGAATGCAAACCAAGAGGTTCAACCAGAAACGGTATGTCTTTTGTGTTATAGTTGTATACTACAATAGACTCTCGATTAAGCGATATATGATTATCCGAAATGGCAATATTAAAATTTGTATTAATTATAACTAAAATAGTAGTTTTCCATCATACTAATTTTTTTTATCTTGTTTTTTTTGACATTTTTACGCGTTTTGAGGTGTGGAAACCGAAAGCCAAAAAATCCAAATGATGTCAATCTCCCGTTACAGCTAGTTACTTTCTCTTACCCATAACGGTATCGTACTTTTAGAGAATGGCACGGCGATTTCCAAAACTGCAATATGTACTAACAAATGAAATGGTACAAATAATAATAATAGTAGTAGTTGTAACAATAATTCAGTGTATATTAGCTACGGTGGACTCAGAAATGTCATGACGCGTGCACATGTTAAATAGTCGTATAATAAACTCTCTATATAAAGTCTTTGCAAGTTATACGATAGGCAAATGGGAGGCGGTTCCGTTATGATGTGGAGCGCTATCCCACATGCAGGGAAATGCGATCTCCAAAGAATTGATGGGAAAATGAACTCTGATAGCTACCAAAGAATGCTATTTCGAAGTATGATACTCTTCGGACCAGTTTTAGGAAATGCGAAATGTAAGTTTCAGCAAGATAAGACTCCCAGTCAGACACCTAAATTCGCAAAACTAAAAGAGAAATGATTTATACTATACCTTGGCCAAGTTGAAGCACTGACCTAAACGTCACAGAAAACCTGTGGAGTTATTTGTCTCGTCAAGTATATGAAAATAACAAGCAATATCATTCAACATACAAATTAGAAGTGGCCAATATGCAGGAATGGGACGATATACACGAATATTTACTTAAAAAATTAATGATCTCGATACCAAATCGTGTCTTTCAAATAATTCAGAAAAATGATGAGTAACATCTTAATTAATTTGCAAAAATCGTATTTTTTTTTTTTTATAATTTTGTAACAATTACTGTTGACACTTTTTTGTTTTATTGATGTTTTATCTTTCTGAAATAATTCCATTTATATTAATTGATTCATTTTACAAAAAACTTGATGTACTGACAACGAAGGTTTTTAATTTGCATTAAAATAATTCTTTTATTACATAAATAGCAAAATATGTTGTGGTCTTTTACTTTTGTAACAGACTGTATTTAGATATGAAGTATATTGTTAACTATTTGACAATGTCATTGTCTTTCAGCTTTTAGAAATTTAACACGTTTATTTATTGCCGTTTACTGAAAACATATATACATCAGATATGTATGCTTGACTCGGGGAGTCCGCTTGTAAATCTTCCTCAAAGACAGATAACACATGACAGAATTTCAATACGAAGAACTGGAGAAACACCCAGGGCTAACAATGGAATTGAACCCACTCTCTTACACTCGAAGGCGATTTAACACGTTCACGACGGCACATTTTGTAGTTTTCTGAGTTAATTTCTAAAACACAGGTATCGAATATATTTGGCGAAAATGTCAATTTCTTGCAATCACACTTCACATGTTCTATCGGTCTCTGATGACGCACCCACTGAGCTGAAAAACAACGAACCATGGTGACAGAGTTGAGTTGAGTAGAGTTGATTTCACGTCGCACTAGTGCTACACTATGGGCAACTCACGGTGACAGGGAGAGATTTTATTGGTTTATTTGGTTTCTGTGATCATTTGGTTTCCAAGAGAACAAATTTTGTTCTTAATGAGGTTGATTAGGTTTTGCTTTTCCGCCGAACTAAATCTATGCACAGAGCAATTTTTGACGATAGATTCGTAGAAATGTTTGTTTTTCAAGCAATTTGGTAGATTTCTTTTTGGAGTAAACTCTTCAGAATTCTTTTCGTTTGATAAAGGTTCGATTTTCGAGTGGCTGAACACCGTGGTTTTATATTAAAAGTGGCCGATGTATATAAAATCCGTCGTGGGGCTGCAATGTCTTCCATTATCTCATCCAAAATAATACCTCTGGGGGAGGGGGGGGGTCAATGAAGCGAGATAGCTATCCTTTCTGTGGAGAATGAAAATTGGGATTTCATGTCCCGGACCACCATTAGAGGTGAGTCCCAGGCCGTCCGCCGATTGCTAGATTGACCATATATCCTCTAAATCATAGGACATGCTCTATTTTGAAATCGTTTTTCCAATTTTTGAAGAGCCGCGGTAGTCTGGTCGGTAGAGCGCAGAGCTCGTAATTGGAAGATTGCGGGTTCGATACTCGAGCCGGCCACAGACCATCGTGTGCACTAATGGTGATGGCTGGTGCACGTAAAATCTGTCGTGGCCGCAGTGCCTTCCATCCAGTTTACATCTCTAGGGAGTTACAGCCATCTCTTCCGTGGAGGATCAAAATTATGATGGCATATCTCTGGACCATCCTTAGGCGTGCGTCACAGACCATCGCCAATTTCCCATAGATTAGTGCTTGTGCGATGTTAAACTCAACTAACCAACCAACCCAATTTCTGAAAAATTGTAGAAAAGAAAATTACTTATCATAATCATCACCGATTTGCTCCTCATTCATTTAAAATTTAAAAATACCTCTTTAAATGGGTAATTATAATAGTTTTAATGCTATATTATAATAAAAGTATTCTATTATGGTCACCCAGGCGATTACCCGCAGTGTAGCACTAGTGAGATATGAAGCCCCTCTCAAACAAACGTAAAAAAAAAAAAATTCTCAGTCTGCTGGCGATTATGAAAAAATTGACAAACACAAATAAGTCATTCAACCCTCTGTTTTCAAGTTTTTCCTTACCTTGAACTGTCTGTGAGCCATCATTATTACACGCTGGCGTGAACGTGTTAAATCTTGACATAAAAGAAAGGCACAAAGACTCTTTGAAGAAATCATACACAGTATGTTGAAAAAGCCTTAATTTCGGCTTAAAAATCTTTAGATATTAATCTTAGATACATATTATGTACATATTTCCCAGTTACGTCAAAAAAAAAAAAGGGGGGGGGGCTACAGACTTTTACAAAATCAATTTAAAATTTTTTGAAAATTCGATTTTAAAAATTTAAAAAATTAAATCATTATAAATCCATCCTAAGAAAAATTCCTAGTTAGTGAAATGTGCTTCTTGCATTAATAAATTCGTACATAAAATTTCATCATTGTATCATAAAATGTTTCAGAAATATAATATGACAAAAAAAAAAAAAGCTAGTTTAAATATTTTTTTAATGTCGCTACAGTAGTTCTTAGAGTTCAAAAATCCAATCTGGTGTGTGCGTTTCAATGACCATATACGAATTATGAAATTTCTTTCATCAATATACAAATATATTAAAAAAAAATAATAATAATAACTTTATAAAGAATAAAAGAGTGCATATAAAAGTGCATAAGTGCTGTATATGTAAATGCGTAACTTCTTTTAAAAATCATAAAAAATATTGTAAATAAACTTTGATTGGATTGTTATAATAACAGTTACTGAAAATGAATTAAGAGTAATTTTTACTTCTTCTTACCCATATATATGGTAGAAAACGTATTGTTTTGGGGTAAAATTTTCGAAATTGAGTTTTTCTTATATTTACACGTTTTCAGGTCCCCTGTATCCGAAAATTATGTTTTTAGCGGTTGGTCTGTGTGTCTGTCAGTGTGTGTGTCTGTTGCCAGTATACCTCAAGAACAAATAGCAGCGGAAATTCATACTCGTTATACTAAATATGTATCGTATTGCGATGCTACAGTAAATTTTTCGTTGCGATCGAGCAAATGGTTCGTACACAGGGACATTCAAGAGAATTCAAATACATTACGCCTATGGGGGAAATTTCTCGTAAGTATAATGTAATAACTACAGGCTGCCCTAAACAAAATGGAATGAACATATTGTTTTACATGCATAAAAGCATGTTTCGTGTACACTGTTAAAAAAATGCAGAAAAAATACAGAAATTCTCTGTAATTTCAGAAAAAAAGTCGTAAATTACGGAAAAATTACGTAGAAAAAACGTATTTTACGACTTTTTTTCTGAAATTACAGAGAATTTCTGTATTTTTTCTGCATTTTTTTAACAGTGTAGACTGTGTTATGCAAACCATTTACCATTCATTTGTTTAGAGAGCTATCTAAAATATTTGGTTATGACAAGGCTATATTTGAAAATTGTTGGAAGTGTATTTCATTTTGTGTTAGGTGTTTTCTATATAAGATTAAATTAAGTATATAATGTTAAATTAAGTATACAATGTGATGTGCACATAGTTTATAGACTATATATAGGGTTACCGAATTTTAAGCTAAACGTTCTTTTCTATTTAATGTAATTGTTTAAAGTGCTTTGTTACATTTTACTATGTCGACAAACACTGTTTAGTAACGAAAATTCTTTTTTTTTTTTTTTTTTTGTTTTAAGACTGAGGGCCTATTAGTCTCAATCTGGGATTTTTGTATTAACGTTTTCGATAGTTGGACATTTGTCGAAATCTAAAATTTATCGAAAATATGATTGAATAATTTGAAAGCGATGTTATAATTTGAAAAAAAAAAAAAAAAAAAACTAATAGTCCTCCGTCCTAAACTAAATTCTGCTTTTGCCAGAATTTCATCAAAATCTTTTTTTTTTTATTTTTTATTTTTATTGAAAGAAAAAGAAAAGAAAATTAATAATAATCAGTATCGTTACAAGCGATATCGAAAAAGTTTTTTTTTTAATAATTTTGAATTAGGAAATAAGAAGTGCGCGAGCAATATGAAATAAAAATAAGTAAAAAAATGAATTTAATGGTTTAATTTTTATATAAAACAAGATCGCGTGCCCTCTTAAAAAGTAGATGTAAAATTTAAAGTTTAATTTTTTTGGCAACAATTATATATTAAAATAAATAATTTAATGAAAGTTTAGAAGTTAGAATTTCTAATTTTATATATTTTTATTTTCCAGATATAAAATGAAATATTTTGAATTTCACGTGAATAATAATAAAAATTAGAGAGAAAAATAAATAGTTGACCTACAAAAATTGGTGATTTTTTTCTTTTTTGTTTTGTTATTTTTTTGTTTTCTCTTTATACATCCAAAATTGTCACATGGGTGATAATTTAATTAATTTTACTTCTAAATAATATTTTCATTTAAAGTTAATAAATTCTGTTTATTTAAAAATGCATAATTCTACAAGTTTTCTGAAACTATGCTTTCTGGTATATAATCTTTTTTTTTTTTTTTTTTTTAACTTATACTGTAAACAAAGTACTTTTTGAAGCTCTACTTTCAGCTTTGTATTTTTTTTTATACATAATATCACGCTTTGAGGTGCCCTGAATGCGAAAGTTCAATTTTTAGTAGTTGATCTGTTTATATATCTGTTATTAGCATAAATTAAAAACAAATAACTGCAGAAATTTGGTATTTTGAAGTTCTTATCAAGTTCCCACTTGAAAAATTTGATCAATGTTGGCAAGTTTGAAGGCAAATTAATAACAGCCTTGTATTTTTAAAATATAAATATATGCACGATAATTGAAAGGGAGGTTGAGGGGTGGAGGTAGCCCCCCCCCCCCACAGAATTATATGTGAAATGAAACTGTTCCTACACCTATTTTATATTATTTTTAAAGTAGATTGAACTTCATTATCTTAACTTACTGATTTTATGATTTAATCTGCAATCTATCTTTACAAAATTGAAATGCGGGGTAAGAGAAAATCGTGTGACTGATATACCATTTTTTTTTTTTTTTTTTTTAACTTTAGGAAACTGAATCAGCAACAACTATGAAACCTGAAGAGAAAAAAATTGCTTGGAAGTTCGGCAGAGCTGGCAACAATCAAGGTCCATGGTCTTCAAGACCATCTCCAAACAGCGGTTTCCCAGTGTGGAAAAAAGAGGTGCCCGCTTCCGATGCTGAACAAGCAGAACAAGGCGACAATAGTAAACAAAATGACCAGGGTTACTTAGTATGGAATGTAGGACAAGGAAATCAACAAGGAGGCTGGACTATTGGTAAATTTATTTAATAATTTTGCCTGATTTTAGGATGTAATCCAAAAAACAAAATAAAAACTCTTGATTTCTCTATCTAATTAAAATGGTAGTTCATACTAAAACATCGATTTAAAAAATTAGTTCGTCTAACAACTAAATTATTATTATTATTATTATTATTATTATTATTATTATTATTTATTTATTTATTTTTTGTAAGTTTTACATTATTTATTTTTAAAAACTAATTATTTAAAAAAAAAAAAAAAAAAAGTTAAAGGCAAGAATTAAATACACATTTATTTGAGAAAATTAATTGTAGTCTTTATTGAAAGAATTGAGCTATTCTGGAAGACCGAATTCTCGAATTTCAGCTATTTCTAAAAGATCTACCTTTAGTAGTTCTTCGAAAATTTGAATCAATAGTTGGAAGTTGGTTGCACAACGGCTCACTGCAAACGACTTATCACGAAATGATATACAAATATAGCCATCTTCGTAATGTTAGGCTGTTGTTAACCCTTTAACGTTCACTACTTAATTTATTTTAAAAATTGCTAAACTAATTTAAAAAATGTCTTTTAGACACATAGCTGATCATAAATATTTAAAAAATAAAAGAAATAGCATTGTTACTTTTCGAGAAATTTTTGGTTTCAAACATGTATAAGTTAACCTTATCAAATTCGAATAATATTTAATTTAACCCATATTGGACCACTCATTAAACGAATAATTAGAAAAATGTAATTTTTTAAAAACATGGTCAGTATAAGATACTTACATATATAAAAAAGAAAAAATTAAAAAATTATAATAATTTTACAAAAATTTTTATTTTGTTTGTTAGTTCAAAAAACAGTCTCTACACAGTCCAAAAGTGAGCATTTTGCAAATTGTAAAAATTTTTATTAATGGAAGTCCAAAAAACAATCTCTACATCCAACACTGCACATGTTGCAAATTGTAACAGGTTTTTTATTGCATGATTTCAGTTGACATCGTCTTTGACGACCATTTGGATTTTTCACTAGCACATGCTCACTATTTAGAAAAGAAGTTCTTTATTAGTCTGCAGCATTAATATTTTTTTCAAATTCCATTTTTCACAGTAATTTAATTAATTTAGTCTATTTCTAAAAATTTACGTCAAGTTTTTTGCAGATTTTAAATGTTTCTTTTACATTATTGACATTTAATTCAACTGTCCTATAAATAGGACGGCGGTCCAATAAGGGTTAATAAATAAAACACTGTGTAAGTACACATTGTGGACTACATAAACTCGTAAAAGTTGTTTCAGGTGAAAATAACAGTCCAGCTCTTCATTAAATGAAAAAAAACTAGTCATGAGTGCATCATCAAACAAGCAATTAGCACTCGCGCACACTAAGAAACGTCAAGTGACTTTTGCATTTAGCTTCCTTTGAAGCATTATTTGTTAAATTTTGGAATAGTGCTGCTATCTGTTGAACAAAAAAGGAACAGAAGTTTAAAACCTGATTAAAACAAGGGGAAAATGTTAAAAAACTGCTGCATAAAAATTGTTAAATTATGTTAAATGTTTGGTTTCGCTTCGAAACCAATGAACGTTAAAGGGTTAAAGTAGTCTTAGTCAGACTATCGCAATGCAACCCAGTTCTGCTGGCACATTGTCGCATAGTGAGGCACTTAAATGATATAGCCGGCCAAAAATATCTTTTGATGCAAAATTAGTGAAAAGCTTCTCATTTGCTAACTTCTTCTATAACTATACTTTTATAGACGTTTCTTAAGAAAGAATTTTTTTCCCCGTCTATATGCACAAGGCATGTCAAAAGCACTCTAACACAAAACAATAATTTTAATAATAATAATAAAATGTTACATTATTCTTGTGTTTGCCCTTGTATTTTATCGATAAATAACAATGTATCTTATCAACTAATGGAATAAAATATTATTTTTATTTATTTATTAATTATTATTATTTTTATTTTATGCCATATGAAAATTTCTTTCAAGATTTCGATGCTTTTTGCATCCCCCCCCCCCAAGATCCTTTGGGAGTTTTGAAATCGATATCAAATTACATTTTACTGAATTTTTAACAAACTCTTCAAATTCTCTCTTTAAATACTTGTCATTTTAATTCTGCAATGTACACTTTTTTTTTTTTTTTTTTTTCATATTTCTCGAATTATTATTTTCGAAAACAAGAAATTCTTTTAAAAGCTTTTTCAAAGTAAGTTAAAAAGTAATTCATTGAAATTAGACATTTATTAATTTCAGATATCATGTAATTAATAATGCAGATTTTACAGCAATTAACCTATGATATTGATTTGTTAATTTATGAAATATCCATTTCATATAATAAACCTATTGAAATTTTTAATCAACGGAAATTTTTACTGATTTCACAAATTAAAACTGAATTAATTAAATATAAATCAAATATAACTTATTACAATAAATTAAATCTGTTTAATTCAATTAAAGAACTGCAACAAAACTTTTTATTTACTTACGTTGATAAATCTCCTAATTATGCTATAATCTGTAAACATTATTATCTGTCTCTTCTAAGTAAATCCATATCTTATATCTTATATCACTAACTTTCATTCCACCAATAATGCTATTAAGATTAATAATAGAAAAATTCATAGCTTTTGTAAATTATTAAAACTGCTTTTTAATACAGGGTTGTCCGAAAAACATGATAGATTGTAAGCGATCGTTTTGGAAAAAATAAAATATGCAAGAATATTAAACCTATGTTATTGAATAATGATATGAATGACATTTAATATACAAGGTGCTCGAAATGTCTACCGTCCCTGACTATAGTGTTATAAAGCCAGTTCTGAAACTCTATCATAAAGGGCTGGAGTGTGTCGGAATCAAGTGCATCAATCTCAATTGTGATGGTCGATTTCAGGCCCTCAAGTGAATCAGGGAATTCCTATAGATTCTGTCCTTGGTGTAAACCCATAAGAAGAAGTCGCACGGATTTAGGTCCGGACTGTATGGGGACCCCTCTATCCCGTACCCCGTGAATTTTTCTGCATCCAATGCAATCAAACGCTCACTAAACGTCGTTTTAAGCCACAGGAAGACATCAGCAGTCCTATGGGGACGAGCCCCATCTTGCATGAACCAGTACTGGCGCGTCATGTTGAGACAGCCCGCTTCAGGGCCAAAGTGACGCTCTAGAAACTCTCGATACTTCACTCCCGTGACCATACCGTCAATGAATATTGGACCACTCATCCGCTTCGACGATATGGCACACCACACTGTGACCCTTTGTGGATACAGTCGTGAGACGACACTGACATGAGGATTTTCCGTACCTCAACGGCACCTCAAAAAATATTCTTACGATAAATAATCGTTCTTCCAAGGTCAGTGTTTCCATATTGGTTATTCATTATTGCAGGTAATCAAGCATTCACCTTAAATGTCAATATATGTGCAATTACAATATGGAAGAATTATACTTATATCACTACATTTGAAATCAGGAACTTAAAATACTTTCTATCATGTTTTTTCGACCACCCTGTAATTTCAACTAACCAAGTATTGTACTTATTCCAAAATTTCATAAAACTCCTATTAAATTTAGGACTGTCACAATTAGTTGTAATACTTACACAAATAATGCTAATAAAATTCTCCTTGACATTCTGAAACAAATACATAACTTAATTAGTAAAAAGAAAAAAAAAAAAAAAAAAAAAAATTGCCTTAAAAATAGCTATCAACTGAAAGATAAAATTCAAACTATGAACAATGTCACTGATATTATGACCTATGATTTTGCTGACATGTTTAATGATATTATTTTAACACATCTTCATCAAATCATCAATATTCTTTTTGACAAATTTAAAAGTAAAATTTCTATTCCTAAACACTTTTAAATTTTATTATTAATAATAATTACATTTTACATTATATCAATATCCAAAAGGTCGGTATCCCACAAGGTGGCATTAGCTCGAGTCTGTTAGCTGACTTACATCTTTACCATTATGAACAAAGTTTATGTAGTGAACATATCATTTTATACAGGTTCATTGTGACATTATAATTTTTTATGTTAATAATTATTCTCCTATTTCATTAAAATTAGTATATCCATCGCACCTAACTTTAACTCAAAATCTTCTTAACAATAACTGCATTGATTATTTTATATTTAAAACTTAAACTTTAAGGAAGTAAATTATATACTCATCTCTATGGCAGAAGAGAAGATTTTTGTTTTAAAGTAAATTTATTTACACATTTTAATTCTTGTCTTCATATATCTGAGTACAGAAATATCATTCTCAATCACCTCTTTCGAATACATAATCTTTGTTCATCTAACAAGGGAAGTACGAATCAGCAAAATTCCTATTAAATCCAAACCAAACTTCAATTAAAGAGCATGTTCTAAAACATAGGGCAGCGTGCAAATTTGCTGCAACAACCCCCCATGGAGCGAGAAAACGAACCTAAAAGTTTTATCTGTTTCCATCAAAACCAATGAAAGAGAATCCGTTAACAAGACGGCATGGCCTAGTGTTCAGAGCGCTCAGCTTGAGTGACGAAGTTCCTGAGATCAAATCCCGACAACTACTCGCAGTTTTCTCTTTTTATAAATATAAAATGAAATACAATATAAAAATATATAAATAATTTCAGGAGGGGGGCGGAGCATGTATTAAATTCAATTAAAAAAAATATTATATATTTTTAAATTATTAAAATATTTTATTTCAACTAAAATATATATATATTACAATTTAAAAAATTTTCTTTATTATACATTTCTCTTTTTCCTTAAGTTTACTAGAGTTCAAACCCCGACGAAATGCTCATTATTATAATTTTTTTTTTTTAATATTAATGAAATAAAACGAAACATTAATATAAATGAATAACTTTAGACAAAATATCTATTAAACTTAATTAAGAATTAATTGATAAATATAGTCTATATAAAGATACTATTAAGAAATATATAGGATAAAACTACCTCTTTGTGAAGAAAAGAATCACATTGAAATTTACGAATTATTTTCAGGTTAATAATATCTGTGATAAGAAATAAGAAAATGATCAAATCATAAGCACTTTTAAAACCAATGTAACAGTTAAAATGAGATAAAAAATAGAAAAATTTAAAACTTTAAAAATACATTTTAATTAAAAACATTAAAACACAAGACAGACGTTTCGGCTAGAACACTAGCCCACCTCAGTGTCAAACATACAAGCAGAAACAACATTTACAAAAGCTCATAATACATGAACTTTTGTAAAATGTTCAACTTTTTAAGTTACAAACTTTTTGTTTGTAAATGTTGTTTGTGTTTGTATGTTTGACACTGAGGAGGGCTAGTGTTCTAGCCGAAACGTCTATCCTGTGTTTTAATGTTTTTAGTTAAAATGCATTTTTAAAGTTTTAAATTTTTGTATTTTTTATCTCATTTTAAATGTTACATTGGTTTTAATATATTAATGAGACGTATAAATTATGTTTAATTTTATTAAACATAAGCACTTTTCACCATAGATCACGATTAATATCATTACAATCTTGTTCAACGTTAAAGCGAACATTTTAGAAATTATTCGGTTTTTATTCGAGATAACCAGCTTTACAAAATGCATATATAAGTAGATTTTTAAATTTTGGAAATGTATGTAAACCAAGCTGTAAACATATGCAAGGGCCAACAGAATAATAACAATAAGTAAAAGTTCTCTTTTTTACGAATGAATTATAGCACAATTAAAAGCAGACGATAAAATGCAATCTTATAAATAATATTTTCCGTTGCACTATTCATTTGAAAAACATTTTTTCCCTTGAAATAAAATGTTTTAATAATTTAATAGAATACTTATTTTTATGTATAAAAAATAACAAAATTAAAAGCAGACGATAAGCATTTCCTACTAGCGGCTTTGGTGTGAAATATTAATAATAATAATAATAATAATAAAGTGCAATGAAGAAAAATATTTTTCCTTAAATTATTAATTTATTTAAATTATTAGAAAAAAGAATTAAAAATGTAGTTGAAATAAAATATTTTAATAATTAAAAATATATCATTATATATATTTTTGTTCACCTCCCTGAAATTATTCATATATTTTTATATTGTATTCCATTTATATGTATTAAAAAAAAAAACAAAAAAAAAAAAAAAACTGCGAGCAGTCACCGGGATTTGATCTCAGGAACTTCGTCACTCAAGCTGAGCGCTCTGACCACTACACCATCTTGTTAATGGATTCTCTTTAGTTAGTTTTCATGGAAACAGCTAAAACTTTTAGGGTCATTTTCTCGTTCCATAAAGGGGGGGGGGGTGTTGTTGCAGCAAATTTGCACGCTGCCCTATGTTTTAGACCATGCTCTTTGCTTTATGCTTGGTTTGGGTTCAATAGGAATTTTACTGATTCATACTTCCCTTGTAAGTATACAAATAAAAATATTAACCACATCATTAAAACTGTTACAAAAATGGGTTATCCAAAGAAATTTATTTATTCAATAATATATAAATAAGTGTATAAAATTATAAAAAAAAGAAAGAAAGAAAAAACTATACACGTTTAATGTATATAAAAAAAATAAATAATAAAAATAAAATAAAATAAAATAAAAAAGTTGGAGGATGGGAGGGAAGATGTTTGATTAAGAAGGTTAGGTGTTGTTGTTTGGCTAGTTGGTTGGGAGGTTTGATGAATTAAATCATTTAAAAAATAATAAGGGGGAAAGGATTATTGCTATTACAGGATACTTCTAAGTTTTCTGGTTGATATTATGAAAAATTAACTCTTCACACGTTGGATTTAATTCTGTGTATAATGGCTTTTGGTGGATTCCCAAGTTTAATTTGTACAAATTATCCCTTTCCATTTTATATAAGTAAAGAAACTTATATAAAAAAATAATTAATAAAATAAATAAATAAAGTAAAATAAATATAACCAAATTTAAATTACTTAATCAAAACATGTGAACATTTTAGGATTATTGCTAGAGATTAAAAACTATAAACCCCTATAATTTATTGAAATTAATAAAATACTGTAAAGAACCGATTATTTACGGATGATCCGCGAGTGCGAGAGCAGTGAAAAATAAAAAAATTAATTACTAACCTCCAAAAAATCCAATTTTAATCCAATCCAACAACAGAAAATACAGTAGGTTCTACAGTGCGAAGGTCGAAAATTACTGACATGTTTATTGTGCATCGTAATCCTAAAGGCCTTCTCGGAATTTCTTTGATGGTTTTAGGAGGAAATGGATCTTTTCACTTTATAAATAGGGGTTATACAGTTGTACTGCATATATTTTTTTTTCATATTTGCACCCCATCTTACTCTGTGTTTCGGGTTATCCGCGATGTCCTTGCCACCCAATTCTGCGGATAATCGGTGCTCTACTGTAATTAAAATTAAAATTTATTTTCTCAGGTTTAAATTAAATGTTTTTTTTTACAAAAGAAAAAAAAAATCTTCTCTTAAATAAATAAATATAAACAATAATAAAGTAAACCTGTTTTTTCATAAATTTCTTATTTTGAATTAAAATATTCATCTTTTTTTACGCCAGATTGCGCAAGCACATATCTCGTACGTAGAAAATTAAAAGTAAACAATGTGTAAATGAAAGTTCTAATTAAACTCCAATTTTTGAAAATTTTAAAGATTTAAGAATCATTAAATAAAAAATACATTAAAATAGTGAATTTAATTATTAATAAAATTGCTCATTTCTAGAACCTTTATCGATTAATCGTTACTAGTCTCGATATTATTCCCTGCAGTTAGAATTGCAGAAATAGTCATGCAGTTTATTGAAAACCAAATTAATTCTGATTTACATGATAAAATTTATTTTTGGTGTAGATATGTAGACGATATTTTTATAATAACTGATAATCGACATGTTTCTGATATTCTTAATTATGCTAATTTCGTTAATCCATCAATTCAATTTACTTTAGAAAAATAAAATGATAATAAACTCCCTTTCTTAGATATTTTAACTGAACGTTCGTTTTCTGATAATTATTCTAAATTTGTTACTTATGTTTATAGGAAACCTACATTTTCAGGCCAGTATTTAAATTTTAATTCAGCTAACCCTTCTTCACATAAATCTGCTGTTTTCCATACTTTACTTCACTGCGCTAAATCATATTGCAGTACTAATGAGCTTTTCCAATTAGAATTGAAAAGGATTTTTTCGGACTTGAAAGCATAATAATTATCCCTCTCGCTGGCTTAAAAGAAAATTGAAAAAGTATGACTTTGATAAGGCTAATCATGAAATTAATTCCTCTAAATCACCTAAATCGTTCGTTACTATTCCTTACTATAAAAGTATTTCTGAATCTATTGCCAAAAATTTTACGCACTGTTAATATATCTGTTTCCTATAAACCCCCATTTCTGATTCGTAATTTCCTTTCTAATTTTAAACCAGTTATCCCCCCTTTTTCCCGTACTGGTGTTATTTATAATATCTCCTGTAAATCTTGCAGTTCGGTTTATATTGGTGAAACTGGCCGTTCTCTTCATACTCGAATTCTGGAACATAAGAGAAATTTCAAGAACCGTGATATACGTTCGAAAATTGTACAGCATGAAATAGAAACTGTCTATTTACCTGATTTTAACAATACTAAAATAATCATATCTAACTGTTTAAATTATCATTCAAGAATTTTTCTAGAGGGCTGGTACACAAATCAACATTTTTCACCACTTAATTAGGCATGCGCAGTACCCGCTGAGTACGTTGTACTCTCTTAAAGAATGTCTGTTGTTCTTCTCAGCATTTACACTTGATGTTTTTACCAATGAGGAGCCTGTAAAAGGCTCGAAACGTTTAATTTATGTTTTGCGTTTTCAATGTTTTAAATTGTATATTTTTAGTGTATATTGTCTCAGATTTTAATGTGATGAAATTAATTTTTTTATAATTGTAAATTTTAGGTGGTAATGCCAATAGTTGGGCTCCTGCAGGATGGATTTCGCCTGATGCTAGCGCTGAAAACAATCCAGAAACAAGTGGTTGGAATGCAGGAGGTTGGTCTGATGAACAATCATCTGAGAATAATGGAGCTCAAGGAGGTTGGCCCAATGATGAAGTAGCCTCTGATGAAGGAGCAGCAGCTGGATGGAATAACGGGGAAGCAGGAGCATGGAACTCCCCTAATCAAGGATCAAGTGGATGGGAAGATGTTCAAAGTCAAGAACAAAATCCTAATTCTCAAATACCAAATTCATGGCAAACTCAAAGTAATGGAAATGGAGGTACATGGACTGCAAATCCACAAAACAATGGTGGTGGAAGAGGAGGGGGAAATGGTTGGATATCACCCCAGCAAAATAATGGATGGATTGTTCAAGCACAAGGAAGTCCTGGTGGATGGAATAACAATGGGGGAGGCTGGAATGGAGCATCCGCCCCATCCGCTACAAATGCTTGGCAAAATGGAGGACCATCTGCTAATGATAATGGTGGATGGAATAACGGACAACAAAATGCAGGAGGGTGGAATAATGGTGGCAGTGGATCTAATGGATGGCAAGATGGAGGATTATCTTGGAAAGTGTACAACGAAGATACAAAAACAATGGAAAACCTTGATGATAATTCAGGATGGAAAGTAATTGGTGATGGAGGCGCGGATGGCTGGAAATTAATTGATGAAAATGGCAATGTGGAATGGAAAATAGAAAATATTAATGGTGAATGGAAAGTAACAAGTGCTGATGAATTTTCGAATACGAATAATACAGCATCTTCAGTATCAGGTGGATCGGTTAATTCAACAACTGATGCAAATGATACTTCTGTTGAAACAACGACTACAGTTCCATCCCCATCTGGAGGCTGGGATGACGATAAGCAAGGGCGTTACATCATATGGAAATTTTCAGACGATGGTAAGGGGGAAGCCAGAGTTTATAATGGTCCAGGAAGTGAACCTGAAGTGTGGACTGTTGGGGATAACAACCAATGGTGGAAAGAAACTATGGGAGTAAAAGAAGCAGATACAGTTGTACAAGGTGGATATAATTCCGGCAGTGGTAAATGGCAAGGAAATGGAGGATGGCAAAATGCACCCCAAGCTAACAATGCATGGCAAAATGGTGGAAATAGCGCACCAACACAAAATGGTAATGGAGGGTGGCAAAATAATCAAGGATACCAAAATGGTGGAGCAGATTGGCGTCAAAATGAATCTCCAGCAAATGGTGGAGGTATTTGGGAAAATACAAGATCTCCAACTCAAAATGGTGGAAATTCCTGGCAAGGAGGGAATTCTCAAGGAGGAAATAAACGATGGCAAAATAGAGCAGCTCAACAAAAATGGAAAAACGGCATTTCTTCATCTCCGCAAAGTAATAGAAGACAAAGATTACCTCCAAGTAGAAATGCAGGAAATTCAGGACCACCTGCAGCTGGTGGATGGCAAAATTCAAGGCCTGCATTGCAACCTCAAAGAGGGACAGGGCAAAAATATCCTAAAAATCAGCAAACGAGGTGGCAAAATAGTGGTACACAAAGTTCAAATGGATGGGCAAACAATGGACAAGCAAGTGGAGGAAGAGTTAAAGGTAGATGGAGAGGCAATGATAACCGACTATCGGGTAGGTGGTCATCAAATAATGCAAATAGTGCAAGAAAGAATGGGATTCCGAAAGGAACAGTTTGGAACAGCGGTAATGGTTGGCAAACTTCTCAAACTGTTCAAGGAAAAAGTAACGGACAATTGAAAAACAATCTTCCTAATTCTAATGGTGCTTTACTCACTTCAGCAAATCCCATCGGAAGGTCCTTCCAAAATGGAGGAAAAAAAGCTTCTCAGGAAGGAGCTTGGACAGGAAATGGAGGTGCAGGTCAAGCAATACCATACATAATTATAATAAAATCTCCTGAAGCAGGAACGATAGGAAGTACATCTAACAGCTGGAATAATGAAAATAATGGAGTACCAATTTCAAGAAAGTCAAGCAATGATAATAACACGGGAAGCAGAAGAAATAGCAAATATAAAGTAAACAGAGCAGGCAGTGGTTGGCAGTGGAATCCTCAAGGTGGTAAAGATGGATGGCAGTGGAGAGATGGTTGGATGGGGTCAGGTGGAGGGTTTGGTGGATGGATGAATGATAAAGGAGCTATGTATAGCAATTGGAGGCCGACTAAAACAAATAACGCACAAGCTAGAAAGTCAACCATCCAGAGAAGAGGTAGTGATAAAGGCAATAAGAAAAGCGCCAGCAAAATGGTTTTTGTCTTCGGAACAAAAAAGCGTTCAGGAGATAGTGCTACTAAACCAAAAAGCAACGGAAAGAAAGAAAAACAAGTGATAATAATTGATTATACAACAGGAGGGAAAAAGCCACCCAAAGGAGATGATGGAATGAAAAAAGATATTGAATCAGTAATACAAGCCCTGAAATCTGCCAAACCTACAGGGATTAGAGGCACTGTCTGGAAACAACCTGGATAATTAAAAGACCTTAGTGATCATAATATTTATTAACACCAAATCTTTAAAACATATGGATGCGATTAACAATGTTTAACTAAATTGTCATTGAATAAAAAGAAAAATATTAACATCAATGAAAACAAAGAAAATAAATTACATTATTAATACCCACAATTCCTTTATTCGATAAAAATATTACATTTCGAAACCATAAAGTTTTTCTAAAAGCTTTTCAGTAGAATCTTTTTATATATTATGGAAAATAATTTATGAATGACATCACTTTTCTCCTCATAATTTATCAGATGGTTTGGTATTTCTTGTACATAAATAGAAACATACTTTATTTTACTATTTTCTTGATTTGATATAATCATATTTTGAATTAATTCTGAAACATTAATAGTTCGCAGTATGCTAGTATTAAAAGCCTAATTTTGAAAAAAAGCTTCGCTATAAAACTATACATAATGTGTTAACTATACATTTCGCTTTACATTTCATTTTTATTTAATTTTTTATTGAAAACTGATTCATTGGAAGAAAACAGAGGAATGTTTTAATAAAATCTAACATAAGGATTTTTTTCATCGAATCTAACTATATGTTACTTTCCGTCTAAAACTTCAGTCTTAAAAGGATATGTTTATGCAGATGCAAATACGGTGGCGAGTATCAATTTTTGTTAAATCTTTTAATTCAGACATACATACTTGGTAAAGATATTTTTTAGCATATTTAATAATAATTTATGATAGACTATTTGATTTTCTTCCTTCAAAAAATATAGGTAATGAAATTGTACTTCAGAACTTTCTTGAGATTTTTATTAATACAATTTACATGTTTAGATTAAAACCTGTCAAAACATTTTGTTCTTCTGTACTATATATTTGTAAAATATGTGATAATTTTTGTACTGATTGATTCACTGAAACATTTTGTAAATAAACGCTTTTATATATTTTATTGATGTTTGTGTTTTTATTTTTCTCTATTCACTTAAAAAATAACAAATAAATAAATAAGTAAAACAATATGAAATAACTATAAGTTATTGTACATTTGGCAAACACATTAACGAAAAAAAAAAGTTAATATTTTACAAAATATTCGTTTTTCCACGTATTTGTTGCATAAACTTTGCTATCAGAGCAACAAATATTTATATATCAAAATTTTTATAAAAGTCCAGGTATATTTATGAAATTACTCCATTTTTTTTGTTATAAAAACGTTTTACTTTTTTACTTAGATATGTTTCATAAATAAAATGATTGCACAAATGTATAATAACAAATAAAGAATGCAAATTGATATAAAAGAGCGAAAAAAAAAATTACATTTAGAACTGTCTAATACATATTTAGCAGATATTATATACATGGATTTTATTATTCCTACAGTCTTGAATTAATCTTATTTCGATGACTAAAAAAAAAAAAAAGCTTTATCTGCTTATTTTAAGTGAAAAATTTCACTCCCTATTGATCGTGATAATACATCATTTATAAAGCTGCCTTTGAACATTTCTAAAAATAAATAAATAAAAATAAAAATAAAATCGATACTTTATCTCCTCCAGAAGTATAAAGTAATTAAAAAAGACAATTGCCACTATTTTAATCTAGATTTCAATAGCAATAGTTATCAGAATTTCACATTTATCAACGAAATTTAGCAAGAAACCATGATATCATAAATATTTACGCCAAAAGTGAATTATCTTTATTAAAAAGTTTCAATTTCGAATAATTGAGTTATCACTATAGCACAATTAGATTTCATAAAACATTAACAAACACACATAAAATGTTGAAAGAGAGACAGAGTGAGAGAGAGAGAGAGAGAGAAATAAAAATAAATGTTTACTGTCTTTTGGAAAATGTTAAGTTTATTGTTCTGGTTTATTTCAATTTAATTAACAAGTTTCATACAATATGAAAAATGAGCATTATCTTACAAATTAATGCTGGTCTTATATCCATATCCTTTATCTCTACTAAAATAGTAAATTTTATGTCACATACATTAAATTTTTGTATATACTAGTTCAAATTCAAAATGAAACAATCTTTAGTCAATTTCGGAAACGTGATTATCTTAAATTTGAGGAGGACATAAGAACTACAAGAAATTCTATTTTGACGACCAATAATCAACGGGATATTGAAAATGTTTTCATTTATACTGCATGAATTACATATAAGTAAAATTTTATTAGGTACTAAATATTATTCTCACCATAGAAAAATGTTTGTCTACTTTATTTAAGGGAGAGTTTCAGCAAAGATATAGTTAATACAAAAAGATTACAGATAACTATACATATATAACCACACGTTTTATTTTATTAAATTTATATATTTCGCAATATTAAACGAACAATTCTTGTATACTACACACACACATATAATATATATATATATATTTATGTATATATATATATATATATATATATATATATATATATATATATATATATATATAATGCAATAAATGTAAATATAAAATAATAAAATGTAGCATACAAGAGAAACATATTATCAATGCCATTTTTTTCCAAAAATTATATAAATATAGCTATGAATAGTAAATTAATGATGAATTAGAATACAATACTCGCGCTGTAATGAATAATGAAACTCACTCACGCCAATAATAAAATATTATTAAACCAACAACATCAATAATAAAGAAAGTTCACCAATCAAAAAACCTTTGTTAAATAGTATGAACACTAACAAATTTAATATCAAGTGGAAAAAATGCTCAAAACTAGAAGAATTTCCCGTCAAGGGACATCCTTCATAGAGCAGAGGATCACAATATTTCGAAAACTGTACACCTGTTTTAACTCAAAAATATACAGTCTACGCCCCGATTTAGCGAGAAAACCCGACATTAAAAACAAATAACGCCATGTAAATAAACACAATCCAAAGACAACATAGAAACATATTTAACATACTTAAACATGATAAAATTCTCCGGATTCACACAACAAGTTGAATTGTCATCAGCAATTTACCAAGTTCAGAGAAAAATAAATTATGTATAAGAATTAATTCAATTCAACATTCTAAAGAGAGCGACAAGGTGAACCACAGCCTAAATGCTTAAAAAAAAAAAAAAAAATTAAGTTATAGAAGAGAAGATAATTTAAATAAAACTAATAAAGTATTTAATTATAATTAACCCAGATTTACTTTATCATTTTTAGTTTAACACATGTAGCATTTAGAAAAAGAAACATTAGAAGTGATATGCCATCTGTCGGTAAAAATATAACCATTATACTACAAAAGCAATGCGAAAATTTTATTAAAAGTTATTTTTATTTCTTCACTTTATCAAATTTAGACGAACTTTAAAAAAAATTTCTATGCTTAATCACTTCAATATTTATACGATGACCATTATTCAAATTAAATTGTTCAAGTTAAAATAATTTTAAATGAAAAAAAAAAAATTAAATAGCAATTTTTTCAACATTTTACAATATATTTCATTTAACATATTGATTTAGTAAAAGAGAATTAATTTAAGTACCTAACACACAAAAATATGTTATAATTTTGTATGAATATTATTTTGTGTATATATATTTTAAAATTAAATTCTAAAAGTACAAAAAAAAAAAAAAAAAAAAACTAGTAATTTTATTTTAATATTAATTTATAAATAATATTTACTTAAATCCAATTATAAAAATACCAAAAATGTAAAAATAAAAATAAAATAAATATATGAATAATGCTTAATTTTTAAATAGCAAGATGCTTCAAATTTCTTTAGCATCTTTCCAATTTCTTAGAATAATATGTTAATCTAACTTGAAATATTATAATTTTAATTAGCTTTAACAATATTGAAGATATTAACTTTATTACTAATATTATTTAAAAATTTTAAGGAAAAAAAAACACAAATATGAATGGGTTATAAATCATGTATTAATGCAGAAGTCCTTAACACTCTGAATACATGTAATTCTTTATTCTTATTTAGACTAAGCATAACATAAAAATTCCCATTCATATTACTTTATGCTTGTTTCATGCAAATTAAGGAATAAATTTAATCTTGATTACCAAAGGAAACCAACAATAATCCATACTATAATTATTAATTAAAATATTAAGATATCAAATTTTAAACAAGAGAAACGATGATAAATAAATTTTGTAAACGCAATAATACTTCCCCCCTATTTTAACTATTTCATTCAGTAACTAAGTACTTATATACTTAAATATACTTAAGCACATGATGTGGTGTGTACCTCATTTATGTAAGACATACAGGGCTACCAAAAATAAAGTGGAAACATTCTTTTCTATTGAATGCAACTGATGAAATGCTTTACTATTTTTTACCATGTCCAGAAAAACTGCTCAGGAATGAAAATAAATTTATCATAACCATGTGGTAAATAAAGTATTTTTAAGTTAAATTTTCAGCGCTGGTACTTTTGAATTGCTGGTTTTAAGGTTCCATGAATACTAATGTTAAATTTTTAACGGTTAACCATTGTGTATGTCTGCTATCAGCGTTACTTAAAAATTAGATAATTCCAAGCAATTCAAATGTTTTTTGAAGTTCATATAAGAGGTTGCTATCTGAAAAGTTTGATCAAGATTGAAGAGATTCAGGGAGTGGTGCGAGTAAAAGTTGCGTGAATAATTTAAAATGTGCTTTTAAATTTAATATAAGCCATATAAATGTAAGTACTAGATCAAAACGGGGGAGAGGAGTTGAAGGAGCTGTGGACCTCTCACACAGAATTATATGTCAAATAAAACATTTCCTAAATATAGTTTTCAATGTTTTCAATGAAGGATTCACATAGATTGTTACCTTACCGAAATCTTTCTTTATAGTATTTGAATGCAGGGTAATAGAGAGTCGTATGGGTGCCACACCAGATTAACAGGGATTAACAGGGAGGAGGGGTCGCTCACCACTCCAGGAGTGGTGTCGAGAGATTCTAGCTATGCTAGTCTCCTCTCTGGAACGTTTATTTAAAAACTAAAAAAAAAAAAAAAAAAAAAAAATACAAGGGCCGCTAGAGACAGGTCTCCCACGCGACAAGGAGCGGCGGTAAAGAAGTCATATTTCAATTTATTACTGGGTGTATAGTAAGTACACTATGATGAAGTATAGTAGGCGCCGAGCTGAAACTCATCCCGACAAGGGGCATCAATGCAGAGCAGAGATTGGTTAAGATAGTGCCGGGCATCTTGCTCTCTGGTCCTAAAGGATGTAATGGTAACACCAGGTTGAAGACAGTGTTTTTCTTTTAATCTCGAAGCAAGAATTTCGGCCGATTTTTTTGATAAACTCAAATCACGAACCAAGTCATTGAGCTACACTTGAGAAAATCACTGTTTTGTAGAAGTACTTTCTTCGAACTCACTTTCACTGCAGCTCGTCTGATTGTCTGATCCCTCTAACATTTCAACATCATCACAGTTTGCAGTAGATGGTCCTGAAAAGACTGGAATTGGCAAATCATCACTGTGCAATACTGGGGGTTTAGCCGATTCCACATTAGGATAAACCCAAGTACATTTTTTATACCGGTTGATACCTTTTACATTCACTGCACAAAAGTAACAGTCATTTAAGTGATTAGTAGGCTCAGTCCATATCCATATCATCGGCACTCCAAATTGAAGCCCTTTACGACTTCCTTGACTCCAGTATCGCAAAGATTCTACACAAGGCTTACCGACGATATTGGTCACCCAATACTTATTCTTTTGTGCAAGCTTTCTCCCAAAGTATGCTTCGTAAGTTTTTATCACAAACTCCGTGACCTTTTCTCTTTGCTTTTGTAAACAAAATTTGCCACATATATAACAAAAACTGTTGGGGTTGTTAACATAAGGTTTCCGTAACGAACTCATATTTTTCAAGACAAAAAGCACTTTTAAACTTACAATAAGACACGAACTGATAATTTCAAGGTCTAATAGCTGATTCGTAAAATTGTTGTACCTATATACGTGAATAGATAATAAAATTTAGTGGTGTTAATCAAATTAATAGATCTTTAGGAGGGTGGTCTAAATTTTTTCATTGATTTCTTGTGTTTCGTTTATCTCAAGAACCAGAGTCAATCCAAAAAAAGTAAATGCATACTGTGTATGTCTAATACAAGTGTTTACAAAAACCATTAACAAAATAAATGCCGCTGATTTTTTTATTTTTTTTTGTTCCGCAGTGTAATATATGTAACGCCTTTATGTTTCTCTACAAATGTTCTCTTATGTTTTTCTATTAATAATATATGCACGATATTTTTAATAATGATTATACATTAGCAAAGCAATGTAACAGCTATAATTTTACCATGTTTATATTTTAACTTCTATTCTTGTTTGTTTGTTGTATGTTTGTTTGTCCAGTACAAATCTTGCAATCGAATTTTAACTAACTTCCCTACTACATTTGAAACTTTCACAGTAGCTCAGAACCCGGTGACAACACAATACTTCGAAGTCCGATTTTCGAATTTTTGATTAGTTTTCTTATACTTAATTAAAATATGAAAATAATAACATCCTAATAGCGTTAAAATAGCCATTAAAATATAAGCTATAATTTAATTGTTGCCAAAAAAAAAAAAAAAAAAAAAAATTACGAGTCCATTTTCTTTCGACATAAAGATAAATACATTTAATTAAACGTAAACGTTAAAAAATTATAAAAAGTTAAATTATGCATCTTACAAAAATTGACGTCATTATCACTTTAAAAATTTTATTTACATTGATAAGAGCTCTATGATTCATCAGAAAATTTAAAACATGGTATATAAAAAGTTTTTTTTTTTAATCTTATAATTATTTATTTTGTTTTAAGTAATCAAATCCTAATAAAACAAGCTTCAAATTATTAAAGTCTGTATACCGTATTACCGTAATATGTAAGAATTTTACTTTATATCCCTGTAAAAGAACTATAAATACTACACGCACGAAAATTTCTAATTTCTCCGTTTTTCGATTCTTTTTTCTTTTAATTTTTGACATGTATCGGTGTAAGTGTGGGAATTTGTGAGAATCACGAAATCAATGTGGTGTGTAGTTGTAGTTTAGTTTGTTAAAGTACTAAGTTTATTAGTCTATGTAGATATTATCTCGACAACGAATTCTCTTAACCCTCCGTCGGGCGCACCCTGCCTGAGAGGCCCGTTCTGGTTTTTATTATCTAAATATCCTACACATGGTTTTTAATTCAAAAACAGCCATATGGTGACCTTATTAGGAGTGAATAGAAAGTAATAAACGAAAATTTGATGCATAAGTACGAATTTATTGATTGTAGTACAAGTAAGTATTAACAGTAAAGTATTTATCTGGCCTCTCAGGCAGGGTGCGCCCGATTTTGTTCGTCCTACGGGTGCGCCTGACGTAGGGTTAAAGAGGTTGAACCTGTTTTAAAATAACACTTAAGTTTCTCGCCCTATTTTGAACATTCTATTTTAAAAACTTCATGAGTTATTCAAAATTTAAGTTTAATTTAACAAATAGGGCAATGTTTGTAAAAGCTAGCATTATGAGGATTGTTTTCGTTGTAAAGATGTCGGGCCAGTTTCAAAATATCACTTATGGTACTAGCATACAACTATCAGTGATTCTCAACATTCTTCTTTGAAATCGTCATAAGTTATTCAAAATTTTAGATTTTCTTAACATGGGAGAATAGGGCAATATTTCGCATGAATGGGATTTTTGAAGATTGTTTTTCATCGTAAAGATGCCGGACCAGTTTTAAAATACCATTTATGATACTGGCATGAAAATCAGTATGAACATTCTGCTTTAAAAAAATTTATTACATTGTACAATAGGGCAATATTTCACATACATTTGTACTATGAGGATTATCGCATTGGAAATAATATGAGATTGTAAGAAAATTGGAATACAAAATTGAATATTATAAAATTGATCAATAAATTAGGATATGATAAATGTATCAAAGCGGAGGGGTAGCTACCTTTTTTTTTTCGGGGGTGGTGGGGGAGGGGGGTTGTCAATGCAGTCAGCGACTGTGACTTATGATCGACTTAGTTCATTGCTCATAACAGGAATATAATATGCCCTATAGAAGAAATTTATGAGGACAAATATATGATGGGATATTGAAACGAGTCCATGGGGATATTGAAACGGTGGCCATGTAGCATATTTCTTGTGAAAGTGACAAACAATATACCTACCCAATTTAATATTAATCGAATGTAGATTTCAGATGCTATCGCACTTCAACTAATTTGAATTCACAGATCGTAAAAGAAAATTAAATTTTATGTGCAGGTGTAATAGAACTATAAACTAGTATGTTGTGGCCACCACGAGACTTTCTTCTATATTTTCCTATACAAATTCACTCAGTAACAATAATAATAAAAAAAAAAAAAAAAAAAGGTGGGACTTTGACAAAATTTTGGGTAAAATGTGAAAATTATTCTAAGTTTGTCAAAACACGGAAACCGTGGGACTTTGACAAAATTGGGGGGAAAATGCAAAAATTTGTTTCAGCTTGTCAAAACACGGAAACCGTGGGAGTTTGATAGAATTAAGGGGAGAGAAAAAAAAAAAAAAAAAAGTGGGACTTTGGCAAAATTTTGGGTAAAATGTGAAAATTTGTTAAAGTTTGTGAAAACACGGAAACCGTCGGACTTTGACAAAATTAGGGGGAAAATGCAAAAATATGTTAAAGTTTGTCAAGACACGGAAACCGTAGGAGTTTGATAAAATTAAGGGGAGAGAAAAAAAAAAGATTTTTTTTCTGAGTTTTTTTTCGTAAAAAGTAAAAAAAATCGATAACTTTGTTTTAAATTATCACAGATTTATAGTTCAACCATTCGTTTTAAAGGTACTGACGAGACCTTTCGAAAGATACCCATCTTGAAAATTTTTGCCCTATATCACCCTGTTAAAAATTTAGAAAAAGCGGGATGGCAACGTAACCTGTAAGACGATTTTTACCAAAAGTTGATAGGCACTAATTTATGTCAAGGTGCAACTACATACCAATTTGTATGAAATTCTGTGCAGTAGTTCCAGAGATACAGTTGCCATAAAATTTTGTCACACACACACACACACACACACACACACACACACACAGACAGACAGACAGACAGACATTTTCTAAAAATGGTAAAATCGTGTTCTACAGTTCTCAAAACGTGTAAATCCATCAAAAACCCGAAATCGAAAATTTTTGCGAATCCAATACTTTCTTCTATTGAAGATAGAAGAAAGTAAAAACATGAAAATTAATACATTTTGTGAAAGAATGACATATAATATATCTATCGAATTAAGCTCAATCGAATACAGCGTTTAGACAGTGTCGTATACGTTCACACATATATACATATACCAGTAAAAAATAGTAAAAATTAATTCAGAAACTTCCAAAAAGTACAGATATACCAAAATCTCAAAGTTACAAGTTTTCATGATTACACTACTTTTCCTATATAATAGGGGAATGTCTCCTGTTATGCGCATTCTCCGGTTATGGACACCCTAACATATCTTTTAACAAAAATCAAATAGGGTGGATATGAGTATTGTCAAATATGTATTGTGACAGTGCGCAGTTCTTGGGCTAACACCGAAGTGAGTAGATGCATTTTCTTAGTAAGTGCATAAGCATCGAAAATAAATAAATAAATAAATAAATAAATAAAATAAACCTGAGAAAAAGCAACACAAAAGCGATTTGTGGATATTTTCATAATGCGATAAATCGAAGTTTAATTAAAAAATGTAAATGCAAGGTATATTTATGCAGTATTTTCTCTATATTTTGTGATGCAATATCGAATTCAGCCAAAATGTGGATCGAAAATTGCTTTTTCTGCCATTTTAAAAATGGCTGCTATTCCCGGTTGGGGGGCACCTTTATGTAACCGGTTGTGGGCACACTTGTTTTTTCATTTAAAACGTGTGTTTGACTTACAAACTGTCAATTATGGTCGTTTATGTCAAAATAACATATTTTATTAGTATTTTTATGTATGTTTGGGCATTTTTAGCAATGTTAACCCTGAAAAAGTCAACCGATCCAAAAGAAATGGGTTTTAATGGGTTGGTTAAAGCCATTTATAGAATTGCTTAGTTGATAAGAAATCCATAAAATCGACTGCCCGAGAATATGGACTTGCTCGCAGCATCTTTGTCCCTCCAGAAGAAGCCTGGAGAAAATAAGGCAACTCTACCTTTCAAAGTGCCGGCCAAACGTGCTAAAAATTAGAGTCTCAACAATCTGATGATATCGACTTCTGTGTCATCTGTTTGAAGCACCTACAGTCGGTAACAAAAGTATCCGAACACCAGTAAAAATTCCTATATAAAAAAAGTAGAGTTAATACTGTTTTGTTAAATAAATCCTTGTCGAATCATGTTCTTAGACTGACTAAGTACATTATTAGACAAGTATTTATTTAACAAAACAGTATTAACTCTACTTTTTTTATATAGGAATTTTTACTAGTGTTCGGATACTTTTGTTAGCGACTGTACCACTATGCCTAACAAGAGCTATCTCAATCAAATGCAATTCTGTATTTATGGTAGTTTTTCTTATTATTTCTCCTTTTTTAGCGGATTTTTCAAGTGTGCCCACAACCGGGTAAAAATATTTTTTTGGCCAAAAATGACCACTTCTCGAAATAATTGTAATATAATTTTTAATATAATTATAATAATTTTTAATATAATTATAACATATTTTTTAATATAATTATAATTTTTTTCTTGCTGACGGAATCAATACAGTTACTTCATCAAACGTTAGCTAAGGGTTCTAGCTTTCCATTGGTATTTATATGTTTTCATAATATCTACTCTATTAAAAGTTATAAGTCAAAATGAAAACTGTGCCCACAACTGGAGACATTTCCCTACTTGTTTGGAAAGTAAAAATGTATGATGCGTATACGGTCCTGTTATAATTACGTGTTATAATAATCTTGCTTTGAGAATTTATAAGACATCTGCATACAGGGCCCCATTACAGTGATTGTAGTTTTAACCCTTTCAGGGGCGGTGGCTAGAGGGTCTATCCACCTACTTTAGAAATTTTTCTCTATGTGTCCACAGCTACTTTTTCTATCCACTTTTATGAAAAGTTAATATGTACTTGTAAAATTGAAATAGAGATGGCAGCTCTACAGTAACTTTAAGCAGGATATGCCTGTGACTCTTTTAAATGGACAAGTTGCGGGGAAAAATTTTGAAGTTTCTATTATATATTTTTATGAAAAATAATTTTTTATTCAAAAGTATTTGGTAGTGTAAATATACTGTAATGCACCTTTTAAATACAACAGATTTACATATTATCTTAGATCATTAATTTTAGTTTGATTTTTAGGAGCATCTTTTAGGTGGATAGACGCTCTAGTCACCGCGCACATACGTCAGGGAAGATACCATAAGACAGGCTGTGCTGGGGAAAAGAATCGCAATTTCTTTTCTTTTGAGATAAACAAAGAGGGACTTTTGGGGTTAGTGAACTGTGATAAATATAAACAGTAAGGGATAGCAGAATGTAAATACAGATGTAAATAAGCGTGGGAGGGTTCTTACAAAAAAGCTATTCAGTATTTCTGTTTACAGTATAGAGAGAGGCTGCTTTTTTCTATTGCTCTTATATCGTGATTTTTAAAAATAAATTTTTATTTCCATAGCTTTTAAATTTAGTTAATTTCTCTAAATAATCTTAAATTCAATTTATATATCTTAATTTTTATCACAATAATGCATAGAAAAGGCTTATCTTTGGATGAAGCTATTGCTCTGTTTGAAGAGCTACACTCAGATGATGATTCTGCAGTATCTGGATCAGGAACAAGTGATAATGAGGAATATGTTCCACATTTACCTGAAGAAGAAATTGTTTCAAGTTCGGAAGATGAACAATCCATTGAAATAGAAGGTCCTTCTAGCTCAAGAGGGCGAGTAAATTGGAGCAAAAATTTTCAAGTTCGCCAATCTGTTCCAGAATTTATGGAAGAAAGTGGTCCAGCACCTGAGGTCCTTGATATTGATAATCCAACACCACTTGGAATTTTTTTTATGTTTATGGCAATGAAATTTTGGGAAGATTTAGTTTTTCAAACAAACTTGTATGTTACCCAGTTAGGAAAATCTTTTACTCCAATAGATATAGAAGAAGTTTTCAGATTTATTGCTATAAATCTTCTTATGGGAGTAAAACGCTTGCCCAGCTATAGATATGATTGAATAACTATAACTTTTATTCCTTAAATAGTGAATAATTTTTTCTTACTACTAATGCATAAAGGTTTCTAAACACATTTTAAACAGCCCATATATCTGTGTATATATATATAATAAATCATTAAAAAGGGATAAAGAAGCAGTATAATTTAAGTAATAATTAATTATTGTTACATTGCATTATTATAATTACATTTTCAAGACATAGTTTCAATTTTTATTCCTTAAATATATAAATATTTATTTCCATTCAAAAATTAAGGTACATGACGTATGTGCGCAGTGGCTAGAACGTCTAGCCACCACCCACAAAAAAATCAACACATGCTGAATTTTTTTCTTCATCAAATATGACTTGTAGGGGATGTTTACTTTATGATATATATATATTTAAAAGGAAATTCAATCATTTTTACTTAGTGCCCCTGAAAGGGTTAACGCATTATAGGACATGAAGTACACAAGGTCCTTATTTATAACGATGGTTCTTTTAACTTTTTATGCGAAGAAAGGTTCGGATATAGTGAAGCTTCCATTAGAGGAATTGTCGTACTAAGGATTTAAAAAGGAGAAAGTCTGAAGACTTTGTTATAATCAACGCTAATTAACTATTTGAGAGGCCCAAAACTCAACCATTTTACATGGTTTTATTTAAATTTGTATGTTGTCCATTTATCTATTTATTTATTTATGCGTGTGGGTCAAATCAAAGATTCAATTTTCACCAACTATTTACCATCTTACTGAGTTATAATATTGCATACATCTGTAATTCTGATGGCAATACATGATCAAGTAGCAACTAATTTATAAGTGCGGCGCTGGGTACCCTGAAATTCCATTTCCAGTTCAAAATTTGTTGCGAATTTAAAGACACTTCCTGTCGTCCGACTGAGTTGAAATTTTCCATACATGTATAACTCTTCTAAAGAAAATACATGCTCCAGTAGTAACGGATTTAGCCGTGATTGCTTGGGGGCCCTGAACCCGGAAATGCAGTTCAAAACGTGGTTTGAATTTTGACCCACTTCCTACAGTCCGACTGATCTGACATTTTGAATACATATATAAGGTAAACGCACCAGTAGTGGACACTTTTAATTTTAAACTCGGTAAATAAGCTACCTAAAAAATTCTGAAGATTCAAGCAATGTTCAGGAAGGGAGTTATAGTCCTTTACTGTTAAACCCTTTAACAAAAAATAATTCCGGCCATTAGTTTTAAAATAATGTTAGTTTAACTAAAAAAATTTGCGCTTTTTAGATTTTGCCGTTTTCTTTTTATCACTTTGAATAAAGAAATTGAAATTTTATTTGCTCGCTCTCTGCTTATTTTTAAATGATTTCTCCTACCTTTTGCTTTCATACGACTAAAATAAGTTTTCAGAATTCATTTATTGTACTATTTTTTTAATCTTGTATTAACACGTAGTATTTTTATAGGTGACCACTACTGGTGCCAAAAAATGTCATCATGACAAATAGTGGACATCCGTGTCCACTACTGCAGACCTAGAAGTGACATTTTTAATAAATATTATAGGAAATATAGGAATTGACTTTTCAAAATATAGGAATTTTATAGGAATTAATTTAGGAAGGAGATACCTTTATGCACACAAAAATTACGTATGAAATATTAAAATTATGTATACAGTATCAGGGTTCTCATAAAGGGAAATTTTTATATTTTAATAAAATTAATTTACATTTGAATATTTGTTGATAGATATTTTAAAAATATCTATTTGAAAACAGTGGTATCTAAATTTCCCTCTATGACAGCCCTGTACAGTATCAAAAGTCCTGATTTTTCAAAGAAATGTGTATCACTGTTATAAAAAACTGAGGCTTTTCCGATGAAGCCTTGTGTGAATCAATCCTAGAATTAGCCACGATTAGAGGGTAGTTCAAAAAATTATGTGTAAGAAACACCTATATTTTGGATCTTGGAAAAAAACTCTCACACATTATTAAAACTCAATGTTTTTGAAAAATACTGCATCGTTGAAAATGGAAAAGAACTGTCTTCCCGATTCCAAAATCTTTTTTTCTTTGGGAGGAGATGACGTTTTAAAAATCTGACTTCTTTTCTACTTTCCATTTTAGCGCTCCGGAGCGGCATTCATCTCCTTCGCTATTAAGAAAAGCAAACAGTACAAGGTGATAAATTAATTGGTAGTTAATGTTTTAATTAATATCTGAATAACAGAGGTCTACATCTAAAATTTAGGTTTGATGATTTTGGCTGATCTTAATGTTTTTTAGTGAGAAATTGTAGCAGTTTTTCTCTATCAAGTATAGATTTTTGTCAATACAGGGTGTCTTCTGACATAATTTCATCTGCGATTTTTCTACTAATATTAGTATATGGTAACTTTTATAGTATGTTAATTATAATTAATCATGGAAACATACCAGAAACTATTTAAAAGGAAAAAAATGTGTAGATAGTGCATTGACCAAAAATCTATACGTGATAGATAAAAATTAGTTTCATTTTCAATGTCAGCACACTGAAAAAACATATGTATCAACTAAAATCATCAAATGAAAATTTCCAAACATTTTTGACAGACATCTTCTTTTATTAGTATCAATAAAGCTGTACACAAATTGGCGTAATATCTAAGAAACAAGCAATTAAAAAAAGTTCAACCGTGGCTGTTAAAAAAAGTTTAACCAATGTTAAATCTCAAAAACTTTATAAGTTCAACGGAAATGACATTAGAAATGACCTCAGTATTTTAAATGAATTGAATTTTACATGAATTAAAATTTTTTGAATGACCTTAGTATTTTAAATAGGCAATATCCTTTTAAGAGGCACCTTACACTTTTGAGTATTAGATACTGGCTCAACTTCTAGGAGTTGCTTGTATAATGAGAAACAGCAATCTGTCTAAAATATAAAACTGCTAATTTTTGTAGATCTACGATGTGCGGTGTATAATAAGCTCATTACGGTAAAAACATATGCACATAGAGACGTACGGTTATCTTGTTTTATTAATATCGATATGTTTTTCCTTTGTTTTACATAATTAGTATTCATTAGAAATAATTTTGGTAAACTTTTGTGTATAATTCTTAAACAGGGACACACAAAACAATTTGAATTTATACTACACAGATTTTTTATAGTTTATTTTACCTCAGAGTATTTTATAATATTACAGTAAATATTTCTTGAAATGTATTTTCAGATATATTCATTTTTCGGTTACATATACACTTAGTATTTTATATGGTGCATGTAATTAACTGTTATTCTGATATAAGATGGCACAAAATAATTTGAATGCAAAAGTACCTCATGACGATAAATATTTGAAATACTTATTCGTAATGCTAAAAATTTATAAGCAAAACTAAATTTCTTTAATAGTACAAAAATCTGAAGATGACATAAGCACTAACCAATATGTTTGTTTACAACTTTTCTTTGATCGTGCCAAAGTATAAAGATTACATATTTTTTATTTTTTCATTGGAAACTGTTTCATAATCTATTCGCGAAGCATGATTTTTATTTATTTTGTTTTTCTCTAAAAAATTTTTTTAAATATTTATTTATGTCTTGTTTGGCAATATTTATGTGTATGTAAGTACATTTTAGCAACTTTTTTTATGACAACATAGGAAGCGTTAATAAAATAAATAAAGGGAACCGAAATTTTTCTTTGCCTAAGGACGACATGTACCCTTGTGCCGGCCCTGCTCTTAGCCAAGATTTAGAGTTAAAATTCATATACTGCACATTCAATCAGACATTCGGAAGTAGTCAAAACTAAAATATAGGAAATACTGAGAGACAATTAAAAAATATAGGAAAAATAGGAGGTTTCATAAATATATAGGAAATACAGGAAATATAGGAGCGCTGCGAGGCCTGCTACTGGCTGATGTGACTTTTAATGCCAGATCCAGTAGTGGACACAATTCTGTTATCTAGCAATTTTAGATTTGAATTTTAAAGCAAAAATTCAAAGGGGTCCACTATTGGAACAAAAAAGGGTCCACTACTAGGTTTCTAGTGTGTCCACTACTGGCTCGTTTTAAGCTCTTCAGATTTTTGACTTTTTACATATATAAATGCTACAATTAGCAATTTTCATAATACAGTTGTGTTAAGAAAGAGTTAGTAAAGGTCTGAAATATTAATTATTTTTCTAAACTCTAAAATTTAGGAAATTACACAAAAAAAATAGCCGGAAAATGTCCTTAAAGTGTCCACTACTGGTGCGTTTACCTTATATGTATAACTCTGAAGGCTGAAGTATTAACGAACTTATGGGAGGAGCTCTGGGCCCACAACTCCAGTTCAAAATTTGTTTCAAATGTTAACTCACTTCCTATCACGCGATTGAGCTAAGATTTTACATACATGTATAACTTCGACGAAAATACATGCTTAAGTAGTAACGGATTTAGGGGTGGTGTCTGGGGCCTGGGGCATGAGCCCCTAAATCCAAATCAAATGTTGTTTCGAATTTTAATTCACCTCCTATCGTCCGACTGCGCTGAAATTTTGCATACATATATAACTCCGATGGTAATACAAGCTTGAGAAGTGGGACCCTGGGCTATATATGTATAAATTGCCGATTGCCCTAAACTAAATGAAATAAACATTTTTTTTTTTTTGTATGCATAAAAGCATGTTTTGTGTAGAATATGGCATAAATTCATTCAAATTTCATTTACAGGGCTATCCAAAAGAAATAGAATATAGTCGGACTATTCTTGTAAATTTCTGAAAGTGCATGTCATGTTGTATTGTTTGTTATTAATATAGAACTATACATAAGTACACAATGTTGTGTGTACATAATTTATGAAAGAATTATAAGTCTACTAACAATTAAGCAAAATCATTATTTTCTATTGAATGTGATTGGTAAAAGGGCTTTGTTATATTGCACCATGTCCAGGAAAACTGCTCAGGAATAAAAATAAATTTCTCATACCCAGAAAGTAAAGAAAGCATTATTTTTTTGAGTTATATTTTCAGTGTTTGTTTTTTGTATAATTGCGCTTTCTGAGGTTCCCTGAATACTAAATTAAAGTTTTTAACGGCTGGTCCTTGTCTACGTCTGTTATCAGAGTAAATTAAAAAGAAATTATTGCAGGCAATTAAATCTTATGTTTTGAAGTTTACATTAGATTGCTACTTGAAATTTTGATTTAGATTAATAAATTACAAGGAGTGATGCAGGTTAAAATTTTCTAAATTATTTGGAATAAACATTTAAAGTTTTACAGCCTTGAATTCTATATAAATATAGATGCTATATTTAAACGGAGAGTAGCATACATACGTATGTGTTAAATAAAATTAGTCCTATAATTAAGTTGAATTATTTTCAACGTAGGTTTATATGCAGTACTTGTAATCTTATTCCTTAATCTGCAGCCCACCAGCGGCCGAGCGGTTCTGCGCTCAAAGCTGGTAGACGTGAGGTGCCGGGTTCGATCCCCGGTCGCGCTCGTCGACCTAGCCGTTCGGAGTTTTCCGTGGTTTCCTCCGAAACTTGCGTAAATACGGGCGAGGACCCCTTAGAAAGACCTCCACGGAAGGCACTCCCCCTCAGGCCTAGGACCCCAGTGTTGTCAATCGGCCTTAATCCCAGGGGTGGCGCCAGCTAGGGGGCCGGGGGGGCACAGGCCCCCCCTTTGGGGAGACTGTGACCCCCCATCGGGGCATACTCCTAAAATCTCTCGGGGGAAAAAATACAAAATTTTCAGATTTTCTACTTTTGACAGCATTTTCTTTCCTTGTAAAATTTGGGGCATTCCAGTTTTTCCATTCTATATTCAATAGAAGAAAGTATTAGATTCGTAAAAATTTTTCAGCTTCCAGTTTTCCATGAATATACACGCTTTGAGAGATCCAGAACACGTTTTGAGCACGATATTTTTAGAAAATGTGTGTCTGTGGCACGATGGTCTCCAAACCACGAGGAGTACTAACAAATGTAATGGTACAAATATTAACTCTAATATTATTGACAGTATTCCAGTTTTTGATAAATACTTATATAATAAACTCTCTTTATGTAGTGTCCCCCTGTCGGGGAGGTGGTGTCCCCCCGTCGGGGAATTTCTGGTGCCACTACTGCTTAATCCCTAACACCAACACACCTTAATCTGCAATCTATCGTTATAACATTAAAATATATAGTAAGAGAAAGTCGTGTGGAGTGCCGTACCAAATAATTTTTATTTTAAATAAAGCAATTTTTAAACTACATGATGAATTATATTCGTTTAAATTAGTATACTATGTAATTTGTATTAGGAGCATTAGTTTAAAGATATTGATGAATATTTTTAACCGCAGTTTCCAATAATAGAAAATTAGACAAGACATTACTCAAAATATTTAGTATTTCATCAAGTGCATTTTAACAATTCATTAAGCTCGTTCAAATATACCTAAATAATAATCTCCACTTCAACGATAACTTAAATTAGTTTTTTTTTTTTTTTTTTTTTTTTGAGAATCACTACAGGGATTTTTTTAAAAATCTGATCATATTTTCTGCTGTTAAAGCAATATTTGACTGTTATATTTTAATTATGATTTTTTTTTTTTTTTTTCACTTTTACTTTTACTTTTTTTTTTATTATACATCACTAGTAGAATTTATTTTTAAAATTAAACAAATATGAGTACGGTAATTATGCACTGATATGCCGAAGCGACAATATTGTAAAATGGTTTTTATCGGCCAGATATGTTGAAGAATCGTTTGAAAATAATTTTAAAAACATTGTTTCAGTACTTCCAAAGTATTCTGCCATCCATAAAACAGGTTTTTTTTTTTTTTTTTTTTTGAGAATCACTGCAGGGATTCTTTTTAAATCTGATCATATTTTCTGCTGTTAAAGCAATATTTGACTGTTATATTTTAATTATGATTTTTTTTTTTTTTTTTTTTTTAATTATTATTATACATCACTAGTAGAATTTATTATAAAAATTAAACAAATATAAGTACGGTAATTATGCACTGATATGCCGAAGCGAGAAGATTGTAAAATGGTTTTTATTGGCCAGATATGTTGAAGAATCGTTTGAAAATAATTTTAAAAACATTGTTTCAGTACTTCCAAGGTATTCTGCCATCCATAAAACAGGTTTTTTTTTTTTTTTTTTTTTTTTTTTGAGAATCACTGCAGGGATTTTTTAAAAATCTGATCGTACTTTCTGCTGTTAAAGCAATATTTGACTGTTACATTTTAATTATGATTTTTTTTTTTTTTTTTAAGGACTGAGGGCCTATTAGTCTCAATCTGTAATTTTTGCGTTGTCGATTTCGATAGTTGGACATTTGTCGAAATCTAAAATTTATCGAAAATATAATTGAATAATTTGAAAGCGATGTTATAATTTGAAAAAAGAAAAAAAAAAAAAAAAAAAAAACTAATAGTCCTCCGTCCTAAACTAAATTCTGCTTTTGCCAGAATTTCATCAAAAGCTTTTATTATTATTATTATTATTGAAAGAAAAACAAAAGAAAATTAATAATAATCAGTATCGTTACAAGCGATATCGAAAAAGTTTTTTTTTTTTTTTTTTTTTTTTTTTTTATAATTTTGAATTAGGAAATAAAAAGTGCGCGTTAAATAATATGAAATAAAAATAAAAAAATTAATTTAATGATTTAATGTTTTTGTTTTTCGGGGGCTGCTCATGCATATAAAAAATGCGTATTAAAACGAGTCGAAGAAGGAAGCGAAATAAGTATTGAGTTATATTACGATAAATACGATATATAATATGATAGGATATATTAGACCTATCGTCCAGGGTTAGTAGGCATTTTCGTTGAAAGAAATAGTTTGTTCGTTCGGTGCTTAGAGGATCGGTGCAACTTGCACATTAGTCCCGTGAGGTACAACTTTCACATTAGTCCCTTGAGGTACAACTTTCACTTTTGGCCCGTCAGGTACAACTTGCACATTAGTCCCCTTTAAATATAGTGACCAGCGAAGCTGGCAAAGCATTCGTTGATACGCTACCTCAATTGATTTTAATTTAAAGTATTTTTATTTTAATTTTTTATTTTAATTTTTTTTTTACTTTTAATTTTTTTTTTTTTTTTTTTAAACAAATATGAGTACGGTAATTATGTACTGATATGCCGAAGCGACAAGATTGTAAAATGGTTTTTATTAGCCAGATATGTTGAAGAATCGTTTGAAAAAACATTGTTTCAGTACTTCCAAAGTATTCTACCATCCATAAAATAGGCTTTAAAAAAAAAAAAAAAAAAATCACTGCAGGGATTCTTTTTAAATCTGATCATATTTTCTGCTGTTAAAGCAATATTTGACTGTTATATTTTATTGAAATTTTTTATTTTTCGGACTGAGTGAAAATAATGCTTGGACCGGGAGTCGAACCAGTCGGAAAAATAAAAAATTTCAATAAAATATGATTTTCTTCCACAGTTGATTGTGTGATTTTAATAAAAAATTGTTATATTTTAATTGTGATTTATTTATTTATTTTTTTTGCTTTTGCTTTTACTTTTACTTTTACTGCAGGGATTCTTTTTAAATCTGATCATATTTTCTGCTGTTAAAGCAATATTTGACTGTTATATTTTATTGAAATTTTTTATTTTAATAAAAAATTGTTAAATTTTATTTATTATTATTATTATTATTATTATTATTATACTTTTACTTTTTTTTTTTTTTTTTTTTATAAATAGTAGAGACTAGTAGAAATAGACTAGTAGAATTTATTATAAAAATTAAACAAATATAAGTACGGTAATTATGCACTGATATGCCGAAGCGAGAAGATTGTAAAATGGTTTTTATTGGCCAGATATGTTGAAGAATCGTTTGAAAATAATTTTAAAAACATTGTTTCAGTACTTCCAAAGTATTCTGCCATCCATAAAACAGTTTTTTTTTTTTGAGAATCACTGCAGAGATTCTTTTTAAATCTGATCATATTTTCTGCTGAGAAAGCAATATTTGACTGTTATATTTTAATTCTGTTCTTTTTTTTTTTTTTTTTTTTTTTTTTTGTTATTATACATCACTAGTAGAATTTATTATAAAAATTAAACAAATATAAGTACGGTAATTATGCACTGATATGCGGAAGCGACAAGATTGTAAAATGTTTTTTATTGGCGAGATATGTTGAAGAATCGTTTGAAAATAATTTCAAAAACATTGTTTCAATACTTCTAAAGTATTCTGCCAATAACATAATGTTTAATCCATAAAACAGGCCTTTTTTTTTTTTTTTTTTTTTTTTTAAGTAGATTAAACATTTTTTTTTTTTTTTTTTTTGTCATTTTGGGCATATATAATTTTTACAGTTGACCAATTATATAAAATTATTATCATAGACTAATTAGAATTAAGTGATTTTAATAACTTAGAGTGGGAGACCATAGAGCGTAAACTTGCATGGCAGAGATAAACTGAAGCTCAGATTCATCCTTAATTCCTGCCAAAGTGCCAAACCTCTTATTGCAGTCAGATTAAAAAAAAAAAAAAAGAGAGAGAGAAAATGGTTGTAATCATGTTACGTATAAACTCATAATTTTTTTTTTTCATTTCATCCAACGGTTCTTAGTAAAAGCCAACTTTCGCCTAAATAATTTGGTGGGAACACGGAAGTTCTTAGTTTTACAGTATTGTACCATACTGTAAACTAAGAATGTGCCATAAGGGTGGCAAACTGCATTTATTTGAAAGATGAAAGGTAGGTAGATAGGTTGGGTTTAAAGTCACTCTAGTACTACGCTATGGGTAATCGGCAACGGTCTAGACGCACTCCTAGGTGATATCCGGCGAAAGATGAAAGGAAACCGAATTATCAAAAAGACATTACATGCTATTATAGATCTGCATTACGAAAGAATAATACATGAATAAAGATTTCAAGGTAGTTACAATTAAAACTAGTATGTTGTGGCCACCACAAGACTTTCTTCTATATTTTCCTATATACATATTCAATCAGTAACAATATTAAAAAAAAAAAAAAAAAAAAAAAAAAAAAACGATTTTTTTTTTTTTTTTTTTTTGTTAAAAGTAATACATATTCAACCAGTAACAATATTAAAAAAAAAAAAAAAAAAAAAAAGATTTTTTTTTTTTTTTTTTTTTTTTTTTTTGTTAAAAGTAAAAAAAATCGATAACTTTGTTTTAAATTATCACAGATTTATAGTTCAACCATTCGTTTTAAAGGTATTGACGAGATCTTTCGAAAGATACCCATCTTGAAAATTTACCCCCCCCCCGGGGGGGGGGAACCGGTGCCCCCACATGCACAAAATTTTTTTCGTAGTTAACTACTACTATTATCAATAATTCATATTAATTTTACAATCACAAGTTTAAAATAACGCTCATTATGTACATTTATACGAAATTTTGTCCTATATTGCCATGTTAAAAATTTAGAAAAAATGCGATCACAGCGCCACCTGTTGAGCTATTGATCCCTAAATGTAATCAGCACCAAATTATGTCTGGGACCAACTAAATACCAAGTTTGGTTAAGTTTTGTTAAAAAAAGAAAAATAAAATAATAATAATACCATTTTTTTCTAAGTTTTTATTGTTAAAAGTAAAAAAAAATCGATAACTTTGTTTTAAATTATCACAGATTTATAGTTCAACCATTCGTTTTAAAGGTATTGATGAGACCTTTCGAAAGATACCCATCTTGAAAATTTACTCCCCTCGAGGGGGGACTTCCCCCCCAGGGGGGGTGGCGAGGCTCCTACACGTACAAAAAATTTTTCCCAGTTGACTATCTCTATTATAAATAATTATTGTAAATTTCATAATGATTACTAAAAAATAATTCTCTTTAAGCACATTTATACAAAATTTTGTCCTATATCACCATGTTAAAAATTTAGAAAAAGCGGGATGGCAACGCAACCTGTAAGACAATTTTTACCAAAAGTTGATAGGCACTAATTTATATGAAGGTGCAACTACATACCAATTTGTATAAAATTCTGTGCAGTAGTTCCTGAGATACAGTTGCCACAAAATTTTGTCACACACACACACACACACACAGACAGACAGACAGACAGACAGACAGACAGACAGACATTTTCTAAAAATAGTCAAATCGTATTCTACAGCTCTCAAAACGTGTAAATCCATCAAAAACCCGAGGTCGGAAATTTTTACGAATCCAATACTTTCTCTATATTACATATAGAAGAAAGTAAAAAGATACTTAGGTGGGAAGAGCTGAGGATATAAAAATTTAAAGATAGTATGTGAATTTAAGTTATAATTGAGAGATCATAAAAATGTTTCGTTACATTGATTTTTTTTTTTTTTCTATGATTATATATTTTTTTAGAATATGTGATAATTGACATCATAAAGATAAAATGCAGATCTTTTCTGAGCAAGAAATGAAAAGAAAAATTTTAAATCCTATAAATTTTTTATGGGATCGTCGAAGTTTAAAAAAAAAATTCAAGCAAGTTTCAAACAAACAAAAAAAAAAAAAAAAAAAAAGAAAGAAAGAAAGAAAGAAAGAAAGAATAAAACTAGTTTAGATTCTAGCACTAAATCAAAAGTTACATATTTAGCACATTATTATGTATGTATGCGGGAACGCACACAAAAATAAATACATATCCGAATTGAATAACCTCTCTCTTTTTAAAATTGGTTTAAAAAAAGTTTCCAAAAAAGGCAACACTACTGCTTTAATACCATTTGAGAGGGGGAATCATGACAGGAAGAATTGAATAAAACCTTTTGTCTGTCACCAACTATTTTTACCTACCACAACAACAAATATTTCCTACAGCTGATAAAAGCAAAAAAATTACTTTTATTTGTTTGTAAAACTATGCATGATATACAGTCGTAAGAAAGAGGGAGTATTTATTCAAAACTATTACGAACAATGAATAAGTGAAACTTCACAACCACGCCGAAAATGAATATTATCTTCATTTCTGTTGAGAAGATTGAGGTCTAGTCGTCACGACAGCGTGTCGGAGCATCTTTTGTGAGTTTGTAGATGCCTTTTGCCAAAAATGCTTCTGCTCCGCATTCTAACTGTAGGCGTGACGCGAGCTTCGGAATACTGTGGCCAACTACCTACCATCAGATGGATTCCATATTTTGAGAGATAAAAGTGAAGTACTAAAAGTCGGAGAAAGGATTCGAGGTTTTTAAAGAGGACAATGTCGAATTTGCTCCTGGGAGTAAGTTTTTAGTTTTTGTTAATTTTTCTATTCTTCAGTTTACGTCGAATATAAAGTTTAAAGGGAGTGAGAAAATTTATCTATTTTTTCGAAATTCCTAAAATAATAATACTTATAATAATATTAAAAACAATTTTTATATTTCATATCAAATTTCACTCTTAAAAGAGCTGATGCTTGTATTATGATTTATATTAAAATCTCATTATTATTTTTATTACAGAATCTATTTGAAACTATTACAGAGATGCCACAGGCAACATTTTAGGTTATTTTTGTACCATTATTTCCAAATAATAAAATTTATAATATGTTTTCGCAGGTATATCAGTACAGTGCTTGCATAAATTTATTATAAATTTTATGTTATGGAAATAGTGGTACAAAAATAATAATAATAAAATGTCGCCTGTGGCAGCTATGTGTTAGCAGAAATCAGCACTGTTAAGAGCGTATACCTAACTTCGCGAAAAACAAAAACAAATTTATTTTATAGGGAAAAACGTTTTCACAACTATTCATTCCCAAATGTATTTCTTTAAATTTCATTTTCACACTCAGAAAATTCATAACCGTTAAATTAGTGCTTGTTTTTACCAAAAATTGATTTTCCAAAACATTCCCATTTTATTTTCAAGCTGAAAAATGTAAAAAATTCAATTACTTAATATTTCGTTTCTTTTAACTCAAAAATTAAATATTAAATAACAATAATAATAATAAGTTTTTAAAAAACGAGTACTAATTTAACGGTCATGAATATTCTGAATATGAAAATGGAATTTAAAAAATACATTAAGTAATGAGTAATTGTAGAAACAAATTCCCCCACAGAATAACATGGGTTTTTGCAGTCATTATCAAATGTATTTTATTTTTTAAATTCCATTTTCATATTCAGATAATTCACAAATGTGATGTTTGCTTTCTGAAAAACAGATTTTTTAACTTTTTAATATTTCATTTTAAAGTTATAAAGCGCGAAAAACGAACCAAGTACAATTTTTGCAAAACAAGAATAATTTTAACGATTATGAATTTTCTGAATGTAGAGATGGAATTAAAATAAATATATAAATAAAAAATCTGTACACTAGACCTGTTTTATATATGAAGTTTCGCCTTCTATCTTTATTAGATTTGGAGACGTGATAGGAAGTCAGAAGATTTCCCATGCACATATCATACATATGCACTGTACGTGTACACGCTTACACACTCACCAATGGCCAAAACCCAAATTTTTTGAACTCATGAGACCTTAAAATATGTAAATCAGGTGAAAAGTCGATATCTAAATATTTGACGAAATACAATACTTCCATTACCTACACCGTCATCGGGTAATAAGATACTTGTATAAGAAATTTTTTCCATAGAATAACATGGAAATTAGCTGTCCTCAACGATATATAAAAAGTTCTCGTAATCCTTATACTGTCTGTAAAACTTAAAAGCTAAGGCTCAAAACTTTTGTTTCTTATATATATTGTGACCATCACAAAACTTTCTTCTGTATTTTTCTATACAAATTCACTCAGTACAAATAATTTATTAAAACTATTTTTCAAGATAAATGCAGACAGTTTTTATCACAGAGAAGTATAACACTGAATGCCCAACGAAAGTCAATTCTATGTTCTCTACTAACGGTAGCTTAAAAAAATATTTTTATTTATTACTTTCTTCTATATTCAATAGAAGAAAGTATTAGATTCGTAAAAATTTTCGACCTCGGGTTTTTGATGGATTTACACGTTTTGAGAGCTGTAGAACACGATTTGACCATCTTTAGAAAATGTCTGTCTGTCTGTGTGTGTGTGTGTGTGACAAAATTTTGTGGCAACCGTATCTCAGGAACTACTGCAAAGACTTTTATACAAATTGGTATGTAGTTGCACCTTGACATAAATTAGTGCCTATCAACTTTTGGTAAAAATTGTCTTACAGGTTGTGTTGCCATCCCGCTTTTTCTAAATTTTTAACATGGTGGTATAGGACAAAATTTTGTATAAATGTTCATAAAGAGAATTATTTTTTAATAATCATTATGAAATTTACAAGAATTATTTATAATAGAGATGGTATACTGCGAAAATTTTTTTGTATGTGTAGGAGCCTAGCCTCCCCCCCCCCCCCTGGGGGGGGGAAGTTCCCCCTCGAGGGGAGTAAATTTTCATGACGGGTATCTTTCAAAAGAGCTCGCCAATACCTTTAAAACGAATGGTTGAACCATAGATCTGCAATCATTTAAAATAAAGTTATGGATTTTTTTCATTTTTAACAATTTTTTTTTTTTTTTTTTTTTAATGTAATATTGACAATAAAATTGACTTTTTTTTTTTTTGGATATTTAGTGTTATACTACTTCTCTAATATGGAAATCATCTGTATTATCGTGGAAGATAGTTTTTTTAAATAATAATTTTAATAAATCATTTTTATTGAGTGAATTTGTATGGGAAAATATAGAAGAAAGTCATGTGGTGGCCACAACATACTAGTTTTTATTTTATTTTTATTTTTTTCCTAAATCACTTTTTTGTTAAAAATTGGAAAAAAAAAGATAACATTTCTGTAAATTATCATAGATTATAGGACACAACCATTCTTTTTCAAGGTATTGACGAGTTCTTTTGAAAGATACCCATGCTGCAAATTTGCCCGCAGGGGGGAACGTGTTGCTCCCACTTTTCAAAAAAAAAAAAAAAAAAAATTCATAGTTGATTATTACTATTGTAAATAATTCTTTTCAATTTCATAATGATTCGTTAAAAATAATTATCATTGTGCACATTTATATTAAATTTTGTTCTGTACCGCCATGTTTCGAAAAGGCAAAATGGCAACGTCGTCTGTTGTATGATTTTCACAAGTTGAGAGGCACTAATTTATGTCAAGGTGCAATTACATATCAATTTGTTTGAAATTATGTGCGATAGTTCACGAGAGAAAAAAATGTTCAAAAATTCAGAAGGAAAGAATTGTATATTTTGGTAATACGCTGGAAAATTTGCAAAAAATTTGCGAATAAAATAATAAGATTTTCCGAATACTCTGGCAATTTTAATTCATAACTTTAATTCAATACTTATCTAAATATGACAAACGGGTCTGAATAGTATTACAAAGTTTCTTTCAACATAATGTATGTATTTAAGCTTAATACCTTTAAGTAGAACAAATATTACAACTACAGTCTTTTATTTTCGACCTTCGATTTTCGATGAATTTAGACTTTTGATATGTTCTGCTTATTTATTGAAATTTTATTTTTCCGACTGAGTGAAAAATAATGCCTGGACTGGGAGTCGAACCCCGGATCTTTGACTTACAAGGTCAAGGCTCAACCAATTGAGCTATCCAGGCCGACAACCGGTCGGCATTACTCACCCACACAACCTTTAGGCAGAAACATCTGGTCTATCATGTAGATAGCTCGACAGAAATAAGCCGCAGGTAAGCTTTGACCTTGTAAGTCAAAGATCCGGGGTTCGACTCCCGGTCCAGGCATTATTTTCACTCAGTCGGAAAAATAAAATTTCAATAAATATGATTTTCTTCCAATCAGTTGATTGTGTGATTTTAATATAAAATTGTGTTCTGCTTATTATTTGACCATTTTTAGGTAACTCAAACACGTCTTTGTGTTGTGTATGAGTGTATATCAAAAATTTTGTGGGTACTGTATCTTAATAATCAATAAACGAAATTTAACAAAACTTAATATTCAGTTGGACCTTAACCTAAATTGGTGCTGATTACATTTGGGCATTAATCGCTCAACAGGTGATGCTGTCATTCCATTTTTGTTTTTCCCCCATAATTTTTAATATGGTAGTATAGAACAAAATTTCATATAAATGTATGTTTATTTAAATTATTTTTAACAAATGATTGTGACATTAATAAGAATTATTGACCGTAATAATAATAGCAAACTAAAAAATAATTGTGAGTAACTAGAAGAATCGCTTCCGCTGCGGGATATGTGTATTTTCAATATGAGTATCTTCCAAAAGAACTTGCCAATACCTTTAAAACGAATGATTAAACCAGAGATAAATAAGTTAAAACAAATTTAATTAATTTTTCTGTTTAATTTACAAAAAAAAAAAAAAAAAAAAAAAAAAAATCCTGTTATTTACTGTCGATAAATTTTAATTTATCAATTTTCATCAAAAAAAAAAAAAAAAAGAGGTCGTAACATACTAGTTTCTATACAATTATCTTTAGAAAAATTCTTTTATTCGTTCTGATTCTCATTCATTGATGCTATTTTGACGCGATATTCTAAAGCAGAATTGCTCGTGCCTGAATTCTAACCACTTTGAAATCAAGGTATAATTATTAAGAAAATGTATCCACTAAGATAATAAATGCAGCCGATATTTTTCTTTCTCCCATTTCATTTTAATAATTTATTATTTCAAATATATTATAGGGTAATTTTAATCGACGTATTACAGCGCATTTTTCGCCCCAATGACAAAAAAAAAAAAAAAAAAAAAAAAAAAAAAATCTAGAATGACTCCTTTTGATTTTCCCAGCATCAAGTAATTAACGGTTGTATAAATAAATTAAAGTAAGACAAGTTGAAAATAAACAAAAGTGAAAATTATAGTAGGTGTGACGGTGACTTATAACATGTATAAAACTTTAAAACTCAATCGAATAAGGAATTTAGACACTGTCGTATTTTAAATAATTCGAACCCATCGGCTATAATGATTTAAAAAAAAAAAAAATCTAGAATGACTCCTTTTGATTTTCCCAACATTAAGTAATTAACGGTTGTATAAATAAATTAAAGTAAGACAAGTTGAAAATAAACAAAAGTGAAAATTATAGTAGGTGTGACGGTGACTTATAACATGTATAAAACTTTAAAACTCAATCGAATAAGGAATTTAGACACTGTCGTATTTTAAATAATTCGAACCCATCGGCTATAATGATTAAAAAAAAAAAAAAAAAAAAAAAAAAAATCTAGAATGACTCCTTTTGATTTTCCCAACATTAAGTAATTAACGGTTGTGTAAATAAATTAAAGTAAGACAAGTTGAAAATAAACAAAGGTGAAAATTATAATAGGTGTGACGGTGACTTATAACATGTGTCAAACTTTAAAACTCAATCGAATAAGGCATTTAGACACTGTCGTATTTTAAATAATTGGAACCCATCGGCTATAATGATTAAAAAAAAAAATATATATATATTTGCGTCCCTGTAAAAAACACTATAAGTGTTAGATTCATCAAAATCTAAACAGTTCGTGCTACGGTCACCTATAATATACGTACCAACTTTCAGAACATTCATACCAAGCTTTTAGATGGTATCATGTTCATTCCCACACATATACACACATGCATCATCATCGTAAAAATAGCAAAAATTAATTCAGCATACCTCAAAGCGTATAGATACACCAAAATATCAAAGTCGAAGTTTTTCATGATTACAATACTTTTCTCACATATGTATGTTCGGAAAGTAAAAATAATTATAATACATGTCGAAATATTTTCTCATTGCATTCAAAATCTTAAAAATGCATTCGGATAGAAATCAATGAAAAGTTTTTTGACCTATTTCTTTAAGAATGGTCAAGTGGTTTTATTTACACGTTTTTATGTAGCTGTTTTTATTGGAGGTAAAAGAGAAAATTTTAATATAAATGAGGTAGTAAAATATTTCATAAGAATGAAGGCATGACAATACCTTATGAAACTGGGTAAATGAATAAATTTACATGATGATTTAATGACTTATTTAAGTTTCAACGAATAAAAAAGCTGATATTTTCTTTTTAAAAAAAGCCAGAATTTTTTTTTAATCAAATGTAACCAGCTTCATTTCCTTTTAAATTGTAACACTCTTATTCAGAAATATCTTTTGAGCTTGATTCTTTCAGTCCTTTTTAATACTTTCCAGTTAAGTTGAAAGGTGTTTACGACTTCGGTTTGTCTGTCTGCAGTCTAATTCACGTAAATATTTATAGAATTTCTTGAGATTGATATATGTCATTCATGTTCATCATGGGATGTTGCTTCTTGAAAATGGAGTAAAAACCGACACTGGTTTGTGTACAGGGACACCCGAAAGAGTTCCAAAACATTGCGCCATGAGAAGTATTTTTATAAATCACATTTTAATAGCTTTATTTTGCACAGATCATAATGAAATTGACATTTATTATTCATATGCACAAAAAGTGTCTTCTATAGACTATATACATTATGATTAGCATTAAGAATTACAGGGCCGCTCAAAAATATTCAGATACATTAAGAGCTCTAATTGGAAACTGCTATTGCTGCAATAGCATTTTCATTTTTATTAAACGTTTTAACACTTTCTAACAAAGTTTAACAGTAATTATGTTTTGAATTAGTCTACCTATCTGTCTCTGTGTCCGTTTGACTGTTTGTCTTTAGCGCCCGTAACTACATTCAGAATTTCTTGAAAATAATATATATTATTCAAGTTTACTATGGCGTGTCTCCTATTTAAAAAGGTATAAATAGTACAACTAGTTTGTATGCAGGGACACTTAAGAAAATACCAATGTATTGCGCTCTATAAGAGGTATTTTAGAAAATCATATTGTTCTTTATACTGCAGAAATTATAGTAATATTGACATTTAATATTCGCATGCTGAAAAAAATAAGAGAGACAGAAAAAATAAAAGGGAAGAAAGAGCTTCAAAATCAAAAAAATATCTTTTCTGATAGTTCGAAAATTTATAAGAACAATAAACTTGATATTACAAACTTAATATTATAGCTTTAACAATTTTTCTAATCTAACACTATTTTGAAAAAAAATTTTCATATATATGTTTTCTCTCTCTCGTAAGGAAGGAAAATTGGAATAGTATAAAACAGAAAATCTATAGGTTTTCTCTGGGGCAGATAGGATTTGTATGGCTGCAAAAATAAATGTAATGTTTCGAGTCGAAAAAACACAAGACCCTTCGTCAGGCGCACAAAGTAGGCACGAGTGCTGCAATCAAAGCGGCAACGCAATTTGCCTGCTAGTAAAAGATAAAGGAATTGGTAGATTTGAACAAGGTTTGTGAAAAAACTATTCTAGTGAAGGTTGAGGGTGGGTGAAGAAAACAAGAACGAAAAGTCATGCAGTACGCATTGATTATTAACTCTTTCCAACTGTACGTACTTGTTGTATCATATAATTTTCAATATTCTTTGCCTACGTTATTACGCAATAGACAGACATAAACACTGAAGAGTATACAGATAGACTAATTGAATTTAAAATCACTCTTATGCATTGTTAGAAAGTGTTAAAAAGGCTGAACACGAAAGAAAATGCAGCTGTCATATTATAATTTCAGCCCTTAATGTATCTGAATATTTTAGTGTAGACCTGTAAATCTGAAGGTTGATCATATTATATTCTATACAAAACATTATGTTAGAATATTAACAATTACATACAATCACATCTTTATGATTTTTACAGTGGAAAGTTATTTAAATGTGATTTTTAAAAATGTCTGTCCTAAAACGCAATGTATCAGCATTTTTTTTTTTTTTTTTTTTTTTTTTTTTTGTCCCTGTACATAAACTAGTTGTACAGGACCTATTAATGTCACTTTAAATAGGGTACGTTCCATAATGAACTTCACTATATAACATTTTTTTTAAATTCTGAAAATATTTACGGACGCAGGGGGCGGGAGACAGACGGATAGAAATATAGACAATTGGACAGACAGATACACAAATTGAAATCATATTCACGCTTAAAAATTGTTAGAAAGTGCTAAAAACGCTTAATGTAAACGAATGTACAATTCCAGCAAATTTTTATTAATAGTTCTTAATGTAACTGAATATTTTCGTGTGGCCATGTAAACCAATTGCTAATTATACTATACTCAATAAAAAGCATTCTTTTGTGTATATGAATAACATATTTCAATTTCATTTAGCTTTATGCAGAGTAAAGTTATTAAAATTTTGTTTATAGAAATACCTCTTACAGAACGCAATGCTTTGGAATACTTCCGAGTGTCCCTGTACACAAACCATCGGTGGTATTTAAACATTTTACATAGGAAACATCCGATAGTGAACACGAATAACATATATCAATTTTATTAAGATTCGTGCACAGTAAAGGTAGTAAAATACGTTTTACAGAAATACCTCACTTAAAACACAATGCTTTGGAATAATTTTGGGTTTCCCTGTACACATACCGGCAAAGGTATTCACTCCATTTTCAATTGGAAATATCGACTAGTAAACTTCAATAACATATATCAGTTTCAAGAAATTCCATAAGTATTTATGGGAGTTAGAGCATGTACAGACAGACGGACAGACGAACAGTCAGACAGATACACAAATTGAAATCATATTCACACTTAAAAATTGTTAGAAAGTGCAATTCCAGCAATTTTTTATTAATATCTCTTAAAGAAACTAAATATTTTTGTAGGGCCCTGTAAAGCTAATGCTTATCATTCTATATTCTATAGAAAGTATTATTTTGTGCAAATGAATAACATATTTCATTGCTTTGTGAAAAGTAAAGTTATTAAAATTTGGTTTGTAAAAATACTTCTCATGGAATGCAATGCTTTGGAATACTTTCGAGTGTCCCTGTACACCAACCAGTGCTGGTATTTACTCAATTTTACATAATAAACATTCGATAGTGAACTTGAATAACATATTTCAATTTCATTAAGATTTGCAAACTGTAAAGATATTAAAATACGGTTTATAGAAATACTTCCCATAAAACACAATGCTCTGGAAAACTTTCGGGTGTCCCTGTACACAAACCAGCTGAGGTAGTCACTCTATTTTCACTAGAGAAGACCCGGTAGTGAACTGCAGTAACATATATCAGTTTCAAGAAATTTCATAAGTATTTATGGGAGTCAGAGCGTGGTCAGACAGACAGGCAGACAGACGAGCAGACGAACAGACCGACAGATACACAAATTAAAATCGTATTCACACTTTGAAATTTTTAGAAAGTGTTAAAGACATTTAATGTGAAAGAAAGTGCAATTCTAGCAAATTTTTATTAATATTTCTTTGAATGTTTTTGTGTAGTCCTGTAATTCTAATACTAATCATACTATATTTTATAGAAAGCATTTTTTTGTGCATATGTATAAAATATTTCAATTTCATTAAGATTTGAAAACTTATTAAAACTTGGTTTATAGAAATACCTCTCATAGAACGCAATGCTTTGGAATACTTTCGAGTGTCGCTGTACACAAACCAGTACTGGTATTTACTCCATTTTACATAAGAAACATCCGATAGTGAACTTGAATAATATATTTAAATTTCATTAAGATTTGTGTTCAGTAAAGGTATCAAAACATGTTTTACAGAAATACCTCTCATAGAACACAATGCTTTGGAGAATACTTTCGGGTGTCCCTGTACACAAACCAGTGCTGGTATTTACTCCATTTTACATAAAAAACATCCTATAATGAACTTGAATAACATATATCCGTTTCAAGGAATTCCACAAATATTTACGGGAGTTAGAGCACGGTCAGACAGACAGACAAACCGAAGACATTAACACTTTTCCACCTTGTTGGAAAGTGTTAATAAACAATATCTAAAACCTTTGTCAGTACAGGTGGCTGTACGTGAGTAAATCTCACATTTCCGTGAAAAACTACATTTATTTGTATGCAAATGTTCACAGGCATATAAATTATATTCTATATGCCCTGCATCACCTCAAATTGCAGTTTGCGCGCGAGTTACAACAAGGCTAATTGCAGCTTCAGCCAGTGATCCTTACAAGAGGAGAAAAGTCTTCACCAGTAACGGTTTATCCCCCAAGTCAACATCGCAATTAAAACTACGTGTATGCACAAGTAGGAGGCAAAACAAGAAATAAGTTGTGTTAACCGTAAAATCGTGCAATTTACAGGATTCTTATTTGTATATTTCTTGTTACGCATCCTTCAGCGCCCTCTATCGACGGAGAATTTAGCCTTTTCTTTCTTCATCCCCCCTCCCCCCCCCACACACACAAAAAAAAGTTTCTCTTTATGAGAGTAATTTTACCGCAAATCGCGTTTAATTCTACCAATGCCTTCAATTTTTATGAATTTGTAAAATGACAACAGACTTATGGGATATCTGGTAAATTAAGGAAAAGAAGGAAAAAGAAAGAAAGAATTTGTTCGCCCAAAGGTATACGACCAGAGCCTGATTAAGGGGGAAGCACACATTATCTCTGCTCTCACCGGAATATTTTTACAATTATTTTTTACTTCATGTCATAGAAATTCCACGCTTTGACGAGGAAATATTTTTTATAAAAAATGAACGGTGTAAAACAATCCAATTTACTCACCGTTATTAGACACAAGAATTCTTTTAAAATAATTTTTAATGAGAATTTTCTGTTTATTATATGAGGAAAGTATTTGTTAAAAAATAACGGTGTAAGTATAAATAATGCGTGCTTCCCCCTTAATCAGGGTCTGTATACGACAGCTTACATTAAAATAAATAAATAAAATTATTGAAATAAGTAAATTTTATTGCAGATAATCAGCCATACATTTTATCTTTTAGATCTGCAGAACTTCTATTCTGATTAGTTACGTTCTTCTTTTTGTAACTATTGGCGATGCTTCAGTTTCATGGCGACGAGTAATTAAGCCATCCACAAAAATTCATGAAACAACTCTGCAGCCAACAACTATATCACCGACCAAACTTTCTACTAAAACCCCTATCACTTGGAAACGGTCAACTATTGCTCGAAGGTCAACTGATGCTGCTGAAAGTAGGCTATACCCAGAGGAACAAGATGATCTTAATAAAGCAAGTTCTGAAAAAGACGAGGATTTTGAAGGTAAATAGTTCAATCACCACTAAATCAATGAGTAAAATTAAGCATTAAAAATATAAATCAAGTAGCTGAAGTATAATTTTAATTTATATATGTAAAAATTCTGTACTATTGAAGAGATAATTAACTCAAATCTCATGTAGTTGGTTATACACAATAATTATCTTAATATTTACAATTTGTTATTAATAGTCATATTAATAAATGTGTCAAACCATTATTTAACATAATGCAGTTCATTCAAAAAGAATTCCTTTGCTTTTTCATTACAGAACTGGACAAGAATTCTGATATAAAGCCTCTTGTTCCAGGGTCTCGTCCTGGATTCTGGTTTGATTCATCAAGAAGAAAAAAGCCAGCTTCTCTTTTAAGACCAGGAACACGTAGAAATTCTTTATTTCCAACAAGAGCTTCAACAACTGAAGCTCCAGCAAGAATAAGTACAACACCTTTCCCAATAATACCCCGAACTCTGCCTGAATCATCGAATTCTCTCGTCAAAAATATAAGTACAAAACTTTTCAGTCGTAACAGGCCATCGAAACCCAAGATCACATTCAGAAGACGATTGAAAACTACCGAAGTCCCAAAGACAACTACAACTGCAGACGTTAATAACTCAGATGAATTTAAAGAAGATGATTTAATAACAGATTCACCTAACAATTCGGAAAAAGAAGAAGAAGAAGAAGTAGATTTGGAAAAATCGTTGGCAATAAAAGAGGAAGATGATGATTCAAAACCTAAAAAACCAAAATTTAATATCAGAAGAAGAAGACCTTATAATGGAACTCGTCTATCCTGGACTAAAAAAAGAATTATTCGAACAACTACTGCAGCGCCTCAACAACTCACTACAACATCCGTTTCTGTTACTTCAACCAAAGATTCAGAAAAAGATTTACGAAGAACTGTAAAATTTCCCCGTATAAGAATAAATTCTGGAGCCAATTCAACATCAGTTACAGATATTGTTAGATCCAAGACAAAAGAGCGTACAAATAAACCTGATGGGGCACCAATAATTAATAGCAACAAACTGAAAAACACCATAAAAAACAGTACTATAGAAAAAGAAAATAATTCAAGTAACTTAAATGAAGAAAGTTTACTAGAACGTAATTTAGATGAAGAAGATCTTGAAGAAAATACTGAAAACTTAGATAATGCCTACGGAACAAGACAGTCATCGGCAGAACAACGAAAATATAGAAGTAAAACAACCGTTGAACCTTTCTACATTACGAAGGAATACGGTATAGTGGCAACAGCAATACCAGATATAACTAAAAGCTTCGGAAGTAAAGAATCTTTATCTAATCAGACACTGAATGTTGAGATAGATAATGCTGCACAACAAATAAAAAATGCTAATCCTATAGAAACTTTTAGCACTTCATCCAAAAAAGAAAAGAAACGGACAAGAACCCAAATAAAAGAGGCGCCAAAAATTACATCAATGTCTGAAAAAAAGTCTCAAAATATCGAACATGAGGATGATTATAATGAATACAATGATGTACCGTTTGAATATATTGATGATTTCATGCCACAATACACTACAACTGAAAATCCAGTCACAACTAAAATAGACAAAAGTTGGACAGAGAAGAAACTAGGTAAGAAAAATTTAACTTTTGCTTAAAAAATATCAGTTCAAAGTAATAATGATAACTTAAAAAAAAAAAAAAAAAAAAAAAAAAAAGATAAAACATAATGAATCAAATTGTTTACTTCATGATTGATGAACAATACCGATTTTTAATCTAAACGTTGTAAATTGTTGATGTTTTCATTTATTATTATTATTACTATTGTTGTTGTTAATTCTTTAAAATTCCTTCAAAATGTGGCGAATATTCTTTGGCGAATGCTTTTTCAACAACCGGCAGTTAAAGAGCAGTAAAATTCACATAAAACTTAGCTTTTTCTACGCAATGATTACCTCCAAGTTTAATTTTAAATTTTTGATTCAATTTGATTTTATTCGCAAAAAAGCCAACTATCTTAACATTTCCAACATTTTTTCAATCACCTTTCGATTTTTTCTATACTTAAAAATACAGCTGTAAAATTAATTTGACAACCACAAAATAAATACAAGCAAGTAGGTTAATTTCCTACCATGTACAAATTTGAGGATTATAGCAGAAATTTAACAATTTTTTTTATTTCTCATTATTATAATTCACTGTAAATTTATGATTCTTTAAACTGGGCATATATGAAAGGGAAAAAAGAAGGAAATTCCTTTTCTAATTATTCTATAAAACGAAATGTTAACCAATAAAAATGGCAGTTGTAGATTTATCATTTTGTCATCACAGCGGTAATTGACACACACAAACATACACACACACGCACACGCACAAAAAAAAAGTTTAGAAAACAAATTTTTTTTTATTAACTTTAGTGTTTGGATTTTAATTTTTTGTTTATTTAAGTATTTATTTTCATCTTAGTTTGAAATTATCTATATTGATTATCAGATTTTTTTTTTCTTAAATTATTTCAAGATTGTATACAACATAACAGGTATTTAGGTTTCCAAGCACATTATTTAACATGTGCCACAATCTTTAACTTACAAGAGAATAAAAATCGTAATAATAAATATCCCCTCCAACTCTCAGAAAATAAATTATTTAATAAATTGTTTTACTACATCATAAAATGGGAATTTATATGTAAAAATATGTATTATGTGTATTATATTATTATTTATATGTATTATTTTTAAAAAACCACGTATTTTTATTTATTTATTATTATTATTATTATTATTATTATTATTATTATTATTATTTAAAGTAAAATTTGGTTTTCACCTTAAAAAGTAGATGAAATATAACTGTGGAACAAATAATTATTTGCTATGTAGAGTTTTGCTTATAATGCAAAAATGTATTTCATTTGACAATAGGAAATTCTTAAAAGAGATGGTAAAATTTAACTTTATTTATGCTTCTTGCTATTATAGCAGCACTATTGATACAGAAATTGACTTTGAAACTTGGCTGTTATTATTATTATTATTATTATTATTATTATTATCATTGAAAAGACATTTGATTTTACATTATTAGTCCCCGTCTCCATGCGTCAAAGTTACTTGAGAATAAACGTTAAAAAGAAAGGAAAAAAAAAAAAAAAAAAAAAAAAAGAGGAAAAAGAAAAACGTATAAAAATGAAATTACAAAAAGAAAAAGCAGTATAAACCTCATAACAATAACAAGAAATACTATACAGACATAAAAGAGATTTAGTCGCTGGAAGTCAGCTGTATTAGCTCTCTGGCTCGTCAATACAATACTAATAGTATAGGCTTTCTTCATTCAATGAAGAACACCTAGAAGAATACCTAAGCAAATACTCTTTGGCTATCTCAAAGTTCCGATTGCATACAGTGCATATGAGACTATTATATCTATTAATCCTGTGCAGATGTTTAGCGAGACAATCATGTCCGGTTTCCTAACAGAACGCCGTAACTACGATGACTCTGTGATAATCAGGTCTCTACACTTCTTCTTTCTAATTTCTTCCAATAATTTAACGCTATTTTTCCCCATAATATTTTTTATAAGTATTTTCATTGAGGAAAATCGTACTTTACTGTTATTTGATTGCAAAATTTCAGTTTCCTCTTTAATCGATTTATCGCATTCGTTTCCAGATATTTTTACATAATCTAGGATCAACTGTAAGACAACTGTCATCCCTTTTGAGGCTAGTAGATAAAAATTTCTTCTGCAAGATTCAATAATTTTTGATTCCGCGATGTTACATGCATTGGACGGCAGAAAGAGAGTCTAAAAAATGACAACGTTTTTGAGTTGCATTGTTCTAACAATAATTTGTTCTTTCGCAATTCTAATTGCCTCCAGTTCTTCCTCAAAATTGGTTCAAAATGGACCAAGAGAAGTATAGAATCCAAAAAGTTATGAATAAACATCAGCTCCAACTTTTTCGAATATTTTCGATCCATCAGTATGTATGTGAAGTCAATTATTGTGAAGACCTGATATAAATTGTCTCTATAACAACTACTTTAAGTTTCCAATTAATTGATGATGAATTTGTTATAGCATACGGCAACAGTATTCGTATAGGGTAACATTCATCCCTTATAGATCCTAGGTGAATAGGACTTGCTAAATTATACATACATTTAAATTACTCTTATTTTATAAATAGATGTATTATATGCAGTAAATTTATCCTAAATTGAAGTTTGGTGTTTAATTAAAAAAAAAAAAAAAAAAAAAAATGTAAGGTATGATAAATGGAAGAATGAATGTTTAGTATGTCAATTATAACAACAATTGAATTTGAATCAACATTTCGTTTAATAAAATATGTAAAGAATTTATACATACAGCATTGCCTTTTTCATTGTTATTCTAGAAGTAAGCTATAAAGCTGTTTCATATAGTTTATATGATAATCGTTTGAAGTACTTTTACATAAACAGACGTATAAAAAAAAAAAAAAGAAGGAACAAATTTAGATTTTATGCTTTTTTTTTTTTTTTCTAATTTCAGTGTTAAATGACAATTTATCACATATATATATATATTTTTTTTTTTTAAGAATCGTTTTTCAAATACCTTTGCAAAGAATAAATAATAATAATAAATATCTATATGTAATTTAATATGGCAATATATACTTGCTTACTTTAAAACACGGGTAATATTTTGCTTTACTTTTGTTATATTTTAGTTATTCTATTCATGTTTAAAAAATTTGAAAAAAAAAAAATTGTCCATGCAAATAGTTCTACATTTTATTTTCGTAATCAAGTATAAGATAATAAATAAATATAATAACAATAGATAATAAATAATTTGCATACTCGTCTTAACATCTTAATTTCAATATATATATTTCCAAAGAAAACTAATAAATAATAAAAGATATTTTATTATTATTATCATTATTATCATAATTATTATTTAGATCGCAATGCCTGTCGTTGCCAGCAATCAAACGTACTATTCTAAGAGGAATTTTGCTTCTGGATACAAATTTTGCTTATGAAATAAATAAATAAATAAAAATAATAAAAATTCGAGATCTGATACCATTCTTGCTGGTTCTTATGTAGAATGACCTCCTGAATTCGAATATGACTCCCATTTTTCCCAGTCACCCACAGTTTTCTAGATATACCACTCCTTCCCTCAATTTCTTTTCCTGTTTGATAATTTTATGACCATAAATTTGATTTGAAGAATGAAAAATGATTAATTTAACACCTAAATACAAAAAAATATAAAGTTTTAAGAATAACATTAATAACAGATTAAAAATATATAAGATATGTAATGCATAATTTCAGTGGAAAATTCCACCCAAAAATTCACCCTTGTCGCAAATGTCTAATGTTTTAGAATTTTCCAACTCTGTAGCCCTCAGAATATATTTAACGGTTAAAATAATCCTCCCTCTCCTAAAAATCAAATTTATAGCCATAAAATCACCGAAAAATGAAAAAAATAGGGGGCCATTCCTAAAAAATGGTGGGTGATAGGGCAAAATGGACGTCATATTCGGATTCAGGAGGTCTCTTTTGCATAAGAATATGCTGAAATGGTGTCAGAGGCAATTTTGATGCCGAGCAGTTGTTCCAAAGACATCTTTTAGTACTCATTACCTACTTCATCTTTTAAATTCCGTTTTCATATACAGATAATTCACAAATGTTAAATTTGTTCTTTGTTTGCAAAAATTTATTTATTTATTTATTTATTTTAATATTTTATTTTGAAGCAATAAAGTGCCAAAATTAAAATAAGTGCTTTTTCTTAATTATCTTTCTTCTGAATGAAACATTAAATAAGTATTTAAAAAAATATTTTTACAAAATGCAAACAGATTTAACAAATGTGAATTTTCTAAATGTGAAAACATAATTTAAAATGATTTATTAGGTAATGAGTATATCTCATAATAAAATTTCCTACAGAATAATTGGTTTCCAGCGATGACAGGTATTACGCTACAATAATCTCAATAATTCTCATTTCTGATAAAACTTTTTAAAATAAAAGTAATAGCTTTATCAAGAGTTAAAATGCTTTTTAAATGGATTTGTACATGGAAATCGAAAAGCATTAATTAATTCACACCTAGATTTACATATTAAATTAAACGTTTTATTATTTTACGCAATTTTTAAAATAATAATTTTTTTTTTTTTTTTCACTGTGATTTAAAGTAATTTAAAATCTAGAGAAAAATATATGATGTGCGACAAAAATGTGTTAATTTATTATAGTAAACCAGTGGCTTATTGTTAACTTTCCATATAAAAATTTCTTGTCCTTTGCTTCTTACTGGAGTTTTGTAAAGGCGATAACACACACACACACACACACACACACACACACACACACACACATATATATATATATATATGTATATATATATATATATATAAAGAATTTTACTGCTTCCATTTCAGTTAGTACAGACATGAAAAGAACCACAACACTGCGCCCTGTGACTCTACCAATTGTGCCAACTATTGATCCTAACAGCAATGCTTATGTGGTGTGGAGCGTTGGTCATGGAGGCAGCGGCTGGTCATATGAAAAACAGGGTGGAAAGGTTAAATGGTCAGCTCAAAATAGCGAAGCTGAAGGAGATAGTTGGTCAGTGGTGAGTAAAGAAGAAGAGGATAATAATCCAAACTATCATTGGACACCATTAAGAACAGACAAAAATAGTGCAAAATCTACAATGAATACTAAAGGGAAATTGGTAAGTAAAATTATTGTGCGATAATTGAAAATTTAATTTTGGCAGCAATTTATGTACAACTAATACAAAATGAATACACGTTTCAAAGTTTAACTCTCCTTAAGTGTAGTTACTGGCATTGTGCATAATTAATTTACAGTGATTCGGAAGTCGTAAAATATCTTTTGCAACGGCTATTGTGTTGATAGTTCGAATGGAGCGGTGTACTACCTAAAGAATCTCTGGAAGAGTATTAAAGAGAATCGAAGAGGATTTTCAGTAGTTTGGACTGGAATATGTTGTACTATCAAACATACTCCCAGACTTAAACATTTACGGCTTTGAATTTATTCCTTATATGAAGGAACCATTTCGTGACATTTGTTTTAAAACTGTTCCAGATATTCTTCCAGACCGCTCTATTCGCACTTTCGACACAACAATTGTAGTTAAAAGTATCCTATGACTTCTACGTCGTTGGCAATGGACTATACACAATGCTAGCAAATATATTTACAAACAGTAAAACTTTTAAGTATGCATATATTTTGTATCACCTGAAAAAGATAGTTGATACCATTAAAATTTGTATAAAAAAAAGTATGACCACCTCATGAATTAAGTAGCCTGTTTTAATTCCCAACTTTCTAACTAACCCATGTTTGTTTGCAATGATTTTGATCATAATTTCTTCTCGAGGAGCTCACGCAGCAGGCCATGATTCTCTAAATGAATTTTTTTTAAAGTTGTTCAGTTGTACTCCTCTAAAAATTTAGTATTTCTGCAAATTTCCTCATATCTTTCACCAGGTGATAAAAAAAAACAGTATAAAATGACCAGCTGATGAGAACTGCTAGTCCCGAGTTACTCGTTATTTAGTACACACCAAATTAACATCTCTAAAATGTAGTAAGCATGCCAAATTGCAATTTTATGATATCTTGCGTGCGTTCATTTTATTTAGAGATTTTAAAAGTAATATGAAGGCGAGGAAAAATACCTCACAGACACTATACTGCAATATCCATAGTACACCAGATAGAAAATTGAGCTATCTGAAGCATATCACCCACCACACACCTATGGTACACCCCACTGAAACATCATCATCATCATCATCACCACGTAGGATTATTGGAGTTCCTACGGCGATCGCAATAGCCACTTTTTTTCACCTGAGAGAGGAGAACAACCTGGAGCAAGATTACAGGATCAAGAGTCTCTGAACCTTGAGATAGGTGGGATCCCAGTGAAGTCAGGAGTGATGATTCGATGCTTGACGGTGAGCAGAGGAGAGAGACAGGGAGGTGACAAACTGACAGCTGTGACTTTACATGATGATAAAAAGGCAGAACCATACATTCCCCCCCCCCCCCAATATATTAGGGAGTAATAAACCTAAAAAGACTGTTAAGCAGTCAGAAATTTAAATAAAATAATTTGCACTTAAAAATTTAAATTAATTAAAATATAGCCTAACATGACTGTTAAGCAGTCAATAAAAAAATAATTACAATTTTACAATAAAAATTTACAGTTAATTTTAAAACTACTTACAAAAAAATAACTATTTACAGAATTATATACAAATTAAGAATTTTAAAAAATCCCTACAACTGAGGTAACTGGTAGGGAAAGCTGACCATACGCGACTGTAACAAAGACACAACAGGTTGCAGATGTCTGGGGATAACCAAATTTAGATGAATAAATTATTCAATCTACGGGAATAATAAATTTTGAGTGAGAATTCTGAGTTATGCTACGCCAGAAGGATCTCGTCTTCTACGCTTGGCGACCAAGACGAACCCATCCACCCTGTAGAGATTGACGAGTGAACGTTTCCTGGCCCGTCCGAATATAAGATCGTACCTTCCTACGGCATTTAACGCAGTATTCTGGACTTTTGGGACAGACCTGTGAAACTTCATCGTAAGTTTCTTAATTTCAGAAAAGATAGGCCGAATTTTCAGGTTTTTATGAATAACATCACTGTGAACGTAGCGATGGGCTTAAACAAACCTACGCAATTGCTTATTTTGGAATACTTGAATTTTTTCTAGCGCAGTCTTTGAGGCACACCCGAACACCCCGGACCCATAAGTCAAGATGAGCTGGATCATGGACTTGTGCAGTAACAATTTATTCTTAACAGACACACTGTAAGAAATAGGTTCTTAAAAATAAGTATATATTGTCTCAAAATAGCCTCGAAACAATATATAATTAAATTTGAAAACCCATGTACTCATTTTTGAGTACATTGACGTGTAAAACATGGGGTTATTGGGATTCTTATTAGTCAACCTCATTTTTGAGCATGTCAATATGCTCAAAAATAAAAGTATGGGTTTTCAAATTTAAGTATATATTGTTTCGGGGCTATTTTGAGACAATATATGCTTATTTTTAAGAACCTATTTTATACAATGCTGGCGGCTATTCCAAGCCAAAAGAGGAAAGAGGGGGGGCGGCGACACGATGAGCTTTATTCAAATCTGAAAGATGCTTGTGCCACGATAATTTAGAAACTAAGTGAATTTCTAGGTCTTTATATGAAATTTCCCAAGGAATAGGATCGTTATTGAGAAAAAAGTTAATGCTGGGGTAATAGGATCTCTTAGTGAAGAAGATGGCGACACTTTTCAAACTATTAACTTTAATTTTCCACTTATTAAGCCAAATTTCGTATGAATGGAGGCATTATTGGAATTTTTCAAACACAGTGTGGGGTTCTGTGTGTCTGTACAGTCGGTAACAAAAGCATCCGAACACTAGCAAAAATTCCTATATAAAAAAAGTAGAGTTAATACTGTTTTGTTAAACCCTTGTCGAATCATGTTCTTAGTCAGTCTAAGAACATGATTCGACAAGGATTTATTTAACAAAACAGTATTAACTCTACTTTTTTTACATAGGAATTTTGGCTAGTGTTCGGATACTTTTGTTACCGACTGTACATAATAGCAGTGTCATCGGCAAATGATGCTAAGTTGATGTCGGCTTGCACGGAATGTCGTTGATGTAAATGTTGAAAAGGCCCGTCGAGAGAACCTTGAGGAACAGAATTAAGTACAGGTTTCGGGCTAGAGAGGGAATTTCCCACTTTCATCACGAAGGACTTGTTAGAGATATAGTCAGCGAAGATTTTAATCAGTTGGTCAGAAATACCTAACTCAACTATCTTTAATAGAAGGCCGGCATGCCAGACCTTGTCAAGGGCTTTTTGCACGTCAAGAAATATAATTCCTACCACGCAGCTGCTTTGGTATCCATCATGAATGAATTCGGTTACCCTACACAACTTCTGTTGACCACTGAAACCTTTACATCGCGTTATTCATATTAATATAAAAGCCCTTAGCATATTTAAAATTTTAATATAAAATCAAATAGATGAAGTACGAGAAACTATAATTCTTCTTACGATGAAAATTTTGGTTTAAGCAAATAAAAAAGTTTATTCCATTTTTTTTTTTCTCTCTCTCTCAGATGGCGTTACCTGTTCATATGTTTGGTTTATATAGATTTTCTTGTAGTTTTACTACGGCCACCTTGCCGATCTTCAGACTTAACTTTTCTTGATTTATTTTTGATGGACTTTATAAATGGCGAAGTGTGTGCGTCCCCTATGGCTAACGTTCAAGTACTGAAGACGAGACTAACGCATGTAAGCCATTGTCTTACACAATTGATGCTCGTGAACAGATGGATTGAAATGGATTACCTTTGGATGTGGTTCAATGTCTAAAGACGTGCATATTGAAATATTGTAGGGAATTTCACAAAAAAAGGCTTTGAAATTGCTTCATTTATGTTTTTAATATTTTCTTGCTTTTTTAAAGTAGCGCCATCTGTGAATAAAATTGGGAACTAACATTTTTATTTGTTTAAGGGTGCATATCTCAGTCAGATTTCCCCTTTCTTCAATCATATATTAACCAATGGAATTTTTGTTGCTACGTTTTATAAGGATATCTCATTCCAAAATGAAGTTTTTAGAATTCTGTTTTTTGAATATTACTCTTTGAACATGTCGCTCTTTAATTTTTTTGTGTTACACAAAATATATAGGATAATTTAGGAAATAAAATCAGAAAAGGGTTTCTAAGAACATAATATTTTTTGCTTTCTAACGAAGTTAGTTACATTTTACTTTAATAATTATCCATTATTTTATTAGAAATTCAAAGCACTTTTTTCCTACTACATTTTTTAAATTGTTTAGTAAAACTTTTTTTCAATTATTGTGTTATGGTTTTGCTATTCATTTGATTATTCTTGCTATAACTATACAGGGGCAGTGTTATCATAATTTTATATCATTTTTTAACTAGTCTAACTTTTCTTGGTTCAATTACTCAAGTTAGTCCACTGTTTTATTTTGCAGGATAAAGGAACTACTCCAGCAAACATTCCTGTAACATACATACCAAGATTAACATTTAAGAATGAAACGATATTGACTTTCAACAAAGATCCACCATCGCAAATTTTCAACAAGTCCTTCACTGACTTAAACTATCCTGCAAGACTTATTTATACAAATAATGCTACTTCGTCAGCAAATAATTCACCGAAAGTCCCTGAAGAAGTAACACAATCTGCAAATGTCTCTTCACTTACGCCACCTCCATTTCATCCGACTATTGAGGATCAGTTCAATGAAGAAGTGAGCCGCATAATAAATGGGTATCCAGTTTCATTAAATTATCCCTATATTGCTGAAATTCGTGAAACTTTCGATTCTCCGCCGATTACACCTACTAATACTCCAACAACAGGGCTTTATGAATTTCAAGAATACATAACTGATAATATAGATGCAAATCACGAAAAAGAACATACACCACCTATTTCGATATCCCAAGAAGAACAATTCGCTCAAGTTCCTCAATTAAATTCTTATCCATATGCTGAGAATAAACCACCATATACTGATTTAACTAAAAATGTTGACATAAATACTAATGTTAACGAATACTCTACTGTCAATGTGCCCTACCAAAATTATCAATCTAGTATACCGCCAGAATTAGCGAAAGCTGTAGTGAAGGCTAAGAAATGGCGTGTGATAGAAAATGGCGGAAATGATGGCTGGTCATTACTCAATGAAGATGGAATACTTGAATGGAAGATACATAATATCGATGGACACTGGAGAGTCACTAGTGCAGAAGAGTTGGCTAAAATTCAATCCCAATCACAGTCAACAGCTCAAGCCACAGACAACAATACTCCTCAAGCTGAACTCTACGGACATAACGAAGTAAGAAGTTTTAAATATTTTTAAATAATACACTTTGAAGAAATGTATTAATTAGTTAAAGGTATAATTTTTAAAGTACAAAACTTCCTAAAAATATCTTATCTTGTTCTAGTTAGAGAAGTTTATTTTAGTCTAAAAAAGATATAATTTCTTTGCTTAAAAACAATGTCGTTAAAATATTTTGTTGAATGCCATATTTTTTAACAGTAACTTTTTTTTAAATTCCATTATAATAAATAAGTGAAAGAAATATATATATATATATTCCTTGTTGTTTATAAGACAGCATCTAATAATAACATTGAAAAGTGGTTTGTACAATGAACTTCAATATATCGGGATTATTTTGTGTGTCAAATACTGTGTACTTTAAAATAACTATAAATGACAGGCATGCAACTTGCAGGCTGTAGCGAAATTCAAAACCGTATATCACTCTCTTTAATGTAATTAAATGCACAAACTTTTTTTGTGCTTTCTTAGAAATAACTATAAATTCTCCGCACACCATTTCCCATGATAATCTCACCTTAAGAAAGCAATGTCATGTATGTTATTATTTATTTTTTCTGTTTTCCTGTCATGTTTGTTTTCCTAGCTACAAGTTAATATTACTAAAGTTAACTTAAAATAATTCGAGTTCATAGACATTCACTGTAAAAAAATTGCGGAACTTTTCTGGGAAATTTTGGTCAGTAATCTGCCCAATATTTACCAGTAATGTTCCTCATTTAACTAATAAATTTAATTGTAATGACTTCTATATGAGTAAAATTTATTTTAGGTGACAAAATGAAAGTAGTAAACTTAGCCTAGATTAAAAATTAAGCTAAATTTAGTTTTTCTTGTCAGGAAAATTTAGTCGGAATTTATAGACTAATAGAGAACTCATACCTACTCAAACAAGTTGAACTCTACTAAGTTGAACAATTCAATACGAAACAAAATTATTCAAAAAAGCTTCTAAAATTTAAACTACTATAATTTTTTTTCAAAAGTGTATGAGCAAATAATTTAAAATTGAATAATTAATACCATTTTATTTATAGTTCTCGTGAATTTTTTTAATTATTAGTTGAATAATATGAATTTTGTTTTGATAGTATATTATTAGGAAGTATTTGTGTAATTTATTAACAAATAGTTTGGATCGTACGGATAAGTTATTTACGTTCTACTGCGCATAAAGCATAAAGTGAATGCATAAATTATATATTTATATGTAATTTAAAATTCAAAAAACAAATATATAGTAATTTTTTAAAAGAATAATTAAAATGTACATTTTTAACATTTTCCTAGGATTTCTTTCTTTCTTTCTTTCTTTTTTTTTTTTTTTTTTTTTTCAAATGAGTTTTATATTTTTACAGAAACAAATTACAAATATTTTCCTTAATTTTTGGCATTTAAAAAGGAATACCTACATACCACGTATAAAACAATCAATATCCAATACTTATATCCTAATAAAAGCTTACACAGATACACTAGAGGAACAAAACTTTTAAAATTTGTTTATACAGAATTTTTTTTTGTATTTATAAAGACATATTTGAAATTTATTCTTTTATTCTTTTTAGCCTGTACCAGAAGAATATCCCCGTGTGTGGACATTTGATGATGATTACGCAAAATGGAAAGCTATTTCAACTGAAAGAGGAATTCCAAAAGACGAATCTTCTGAAGAATCATCCTCATCAAGTGAAGAATATGATTATGACAACGAAGATTTCAGTGACATCTATTACCCAAATAATGACTATGATAGTTTCGAGCAAGCTAATCGTGATCCTACACCTTATCGTTTTAACGGTGGAAACAGTGAAAGACCACCAGTATTGGAAAACGATAAAAAATTAAAGAATCCAACTTATTTACAAACAGCACAGTTTTTTGGAAATATAGAAACAGCTAATTCTAGGGATGATGCAATTGAAGCCTGGAAATCACTACTTGCACAATACGGCCATTGGAAAATTTCTGATGAAATAAGAGATAGAATAGATCAGTATTCGTCAGATGAAACTGAACACACTCCCAAAACCATTAATATTCGAGACAGAAGAATACCAGCTACATCTGAAACGAATAAACATAATTTAAGAGATCAAAACAAATTTCATAAAATAGTTAGTGATAAGCATGGCGGTGAAAACCAATATCAAGGATATAAAAATGAATATGATAGAGAAAATGGCATCTCACATCAAAGAAAACATGATAAAAATAGCGAGATTTCTGTCAGTTTCAAGCAACAGGATAGCCCTTTGTCTCTTAGGACACATGAGAATTATAATAATAATATTAATCATCCACCAGCTGAAGGACATTTCTTAACACCAAATATTGATGTGTATCATGAAAAATATGACACTTTAACCAAAAGTCTAAAGAGAAAATTTCATAATTTTGAAGATAAACAAAACTCAGATAAGTATCTGCTAGATCTCAATCAAGAAAACTATCAGAAACAAAAGGAAAATAAGTTTTATGACTTAGACGCTAAATTTTTAGAACATAATAATGAAGGGGGAAAAAAAGCAGGTGATGTAAATGATCAGGTAGAAGTATTGAATCCACAGTCCATAAAAGATAATAAGAGCAATGTAGAAAAAAAAGAAAACATTCTTTGGAATCATTATGAGCAAAGTCATCACCATTCACTCTTTAAAAATAATTCACTCGAAAATGGGCGAATCCCAGAAAGGAATACCGAAAAAACCATCAAGTTAGATACTACATTAAAAAGTAAAGACCATTCAAAAGTAGAATCTCTTATTAAAAAGTTGGAAGACATTCAAAGAGAAGCCAAAGGACGAGCAGTCATAGACATAACAGCATTGTTAAATCAAATGAGAGCTCGTCGTAATGCCACATCTTCCATACTTGACTATGATAAAGCATACACGGAGAAACACCATGGGATATTAGCAGAACATCAAAATCGAAAAACTGCATCAAATGCAGAAGGCAATAGTAATATTACTATTTCGCCAAATGATGTAAAAACTGAAAATATGCCAAAACCAAAATATTTCCATGACCATGTGCCTCACGAGTCACAGACAGAAAATTTAAACCAAGAACAACGCAACTTGGAACATAAAAGCAACGGAAATGTGGAAAAAGATTCTTCGATAACATCCGAAAATCACAGCTTTCGTCATTCGGGTCCAATAAATAAAATTAAAAGAAGAAAGCGTCCTCTTCCAAGAACACAGAATTCAAGAATCAACTATTTGTCCATTAACCAAACTACCTCATTAAACAAAACACCAAACATAAAGGAATTTCAACGCGATAATTATATATTGCGTAACACGACTGGAAAAACGAAAAACATATTTCGTGAAAGAGAAAATAAACACTCATTTCTTTCTCACACACCTCAGTTAAATCCAGGAATGAGTAGAAGTGATTTTTCAAACTCTGAAGAACTTATAGTGAATTTAAGGGAGGTTGAAAAGAAAAAACCATCTATTCCTAGAAGAAGGAAGCGCCCGTCACATAAAAGATCACGTCGGCCATACCGGCTATCACCCATCATAATGAAAGGAGAAACTGAAGTCGAAGACGAAACGGGATCTAAAAAAAGCAGAAAAATCATTGTAATAGATTATGCTGGATCAAAACCAAAAAGAAATCCTGTTGACAAGAAAGATTTAGAGCTGATCATTAGAAACGTAAAACACAGACGTTCGGAAATGAGAGAAGAAATTACAGGAAATTAGTCATGTAAATAAACTTTATTTATTCTACTTCATTTGCACAATAAAATGATGTGATGTTTTTACGGATATTCTTTCATTTCACAGATATCGTGTTTAACAAAAATATTTGTAATATAATAAGATCAATTAAATTGTTATGTTGAACGATGCACGGATTAATTTTTTCAAGCCCTAATTTAAACTAATTATTTATTTATTTGTTGTTGTTGTATTTCATGCCACGTCCCATGCAAAAAATCCGTAAATTCAAGCCCGAGATATAGCTCAGTTTCTACCAAATAATAATTATTATTATTATAATTATAATTATAACATAGTAAGCATTGCTAATAAATGCAAATACAGATTTTAAAAACTATTATTTATTTTATTTTATTTTCATTTTCATTTTTGTATATTTAAATGAAAACATAGTTATTATATAAATTATATTTAAAATGTTACAAACACTCTTGAAAAAACAAAATTTAATTTAGTATTCATGAAGATATAGATGGGAGAACCGTGTAATATGGACCCTCTAAGCAAGAATGCTCATAAAATTTAAATTATTAAAAGAAAAAGATTAAATTTGGTGGCTGCTCATTACAATTGCATAGTTACATAGTTTAAACTTGTTAAAGTACTCTGGGAACTATTAATAATTGCAGAAAATAATTATTTTATTTACGTATCGGTGGTCCATATTACACGAACGTATGTGTAATATGGACCAAGTGGTCCATAGTGGTCCTTCCCGTTCCCCAACAGTTGACACACTTGGAGTTGTGAAACGAACTGTCCAGCATGTTCCCTCACATACTTGTACGTATATCTCTTGGGAATAGTTAGAAAGGGACGAAAAAAAAGGGGAGGTCTAAAGGTTATATCCTATGGGTAGTGTGCGAAAGAAGTGATAATTTGATTACCTCTGCTTCCCTGGCCATATTCTATAGCCTCAAGGTTTTGAGTATGCGACATATGTACGCCGAGCATTAACAAAATCTCTCTGTTTTTATTATGGACCACTGGTCTATATTACACAACACAACATGGTTCATATTACACGCGTAAACAGAGCACCGTGGTTTCCAATCAAAAATCGCTGTGCAAATTGATGCCCATGAAACGCACGTCTAAATTGTTCATAAAATAAGTACATTTGTTACTATTAACGCAAAAATTATATTACAATTACCTAACAGCAGAAAGTAATACTTCCATTTTAACACACTTGTTACATCAATGATCATATAAACCGAAAACTCAATTTCATAATCGTCCAAATACAGGTATGCATGTACAAGTCACTCCATGGTTTGTGTAACAATAATATTCACTAAAGCATGTACAAGTCACTCCATGGTTTGTGTAACAATAATATTCACTAAAGGCAATGAGATGATTTCACCATCTAGTGTTGAACATAGAAATTTGCTCATGGTCCGTATTACACGATGGTCCATAATACACGGTTCTCCCCTACACACATATATATATATATTTAAACAACATTGGCAATTTTTCTTATGTTTTTGTTTATAACATCTAGGAGTTAGAACAACCATGCTATGTGTCTTTTTAGAAAACTTGTCATACTACATAAGACATAACATACTGCAATTAGAATGTTAAAAATAGATAAATAACTGGTGAAATACGAGCATTTTTAATTAAATAACTTTTAAATGTAGATACACAAGTGCTAACAGGATTTTCTTTTTTATGATTTATTAGTCAAATGAACAGAGTTGTTACAAAAAAAAAAAAAAAAAAAAGCCAATATCGTGAAACTTCAGAAAGATATATTCCAGATAGATCAGTTGAATTTCAAGTACTTTTATAAAGAAACAAAGCGGTAAGGATTTTACCCATATTTCGATTTTGTATCAACATATACTACATTGCTGTTAATTTATTAATGGTAATATTATAGATAAAACCCCTTTTCGTTTTGCTTCTTCTTAAATTTATTTGAAATTTAACTTTTCTATCGATGAAATTTCTCAATATTTGCTTGAGATTTTTTAGAGTAACTCTATACATTTGGCTAATAAATTATACAAAAGGAATTTTCTTAACGCTTGTGCATGTGCAGTTAAAAATTATTTAGTATAAATTATCATATTTCATCAGATATTTATCATTTTTACATGTATATTGATTGATGTATGTTGCCTTTAATGTGTATCTTAAGTTCTTTAAAAACGAGATGGCATTGATTTAAATATATATATATATATATATATATATATATTATATATATATATATATATATATATATATATATATATATATACAGGGTGAGTTTGACATAATCTGCCAAACGAAAGGAGGTGATAGAACAGCCCATGGGGAGCATAAAACACCATAGAAACCCTGTCCTATCTCTAACCGTTTCCGAGTTATGGTAGATAGAAGAAAAATCTGTTTTTATCCCTCCCGTCTGAAAAAACCCACATTTGTGAGCTTTCTGAAAGACTTACATGCAAAATAAGCACATATTTGAAAAGAGCAGAAAAAATCCTATCGGGTGACACCATTTACATCAGGATACCTTAACTTGACGGCGAGCTACAAGCGCTAAAACATTGGCGAAGTTTAAAATCGATTTGTCGCCAAATTCTTTAACCGGCAATTCTGCAAACACCGTTCAAGCTACAATCGGTCAAATTTACCAAAAATTTCTCCATTCCACAAGCTTTAGAATGAGTCCACAATAAACCATATGGGTGTTCTAGTTTAGGAGAAATTTAGCCTTTTGTTTGAAATACATCACTGAAAACGGCGTTCGTCGAAATTCGGCAAACGAAATGATGGTGAGTAAATGGAACGTATGCAAATTCGAAACTATCTGCATATGGAGTCTTAGTGATATGCAGATGTATTCCAACCTTCCTGCGCGCGCATCCCACTCGCTGGTACAAAAGGCGAGTAAATCTCCAACAGCTCATTAGCTCGTCAGCTTCTTTTACGTTTTATGCTGCTTATTGCTTTAGCATTTTCTGGATTTTGCCTGAGCTCGGCCGATTCTTTTCACGCTGCTCTCACGTCTACTTGCTCTCTCTTAGTTCATACATGTTTTCCTACATTGGTACGAATTAACCAAGTTGGTTCTTATTCCGTAGCACTTTTTTTCTTCTGCTTTTGTATGTTAATATTGAAATTTTATCCCTTTTTGTTTACCCTTCTGAATTTTATTTTCAATTGAAGTCATCACAGGGATCAAATTGTCATACTTTCCAACCTGTAAACACATATGCCTAGTTTTACAAATGAAGAGTACGCGGATATGCATTTTGTGTATGGATTTTGCGATGGTAACTCTCGGAGAGCCGAAGAAGAGTACCGTCTACGTTATCCACATCATCGTGCGCCCAACCGTGCTGTATTTGCCGCAATTCCTCGAAGGTTTAGGGAGAGTGTGTCGTTCGGTTGGGTGTACGAAATGAGCCATGGTTGCCGCTCTGCCACCGCTGAGGAGTCCATACTCGACCGAGTGCAGGAAAATCCAAATATGAGTTCACGCATACTTGCGAGAGAACGTGGAATCTCCCAAAGTAAAGTAATGAATGTTTTGGGCAAAAACCAGTATCATCCATACCACTACACACCAGTACAAGAATTACGCTGCTCAGATTTCCAAAAGCGGGTAACGTCGTGCCGCTGGCTTTTAGAGCGAGATATGGAGGTACACCATTTCCTGGACAGATGAGTCACTTTTCACTCGGGATGGCATGTTAAATTTACATAACTGGCATCATTACGCTCAACAAAATCCATTTGTAACACGAAACTCATCGTTCCAGACGCAATTCAGCTTAAATGTTTGGCTTGGAGTGGTTGGCGATCGCTTGATAGGTCCACATGTGTTCCAAGGTCATCTGACAAGCAATACATATTTGGAGTTTCTAGAACATCATCTTCCAGGATTACTTGATGTCATTCCTGTACCCCAACGAGCGGAAATCATTTTCCAACACGATGGGGCCCCTGCACATTCTTCCAATGCCGTTCGGGACTTCTTGAAACAGCAGTATCCGCGATGGATTGGTCGTAATGGACTAATTCCTCGGACACCTAGATCGCCAGATCTCCCTCCATTGGACTTCTACGTTTGGGGTATCCTGAAGCAAGAAATTTACCGCACAGAAGTTGTCAGTTTGCAAGATTTAAGCAGCCGGCTCGATGATGCAATAATAAAACTGAGGGATGAGCTTTCGCTAAGATCTACTGTGGTTTCCGTTCGTTAGCGGGCAAGGGCATGCATCAGGTGTGGTGACCAATTTCAGCCGCGGCACTAAATTCCACACATCCTTTCGAATGCATATGTGCTTTAATCAGAAACGTGAGATACGTCATTTTTTTTTTTTTTTGCATATTCCTTTGTGAAAGACGTGAGAAACGTCATACTTCTTTTGTTTCCATTCCATTGTGTTTGTAAACATAATACAACTGCTTCTTTTCTTGTTTGCCTTTAAAACTATCTTTTTTGCATCTGGCAAAACAGTGGGCTGAAGGCGGACATGAAATCAGAAACGACCATGGCACAACGTGGGTGTCCTTTTAAATGAACGTCGACTTCAGTGATGAATGTATTTCAAACAAAAGGCTAAATTTCTCCTGAACCAGAAGACCGATATGGTTTATTGTGGGCTCATTCCAAAGCTTGTGGAATGGTGAAGTTTTTGGTAAATTTGACCGATTGTAGCTTGAACCGTGTTTGCCGAATTGCCGGTTAAAGAATTTGGTGACAACTTGATTTTAAACTTCGCCAATGTTTTAGCGCTTGTAACTCGCCGTCAAATTAAGGTATCCTGATGTAAATGGTGTCACCCGATAGGATTTTTTCTGCTCTTTCCAAATATTTGCTTATTTTGCGTGTAAGTCTTTCAGAAAACTCACAAATTTGGGTTTTTTCAGACGGGATGGAAAAAAACAGATTTTTCTTCTATCTACCATAACTCGGAAACGGTTAGAGATAGGACAAGGTTTCTATGGTGTTTTATGCTCCCCATGGGCTGTTCTATCATCTCCTTTCGTTTGGCAGATTATGTCAAACTCACCCTGTATATATATATATATATATTTATTTATTTATTTATTTAACTTAAGAAAAAGTTTCGATTTTGTTAATATATATATATATATATATATTTCTATGAATTTTGTTCTATTATCAGTCAAATGAATGTATATGATTGAAAAAAGAATCACTCGGACAAATAATCCCCAAATCACTGCATAGTGACCCCTACCTGACAAATCACTTAAGATGCATAACTTAATATTGAAGTGAATTTTGAATGCCAAGGATGATCGCAGCCAAAAGAATGGAAATTATATATGGAAATACAAGGTCAAAAAGGAGTTTGAAAAAGAAGCACCATCACAATTTAGATCCATTTCGAGGGATGTTTTTTTTTTCTCATTAGTAGCCCGATAAACTTCTCCCCCCCCCCACTTCCCCAATACAGGATGGAACAAAAGTATACTGTTTCAAAAGCTACTAGCGAAATCAACTAGTTGGCATATAGGTGGACTCTGCTCAGTTCCCCCTCATATGTATATTCTCATAAATTTCTAGTGCAGAACATACTATATATTCATGTTACGACAAATGAATTTGATCAAAGTTTGACACAGTGATTTAACCCCCCCCCTAATAGGCTACCCACCGTTCAGTTCGATATATTTATCTTATTCTAATTTATTAATTTATTTTATTGGGGTCAATTTCGTAGTTCAGTTTTCATGCTAATATTTCCATTGCAACAATCCCCAAAATGCATACTTATATGGAATATCACCCAGTTTTGCTATGTTGATAAAATGTTAAATTTCAAATAACTTACGAAATTTTTATATTCGAATATTTGTAGTTAATGATGTTCAAATAAGTTTCATAAATGTTATTTTGAAGTTGTCTGATAAATTTAGGATCCTCAAAATGGACGTTTATGCTCAATTTTGACCTATTCTGCCATTTAAATAAATCGTAAATTCCAAATAACTTACGAAATTTTTAAATTAAAAGATTCATAGTCAGGGATGTTTATACCAGTATTCTAAATGTTATTTTAAAAATGTTCTGACATCTTTACGATGGAAATATCCCTCAAAATGGACGTTTATGCGAAATTTTGCCCTATTCTGTCCTATTACGTAAATCGCAAATTTCCAATGACTTACGAAATTTTTAAACTGGAAAATTCATACTCAAGAACCAGTATGCCAGTATCTTATATAATATTTTAAAAGTAGTCTGACATCTTTACAATGAAAATATTCCTCAAAACCGACATTTATGCGAAATTTTGCCGTATTCTGCCATGTTCAGAAATTCGTAAATTTCGAATAATTTGCGAAATTTTCAAAGTAGCATGTTTATAGTTATTGGTGTTCATCCTGGCATCAAAACTAATATTTAAAAGCTTTTCTTAAATCTTTAAGATAAAAATATTTTTTTTTTATTTGTTTTAAAACATTCTTTCAGAGACAAAAAGGAGGGATTTTCTTTTGAAATTCTTTCTCATCTCTCGTCTGCATTACGTTAATTTTACAAAAAAAAAAAAAAAAAAAAAAAAAAAAGTTAATTTGAATACACATCAAAACGTTGCTTAGAATTGTGTTACTGCTGCTACTTTTTTATTCAATAGCCACCAATAAATTTGAGAAGTGATATCTGATATATATAATCGGCGATTTTTCGATTAAATTCATTTGTTATATATATCGAATATCATTTCTCAAAATTATTGGTGTATATTGAATAAAAAAATCGCAAATACTGGCTTAGAAAATAATAAGAATCACATAAAATTAAACTGAAATAAATTTCCGTCAGATTATATAAATATTTACTTATAGATGATACAAATGATTACATGTGATAACCCCTAAAGTCAGTGCGAAAAGAACTATAACTGGAAAATTAATGATAGGAATACGTAAATTTGAAAACTCGTGTGTCTGATAATGCTTATTCTATCCGCGAAAATAATAATAATAATAATAATAATAATAATAATAATAATGTAGGACAGAATTTACAATTTTTTGATATATGAATTTATGAATAATTTGCGTAATTAAAAATATGCTATTAAATCAAAATATGCATGAAATATGGTTGGATCATTTCATTTCCTTGTAACGCATAAAAAATTAGAATTAAATAAGTTTTTAGAAAGATATGAATTAAAGCCTGTCATATTTATTTCACATTAGCATCCTCAGATTTTGGCAGCTTATAACTCTATGAAAAATCTATAGATATAGTAATAAGACATAGATTGATCACCGAGGAGGATAAAGTGATTCTTTTTCACTCGGAAAACAGTCCCGTCTAAAGACCGTCTTTCCCCAAGTGAAAACTCACGGATAATTTAACAAATGAAATTTATGTACTAAAGGTGAATGAAAAACCACAGATACTTTTCTTTCTTTCTTTCTTTTTTTTTTAAAATAAAGTAATCTATATCATTATATAAAGCGCAAAAAATTGTTTGTTTGTGGAGGGTAATCTCTGAAACTACTGAACCGATTTAAAAACTTCTTTCACTGACCGAAAGCTACAGTATGCCATATTGTTATAGGCTATATTTAATTTTGATAAAATAAATTTTAGTTTAAAATCTGAGCATTTTAATTAAAATCCCCATAGAAGCCGTAATAGAAATGGAAATAATGAAATATTAAAAAAATTAGCTGCTGCCAACATAAAAGAAACATTTACATATCCATTTCGTTTTTAAAATATCTTGACGTGAAAAGAAAAGAAATATATTTGCACGTGCATTAAATTGAAATTCATATAAAGCTTTTTTAATTGTTAAACTTACACGTTAAATCTGACGTCATTATAGAATTAAAAGTGTTTATTTTTCTAATAATTTAATTTGATATGATATGATATAATGATCTAAGCATCAATGTTTAAACCACGGAGTCTTTATTACTCCGTGGTTTAAACTGATGTGTGTAAACGAAATTGGAATTTAAAAATAAATAAATAAATAAAATAAAATAAAATAAGAAATTCTATTTTATAATATTATTTATTTTAATTTATAATTGTTGCCAAAAAGATTTACGAATTAATTTATTTTTAGACATATAATAAAATATATTTTCACGCAAACAATAATATAAAAAGTGAACTGGATTTTTTGTAAAAAAATAATAAAGATCGAGGAAAATTATTTCCCCATTTTAATCCCCATATTTGGATATAGATATGTATTAGTTATCATGTGCATCCGTTAGATTAAATTGTTTTTGTTGTAAAATTGATAAAATTGGAATTTTAAATTTCAAAACTCTAGAAAAAAAAAATGGCTAATTTCCATATTCGATTGAAAACATAAACAGTTCATTTCAAAGGATGATATTTACACAATAAACATCCAACTAATAAACTAATTAAAAGGGAAAGGATAAATATTCTATCATAATTTGAAGTCAAATTTGTTTTCAAATGTCTAAATAAAGTATCTGATATAATATACTAATATGTTGCAGCGGAATAGATTTGATATCAGTCATCCTTGGCAGAAAAAAAAAATATCGCCAAATTATCTGGCGAATATAATTTAATTCCTTTCAAAAATCATGGTTATTTTAAAAACTTACATTAAGAGTGTAACGAATAATATGAAACAATATTTCGTACAATACATATTACGAAAATATACATCTGGCATGTATATTTTCGTATTACATTTTGATCGCCAAATACAAAAAACGCCAAGGGTGACAGTTTTGAAATTTAAAATTAAAATTTTGTCAATTTGACAGCAAAATAACTCAATCTAACGCATGCATACAATAACTAATACATATCTATACCCAAATATGAGGATTAAAATCGGGAAATAATTCTTCTAGAATTTTAATTAAAAAAAAAAAAAAAAAAAAAAAAAATCCAATGAGCGATTAACATGGAAAATCTTTTTCTTGCATCCATGGGCGGTCAGTGATGTCACACTTCGCTTGCGTATTGAGATGTTTAAATTTATTTGGCGACTATTTTTAGCAACTAACAGTTATGGCAAGTAGCTCAATATACATAGCGCATACAGCCATTACTGAAATGTAAATAGCATTTAATTATTTGAGTTACATTATGTTGATTGGAAACCTATTTAATATACCTATGCTCTATAGCTTTACTAATATAAAAAGAAGAAAGGTTTATATGCATATGTAGAGAACGATCGCTAGAACTAAAAAGCCGATTGCTTTTTTTTTTTTTTTTTTTTTTTCTTTCAATAATCAAAAGTTACACTGTCTCTCTCTAAGTGCTAGAAGCTATAATAAATTTTGGTAAAATAAATTTTTAATTAAAAGTTTCAATATTTTAATTGAAAACAAAGCACAGATTTGATATCTATCGTCAATGGCGATTTTTGTATTTGGCGATCGAAAACGTAATACGAAAATCTGTATATTATCGTAGTAAATACGAGATGTATGTGTTTACTTCAATTACCCTACTACCGTAGGTAGTGGAAGTATTGTATAGGTTTTGGCAATTGGTCAGTGTGTGTGTGTATGTGCACATGTGTGTGTAATCTTCTGGCTGTCATATCTCCAAAACTAATAAAAATAGAACTACTAAACTTCACAAGTGATTCAGGTCTGGTGTACAGATAAATTTTCCAAATTTTCGTGAAAATTGAAAAACCGGAATTGGGTCATCGAAAACCAGAAATGGGACCGTAAGCCCATATTCGAAAACACCTCTAATGATTTTCTTCAATGTTGCTGTATAAATAATATATTAGATGCCCTTTCGATTGAAAAGTTGCTTAGTTCAGGAAAATTGATAGGCGTCCTCTATAAACAGCTCAATTTCAGACTTCGCAAGTGCGTTCCTTTAAAATCGCCTGTACGGATTTTTTTCAAACTCGCCGTGTTAACTTCCTATTAAATATCCTTTTGTATGTAATTATTGTTTTTAGGTCAATAATTGACTATGCTAAGTTTTGGTAAAAGTTGGTATCTCAAAAACGGCTCTAACGTATTCTTGAAAATTTTTTCTTTAATCCAATTTAGATAACCTTTCTCAAGTATTACGTGCTTATTACAGGAATATTAACGGTCATCCTGATTAGGTAGTTCAGTTTTAGATCTCGGAAATTCGTGTTTAAAAAAAATAACTATCTATTTTTTTTCCCCTTATTTTTTAATTCGCTATGCAAACTCTGTTGTATGTGTCTTTATACGTGTATCAAGTTTCTCTTACTCGAAAATCTCAAAAAATGCAAGTACCAAAAAATTGTATATATTACGTGTAATAGTGGGTAATGGAAGTCGTGTGTGGTTGTTTCACACCAGATTCTGTAATAGTATATATTGTACGAATATTGTTTCATATTATTGATTTATCCTTTAATATACATTATTAAAATAATAATCAATTATGGAAATAATTAAATATATTTGCGAAATGAACAAATAAATAATAATTAAAGCTATTATGACGTCAATTTTATCAAAAACATTTTCATGTCATAGGTTTATTTTTCAATATTTTTTATTCATGAGTAAAGAAATGTTTCTTTTTATGAAATAAATAAATAAATAAATAAATAGCATTAAGTAAAAATTGCCAACATTTAACAACTAATTAAAAAAAATAATTGTAAAATTATATTTTGACTTTCCAGTTAATAATATTGCCTGAATATAACATATAAACTGATATATTTCTTGATTTTTTACATATCAATCCATCTTTAACTAAAATTTGTTCATCAGTGCGAAGCCGGACGGGTCAGCTAGTAAAAAATATTTAACTTTATTATTCTTTTCTTTTAAGTTAAACTTTTTTATATATTAAAACTAGCGAGCTTTACCAGTGCCGCTGTTAACTATATTTAAAATAATTTTAAAAATTTCATATTACTTAGTAATATTAAAAAAAAAAAAAAAAAAAAAATGCATTCCATTAAATATGAAGACGGTAATTATTTCATAATAATAACAAAGCAACTGATTATAAAAATTATACTTTTCATAAATTAGTAAAATATAACTTACTTATGAAAACGTATTCTATTTCCTTTCGTATGTTTATTAGTACAATTGAAAGCCAGGCAATATATCGGCATTTTGAAAATTCATCAACATTCTATTCTATTACTTACAAGTGCCGAGTTTCAATACCGATTAATAGCTGATGCCAAAAAAAAATTTTCGGCATCAAAAATCTTTGCTTAATAACATGGGGGTGATAGATCTATATAAATTACTATATCTATAGAAAAATGAAAAATTGAGTGAAATAAATAAACTATACCATTTTTAGGGACGATTTGAGTCAAATAATTTTTAAAAATATTATCGAAAGCAGAGGTACCTTTGAAAAACTAGTATGTTGTGGCTACTCCATGACTTTCTTCTATATTTTCCTGTACAAATTAACTCAGTATAAATAATTTATCAAAATTATGTTCCATGATGAATGGAGACGATTTTAATTCTGAGAAGTATAACACTAAATATCCAAAAAAAGTCAATTTTATTCTCGATAGGATTTTTTCTTTAAAGAGTTTATTTATTTTTAATTAAAAAATCGATAATTTTATTTTAAAGTATCACAGATCGATGGTTAAACCATTCGCTTTAAAGTTATTGACGAACTCTTTTGATAGATACCTATAATGAAAACTTGCCGGGGGGAAAGCAATACTTCTACATATATATATATATATATATATATATATGTGGGTCATTCTCAGATAATGGTAAATATTGGTTTCAGAAAAGAATAATAAAAAAATTTGTTTTAATTCTTGATTTTTTTACATTAATGCAATTATCCATGTCTGCTATAGAGGAAAAAATTACCAGCAGAGATCGTTTGCCTTAATTACAGATTAATTAATTTTTTAATTTCCATTGCAACATGGTAATGACATTTGTGAACATGATAATGACAGGCAGAACCACAGAAATGACCAATGGCGAAATAATTACACATTTATTTATGGATAGTTGTATTTATCATTCTAATTTGTAACAGAAAAATTAAAATGTCTAGATGATATATAGTGGTGAGATTTTTTGGAATAATTTTCACTATACGAATCCTATAGCTGTCTGTTTTAACAGGCGACATAAAGTGATTTACACTTTACTGCCCAGCAGCCATTACCATGTTCCTAGACATCATTACCATGTTCCTAGATATCATTACCATGTTTTCAGAACACCTTGGTAATGATTACCTTGGTAATGACTTTTTTTAATGTTAAACCTATTTATGGCTAAATTATAGCAATTAAAAGCTAATGCAATATTTATTCTGTATGTGGTCCCAAAGATCTTTATAAATCATTCAGTAATTTTAAATTTATTAATTGTGTATTTCCGTAATAATGGACTTTGTAATGACACACAATAAGTACACTGACTATTATTTTTAGAACAAAAACAGCAGAATGAAATAATTTGTATTTACTTAAACTAAAAAAAACTTGTCTGCTTGTAAGGGCATGAAACACTTTACTTTTGACAGGTCGATAATTATGACAGCACCATCTAGTAGTGAGGTACTGAAAAAAAACTTACACACCTTGGTAATGACAATTACCCTTAGGGACAAATTTTAAATAAGAATAATTAATAGATTTCTTTTTTTTATGCCTAAAATTCCAAAGATATTAAAAGTAGAAAAGGGAAATATACCTAGCTGTGTTTAATTTTTTTTTTCAATTCTTTAAAATAAAGGTTCAAATAAAAAGTTTGGAGTTTGGGACAAGCCTTGGTAATGACATTTACAACTTTAAAATTTTTTTAAATATTGAAATTTTACTTTTTTTGGTATTCAAATTACTGCACAGTGTAGTGCTTGAAAAGAATTGTTGAAAAATTTTTTTAATTTTCATAGCTCACTTGCTCAAGTAACATTTTTTAGCCAAGGACACAACATTTACCATTATGTGAGAATGACCCATATATATATATATATATATGTATACATATATATATATTTAAAAAAAAAAACCCGTTGATTATCGCTATTATAAATAATTTTTTTTAATTCCATAATGATTATTATAAAGTAATTCTCTTTATGCACTTTTATACGAAATTTTGTCCTATACCACCATGTTAGAAAGTTAGAAAAAGCGGGATGGCAACGTTGATGGTTTTCACCAAAATTTGACAGGCACTAATTTATATTAAGGTGCAACTAAATATCAAATTTTATGAAATTCTGTGCAATAGTTATCACAAAATTTTGTCACACACACATAAAGACAGACATTTTCTAAAAATAGTCAGGTCGTGTTCTAGAACTCTAAAAATGTGTAAATTTATAGAAAATCCGAAGTCGAAATTTCTTACGAATCCAATACTTTTTTCTATTGAATATAGATGAAAGTAAAAATGAAGTTGATTCCCGTTTTAATATACAAGATACAGGCATTTTCTAAATACAGACATTTTCTACAAATTATTACTTACAAAACATTGAAAAAACACCACTTTGGGCTTATAGCGCCAAGTAAGTAGTTTTACGAGTGTTTCCATTCTCTTTTTATTGTTTCAATTGTTCAGCGAGATTATTGTATTTTATGGTGTTTATTCAAAATTTTGTAACTAATAATTTGAAACGCCAGTTGTGTGGTGCTTTCTCAATGATTTTCTACAAATGATCAAATCGTATTCTAGACCTCTAAAAACGTGTAAATCCATAGAAAATACGAAGTCGAAAATTTTTACGAATACTTTCTTCTATTGAATATGGAATAAAGTAAAAATGAAACTGATGCCAGTTTTAAAATGTAGACGATTCCTAAGCAAAGTTTAACAATACCTTATGAACTAGACGTTAAAACAAATCTATCGACAGCAGCCCCATATTTATGCGATGATTTGAGGCAAAATTAGGAATTTGTAGAAATGATTGACATAAACAATAGTCGCATTCTCAGCGCTTTTTTTTTTTTTTTTTTTTTTTTAAATAGAGGTGGGGACTTTCAAGGATAAAAAAATTTCAGACTTTTTTGCTACCACTATTTTTACAGAAATTTTTTATTGTACTTTCATAGTAATCACGGAGTAATATTACCCCGTGATAGTAATGTATCGTGATTAAACGAGATAGACTTTTCTATAAAAATAGTATTAGTGAAAAAGCCGGAAATTTCTCATCCTCGAAAGTGCCCTAAAAAAGGGGGCTGAGAGTGCGACTCTAGCATGAATGACGATTGTAATTGTATATGCTTAATCAACTTCATCAAATTAATCACTGTCACTATTTTTTTCTGCCTCTTTTTTTTTTTTTTTTTTCCCTGTGGATTTTGTCCTCTGAAGTTTAACTCATAGTCTTCAAGAGCTTGGAATGTTTCCATTGATGAAAATAACGTCACATGTCACATCATTATTTTTTATACTTTGGAAAGTCTCGAGATGAATCCTTTTCTTGAAGATTTTTACTACATCCTGAAGTTTCAAACTTCTCGTGACTATTTTTTGCATTGTTTTGCTGTCTAAATGAAAACGGCTATTTGTGTATACTATTTTGATGTATCAAACATAAAAGTTGTTTCCTTATAAAACTTTTCCAATTTCGGTTCTTCACACTTTATGTAAGTTAAAATTTTTAATACTTTTTGGATCATGAAAAATTCTAATTAAAACACATTTAAATACTAATTATGCTGCAATATTAAAGCCGATTCTAAAAAATTGGGTCTAGTCTAGAATGAGGGATAGTTGTCAAATGGGCGATAAGTGCGCCTGACGTGGTGGTCTTTTTCTTGCCAAATCGCATTCCAGGAAAACAACACTACGTCCTGTTGGCATTGTTGAAATTTGAAATTGCGCCAAGGCCGTCGCTCATTGTACATTAGACCCTTAATTGATTAAACTAATTATTTTTTTATTTATTTAAGTGATTTTTTATTTAATCTTGGAACAACTTGCAGGATGATCCACAGCTCTATTTGGCAATTTTTTTTTTCAGTGATTATGGCGAAATGCGATTTTCGGAAAAGGTTGCCATGGGCTTCAAACATAAACAAATGTTGCAAAGAGTTCAGAATAATTATCGTTCAATATGGCGCCAAATAGGGTTGTGGACCAACCTGCAAGTTGTGCCTAGGAATTCTTTAGAAAAACAAAGACGAGAGATGTAGTTAGCAAAATATAAACTACGTTATTAAAAAAAAAAAAAAAAAAAAAAAAGTTTATAATGCAATTTTTTTAACTACTTGGCGCACTTCTCTCCTTTATAATAATACTTCAAGCAATGATAGGTTTTCTATCTTTGAAGAAACTGCTACAAAAAAACGGTAGGATGTGTCCACGGAGCTTCAGTGGAAGATGCGTTTAAAAAAAAAAAAAAGAATAAAAATTCATGTTTTTTTTTTTTTTTTTTTTTTTTTTTTAATCAAATTAACAGCTTTAGTATGGAACTTTCTTGACCACTTTTTAAATTTGATGCCCCGAAGTAGCTCGGATGTTTTTTGCAAGGGACTTCTGCGACCTTATAGCCATTTCATCCATAGTTGTGCGTTAAAAATACAAATAAATTTTAAAACACAACAAAATAAATAATGAAATATTAACATTAAGTAAATTATCTATTATTTACATAAATGATTAAGTAAATTATCAATTTTTTATGTGTCTCACTAAACCATCTTTTAGAAAGAAAAAAGTTCTCTTTTTAATTAAAGACTTTTCTCTGTCATAAACCTTCTATCGAATCCGGGTTAAAAACGGAAAAAAGAGGAAAATAAATTAGAAATATAAGTCCTATCGTTACAAATTTGGTGCCAAATGAAAGGGGCAGTTTTTTTTTTAATCCAGGAGGGCAAAGAGTGTTTCGACACGACAATTAGATATTTTTAATTAACTAAAGTATGAAATTTAGGTGGAAACAATTCACTTTAATTCCTTTCAGTCATTTTAAAAAGTACATGGCTCATTACAAATTCGGTACGAAATAAAAAGGACGATTTTTTTTAATCCAGTGGTACAAACATTTTTTCCACACGACAATTAGATTTTTTTAAATTAACTAAAGCATGAAATTTAGGTGGAAACACTCCATTTTAAACTTTTCATACTTTTTAGTGCAAATCAAGCAACGAGTTATATAAAGGAATCAAGCTAATAGAAAAAGTCTTTAATTAAAAAAAATAATAATAATATTTTATTTTATTTTTATTTGTTTATACATTTATTTTTTGCATATTTATATCTGGAACGTTTGAAATGTAAACAGGATATGTAGCATTGCCATAAATGATAAAAAATGTAATAATAAAAAGCATAATCAAAGTAAGCACGAGTTTCCTTTTTAAGCGAAAATTTATACCAAAACATTTCACGCCAAATGGCGATAAAAATTTGGAAGTCGCCAAGGAAGTCCTATACTAAAACCGTATTCAATAACGTTAACGTTTGATCATTGTCACAGATGAACGAATGAGAAATAAGCATTAACACATTCGCTGCCACCAAAATTTATATATCCATCCTCAGAAGCCGAATTTAAAAAAAGTGTTTTAATGATTAAAAACGTTGGCTGCACAAAAAAAAAAATTTAAACACAAAATTTAAAAACCACGCACTGAAAATATAAAAATAATGCTTCACTAACGTGCCACAAAAACCTCATCGTTCAACCTCCAAATCCGAACTAAAACTAAAGCAGTTTACTTATCATACTCGATTGTCGCCCCAGAGCGTCACCGGCATGGGAGGTAGCGCCATGCTGACGCGCCAGCGCGTCAGTGGCAGCGAATGTGTTAAGACAGCAATCTTTCAGTTTTTGAACGTGGATTTGTTTCATTGCTACTTTTCTTTTGGTATTGGTTCTGTCTTTTTTTTTTTTTTTGCTGAGATACTCAATTCGGTTAATAGTTTATGTGTATTTTATTATTTACATAGTTATGTATATAAATATTCCACCGATGGCATGTGATCCTGTACCTAAAAGTCCTTTAATTCTGCTTGTTCTTTGGCTTTCTCTGTTTATATTCCGTTAAATACGATTTTCCGATTTGGATAACGGCATAGCTATTGAATGAGATGAGTGAATGTACTCAGAGTGAGTGAGTAATACAGCATTTTTCACTTTATTGGAAATGAAAGGATTAAGAGAAGTTTCAGAATTTTTAAACTGGTGTACAATAGCTGTTTTAAACGGTTTTATGATAATAATCATTTTTTTAATTTTTTATATTTTATTTTGAAGCTGCAAAATACGAATTTTCAATATGTGAAATTTTTCCATTTTGAAATTTCAAAATAAAATATTAAAAATTAAAAAAATACATTTTTTTAAAAGGTCCGTCAATTTAACAGTTGGGAATTTTAAGAATGTGAAAACAGAATTTAAAAATATGTATTAGTTAATAAGTTATTTGTAAAGAAGATTTCCCCATAGAATAACATTTGCTCGGACTTCCGGCGACGGTGTAAAAAGGGTCGTTAAGTTTTTCATATGCATGTATATACCGGGTGATCCAAAAGTCAGGACAAACTTTAAAAATGAATAATTCGAAAACGAATCAAGATACAAAGATACGGTTTGCACCAAACGGATGAAAAAGAAACCGGGTTTTGTGTGGCAAAGGAAAAAAATTAGTTCTGCTGGCGACCAACAGATGGCACTATAGTGTTTTATTTCACCAAAAGATGATTTACAAATGAAAAAAAAAATTGACAGTTTACAAGTCAGTTTAATTACAGTTAATTAGTACTACTACAGTAGAGTGACCATATTTTTTCCCTTGAATTTGTGGACAAAGATGGCGGTGTCCTCGAATTTCGAGGACAAAAAAGTTAAAAAATAATTAAATCACCTTAAATTTCAAAATTTTAGTAATTTTTATGTATAAAGCACCTTATTTCAGCATATTTATTATACATATAATAAATTACTATAATAAAACATTAATAACTTTATAACCGGCGTCCCTAAATGTGTTGTAATTTTTTGGGGACGAAGGTAGTTTGTCCTCGAAATTCGTGTCTGTCCTCGAGATTCGAGGACATATGGTCAGCCTATACTACAGTAACTGTTCAATGTCCATCATTCAGAAGTACAGCTGTGAGATGATTCACCACATCGTTCACAGCATTTAGTAGCATTTCTTGCGTTATGGCTGACACATTTTGGCGGATGGCATCTTTCAGTGCTGCTAGTGATGCCGGTTGGTCGCGGTACACTTTTGACTGCCAAGAACCCCCACAGCCAAAAGTCACAGGGTGTCAGATCGGAAGATCTTGGAGGCCATGAGTGATTAAAGTAGCGACTGAGAATGCGATATTTCGATGCATATAAGCTTCGACTACCATTACCTGCTGTAGTTGTTCCTTTTTATATCGTTTGTTGCTTTGCATAATCCTACATCAGAAATACGACAGCGCCATCTGTTGTTCGCCAACAGAACTATTTTTTTTTTTCTTTGCCACACAAAACCCGGCTTCTTTTCCATCTGTTTGGTGCAAACCGTATCTTTGTATCTTAATTCGTTTTCGAATTATTCATTTTTAAAGTTTGTCCTGACTTTTGGATCACCCGGTATATACATTAATTATTTCAACTAACATTCATAAAAAAAATTATCTATCTTGTTCAAATTTAAAGTTCTGTAATCGAGATCCAAGCTAATGGGTGCTTTTTAAATAAGAATAATCCTCAGGACAATGAATGAAAATTTTATAATTCAGAGTATTTGTTTTTTAAAGGGACACATTGTCACTATTTAAAATATCTGCAAAATTTTGAGCGCAATTTTGATAGTCGTAAACAATTAACATAGTAACCATCGCTAAGGAATGCAACTTCATATTTTGATGCAAAGAATAAGACAGACTCTATGCTTTTTGTATATTTAAATAAGAAAGTAGCTATCATATTAAATCCCATTGAAGTTATTAAAAAAAAAAAATCCCAAACAGAATTTTATTTAGCAACTGATATTTTTTGACTCAGACTTTTCATTTTTACCTATTTGCAAACTCTTATATTCTGTAATATATTCTGCACTATTATGCAAAATTTAAGGTTGCCTACCGCAAACAGTAAAGACGCTTTTTCCGTGTTGGAATAAATTGGATTCTGGTCCTAACATCGGTTTAATAATCGTAACATTTGAACCATTGTCTGTATAAAATGCATACATGCCAACAGGTATGCATATATCATTTGATTTTTCCGTATTCAATGTAAACTATGGACGTAATATGAAGTAAGCTTGTCAAGTAGGAATTGAGTCATGTGTAAATTACAATTATCAATCCAGCTATCTTTTAAGATTTTTTCAAGCCTTATTCACCAAATTTTTAACGCTGGTGTTAACCCGAGAATATAATAGGTTATCTCGAGATCGAGAGCTGAAAATCAGCGATTTAACACTCGGGTTTATGTTTTGAAAAATGCATACAAAATATCCCCAATGAGCGCAGAAAATGTCGCATCTATAACTCTCAATTCATCCACCCGAGAGGTATTCATGTTAGTTTTATTATAGCCAAGTTTTTTCTTTATACCATCTATAAGTTGATTCTTCTCAAATATTGCATTTTTAAGTTGTGTCCTTTTTCTTGCCGAGATGCGATATGTCAATTTTACTTTGATTGTTTTTAACAATAATTAAAATGTGTGGAAACAAATACGTGATGGGGAACTGCGCAGAGAAGGGGATTGTAAGCATTAGAGCATTGGCATGCTCCTTCTTCCTTATTATTATTCTATGAAACAAAAGCAAAATGCTTTTTCAAAATGGCATCATTATTTATGTACAAAAATTAATTAAGCTCATTTTTAATATTAATTAAACAAATACATATTTAAAATTGACTTACCTCACTATTCATGATAAAACATTTTCATAAATTTTGATACTTCAAGGGCGATCAATATGTATAAATATATAAATATATGCTTCCCGTACGTTTATACAGTTTAAATGTTATACACTTACCGTTAAATACGATTATATCAATTAGAATTCCGTTTACCATTTTTTTAGTGCTAGAGGCCTATTTCAGACGGTACAGTTGTCGAATTTTTATAATACACTCTTAATTAGTGCTAGAGGCCTATTTCAGTCGGTTTATTGAATGGGGATTTATTGAATGAAGTCCCCCCAAGGCCCAACTTTGACATGAGTCCCCCCCCAGGCCCAACTTTGACACGAGTCCCCCCCAAGGTACCCCTATTTCAGTCGGTACAGCGCTGTCGAATTTTTATAATACACTCTTAATTAGTGCTAGAGGCCTATTTTAGTCGGTTTATTGAATGGGGATTTATTGAATGAAGTCCCCCCAAGGCCCAACTTTGACATGAGTCCCCCCCCAGGCCCAACTTTGGCATGAGTCCCCCCCAAGGTACCCCTATTTCAGTCGGTACAGCGTTGTCGAATTTTTATAATACACTCTTAATAGTGCTAAGGGCCTATTTCAGTCGGTTTATTGAATGGGGATTTATTGAATGAAGTCCCCCCAAAGCCCAACTTTGACATGAGTCCCCCCCAGGCCCAACTTTGACACGAGTCCCCCCCAAGGTACCCCTATTTCAGTCGGTACAGCGCTGTCGAATTTTTATAATACACTCTTAATTAGTGCTAGAGGCCTATTTTAGTCGGTTTATTGAATGGGGATTTATTGAATGAAGTCCCCCCAAGGCACAACTTTGACATGAGTCCCCCCCAGGCACAACTTTGACATGAGTCCCCCCCAAGGTACCCCTATTTCAGTCGGTACAGCGTTGTCGAATTTTTATAATACACTCTTAATAGTGCTAAGGGCCTATTTCAGTCGGTTTATTGAATGGGGATTTATTGAATGAAGTCCCCCCAAGGCCCAACTTTGACATGAGTCCCCCCACCAGGCCCAACTTTGACATGAGTCCCCCCAAGGTACAACTTTGACATGAGTCCCCCCCAGGCCCAACTTTGACATGAGTCCCCCCAAGGCCGAACTTTGACATGAGTCCCCCCCAAGGTACAACTTTGACATGAGTCCCCCCCCAAGGCACACCTTTGACATGAGTCCCCCCCCAAGGCACACCTCCCCCTCATTGGGAAAAAGAGAAAAAACGTTGTTTTGCGGCTATAAGACAGTTTGGACTTCCAACGTTATTTGTTATAATATCTGCAGCTGAAACACATTGGTTTGATTTAATGAAAACTTTATCATGGAATTTAGATCGTCACGAATTAACTAAAGAAGAATTTAAAACAGGAATAAACTACTACGTCAGAAACGCCAAAGCGGCGTTTCTGACGTAGTAGTTTATTCCTGTTTTAATATTCCAACGCCAAGTCTCCTGCTATTATAAAGAAGAATTTGTCGATATTAACAAGTTTAGCAGTAGGCCTCTGGCACTAAATTAAAATCTGTCAATGTCAGATTTTCATGTTTTAAATAATGAAATAATGTCGTGTCTGTATAATTTTTTTAATGATTTTTAGAACACATTGCTTAATTTGCTCGACGAAAACCACCATCCAAACCTAATCGATTTTTCGGCGAGACACCTTTTACGCGTATCATCCACAGCAACATATCCACTACATCTCCATGCAAATCCTTCCATCACATTCTTTCTCTTTCTCAAAACCATATCACTCCAACACTTTTCACAAAACATACTTAATTAATTCACATTCTTTCAAACTGATTCATTACTACTAGACGGGCCGCGGTAGCCCAGTCGGTAGAGCGCTGGCCTCGTAATTGGAAGATTGCGGGTTCGGTACTCGAGCCGGCTGAAGACCGTCGTGTACACTAATGGTGGCTGGTGCACGTAAAATCTGTCGTGGCCGCAATGTCCTCCATGTTCCCATCTAAAATTATACCTCTGGGGGTCACCGAAGCGGGAGAGTCATCCCTTCCGTGGAGGAACAAAATTGTGATGGCAAGTCTCCGGACCACCTCTAGAGGTGTGCCCCAAACCGTCGTCAATTGCCCATCTGCGCAGCACTAGTGCGACGTAGAACCCAACCATCCATCCATCCATCCACTACTACTAGATGTCATACTTAAACAAAAGAAAATAATAATAAATTAAATAAACCAAACAAATTAGTAATAAAGAATAAAAATATGACCGTTTTATATAATAGTACTTCACAAGCTGAAATAGAATAGAATAATGAATAATTACTTTTTTATAATTAATTGCTATGCTAGCTGCCATAGTAATAAAAAAACAACAGAACGTTGGTTGCTATGACCACCAAAAATAAACAGCAAGCAAGCTGCTATATTATATTGCAAAGAATCCAGAACGACATCGTTATCGTTCAAAACGGCGCCAAAGAAAAATCGCCAAATCCAGTTGTGGACCAACTCTATAGTTGTACCTTCGTCTTTGCCACTAGGATCCATCTGATCCAAGATAGAGAATGAGAGAGAGCAAACAAAAGATATCCATACTTTAAAAATCAATAAAGTTGCATCAATCTGCGCTTGCATAAAAATGTGATTATTCCTACGGTAGATAATACTTAAAATTTAAAAGCTCAAGCTGTAAAACAAAATGTAACCAACATAGTTTCTTCTCTTTAAACATTCTCTTATAAACATTTTCTTTTCTATTTTTTAAATCTATTTCTCATAAACATTTTATACGGATGCCACATGCATCATATAAACTCTTAAATTTTAAACTCTTTTAAAGATAGCACGTGATCATATTTTTACATAAAAATCAAAACATTAAATTCATTTAATCATTCCTTTTCTTTTACTTTTTGTTCAGCATGTGATCTTATACTCGGTGCGTCCATACACCGAGTCCAAGGAAATCGCTCAGCTATTTATATATATAGATCAGCGAGCCTCTTACAAATTTCTCGGAATATACTAGGTTATCTCGAGATTGAGATCTGAAAATCAGCGATTTAACACTCGAGTCAACCCTCTTTTTTTAATCCTCCGAAAATTCAGAATTAACTCTGGCGTTACATGAGCCTGTTACAGTTACAGCGATAAAACACTTGTTTCATTTTTTTTTTTTTTTTAATACATTGCTTTTTTTATCGACTTATCAGCGAGATTCTTACAGATTTCTCCAGATAATTCTGGGGTCAACTAATCTATGTTTGGTGAATACGAAAACTTTCTAGCCTAGAGTTAAGGAAGTGTTAAGTCTAACACAAGTGTACATGAACCATGGGTTAACACTGGTTTGGTGAATAAGGCCGTTACTGAAATATTTAGTTAACAAATGGAAATATTACAATGGTTTTAATGTTTTGTTTTGTTTTTCCTAATAATTCAGGTACCAAATTTCAATTGAAATGAAGAGAAAAAAGTTATTGTACTTATTTTTTGCAAGCGAACTGCCTTTTGTTTCTTTAGTACTTGCAAATCTTATTTCTCAGACTGGCACAACAACTAATTCGCAATTTCCTCAAATTACAACATTTGATCAAAAAGTGGAAGTCGGGAAAACTTTTATGCAGCGAAAAATAAAAGAAGTAAAAGCTGAAAATGGTGATTCTTCAACCCCTAATGTTGGAGAAGAAAGTTTCGGAACAAAACTAAAATTATATAATAAAAACCTTCCTGTAATCGATTCTGAACTTAAATACGAAGCGATACAAAAAGAAAATGAGCTCAGAGAACAACCAAATTATTTGAACATGCCAACAGTTCAGCGGAATAAAAATTATTTTCAACAGATGAAGAGTGATGAGCGCGGAAAAAATGAACTTTACTTAGATTCTTACTATCCAGCATATCATCATCGAACACCTTTTAGTGGCTTTGGACGAAGTCTTTATAATCCTCTCCTACATCCTAGTACTTATCGCTTTCCTAATTTTGATAAACAATACATGAATGAAAAAAGACGTTCAGAAATCTCATTAGAAAATCAAGGTGATAGGCCAGAAGAAGAAATTGTACCCTTTTTTCACAGAGAAAGAAATGCAATGTATCTGAGGGATACTCCTCTAATTTCATTGCCAACAGCCTCAGTTACTAAAGAAAGATTACTCAATTTTTCTTCTGGTACTTCTATACAAATGAACAGAGGTCTTCAGAGTTCTTTAATTAAACCAAGTAAAAGGTTTAACGATGAAAATGACTATTTTAAAAGACCCGGTTTTAACTTTGAAAACAATGATGAAATTGCATTAAATCAAAATAAAGTTCTTACAAATATTAAAAATTTTGAAGGTAACCAAATTAGAAAAGAAGAAGAGCTAAAACCGAATGAGTCTAATATTTATAAAAATAAAACTTTGTACTCGCAGCCCGATGATTTTGATGTATCAGAGACAAACGCTGGCGGAGAGGAACGTGTATCCCCATTCCACATCCTACGAATAAGATTCGAACGTAATAATGCAAAAGATATCAAAGAAGACAACTTAAATAAACGTCTCTATAACAGAGTTTATTTTGAGAAGTAAGTTTTTTTTTTTTTTTTTTTTTAAGTTTATGTTATTAATGCACACTACTTATTAACAGGCATATTGAAGATTTTATTTCAGGATAGAAAAAAAAACAATAGATCCCAAATATTAAAGAACAGTTAATGACTCTAAGGAGAGCCAATTATAGATAATTAACTGGCGCTGTCTATCTATCTATTTACCTATCAATATATATATATATATATGATGAAATATTTCCTTTTATTCGAAATATATTTCATAAAAGAACTAGATATATTCCGCTAGTCTTTTTATGTTTATACTTAAAAGGTTTTTTTTTTTTTTTTTTTTTTTTTTAAAGAATGCAACATATTTCACGAATTCACAAAAAGTACTTTTTCGAAATTTACATATCGAAAAAAAAAAAAAAAAAAAAAAATGTTTTTTTATTACTTATTTTAAAATTGTTATTTTTGTGAGTTTAATAACATATCCAAATTTTGGGATAATTCAAAGCCTTTTATCGATGCAATAAATAACAATATAGAAGGATTTGTGTTTGATGAAAAGCTTGGGACAGAGAAAAATGTTTGTTAAATATTGCTCACTAAATCTGAATTCAAGCTTATTCTGCTTCTAGGAAAAAATGCCCCCCACAAAACATCCCCTGGAAAAAAAATTAAATTTTTCTTTTTCTTTCTTTCTTTTCATTTTTTTTTTTTTTTTTTTGCCAACTTTAATAAAATGTTTCAAGTATCATCCCCATATAATACAGTATACCGAGTTTGGGCTGCCAGCTAGTATTTATTATTAAGTTATGCTAATAAGAGACACACATACCAATCGCTAAAAAAAAGATTTTTGGATTCAAGGAACCTCAAAATACATAAACCAAACATAATTTCGAAATTTGTGTAGCAAAACTTAATTCGAAATACCCATTCGCTCAATTCAATGTATAACAAAACTCAGTTTCAAAAATTTAACTTAAAACCAATACTTTCTGTGCCATTTATAGTTAAGAATTAAAAAAAAAAAAAAAAAAAAAAAAAAAAAAAAATCATTAAATTATTTTTTTTTTACTTTTTTTTTTCATATTATTGCACTCGCACTTTTTATTTCCTAATTCAAAATTATTAAAAAAAAACTTTTTCGATAACGCCTGTAACAATACTGATTATTGGTTTTTTTTTTTTTTTTTACTTCCTTATACAAAGTATAAGGAAGTATAGTAATCCCGATTTGCGAAATGGATTTTGTATTTCACATTGCTCGAAAACGAATGATCGCTGAATGTTGCCAATTTATACGTGTGACTGTCATGATGTATAGTTGTACACCTGCAAGTGTCGTCTGAACGCGAGTTCTCGTTTTAGAGATATAAGCGGTTTTACACGATTTTTCGTGACGTCTGTATGTGTGTGTGTGTCTGTGTGTGTGTGTGTGTGTATGTCGCATAACTCAATAACGGTTGGACGTAGAAAGTTGCGAATTGGTACATAGGTTTGTTATAACATCTAGTTGTGCACCTCCCTTTTTGGACTTTGTATGATTTTTCGTTATGGAGATATTTAGGAAAATTAGGTTCATAATGACAAAAATACATAGGTTTTGGCCATAATGTATCAAAAAACGGTAATAACTCAAAAACGGTTGAACGTAGAAAGTTGCGAATTGGTACATAGGTTTGTCATAACATATAGTTCTGCACCTCCCTTTTTGGACTTTGTATGATTTTCCATTTTGGAGATATTTAGGAAAATTAGGTTCATAATGACCAAAAATACATTGGTTTTGGCCATAATGTATCAAAAAACGGTAATAACTCAAAAACGGTTTGGACAAATCTTGCAATTTAACTGACTTCCCGACTAGCTAGACATTTGAAACTTTCAGAAAAGCTCAGAACACGTTGACAATGCGTTTTTTTTATATTTTTGGCCAACTGTTTCCGATTCCTGTTGCCTTCGGCAGCGTTACCAGTACAAATCTTGCAATCGATTTTTAACTAACTTCCCGACTAGCTAGACATTTAAAACTTCCAGAAAAGCTCAGAACACGGTGACAATGCATTTTTTAAATATTTTTAGCCAATTGCTTCGTGTCACTGCTGCCTTCAGCAGCGTTTATATGATTCAACAGAAAAATTATTTAACTAACTTCCCGACTAGTTAGAGATTTGAAACTTCCGGAATAGTTCAGAAACACGGTGAAAATGCATTTTTTAAACACTTTTATCCAATTGTTTCGGATCCGAAGTCCCCCCCCCCCCAAGGCACAACTTTAACATGTTCCCACAACTTTGACATGAGTCCCCCCCAAGATACAACGTTGACATGAATCCCCCCCAAGGCACAACTTTGACATGAGTCCCCCCCAAGGCACAACTTTGACATGAGTCCCTTCCCCAAGGCACAACTTTGACATGAGTCCCCCCAAGGCACAACTTTGACATGAGTCCCCCCAAAGCACATGAGTCCCCCCCAAGGTACAACTTTGACATGAGTCCCCCCAAGGCACAACTTTGACATGAGTCCCCCCAAGGCGCAACTTTGAAATGAGTTCCCTCAAGGCCCAACTTTGACATGAGTCCCCCCAAGGCCCAACTTTGACATGAGTCCCCCCCCCAAGGTACAACTTTGACATGAGTCCCCCCAAGGCACAACTTTGACATGAGTCCCCCCCAAGGCACAACTTTGACATGAGTCCCCCCCCCCCAAGGCACAACTTTAAAATGAGTCCCCTCAAGGCACAATTTTATTTTTATTTATTTATTTATTTTTTTTTTTTTTACGTATGCATGCATTTTTTAAAAAATACTTTTAGCCAACTGTTTCGGGTCCAGTGACAATATTTTTTAACATTATGTATACTTCTAAAAGTGTATAAGGAAGTCATGTGGTGCCCACATCAGATTTTTTTTTTTTTTTTCCCTGTTTCTTTCAAAAAAAAAAAAAAAAAAAAAAAAAAAATGATTTTAATGAAATTCTGACAAAAGCAGATTTAGTTTAAGACTGAGGACTACTAGGTTTTTTTTTTTTTTTTTTTTTTCAAATTATTACATCGCTTTCAAATTATTCAGTTATATTTTCGGTAAATTGTAGATTTCGATAAATGCCCAACTATCAAAAAATGATTTCGATAAATGTCCAACTATCGAAAAATGACGCCGCAAAAATCGCAGATTGTGACTAATAGTCCTCAGTCCTAATAAAAATCAATTGAGGTAGTGAATCAACGAATACTTTGCCAGCTTCGCTGGTCACTGTATTTAAAGGGGACTGGTGTGCAAGTTGTACCTGACGGGACTAAAGTGTAAGTTGTACCTCAAGGAACTAATAGTTGTACCTCACGGGACTAATGTGCAAGTTGCACCGAACGAACAAACTATTTCTTTCAACGAAAATGCCTACTAACCCTGGACGATAGGTCTAATATATCGTATCATATTATATATCGTATTTATCGTAATATAACTCAATATTTATTTCGCTTCCTTCTTCGACTCGTTTTAATACGCATTTTTTATATGCATGAGCAGCCCCCGAAAAACAAAAACATTAAATCATTAAATTCATTTTTTTACTTATTTTTATTTCATATTATTTCACGCGCACTTTTTATTTCCCAATTCAAAATTATTAAAAAAAAACTTTTTCGATATCACTTGTAACGATACTGATTATTATTAATTTTCTTTTCTTTTTCTTTCAATAATAATAATAATTTAAAAAAAAAATTTGATGAAATTCTGGCAAAAGCAGAATTTAGTTTAGGACGGAGGACTATTATATATATATATATTTTTTTCTTTTTTCAAATTATAACATCGCTTTCAAATTATTCAATTATATTTTCGATAAATTTTAGATTTCGACAAATGCCCAACTATCGAAATCGACAACGCAAAAATCCCAGATTGAGACTAATAGGCCCTCAGTCCTAAAAATTTATTTTATGTTTCCATTTCTCTACAATAGCTATCGTAAAATAAAGCATCGCACCAACGAAGAATAACATCAATAATCCCACATAAATAAAAAATATTTAATTAATTAATAAAAGCTTTATCCACTAGAGATTTTAGTACACACATCTAAAGCTAATAAAAACTACAATTCAGAGTATTAAAAGGTAATCGCAAGATTTGAACAGGCAGAAAGGATTTAGCCGTTGAATGAGGTTATACTCAGATTATAATTATATTAATGAGATTATAACTCCCTGATGAGATTATAACTCCGAAAACATTTCTGTGTTGTATTGTCATCGACAATAGTTTCCATTCTAAAACTGAATAAAATTGGTTAAGCGGAAGTGCTTTAAAAATGTATCGGAAGATTTGACACATACAGACGACAAATCTTCGACCCTGGAATCTGTTTCTGATCAGACAGAACTCTGAAAATAGTTACATAATGCCATCAGCCCATGTATAAAATTTGATAAAATTCTGTTTAGCAAAAGTGCACTGAAAATTTATTACAAGATCCGATACAAGCACATGGATATTTTCCTCTTCAACTTGCACCTAGTCAGATTCCTAAAAGTTCAAGTTCTAAAACCGCTACATCGCTATGTATAAATCGCAAAATGCATGAAATTCGTTAGCACATCAGTCGCTAACGCACACGCTTCACGTACAGTCGGTAACAGAAGTGTCCGAACACTAGCAAAAATTCCTATGTAAAAAAACTACACTTCATACGGTTTTGTTAAATAAATGATTGTTGAATCCTGTTCTTATTCATTTTAAAAACATGATTCGATAAGGATTTTTTAACAAAAACCGCATAAAGTGTACTTTTTTTACATAGGAATTTTTGCTAGTGTTCGGACATTTTTGTTACCGACTGTATATGGAAACAAAAGTGAAAATTATTACTGCGTACACACACTTTGCTATGTATGAAAACCCAAAATGCATGAAATTCGAATGCGCAGCAACCAGTATCTAAATTATATAATCAATCAGTATCTAAATTTCATAAGAATGTGTATATATAAATGAAAGAAAATAAAATTTGATTTACATCTTTCTTTTACAAACCTTGTTGTTATGAAGAAGAAATAATAATGATCACATTCATTAATGCGGTATAAAATAACTCTTATGTATACGTTTTTACTTCATATGCTTACAAAAAAAAAAAAAAAAAGAAGTGACATAGCAGTTCCATCTAGTTCCTGATGATGATGGATGAAGTCTGAACGAAGAATTAACGGACACAGCTCATTCTATGAAGCGACTAGATTATTGTCTGGTTGTAGGCAGCTTCCATGCGGTGATCTGGCGATTTATTCGCTCCGGCGGACAGCATCCAACCCGTTAAGCTTGGCCGAGTCCAGGCAGGCAGGAGCCGTCCAAAGGTTTCTAAGGTAGTATTGTTATCCTGATTTGTGAAATGGATTTTCTATCTCGCATAGCTGAAAAACGAATGATCAGAGAATGTTGCAAATGTATATTTGAGACTGTGATGATGTCTACTTGCACACCTGCAATTTTAATTTTAATACGATCTACCGTTTTAGAGATATCAGCGATTTTTCGTGCCATCTGTATGTATGTGTGTGTATATCTTGCATAACTCAAAAATGATTGGATGTAGAATGTTGCAAATTGGTATGTAAGTTTTCTATAACATCTAGTTGTGCACATTCCATTTTAGTCTTTCTGTGGCGTTATATTTTGGAGATACTTACGAAAATTATATTCATAATGACTAAAAATACATAAGTTTTGACCATTATAAATGGCCTACATCATAAAGATTTCAAAAGAAGCTATAATGATAGAAATCGTAATGATATTGTTATGAAAGTTGTCGGCATTGTTACGTGTAGAAAGTAATTCGTAAAGACATGAACAGGTTCTAGTCAATGAATGCACTAAATTTAATGGATATTCAGCCCGCAGATTCTACCCGTAACAATATTGCTGTGAAAGTTGTCGACATTTTTGCGTGTAGAAAGTACATAAGCAGGTTCTATTCGACGAATACACTTTATTTAATGAATATTTAGCTCGTAGATAGAGTCCCTAATGATATTATTATGAAAGTTGTCGACATTTTTTCATGTAGAAAGTAATTTTTAAAGACATAAATAGGTTCTAGTCGACGAATGTACTTTATTTAATGAATATTCAATGCGTAGGTAGAGCCCGTAATGATATCGTTATGAAAATTGTCGGCGACATACAGTCAGTCACAAAAATCTACATACACTGATCAAAATAAAGGTTTCTCAAAAAACAATCAAATTTCAATTTTAAAAATCATATCACTCTTTCAGTTTTCTCTAAAAAATTTGTTTTCCATAATAAAAATATTCAGAAATAATAATTTCTAGGTAATTTTGTGATTTGTATAGTAATTATCAAGTCGCAAAAGTCTGCATACACCTGATTGGCGGACGGAAAAAAATTTGCATACGAAGTTATTTTGGAAGATTGTCTTAGTTTGAGGTTACATGTTTCGTTATCTATTCTAATCTTCATTTCCCGAGAGTTTTTGACATTGTAACTTCAACAAAATGAGTCAGGGAAAGGAAACATCCTTAGAACTTCGAAATATGATAGTAAGAATGAAATGTGAAAAGAAATCTTATGCAGAAATTGCAAAAATTGTAAAAAAAAAGTCGGTCAACTGTTCAAACAATCTACAGAAATTATGTTATGCGTGGAAATGTGCTTAACAAATATCGATGTCGTCGTCCAAGGAAGCTTAATGATCGTGATGCAAGAACCATAGTAAGAAAAGCAAAGAAAAATCCGAAAATTAGTGCTCCAAAATTAGCGAATCAAATTGTAACAGCTAGTGGAAAGAAAGTGCATCCAGAAACTGTTCGTAGAATTCTTCGATCAGCCCGCTACAATGTAGTCCGGTCAATTTGGACAATTGAAATAAAGAAAATTCCGACAGAGCCAAATTTCCGTAGAGACCTTAGGTTCACCACAAAGAATAAGGTGTCAAAAGTCCCCATCGGTCCCATGTGTGCTAAGGGACTTATTCGGGCCCCAAGGTCAAAATTTTGGGTTTTTTGGATTTTTCTCGAAAACGGTAAGTTTTATCGAAAAAGTACCTCAGAGTAAAGTTGTAGATCTCAAAATTCTCTATAAAAATGGTCCTTAGGATTTTTTCTCTAAGACCCTCCATTTCTACATGCGTGCTAAGGGACTTATTCGGGCCCCAAGGTAAAAAATTTGGGTTTTTTGGATTTTTCTCGAAAACGGTAAGTTTTATCGAAAAGTACCTCAGAGTAAAGTTGTAGATCTCAAAATTCTCTATAAAAATGGTCCTTAGGATTTTTTCTCTAAGACCCACCATTTCTACATGTGTGCTAAGGGACTTATTCGGGCCCCAAGGTCAAAATTTTGGGTTTTTTGGATTTTTCTCGAAAACGGTAAGTTTTATCGAAAAAGTACCTCAGAGTAAAGTTGTAGATCTCAAAATTCTCTATAAAAATGGTCCTTATGATTTTTCTCTAAGACCCACCATTTCCCAGATATTGCGCTTGTAAGAATCACGTTCTACATAATATGCACACATTTCCACACCACCTGTGAGGTAGTGTACTCGGCGCGTTTTTTTTAACGTGGTTTCCCCGGTAGGCCTATTCCACGAACCTGTATGACGTTATTTTCAGGAAAAATAGTTATTTAATAGTATGAAGATTATTAATATTGGTTATTGAGTTTAACTGTCGTTCGAATGTTTTTTTGTTACTTTAATCTGACTCATACTCTTCATACTCAACTTCAACAATCATGTTTTCTTCTTCTTCTTCTTCCTGTTGCTGAATGTTCAAAAATTGTTCAAATGAAGATGAATCAGTTGTCTCTTCATCAAAATCACATGAATCTTCCCCTCTTATATTTAATTGAACATTCGAACACGATAGACCTTGGCAATTGGTACACGCTGGAGAAGACTGCAACCCTATTTTTTTACAGCCACATTTGGCATTACAACCTTTCTTGCACTTGCAAAAAATAGAGTTAAGAAGTTTTTCTGGAGCAGGGGGCAGTAAAGTTTTAATCGGTTCCAAAGTATTATTTATCAATTTCCAACCCCAGTCTTCAGGGTTCAGTTGATTGCCTTGCCATGTCTGAACTTGATAGTATACTCGAAACAAATGTTGAATAGCAGATGCCGATGTTGGAGGAAGACAAGATAGTTGTACTTGCTTTTTGTTTCGTGTATTTTTTACAAATGTTAAATATCTGTACTTATCTATGCAATCAATTTTTTTTTTTTTTTTTGAGCTCCATAAACCTCAAGAAGAAACCGAATTCCTTCAGTAATTAGTATTTGAGGTGGAGAATTAATTTCTGTAAATACTTTTGCGCAGTCAATCAAATCTTTTTTTTCAAATGATTTTAATACTGAATTTTTGCCCCTTCTGAACATTGCTGACGTAGTATCGCAGCCGGTTATCGCATGTAAAAATAAAATATAGTTTTGGCATTTTGATAATGATTCGGGAATATCGTTATTTATATCTTCAAACATTCTACCCGGTGGCGGGTACATAGTATTATCAAACACACAAGATTGAATATCTTCTAGAATAATTTCTGCCGCAGCTTTTAAAGTCTTCCACCGTTTTTCCTTTTCATTCAAGTTTTTGTTATCAGACCAGGCTTGACTTAAAATGTCTTGGTAATTGTCTACAAAACAAATAAATGTTAATTTCCCAGGCTTCTCTGTAATAATAATTCTACTACCATACTTTAATTTCAATCGTATTTTTATAATCCCGTTTTCTAAAGCTACATTTTGGCAAACATTCTTCAATTCATCCAGTGAAAACTGGCAGTCATCGCTACTTTCAATGAAATTGAAAATTTCCTCCATTGCAGAGTTTATAGCCTCACTTTCAGGACGGCCAATTTTACCGCCAGTATTAGGTCTCAGGAAGGTTTTGTAACAACTGGCATGGTATTTAGCGTCAGCAGCGACTAAATCATACTCAAAGTTAATACGTGCAAAGACAGCTTTTGACACATCATCAGAACGGTCTTTAGTTAATTTTAAAATGGAATCTTTGAATGTAAGTGTGGAAACTTTATAAATTATTCGGCGACAATTCTGCGCTTTCTTCTTCTCTGCTCCTTCATCCGCTTCATCACAACAAAATAAGCAGTGTTTTTTAAAACAAAATCTGGATTCACTTACTCGCGCTCTAGTATGAGGTGGACTTACTTTTGAAGTACTGGCTTGTATTTCCTCACGTTTTCTTTTTGCTGCAGAGATTGAAGTTTTCCGGGTGTATGATTTTCTGCAATCCACGTGAATTGTAACGGACTTTTGACTTCTTAAATAATCAGCAAACTCATCATTTCTCGCGACACTTGCATCGATTAAAGTTGGCATTCCACGACTGACCACAACAGTTTCATCTTCAGTCAAAAGTTTATTACAAATAAAGTAAAATCGTGACATTTTTTTTAAATATTGATCAGCACAAACTATAATAGTAGACGCTTGTAATAAATACGTACATTCACTCGAACTGCACGTTTAACACTAAAAGAAACAGGTACGTGAACGACACCACACGGATAAAAGAATAGCCAGATGTTATTCAAGGCCATACAAGTAGAGGGGATTCTGTCAGGGACTGGCGGTCTTTTGAGAGTATATTTTCTTAGAATAGTATAATGTATACATGAAAGAGACACAAGTAGGCATTTTTACTTGTTTGAGTACCTGAATATGTATATACGTGGCATATGTGTGCATATTATGTAGAACGTGATTCTTACAAGCGCAATATCTGGGAAATGGTGGGTCTTAGAGAAAAAATCATAAGGACCATTTTTATAGAGAATTTTGAAATCTACAACTTTACTCTGAGGTATGTTTTCGATAAAACTTACCGTTTTCGAGAAAAATCCAAAAAACCCAAAATTTTGACCTTGGGGCCCGAATAAGTCCCTTAGCACACATGTAGAAATGGTGGGTCTTAGAGAAAAAATCATAAGGACCATTTTTATAGAGAATTTTGAGATCTACAACTTTACTCTGAGGTATTTTTTCGATAAAACTTACCGTTTTCGAGAAAAATCCAAAAAACCCAAAATTTTGACCTTGGGGCCCGAATAAGTCCCTTAGCACACATGTAGAAATGGTGGGTCTTAGAGAAAAAATCATAAGGACCATTTTTATAGAGAATTTTGAGATCTACAACTTTACTCTGAGGTACTTTTTCGATAAAACTTACCGTTTTCGAGAAAAATCCAAAAAACCCAAAATTTTGACCTTGGGGCCCGAATAAGTCCCTTAGCACACATGGGACCGATGGGGACTTTTGACACCTTATTCTTTGTGGTGAACCTAAGGTCTCTACGGAAATTTGGCTCTGTCGGAATTTTCTTTATTTGATCACTATTTTTATGTCTAAATTGACCGGACTAATGGTAGAGTTTCTAGACGAAAGCCGTTCATTTCATCTACTAACAAACAAACGAGACTTGATTTTGCTTCTGCACATATTGACCAAGATTTTAATCTTTCAAAAACAGTTTTTTTTTTTTACAGACGAGAGTAAGTTCAACGTGTTCGGGAGTGAAGGCCGCGGAAAAATCTGGAGGAAAAAAAACACAGAAATGAATCCCGAGAATTTGACTCCAACTGTGAAACACGGTGGAGGCAGTGTTATGGTTTGGGGAGCAATGGCGGCCGCTGGAGTGGGCAATTTAGTGTTTATCGATGGCATAATGAATCGATTTGAATACCTGAAGATTTTGCAAGACAATCTACTTCCAACAATAAACTCGCAACAATTGTTTCGGGTCGAAAAAACACACGACCCTTCATCAGGCGAATAAAGTAAGTACGAGTGCTGCAGTCAAAGCGGCTTTGACTGCAGCACTCGTGCTTACTTTATTCGCCTGATGAAGGGTCGTGTGTTTTTTCGACCCGAAACAATTGTTGCGAGTTTATTGCATTTTATGGTGTTTATTCAAAGTTTGTAAGTAATAATTTTTACAACGCCAGTTTTGTGATGCTTCTTTAATAAACCACTTAAATAGACCCAAGATCCATCTGTTGTTGCAACATTTTTCTCCCGATAAATGCTTTTTATAAAGATTTCACTAAAAACTATCTTTGGAAAGAGCGAAAACCTATCCTTCCATCCACTGCCATTTTAATAGCGCATTTTTGCATCTAAACAAAAATTCTAAATATCAGAAGATAAATAAAACATCAAAAAATATAACTGTTGTGAAAATAAAATTCTCCATGCAAACGATTTTTTCTTACTGCGAAATAAAATCGTCTAAAAAATGTGCGAACAGCCTCTGTATGCAGACGAAAAAAGCGCTCTAGAGACACATATATTCCCACACATACAAAGAAAACATTCTGAAAGCCTTTTTTGGCTCCCTTGATGTCTGAAACGTAAAGATACCGCAGATCTCCTTCCATTCTACACCTTTTACTGAAAAAAATTTATGACGCATGCGCAAGCTTTTTTTATTCATATCTCTAAATCTAATAAAAATTTTTAAATGTTCGATAGATATAATTTTATGTTGGGTATACATGCCTAAACCAGCACAAAATATTCTGAAGTTATTTTGGGTCTCGTTGATATCTGAAACATAAAGTTATCGCAAAAATTATTCCATTCAAGGAACACAAGTTTTACTGATAAAAGCTTTATTGCGCATGTGCAAGAGTTTTTTACCCATGTCTCTAAATTTAATTAAAATTTTGAAACGTTTGATAGATATAATTTTAAGCTGGGTGCAGGCCTAGGTCTTGGACAAGTGTCATTCAGTTTCGCCATACCATTCTCACATGATACCAGGACAAAAATTTCATTACAGAATACAGGCACAACGACCCACATACACACAGAAAATATTCTGAAGGAATTTTCAGCTTCCACGACGCGTGATACGTGAAGATATCGCAAATCTCTTTCGATTCTGAGCAATTTACAGACAAATCTGATTTTATTTATACAGATTATATGCTATTAGTTTCACATAATTTCGAATTATTGAATTCTTTGGTACTGTTACAGTGTATTAAGTGTTTTCCCCTGCCTCAATTGTCCTGTTGCAGTGAAAGTAGTGTCACAAGCAAAGTGAAAATAAAAGTGCAGTTCATTCACTTTCAGTGAAGTCAGTTTTAGTGATAAACTTGACGATTTGGTGATGAATGTGGCGACTTGGCGACCAAATTTGGTGAAAACTAGTAGTTTAGGATTCCTGAAGTTTCGAAGTTCTTCTATGCATGGGAGCCCAGATTTAAAACTTCCCATGGATTTAACGCCAAAGCCCATCGCTAAAAGATATAAATAGGAGTGAGTTAACTTCTGCGATTGAGAAGTAGTCACTGAGATTCAGAATTGTTCAGAGACCTATTCTGAGCGATTGCACTCTGAAGATTGTGCTCTAAGCGACTGAATTTAGTTCATGAACTAGCAAAAATTTCTGCTCTGGAGTATTTGATGTTATTTGCTTTACTACTGTGGAATAAGTGAATATGTTATTGGATTGTTCCCTTCGTTGAATAGTTAATTTTGCGGTACGAATGACAGCTTCATTGGACTGCTGCTAGAAAATTCGATGAAATAGAAGTTCTATTGAACTGTTTCAAGAAGGATCATTGTAATCCCAATTCCGTTGCACTGATTCGAGAAGTTGTATTGAATAAAGAGCATTTATCACTAGAACCTGTCTATTCCATTACGAACTTCCTCACGGAAGAAAGTCGACAAGTTTTTCATAACAATATTATATGAAAGGTTTAAGTTTTATTTTTTACCTGAATTGAAAAACAAGTAATATAAAAAGAAAAATTTTAAGTCAGTTCCTACTTACAAACACTATTGAAAAAGTTTTTTTTTTTAATAATTTTGAATTAGGAAATAAAAAGCGCGCGTGAAAAATGAAATAAAAATAATTATAAGATTAAAAAAAAAAACTTTTTATATACCATGTTTAAAATTTCTGATGAATCATAGAGCTCTTATCAATGTGCATAAAAATTTAAAGTGATAATGACGTCAATTTTTGTGAGATGCATAATTTAACTTTTTATAATTTTTTTATGTTCACGTTTAATTAAATGTATTTACTTTTATGTCGAAAGAAAATGAACTCGTAAATTTTTTTTGGCAACAATTAAATTATAGCTATTATTTTAATGGCGATTTTTATTGCTATTAGGATGTTATTATTTCCATATTTTAATTAATTATTCAAAGAAAGGAAAAAAAAAAAAAAAAAAAAAAAAAAAAACCTAATCAAAAATTTGAAAATCGGACTTCGAAGAATTGTGTTGTCACCGTGTTCTGAGCAATCCTGAAAGTTTCAAATGTCCAGCTAGTCGGGAAGTTGGTTAAAAATCGATTGCAAGATTTGTACAAGAGGAAGAGTGTGCGTGTGAACTAATAGTAGGAATTGAAAAAAACTTTGTTTCTTTTTCTCCCTAGGATGCCTCAAAACATGAATTTATCATGGTTCGTTTACGTAAATTGCAGTCGAGATAAATGTCTGCTCTCTAACAGTACTGATGAAGTCGAACTTCTGAATGAAGGTTGGATTTTGCATAACTGTACTCATTATGGTTGTACTGAAATGTATCCTCGGACTGTATCTGTTCAAAAATTTATAGGTAAATCGTCTCAGCAAATATATGTAGAATTATTAGATAATAAGCATATGTGACACAGACAATACACAAACATATATAACGTAGTAGGTGTACACTAGATAAAAGTATACTTTGTTGAAAGAAATTTACAAAGCAATATGTAAAATAGAAACTTGGGATAGACTTATATTTTAAAAACACAATATTTTCATACACAAAAGTATGATGAATAATTAGTTTGCATTCGATTTTGCTTATTAGTTCCATTGAGTACTTCAGTTACATGTTTCCAGTAGTTGCACTGAGTCTTTCAATGGGCTCTTCCCACCTGACGTCAGAGGTCACATGGCATAGTTAAACAAAGAGCTAACGAAGTCTTCTATATCTATAGCAATTGCTAAAATAACACATTTTCTATTCTTATTTTTTATCAATCAGATTTAATCTGTGTTATTTTTTTTTATACATGATCATTTTTAATCCATTTTATATCATTATTCCTCATGTTTTGTTTGCTGTATACATTTACAATCATCGTTTAGTTTATATTTGTTATTAATGTTGATGGAGAACATGTTAAGTACTCTAATTTGTGGTACTTATAACATTAACAGTGCAACATCGTACGGTGTAAAGCCATTGCGGCCAGTAGTTAAGTTAATTAACTTGTTGTAACACCTTTACGCGATTAAAAACTTAAAACAAATTAATTTCAAGTTATAATTCGTAAACATTCCACTGTTTATTGCTAGATCAGTTAATGTAACAGTTACACTACAACATACAAAAATCGATTCTTACTTGTGAAAATAAATAAACATATAAAGTGTTTTTTTTTTTTTTTTTAATTATTTAACATACAATTATTCTACTGTTTACAAATGAACAATATTACTTTTATTCTATTTTATATTAAATATTAATACTTTTGCTCTTAAGAACAATATTTAACTGAATTCGCTTCCTTGTTTTTCTATATCACGTGATTGAGCAGATGACGCTGGGAAGAGCCCATTGCTCATGAGACTTTCATAAAAATTTATCTTATTTTCAAAATTTGAATGAATTCAATATATTCAGAGTTAAAACATTTTTTTAAAAAGCAAAGTGAGTATGTATTGGAAAATATATTTCTCATGTAACAGTAATAAATATTCTATAGCTTTTGTAAAGGAAATTTTGTTCGAAGAATAATTTAAATTATGGATTTCTTCTAGTCAAATTTTATCTAATATAATCTTGATTTTTTTTTTCCCCACTTCTCTAGCCAGTGCAGTTATTATTGCATAACCATATCAATTTTAAACTGGTTTGTTGTGGCCATCACATGATTTTCGACGATATTTTCCTATATAAATTCACAGTAAAAATAATTTATTAAAATTGTCTTCCATGATGATTGCGGACGATTTCCAATTCCACTGTCGCAATTGCAACACTGTATCCGCGATTGTAATGAAATGCTCGCCCTCTGGTGGGCTAAGGTGAAATTATCATACCACTGCATATCATCATATTATGCAATCGATTTTCCATGATGTAATGGCGGAGAAAGAACAATAATATATACACGTGGCTATTATATTTACTAACAACTGCAGTTCAGAAAGCGCCATCTATCGATCATTACAAACGCGGATTAAGAACAAATAAATTTTGCCTGTGATTTGAAATAAATAAAATAAGTCTGAACGATAATTTAAAAGAATAAATGTAATGTAAGGATCGTCATTTGGCGATTTTCTTTCTCTGCCCCTGATAAAGCGCCAAGTTAAGGTCAAAACCATTGATTACTGACAGGAAGTAGAGTACAAATTCCCTATACTAGCTGTGGAGGAAAATTCCTATAACATTGCAACGGTTTTTAGATGAATAGGAAGCCTTCTTTTGGTGATAATCGCTTTGGTGGAAATGGAAACCTGCTTTAGGGGAAGTGGAATGTTAAGTTTGGCGAATGAATAGGTGGAGTAGTAGGGATGTGATGTTTGAGAACAAATAGGTTAATAGTTCGAGGTCCATTCTAATATATAGTCATTGGTCAAAACATTAAGCGAAATTAGAAGTTAGTTAAAAAAAAAGTTAAGATGATCATGATAAATAATAAACAAAATTAATAACCTTTGCAAATGTCAACTGCCAATCGGGCGAAGGTAAATATAATCATCAATCAAAATTATAATAACAGTTTTATGCTATAAATTTTCATTTCTGGTTTGATGGGGAACATTGCGAAACTCTGGTACATTTTAGCAGTAGATTATCAATAAAATCAGAATAGAATGCGGGATATTATAGTACAGGGGAATGTACCACCAAGTACCCTACGAATTTATCAACTTTGGATATCTTATAAATTTTAAACAACTATTATATAACGACACTAAGTATCTACAGACTTATTTCGTTAAAATTAGTGATTTTTTTCAACATTCTTGAAAGATGTGCAATTTTTACCATTTCTATGATTTTTATAGGTTTAATGCTCTTGGTATTCAGTTTATGTGTTTTGAAAATCATTGTCTTTTTACTGCTGTTTTATTACTGCCGAAGAATGAAATTGGCAAAAAATGTGCCAGATGATCCAGATGAAGAAGAATCCAGCTGCATTGTAATTAAGTTTCATTATTATTATTATTATTATTATTTTGTTAATTAATTTACTTATTTAAGTATACGTAAGAACATACCAAAGTACATTTACATCAACGTTAAAAACGGCAATATAAAATCTTTAAAATTCGCATTCTGTAGTATCGGTAGCGTTAAGCGTACCGTCATCAGCGCAGAATAACAAGACAGATTATTGATCCTTATATGAATCATTGCAGTAACGGCGACGGTAAGTGAAGAGGGCCGTTAAAGGGGGAGCGGGGGGAAATTTCTTAAAATCCATTTATAGTGTGTGTTGGAAACGCATTAACAACCCGCACATAAAAATTTATCTTATTGAGGTAATTTGAAGCAAAGTTATGCTTAAAAACGTGTTTATTGCTCCCCTCACCCACCCAAGGGGGGTAAGGGGGATTTTTGCAAAATCTCATTACAATGGGTGTTGGATACACGTAAATAAGTCACACATTAAATTCGTATCCTCAGCTCCTATACGAATTTAGCGCTAAAAAGGGGGGGGGGCTTAAATTTTCTCCCTCGTAACTCCCCCACAAAATTGAAAATCGCAAAAAATAATACTGAGTTTTGGAAATTCCCTCAAGAAGAGGCTTGACAGTTTTTTATATCTTTGTACTGTTATGGGCAGAGTTTTATTCGAAAATCCGTGTTTTGGTAAATTTGCCTCCGAAAATCGTTTTTATGTCCTCCCCCCCCTTAAAAATTAAAATTTCCAAAATTGCAGATAATGTTTTATTTGTACAAATGTGTAGTCTCCCCATGTGCAATTTCTTCAGCGTGAAGTAATTTGGAGCTGAGTTATGCCTATAAAGGTGTTTTTGCCTTTTGTCCCCCAGGGGGGGGGGGGAGTATTTCGCAAAATCCCGTCTTAGTAGGGGTTTGACCTAAAACCAACCTGCTCACCAAAATTTGCGACTGAATCTTCCATAAAATCGCCACGGCTGTGTTGAGTCAGTGAACCAGTGAGTATCAGATGAATGTTGTATAGTAAATGGAGGGGGCGATATTTAGAAAAAAAAATATGCCAGAAACCTTCGCGGGAGTGTACTCAACAACTTCCCGATGCTTCATAGCGATCGGATGAATGGTGTAGTAATGCATAAAGGACAAGCAGGCATACATTCGTTTTTATATATATAGATTAAAAAAAAAAAAAAAAAAAAAATCACTTTTTATGGTGACTTTTTATGAATACAAAACTTACAAATTAATAAATTGAAGTCCTATTTTGAAAAATCCTTTACAATAAAGTACGTATGCGTAAAGGCTATATTCTCTCCGTTATTCGACTTTAGAATTTTGAGTATTTTTAGCTAATGACTAAAGAATGATTCCTAAAAATTGGGAAAATATAAGTTACGATCCTAAATAAACTGGTTGGCATAGGTGGACTGCTTAGTTCCACACAATATATGCATTTTCAATTTTTAGCACATCACATACTATATCCTTGTTTAGAGAAATGAATTTGATTGATTACTCGACACGGTGGCAGACTAATCTAGTGGCATACCCCACCTAGTAGGATACTCACCATTCAGTTCGATGCATTTATCCTAGTTTGTTGATTTATTTATTGAGGTCAATTTCGTAGCATAGTTTTCATTACAATTCGACACTATTTACAGTGTAATGATTCCCGTAGTGTAATTTTATATGAAATATTGCTCTGTTCTATTCTGCTATTTACGAAATTTTCAAAATAGAATAATAGTAATCAATGAGGTTCAAACCAGTATCGTAAATAATATTTTTTAAAGCAGTCTGATATCTTTACCAGGAAAATATCCCTCAAAATGGACTTTTATGTGAATTTTTGTTTTATTCTGCCATATTAAAAAATTCGTAAATTTCAAATAATTTACGAAATTTTCAAACTTGAAATTTCATAGTTAATTTTGTTCATGTGAACATAATAACTTACATTTTAAAGCTGGTCTGAAATCTTTACAGTTAATATATTCCTATCCCATGTTAAGAAAATAGTAAATTTCGAATAACTTATGACGTTTTAAAATTAGAATACTGCAAAGCAGCAGGGTTTTTGCCAGTGTCATGAGTAATATTTTAAAACTGCCCTACTTCTCTGCGATCATTTGTTCTTGAGATATCGTGTACACAGACTAACAAACTAACACACTAGCAGTCACCCTACAGACAGACACCGTATCAATTTTGTTATTTTCGGATTCTTCGCACCTCAAAACGTGTAAAAAAGTAAAGAAATCGAGGTAAAAAACTTATACGAATACCTAAGTTCCCTAAACCTATAATATGATGGGAAATTAAAAAAATATATCCCAGTATATTTTCTCGATTATTTCTTCCCAGTGCTCAGAGATTCTGTGGAACATACAAGAATCTTTATTTAAAGAATCCCAAAAATTTTCACGATCAATCTCTACTGCAAAACTAAAATGTGTCCAAAGTGCTATTGTAACACGCATGGATCTTTGCATTGGAACTAATGGCAAGCATTTTGAGTAAAAATTAATATTTGTGCCATAAGGCTTATTATGTATACAAAATTTTATTTTTTACTGTTCAGCGTTACTTTTTATTGTTTAAATTTCGAATCAAAATGAACTATTAACGATTTATGTTCGGTGAGATTTAGGATAATAAGGTTAAAGTGAGTGGAAGATCTGTATGATGTTGACAATTTTCAGTGATTATTGTTTTATGTTTAGATTTTAAAAGTTTTTAGACAATTTCATGTATATTTTTAACTTTCTTTCAATGTTTCGTAATTTGAGAAAAATGCGCAAGTTTTACTAGCATTACATTTCTACAGCACAAATAAATGATAAACTAGAACGTTGTGGTCACTACATGACATTCTTCTATATTTTCCTATGCAAATTCACACAGTAAAAATAATTTATTAAAACCATTATTTAATAAAAAAAAATATCTTCCGTGATAATGCAGTACGATTTCCATATTAGAAAAGTAGTATAACACTAAATATCCAAAAAAAGTTCATTTTATTCTCGATATTACATAAAAAAATCGATAAATTTATTTTAAATTATTGCAGATCCATGGTTCAACCATTCATTTTAAAGGTATTGGCGAGCTCTTTTGAACAATATCCATCATGAAAATTTACTCTCCTCGCAGGGGAACTTCCTCCCTAGGGGGGAGGCGACTCTCCAACATATACAATTTTTTTTTCCAGTTAACTATCTCTATTATCAATAATTCTTGTAAATTTCATAATGATTATTAAAAAATAATTCTCTTTATGCACATTTATACAAATTTTGTCCTATACCACCATATTAAAAATTTAGAAAAAGCGGGATGGCAACGCAATCTGTAAAACAATTTTACCAAAAGTTGATAGGCACTAATTTATGTCAAGGTGTAACTGCATACCAATTTGTATGAAATTCTGTGCAGTAGTTCCTGAGATACAGTTGCCACAAAATTTTGTCACACACACGCACAGAGACAGACTGAGATTTTCTAAAAATGGTCAAATCGTGTTCTACAGCTCTCGAAACGAGTAAATCCATCAAAGGTCGATAATTTTTACGAATCCAATACTTTCTTTTATTGAATATAGAAGAAAGTAATAACTAAAATAAAATATTGTATGAAGATTTATAAAACTAATTGCATGGTCAACTAGTATGTTGTAGCCACCACAAGACTTTCTTCTATATTTTTCCTATCCTCACTTAGTAACAATATGAAGAAAAAAAAAAAAAAAAAAAAAAAAAAAGATTTTTTTTTCAATTTTGTTGTTGTTGTTGTTTTGTTAAAAGTAATCGATAAATTTGTTTTAAATTATCATATATTTATAGTTCAACCATTCGTTTTAAAGATATTGATGTGACCTTTCGATAGATACCCATCTTGAAAATTTACCCTCCCCCTCCAGGGTGGCACTTCCCCCCAGGAGGGGAAGCGATGCCCCCACATGCACAAATTTGTTTTCCAAATTAACTACTACTATTATCAATAATTCATATTAATTTTACAATCACAGGTTAAGAATAACTCTCATTATGTACATTTATATGAAATTTTGTCCCATAGCGCCATGTTAAAAATTTAGAAAAAATACGATCACAGCGCCACCTGTTGAGCGATTGATCACCAAATCTAATCAGTACCAGTTTATGTCAGGGGCCAACTAAATACCTAGTTAAATTTAGTTAAAATATATATATATATATATATATATTTTTTTTTCAGTAAAAGTAAAAAAAATCGATAACTTTGTTTTAAATTATCACAGATTTATAGTTCAACCATTCGTTTTAAAGGTATTGACGAGACCTTTCAAAAGATACCCATCTTGAAAATTTACTCCCCTCGAGGGGAGCCTTTCCCCAGGGGAGGGTGGCGAGGCTCCTACACATACAAAATCTTTTTCCCGCTTGACTATCTCTATTATAAATATTTCTTGTAAATTTCATAATGATTACTAAAAAATAATTCTCTTTATGCACATTTATACAAAATTTTGTCCTGTATCACCATGTTAAAAATTTAGAAAAAGCGGGATGGTAACGCAACTTGTAAGACAGTTTTTACCAAAAGTTGATAGGCACTAATTTATGTTAAGGTACAACTACATACCGATTTGTATGAAATTCTGTGCAGTAGTTCCTGAGATACCGTTGCCACAAAATTTTGTCACACACACACACAGACAGACTGACAGACAGATAGACAAACAGACAGACATTTTCTAACTAGTATGTTGTGGCCACCACAAGACTTTCTTCTATATTTACCTATACATATTCAATCAGTAACAATATTTAAAAAAAAAAAAAAAAAAAAGTACGATTTTTTTTTTCTAAGTTTTTTTTTTTTTTTTTTTTTTTTGTTAAAAGTAAAAAAAATCGATAACTTTGTTTTAAATTATCACAGATTTATAGTTCAACCATTCGTTTTAAAGGTATTGACGAGACCTTTCGAAAGATACCCATCTTCAAAATTTATCCCCCCCCTCCCCAGGGGGGGAAGCGATGCCCCCCCATGCAGAAATTTTTTTTCCTAGTTACATACTACTATTATCAATAATTCATATTAATTTTACAATCACAAGTTTAAAAAAACTCTAATTATGCACATTTATACGAATTTTTGTCCTATGCTGCCATGTTAAAAATTTAGATAAAATGCTATCCCAGCGCCACCTGTTGAGCTATTGATCCCCAAACATAATCAGCACCAGTTTATGTCGGCGACCAACTAAATACCAAGTTTGGTTAAATTTCGTTAAAAAAAAAAATTGCGGTATTTTTCCGGTTTTTTTTTTGTTAAAAGTAAAAAAAATCGATAACTTTGGTTTAAATTATCACAGATTTATCGTTCAACCATTCGTTTTAAAGGTATTGACGAGATCTTTCGAAAGATACCCATCTTGAAACATTGCCCCCCCGGGTGGGAACTCCCCCCCCCCCGGTGGGGGGGGAACCGATGCCCCCACATGCACAAAAATTTTTTCCAAGTTAACTATTACTATTATCAACGAGACCTTTCGAAAGATACCCATCTTGAAAATTTACTTCCCCGGGGGGGTACTTCCCCCCCAGGGGGGGAACCGATGCCCCCACATGCACAAAATTTTTTTCCTAGCTAACTACTACTATTATCAATAATTCATATTAATTTTACAATCACAAGTGTAAAATAACTCTCTTTATGCCCATTTATACGGAATTTTGTCCTATGCTGCCATGTTAAAAATTTGCATAAAATGCGATCACAACGCCACCTATTGAGCGATTGATCCCAAAATCTAATCAGCACCAGTTTATGTCAGGGTGCAACTAAATACCAAGTTTGGTTAAATTTCATTCATTGGTTCGTGAGATACAGCGTCCACAAAAAAATGATACAGACAGACAGACAGACAGACAGACATTTTCTAAAAACTATTAATTCGTGTTCTCCATATCCCAAAACATGTAAATCCATCAAAAAGTGGACTTCGAAAATTTTCGCGAATCCAATACTTTCTCTATATTACATATAGAAGAAAGTAAAAATGGTCAAATCGTGTTCTACAGTTCTCAAAACGTGTAAATCCATCAAAAACCCGAGGTCGAAATTTTTTACGAATCCAATACTTTCTTCTATTTCTATTGAATATAGAAGAAAGTAAAAAGAATGATAAAGAAAGAAAATCAGAAAAAAATATAAATAAATAAATAAAATCTGCATGTAAATTTTATTTAATTTCTGTGCATTCCCTCAATTGGGAGTTTTTTAATCGAATTCTCATCCGCTAAAAAAGCAATATTTTTCAAAAAATGCCATATTATGTTTTAAAACATTAATTTTTAAGTGACTTTTAAGATGTAACTGAATTGAATTTTTGTATACAGGGTCACCATAGAAAGATAGTGTTTCACTCTCTCTCTCTCTCTTTTTCTGTAACCATGCAAACCTTTTCAAAACGTTTGGTATAAAATGTAGCTGCATAGCATTAGAAAACTTTTGTAACCGGAAGTATAATGCTAATGTCACTAGTGTAAAAGATATCCTTCTGATCAAGTGAATTAAAACGGGATACGCTATAGATACGAGAAAAATAATTAAAGTATGATTACCACAGCGAATAAAAATCTACCAAAATTTATAGAAATATGTTGGTTCAAGTAGCAACCAAACTGATTGCTTCTATGGCTTATTGTTTTAAACGTATTAATTTGATTTATCGCAAATATGGTCACTTTTAGATTCAGTCATAGTTTTAAAACTATCATGTAACATCCGTTAGGAAATGACAATTTTGAGTCATTAAGATTTGTAAAGGGAATTTTGTAAAACTCTTTTAAATTTTATTTAGCATTCCTAATCCTATTTTATTGTACATTAGGCATCTAAGGATAACTTTATATATACATTTCAGAAAGAAGAAAAGAAATATCCAGAGCACGAAAATCACAAAAACCAAGCAGATATCGAAGACAATCTTAAGCCGATATTTACAAACAAGAAAGACGAGAACATTAATACAACACAGGTTCAAGACATAAAAACGAACTCTGCAGCAGAAAAAGATAGTTCAAAGTTATGGAAACCACCTGATCAGAATCTAAATCTCTGTCTTTTAAATTCTGTACCAAATGGGAATATTTTTATTCCTCAAAACGCTACTACAAAGGTAAACAACTGTTATAAATGTTTTAAATTAGAAATCGATATTACAGTAATCTAAGACAGTAAAAATACTGAACCATTATGACACAGAATGTGTTGTCCGGTATTGCTTCAGTCAAGCTAAAGTTGAATTTCTTTCTTTATATGTATAAGGTAAGTGCACCAATGATTGACACTTTTAAAGCAATCTCTGACGTTTTTAATGTTCTAGTCATCAGAAAATATTTTTAGAAATCTTAAGTTAGTATATATGGTATGAAAGACATTCAGAACCACATATATGTTAAAATATATACATTTGATAACAGTTTTTTTTTTTTTTTTTTTTTTTTTTATGAATTTTTATTGACACCCACTCAAAGGTAACTGACACTGCCAGTTTTTCATTTAACCAGTTATGCTATTAGCACCCTATGCTCCAGTGTTTGACATAAAATGTTAAAATTCTTACATGTAATATATATGATTTTATTATTTTTCTTATTTATTAATTATTTCGGGATAGATGCCAATTACTGGAACATGCCAATCACTGGAGCACCTACCCTAGACAAGAATTTTCTTCCAGACTTTTGCAGCTTACGAAATCTTAATTGTTCATTTGAATCACAATAATTTTCGGATATGTTTTGCAGATGCCCAAGTGAGGTGTATATTTTGAATAGAATTTGATTTTTATATTGAATAAAAGTATCAATCGTTATTTAATTTTGTGCAGATTTCAAAAGTTATGATTAATTGTAGTGTTTATATTATTTGGCGGAGGAATTTATTTTATACTTTTAGTTTCAATTTATAATTTCATTTTATGCTAATTTTCATTTTATTTTTAGTTGTTTGAATAACAGTTGCTTTTTGGAGTCAGTTCTATTTTTTCACAAAAATATTTTTTTTAATTTTTTTTTTTTTTTTCATTAAAAATGCATTCATATAGCAGAGCATGAGAAGACGTTAGACGGCTGTTTCACATATCGAACCCGTAAAAAAAGGGCCGTCACCAATTGCCCATAGTGGCAAACCCATAGTAGTTAAACCCAGGCAGCCAACCAGCCCTTTTAAAAAGTGATGCAACTCAAAGAATGGCAATTTTAAATTTATGTCATTGAAAAACATATGAAGTGCCACAATTTGTGCACAAAAAATATTACTCTCCTTCTCGGAAAATTATCCACTTCAGAGGCAGATGTGTCAGTTTTATTCTAGTCCATGCCTTATATTTATGTTTTTTAAGTTGAGATTTTACTCAAATTTCAACTATATTTTTAAGCTGTGTCACTTTTCTTGCATTTATGCGAGATGAGAAAAAACTATATATTGAATCCACATATATTAAATTAAATCAGTTTTAGAAATGTTAAGAGCTGATGCATTGCATTCGTAACCAAAAATCCTGTTAGGCACGCAGTATAAAAGTATCCAGTATCAATCTTCTATATATATATAAATGAATGTTTGTCTGTATGTTATTTATAAAATCGTAAACGGCTTGACCGATTTTGATCATTCTTTTTTACTTTCTTCTATATGTAATATAGAGAAAGTATTGGATTCGTAAAAATTTTCGACCTCGGGTTTTTGATGGATTTACATGTTTTGAGAGCTGTAGAACACGATTTGACCCTTTTTAGAAAATGTCTGTCTGTCTGTCTGTCTGTCTGTCTGTCTGTCAGTCTGTGTGTGTGTGTGTGACAAAATTTTGTGGCAACTGTATCTCAGGAACTACTGCACAGAATTTCATACAAATTAGTATGTAGTTGCACCTTGACATAAATTAGTGCCTATCAACTTTTGGTAAAAATCGTCTTACAGGTTGCGTTGCCATCCCGCTTTTTCTAAATTTTTAACATGGTGATATAGGACAAAATTTTGTATAAATGTGCATAAAGATAATTATTTTTTAGTAATCATTATGAAATTTACAAGAATTATTTATAATAGAGGTAGTAAACTGGGGAAAAAATTTTGTATGCGTAGGAGCCTCGTGAAACCCCTAGGGGGGAAGTCCCCCCTCGAGGGGAGTAAATTTTCAAGATGGGTATCTTTCGAAAGGTCTCGTCAATACCTTTAAAACGAATGGTTGAACTATAAACCTGTGATAATTTAAAACAAAGTTATCGATTTTTTTTTACTTTTAACAAAAAGTAACTTAGAAAAAAAATCGTATTTTTTTTTTTTTTTTTTTTTTTTTTTTAACGAAATTTAACCAGACTTGGTATTTAGTTGGCCCCTGACATAAACTGGGGCTGATTAGATTTGGGGATCAATCACTCAACAGGTGGTGCTGTGATCGTATTTTCTCTAAATTTTTAACATGGCAGTATATAGGACAAAATTTCGTATAAATGTACATAATGGGAGTTATTCTTAACCTGTGATTGTGAAATTAATATGAATTATTGATAATAGTAGTAGTTAATTAGGAAAAAAAAATCTCGGTCATCGCTTCCCTCCCCCCAGGGGAAAGTACCCCCCGGGGGAGGGGGGGTAAATTTTCAAGATGGGTATCTTTCGAAAGGTCTCGTCAATATCTTTAAAACGAATGGTTGAACTATAAATATGTGATAATTTAAAACAAAGTTATCGATTTTTTTTTTTTTTTTTTTTTTTTTTTTAAACTTTGAAAAAAAATCGTATTTTTTTTTTTTTTTTAAATATTGTTACTGTGTGATTTTGTATAGGAAAATATAGAAGAAAGTCTTGTGGTGGCCACAGCATACTAGTTTGTTTTTTTCCTTATAGGTCAGGGATGGTTTAGGGAAAAAAAATTGAAAAAAATCTTTAAAATTAATTAAAATATGAAAATAATAAACTTATTGACTTATATTGACTTAATATAAGCCATTTAAATTTTTAATTGTTGCCAAAAAAAGTTTACGCGATATATTTATTTATTGTTTTCAGCATAAAATGAAATATGCTTTCATGCAAAAAATAAGAAATTACTAAATGTTAAATTGGTCGATGAGAAAATGACACATTATAATTAATATATATAATGACCCTCATCTGTCATTCACGATTCCGGTTTACACCGCTTCAAAACAGAGACTTTTGGCAGCCATGTTTTTTCCCCCATTTGTTCAATTCAACTTACGGAAACATACATATCATTTTCATACATGTTTTGTATCGCACATTTTGTTATTTATTCCCTCTAAAACCTTGAAAAACTATTCAATTGTAATGTTTAAATGTTTAATTAAATATAACGGATCACTGGCTATTATAAACATGAACCTATAAATAGAATTATGTAACTTCATGATTATAAACATCGCAATGCCAAATAAAAACAAACATAATTTGTTGCCATTCAGAAAATACAAATTCCAAATGGACAACTCTTTAATTCCGAATGAACGACTCTTTGACTGTTTCATTAAAAAAAAACGCTTAAAATATTTCTAAAACATATTAGAGCCTTAAAAATCTTAAAATATATTTGTAAAAATATATTAAAGTCTTTAAATATTTTTATCAAGCTTCATTATTTGTTTACATTGTATGGTATGATTGGCGTCGAGTTCAGTACGTAAATGTCGCCAGTTGATTTTAGTTTTGAAATTAATGTAAAGTTATAGTTGGGATAGAATGTTTGGTTGGGCAAGTAAAGGTCACCAGTTGAAATGAGTATTGAAAGTAGGGTAGTCTAAGGTGATAATGTCGAGACAAGATAAAATGTTCGGTTGAGAATGAGAAAGTCCCTAGCTGGATCCTGGATATTTTGGCGATGTTAGGCGAGTATAGAGTAGAGTATGGGCGAGTATAGAGTAGAGGTGAATTTGGGTTAGCATGGAGTGTCTGTAATTATTAGATAGTTAGTTAGAAAATACGCAAGCAAAGTGATGACGTCACTGGGCGTCAGTTGGATGCAAGAAAAAGATTTCCTATGTTAATCGCCCATTGGATTTTTTGTAAAAAATTATTAAAAATTGAGGAAAATTATTTCCCGATTTTAATTCCCATATTTCGGTATAGATATGTATTAGTTATCGTGTGCATGCGTTAGATTAAGTTGTTTTTGCTGTAAAATTGATAAAATTTAAATTTTAAATTTCAAAACTTTAGAAAAATAAAATAGCAAACTTCCATATTTGATTGAAAACATAAACATTTCATTTCAAAGGATGATATTTACACAATAAATATCCAACTAATATACTAATTAAAAGGAAAATGATAAATATTCTATCATAATTTGAAGTCAAATTTGTTTTCAAATGTTTAAATAAAGTGTCTGATATAAGTTACTCATATGTTGCAGCGGAATAGATTTAATATATCTGTCATCCTTGGCGGAAAAAATATATCGCCAAATTATTTGGCGAACATATTTCATTCCTTTCAAAAATCATGGTTATTTTAACTGAATTATATGAAACAACTAGCAGGCTTTGCCCGCTTCGCTGGTCACTATATTTAAAGGAAACTCTTTTCTATATAGTTTTATGAAATAAAGAGAAAATAATAATACTGAAATCGCTCAAAAGTTCGCTTTGGATTCCCGCTACCTTCGGCAGCGCCTTGTTCGTCCTCGCATTCTGCGATATCTGTCCCTATTGCCTGCGACAATGACTTACCCGTGGGCTTCCATTTAGGTGCTTATCATATATGACAATTTCGATACGGACAGTATCGAAAATTTTGAAGTAGCCCTTTATATTTGAATCCTAGTTATATATGAGCAACATTATACGTGATGTACATAATATTTGTTTTCAAGTTATTCTCTATATTTATTTGATTTAATCGATCAACCATAGAATGACAGCAATTTCAAGCCAAATATAATATTACAATATGCTATGATCGGCTACTTCTATCGCATGAGACAACTATTATTATTTTGTGGTTATATATACTTCATGCTTAGTTAATAGTAGTTGGTATATAGAAAAATAAATAAATTAATATGTAAACTTGATCATGGTACAGCCTTAATGCCCTTGGCGACTTTTAAATTTTTGTTGCCGTTTTAGACCAAAATATAATTTATGCGATTATTGTTCCTATAAGCAAGCGAAGTGTGACGTCACTGAACATCCGTGGATGCAAGAAAATGTTAATCGTCCTATGTTAATCGCCCATTGGATTTTTTGTAAAAAATGATTAAAAATCGAAGAAAATTATTTCCCGTTTATAATCCCCATATTTGGGTACATATATGTATTAGTTATCATGTGCATGTGTTAGATTGAGTTATTTTGCTGTCAAATTGACAAAATTTTAATTTTAAATTTCAAAACTCTGTCGTTCTTGACGCTTATTGTATTTGGTGATCAAAAACGTAATACGAAAATATACATGCCAAATGTATATTTTCGTAATATGCATTGTACGAAATATTGTTTCATATTATTCATTACTGTCTTAAAATAAGTTGTTAAAATAACCCTGATTTTTGAAAGGAATTAAATTATGTTCGCCAAATAATTTGGCGATATTTTATTTTTCTACCAAGGATCACCGATATCAAATCTATTCCGCTACAGCATATTAGTATCTTATATTAGATACTTTATTTAGACATTTGAAAACAAATTTGACTTCAAATTATGATAGAATATTTATCATTTCCCTTTTAATCAGTATATTAGTTGGATATTGTGTAAATATCATCTTTTGAAATGAAATGTTTGTGTTTTCAATCGAATATGGAAGTTTGGCATTTTTTTTTCTAGAGTTTTGAAATTAAAAATTCAAATTTTGCCAATTTTACAACCAAAATAACTAAATCTAATGCATGGACATGATAACTAATACATATCTATACCTAAATACGGGGATTAAAATCGGAAAATATTTTTCCTCGATTTTTAATAATTTTTTACAAAAAATCCAATGGGCGTTTAACGTAGGAAATATTTTTCTTGCATCCACGAACGGCCAGTGACGTCATGACTTCGCTTGCGTATTTCTTTCTATCTTTTCCTTGGCGAAAAATGTCCGATCTACTTCAGCATCAAAATTATAAAAAATTGTCAAGAATTATCAATAAGAAAATACCTTTAATATATTGCTGAATTAGCGTTTATGCCAAGCGTGTTTCATCCATAGAATAATAAAAAATTCACACCGCCACTTTAGAATGTAGAAAAAGAGGGGGAAAAAGGCTAAAAACTCCATAGGAATAGCATGGGAAGAAAAGCAAAAAAACTCACAATGTCAAGTGTGTTAAAAAAAAAAAAAAAAAAATTCACACCGGAATTAATAAGGGGACAAATTTGACTAGAAAAATACATTGAACAGCGGGAACCGGGCGGGCTGGGGCATGGGTCCTATCGTCCAGGATTACTACGACTCGCCACCGCCACTTTAGAATGTAGGAAAAGAGAGGAAAAAAGGCTGAAAACCCCATAGAAATAGCATGGGAAGAAAAGCAAAAAAACTCACAATGTCAAGTGTGTTAAAAAAAAAAAAAAAAAAAAAAATATAATAATAATAATAATAATAATTCACACCGGAAGTGATAAGGGGACAAAATTGACTAGAAAAATACATTGAACAGCGGGAACCGGGCGGGCTGGGGCATGGGTCCTATCGTCCAGGATTAACACGACTCGTCTAGTATAACTCTTGGCGTTGGTGGGGGTGGGTGGGCGGGAACCACCGCCACTTTAGAATGTAGGAAAAGAGAGGAAAAAAGGCTGAAAACCCCATAGAAATAGCATGGGAAGAAAAGCAAAAAAAGGGGAAAGGAGGGGAGGAAAAGGAAAAGAGGGGAAAAAAAGCTAAAACCCCCATAGGAATAGCATGGTAAGAAAAGCAAAAAAACTCACAATGTCAAGTGTGTTAAAAAAAAAAAAAAAAAAAAAAAAAAAAAAAAAAAAAATTCACACCGGAAGTAATAAGGGGACAGAGTTGACTAGAAAAATACATTGAACAGCGGGAACCGGGCGGGCTGGGGCATGGGTCCTATCGTCCAGGATTAATGCGACTCGCCTAGTAAGTCGCCTAGTGCTACCTTTATTATTATTCTATGGTTTCATCCGCCATACTAAAAAAAAAAAAAAAAAAAAAAAAAAATCTGAAGTTGAGGTACATAAAAAAATGCTGTGAAATAAAATTCAGAAGAAATATGTTAGATTTGTAATATTACTATTTTATTTTAAAATTATAAAGTGTCATTTTCTCATCGACCAATTTAACATTTAGTAATTTCTTATTTTTCGCGTGAAAGCATATTTCATTTTATGCTGAAAACAATAAATAAATACATCTCGTAAACTTTTTTTGGCAACAATTAAAAATTTAAATGGCTTATATTAATTCAATATAAGAGTCAATAAGTTTATTATTTTCATATTTTAATTAATTTTAAAGATTTTTTCAATTTTTTTTTTCCTAAACCATCCCTGACCTATAAGGAAAAAAAAAAAAAAAAAAAAAAGAATGATCGAAATCGGTCAAGCCGTTTACGATTTTATAAATAACATACAGACAAACATTCATTTTTATATATATAGATATATCGTACAATACATATTACGAAAATAAACATCTGGCATGTATATTTTCGTAATATGTTTTCAATCGCCAAATACAAAAAACGCCAAAGATGACACAGTTTTGAAATTTAAAATTTTGTCAATTTGACAGCAAAATAAGTCAATCTAACACATGGATACGATATCATACCTATACCCAAATACGGGTATTAAAATCGGAAAATAATTTTCCTCGATTTTTAATAATTTTTTACAAAAAATACAATGGACGATTAACATAGGGAATCATTTCTTGCATCCACGGACGGTCAGTGACGTCACACTTCGCTTACGTATTTGGAAACAGGATCTTCGATAGTCTTAAAAAAAAGTATTTTGGTAAAATGAAGTGAATCGTTATTTACTTCCTCTTACCCATAGGGTCGAGAAAGTATTGTTTTAGGGTCAAATTTTTGAACGTGAGTTTTTGTTATACTTACATGTTCTGAGGTCCCCTGAATACGAAAATCACGTTTTTAGCGAATGGTCTCTGTGTCTGTCTGTGTGTCTGTGTGTCTGTTATCAGCATATCTCAAGAACAAATAGTAGCAGAAATTCCAAACTCGGTATTCTAAATGTGTATCATATAAGGATGCTACAGTAAGCTTTTCGTTAAGATGAAGCAAATGGTTCGTGTACAGGGACATTCAAAAGTATTCAAATACATTACGTCTATGGGGGAAATTGCAGGTAAGTAGAATTTAACATCTATAGACTACACTAAACCAAATGAAACGAATACATATTTTTTGTAATAGAGATAGTCAACTGGGAAAATTTTTTTTGTGTATGTAGGAGCCTCGCCTCCCCCCTGGGGTAGATGTCCTCCCTCGAGTGGAGTAAATTTTCATGATGGGTATCTTTCAAAAGATCTCGCCAATACCTTTAAAACGAATGGTTGAACCATCGATCTACAATAATATATATTATAAATGTGAATGTCCGTTTATTTGACTGAGTTTCACGCTAAAACTGTTCGATGGATTTCGATAAAATTTGTTATGGAGATAGCTTATACCCTAACTTAGAAAGTTGGCTGCCTTTTATTCCGAAAAAAAGACTTTTTTTTGTTATTTTTATGCATAAAATAGCAATTTTGTAAGATAATAATAGCAAAAAATTAGCCATTTAAATTTTAACCATAATTTAATTGTTGCCAAAATTAAATTTAATTATCCATAATTTAATTGTTGTCGAGTTTATTTTTTTTTCCAACAGGAAAATAAATACATCTATCTAAACGTGAACAATAAAAAATAAAATAAATAAATAAATTATGCAACTCACAAAAATGGACGTCATTTTAAATTTAAAATTTCTTTTACAAAGTGCTAATATAGTTTACGATGCTAATGTGTGTTGTACTAAAATCAGTTTTATTTATACATCCTCCTGGGTGATTTTTTAAATTGTTGCGTTGAAGTACACCGAACATTTTTCGCCAAGAGGTTTAATTTAGCAACAGCGATTTTAATCTAGGTGTTTCAAGAAAAATATAAAAGAGGTTTAATTTAGCAACAGCGATTTTAATCTAGGTAGTTCAAGAAAAATATAAAAGAGGTTTAATTTAGCAACAGCGATTTTAATCTAGGTAGTTCAAGAAAAATGTAAAATTAATAAAGTTGAGTAGCACGATAATGTTTAGTTATTTATTTATTTTTTTTATATACCATTTACTACGCTAATTTAACATACAAATAAATGAGCTGCTGTGTGTGACTGCACTTGCACGCTGTCGGGCAGAAATATTTGATTAATCCAAATTAATATTTAAATAACTAAATAAAGATATGTTTAATAGAAAGCATAATCTTGGAGACAAACTTGGCGAGTGGGCGACCAAATTTGGTGAAAAATGATAGTTTAGGGTTCCCGATGTTTCGAAGCTCTCCGGCACACGAGAACGTACACCTTGAGCTTACCAAGGGATTCTCGATGGAGTCATCTCCAAGCCCCATGGCTAAAAGTTATACATAGGAGTGAGTTGATTTTTGCGAAAGAGTATGTAGTCACTGCGATCCAGAGTTATTCAGAGACCTATTCTGAGTCATTGCACTTTTTCGTGAGTGAGTGAAAATTTTTGCTCTGGTGTAGTTGATGTTATTTGCTTTACTCCTGTGGAACAAGTGACTATTTTTTAGACTGTCCCAGAACATTCATCGAATAATGACTTATACTGTACGAGTAACAGCTTCAACTGTTTCCAGAATATTCGAAGAATTAACACCAGCTATTGGACTATTTTCGAAAATATTTGTTTTAATAATAGTTTTTTTTTGTACAGATTCGAGAAGTTCAAAAAGTGTTTGATATTGCCAAGGAGGCCCATACTAAAGCTGTGACGAAAATAGTCGCCAATCGAAATATATTCAGTTACAAAGAAATCATTTAAATATAGTGTCCAGCGAAGCGGGCAAAGCCTGCAAGTTTAAAATAAAGTTATTGATTTCTTTCATTTTTAACAATTTTTTTTTTTTTTTAACTTTAATATTGAGAATAAATTCAACTTTTTTTTGGATATTTAGTGTTATACTATTTCTCTAATATGGAAATCGTCTGTATTATCATACAAGTTAACTTTTTAAAATAATAATTTTAATAAATTATTTTTTTAAACTGAATTATTTTTTAATAACCGAATTAAATTCTATATAAATGTAGGTGCATTAATGAAACGGGGGGTTGAGGGGGGCCAGAACTAATTATCATATAAAACTCTTCCGAACCCTAATTTGAATTGTTTAACATAGGTTTACATAACAGTACACGTTATCTTACCTCTTAATCTCCAACCTGTACTTATAGCATTAAATTTCAGGGTAAGAGAAAGTCGTGTGAGTGACACACTAGATTATTCTTATTATGAGGACTTTAAATAGAGCACTTAACGGAACACTGGGATGTGTTGTTGCTGTTGTGTTTTCGGGCCTATATTTTTTGTCAACCAGCAGTTTTTTTATTGTCATTCATATTTATTGATCGGGTAGAATTTTTTTTAATTTCAGAACGAAAATTAGAAAATATCGAAACACATTTGATTTATAAACAAAAACTGAAAATACATTTGAATGATCACGTGGTAATCTTCATGATCTAAACATTGTTTTCAAGATTTATCGTTCACATTCCGTCATTTTTGACGGGATTATATACTAGTTTTAAAATAAAATAGTAATATTACAAATCTAACATATTTCTTCTGAATTTTATTTCACAGCATTTTTTTTATATACCCCAACTTCATATTTTTTTTTTTTTTTTTTTTAGTATGGCGGATGAAACACGCTTGGCATAAAAGTTAATTCAGCATTATGGTAAAGGTATTTTCTTATTGATAATTCTTGACAATTTTTTATAATTTTGATGCTGAAGTAGATCGGACATTTTTCGCCAAGGAAAAGATAGAAAGAAATACGCAAGCGAAGTCATGACGTCACTGGCCGTTCGTGGATGCAAGAAAAAAAATTTCCTATGTTAAACGCCCATTGGATTTTTTGTAAAAAATTATTAAAAATCGAGGAAAAATATTTCCCGATTTCAATCCGCATATTTACGTATAGATATGTATTAGTTATCATGTCCATGCATTAGATTAAGTTATTTTTGTTGTAAAATTGACAAAATTTGAATTTTTAATTTCAAAACTCTAGAAAAAAAAAAAAAAAAATGCCAAACTTCCATATTCGATTGAAAACACAAACATTTAATTTCAAAGGATGATATTAACACAATAAATATCCAACTAATATACTAATTAAAAGGGAAATTATAAATATTCTATCATATTTTGAAGTCAAATTTGTTTTCAAATGTCTAAATAAAGTATCTGATATAAGATACTAATATGTTGTAGCGGAATAGATTTGATATCGGTCATCCTTGGTAGAAAAATAAAATACCGCCGAATTATTTGGCGAACATAATTTAATTCCTTTCAAAAATCATGGTTATTTTAACAACTTATTTTAAGACAGTAATGAATAATATGAAACAATATTTCGTACAATGCATATTACGAAAATATACATCTAGCATGTATATTTTCGTATTACGTTTTTGATCACCAAATACAATAAGCGCCAAGAACGACAGAGTTTTGAAATTTAAAATTAAAATTTTGTCAATTTGACAGCAAAATAACTCAATCTAACACATGCACATGATAACTAATACATATGTGTACCCAAATATGGGGATTAAAATCGGGAAATAATTTTCTTCGATTTTTAATTATTTTTTTCAAAAAATCCAATGGGCGATTGACATAGGAAATCATTTTCTTGCATCCACGGACGGTCAGTGACGTCACACTTCGCTTGCGTATAGGAACAATAATCGCATAAATTATATTTTGGTCTAAAACGGCAACAAAAATTTAAAAGTCGCCAAGGGCATTAAGGCTGTACCATGATCAAGTTTACATGCTAATTTATTTATTTTTCTATATACCAACTACTATTAACTAAGCATGAAGTATATATAACCACAAAATAATAATTGTCTCATGCGATAGAAGTTGCCGATCATAGCATATTGTAATATTATATGTGGCTTGAAATTGCTGTCATTCTATGGTTGATTGATTAAATCAAATAAATATAGGAAATAACTTGAGAGCAAATATTATGTACATCACATATAATGTTGTTCATATGTAACTGGGATTCAGATATAAAAGAGCTACTTCAAATTTTTCGATACTGTCCGTATCGAAACTGTTATGTATGATAAGCAACCAAATTGAAGCCTTCGGGTAAGCCATTGACGCAGGCAATAGGGACAGGCACCGGAGATTGCAAGGACGAACAAGACGCTGTCTAAGGCAGCGGGAACCCAAAGCAAGCTTTTGACCGATTTCAGTTTTTTTTTTTTTTTTTTTTTTTTTTTTTTTTTTTTCATAAAGCATATTAGAAAAGAGTTTGCCAGCGAAGCGGGCAAAGCCGTCCAAAATTGTTTAAGAACTAAAATATTATTCAACAATTCGCCGAAAAATGAAAAAAAAAAAAAAAAAAAAAAATTAAAAAATTTGAAACTCATAAATATTATATGAATTTCACCACATAGTTAAAATTTTAATTAACCAGTCACCAAATTATTATTAGAACCAGATTAATATTGTGCAATAGTGAAATAAAATCGTACAAAGAAAGGTTTCGAAATGAAATTCATAATTGACGACCCAGTTTTTATACTTCCACAACGCAGTACTGTTTTAGTACAGAATCCCTATGGACGAATTTTAAATTTTTATCGCCATGTTGGCGATAACTTTTTATTTATTTATTTTGGCATTTTATTTTGGCTTTCAATGAGTTACAAATTTTTTTGAGTGTACTTTATCAGACTCTGTTTTGCACAGCACCACAATGATAAGGTTTCATTTCATTACATATTATGATCAAACCGTCAGTTCCGACACATACACATCAAAATTTCCACGTGAACGAAGTCGCGGGTAACAGCTAGTAAGTATATAAAATACGAGCTCCTTTAAAAGATACCCATAATGAAAATTTGCCCCTTTCGTGGGAGGGAGGGGGAGTTATGCTCCTACATACGAAATTTTGTCCTATACCACCGTGTTAAAAATTTAGAAAAAGTGGGATAGGAACGCCACTGTCCTACGATTTTCCCCAAAAGTTGATAGGCACTAATTTATATCAAGGTGCAACTACAAATCAAATTTTATGAAATTCTGTGCAGTTCTTAAGATACAGTTGCCAAAAATTTTGTCACTTACACACAGACAGACAGACAGACATTTGACGCCAGTTATTTAACAAACTTTTTAAAATAAAGATTTGATTTTTCATTTTTAAAAATTATTTTTCACATGTAGAGAATTGTTTCTTTTTATGTCAGAAAAAATAGATGAAATAAAAAATTGTAAGCGTTTATTATTATTATTATTAGTAGTAGTAACAGATTGAAATTACAACGCAAAGAAAAATGTCAAGAATTCTAATAGAGTTAAATGCGTTTTAATTAATAACTTTCTTCCTAATTAAAAATTTAAAAATCCGGTTTCCAGCATAAAATGAAATATAATTTCACGTGGAATATATATATATATATATATACAGTCCGTTAAGATCACTTTAATTTTGTAAATTATAAAAAAAATAAAGATTCTAATCATTTAAATACATACAATAACATATTGCTCTATATATTTTTTTTATAATTAGTTTGCAATAACTTGGTATAATGCAATAAATGTTTAATTAAAATATATATTAGAAATAAGTGAAAAATAACCTGTTAAGAAAATATAAGACCACTTGTTAAAAAACAAAATTGTATAAAAAATTAATATGATATTGGTCCTCCATTTTTCCTGATGACTACAAACACTCTGTTTTTCATGGAAGTAACCAGGTGATTAAGTTCAGTTATACAAATATTGTACCCTTCTTTTACAATGGCTACTTCAAGTTCATTGGCAGATGAAAATTGTTTATTATTAGCATAAACTTTGCGAGATAATATACCCCATAGGTTTTCCATGGGGTTCAAGTCTGGACTTCGACTTGGCCATGGCAAAACATTATTTTTTTCTTTTTTAAACCACTCCCGTGTGGATTTAGATGTATGACAAGCAGCATTGTCCTGTTGAAACATCCAGTTAGCACCACCTAATAAACGTCCAAACGGTATCATATGATCATATAGCATAGACTGATATTGTGTAGAGTTCATATGACCTGAAATCCGCTGTAAATCACACAAATCCTCATAACTGAAAGCTCCACAATTCATTACTGATCCTCCACCCATTTGTCGACTGAAGCATTCTTTTGGTTCCTTCCTCAAGTCATGCCAATAGCGTTTGTAACCATCGGGACCATCAAGGTTAAATTTCTTTTCATCAGAAAATATAATTTGTTTCCACTCATCATTCCAGGACATGACATTTTTAGCCCATTTTAATCTTTCTTCTCGATGGCATTTCAATAACTTTAGTTTTTTCTTCAATTTCAAAAATTTCGTATTAATATTTAATTTAAGACTCTTCCAGACTGTTACATCTGAAGTTTTCTTGCTGAAACGTTTCGAAATTTCACGAGTTGAAAGACCTTTTTTAGTTGACAGTCGAAAAATTTGTCTATTATCACGTGCTGTCAAAATATTTTTTCTACCAGATCGTTTTATTTTGTTTGAATAATCTTTTCTAATGGGCTCTTCCCACCGTCGTCTGCTCAATCACGTGATAGAGGAAAACAAATAATCGAATTCTGAGAATCGAATTCAATTAAATATTGTTCTTAAGAACAAAAATTTTAATATTTAATATAAAATAAAATAAAAGTAATATTGTGCATTTGTAAACAGTAGAATAATTGTATTTGTAAATTTAATAATTTAAAAAAAAACATTTTATGTGTTTATTTATTTTTACCTATAAGAATCGATTTTTGTATATTGTAGTGTAACTGTAACATTAACTTATCTAGCAATAAATAATAGCTTCTTGTGGAATGTTTACGGATTATAAATTGAAATTTTAAAATGTTTTCATTTAATTTAATTGTATAAAGGTGTTACAACAAGTTAATTTACTTAATTACTGGTCTAAATGGATTTACGTAGTACGATATTGCACTGTCACTGATTTAAGTACCAAAAATCAGAGTATTTAAACATGTCTTCATGAACATCAATAACAGGTATAAACTAAATGATGATTGTAAACGTATACAGCAAACAAAAGATGATGAATAATGATATAAAATTGATTAAAAATGATGATGTATAAAAAATAACACAGATTAAATACGATTGATCAAAAATAAGAATAGAAAATATGTTATTTCAGCAATCGCTCTAGATAAACAAGACTTCGTCTGCTATTTGTTTTTCCTCTATCATGTGACCTCTGACATCAGGTGGGAAGAGTCCATTATGGCACTATGAATGGCAGTTTTAGAACGGTTCATTAACCTCGCAATATCTCTTTCAGATTTACCAGAACCTTTAAAAAATAAAATTTTTCTCACTTCGCACTCTGATAATTCTTTACCTCAAAGCATCGTCAAATTAATCGTAGATAACACATTCAAAACCTAAACCTTTGCTTCTTAGGCAATGCTTTTACGAAACATCGACGCATGCGCTTTATATTGAGTTTGACGTCATGTACAATATGCTAATTTTCTCAGGTGGTCTTATAATTTCTTAACAGCCACAGTCTTTAATTTTTAGAAAAATCAATAAGTTTTAATGAAATTTAATTTAATTTTAAAAATTGGAATTAGTATAGGATGCGTTTTCCTATCAATTTTAAATACGCAACTAAAAATTTGCATATTATGCTCTCTTCTTCAGAAATGCACCAATACGCTTGTGGTCTTATAATTTCTTAACGCACTGTTTATTAAATATTAAATTTGCTTATGCATATGAAAAAATTACGTCTCTAAAATAATAATTTTAAATTTTAAAGGTAACGAACAGAGAAATAAAGTGCGAAAATTTCGCACAGGCTTGCTAGCAAATGAATTATTTAAAGTGAGACATAAATAAAATGAAATGATCATTTTTCAACGGGTGTCTTAGTGGCCCTACAACTAACTAGTATACCATAGTATAAGAATGGGGAACTTAGGCTTTTATGATAATTTTTTATCTTACATTTTTGACAGTTTTACACATTTCGAGATGTAAGAGATCCAGAAACTGCAAAATATTCGTGGTGTCCATCTGTAGGTTAGTCCAGTTGTTAGAAATTCGTTACTTGTTGGTTAATTGTTAAGACAAAATTTCAAAAGTGACTGGAGCACTTCTAAAATACCTCTTATAATATTGACAAATATTGATTTTAAAGATTTTCATATGAAAACTTTGTAAGTATTTAAAAGTAATGATTTTTTTTAACGTTTGAGAATCAAGCAAAATTTCGCAGAAGCATGCATTATGAAATGCTTAAAAAAACTGTCGCGCAGACATTTAACTGGAGTGAGGTCAATTAACCATAATTTTACTTTTCTGATATTTTAAATTTTTTTTATATCGGATTGAATTCAGCATTCCTGTAAAAGTAAAAGTAATTCAGTAGTACAGTCCTTGTATCCTAAATGAAAATATACAAGGACTGTATTTGTAAGGTAGGTAGCAAGATTTTAATATTTTGCGTTATATTTAATGTATAATTTTGATTTATCTGATTTATTTTACGACAACTTAACCATAAAATCAAATTACGGTTAATTAACTGTTATCAAAAAATATGGTCAAACGTATGGACAGAAAACTGCCATTCAGATAACCGTTTTCTAACGGCGGAAATTTTTACAGTATAGTGGGTGGGTCATTACATTCTGCGACCTTGTCGAGTGATCGGTAGACTTATTTTCTTTTAACATGAATATAGGGTAGGTGCTCCAGTGATTGGCATGCTCCAGTAATTGACATCGATCCCGAAATAATTAATAAATAATAAAATCATATATTTTACATATAAGAATTTTAACATTTTATGTCAAACACTGGAGCATAGGGTGCTAATAACTAGTAAAATGAATAACTAACAGTGTCAAACACTGGAACATAGGGTGCTAATTACTAATAAAAGGAAAAACTGACAGTGTAAGTTAATGGAACATTGAGTGGGTGTCAAATAAAAATTCACAAAAAAAAAAAAAAAAAAAAAAAAAAAAAAATTGTTATCAAATGTATATATTTTAAAATATATGTGATTCTGAATGTCTTTCATGCCATATGTATTAACTTAAGATTTCTAAATATATTTTCTGATGACTAGAAAATTAAAAACATCAGAGATTGCTCTAAAAGTGTCAATCACTGGTGCACTTACTCTAGTATGAGCTAATATAGAAATCCTTAAGCACAAATATATGAATTGGAACTGAGCAGATTCTACCTAAGTCAACTAGTTTTAAGGCGTCATACCGTGGTAGTAAAATACATCAAAAGTTAAATGATGTAATGTATAAGTAAAGTTGGATATAATAAAGTACCACAGAATTGGCGTTTTAAAGTAAGAAGTGCAATTTAAACAACGAATGCAGAATAGAATGTTCTTAAAATTAATAAAGAAGATGACTTGACTCATTGTCACACTTAAAACATAATTTTTTTTATTTCACGGACACATTACGATGATACACAGCACACAAAAGAAATAACTATTTACAAAAGAAATGAAACTGATAAGTTTTAACATTTTTGGTTAAACGGCTAGAGGGCCCACTGCTACATATTTGCACACCGCAATCCCACACTTCTAACTAAAACAAAAGTTAATCACAGTTCTCTTTTTGAGTGAGTCACGTGACATAGTTCGATGGGAGGGGGGAAAATTCACAAATAGTATTGCGCAATACTCGGAGCTCTGAAAAGTTGTTTTTAACAGTCAATGTTAAAGAAGAAAAGGATAAATCTGATGGATCAGTTTTTTTTCCTTTACAGACTTCCCCTCAAGCTGTGTACGTCGTCCTCGGTATACAGCTTGCTTTTCTGGGGGGTTGCTTCCTAGTGGGCACAGCAGGGCGTTTGGAAAATTGTTCTCGTGGTTGACCACCTTTCCTACTAGTTGAGGTTGTAGTACTCGTCGGTCGGCCTCTCCTTTGGATTGGTCGAATAGGAGTTATGTCCTGACCTGTATATGGTTGCAGAGCGGATACATGGTAATTCCCTATGGGAGTAAAAGGATTATCTATAGTACTTAATGTATACGAAACTGGTGATCTCTGTGATAAAATTGTATAAGGGCCATCGCGCCTCGGCATGAATTTGGAAGTTCGGTTTTTACTAGAGTCACTAATGGGGTGGGTATTAACCCATACCTTGTCACCTTGCTTGAAAGAAGGAGCCTTTTTTAAATTTTCTGTCTGCATAGCGTTTATGCTGGTCTTGTCTTTCCTCAATTCGATCTCGTACTTGTTTCGTGAAATTGGCAAATTTCTTCAAGTACGGTGTTATTTCGGGAACGAAATTATCATTGTGAACAACACTCCGGAAATCATGCGCAATATCATCGGTAGTGCGTAGTTCTCGCCCAAACATGAGATATGCAGCTGTCTGGCCGGTTGAATCACATTTTGCTGTGTTAAGGGCAAATCTAATTATTGGTAGCTTCTCACTCCAGGTAGTATGATCATTCCCAACCAACATGGCCAGACGGGGTTTTAGATCTCTGTTCTTCCTTTCCACAGGGTTTGCCTGTGGATGATAAACCGGAGTTAGGGTTTGTGCGATTCCCAGGATGTAACAAACTTGTTGCATTACAGCACTTACGAACTGCGGCCCGTTGTCGCTTATTACCCTTCTAGGCAAACCATACCTAAGGAACACTTCCTCTATTAGAGTGATAGCACACTCTTTAGCAGTTGCGGAAGTTAATGCAAATAGTTCCACCCATTTGGTGGCACAATCTTCTATGATGAAGATCCATTTCTTTTCATTGCTTTTAGGTAAAGGGCCGAATAAATCAATTGAAAGGGATTCAAATCGTTGATTATAGATCGGTGTTTGTAATAGTCCAGATGGCTTCTGGTTACTAGGTTTATAACGACAGCAATCAGGGCAATTCTTAATATATTCTGTAATATATCTTCGCATACCAGTCCAGTAGTACCGCTTTGCGATTCTATCGAATGTTCCTTCAATTCCGTAATGTCCAGCTGAGGGTGCATCATGATGCTCTTTTAACACTCTTTCTCGCTCTTGAACCGGGACTACTAATTGCGCTTCTTCTGATTCTGTTTCGGGAGAATATCTATATAAAACGCCTTGATTCATCAAGTAACCACGACTACTCCAGTTAGCGAAATCTTCATTCTTATCGATACTTTCCAAAGACTCGATAATTTTCTTTATATCTTCATCTTTTAATTGTTCTTCTCGTATTTCTCTTGGACTTCGCGGAGGGATATCTATTGAAATTGAACAAATTTCACATTTTCCTTCTTCGTGTGGACAGAAGGGTCTGGACAACATATCAGCAACAACATTAGCCTTACCAGGCACGTATTCTATCTTCAGGTTGAAGGATTGTACCTGTAGGGCCCATCGCGCGAGGCGACCTGTTGGAGACTTTAAGTTCATTAACCATCTAAGAGGTTGATGGTCGGTTGCTACAGTGACTTCTTGACCGTCAATATATGCACGAAACCTGTCCAAAGCCCATACGATGGCTAAGGCCTCTCTTTCAGTCGTGGAGTAGTTTCTTTCGGCCTTTGTGAGTAACCTACTTGCATACTCAATTGGATGTTCTTCTGCTCCAGTGCCTTGTAACAAAACTGCACCAAGGGCATAGTTACTAGCGTCTGTTCTTAATATGTATGGTTTAGTTGGATCATTTTGACTGAGGATGGGTGGACTCATTAGAAGATGTTTTAGGGTTCTGAAAGATGTTTCTTGTTCTTCTCCCCAAACCCAAACAGCGTTTTTCTTCGTCAAATTAGTCAAAGGTCTAGCAACTTCAGAGAATTTTGGGATAAACCTTCTATACCATGAGCAAGTTTGCAGGAAGGACTGTAGTTGCTTTACATTCTTTGGAGCTGGTATTTCTTGTATTGCAGCAATTTTATCAGGATCAGCTTCAAGTCCTTTACTAGTAATGTAATGTCCCAGATATTTTACACGGTTACAAGCGAAATTGCATTTTTCACGGTTAGCGTGCAACTTAAATTCTTGTAATTTCCTAAAAACTGCACTCAAATTATCTAAATGTTCATTGAAAGTTTCAGACAAGATGATAATATCATCTAAATAGGAAAGGACTAATATGTTCTTTAAGGAATTTCTAAAATTATCAATCATACGTTGAAATGTTGATGGGGCGTTCTTGAGGCCGAAAGGCATTTTCCGGTATCGGAAAGTTCCAAATGGACAAATAAAAGCAGTTTTGTCACGGTCTGCAGGGTTTACTTCAATTTGATGGTACCCATTCCTTAAGTCAATGGTTGACATAAAAGGGGTATGTTTAGCTTCGTGAAGAAGATCATCAATTCTGGGTAATGGGTATTTATCAGTTTTTGTAATAGAATTTAGTTTTCTATAATCTACGCAAAGTCGTACTTGACCATTAGGCTTAGGTACTAATACCACCGGTGAAGCATAAGGAGATTCACATTCTTCTATTGTTCCGCTAGCTAACAACTCGTCTAGCTCTTTCTTCAACATCTCTTTCTTTGCTGGGGACATGCGGTACGGCGGTACTGCGACAGGAGGACTACTTCCAGTGTCAATATAGTGTTGAATTTTATTAGTCGGTTCTTCCCCTGGTTCAAAGATATCTTCATATTCATTCAATAAATTATTCAGTTCTGACCTTTGTTCATCAGAAAGATGGGCTCCTTCATTTTCTTTCAACATAAGCTCGTTAACTTCAGCAGAATATACTGGATTTTCAGACGGCCTGAAATCATCTTCACTGAAATCAAATTTCTGCTTTGGATTATCATGGTAATACCATATATTATTTCGAATATCCAAAACGATTCCAGCAGTACGCAAAAAATCATTTCCCAACAATGTTCTGTTATTCTTTGCAGTAGGTAACGCAAACAAAGTTGTTCGGAAAGATCGTCCTTCAATTTGTACATCTACTTCGGCTGAATAGATTTCAGTTTCTTTTTGGAGACCATCAGCTAACGTTACATTCATACAAGTTTTCTCAAATTCTACACCTCGTTTTGTTAAGAGGTGATATAATGTTTCACCAGCTATAGTGTGACTGGCTCCAGTGTCAGCACACACTATTCCATTTATTCCATTAATTTTTACTCTTATAAGTGTCGACTGAGGTTCTTCGATAGATAATGACTGAAGGTGAATAGTTTTGAACTCAGCTGAACTTTTCCTAGAAGAAGGGGAACAGACGGAGCACTTAGCCTTAATAACACCTGGTTTGCCACAACCATAGCAACTAACACGTGGTCGATCTTCATTTTTCGTATAATCTCTCGATGACGCAGTTTTAGGATTTTGGGGGTGATTTCTTGAATTTTGGGAAGTATTTCGATGTGGGAATTTAGGGGATTCCTTTCTAACATTTTTATTTTTTACTAGTCTAAGTTCTTCATATGCATCTAGTTTATCGGCAAGTTCAAGAGGATTGTTCCACTCGCTCCAGTGGTCCAAAAAATGCTCTTTGTATTCGGGAGGAGCTTTCTTTTTTATTTGATCTGCCAATATTAAATCTTTTAACTCTTCCAACGATGAAACTTTAGATTCTTTAAGCCACCCATCAAAATAGTTTTGCAAATCAAAATAAAAATCTCGCCATGTACTTTCTGGACATTTACGGTGTTGGGCAAAAAGTTGTCGAAACTTCTCAGCACTTAATTTAAAACGTTTTAAGAGAATTTCCTTAACATTATCATAATTCTGAGCATCATCAACTGATTCTTTTGCAATTAGTTTGGCGACATCAGTTGGCAAAAGACCTACAAGATATACGACCCACTTTGGTTTTGGTACCTTCAAAAATGTTAATTGTTTTTCAAATAAATCTAAATATAAGGTTATATCAGCGGTTTTCGGATCGAAATTTGGGATTAATTTGCTTATTTCTAATTTTGGCATGCTTGTGTCTACGGAAGAAAGGGCCATGGTAGGTAATACTGCATCAGGAGCAGCACTAGCTTGTGCCTGTAATTTGGTTTTCTCTAGTTCAAATAACCTTTCATATTCTTTTTCTTTCAGCGCAAAATCTTCTTTTTCTTTCCTGTCCCTTATAATACGATTCAAACATTCTTTAGTAAACTCAGCATCATAATCTGGACTTTCCACTATAGCATTTCTAATGTCTAAAAGTTTTAAATTTTCATCTATTTTTATATCTAATTCGCCCGCTAATTCAATTAGATCTTGTTTTTTCCCTCTAGCCATATAAGACATGATTAAACTGAATTTTAATAATTTAATATATATCTAAAAATGTGCAGTACGCGAACGTATATAGCCCAAAATATTTTATATAAATCACAGAGATCACTAAAATATATATATATATTATTGTTATATGTTAAACAACTTAAATTAACCAATTTATTCAATAAATAAATTCAAGAACTAAAGTAATAAAGAACATATAAAAGAAATAATAACTCTTTTAACCCCTATTTTCAAATAATTATTTCAAAGTAAATAGAAATACTCTTCCTGAAACATTTCTGAGTAATTGAAAATACAAGATATTTCAAATTGATGTACAGATTCCACCAAAATTTTATTTTTAATGCAAATGATAAAAATATAATTATCAATTCAACAAAATAAACAAGATCTCTATTTAATATATCTTTATTATAAACAAATCTGTGTAAAATTCGTTTTATTCAACAACAACAAAAAATTGTTTATTCATTCTTTCATTATTATTATTATGTATTATGAGTTGCTTATTATTTTATAATTCGTAAATGTGTTCAAGAGAAAATAATATTTATTCTATGATCATTTATCAGAAATAAATCTATTCAATAAGATTAAAATATTTATACAACAACCTTTATTTAATCTTTTAAAATGCCATAATAAATCATAAAGTAAACAAAAACTTTTTTCTTTTCGCTTTTACTGAAAGCGATTACGCAATAATAATGAAAGTTCACTTGTTTATTTTTCCTTGCAAAATGCAATGGCGCCGAAAAACAGAAATGTTGTTCTTAATTTACACTAAGCAACTTGATGCTATGATTTACTTAATTTATTTTTTCTATGTCAGAATTATATTAGAATATATTTTATTTTACATCAATACACCATTATTTCAACTTATTTCTTAAGAAATAGCATTCTACATTCTTGTTTAATTATCAAAATTCTTAATATATCAATAAATATGAATCAAAAAATAACTTCCAGAGACTAAAGGAAACTGGTATGCAAATATAATAAGATCTGGGCGATCTAAAATTCGTTAAGATCAGGATGATCGAAGTAATCTGTTAAACATATCTAGAATTAAGATTCTAAGAAATATCTAATCATTGATTAGGATAATCAATATTTCCAAGCGTTAACTTATTAACACACTCTGTACAATACCCAAATTCCTTTAGCTCCTGTTCAAACAATCATCAAATAAATATTAAAATTTACTTATCTGTAATTATTTTCCATTCTTTAATCGCCGACATCACTCAGTCATTCGGCCCAACGTTGGGATGCCAATTTAAACAACGAATGCAGAATAGAATGTTCTTAGTCACACTTAAAACATAATTTTTTTAATTTCACGGACACATTACGATGATACACAGCACACAAAAGAAATAACTATTTACAAAAGAAATGAAACTGATAAGTTTTAACATTTTTGGTTAAACGGCTAGAGGGCCCACTGCTACATATTTGCACACCGCAATCCCACACTTCTAACTAAAACAAAAGTTAATCACAGTTCTCTTTTTGAGTGAGTCACGTGACATAGTTCCAAAGACCTTATATACTATAGACCACGCCACCAATACGGCTGACCATTACAGCGAATGTCTTCAACATGAGGGTGTAATCTGATACCTCCATCCTTTGTTCTGAGTCTCGGAAGTCACGTGATCTTGGCCTAGGGGTGATTCCCCTCTCTCTCTCTCTTTTTTCCCGTATGCAAGCATAATCTCATACTTCTCTGACTGAAGTAAGAATTCAAACGCAATTTTTTCGCTTGCAAAATGATTTATCATAATTTTTTTTTCTATGTAATTAATCTATGAAAGTTTAGCTTTCCATCCATGTGTAAATCTAAATGCTAAAATGAAAAGTGCGTGCACAATAAAAATATTAAAAAACACAAAATTCGTTCCTACAGAAAAATAACATAGTGATGATTCTCCACTCTTCCTCTAGACCAACATCACGTGACAATTTTGCTGGGGAAGCTCGTTCATGATGCAGTCAAATAACGAGGGGAAATGCGTTGTCTAGTATATAAGGTCTATGCATAGTTCGATGGGAGGGGGGAAAATTCACAAATAGTATTGCGCAATACTCGGAGCTCTGAAAAGTTGTTTTTAACAGTCAATGTTAAAGAAGAAAAGGATAAATCTGATGGATCAGTTTTTTTTCCTTTACAACAAAACTTTGAATAAACACCATAAAATGCAAAGTTGGATATGTATGATAGAAATTTATATATATAAATGGTTTGCATTTCAGCAGATTCTACCGAAGCCATCTAGTTTTATGTCACATTATGTTAGTAAAATACATCGAAAGTTAAATGATGAAATGTATAAGTAAAGTTGGAAAGGAACCAATTGAAACCGTTTGAAAATTCTTTGGGTAACCGTCAGTAAATTTCAGAGGATCCATGGATTTATATGGGTATTATGCCTATCTGTGTCAAAATAAATATGTATAGTGATCACCATTCTGCTGAATGCATTGGTTTTCAATATCAAAAATTTCCAAAAATTATTTTGATGTATTGCTGTATTTTACAGCATACAAATTTTAAACAACACTGCTGAAATTTTAAACAATATTGCTGAAATGAACTGCTTCCTTTCGTATTGGTGTCCGATCCGCCTTATTGGTTATGAATCGGGTCACATCTAATGTGTTTTTATCAGATAAGTGTGAGAAGTACAAGTGGATCTTTACAGCTGATCAGCTTCAAATTTTCGCATCAGCGTAACTTTAGCAGTCATCCCTTTCTAAAATAGATTTCTCTCTCATGCTTTTTTTTTCCGACTGAAATCCGTAAACAAACAGTGTGTTATATATTTTTCAATTTAATTCAGGAAAATTATATGTATAATTGCATAATTTATTATTATTTCACATTCAAACGTACTATTAACGAAATAGAAATACTATAAAGTAAAAATATATATGTATATATTAAGAAAATTTAAGAAATTTTAAGAGGTAGTCTATCGTCTATATACACCGTGTCCCAAAAATTTAGACAATCTTTAAAATTTGCATTAACATAAAAAGTAATAATGTACAATTAAAATTCGTGAGATAGGTAATAAATAAAAACAGTTTTGCTGATATACACATATAAATTATGATCAAAGGTTTGAAATTATAAAATGTGCACTAAATTATACAAAAATGTGCTGTCCCAAAAGTATAGACACCTGTAAGTTTTTTTGATTTTACATTTATTAAAGTAACTAAAAACTTACTTTTAATACTGACTTGTATTGCCACGACACTTTATAATATCAAATACACGTTGTTCCATAGAATTAATTAAGTATTGCATTACAGAAGGAGATATTTCATACCACGCTTTGTCAATTGCAGTATTTAAGTCATTTACACATGTATATTGCTTTCCATTTTCATATATTTTACGAGATAAGATCCCCCATATGTTCTCCATCAGTTTCAAATCCGGACTATAAGTGCTGGTCAGTCTAATAGTGTGATATTGTTTTGCATAAACCACATTTTCGTTGATCTGGAGGCATGGATGGATTGGAAAATACAGTCCAGTCCTGCTAGCAAATCCATAATTGGCAGTAAATTGGTACGTAAAATATCCTGATAATCCTCTGATTTCATTTTTCTGTCCATAAATCCTAAAAATCTTTGCCCGTTGAAACAAAACCCACCCCAGGTCATTGTGGATCCTTCGCCTTGTTGCCTGCTGAAACAGTTCTTCGGTTCTTTTCTTAAGTCATACCAGTAAAATTTATAACCGTCAGCACCGTCCAAATTCCATTTATTTTCGTCACTGAAGATGACAGAAAGCAACTTTTCACCGTATGACTATTCTTTCCAGCCTACTTTACACGTGCATCTTTATGTCTCTGCTTTAAGCAAGTTCGATCAAAGTTCGATCGAAAGTAGATATTTTACTGAAGCTGAACAAATATTAGTTTCAAATCATCTGATTAATTCTTTACTTCCATTATCCTAAGCAACTGAAGTTTTAAATTTGTCATTTGGAAATAAATGGAAGCTTAATTCTGGATTTCTTGGTCCTTTGAAGTTACACTGGAGCACACAACAGCATGTGTTATCTTTTTTACCGGATTTATTCATTTTTATTCAATAAATATATGTGAAACTAAACATCGGCTAGCAATGGCGGCTTGATGGAATTCGAATTAAAGCATGTTTATTGTAATTTCACCTTAGCCCACTAGAGGGCGAGCATTTCATTACAATCGCGGATAGAAGCAGATAACAATAAAAATATTTTATTCTGTGAACAAAAATGTAAAAGAAAACACGTAATGCTGTATTGTGTCTATACTTTTGGGACAGCACATTTTTATATAATTTAAAGTACATTTTATAATTTCAAACCTTTGATCATAATTTATATGTGTATATAAGAAAAACTGTTTTTATTTATTACCTATCTCCCGAATTTTAATTGTACCTTATTACTTTTTATGTTTATGCAAATTTTATTGACTGTCTAAACTTTTGGAACACGGTGTATATAAATGGCTAAAAGATTTCCTTGAACTCTGAGTGTGGACGCACCGAGCATATATAATATATCCGGAGCTTTGTAAGGAAAGGGCTGATTGCAGAGCTACACAAATTTGTATGATGGTTCATTATGACCTGTTCTGATGCACCTCGAAGCCCGAATTTCGAATTTTTGATTAGATTTTTAAAAATTAATTAAAATAAGAAAATAATAACCTGGTAATAACTTTAAAATTAGACATTTAAATTTTTAATTGTTGCCAAAAAAAATATATATATACGAGTTTTTTTTTTTTTTTTTTTTCCCCTTAGCATAAAATGAAATATGCTTTCACGCAAAAAATTAAAAATTAAAAAATATTAAATTTGCTCACGCATATTTTCATATGCATTTTTATGACTTTAAAATAAAATAATAATTATAAAAATCTAGCATAATTCTTCCAAATTTTGTTTCATAACCTTTTTTAATGTACCTTAATTTTAGATTTTTTTTTTTTTTTTTTTTTTTTTTTTGTCTAAATAGTATGTTTTTGGCATGAATCACGCTTGGCATGAAAGCTAATTCGGTATTATATTAAAGAGCTTTACTTATTAATAATAATTCTGGAAAATATTTAAATTTTTGATGCTGAAATAGTTCGGACATTTTTCGCCAAGGATTCTACTTTCGCGAAAGCCACTTTATGCCAAGCAGCGCATCAAAATCATAAATAAATTATAAATTATTGAAAATAATAATAATAATAAAGAAAGAAAGAAAGAAACTCAGAAACAAAAACAACAATCGCATAAATTAGATATTTTTGTCTAAAAAAGGGCTTCTTAAACTTTTTCGATACTGTCCGTTTCGAAACTGATTATTATTAATTTTCTTTACTTTTCTTTCTTTTCTATTTTTAAATATTTTATAATTTATTGAAAAATAGAAAAGAAGGAAAAGAAAAGTAAGAAATAGGAAAAATAATCGCCGCATAAATTATGTATTTTTGTCTAAAATGGCGATAAGAATTCAAAAATCGCCAAGGGGAGCTATATTAAGGCTGTACCATGATCAGGTTTACATATTTATTTATTTATTTTTCTATATACCAACTACTATTAACTAACTCAACTACTATTATAAGAACAAAAAATTAATTGTTTCATGCGATAGACATTCATTTATTTCTGTTCGGAGATCTTTTTAGTGATAAGATCTACACTACCTTCATTGATTTCATGTATTTAAAAATGGTTTTGTTAACAAACTTTGATCTATTGGCACGCAAACAGCATCAGGCCGAGTTTTATACATTTCGAGTTTGATTTTGAAATATTTTCCCGCTTTCGGAATTCGGTTCGTTCACGAACCGAGGCTTTTCTAGTTTAGTTATATTTCGCATTAATAATATTGTCCAAGTTAACAATACAGCCAAATCCTGTGATGATTCATAGTGGTAATGTACTAGATTCATAAATCTTCATTTTCTTTCAGAAAGTTCGAGACATTAAAATTTCGGCCATTCCAAAAGCTGTGAAGAAAGATCGAAGTAACATCCCGAGGTTAGAAAGGTGGAAGAAAAATAATGAAAAGAAGAACGCAGAAATCGACTCCAGAAAAACAGACCAAAGTCTTGATCAAAAGACACTTAGAAAGACAAAACTAACTCCTGGTGGAGAGGGAGATCTTTTGCTCATGAATTTAGTTGATGAAGATAATCACGACAGTAAGTTAGAACTTTCTCATACTCAAATTTCGCAAATAAAAATAATACACTAAGAATAAGAACAACGGGTAACAGTAACATAATAATAATAATAGTAATACCAGGCTAATAGGATTAATTTCTTATTAAAAGGGTAGTTTATATGCTTATTATTGTATCCTTAAAGTTTAATACCAAAAGATAATGCATTAGTAGTTACTATCAGTGTTGCAAACTTCTGCATTAGAGAAAATATTAAATTCATTTTGAATTTTTTCATCTTAAGATTGCTTATTTACGGATTTTGATGTATCTTTGTTATTCCTGCTTGTAAATCACCATGGTGAACAACACATGACTCAGAAACAACATCGGTCTTTAGATATTTCAATAGTACTTATTAATAAAGGCATATTTTCTTTTAACATCGATTGTCTTTAAGAGATTATTTCAATAACTAGTTTAGAAAGAACATAGCCGAAAAAATATTAATGATTTATGTATTTAAGTAATAATAATCAATTATATAAATAATAATAATAATAATAATAATCAATGAATTATGAATGAGTGAATATATATAATAGCATAATTAGCTGTTATGTAGCTGCAGTTTTAATACAGAGAATTTTGAACAAAAGAGAGTTCCGTAATTATTACAGTTGAACTATGCCTCAAAAAGTTATTTATCCTTGATTAAAAAGGAACTATAGTTTGGCTATTAAAGAAAAGAGGAAAATAAAATAAAAGCATATAAAGGTGTGTGCGATACTAAAATATTTCACCTAATCTATGATTTATAATATTTCTTTGGTTAAAGTATTATATAACTAATCAATTAAACCAATAAAATAAATAAATAAATACTAATAAGCAATAACATAATTAAAAGATCATTATTATGTTAACCAATTTTCTTTATTATTATCATTGTTGACATTAACTATGAAGGTCTGTGTTATTTCTGAATTTTTAATGATCAAATAGCTATTGTACAGTACAGTTATTGTATTTTTTAGTTTAAGGTGTTTTTACAAATGACTTATTACACGTTTAATTAATGTCATGCTTTCTTGTTCAACCATAAGAAAAAAGAAGTATTGTTTCATCCCATATTTTATCTTTTATTCAGTTTACGTTAATATGTTTTCTTTTCTCCTCTTTAACACAAAGTCCACTATTATAAATGGTAAGTAATAAATAAAATGTCAATCAATGAAAATATAATTGCGTATGTGTCACTGGTGTACCCAGAAAAATAAGTAAAAAATACGATTATATATATATTATATTATTGGCTCAGAAATGAGTTATATTTTAAATAAAATTATTAATTCGCTTCATTTTTCTGTATTTTTAAAAATCAAGATTTTATTTATTTATTTATTCATTCCTTTTTTTCAGTGAAAATTTGGAATTGTGTGCATTGAAATAAAAAAATAAAAATATATATATATTAATTTTTTTTAACTACTTAAATTTAATAAAATAAAATTCAAAATTATTTATTTATTTTTGAAAAAAATTTAAATGCTCCCTACTAACTAATTTTTAATTTCTCTCTTTAATTTTCATTAATATAATTAAAATTTTGTATACTAAACACGTTTGAATGTGTTACCACTTTTGTAAATTCATTGGTAAGTTAGTCATTTGAAATATATTTTTTGTCTGAATGGTAAAAATTTGCATGAATTTCAAACACTCAAACATAACAATATTTAAAAGAAAGTAATTACTAATGAATCTATGAAGTAATTTATCAAATACGTTTAAAATATATTGTTAACTATAATAATGTAAAATCGAGAGGAAAATTAAAATTTAGTCAGTAAGGAGCATTTAATTTAAAAAAAAAAAATGAGTTTTATTTTATTAAATTTGACGTTTTCCAGAAAAATTTAAAAACTCAATATTTTTACACTTCAGTGCAAACATATGCAAATTTTTACAGCTCTAAGACAGTAATATATAATAATATTATAGTTTTAAAAATTTAAAGAACACACTTTTATAGAAATGTGAACTAAAAAACACAAAATATCTATCTTAGTATTAAAATGCAGGGTAAGAGAAAATCGTGTGAGTGACACACCATAATATTTACATACATTTAAATCTTTAATTAAAATAATTTAGAATTAAACAAAAACCATTTTTAAAAAATCTCTCCTGACTGGGCTCGAACGCTAGACCTTTAGGTTCGTAGCTTTACCTCACAGCCACGGCGTTCGCGCAGGGAAAGACTTTTTTTACAATATAAATTTTTTGTTTGCTCCCAGAGCGGTTACAAACATACATACAGGTAAAGCTAATAAAAGCGTGTTAAAAATGGTTTATAACGTCTACCGTTCCCTCAGTTATGAATAATGTGATTCAAATATGTGTCGTTTAAATCATGTGAATCAATTATTCAAATCGTAAAAATACCCTCGGAATGTTTTTTTTCCCCCAATATATGATATCAAGATGATTCAATGTAGGTCGACATGAGATGTATTATAATATTTCATTTAAAAGTATAAGTATGGAAATGTAGCATATTTTTCAAAATTTGTGAAATGCGTTAGAAGATGATATTTTCATTACACTGTTAAAAAAAAAAAAAAAAAAAAAAAAAAATAATGTTTTTTTCTAATTTCCAATTTAAAATTTATCATAAATATACTTTGTAGTTAGTAGCTGTAATATTCGAATTTTAAAAATACTCTTGCATTATTTTAACGGGGATACAATTGTCAGTTTCCTTAGGAAAAAGTAATATGCTATATGGCAATACAAAACTTTCTTCTCTATCATTCTATATAACAGCACCACTTATTGTTTAACATGCAGAAAAGTTGAATTATCACAGCTTCTCACTATAAATATTTTACAAATGGAATTTGGCGCGATTTTAATTGACAAATTCTGATATATAGCCAAGTAGAAAATCACAGAAAGGGAATATAGCAGCGCCGATATAAATTGAATCAACATACTATTTCTTAATGGCCCTCTCCTATACCAAGTTTTATGCTATTATATGCAATAGAATCTGTGATACAACTTTCTCGTTTACGCAAGAAAATACAGCATAACAGCGCCACCTATGAGACGATATGCCCTCAAATTGAGTCAGTATAGTCCCTTTAAGGTTTCATAATGCCCCTCTCATATACTAAGTTTCGGGAAATAACATTCAAGCGAATATAGCCATTTACAGAGAAAATTGTAGCATAGCAGTGTCACTTATAGGCCTATATGCACCCTAATTGAATGAATATAATATTTCACAATGACCCATTAACATATCAAGTTTTTTTTTTCGATTATACACTATAAAACCTGAGATATAGCTACCCTTAATCGAGATAAATCGCGGTGTAGCAGAGCCACCTGTTGAGCACTTTGTACTATAAATGAAAAGACACTAATTTATGTCTTAAGTGCAACTGTATATAAATTTATCTGAAATTCTATGTAGTAGTTCGTGAGATACAGTTACCACAAAATTTAAACAATGCTATTGTTATAAAAATCCACTTTAAAGATCATTCTAATAGCAGTTTTTACTAGAATTTATTATAGTTGTACGTGTCTCAAATTTTTTTTTGTTTTCGTTCTTTTATTTATTTATTTATTTTTTTTCCAGATTTGTGCTCGCCTGGTAAGATTGACAAAAAACCAAACTGGAGTACTTTACTTGAGAAAGAATGCAAAAGCTTTATAAGCATTGACCTCAGCAACGAAAAATGACGCGCTTCGATAAAGATTTGTATCTCATGATATTTAATAATTGTAATAAATTAATCTTTTTTAAGACATGCATTTTGTTTTGATTTTCCTGTTTTCGTTCCTGAGTTTATCCACACGATTTTTAATAAAATTACCCAGTGTAACAATGTGTAATTTGTGTATAACCCGTTATCTATGTAATATTTCTCTAACGTGGACCAGTTACGATTATTTTTTTTAGAAACGGTACGATAGTGACTTAGTAAAATACGGAGGATAAAAAATAATACATAAGCAGTATTTAAGCAAGCGGACTGACTCAGTTCAGCGATCTAATTAAAAAAAAAAGTGTTTTGTCAACATCTGTCTTATGCGATTATTTTATAGAAAAATCTATTTTTAAAAGTTGCATTTTTATAACATTTACATACGTCATTTTAAACCTAGCAATACTTTAAAGATATAAAGAAAATACGAACTTTTGCCATAAATTGACAAAAAAAATGCAATAATAAAAAGTGTAATCAAAAACGGTATTATTATTATTATTTTTTTTTTTTTAAACAAAAGTTTATGTTAAAATGAATAAATAAAAAATTAATTAAAAGGCGTCGCCAACACGGCGGCAAAAAAATTAAAAGTCGCTATAGGGGGTCCGATACTAAAGCTGTCCTACCTGGGGAAATATGAAAACTGGAAAGGACTATGAAAGGATTAATTTATTTTTAAAACCAACTTTTTTTTTTAGTTCAAATTTCCCGTAACTCTTTAACCAATCACATTAGAACGTCCATCTTTGGAACATCGATAATAAGGATTTTCTCGCCGAAAGTCGCCAAAAAAATTCACCAAGGGCAAAGAGTCGCCAAATTTGGCGCCAAATCCATTACCTGCCTATTGGAGCTTTTTAATGCGTTTTAAAGGAAAAATTAAGCTATTTTAACACGAAAAAGAGCTGGAATTGCAGAAAATTAACATTTTATCAACTTACTAAGCCTCTTTGAAAGAATTTATACAAAAATTAATACAATTATTTACAATTTCGTAACAATACGCATTGATAAAGTGCTAATGTAGTTAGTTCTATAGCTATGATTCAACTGAAAATTTAAAAACATGGTTTATAAAAAGTTTTTTATCTTATAATTATTTGTCAGTAGGTTTTAATGTTGAAAGTTATTAACTGCTTTATGAAACAAGTTAGTCGGAGAAATGGGGAAATTAACATAATTTTTTGTTTTTATTATTATTATTATTATTATTTACTTTTCTTGTACTTTCAATCCGTAAATTATTTTCTGTGGGAGTTTCTGAAATGGAGATGGAAACTCATCGCCTTCGCGGAGAATCAAAATTGCGTTGGCATGCATCTGGATTATGGCCAACGGTGAATTCCAGACATTCATTGAAAACCCACTAGACAGCTTTACTGCAACGTTAATCAAACCAAAACCTGTACTTTTGGTACTTGTTAAGCATTTATAAGATCCGATTGCACAACAAACAAATGTGAACGACAAAACAGTTAACTTTATTGAACATATGGCAATAGTAAATTTTATTATACGCATGTGTGGCATTACAGTTTTTTTTAGATTGGTTAATAAACGCGTTTTTACAGCAAAAAAGAAAAAAAATCTGGAGTGACTCCACTCGACTTTCCGAACATTGAGTAATTAACAGTTTTGTAGATAAAGTAAAGAAAGAGAAGTTGTTAAACAAACAAAAGAGAGAAAACCATAATAGAGTGTTAGAGTATTTTTCTCCATATATTACACGATGTTTTATTTAACTCTACTGAAATTTGAGCCCATAGATCATAATGATAAAGAATTTTTCGTTGTGTCCCTGTAAAAACCTATAAACGCTAGATTCACGAAAATTCTTATAGTTAGTGCAACAGTGATTTATAATATTCATATAAATTTTCAGCTCAATTGAATAAGGCGTTTAGATGCTATCGCACTTTTGAAAATTTGGTCCCATAGGCCACAATGATAAAGAATTTTTCTTTGTGTCCCTGTAAAAAAACTGTAAGCGCTAAATTCACCAAAATCTATACAGTTGGTGCAACTGTGACCTATAACATGTGTACAAATTTTTTGCTCAGATAAATAAGGCGTTTAGACACTATCACACTTTTAAAAATTTGGCGCCATAGGCCATAATGATAAAGAATTTTTTCTGGTGTCCCTGTAAAAAAACTATAAGTGCTAGATTCACCAAAATCTATAAGGTTCGTACTATGGTGACTTATAATATACGTACTAACTTTCAGCTTATTCGAACAAAGCGTTTAGACAGTAGCGTGTTCACTCACAGACATACACGCACACATACATACACTCATACATACACACATACATACATACATACATCATCGTAAGAATAGTGGAAACGGACTCAGGGAACCTTAAAACGTATAGAAACATCAAAATCTTAAATTCGGATTTTTGACATGATTACAATACTTTCCTCACAATAGTGTTCGGAAAGTAATAATAAAATAAAACAACTTGTATTAAACTAGAATAATAATGAATTTATAAACAAACATTATAAATTCAAAAACACGCAAATATTATTCCAGGTTGAAAAATTAAGCAAGACTCTTCCTCAGGCGAAAAGCTAGAGTGGAATGTTGAAACAAATTGCATTGTTGTAGACTGATAATGATATATATTTTGCTGCATTCAGCTTCAAAACAAATAAAATACGTATAACATTACATTAAAACTGCGATATATCAACTTTTCTTGTTTTATATCATATACAAGGATATTTCGTTTCCTAATACGATTAGTGTTGAAAAACTGTTCGAAATAAGAACTGTATAAAAACTAAACCAAACTTACCCAAGTGAAAGAATTAGAGTGATATAAGTTGATTTAATTTCCAAAATTACATCCTCTTCTATCCTATTCCAAATAATATACTTAATATTACAGTACTGTAAAATCTGTACCTAAAAGAAGTTATTAAACTGTATATTGTACAAGACAATGACATGGATTCTTGCCTTCCAAATGACAAGCAGATTAGCTTTGCTAATCTTTTCTTTTTTTCTCTCTCTCTCTCTTTCAAACACACATCATATAAATACATAATGTACGAGTGCGTGTATGTGTGCATGTATACATAAATAGTACTCTATGTTGTAGATTTTATAAGTATAAAGCAATGACTCTTTCTCTAAAATTCTGCACTACGCTCTCTCTCTCTCTCTCTCTCTCTCTCTCTCTCTCTCTCTCTCTCTCTCTCTCTCTCTCTCTTCTTTACAACTTCTGTTTGAACTTTTACACTATATTTTTATTTATATAGTTTATTGTTTAATTTAATACTTATTTATTTGTATGATATATTACAAAAATTTTTACACCTTTCTCTTACCAAGCATTTACTTTACTTCATGGTTAAAAACAATTTCTGTTACTTTCTTTTTTTCTCCACTTCCTCTTCTTTTTAAGATTGATTCGCGAATTTAATTTCTAGTATTCGAATAGCATTGCTTTTTGCTTGACAACCATGGCTTTGGGCCATAGATAATTTAGTATACTGCAGTACCAAAGCCTAGATATTTGTGCTAACATGTTTATTAAAATATATTATGTAGTGTTTCTGTAGTTTTACAACACATTAATCTTATTACTAACTAGTCGGTCTGCGCCTGCCTACCGCTCGTCTTTTACTCATGTATTTAAAAGTTTATTTCTCTCCGCCTGTTCAAATTACTAAACATTGGCTTAAATTATATTTAAAATAAATGACTTCATCTTTTAAATCATGATATTTCAGGACTAAATGATATTTGTATTGTGGTGTATTTCGCCATTGTATTCCTGATTAAATCTATTGGACTTTTGGTAAGTGACGTCACGTAAATGTACATGTACCTGTAAACTGTATTGTCCAATCAATGATCTGTTCATTCCTCTTTACTTTTATCTCTGCTAAAACAGATCAGTCTTAAATATGTAGTCGTTTGTGTAATATGTGTTTTTCAACTGTGATTGTCATCCATTAAATTCTATGTGTTTAAAATGTAAACGCCTCGTCATATACTAGTCATGAATTACTCATAAATCTTCTCCCTGCCCAGCAACAAATACAATAATGGCGACGATAGGAAAAGAAAAAAGCAAAAAAGTTTTGCTCTTATACATTTACGAATATCTACTTGAAAATAATTAAAAATGAAATCTGCAATTCATAAAGAAAAGAGAACGGAATATGTTCTAAATATCTCACGAAGAAGAAATTATTTATTGAAATGAATCATTAAGCGATCGGAGGCAGCAGCTGTGAGTTTTCTGTCTACTGTCGGGGCGGAAATAGCATAGGCGCCATCGATAATTACTCGTCTACGATTTTTTATTTTTCGAGAAAGAGAGGAAAAAAGGTATTTACACATTTATTTTATTTTTTTCTTTCTGTTATTTTATTTGATTGCATGTTTTATTATTAGACGAGCATATTTTCATTAAAAATGTTTCAAAATTTTAAAGAATTCAATGTTGAGTCTTTTGACACTTATATTCGACGATTAGAACAGAATTTTATTTTGTTTGATATAAAAGATGAAAAAAAACTTAGTGCTTTAATTACGTTTATTGGACCGAAATTATATAATTTACTTACAAATTTATTGTTCCCAGATCTTCCTGAATCAAAAACTTACACTGAATTAGTAGATGTCTTAACAAAACATCTGTGTAAGATTCCTAACAAAATTACTGAACGCATTAAATTTAGAAAATGTTTTCAAGGAGATTCTGAATCTGTGCAGGATTTTAGTGTTCGTTTAAAGAAATTTACAACACATTGCGCGTTTATAGGCGATTCGCTGTCAGAGAATTTGTTAGAACAATTTTTACGCGGATTAAAAAATGAAACAATCCAAAGCAAATTAATGTCTCAGGTTGAAGATTTGACGTTTGAAAAAGCCGTAGAACAAGCCGTAACTATGCAAAGTACTGAAAATGACATGAGCGAATTACATAATAAGAATTTGAATTTGAATAAAGTTTCTGTTAGTGCTAGGAAACCAAAACAAAATTATTCTCAAAATAACTTAAGTAAACAAAATATGAACAAAACTGCGAGTACAAATAAAAAAAAAACTTATTGTTATCGTATTGGAAATAGCTCTCATTTAGCAAATGTTTGTAAATTTATTAATGCAGTTTGCAATTTTTGTAAGAAACGTGGTCATTTGAGTAAGGTATGTCGGAACGCACAAAACAATGTTACTCAAAAGAAAAGTGTAAACGTTCTTGATACTGTAGACATTTTGTCATTACAATCTGAAGGCACTAAACCTATAAAAATTTGGGTTTTGATAGAAAATAGTGCTAAAGTAGAAATGGAGCTCGATACAGGATCAGCGATTTCCGCCGCACCGATAAATCGTTTTCGGAGATTATTTCCAGAACATAAAATGTTTCCTGCTGATGTACAATTAAAAACAGCCACGGGAGAAATTTTTCAGCCCGAGGGATTTGTTAGAGTAAATGTAACTTACGAAAACAAAACTAGGAATGTTAAGTTATATTTGGTTAAAAAAGACAATTTTCCTTTATTGCTAGGTAGGGATTGGATAACTACATTTAATATATTCCCAAACAATTTACAAACTGTTCCGGTAAACAAAGTACAAATCTCGGAAAATTTAAATAATTTACTGAATGAATTTCCGGATTTATTTACAAATGACGTAGGTGAAATTAAAAATTTTAAAGCTGAATTACATTTAGAGAAAGACTCATCTTCTATCTTCTATATATATAAAAATGAATGTTTGTCTGTATGTTATTTATAAAATCGTAAACGGCTTGACCGATTTCGATCATTCTTTTTTTGTTTTTTTCCTTATAGGTCAGGGATGGTTTAGAAAAAAAAAAATTGAAAAAATCTTTAAAATTAATTAAAATATGAAAATAATAAACTTATTGACTTATATTGACTTAATATAAGCCATTTAAATTTTTAATTGTTGCCAAAAAATGTTTACGAGATGTATTTATTTATTGTTTTCAGCATAAAATGAAATATGCTTTCACGCGAAAAATCAGAAATTACTAAATTTTAAATTGGTCGATGAGAAAATGACGCTTTATAATTTTAAAATAAAATAGTAATATTACAAATCTAACATATTTCTTTTGAATTTTATTTCACAGCATTTTTTTATATACCTCAACTTCAGATTTCTTTTTTTTTTTTTTTTTTTTTTTTGTAGTATGGCGGATGAAACACGCTTGGCATAAACGCTAATTCAGCAATATATTAAAGGTATTTTCTTATTGATAATTCTTGACAATTTTTTATAATTTTGATGCTGAAGTAGATCGGACATTTTTCGCCAAGGAAAAGATAGAAAGAAATACGCAAGCGAAGTGATGACGTCACTGGCCGTTCGTGGATGCAAGAAAAATATTTCCTGTGTTAAACGCCCATTGGATTTTTTATAAAAAATTATTAGAAATCGAGGAAAAATATTTCCCGAATTTAATCCCCGTATTTGGGTATAGATATGTATTAGTTATCATGTCCATGCATTATATTAAGTTATTTTTGTAGTAAAATTGACAAAATTTGAATTTTTAATTTCAAAACTCTAGAAAAAAAAAAAAAAAAAAAAAAAAAAAATGCCAAACTTCCATATTCGATTGAAAACACAAATATTTCATTTCAAAGGATGATATTTACACAATATCCAACTAATATACTGATTGAAAGGGAAATGATAAATATTCTATCATAATTTGAAATCAAATTTGTTTTCAAATGTCTAAATAAAGTATGTAGTATAAGATACTAATATGTTGTAGCGGAATAGATTTGATATCGGTCATCCTTGGTAGAAAAATAAAATATCGCCAAATTATTTGGCGAACATAATTTAATTCCTTTCAAAAATCATGGTTATTTTAACAACTTATTTTAAGACAGCTATAGTATTTCCCCTCAGCTGAATTTGGCGATTTTTCTTTGGCGCTGATTTGAACGATAACGATGTCGTTCTGGATTGTTTGCGATATAATATGGCAGTCTGCATGCTATTTATTTTGGATTTATGATTTATAATTTAGCTTACGATTTTATCATTTATGCTATATGATTTATGATTTTTAGATTTATGATTTAGCCATAATCGCCAACGAAAAATCGCCAAATCTAGCTGAGGGGAAATACTATAGTTGTTCCATGAATAATATGAAACAATATTTTGTATAATGCATATTACGAAAATATACATCTGGCATGTATATTTTCGTATTACGCTTTTGATCACCAAATACAATAAGCGCCAAGAACGACAGAGTTTTGAATTTAAAATTAAAATTTTGTCAATTTGACAGCAAAATAACTCAATCTAACACATGCACATGATAACTAAAACATATATGTACCCAAATATGGGGATTAAAATCGGGAAATAATTTTCTTCGATTTTTAATCATTTTTTACAAAAAAAATCTAATGGGCGATTAACATAGGAAATCATTTCTTGCATCCACGGACGGTCAGTGACGTCACACTTCGCTTGCGTAGGAACAATAATCGCATAAATTATATTTTGGTCTAAAACGGCAACAAAAATTTAAAAGTCGCCAAGGGCATTAAGGCTGTACCATGATCAAGTTTACATATTAATTTATTTATTTTTCTATATACCAACTACTATTAACTAAGCTTGAAGTATATATAACCACAAAATAATAATAATTGTCTCATGCGATAGAAGTAGCCGATCATAGCATATTGTAATGTTATATTTGGCTTGAAATTCCTGTCATTCTATGGTTGATCGATTAAATCAAATAAATATAGAGAATAACTTGAAAGCAAATATTATGTACATCACGTATAATGTTGCTCATATATAACTAGGATTCAAATATAAAGGGCTACTTCAAAATTTTCGATACTGTCCGTATCGAAATTGTCATATATGATAAGCACCTAAATGGAAGGCCACGGGTAAGTCATTGTCGCAGGCAATAGGGACAGGTATTTCAGAATGCGAGGACGAACAAGGCGCTGCCGAAGGTAGCGGGAACCCAAAGCGAACTTTTGAGCGATTTCAGTATTATTATTATTTTATTTTTTTTTTTTCATAAAACTATATAGAAAAGAGTTTCCTTTAAATATAGTGACCAGCGATGCGGGCAAAGCCTGCTAGTCACCAATATTTTTTAAATCGCGAACAGTTACGTATGCATTAAGGAATGCAGTAAATGAAGAATTAGAAAGATTAGAAAATGAGGGGATAATAAAAGCTGTTAGTACTAGTAAATGGGCAACACCTATTGTTCCAGTAGTAAAACCTAACGGAAAAATTCGTTTATGCGGCGATTTTAAAGTCACAGTAAATAATTTTTTAAAGGTTGACAAATACCCGCTACCGAAAATTGAGGATATATTACCAACTTTAGGGGGTGGATTACATTTGACAAAAATTGATTTAAATCAAGCATACTTGCATTTACCGGTAGAGGAAAATTCACAAGAATTACTTACAATTAACACTCCTAAAGGCTTATTTCAATTTACGCGATTACCATACGGAATTGCCAGTTTGCCAGCAATATGGCAGAGAACTATAGAACAAATTTTAAAGGATATAGAGGGTATTTCAGTTTTTATCGATGATATATGTATCTCAGGGGAAACTGATAAAATACATTTAGAGCGATTAAAACAAGTGCTAGAAAGGTTACGTGAATATAATCTTAAAATAAATAAAGAAAAATCTTTTTTCATGAATGATGAAATTACATACTGCGGTTACAAAATTGATAATAAAAGTGGCATACACAAAACGCAAGAAAAAATTTCTGCTATTTTAAATGCTCCAAACACCTAAAAACGTAACTCAAGTAAAAGCCGTTCTTAGGCTTAGTACAGTCGGTAACAAAAGTGTCCGAACAGTAGCAAAAATTCCTATGTAAAAAAAGTACACTTCATACGGTTTTGTTAAATAAATCCTTATCAAATCATTTTCTTAAACTGACTAAGAACAGGATTCGACAAGGATTTATTTAACAAAACCGTATGAAGTGTACTTTTTTTCCATAGGAATTTTTGCTAGTGTTCGGACACTTCTGTTGCCGACTGTATCTTACTATTCTAGATTTGTTCCTAAATTATCTACGATTGCTTATCCTCTAAATGAATTATTACGTAAAAATGTAAATTTTCAGTGGACTAAAAAATGTGAAAATTCATTTAATGCAATTAAACAGGAACTTCCGAAAGGATTCTCACCCACTTTAATCCTAAATTACCCTTAATTTTAGCCACTGATGCTTCTCCTTATGGAATTTCGGCAGTACTTTCGCATACAATGACAGATAACTCAGAAAAACCCATAGCTTTTGCTTCTAGAACCTTGTCTTCTGCAGAAAAGCGGTATAGTCAGGTAGATAAAGAAGCGTTATCAATAATTTTTGGAGTAAAGAAATTTTTTCAATTTTTATATGGTAGGAGATTATACTGATAGTAAACCCCTAGTTTCCATATTTTCACCCGTAAAAAGTATTCCGGTACTTTCGGCAGCTAGAATGCAAAGATATGCATTATACTTACAAACATTTAATTATGATATTTAGTATAAAAAATCTGCAGAGTACGGAAATGCCGATGCTCTATCACGTCTTCCATTACGTAGTGAAGACTTACTGCTGCCGTCGTCCGATTCGCTACAACCAGAAAAAGTGTCACCAACTTTGTCACCAAATTTATTTGGCAACACTGATGAATCTGATTGTTTATTTATTCATCAAATTAGTTCTTTACCTTTAACTACAAAGATGTTATGTGCAAGTTCTAAGCGAGATCCAACATTGAAAGAAATGTACCAGCATTTAATATCAGGCACACAGATGCCAAATTACTTACTTTTCGGACATAAACAAGAAGATGTTTCATTATTAAATAACTGTATACTACAAGGGAATCGTGTTGTAATTCCTACTGTTCATAGACAAAAAGTTTTACAAGATTTACATTTTGGCCATTTTGGCATAGTTAAAATGAAAGTCCTGGCACGTAGTTTTGTATGGTGGCCAGGTATTGATAAAGACATTGAGAATTTAGCAAATAACTGTTCTGTTTGTGTTAAATTAAAACACAATCCTCCTAAAATGGACAACCATCACTGGGAATGGCCTACAACACCTTGGAACAGAATACATGTAGATTTTTTTGGTCCAGTTATAGGAAAAATGTTTTTAATCGTAGTAGATGCCCACAGTAAATGGACAGAAGTGTTCATTGTTCCTAATACTACTGCTGAGAACACTACACACTGTCTTTCTTCTCCTTTTGCCAGATATGGCTATCCTGTGTCCCTTATGTCTGATAATGGGCCTCAATTCACTTCAGAACAATTCGAACATTTTCTACAAAGTAAAGGCATAAAACATATCTTAACTGCACCATATCATCCCTCTACAAATGGTCAGGCCGAAAGATATGTCCAAATAATAAAAAAAGGATTGAAATCTTTAAGTTCAGAACCCGGAAATCTCCAATTTAAGTTAAACGAATTTTTATTCCAATACCGAATAATGCCTCATATTACAACAGGGGAGAGTCCCGCATCATTATTTCTCAAAAGAAATATCAGATCAAAATTAGATTTACTTGTACCAAATGTTAAAAATTATGTTGAAAACAAACAACATAAAAATGTTTTTAACAAGAAAAAGATAAGAGAATTCCAAGTAAATGAAAAAGCTGCAGTACGCAATTACACATCAGGAGATAAATGGAAAATAGGTAAAGTAATTGCCAGACTAGGTAAACTGCATTACAAAATTCAAGTAGGTTCATGTGTATGGAAAAGACACGTTGATCAACTGAAAAGTGTAGGTTCCAGAGTACAACTGGAGGAAACTACGTCCTGGTGAAATTGAAAAGAACACCCTTGATGCAAATATTCCCATGACTCCCGATAGTAAGAGTCCACACCTTCAAAGCAATGGAGAATCTAAGTCTGGTAGGAGGCCTGCCATTATACCAGATCCAGTGCCAACCGATCTTGCCATTACACCAGATCCAGTGCCAACCGATCCTTCCATTACACCAGATCCAGTGCCAACCGACAGTAGATCTGTGTCTACAAAGCCTGGAGAAATTGACTGTGATAAAAATATCAACAGTACTGTAAATAAAGAACTAAAATCTGAACATTCAAACTTTAAACATACTAACTTATCTTTTTCTGAACAGGTTGTAAGAAGATCATCTAGAGTAAGAAAACCTCCCATCAGGTATGGTATACGGAATTAAGGGGAGGAGAGTTGTGGTGTATTTCGCCATTGTATTCCTGATTAAATCTATTGGACTTTTGGTAAGTGACGTCACGTAAATGTACATGTACCTGTAAACTGTATTGTCCAATCAATGATCTGTTCATTCCTCTTTACTTTTATCTCTGCTAAAACAGATCAGTCTTAAATATGTAGTCGTTTGTGCAATATGTGTTTTTCAACTGTGATTGTCATCCATTAAATTCTATGTGTTTAAAATGTAGACGCATCGTCATATAATAGTCATGAATTACTCATAAATCTTCTCCCTGCCCAGCAACGTTTTTAAATTTAAAGATATCCAACAAATTAAAAATAAACCGTAGTCCTTTATATTTATTGAAATTTTATTTTTCCGACTGAGTGAAAATAATGCATGGACCGGGAGTCGAACCCCGGATCTTTGACTTACAAGGTCAAGGCTCAACCAATTGAGCTATCCAGGCCGACAGCCGGTCGATACAGGTTGAGTAACAGGGAATTATTTTATATGCTCCCGTAAAAAAGCTGTAAACATACATAATTCATTTTCAATAGAGATGCAGTAGTAAATATATACAGTATTAAAATGGATTAACTTTATTAAATTGCACGATAAAAAATTACTTCAAAATATTGTAACTATCTAAATCGATTTTTGTGATATTATAACAATTATAAATGTTAATTACACCATTTTTCATCATACAAAATACAGGTTCATGCAGTATTATTAAGGAAGGTAGAAAGCGATTTAACAAGCCTTCACCGACAAAAAAAAAAAAAAAAACAATTGAATAAAATTATTAAAAATATTATATAAATGTCCTTTTAATTTTCCAGGATTATAAATTTATGTTTTATCAAGATTAATTGAATTGTACAAATGTTTAAATAAGCATTATGTCACATATTTTTTCCTTTTGATTGTTTGTGTTGGAAAAGTTGACTAATAAAAAAAAAAAAAAAAAAAAAAAAAAAAAAGCCTTATGTATGTAACTAATAACAAACCGCTGTTTGTACAATAGCTCCAGAATAGACTGTGTCAAAATTTAACGCAGTTAGAAAATCAGAATAAAATTCTAACAGTTAAATGGTGCAGAGATATATATTTCTGCTTATTACTTTCCGAACACTATAGTGAGGAAAGTATTGTAATCATGTCAAAAATCCGAATTCGAGATTTTGATGTTTCTATACGTTTTGAGGTCCCCTGAGTCCGTTTTCACTATTTTTACGATGATGTATGTATGTGTGTGTGTATGTGTGTATGTGTGTATGTCTGTGGGTGAACACGCTAGCGTCTAAACGCTTCGTTCGATTAACCTGAAAGTTGGTACGCATATTGTAAGTCACCATAGTACGAACCCAATAGATTTTGGTGAATCTAGCACTTATAGTTTTTTTACAGGGACACAAAGAAAAATTCTTTATCATTATGGCCTATGGGAGCAAAATCTTAAAAGTGCGATAGCATCTAAACGCCTTATTCAATTGAGCAAACATTTTATACACATATTATAGATCACAAATACTCAATCTGTATAGATTTTAGAGAATCTAGCACTTATAGTTTTTTTACAGGGACACAAAGAAAAATTCTTTATCATTATGCCTACGGGGCCAAATTTTTAAAAATGTGATAGTGTCTAAACGCCTTATTAATCCGAGCAAAAAAATTGTACACATGTTATAGATCACAGTTGAACTAACTGTATAGATTTTGGTGAATCTAGCACTTACAGTTTTTTTACAGGGACACAAAGAAAAATTCTTTATCATTATGGCCTATGGGACTAAATTTTTAAAAGTACGATAGCATCTAAACGCCTTATTGAATTCAGCTGAAAATTTATATGAGTATTATAAATCACTGTTGCACTAACTATAAGCATTTTGGTGAATCTAACATTTATAGGTTTTTACAGGGACACAACGAAAATTTCTTTGTCATTATGATCTATGTGCTCAAAGTTCAGTAGCGTTGAATAAAACATCGTGTAATATATGGAGAAAAATACTCACACACTCTATTATGGTTTTCTCTCTTTTGTTTGTTTAACAACTACTCTTTCTTTACTTTATCTACAAAACTGTTAATTACTCAATGTTCGGAAAGTCGAGTGGAGTCACTCCAGATTTTTTTTTTAATATTCTCTAAGTATTTTAAAGGTGTGTTTTGAGTATGTATGCTGTTTTCGTTTGTGAATTTTAAGGTTCGAAAAAATTATAAATTAAATTTTTCTACACTCCATAATATAAATTTAAAATATATAATAAAAATATTTCCTCGACAGAATTTAATTTAGGGCTGTTGGGACTGTTTTGTGGCGATTATTTTTTTCTCGGACTGTTTCATCGAGGCTATTTTGTCCGGGCTATGTTATCACAGCACAACTTTTTTCTCTGCCTATTTTCGCAGGACTATTTTGTCGTGATTAATTTATCCTGAGGCTATTTTATCCTGGAGCAATTTTGTTCAAAGTGATGTCGGAAATTTGAAGAGTTGGGAGTTAAGCAAAGTGGTGTGTTGCAGATGATGGCGACGTCTCTTTCCTGTCTACAAGAATTGACTTTAAGTTTTAAAAGAATAAAATAAAGAAATGAACTGTTGATGAGAAAAGTCTTCAACTATATTCATTCATTCATTCACTCTCTCTCTCTCTCTCTCTCTCTCTCTCTCTCTCTCTCTCTCTCTCTTGTATTTTGCTCTTAACTTACTGGACAGATTCAAACTAATAATTATGATAATAAGTTCATTTATACTACATATTTTTGATATATTAAGCCAATATATCAAAAATCTGTAGCATAAATTTTACGCGAAGGAAATGGGAAGTAAATGGGATCTTTAAGTTAACGTTTCAGTTAAGCAATTGAATTGTCCCGAACGATATTTATGTCCTAATATTCGCTCATATTAAAAAAAAAAAAAAGAAAAAAAAAAAAATCTTTTCTTTCTTCCTTTTTAAGTGTAAGTTACTTTAGGCGAGTTGCGTACATTTTTTCTCGTTTGTTCTGGAAATACAAAGCCAGTTCTACGGATAAAATTTTAAAATGTTTAAAATTCATAATTACTAGATGACAATGAGTAATTAGAATAAAAACTTCGTTCATTTATACTACAGAGTTAAAGCAGAATTAAAATAAATTAAAAATGATTGTTACCGTAGGAATAGATTGGTTTACCCAAAACTGATGATAATTGATTAATTAAATTAATTAAAATTTTTAATTTTTTATACCAATGAATTATGTTGATCAGTTAAAGACCGGACTAGCTCAATAAGTAAAGCGTTGGGACGTTAACCTAAAGATTCCAGGTTCCGATTTTAATCTGGTTAGTCTTCGCTCTCATAAAAAGTAATTCGGCCAATTTGCGAAAAATTTACAGAGTCAGTTTATTTTCGTTTTGCTAATATTAGCTAATACTGTACAACTTTAACAATTTAATGTATTATTATTGAATCAGCTGTTCATTTCTTTTGAAATTCAGGTTTCCCCAAAGATAAACAGACACATTTATAGACAACTATCGCTTTTTGAAAAAAAAAAAAAAAAAACTTTAATTGCTCTTAAGAATGCTGCCTCAGCCTTGGTACTATTTCCTTTCATTTCGACTGTTCCAGATATTAATACCATAGACACTGGAAATCAAGAGATTCCACATTCACATTCTCGATTACTGCCACGCCTGAGATGAAACCTTTTGTCCAGTGCAACATGGCGTGCCTCTGCCGGATTCCTCTTTGTCACGGTTGTAGATTAGAAATTCCGACCCCGTAACTCGCATTCTTAAACTTTTGGATCCATATGATCACGTGGTTTACGGGTATTTAACCAAGATTTTTATCTGAAACCTATCCACTTTCTATTCCAACTGATTTTGTGAACATACAGAGACAATCTCCTCACTGGATTAAAACAGCATAGGATATGTTAGTACCAAACCATGGGGTAAGTAAATTAGAACAATTTTAGGATCACTATGATGCTAAATATAATAGTCATTAAATGTAACAGCACTAAATTAATATAATAATCGGCGGTAATCAAAATTAAAAAAATAAAATAAATAAACTATTTGAAAAATATATCATTTGCATGTTTTAAGAAAGTTTTCCTTTCATTTATTTATCGTTTTATCTTCATTAATAGAAAGAATAATAAATAAAAGAAACTGTGAATTAATTTAGTTTAGTGTGATGGAAAGAGAAGCGAATAAACCATGTACTGGTTGAAATTTTGACATGTTTTGGTTTATAAAAGAACTTTTAAGTATTTAAAAAAAAAAAGGACTGTTTCTTTTTTATAAACATTAATTATCTTTAAATAATATTTAATGATTTACAAAAAAAAAAAAAAAAAAAAAAAATTCCTTTTGAAATTTAAATAAAATTATTTCATTTGGTTTGGAATTTAATTAATTAAGCGTTATTTTGCAATATTTAAATTGACTTCTGAATTAAAAGACTAACATTTACATTATATTAATTGTATTTTTCTAATAGTATGCTATAAAAGTAGTAACAAATGAATACGTAGTGGTACCAATGTATAGTAATTAATATTAAAGTATTAATGACTTTGTATTTTATAGTAAATTTATTTTAATATGAATTATAAATTATATTTTTGTTTTATTTTTATTTATTTGTTTATTTTCTTTATTTTTATTATTTAATTTTTATTATTATTTATTTATTTAAGGTACATTAAAAGGACTTGGCATCACTGCAGGTTTCATATAAAACCTCATATTTCCGTTTAATATTTATAAACCGAACTATATTAGGTTTGTTCAATAAAATATATATTCAGGCAACAAGTCTTATGGTTTTAAACACAATTTTTATAAATATGAAATATTTAAATAGCATTTTCTCATTTTAAATTTTAAATTTTATCTTTAATACCTGATCTTCAAATCGCTAAAACTTCTACAGATATTTAAGAAATAACTTAATATTTTTTGTGTCTCATAGAACCTACTTAAAAGAATTAAGGATGGATTTTGCAATATCTTTAAAAGAAAAAAATATAAATATATAACCAAAATCATGTTTTTTTTTTTTTTTTTTTTTTTTTACAAAGACATGCACTTTTTATTTTATTCCCCCCCACCCCCCAAAAAAAAAAAAAAAAAAAAAAACTAATTAATAAATTTCGAAATTTATTTTTAAGGGCCCTCTTCACTCACCGCCGCCGGAAGCTGAAGCTAATGTTTTTCTATGGGAAATTTTTCTTTACAAATAACTTATTAACTAATACATATTTTTAAATTCTGTTTTCACATCCTGAAAATTCCCAGCTGTTAAATTGACGGACCTTTTTTAAAAAAACTATTTTTTATATTTTTTATATTTTATTTTGAAGCTGAAAAATACGAATTTTCATTATGTGAAATTTTTTCATTTTGCAATTTCAAAATAAAATATTAAAAATTAAAAAAAATAATTTTTTTAAAAAGGTGCGTCAATTTAACAGTTGGGAATTTTCTGAATGTGAAAACAGAATTTAAAAATATGTATTAGTTAATAAGTTATTTGTAAAGAAAATTCCCCCATAGAATAACATTGGCTCGGGCTTCCGGCGACGATAAGTGAAGAGGGCCGTTAATTCATTTGAGTAGGTTTTATGAAACGTAAAAAAAAAAAAATATATATATTAAATTTTTTCTTAAATATCTGTAGAAGTTTTAGCATTTTATAGATCATAAATTTATGAAAAAATGCAAAAACCAAGAAAACGCAATTTAACGATTTTAAATCTGTGAAATATATATATCTATCAAAAACCTTAATAACTGTTACCCGAATACATATTTTATTGAACAAACCTGATACAGTTCAATTTATAAATATTGAATGGAAATAAAAGCTGTTATGTATAGCTTTCAATGGTGCCTAGTTAAAAGTACCAAATTCCCTTAATAATAATATTAATAATAAAAATGTAATTGGACGATACTTTAATAGAATATTCATCTTATATATATTTGTATTATTATTCTTTTATAATTCCGTTTTCTCCAATTATATAATAAACGAATTAAAAAAACTATTTCTTTTAAATAGATATTTAAATTATAATTTATAAAGATTCATTTCTTTTTAGTTTCTAATTATATAAATATAATGGTCATAATATAGTATTTTAACAAATTTTATTTTTAATGCATGCAATTATATGCTTTTAATATCTTTAATGATTAAAACAGTCAAAATTCGAACACACATACACAAGCAAAAGTATGATATTTAATATGTATCTTCTGAAACAATCTTTAGCTACAATCCATCGTAGTTGAAAGTTGGTTTTAAAATCTATACAATGCAATAGCACATTTTATACTACAATCTAAAGACATAAACCATATTTGTGCAAATAAATAACTTTTATGCACTCGCTCTAGGAAGTAATGCAGTTTCCCAGTAACTAAATCATAGTTCAATTTTGTTTTATTTCGATTTATATTTCTCAAGAAAGCCAGGAAATGTCCCAATGTTTTCAAAAGAACTGAAACAGTCAACTGTTCTAGATAAAAGTACGCGTATGCCGCAATTTTATGAAAATAACTGTCACTTATGATAATGTGCTTTATAGTGCCAACCATTTTGAAAAGAATTGTATAAAACTGAATTGTCCGTTTGAATTGAAACAATTGAACGTTTAAGTTTTAGAGTAATCGAGGAAAAATAAGCAAGATAATATATATATATATATATATATATATATATATTATCAGGAAATCTAACAGAGCTGCTAGCGAGAGAAAACAATACGCACATAGAGATATGTTTAAAAAATAAATAAATAAATAAATGTATATATATATATATATATATATATATATATATATATATATTTAAGAATTCAGTATCGTTATACAATTTAGCATTTAATAGGTACATGATAATACCAACACCACAAAAATAAAATTTATTTTAACACAGTTTAAAAGCTAGCACAGAAATTTTATGATTCATTTTTAGTTCCAATTAAAAGACAAAACCAATTTAAATTACTTACGCCAACACGAGTAAAAAGGACCATAAAACTTTAAAGGAGAAAGAACAATTTTTTTTTTTTTTTTTGAGAAATTGATGAAGGTTCTCAGTAATTTTTTTATTAAAAATGTATCTGGAAATGAGAATTAAATTGAAAAGTATAAAGAAGAGACCACAGGGAATAAGAATTGGGTTAATAAATGCTTAAAAATAGAAGTATTAGCTCATCAGGGAAATATGTACTTCCATAAGTAGAAGAAGCTGCAAGATTTCGTAAAACTGTATAACTAACTCTAGCCAAAAATTGCGTATATATACAATTATTTTTAAATATTCCAATATTTCGTTCATTTGTCTGCTTTCCTGTTATCTGTTATATATAACATATAACATATACACTACACAGACACAAATAATGCTATAAGATTGTAGAATGCAATAAAACAAATGATCATATGCCAAAATTATCCGCAAGAACCAAATATCCAGAAATGGTTTTATTAAAGATATGGAACTATCCAAAATACTCACTTTATAATGAATGATAAATGCCTGTATTCACTAACAAAAAAAAAAAAAAAAAAAAAATAGTCTTAAATAACAAACGGACACTTATACATATATATTATATATTTTAATCGTTTAATATACCGTCCATTCACGTCCAATGGCCCCCTCGGTATGACCTTATTTGGGTCATTGTACGAAGTGGTCACTATAACGAATAAATCGAAACAAATATTTCGTATGATGCCCTTTTTCATGAAAGTTGGCTTGATAATGGTTGAAAATAATATATGTATAAAATATACATTGCACTAGAAGTTTATGTAAAATAAACGATTCAAATTAAAATCGAGTAAAAAGTTTAACTAATGAAAAACAATATTCTTTTCCTTAATTTTGGTAAAAAAAATAATGATTCCAGATTATCATATGTTAGTGTATTATAAAATATAAATTATGTGACAGTGAATTTATGATGGAAGAATATCTTTAATTTAATAGAATTTATATTATACCATAAGAAAATGAAAAGAAGAAATATGAATAATGTAATAAGTTCGAAACTTTGAATGAACATCATAAATTGTAAGAACTCGTAACAATTGCTTCATATCAAAAGAAAACACAACCCTTTATCAGGTTTTTTTTACTATGGAATGTTTCCTATTGAAAATGGAGTAAATACCACCACTGGTTTGTGTATAGGGACAGCAGACAGAATTCCAAAGCATTGGATTCTGTGATAAGTATTTCTATAAATCATATTGTAATATCTTTCTTTTGCATAAATCATAATTAAATTTTCTTTTATTTTTCATATGCACAAAGGAAAAAAAAAAATGTTTTCTATAGAATACGATAATTTAGCGTTAAAATTTACAGGGCTACACTAAAATATTCAAATACATAGGATTAGAAATAGCTAGAACTGCATTTCTGTTTGTATTAACCCTTTTTTACACTTTCCAATAATGTTTAATTGGGATTAGGAATTTAATTAGCCTCTCTCTTCGCATGTCCGTCTCTCTGTCCATTGTGTGATCATACAGATAAAGTGCATCGAAAGTTAAATGACGCAATGAGTGCGTACAACTGGAACGTGTTAATAATCTATGAGAACATCATGTTTTTTTTTTGTTTTTTTTTTTCCTTGTTTAATCATAAGAGTAATTAGAGTCATATTAAAAATTAGTAATTAATATTATTATGGCAAAAATTATTGCGTAAATTTGACTAATTAAAAAATATTTTTATGACATTAAATTCTAACTTAAATTGACATGGTTTGCATTGAAATAAATTATTTTAAAATAATCATAAGTATTTTTTAATTATTTAAAAGAATTTTAAGTAAAGGTTTAATAAAATTCGTATTATGGAACACTGTAAAAGTTCATCATTAAAGTGTTTAAAACAAGCGACTCTTCTAGGGGGGACTCTATTTTTTTCCGGGAACACTTTTTCCAATGGATGTTTTGTGGAGGAAGTTTTTTCCTGACACTAAATTTTACTATTGAAAGAAAAATGAGAAAGAAATTAAAATTCCGCATTTTTAGACAGTAATTTGATTCAAACATTTTTTTCTTAAATATAAAATTCATCAATAAATGTGTATTATATTTAGGATTTAACCTATTTTAATTATTACATAAAACGAATCAGAATTAAAAAAAAAAAAAAAAAAACGTTGGTCTACAAATTTAGAGTTTATTCCAATCACTAGCTTTTGAGGTATAGACGAATATCAGTTTTCAATAGTGAGGTGCCGAGTTCGATCTCAGGGTGCTCTCGTCGGCCTAGCCATCCGATGTTTTCCGTGTTTTCTCCAAAACCTGAGTAAATACGGGCTAGGACTTTATAAAAACATCTTACGGAGAGCACTCCCCCTTAGCTTAGGAACCGTGCGCTGTCATTTGGGTTAACCCCAACACCAGCACCAGTTTACAACGATCGTAGGGAATCGTCTTTTGTTACGATTTGCATCTGGAAACACAGCAAATAAAATTTATGTATATGTGAGTGTGTGTGTGTGTGTGTTTCACATATTGCGTGGTTCTTATATTAATAACTAAGGGCACTAAGTTAAACAAAAGTAATAATAATAATATTAATAATAATTCAAAATTCTGTCAAAGATTATACATTTAGTTCCGTAAAATTATCCTATTAATCCGTAAAATTTTTTATTTTAATTTTAAATTTTAACTTTTTATTTATTTTTTATCTCATTTTTTGACGGTAAAACTGAGCCAAGTACTTTTTAAAATGACTGAAATGAATTAAAATGAAGTGTTTTCACCTAAATTCCATACTTTAGTTAATTTTTAAAAATCTAGTAGTCGTGTCGAAAAACTGATTGCACCTCTGGATTCAGAAAATTCGCCCCTTTCATTTGGAACCGAATTTGTAATGATAGGACTGACATTTCTAATTTATTTCGATGTTACACAAAACTGGTCTACAAAAACTCCAGATTGAAACTAATAGTCCTCCGTCCTAAAAAAAAAAAAAAAAATCAATTCGTTTAAAAAGTTAATTGCTATTTAAAGTTAAGTTAATTAAAGTAAAGTTAAAGTTATTTGTATATTTTAAAACTACTATAGTGATTGCTAAAAGATGTTAATTCTTATAACAATACATTATCTTATTACATTCGACGATAAGGATTTTTTTGGATAATATTCCAGATTCGAATTAAAAGGTGAACATATTACACAAGCAATCATAAATTTATTTAAAAATATTTTAAATATTTTATTCTTCAGAAAATATAAGCGCGAAAATTAGTTATGGCGCATATTATCAAGTGGTTTATAAACATATTATATAGTTATGCTTGCATTTTAAATATATTCTATTAACTTAGAACCTTTTTATGTAATTAAATAGATAACCAATTTTTGATTATGTGAAGAAGCAATCAGGGGTATTTAATACAGGGTTCCAGAAAATTTTAAAAGTTTAAGTTGTTACATTTTCCACAGAAAATGCGAAGTTTTTGGAATTCTTTGCACCACTATTTTATTAAAGAAATATTTGCTTAATTTTGAAATGAAGTTAGAGGAAGACAACTACTTTTAAATAGTGGTATTGAAAAGTTAAAATAGTTGGCAGCTATGACGTCTATATTTATTTTATGTGTTTTTGAAAAAAAAAAAAAAATGTATTAGATGGACAGGAAAGTTCTGTCGTATTGAACTAAACAATTGACACTAGAAATTTATCCCAGACAACATTTTTATAACTTTTAAAAACGTATTTGGTAAATACCACCTTAAAAGTTATATAAATGTTATCCAAGATAAATTTCCGGTGTCAGTTGCTTAATTCAATACGACAGAACTTTCCCGTCAACCTTATATTTCTTCATTCAATAGACGAGTTAAACTAGCTGCTCTGCTCAGTTCCGCATTATATATTTGATCTCATAAATTTTTACTATAGGACATGCTATATATATCTAGTATTTTCTTTTCATTACCCATACTATTTTCTCCTATATTTATTTTCCCCTAATATATTATTTTAACGCCTAATATTTTCTTTTTAAAATATAAAATAAAAATATTAATGAAAATATTATAATGACCATTAACAATTGGACTCAGCATACCATCTAATACTATCGCTGATTGAATGTCTCACCCACTATGCCCCCTAATTAAGCTTCAAGACTTTTACTTTAACCAAATTTGCCGAGTAATTTTATTAAAGTCAGGCTAAATATAATTTACGAAGTTTCCAAAGTAGCATGTTCAACATCAATTGAATTCTTGTCAAAATTATAAGTGATATATTAAAATTGGCTCGACCTCTTTACGATCATTGATTCACGAGATAATGTCTACATAGATTAACGAAGTAACACACTAATTAACAAACTGACCAAAATACACACGGACGCTATTTTTATTTTTGATTTCCGGATTCCTTTATCTCAAAATGTTTACAAACCTAAAAAAATTGAGGTCGAAAAATTTCACCAAAACTAAAACCTAAGTTCCTTTGATATAGTATGATGGGGAACCATAAAAAGTTTAGAAAATTATCTTTATGTATACCACCTACCAATAAGTATTTGGACAATTTCAAATTTAGACGTTTTATCAAATATCTAGAAAAATTCTTCAGGAATCATCTTGAAACTTGGTAGAGTAAAGAACATGTTACACCTCATATGTTTCAGCAAAAATTTTTTCCTAAAGAGGTAAAGGTGATCAGTGAAAAATTAAAAGTATAGCATGTGCTTATAAGGATTCTTCAAATTACACTGCAGTGCAAAAAAAAAAAAAAAAAAAAAAAAAGAAAAGAAAGAAAGAAAGAAAAAGAAATTCCGAACCCTGGTACCGTTCTTGCTGATTTTTATGTAAAAAGACCTCTTGAATCCGAATATGACTACCATTTTGCCCAGTCACCCACCGTATTCTCAGGACACAACCCCCTCCCCCAATTTTTATCACTGTTCGGTAATTTTAGGGCCATGAATTTGATTTGGAGAATGAAAAAGAATTAATTTAACACTTAATATATATATATATAATGTTTAATAAATAACATTAATAATAGATTTGAAAAATATAAGAAATGTAATACATAATTTCTGTGGCAAATCTCCCCTAAATTTTCCCCTTCTCGCAAATGTTGATTTTTTAGAATTTTCCAACTCTGCAGCTCCTCAGAAGATATTTAACAGTTAAAATACCCCCACCCCCCACCCTAAAAATAAAATTTATAACCATAAAATTACCGAAAAGTGGTTAAAATAGAGAAAAAACGGTGGGTGATAGGGCAAAATGGACGTCATATTCGGATTCAGGAAGTCATTTTACATAAGAATTCGCCAAAATGGTGTTGGGGCAATTTTCATGCCGAGCAGTGTTACCTGCAAAACTTTTCATGAGGCTATCTCATATATTCATGGAGATATAATGGTTTCTTTAAAAAACTGCCCCTTTTTAAATTATAACATGTAGCGTATTAGACCCAGTGCAAAGCTATTTTTAGGAAACTTTGCACACTGCATAAGATACAGCAGGCTGCAATTAGAATTCAAAACTGTTAAATATCTTACGAAATATGAGCATTTTTACTAAATAATTTTTAACTGCGCATGCGTAAGCTTTAAAAGATTTCATTTACATAATTTAATAACCAAAAGTATTGAGCTACTGACATGAAAACCCTAAACAAATATCGTGAAAATTCAAACAGTTATGAGTTATGAAATAAACAAAATTTCAATTCCTCTCAAAAAAAAAAAAAAAAAAAAAAGGAAAAAAAACAGATGATAGGGGGCTTTATCAATTTTTATTTACAATCAGCGAATACTGTATTATCAGTGGGCATTAATTGAATCAAAATAAAAATGTGAGTAAAACCCCTTATAGTTTAGCTGTTATTTTGAGAGAAACTGAAATTCTGTCCATTCTATAACTTATAACTCTTTTAATTTACACGATATTTGTTTGGGGTTTTCATATAAATGGGCCAATACTTTCGGCTATTAAAGTATGCAAATGAAATGTTTATAAAGCTTGCGCATACGAAGTTAAAAGTTATTTAGTAAAAATGCTCATATTTCGTAAGACATTTAACATTTTTGCATTCTGATTGCAGTGTGCTGTGTCTAATGCAGTATGCCAAATTTCCTACAAATGGTTTTGCACCGGATCTAATACCCTACGTGTTATAATTCAAAAAGTGACAATTTATTTTTTAATATTTAAAGAAACCGTTACATCTCCATATCTTCATGAATGTATGTGGTAGCCTCATAAAAATTTATACAGATAATTAAAAGAATCCTTATAATCACATGCTACAGTTAAAACGTATTTCAAGCATTACTTTTTACAGGGTGATCCAAAACATTTTGATGTTTCTTTAATTTTTTACTGGTCCCCTTTTCCTCTTTAGGAAAAACTTTTGCAGAAACATATGAAGTATAACATGTTCTTTATACACCCAAAGTTTCAAGATGGTTCCTAAAGAATTTTCCTAGATATTTGACAAAACGTTTAAATTCGAAAGTGTCCAAGGTAGGTAGCGTATTACACTATACATTTATTTATAGAGGACGCAAATGATAAATGCAATTAGGTTTTTATTTGAGATATTCAAACTGTTGGAACATAAGTCTACATTACACTATACAACGCATGCTTAAATATCTTTAAGTATGGCCAATTAGAGTAACTTTATCATTTATCCATTATGGTGTTATAAAACCTTTTTTCTCTATAGAGCTTCAAATATTTGATATTGGCTCGTCCGGAAAGTTCGTGGTTATTTTCGTTAGGTGGCATAAGGGCAGATCTGAATATATCAAAATGATTGAAAACAAATGATATGCGTACATGTTCTAAAAATCGGTACTTCAGGCATATTTAGGAAAAAAATTTGGTTATGATACGTTAATTATTGTCAGATTTATACGCCTTTGAATATGGAATCAAAGTGCATTATAGTCATTTAATGCTTTTCTTTTACTGGACAGGCAAAAATGCCACACAAGAGGCAAACAAAATATATGCTGCACTGCTAAAAATTTCAACAGAAAACTCTGTGTAATCTATTATATTAAGTCTTTCGTAAAATTACAGAGAAAAATAAACGGAGATGTTAAAAAACTTATTTTATACATTCATTTTAATAAATAAGATTAAATTAATTAATTATTGTTGAGAATATATTTCGGACTTGGAATGCTTTTTCTAAAGTAGAAACAGTCATTTTTAATTTTAATTAAAAGATTAAATAATAAAATTACGTAAAAATACAGAATAAACATTGAGAATCTCGATTATTCACTTTTAAGAATTACTGTAAATTTGCAGAGACTTTGGATAAATATTTACATTAAATTTACAGAAATTTTTAACAGTGTGTTTATGGCGAAGTTGCTGCAGCTGAATGAACTGTGCGGAAGTGGTTTTCTAGGTTTAAAGCTGATGATTTCAACCTTCAAAATAAAGAATACCCGGGTAGGTCCGGGTATCAGATTAAATCACTAATCAACAATAACCCACACTATACGACACGTGAATTAGCAGAAATGTTTAAAATATCAAAATCCACTATCCACGAGCAGTTAAATGTGTTGCGTTTCAATTTTTCTTCAAAATCGGCACGAACTTCCCGGACAACCCAATATAATGTAGCTTAAACTGAAATAGTAAATAATTAATTTTTCATCCTAGATATAAAAATTATTATTTATTTACTTCTAGTTTAAACGAAAATTATTTTCTTGCTTCATAATTTATTTTATTTTATTTTATTTATTTTTTAACTTTTTAATAGCAGGATACATTTATTAAAAAAAAAAAAAAGAAAGAAAGAAAGAAAGAAAGAAAGAAAAAGAAAGAAAAATGAACTTTTTTTTTTTTTTAAAGTAAAGATGACAAAAAATTCAATAATTCGCTTAAGAAAACTGAATAAATTTAGAGCTGTGTATGTAATTGAGATTGAGCGCTACTGACTCATAAATTCACTCCCGTGAAACTACTCACTTCAGAATTGACGGAGCATGTCTGATTTATGGTTTATTTTCATTTTTATTTTTTTAATATGTTTTCTATTATCCTACTTAAAAGCAAAAAATTTTCAACCACAATTGTTTGTATGCGTAATCACCATTGTGTTTGTGTGTACTGTATTATTGACTACTTTACCTTTTATTGAAAAGGTTTAGTGCATGAAGATAGGCAAGAGACTGGCCTATTAGCGACCCAAATACGTCTTTAAGATCATAAATCTTATAAGATGAATGAAGTAGGTCCGGCTTTTTCGAGAAAAAATGAAAAGCATGTTTGTAATATTCTCCAGATCACATTTATTCTAAAAATTGAATGGAATTCCACATTAGATTATTTTATTAAAATAATAATAATGATAAAATCGAACTAGTGTGCAAAAAGGAAACAAATTTTGGTATACAGAAAAGAAATAACTGGTTTTACCAGTATTAAAAGTTTCATTATATTAAGATAAATTAAATGAATATAATGAAAAAAAAAAATAATAATAATGCTGTGTCCATCACAAAACTTTCTTCTATAAATTCACGCAGTACAAGTTATTTAGTAAAATTATTTTCCATGATGAATGCAAACAATTTTCATCTCACAGAAGTATAACACCCAATGTGCAAACAAAGTCAATTTTGTACCGGCATCTGAAAAAATGCTCTTTTTTTTTAAATCGATAAATTTGTTTAAATTATTACAGATCTCTGGTTCAACCGGGGCCGTGCCCTTAGCGACCGTGCCCTTAGCGGAAATCTATAAACCCGTGCCCTTAGCGGAAATGTTAACCCCCCTCAATGGCGTGCTTTTAGCATACGTGCCTTTAGCGGAAATGTATAATAAATTTCAAAATATATTAATAAATAAATAAAAGAACTCTTCAATTTTCCTTTACACTTTATTCGCATTTAGCACTGGCTGTATTTTGCTTCAGAAGTAACCTGTCACAAAAACAAGTATGCGTACTGTAGAATATTCGTTATTTGAGGGAACGGTGATCTGTAATCATATAAAGCTTAATGCATCACAGTACTCCATACGAAAACGTACATTACTGTCATTTTATGATTTTATTATATTTTTGAAAATATAATTGCATTAGACCTTTTAAAACAAAAACGAAAAATCAGGAGGTACACATTGATTATCAGCATTTTCAAACTGTACTTACTCATTGTACCGTATAACATTCTATGTTCGCTGTCTATATTATAACACAATGGACAGACAGAAAGACAGACATATAGACTAACTGAATTGATAATCACTCTGAAACATCGTTGGAAAGTGTTAAAAATGCTTAACACAAACAGAAATGATGCTCTTAATTTCCTATTTGCACCCCTTAATGTATTGCAACATTTTTGGGTTGCTCTGTAAATCTGGAGGTTAAGCATATTATAGTTTATAGAAAACATTTTCTTAGCATAATGACAATAAATGTGAATTTCTTTATGATTTTTTGATGAAATTATTTAAATGTGATTTACAAAAATGTCACCCATAAAGCGCAATGCATTGGTATTTTTTGAATGTTCATGTACACAAACCAGTGGCATAGGTTCTGTTACAGCCATTTTAAGTAGGGAATATTCAATAATGAATTTGAATAACACATATTATTAGAAAAAAATAAAATAAAAGTAAAAATTATTAAGTTGTGGCCACCACAAGACTTTCTTCTATATTTTCCTATACAAATTCACTAAGTCTAAATAAATAATTTTTATCTTAGAGAAAACTAACATTAAATATCCAAAGAAAGACAGTTGTTTTATTATCTATAAATGACATTTTAAAAAATGCATTTTTATAATAGTTATGTCACATATCAAGTTTCGTAAAGTTATGAGCTTTTCGTAAAGTTATGTCACATATCAAGTTTCGTAAAGTTATGAGCTTTTCGTAAAGTTATGAGCTATAGAAGTTGAGATATAGCTTTCACATATTCACATTTTAAAAAATGGTCGAATAAACACTTAATGTAAAAGAAAATGCAATTCAGAAAATTTCCAATAATAACCCTCAGTGTAACTGAATATTTTCGCGTGGCTCTGTAAATCTAATGCTAATCATACTACATTCTATAGAAAGCATTATTTTGTGCATTTGAATAACATATTTCTATCTTCCACATGCACATCTTATTTCCGCTAAGGGCACGGCTTCTTCTATTCCTCCTTCTTTCCTTTCACTCATTCCGCTAAGGGCACGGTCGCTAAGGGCACGACACCGTTCAACCATTCGTTTTAAATCTATTTATGGCCCTTTTCTTTCTTTCTTTTAGTTTTAATTAAATTAAATTAATTAATTAATTTTAATACCCTTATTGGAAATTTTTACCCCTTTCCCACGGGTTTCTTTTTATAACGTGATGAGGGGAAGAGAGAGACTTTTACATAACAAAAACAAAATCTGGTTTACTTTTACTTTTACTATTACTTTTTTATTTTTACATTCAAAAGTTAAAAATAATTCTCATTATTATAATTTTCTTCTATGCAACTTTTTCTTTTATCCCTTGTAATATTTTACTGAGAGTAAGATAATATTCATACCAATTAAATAAATAAATAAATAAAAGTTAATTTAGTAATTATTTTCTGTTAATTTAATTTAACAAAAAGAAATTTAAGCTCAAATAATAATAATAATAATAATTAATGATAATAAATAAATAAATAAATAAAATAAAATAAAACGCTTGAACTTTTTTAAAAAAAAAAAACTTTTAATTATAATTAACATTAATTAGAAATTAAATTTATAACCTTAATGATATTTTTTTTCTATTTGAATAAATTATTTTTTTTTTTTTTTTTACTCATTGTTAATCAGTATATATGTATGATTCTTAACTTGTTTTAATAATTATATATATTTCCTTTTAAATTATTAATTAAATTTAAGAGAAAAAAAATCCAATTGAAATAAAAAATTCAATACCCGCCAAAGCATAGTAAAAAAAAAAAAAAAAAAAAATTGTATCAAATAAATATTTTTTTAAAAATCACAATATTACCACAAATATATCCTAACGATATATTTTAAGTATAATATGTAGCAGTTCATGATTTTTTGTTATATTACGAACAAGACAATTATCAATAATTCATTTAATAATTAGATTAAGAAAAAAAAAAAAAATTGTATCAAATAAATATTTTTTAAAAAATCACAATATTACCACAAATATATCCTAACAATATATTTTAAGTATAATATGTAGCAGTTCATGATTTTTTGTTATATTACGAACAAGACAATTATGAATAATTCGATAATAATTAGATTTCAAAAAAAAAAAAAAAAAATTCATTTGAAAGAAAAATATTTTTAAAATAAAGTTCTTCCATTTTGATAATTTTTCTACTTCATAAACAAGTTTTTTATTTATTTATTTTTATTTTATTTATTTATTTATTTATTTTTTCAACTTTGTCCCTTGTAATATTTTGCGAACGAGTATATTTACACAAGTAACCATAATAAAGAAAAAGAAGTTTCTTAATTTAATTTGATAATTATTTTCTCTTAAATTATTAATTTAGTTTCACAAAAAAATTAAAATATAAAAATAAAAGGCTTTACCATTTTTCTATTTCTACATATGGTTTTTATAACCCAAAAATAAGATTTTTAATCTTAAAGATAATTTTCTTCTCTAAAAATAAGTAATTTATTTTTTATTTTTCGTTATTGAGTATATATGTATAATTCTTATCTTAATTTAAAAATTATTTTCTTATTAATTATTAATTAAATTTAACAATAGTCTTTAATGTTAGACTGCTTTCTGTTCAATACTATACTTGCTGTTTTAAGATGAAAACAACACATCTCTCATCGCTCGTAAACTTTTTAATCGATTTTTTTTTTTTTTTTTTTAATTAATGATTAAATGTATGTACGTAATATTCATATAAAAAATTAATAGTTTTTAAAGTTTTTTTTCAAAAAGTATAATGTGTATACATAGTTTTGTTTTAATTCATCAATCTCATAATAACAATAATAATTATTATTATTATTATCATTATTATATTAATAATCTGGTGTGTCACTCACACGACTTTCTCTTACCCTGAAATTTAATACAATAAATACAGGTTGCAGATTAATAGGTAAGATAACGAGTACTGTTATGTAAACCTATGTTAAACAATTCATATTAGGCTTCTGGAGAGTTTTATATGATAATTAGTTCTGTGTGAGGGGGGTTACCGCCCCCCACAACCCCCCGTTTCATTAATGCACCTACATTTATATAGAATTTAATTCGGTTATTAAAAAATAACTCTGTTTTTTAAAAATAATTTATTAAAATTATTATTTAAAAAAATTATCTTTCATGATAATGCAGACGATTTCCATATTAGAGAAGTAGTATAACACCAAATATCCAAAAAAAAGTAAATTTTATTCTCAAAATTAAAAAAAAAAAAAAAAAAAAAAAAAAGTACGATTTTTTTTCCGTTTTTTTTTTTTTTTTTCGTTAAAAGTAAAAAAATCGATAACTTTGTTTTAAATTATCGCAGATCGATGGTTCAACCATTCGTTTTAAAGGTATTGGCGAGCTCTTTTGAAAGATACCCATCATGAAAATTTACTCCCCACGAGGGGGACTTCCCCCCAGGGGGGGAGGCGAGGCTCCTACATACACAAAAAAATTTTCCCAGTTAACTAGCTCTATTACAATATATATATATATATTCGTTTCATTTGGTTTAGTGCAGTCTATAGACGTTAAACTCTACTTTCCTGCAATTTCCCCCATAGACGTAATGTATTAGAATTCTCTTGATTGTCTCTGTACACGAACCATTTGCTTGATCTTAACGAAAATCTTACTGTAGCATCCCTATATGATACACATTTAGAATACCAAGTTTGAACTTTCTGCCATAATTTGTTTTTGAGATATGCTGATAACAGACAGACACACAGACACACACACACAGAGACATACACACAGACCATTTGCTAAAAACATGATTTTCGTATTCAGGGGACCTCAAAACGTGTAAATATAACAAAATCTCGCGTTCGAAAATTTGACCCAAAAACAATACTTTCTCTACCTTATGGGTAAGAGAAAGTAAAAATGGCTAATAATATTGTCGTCATATTCGCTTTTAATGATTCACTCACTACTGTTGGTCAGTTAGAATCCGATTCCGATAGTTTCAAGTCTCGTAGTTTCGCTTTCGCTTCCGATCAGTTCATTGTAGTAGAAAAAATGAGTGTCGGGAATATTTTGTTCAGATATTGCAAATCCGACTTCGGAAGTTCGCTACCTGAAAACATTTTGACGTGCTTGTTATAGTGCCCCAGTGGGACGAATAGTTGATCGTCGGTTACCTGCGTCTATTAGGCGAGGATAGCGAAGTAATAATCTACATCACTGAAAGTGAACGTATAATAATCAATACAAAAAACCTTTAACGGGTTAAAAGTTTGTGACGCAGTACTGTACTTTATGGCTATAAGAATTAGAAATACAGGTCTTAAAAATAATGATATCAAATTTTCAGTGACGCTTTGTTATTAATTACAAATTACATAGATTTTCTTATTTGAATTTGCCTTTTTCTTCTATTTATTTTTAACGTGTAAACGTTATTTTCAACATAAAATAATATATAGCATTTACTCACCAATACCTTTTCATTCACATCTCTTATAATATTAAAATATATGTTTTAAAAGAAATTATATGAAACTCCAGCAACGCAGCGAATTTACACTAAATGATTTGTTTTTAAATTCCACTGCAATTATTTTGTTTTGCATATTAAATTAAATTTGCACATTGAAATATTGCTTTTAATTTTCTAATAAGTAGTCAAATATATCACTTTCATTAAGTTTATATTATGTACTGAAATGTATTTATTTCAATGAATTATTTTTTCTTTTGCGTCACGCTATCCAAAACTGTAAGTAAAATTTATGGAAATGTTTATTTTGTGCCATCTTATCCAAATTAGTTGAAAACGTATACAAATAGATAGTGTGCTGCAAAGAAACCATTTGCGAAATTTTTAATTGTGGTTTTGGATGGCGTGAAGCAAAAGAAACTAGTATGTTGTGGCCACCACAAGACTTTCTTCTATATTTTCCTATACATATTCAATCAGTAACAATATTAAAAAAAAAAAAAAAATTTTTTTTTCTCCTTTTTTTTTTTTTTTTTTTTTTTTTTTTTGTGAAAATTAATACATATTCAATCACTAACAATAATTAAAAAAAAAAAAAAAAAAAAAAAAAAATCGAATTTTTTTTCTAAGTTTTTTTTTTTTTTTTTTTTTTTTTTTTGTTAAAAGTAAAAAAAATCGATAACTTTGTTTTAAATTATCACAGATTTATGGTTCAACCATTCGTTTTAAAGGTATTGACGAGATCTTTCGAATGATACCCATCTTCAAAATTTAACCCCCCGGGGGGGGTACTTCCCCCCCAGGGGGGGGAACCGATGCCCCCCATGCACAAATTTTTTTTCCTAGTTAACTACTACTATCATCAATAATTCAAATTAATTTTACAATCACAAGTTTAAAATAACTCTCATTATGCCCATTTATACGGAATTTTGTCCTATGCTGCCATGTTAAAAATTTGCATAAAATGCGATTACAGCGCCACCTGTTGAGCTATTGATCCCCAAATCTAATGGGCACCAGTTCATGTCAGGGTGCAACTAAATACCAAGTTTGGTTAAATTTCATTCATATGTTCGTGAGATACAGCGTCCACAAAAAAATGATACAGACAGACACACAGACACACAGACAGACAGACACACAGACAGACAGACAGACATTTTTTTAAAAACTATCAATTCGAGTTCAGGACATCCCAAAACGTGTAGATCCATCAAAAAACGGAGGTCGAAAATTTTCGCGAATCCAATACTTTCTCTATATTACATATAGAAGAAAGTAAAAATAATTCATTGAAATAAATACATTTCAGTACATAATATAAACTTAATGAAAGTGATATATTTGACTGCGTATTAGAAAATTAAAAGCAATATTTCAATGTGCAAATATACTTTAATATGCAAAACATGAGAGGACGTCACAGCGTGGTAGCAACACCACCTGTTGGGTGATGAAGCCCAAAAGCTATAAAGCACCAATTCAGGCCAAAGTTCAACCAATTATCAAGTTCGGTTAAATTAAACCCATTGATTCATGAGGTACAGTGTTCACAAAATTTTGTTAACTCAGAATGACAAATATTTTCTAAAAATGGTCGAATCGTGTTCAGGAAATCTCAAAACGTGTAAATTCATTGAAAACCGGAAATCGAAATTTTTTCTGAATTTTTTTACTCTCTTCTTACATATGCATAAGATATAGTAATAAATTCACTTTTTAAAAATAATTAGTGAATTTCAGTTAATTGAATTGCAATATTTTTTACCGAAAAAATATATCTTCAGGTACAGTTGACTGGCGTTATAATGACTCAATGCGATATAGCGACCTTTTGAAAAGTCCTGATTGACATCCAATTAATATAATGTTGTTTCATAATTGATATAACGACCAGAAAAATACAACACTCTTTATATAACGACACAGTAAAAGACTGTACTTTCTTCAATTTATAGTTTAAGATGTGATCTTTACTTAAATTAAATAAAAGGAAAAAAAAAAAAGAAAAAAGAAAAGAAAAAGAAAAGAAAAAGAAAAAGAAAAGAAAAGAAAAAAGAAAAGAAAAAAGACACACACACACACACAGAGAGAGAGGGAGAGAGAATCCGACGAATTTTACTTCATCGAAAAAATGAGATACAGTAAGAAATTTCCACAGAAACCATCAGATATCACTTCGAACAAACAAATTTTCTCAAATTCAGGGAGTGTGAAGAAAATTTATCGAATGTTCCTCATAAAGATTATTGACAGTGGAAAGGCAAAAGGGATATTAAATGTGGAGAATAATGAAAACATCAATTATATTCCAAAAATTAGTATTAAAATTAAGCTGCGAAAACACGTTACAAACTTCCGGATACTTTTGAAAATCAAAATTATGGAAATGAATAATTCGAAAACACCAATCGTTTTAAAAATGCTTCTTTCCAATTTCAAAATTACATCAAAACTCGATTATTGCTTTCTTCATAAAATATTAAACATATAACTAGTTGTTCATAAATAGATAGGAGGTTTTGATTTTTGTACAGTATGTGTACACAATCCATACCCCTTTTTACTTTCTACTATATTCAATAGAAGAAAGTATTGGATTCGTAAAAATTTTTGATCTCGGGTTTTTGATGGATTTACACGTTTTGAGAGCTGTAGAACTCGATTTGACCATTTTTAGAAAATGTCTGTCTGTCTGTCTCTGTGTGTGTGTGTGACAAAATTTTGTGGCAACTGTATCTCAGGAACTACTGCGCAGAATTTCATACAAATTGGTACGTAGTTGCACCTTGACATAAATTACTGCCTATCAACTTTTGGTAAAAATTGTCTTACAGGTTGCTTTGCCTTCCCGCTTATTCTAAATTTTAAACATGGTGATATAGGACAAAATTTTGTATAAATGTGCATAAAGAGAATTATTTTTTAGTAATCATTATGAAATTTACAAGAATCATTTATAACAGAGATAGTCAACTGGGAAAATTTTTTTGTATGTATAGGAGCCTCACCACCCTCCCTGGGGGGGAAGTCCCCACTCGAGGGCAGTAAATTTTCAAGATGGGTATCTTTCGAAAGGTCTCGTCAATATCTTTAAAACGAATGGTTGAACTATAAATCGGTGATATTTAAAACAAAGTTATCGATTCTTTTTTTTTACGTTTAAAGAAAAAAAGGCATTCTTTTTTCTTTCTTTCTTTTTTTTTTTTTTTTTTAAACTAAATTTAACTAAACTTGGTATTTAATTGGTCCCTGACATAAACTGGTGCTGATTACATTTGGGGATCAATCGCTCAACAGTTGGTGCTGTGATCTTATTTTTTCTAAATTTTTAACATGGCAGTATAGGACAAAATTTCGTATAAATGTACATAATGAGAGTTATTCTTAACCTGTGATTGTAAAATTAATATGAATTATTGATAATAGTAGCAGTTAATTAGGAAAAAAATTGTGCATGTGGGGGCATCGCTTCCCCCTCCCCCTAAATTTTCAAGATATGTATATTTCGAAAGGTTGTGACGACCCAAATGTCGTCGCCATCCTTTAACTTAAAATTGAAGCTGAAACTGAAATACTTAAGTAAATTATGAAGTGAAGACAGAGTCAGATATATAAAATAAATGAGCTTTTATTTGAGCTTAATAGAAAAAGGTGGACGTTGGACTTTAATTATATTTAATAACTTGTAAACTTAGTTGGGCAGCCTCCTTAAATACTTTTAACTTTACTTAATTAACCACAAATAATTTTAACTACTACATTTAACTTCATTCACCCTCGCGGCTCAGTAATCTTTCGTACGTGGGAGGATTCCCTGACACCACGACACTACTCGAATTACTATCTCCTGCTATAGCCGCTAACAACCAACTTCCCACTCACTTACTTCCAACTAACCTTCTACTAACTCCCCTCCAACTCACTAACCCCAAAAGCAATCTTCCTTCTCCTTTTATATCAATCACTTTCCAAAATACTTTATAAAATTAACATATCGCAGATTACAATTTCATTTGTCATTTATCATAGGAACTAACTCTATTGATCAGCCGAATCCTAAATTCTTCGCATTCATGTGTTACTCGTAAAGTGTGAATTTTAATTGTAGCATTACGCTAATATACTACTACCTCACAGTTCCTCCCCAAAAGAAAAAAAATTCACGTAAAAATCCCCAACGGGTTTTTACCCGTGAAAATTTTAATGCATTACTATGCAAATAAAAATTAGTTGCAGTGACTTACTGTTTAAAATTAAACTACATAAGACTTTAGAAAAAAAGAGGGGGGAAAACTTAAGTTAAACTGCCCAACAAGAACTATCGGCTTTTTAAAAATCTAATAGTGAAAAAAATTAAGAGTGCCGAGCTTAAAAACTGCCCACTCAGGAAAGATTTATGATAAAAATACTTTTTTAAGCTCCATCTGAGGTGGTTTACCGCAGAAAACTCTATCCACTAAACTTATTTAACTATAAGTCCAACGTTTTTACAGCGGGGATGACAAATCAACTTTCCTTACAAAATGGAAAGGAAAAAATTTCAGTAATTTAAAAAATTTTAGTACAAACAGGATCGCTTAAACAGAAAGTGCGATCATTATTCAATTTAACTTGTAACATGAAGTTCTTGACTCGAGCGCCTTGTAACATAATAATTTTATTAAACAGAAAATCTTGAAATGTCTGGAGCCATCTGAAAAGTTTATCCAAAAAAAAGTATATAATCCCTCTAAAGGTCAGTCTAGACCCAGAAACAGCTTGAGAGTGCAAAAAAAAAATTTTTCAGTTGTCCACTATGATTTATCTTAAAAGGTCAATCTCCTGCTGGCACGCTTCCAAGAACTTTTTTCGACTTCAGAAAAGAAAAGTAGCTGGCGCCTCCTAATTCAGAGATCCAAAGTCTTTGGCAAACGTCCAAAAATTACCTCCTTCCAAAAATTATCAGTTTTCATTTCGAAAGTAACAGGTGAAGGAAACAGCTTGTACTTTCAGATGAAGAACTGGACATCAGAATTTCTAAAATTAAAACTCTTTTTAACGTATTAATCAAAAAAGAAAGTACACTACAACTTGTATAGAGATAAATGACATAATTGTATAGATAAGCAATATTTCAGCTAGCTATTTGCATACGGAAAAAACTAAATTGTTAGTTTGATTAAGGTTAGTCGTTAAACGCGAATTTACATGCAAAATATCTTTAAAAAAATTCTCTTTTTACCCCATACTAATATATACATACATTAATTAAACTTTTAGTGAAAAATACAAAAGTGTACCATAAGAAATATTCATTTTATGCAATTTACGACATTCAGAAAAACATAGATAAGGATACAAAATATTTCAAAAAGTTTTTTCAAAACTGCCGTTGTTGGCTAGGAAATAGAAAAGCATTAGAGTATATACATATAGATCATGTCAAAAACTAGGGAGAAAATTTATATACAAAAAGATAAGAAAATTTATCGTACTAATCACTGCAGGTGTTGGCTAAAACAGAAAACATTTAAGTACATACATATAGATCATTCAAAAAACTAAAGAGGGGGAAAAGTTTATACAAAGAAAAAAAATTATCGTGCTAGTCACTGCTGGAGATGGCTAAAGGAACAGAAAACATTAACGTACATACATGAATATATTATATAACAGAAAAAATTTATGACATGTAATCAAAACATGAAATTTCGGGAGTTGAAAGTTCATGCTCCAAGTTTAAATTTTACATTTTGAAATTTTAAAAAGTTCATGGCTTTTAGCTCATGGTTGAAAGTCCAAAAGAAAGTCCTACATGTCGTAGATTTCATAATTGTTATGATAGACCAATACTCGAGAAAAAATAAAATACTGAACGATACGACCTGACCGATTGTCCTGGCATCCTTGATATCAGCAAAATTAGCGATGCGGGTCAGACTGTCTTGTGGAGTTGCTATTGAACTTTCAGCGCTGGTGGCTTGTAGAGCGGAGTCCGGCATCGGAGAGGCACTTTTCTGGGACGGACTCGAGCCCGGTACCTTGTCACTGTCTACAGTTCCCGGAAAAGGTTCCGCTCGCTCTCTACTCGTTGAGATCGAGGTCCTGGAGGGCTTACAAGCTTTCAAACCTTTCACTTCATTAGAGGAAAGTGCAACATTTTGTTTTACTTTAGGCGGCATATCATTTAAACTAGCGACCGAGTTATCTACCTTTTTCGTTCGATTTACGACTTTATCATTGAATTTATGCACTGGATGTGCCGAACTAGAATTAGTTGACACTGCATTTTGAACTGTACTGCTTTCATGTACATTAACTAGTAGATTTTCTTCAAACTTAGTTACGAGATCTTTAAAAGCACAGTGGATAAACTTTTCACTTTCTTTTACCACAGTTACTGTGAAAATAACAGAATCGGCCGACTTGACTGTTTTTAAATGGGAATTATCAGGAGATGAATTTAAACCACTAGAAGGGTTTGCCGGCTCAACAATTTCAAAGCCTAAATTGGAAGTATTGGCGGAAGGATTAGCCACGATATTTAATGATTTGTCACTTTCGCTCAGTTAAACGGTTTTAGCCGCCACATTAATTTTAATTTCATTTTCTTTTACAATCTCCGTCGCTATCCTAGAGAATTTGTCGGATTTTTTATCCGTAGCTAAGGGCTAAATAACAGACGCAGATTTTTCTGTATCGCTGTTTGAAAGCGAAGTTTGCTCGTTAGCGACAACTGGTGTTTGACTTTTGCCACTAGAAATAACGTTTGTTTTGCCAGTTTTAGGTTGATCTAAATTAATCGAGCTGGTTTCCTGCGACTTAATAACTTCTTGCGGTTTTTCTACTGGCTTTATTACTGCTTCCCACTGACGCTCGTGAGGGGGGAGGGAACGGTCATGTTGCAATCTTAGTCTGTCATACCGAGTGGCAAAAAGACTTATGACTTTACTTTTTAACTCGTCATAGGTTGGATTTGGCCCAAGTGAATGGCAGGCGATTAATTTATGCCACTGTCTCGGTTCTCCTCTTAAGGCATATGCTAACCAAGCATATTTTTCTGCAACGTCGGTTTTATAAAAATGGAAAAAATGTTCAAGTTCATCAAAAAATTGAAGCACGCTAGTGGTGCCATCAAAAAACATTAGCTCGGGGGGGGGGGGGGATTCGAGCAAAGTTGGGCGCCAGTGTGACGACCCAAATGTCGTCGCCATCCTTTAACTTAAAATTGAAGCTGAAACTGAAATACTTAAGTAAATTATGAAGTGAAGACAGAGTCAGATATATAAAATAAATGAGCTTTTATTTGAGCTTATTAGAAAAAGGTGGACGTTGGACTTTAATTAGATTTAATAACTTGTAAACTTAGTTGGGCAGCCTCCTTAAATACTTTTAACTTTACTTAATTAACCACAAATAATTTTAACTACTACATTTAACTTCATTCACCCTCGCGGCTCAGTAATCTTTCGTACGTGGGAGGATTCCCTGACACCACGACACTACCCGAATTACTATCTCCTGCTATAGCCGCTAACAACCAACTTCCCACTCACTTACTTCCAACTAACCTTCTACTAACTCCCCTCCAACTCACTAACCCCAAAAGCAAGCTTCCTTCTCCTTTTATATCAATCACTTTCCAAAATACTTTATAAAATTAACATATCGCAGATTACAATTTCATTTGTCATTTATCATAGGAACTAACTCTATTGATCAGCCGAATCCTAAATTCTTCGCATTCATGTGTTACTCGTAAAGTGTGAATTTTAATTGTAGCATTACGCTAATATACTACTACCTCACAAGGTCTCGTCAATACCTTTAAAACGAATGGTTGAGCTATAAATATGTGATAATTTAAAACAAAGTTATCGATTTTTTTTTACGTTTAACGAAAAAAAACTGATTTTTTTTATTTTTAAACGAAATTTAACTAGGTATTTAGTTGGTCCCTGACATAAACTGGTGCTGATTACATTTGGGGATCAATCGCTAAACAGGTAGCGCTGTGATCGTATTTTTTCTAAATTTTTAACATGGCAGTATAGGACAAAATTTCGTATAAATGTACATAATGAGAGTTATTCTTAACCTGTGATTGTAAAATTAATATGAATTATTGATAATAGTAGTAGTTAATTAGGAAAAAAATTTTGTGCATGTGAGGGCATCGCTTCCCTCCCCGTGGAGAGGGGGGGGGGGTAAATTTTCAAGATGGGTATATTTTGAAAGATCTCGTCAATACCTTTAAAACGAATGGTTGAACTATAAATATGTGATAATTTAAAACAAAGTTATCGATTTTTTTTTTTACTTTTAACGAAAATAAAAAATTAAAAAATCGTTTTTTTTTTTTTTTTTTTAATATTGTTACTGGGTGAATTTGTATAGGAAAATATAGAAGAAAGTCTTGTGGTGGCCACAACATACTAGTTTTCTTTTTCATTATGTAAATTTTATCAAAATAAAATTGTTCTTTCATTTAGAATTTTTATGGTACCATTTATACTTTATGGTACACATATACCGTATAATTAATTCGAATCATTACATCCATTTTCGTCAAATTTGAGAAAATTGTAATATTTCTCATTGGCTAATATTTTTAATTGATTTTAATTTTAAAATTTTATTTCACTTATAAATTCTAACATATAATTCATATTTTACATGCAGTATGTCATTTACAACCATTATCAAATCAAATTTAATGAAAAAGTCATCACTTGAAAAATTATTTTCGATTTATTTGATATAGCTACCCAAATTGAGTTGTCCCGATGGGGTCGTTTTAACGCGAGTCGACTGTATATATTTTCTCTCTCTATTTACATTCTCCTGTCTTTATAAATAGTCAGAGATTAAAAATTCACAACTGAAGTCGAAAAACCCACGCTCTTTTTTCCGTTAAAGTGATATTTATCTGTATTTTTATCAACATTTTATTCTTATTTCGAGCTTTGTTCAATGGTTAGGTTACATAGAGTTGTGCAACATCTTACCGCCATCCAATAAAAACTTTACATAGATAAATATTTTTGTGCTTTTTAGTTCATATTTCAATAAAAGTGCGTTTTTCAATTTTTTAAAGCATAATTTTATTTTTTATTTTTTATTCTTAAAGAAAAATTATACCTATAACTAATGACACTGAAGTCTGCATTTTATTAAAATACCAGTTTTTTTTTTTTTTTTTTAAGTCTTTGAGCAAAAATTAACCTGTAAATAATGACACTTAAGTCTTGATTTTAATAAGTTATAATTTTACTACTTTTATAGTATTAAAAGAAAACTGAACCTTAAGTTACGACATTTAAGCGTCATCATTACACGCAATCTTTCCTACTTGTTCAGAGCAGTCATATTCTTCTATTTTAAGATCATTTAGTGACTTTACGTGACTGATCGCCACGTATGTTTGGCCAGCAGCAAAGAGACGTAATACTAAATTTATAACAGCTTGATCTTCCGTGGAACCTTGCATTAGAGGCGCAAACCAAAATTAACGGCAACATTCGCCTTTCACACTGAGGTACCATGGCTATGTTTAATAGAAAAATATATGACTATTGGTTTAATTATATGCAGACCGTCTGGATCAAAATCAATATGAACTGATGGAATATCCGTATCATACACTTGATCGCGTCGGAAGAGTGATCAGATAATCTGAGTAATAATACCCATATTGCCGTTAATTTGGCCTTCTGCCACATCAATATCCGATTGCAACATTACTTTAGCTCCAACGAAAATTTCCAATACCCTGGGAAGTCTTCCTGTCTTATCGATGTCATCAGATGTAACAGAGTCCAAAATCGAATATGTAGATTTCGTGTAGCATCAATAAGTTGGTATTGTGCCATTATGGTACAGTCGGTAACAAAAGTGTCCGAACACTAGCAAAAATTTCTATATAAAAAAAGTACACTTAATACTGTTTTGTTAAATAAATCCTTGTCGAATCCTGTTCTTAGTCAGTGTAAGAACAGGATTCGACAAGGATTTATTTAGCAAAACTGTATTAAGGGAATTTTTTTTATGTAGGAATTTTTGCTAGTGTTCGGACACTTTTGTTACCGACTGTACGTATATTTGTACCTTCTCTCTGAAAATATTGGAGAACTTTCTTACTGTACTTATCAACCTGATCATTTATTGGAAAGATTCTCAGTGTTCTCTCAATCGAAAACTGTAGCAATTATCGTAACTTTTTCTAGAAGTATTGACAGATGCTCGGATGTCAATTCTCCAACTCTCTAGACGTTTAAAATATCAACAAATGTCTAGTCTCCCTGTTGTAGCATATTTTGTTTAGCTCGACCAGCTTAAAAATCCGCCATAAATGCATAGCTGACTTCAGATATTCCGACTGTGGAAAAACTTTCTTTCCTCGCACGAATGCTAACAGCATTAAATTGCTAATTAGTAAAACGTTTAAGCTTTCGAAAAATTCATTTGAGATATTCAACTATCGCATACGGGAATCAATCGTACACAGGATCTCATAGGGAACCATAGATATTTCATTTATGAAAAGAAATTCAACGTCTTTCCATGGTTGGCGCATACTCTTAAATAGTTACCAGTGAGAAGTGGCATATTGACAGTTACTCCATCTTTCTGTACAGAGTAATTTTAACAGCCGGTGTAATGTAGTTCCACTCACTAATCGAGTTGCAACTCCAGTGATAGCATCGACTCTAAAGCTGAGTTCAGACACTGGCAACAGCAAAGCGGCAAGGGCGGGATCTATTCAAATCCCTTTGATGTGTGATTTGAGTCGTCGCGAAGCTGGAAGACCGTTTTCTCCTCTGCCAAACCTCCTACTGCGATAATTGCATGGGAAACTTGGATCTCTTTTGTAAAAAAGCAATAAAAAGTAATGTCTTTCATTGTAAACATGTGCAAAATTTCAAGGGTCACTTTCAGACAATGCTGAATTAAATTCTTCTAAAATTCTTTAACTGTTACTCTAACCATAAAAGTCATGATAATAGGATTACATATACCGCCAAACAAATATACTAGTTTATTTTCAGGAATGGCTTATTATAGAATCTCTCATTGGAAAATACATAGCTTATTTTAATGAAAATCCTTCGAGTACACTGTAAAAAAATAACTAAATAAAAGAAAATAATTATTTTCTCCAATCACAGAGAGTTTCTTGCAGCTGGTAATAGTTATTTTCTTACAGAGTATATATGGTCTACTTTTGTTCTCTTTGCCGAATATTAGAGGTGAAAAATAATACATTTTACCGAAACAATTAATTCAGTTAAAATTTAGAAAGTATTTACTAATTCTGGCTGTACTGAAACAATATTTGCCGCCAAATTTGATCGCTAATCTCGCCAAGTCGTCATGTTTGTAGGAAACGCTAATTTTGGTCTTGGCATCGATTTTGACGATTTTGCGACTTGGCAAACAAATTTGGCTAAAATTTGTTGTTTAGGGTTGCAAAATTTTGGAAGCTCTAACTTCAATAAGAACAGAATTCTGGAATTTTCCGGAAAGATTTATTGGTTTATAGCACTGAACTAAATTCTTCAAAAATTCTTTAAAGGACAAACAAGACTAAAACAAAATAAAGTGCATTCATCGACTAGAACTTGCTTATATATTAAAAATTACTTTCTACACTCAAAAATGTTGGCAATTTTCATAACAGTATCATTGCGTGCTCTATCTACGTGCGGAATAGTCATTAAAGTGAATTCCTCGACTAGAACCTGTTTATGTCTTTAAGAATTACTTTCTACACGCAAAAATGTGTAGAAATGGACAACTTTCATAAAAATATACGGGGTCTATTTACGGATTGAATATTCATTAAATAAAATGCATTCGTCGACTAGAACCTGCTTATTACAAATTACTTTCTACACGCAAAAATGTCGACTACTCTCATAATAATATCATTACGGGCTCTAGCTTATTTTGAAATCTCTATGATGGTAGGTCATATATAATGGCCAAAACCTTTGTATATTTGCCATAATAAATATAACTTCCTTAAATATCTCCAAAACGATAAGTCACAGAAAGACCAAAGAGGGAGGTGCAGAACTAGATGTTATAACAAACCTATATACCAATTTTCAACGCTCTACGTCCAACCGTTCTCGAATTATGCGAGATACATACACACTCTCACACACACACATACAGACGTCACGAAAAACCATGTAAAGTCACTGATATCTCGAAAATGACAGCTCATGTTAATACGAAACTTGCAGGTGTACAACTAGACATCATGACAGTCACGCATATAAATTTGCAACATTCTACGATGATTCGTTTTTGAGCTATGCGAGATATAAAATCTCTTTCGAAAATCGGGATTCCAATGCTTCCTTATACTTTGTGTAAGGAAGTAAATATACTCTTCTAATTTCGAGATTTTATACAAAGACTTAAAAAAAAAAAAAATCTCAAGTAAATTCTCAAGTGAGTGCGAAAGGTTTTTTGCACTCATTTTGCATAATCACTTTTGCATTCCATTATCATCGTTGTGAACCAACTACTGTAATTTATTTTTACAAATTTCTTTTAATTAGAAATTTTGTGTGAAGCGAGCAAAATTTCATGTGACGAGATTCGAATGGTCTCTATAATGTTACATAACAGACGAATGTTGTAAAATAAAATAATAATAATAATAAAACAGACATAAATAACACAGATTAACTTACTTGCCATTTTTTGACAGGTACTGCAACCCCTGGTCATACTCAGCGTTTTGGTTGCCGTGATTTTTTCATCAGAGTCGGAGAAAAAAGCTGAGGGACCTTTATCGCAAAATTTAAAGAATGAAACCAGTGAACAGAATTTTGAAGTACAAGACAATGAGAACAATTCTGTCTCTGATATTCTGAAATCTCACCGAAGAGCTCCTAGATTTGATAAATCTGCATCTACGTCTTACGTGAGGGTATTCAATAGACCACCAGGTAAGAGGGAAAAAAATAATAACTAGTCGATCTGCAGAACAGATGTCTAAACATCCCATTTGCATTACTCATTACTGAGGCAGATCATTTTTATTTATTCCATATTGTTTAAAATATTTACATGTATGTATTCATATCAAGGAAAGACGGTGTACAATGAAACAAAATTTTCTAATTACTTTTCCTCGCCACAATTGGCAGAGATGCCAAGTTACTACTAACGAAAAATCAATTTCATATCACAATAAAGAAAAAGTAAAACTTGCCCTGTTATTACAAAAGAATACATTAAAAAATTTCCGGTATTAAGATTACGGACAATCCGTAGTAACTTGGCACCTCTGAATTGGCCATGCACAAAAATACAATTAATGCACATTTATAATCTTGTGTTTCCCCCATCTAAAATTTTTTTTCTAAGTTTCTATACAATAACTTTATACTTAAAAAATAACAAAAAGTAAATGTTTGGCAGTGTTTCATTGTACTCCGAATGTCGGGGTACAATGAAACACATACCGAGCTACAATGAAATATAATAATGCAAGAAAAAAATGTAATTTTCACCAAATATAGAGTATTTTATGAACATTTTACAGAAGTACGATCATCTTTATTTGCAGCAAAATCAGAGTTTGAATAAACTATAAGTTGTGGTCTTTTACAATTTAATTTTAATTTATAATGACTGGTATAATGAACATATCACAATAATCGTAATAAACCATCCCAACGTGTTTTTTCCCGGATTAGATTGAAACAGACTATAAATATTCACAGAATAGCAAATATCAGGGCGAGTTCTATTTGCAATAAAGGCTAAACATCCAAGTAAACTTCTAAAAGGAATTGTTGACATTTCTTGAATTTCATAATCATTTTTAGGACAATTTGGCTTAGAATAAATTACACCTTTATTTATGGGAAGAGTTGAAATAGAGTATTTAAAACTTTTAAACCGGTCACAAACTTCTTTAATATACTGATGTTGATGAATTTCAAGTTGACCGTTTATTTCTTCAAACTCGACCCCTAACAATTTCTAGGTTTTTCCCATAATTTTAAGGTCAAAATGACTTTTAAGTAAATTCAAAACCTTATCAATTGTTTTACTATATTTACTAAAAATAACAATATCATCAACATATAAGAAAAGTATAACTTCATAATTATATAAATAAACACAATTACATAAATTAAACTTAACAAAACCTATTTTTATCAAAACTTTATGGATTTCAAAGAACCACTCGCGACCTGATTGTGTAAACCGTATGAAGCTTTATTTAACTTACAATATAAATTTTCCTTTCCGGGTTGAATAAATCCTGCTGCCTGAGACATAAAAATATTTTCAGTTAAAGGGGCATGTAGATAAGCACTAGTTATATCACACTGAATATGGGTCCAATTTAAAAAGCTTACAAGCAATGAGAAAAAGAATCTAATTACAGCAAAACTGACCACAGGACTAAAAGACTCGTTGTAGGTTTCCTCTTTGATTTGACTTTCTGGGGGGATTTCATTGCCTGTTTATACGTTTTAGGAACAACAATTTCTTCTAGTCAACTATTGTTATTAAAGATTATATTACTAGTTGGACTCTGTTCAGATACAATACCAGTATAATTGTCACTACCACTAAAATGAAATGTTTCAGAATTATACACAATTTTATTATTTTTATAATACTCCCGAACTTCATTTTGGGATCTTAGACACTGCGTTTTTCCTTCTTCGTAATAGTAAATATTTGTCCTATCCCCTGTTTGTCTAGGAACAGCCTTCCTATACCAATTAACAACTTTTAAAGTATCACACCCCTCCTCTAAACTATCTTTGTCTTGAATATCAGAAGGGAAAGAGATCGCACTCCTTTCATTTTCAACAGCATTTTCATTTGAATCAGAATTCGGGAAAAGTGCGGGACAAAGAACTGAGTTTGGGGCTCCAGCACTGCTCCACTGCTATTATTCTGATCTATATACTTAGCTTTCTTGTTAAACCTAACATTCAGTGTTTCAATTAATTTGTCTGACTCAGGTAACCATATTCTATATAGTCCTAAAAGCATAACCCACCATGACACCCTTTGTTTCTTTAGGGTCTAATTTATAACGTTTTTATCGTAGGATACCTACACAGGCTAAAACACCACTTTAAATGTCGGACTGAGGGTTTGTTTCCGGTATATAGCTCTAAGGGAGTTTTAATGGAGTTAGTGCTACAGGTCCTATTCCAAGTGTAAACAAAATAAGTTGCTGCTTCTAGCCAAAAATTCTGTCCTAAATTACTTTCCTGTAGTAAAGTTCTGATATCATCGGCTACAGTTTGGTTATAACGCTCAACAACGCCATTTTGCTGTGGAGTATACAAATTTGTCAGTTCATGTTTAATTCCTTTAGAATCAAAGAAATCATCAAGGGTATTTGACAAGAATGCCTGTCCATTATCACTACGAAAACATTTAACTCTACTTCCAATCAAATTTTCAGCACGCGTAATGTGTCTAATGTTATCAGCGGCATCTGATTTTAACTTAATTGGGTAATGAGCTACCTTTCTAGAAAAATCGTCAATTACGGACAAGAAATATTTTTCTCCATGTTTACCCTCAACATGAGAAGGACCCCGTGAATCAGCAAAAATTAACTCAAGTGGTCGTGTTGATGTGATATAACCAGTAGACTTATGAGAAATATGTTTATACTTATTTAATTTACAAATTTCACATTCAAAATTTTTATCATTTAGACCAGAAACACTTTTTACACCATTTTCTTTACAGGTATGAGTCAAAATATCAGGACTGATATGGCCAAAACGTATATGCCAAAGTTTTATTCCCCTTTTCTAAATTTAAACTTTCAAATTTTACATGTATGTTATTCACTTTAAGAATTTTAGGATAAAGATAGTAATTTTTATTCTTTCAGTAGGCTTTAAAAAAAACTCATTGTCACGGTATATTTTAACCTCACCCCCGCACCGCCTTCATATATACAACCCTTTTTATCCAAAGCAGGACCAGATATTATATTTCTCCTCAATTTAGTAGAATACATGACATTTTCTAGAGTAAACTGTCTCCGACCAAACCTCAATTTTATATTCCCTATTCCCTAAATTTCAAAATTCACATCTTTTACAGCTACAGTCATGTTCTCATTAATTAAAGGTTTATACTGGAAAAACAATTCCCTTCTGGAACAACAATGATGAGACGCGCCCGTATAAAAAAATTCAAGAACATCCCTCTTCAGATTCAGCTAAATTCGAATGCATAAAATATATATATAAATTATTAGACTTACGTCTGTTTCGACGAGCTCTTCTTCCAGTATGTTCAGACTGTTTAACATCATATTGAGGTCGGTAGGGGCTGTAGCTCGCATCATGATGCATACTATTAGCACGAAAACGCTCTGGAGACTGGAAATTCTTCTGTTTATAGCTTGGGCTAAAACTTCTTCTATAAGCAGTCCTGGAACCTCTGGGTTGAGACTGTCTTTCACTACCTTGACGATGATCGGTGAAACTACTATCTTGATTACTTTTAAATCTGCATATAGACTAGTGGTGGCCAAATTTCCCACAAAATGTACAGTTTCGTCTAGAAGTCACTATATTTACGCGTTCTTACTTTATCATTATCATGAAGATTTAAACGGGCCTCGTCACCGAACAATTCACTAATAATATCATTGAATTTAATTTTTTCATTTGGCCAACGCAATATATTTTGGTCAATACTATCAAAACTGCTAGGTAAATACCTCAGCAATTGAAAAGAAGTATAAGTATTGTCATCACATTTTTCATTTAAATCCTTGAGCTGGTTTGAAAGTCTAAGTAATCTGGCAACATAAAGTGAAATATTTTCATTTGGCTTAATTTTACATTCGAATAATTCAGTAAATACTTTCATATGGAATGACCTCGAATCCGGCAAGTAATTTAATTTAAGTGCATCCCAAGCTTTGATGGGATTATCATAATTTTCTACCAATTTTCGGAATTCGGGTTGAATATTTAAATACAATGTAGCTAAAACATGATCTGATTGGGTTTTAAATTTGGCTATTTCCTCATCTGAAACTTTCTCGGACTTTTTAAGAATTGATTTAAGTTGATCTATTATATCTCTAAGTCCGTAACTAATTAACAGGTATTTTATATCAGCCGACCAACTACTATAATTGGTGGCATTAAGTTTTTCATTAGTGTAAGCAGATTGAGCCATAACAAAATAATAATAATAATAATAATAATAATAATAATAATAATAATAATAATAATAATAATAGCCCCTCCGAATCAGATACACGTTAAAAAAAAAAGTTGCTCAGGTTAAAGAAAACAGATTAAATTTCCAAGTCAAAAAAACTATAGGCTGGGCTGGGCCCATAACCATCTGTTATCCAGTTTACTGGATATCTAAGTTAGCAGAGATATTTTGGAAAACAATTTTCCATCTAAAAAACTACAGTGAAGCTTAAGATTTAAATTTGACTTGGATTAAAGAGTAAAGTATATGACTCAATTAAAGACAAAATAAGTTTACGTTATAATATCAGTTTTATTAAAAACTTTAAACAGAATATAAATTTAACAATAAAAGTAACAAAGTTAATAAAAAAACGATATATTAAATTGTGACATAACAAACCCAGCTCAAGTATTTCATTCAAAAGTTAAATACCATTTTTAGATTATGGCCAAGGAAAATCAACAAGGAAAATATACCACTGAGGAAGGCTTTAGAAGACTTTTAACTTATAAATAATTAAAATAAACATCGGCAAAAATAAACTCGTTTCAAGTCATCTTCACTAAATACATTCAACAATGATAACATCTAAAACAATCCACATAGTATAAGTACCAACGTAAAAACTAAAACACAACAGTTAAAAGAGAGCAAAGATGCATCCATCATAAGCGATATTTACATGAAAGCTGCAAGAACATGTGACTGGCAGAAGCAACGCCTACATACGGGAATCAATGATCGTATGTAGCGTGAGACGATACGCGGAGCTCCGGAGCGTGCCCGCCATCTGCCGAAACTTCCAGCAACAAAGCATTCCAGACCAAAATATAGCTCTGAGAAAGCATGATCAACTTTGAAGTGTAAACAAACGAGGATATTACGTGAAAATTATGAAATTCTTTAAAGATTTATTTTAAATGATTAAATCGATAAAGGTAAGTTTTAAAAAGTTATTTAAACAAGAAATAAAGTTTATATTTACATATATCTATAGACTAGCAGGCTTTGCCCGCTTCGCTGGTCACTATTTTTAAATGAATCACTATAATTACTGAATTCTCAAAATTGCATTAATTTTTATCACGTGAAAAAAAAAAAAAAAAGCGAAACAAAATCTGACTAGGAAAAATGTCGCACCGGGTTCTCACTGCCTTCCGAAAAAATTCCCAAAATGCTCTAACTCTTATTTCCCCCTTCGACCCCCCCTCCCGTCTATCCTAATAATTTTACAAATTCAAAAATATCCGCAATCGATTTGTAAATATCAAAAACCTCTATGCACCAGTTTTGAACGATCTATCTCTATTTTTATTTTTTTGCCCCACCACTCTCCCCCTTCCCAATAATTTTAAAAATTCGAAAATATCCGCAATCGATTTGTAAGTATCGAAAACCTCTATGTACCAATTTTGAATGATCTAACTCTATTTTATTTTGTTTGCCCCTCCGCCCCCCTTCCGTCCGTCCTAATAACGTTACACTTTCGAAAATATCCCCATTCGACTTGCAGGCATCTAAAACCAATCTGTACCAATTTTGAACGGCCTAACTGCATTTCTATTTGTTTTTGCCCATAGCTCCCCCTTACCGCCCCTCCTAATAATTTTACAAATTCAAAAATATCCGCATTCGATTTTAAGTATCGAAAACCATTTATGTACCAATTTTGAACGATCTAACTCTATTTTTATTTTTTTGCCCCCCCCATCCCATCCCCCCCTTCTCACCCTTCCTAATAACTTTACACTTTCGAAAATATCCCCATTCGACTTGCAGGCCTTTAAAACCTATCTGTACCAATTTTCAATGCCCTAACTGTATTTCTATTTGTTTTTGCCCATAGCCCCCCCCTTCCCGCCCCTCCTAATAATTTTACAAATTCGAAAATATCCGCAATCGATTTGTAAGTATCGAAAACCTCTATATACCAAATTTGAACGATCTAACTCTATTTTTATTTTTTTGCCCCCCCCCCTCTCCCCTCCCCCCTTCTCTCCCCTCCTAATAACTTTACACTTTCGAAAATATCCCCATTCGACTTGCAGGCTATTGAAACCTATCTGTACCAATTTTGAAAGGCCTAACTGTATTTCTAATTGTTTTTGCCCCCCCCCCCTTGGGGATCAAATTTCGAAAATTCCAGGAATTGGTTTTTAGACATTTATATTAGCTATATTTTAAAGCAAAAATTTTACGGATATCTGTTTCTTTGTTTCAGCTATGAAGGATATTTTGAATTCACGTTTTGCCCCCTCCCCCCCCCCCTTGGGGGGCCGAATTTTTTCAATTTTTTTCTTTCCTAAACCATCCCTGACCTATAAGGAAAAAAACAGAAAAAGAATGATCGAAATCGGTCAAGCCGTTTACAATTTTATAATGGACATACAGACAAACATTCATTTATATATATATATATATAGATAGATTATAAGAAAAAAAACTTTTTATAAACTGTGTTTTTAAATTTTCTGTTGAATCATAGAACTAACTACATTAGCACTTTATCAATGCGTATGAAATCTTTAAACCGATAGTGACGTCAATTTTTGTGAGATACATAATTTAATTTTTTACAATTTTTTAAAGCTCACGTTTAATTAAATTATTTATTTAATCACGTTTATTTATTTTTATGTCGAAAGAAAATGAACTCGTAAATTTTTTTTGGCAACAATTAAATTATAGCTAATATTTTAATGGCTATTTATAAGGTATTAGGAGGTTATTATTTTCATATTTTAATTAATAATAAGAAAACTATTCGAATTTTTTTTTCCTAAACCATCCCTGACCTATAAGGAAAAAAACAAAAAAAGAATGATCGAAATCCGTTCAGCCGTTCTCGAATTTTAGTGAGACTAACGAACAGCAATTCATTTTTATATATATAGATAGATTTAAGTTAACAAGAAATATTAAACTGAAGATATTGTTGCTCTATATAACAGACCACCAGCATTTTTATATGATATACACACATTTACATAAAAATTTGAGCACCAAGAAAGAGCTGTCAGAATGAAACGAAATTTTACATACGTAAGTGAAACGTTGATAAAAGTAAATGATTACAAAATAAAAGCGAAATAATTATTTATTACAGGAAAAATTACGAAAGAATAGAGGTTATAGTACCCTGTTGGGCTACCTCTAGCGTGAATGCACGATGCGATACGGTCGGGCATTGAGACGTACAAGTCCCGTATGATGTTTTGCGGTCTCTTTCCATATTTTCTGTAAACGCGTCTCTAGTTCGTCCAAATTCATAGGCTGCAGACTTGCTGTCCCAAGTGATCCCAGATATTCTCGATTTGTCACAGATCTGGGGATCAAGCAGACCGGTGAAGGGTGGTATTGCAGTGGAGGCAGTCCTGTGACACCCTTGTTGTGTGTGGCTGAGCATTGCCCTGTTGAAAAATGGCTTCTGGAAGCCCTGCCATGAGTGGTAACACCTATGGCTGAAGGATGTCACGAACGTACCGCTGGGTTGTCATGGTGCCGTAGATCAATATTAGGGACGACCGCGTGTCGTATACAATGTCATCCAATACCATCACACCAGCTGTGGGTACGGTGTGCAGCTGTAAAACAAAGGCAGGATTGAGGCGTTCACCACGGTTCCTCCCCACACGCGCATGATTGTCATCGCTGACCAAATTGAATCTGAATTCTTCTCTGAAGACGACCTGTTTCCATTCGGTAGCAATTCAACACCGTCGAGCGCGACAGCACTCCAAATGGAGGAGAGGGGAGTGGGTAATATTGACAGCACATGTAATGGGCGCCACGATAGCAGATGTTCTTCAGCCAGGCGTCTTGCGATGGTACGTACAGACACAAGGACAGGTCGTGTAGGTGCTGCATATGTCCGTATGGTGGACAGTGAGACAGTTGGCACTATGCGTATGTTTCGTATGATGTGACGGTTTTTCCGATTATTGGTCTGTCGAGCGCGTCCTGAGCCTGGTCGCCGTATAATCGACCTCTCTCTTGTCCACTGGCCCCAACACCTCCTCACAGTAAAATCAGAACGACCTAGGTGGCTGGCTACTCGCCTAGTTGATGATTTGGTTTCCATCATACTGATGATTCTTCCCCTCTCGGACTCTGACAGCTGCTCGAATGTCTTCTCGAATGTCGGCATCTCTATTTAAAAAGCGTCCCTCTGCAACAGATTATTTACACCAAACATGCTCTGCTTACCTGTTTTATACTCCAAAAGGAGCGAAGTTCAACGTCCTCTGGTGGCATTACGCAATGCACAATCGTGTTGCATTTCTAATCATTTGCATATCTGCCTGGCACGTACCTTCATGCCAAGTTTTGTTACGATCCTACAATTACTTGTTGGTGCGCAAATTTTTATGGCAATGAGTGTATTTTATTTAAAGTTTTAAGGCTTTTCCATAATAAAAATGGCGACGGTTTGAGATTACCCCTAGAGGGGGTCCGGAGACATAATATTAATGGTGCAAAAAATCAAGGAAATTCAAAGATCGTACGAATTATGCTAAATCAAGGATGAGAATTTTGCACAGAAATCATGCCATTATTTACAAAAACAAATATTTTTCTTGTTCAATCTAAGATTTCTTAAAAAGAAATTTTTCAAAACAAATAATGATATGAAATCTAGCCAAATTTTCATCCCTGTTAATTTTAATAATTTTAGCTATTGCTAAAAGTAAAGTTCCTTTATTGCAAATAATATGTGATTTGTCAGTAATTGACCACCTAAGCAAAAAAATATAAAAAGCAAGAATTCATCATAGAAAGTTGTTAACTTGATCGGTAGAATACATAACTAACATCTAATAAAATACTCTGTTACAATTCCCCATAGCAACGCTGATGCTTTGATTCAAAGTTAATATGTAAGAACCACAAAGTTGTCCACAAAGCTTACAATTAAGTAGCTGTTAGTATTAGCTAGATGCATTGAAATGTTTAATTTAATTTTAAAGAATCAAGCTGAATTTGATTCCAAAACTTTATTTATTGAGGTATCTAGGTCACTTATTTTAATTAAACAAATATATGTATTTTTAGTAAATTAACTATTTTTACTGGAATTAAGAGGTGGTGAACTACTAGGTATATAAAATATTATTATCAGTGCTAACAAATAAACAAATTGGCCAACTGGTTTTTTTTTTTTTTTTTTTTCAGTAATTGTTCAAAGTAGTTACTTGCTTAATGTGTGAGTATCTCACTCAAGTTTTTGCGGCATATTTCTGAGTTGCGAATATTTCTAATGTACTATTTTGATAGTGTGTTTAGCTATAGTAATTTAAGTGGTTTAGGAAAGAGGTGGAATCAATTTTGAATAAAATTGTTGTGGGAGAGTTAGTTTGCTGTGTGAATGATGTTGATTAGAAAGTATATAGTGTTGATTAATAGTGCATTGATATAGTTTATATATTTACATTGAAATATAGTTGTAATACATATTTTTAATAATGGTTTTTAATTTAAACAATTTTTAAACAGAAAAATTGAAATGGTCAATTATTAACATGTTTATAGTCATTTGCTCGACGCAAGTAGTCCATTATCAGCAAAATCTCATTTCGAAACTTTTATTGTGAATAATATAAATTGTAGAAAAGAGAACAAATAAATGATTTTTTTTTCTCTGTTATTAATCCTCATATATTGATTAATATATAGAAAAATTTCCAAAAAATGTCGTCTATGGTTATATTAGAAAATACGATAAAACTTTAAGAAATTTCCACTAAATAGTGAATTACTGATCGGTTTACCCTGATATATTTTTAATTAGAATAATATACCTTTAAAAAATGTGTATTCCATTGAACTGAATTCGACTTAGAATATATTATTAATTTCTTCATTTTACATCAGAAATGTAGTAAAATGAAATAAAGTGCTAGAAATTTAAGAATAATATATCTATGATCTTTGTATTAAGATGTATTTTTTAAACTAAATGTACTTAGTGTGAAAGTATATATATTTTTTTAACTAAAGGCACTAAAGAATCTTTCTACAACTATGAAACACGAGGAAACAATACCAGTGCGCACACAAGCGGAGAAGTTTGGGGTAGCTTTTTCGAAGAAGATCATTTCGGCGACGATGCTGATGATATTGACAGAAGTGACGTGAAAGTTAAAGATATCTTGAGAGTTAAACTAAAAACCAAAGATATATTAAAGACAGATACCCTGAAAAGCAAAACTACTAGTGAAGCAGCTCCTATTCCAAACCAGATTTCAACTACGACGGAAAGTCCTAATCGCGTGGTTATACATCCAGCATCGAAGTTAAGTAATCAAAAAGAAGGTAAGAAGCAGTTTAATTCAACATTCATTAAGCATACAGGGATGGGAATTTGGTGCAGATTTCATGCTAGAATTTTTTTTTTTTTTTTTTACTCTCTAGCGTACAGAATTTTGTTTTACTCACAAACACAAAATTATTTATATTTTAAGTGAAGAATGCCATTAAAACTAAAAACAATAGCTTTCAAAATGTAATTCATTTAATTTTTAAATAGAAGTACCGTAAACGCCGGCGTATGAGCCGCGGCCAGTACTGCCAGACTGAGGGAATTTCTTATTCAATAGTCACCAGTAATTGTTAAGAGTGACATTTGATAGATGTAATAGACGACTACTCTTCGAAGTGATTAGTCAAACGTTATAATTAAATTTTAGTGGTGGCTATTAAATAAAGCACTGAGTGCGGCCCATACGCCGGTTTTTACGGTATTTGAAGTGAAATAACAATTGCAGCTAAAATAAACCAGCATTTAATGACACAGAAAAAGATTGAATATGTGGTTTATTTTCTGTACCACTAAAGAGTTAAGGAATACAATTTAATACTTTCACCTACCAAATTTCGTAGATTTAAAAACATGTGGCATTTATTAAAATAATTTATAAGGTATTTTATTTACAAATACGTTAAAGTACATGTATTACAGGTTGCTCTTCAAGCATAATATTTATTTAGACAGATTTTATTTAAGCGACGATTTAATATAGAATTCTATTGTATGATATAAAATATTTCTGTTTTCCAGTCCCAAAATATAAATATTTTTCGTTCACATTTATTCCTTCTTATTTATTTATTTTTTAGATTATATTATTTGGACATCTGATGATACTAGACCTAAAACAGAAATTCCTTTCGGTGCTAAAACATCGAGCGGAGATGCAAAATCCCCATCATCACAATCAGAAAAAATAGTGTTAAAAGATGGTAGTAATTGGAAAGTAAGTAATCTGGAAAAGAAATGAGAAATTATTTATCTAAGGTAAAATATGTACATATATTTCTTCTTAAAAATTTTATTTTCTAAAAATATATAAGTAAAGAATCTTTTTTAAAGCTCCTTATAGTAAATCTTAACGAGAATTTCTAAGTAAAAGTTATAAAAAGTTTTCTGTACGAAACAATACTGAAATCAATAAAAATTCAGATGAAACATAAAGCTTCAGAATTTATGTTAATGAAATAGCTTTTTTATGTTTTTAATAGTACTTTGAGTATCTGCTTCGAGAATAAAAATTCAAAAATATTTTTTTTTTTACTTGATACTATGATTATTTTGTTGTAAAATTTCTTAGAATTTTTTTAATATTTCAGTTTAAAAGAAATTTTGTGTTGTTTTCTTTATCGTAAATTTTTGGCTAAAAGTCGATCTCCTAAAAAAAATAATCTCGTTCATTAAAAAAATAAATAAATAAGTAAACTGAGAAAATATGTATATATATATATATATAGCTTTAGATCTTCCCTCTGAGTGAGAAAAGCTTATTTATCCATTTTTACTTAACCTTCTGTTTAGTCCCATTTCCTGTAAAGTATATATCTGTAATGATAAGTATAAAGGATTTAAGTCCATATTCTTGATTTTTCAGGAGACGAAAGATAAAGTTAAGCTAACTAAAAACTAACTAGCAGAATTGATTAGGAAAAAGGGATTATGTTGGTTTATATGCTTTATACCATTCAGTGATTGTCAATCTTCATTTAATAAAGGGAAAAATTGAATTAAATATTTTATACCAAAGATTAATGCTAAATTTCTGACTTGAATCTTTTTTTACCAATGGATTTTCTCAAAGATTAAATGACATGGATTTAAATCCTTTATATCTATCGATAGAGAATTTTTTTCTGAGTCTGACTATGTAATTAACTCAAAATTGACATTTTTGGACTTAAATCCTTTATACTTATCAGTACAGATATATAAAACCGTTTTTACCACGCGCGTGGGGAAATAATGGTAGGAGTCCCTTTCCAGTTATTTCACATGTCATGTCCATGTGCAAACGTCTATACATAACAGTAATTATTTTCAGATCTTCTCTGATTGAAAACCCAATAAAAAGCATAAACTATAACTGATAACTTGGAAACTCACCCGAAGCCTGCATGAAACCATCGGTGACTGGAAAATATATGAGACTAACGGAAAGTTAAAAGAGAGACTTTGCATAGGAAAACTCATACCAAATTTCTTGTATTCTATACTAAAAGATTAATTACAATGCATGAAAAAAGTAAACGTACACTTGCATTTAATTTTTTAAAGCTTTTTATTATTGAAGTATGGTGTATAAGGTTTATTTCTTTTGTATAATCATACTCCTCAGTCTTCATATAATGAATTTCAAAAAATGCATATTCAATACTTTTGAATTATAAAGAAGAAAAATTCAGAAAACAAAAATTTTGACATGCGTGCACTATAATTTTTATTTATTTTTTTATTTATTTATTATTATTTTTTTTTAAGCAAATGGACACATCTTATATTTCTAAACCAAAATATTTTTACTGAAGGAGTTTTCTTTAATAAGTTCATGATTTTTTCTTTAATAATATATGCGGATCAAATCAATGAAGTTTTAAATCTTTATTTAGATTATGAATTTCTATTTATAATTTGAATCTCTATTTAACGGAAATTTCTCCAAATATTAGTTAGAACTTCATAGACCTGGGCAATTGTTTCATATTCACGTCTACCCTCATAGATTTTATAGACCAAACATTTTCCACATGACTAATATCCGGACTTTTGTTGGACAGCATAAAACACTGATGCTTTAACAGAACCATTTTTTAACTTTGTTGGGCGTGAGTACATCATGTCCTTAGAAAAAACAATTCAACCGCTGAAAGTCAGAAGCAAATAGCAAAAAATTAACTGCTTCAATGTTATCTTCGTAAATTTGCTTCTCATACAGAGATACTAAATCTGTACTGATAAATATAAAGGATTTAAGTCCAAAAATGTCGATTTTGAGTTAAATACATAGTCAGACTCAAAAATAAAAAAAAATCACTATCGATTGGTATAAAGGATTTAAGTCCATGTCATTTAAACTTTGAGAAAATCCATTGGTAGAAAAGATTCAAGTCAGAAATTTAGCATTCATGTTTGGTATAAAAGATTAAGTCCTGCAGGCATTTTTTCAAAACTATATAAATCTGTTAAAAAATAAACAAACTTCAAAATTAAATGTATATAGTTTCTTCACGAAATTGTATATCATGATATTATCATGGTTAAAACTGTATTGATCGGATACGTTTTTATACAGCATTTTTTGAACTTTATTTTTCGTCTCCTGAAAAATCAAGAATATGGACTTAAATTCTTTATACTTATCAGTACAGAAATTAGTCTTTCCATTGTGCATTCCACTGTGGTTAGCTGACAGCTAACCCCACCACCTCTATGAAATTGCCGAAAAGAGTACATTTTGCCTTCTTTTCCCAAACACTGCCAATGATATCAATATCTATCTAAGCCGTTAAAATCAACTTTCCACTCATCGGAAAAACTGCTGACATCCATTCTGTAGTTCGAGATACATGGGTCCCCCGTGGCAGAAACACGGCGACACGGCGACAAAGTCGCAGAAACAGAAATGTTCTTGCAGAAAGATTTTACTTAAGTCAAATTAATTTTGCCATTGTGTTAAAAAAAAAAAATAGAGAGAGAAAGAAACTGAAAGAATGGTTTATAAACTGTTCTGCAGAACAAATTTTCGACTCTGCAGATACGATCGCCTCAATCCTGAATAAGGAGAGGAGATAAAGCGAATGTAACTCATTTGGGTTAGCTTTGATATGGCATGCATTAGCGATTCGTGATGCGATGAAATGATTTGATGTATCGACACTTTTCACTGGTAACCTCATCACATCGGAACTTCATTTTCGTGTCTCCAAACTTTGTTTTCGCGCCGCGCCTGCCGCTCGTGTCGTGTGTATTTATTGTATTGCAAAAAGATGTTTTTTCGAAAGAATGTGGCTTTGCGACCATATTCCGAATTTCATATTTCATGCATTTTCAGATTCATGCATAACAAAATAGCTGCATCCAGTAATTTATTTATTTATTTATTTATTTTTTAAGTGCGTGATTGCTGCTGCACCGATTTTCATACATTTTCTGATTTACGCAAGACAAATTAGTTGCATCTAGTGATTTTTTTCTTTAATGTATGTGAAGCGTGCATACGTGCGTGGTAGTAAATACACGTATTTTTTTAAAAGCTGCATTAATTTTAATGTTTGGTTCAAATTATGCAATACATTTCACAAATATATACAGAAATAAGACAATGGGTTTATTTGTAACGTCTGTAATTATACTCAAAATAAAAAATGAAGCTTCAAACCTTCCTTCAAAAAATAGAAAGTTAAGAAATTAATCTTAAAAATACTTTATTGATTTTTAGCATTTTATATGTAGTAAAAGATCTTAGCAAAAAATATTAATGGGTATCTTAAGTTATAAAATTGGTAACTTTTCTAATTTTTTTCTTTACTAATCATTAATTATTTTAATTGTGATTAAAATTCTTAGCTTTAAATTTTGTTGTTTAAACATATGCAGTCGTTAAAAAAATTATTAATTCATTTCACAAAAATACTCTTACCATTAGTTTCTACAGCTTGTTCATTTCATTTTTTAAACATCTGAATTTTTAAAAAATGTTTATTTTTACTTTCTCTTACCCATTGGGTTGAGAAAGTATTGTTTTAGGGTCAAATTTTCGAACGTGAGTTTTTGTTATATTTACATGTTCTGAGGTCCCCTGAATACGAAAATCATGTTTTTAGCGAATGGTGTGTGTGTGTCTGTCTGTCTGTGTATTATCAGCATATCTCAAGAACAAATAGTAGCAGAAATTCCAAACTCGGTATTCTAAATGTGTATCATATAGGGATGCTACACTAAGCTTTTCGTTGAGATGAAGCCAATGGTTCGTGTACAGGGACGCCCAAGAGAATTCAAATACATTACGTCTATGGGGGAAATTGCATGTAGGTAGAGTTTAGCATCTATAGACTGCACAAAATCAAATGAAACGAATATATATTTTGTGTAATAGAGATAGTCAACTGGGGGAAAAATGTTGTGTACCTGGGGGGAAGTCCCCATTCGAGAGAAGTAAATTTTCATGATGGGTATCTTTCAAAAGAGCTTGCTAATACCTCTAAAACGAATGATTGAACCATCGATCAACGATAATTTAAAATAGAGTTATCGATTTTTTCCATTTTTAACAAATATATATATATATATATATTTATGTAATATTGAGAATAAATTCAACTTTCTTTTTTTTTTTATATTTTGTGTTATAATACTCTAATATGGAAACCGTGTGCATTATCATGGAAGATATATTTTAAAAATAATAATTTTAACAAATTATTTTTACTGAGTGAATTTGTATAGGAAAATATAGAAGAAAGTCGTGTGGTGGCCACAGCACACTCGTTATTTGTTGTTAGTGGATGTGCTTTACTAATAATATTTTACCATTTCCAGGAAAGCTGTTCGGGAACTGAAATAAATTCCTCATAGACATATGGTAAATAATGTATGTTTTAAGCTAAATATTCATCGCTTGTTTTTTGTACATTAATGAAACGGGGTGTTGAGGGGGGTGGTAGCCCCCCCCCCTCCCTCACACAGAACTAATTATCATATAAAACTCTTCCTAAGCTTAATTTGAATTGTTTAACATAGGTTTACATAACAGTACGCGTTATTTTACCACTTAATCTCCAACTTGTATTTATAGTATTACATTTCAGGGTAAGAGAAAGTAGTGTGACTGACACACCAGATTATTTTAATTGAAATATTGCAAATTAAATAGTTATTTTGAATAAAAATCAAACCAAAGGTTTTGTTGATTTTTTTTTTTTTTTTTTTTTTTTTTGGTAAGCAAAAGGAATTTTATCTAATAGCAGTTGTTTTGAATAAATACTAATTAAACAGAAAATGCTTTTATTTATTTATTTTTATTTACATATTCGCATAGATATCAATATCAAATATTACTTTTAATTGGTTTCTATTTATTTCATTCATCCGTAATCATTATTTTCTATTATAGATTTTATCCATGAAATCTGTTACATTTCCAATTTCAACATTTTCTTTAAAAATTAAATATTTCACTTGCCTCAATCTTTATGAAAATATTTCAACTATGCTTTGTCTATAATTTTGTTACTTAGATCTTCTATTAAATTTTACTTTATGTATTTAAATGATGGTATAAATATACATTCTGAATTCTTTAATGCCAAATCACATTTTTAACACTTTCCAACAAGGTTGAAAAGTGTTTATGACTTGGGTTTGTCTGTCTGTCTGTCTGTCTGTCCGTCTGTCTGTCTGTCTGTCTGTCCGCGCTCCAACTCCCGTAAATATTTATGGAATTTCTTGCAACTGATATATGTTATTCAAGTTCACTATCGGATGTTCCCTATTGAAAATGGGGTATATACCTCTACTGGATTGTGTACAGGGACACCCGAAAATATTTCAAAGCATTGTGTTCTATGAGAGGCATTTCTATAAACCATATTTTCATACCCTTACTGTACAAAAATCTTAATGAAATTGAAATATGTTATACACGTTCACTATCGGATGTTCCCTGTTGAAAATAGAGTTTATACCTCTACTGGTTTGTGTACAGGGACCCCCTAAAATATTTCAAAGCATTGTGTTCTATGAGAGGCATTTCTATAAATCATATTTCCATACCCTTACTGTACACAAATCTTAATGAAATTGAAATATGTTATTCAAGTTCACTATCGGATGTTTCCTGTATAAAAAGGAGTAAATACCACCACTGATTTGTGTACAGGGACACACAAAAGTATTTCAAAGAATTGTGTTCTATGAGAGTCATTTCTATAAACCATATTTCCATACCCTTACTGTACACAAATCTTAATGAAATTGAAATATGTTATTCAAGTTCACTATCGGATGTTTCCTGTATAAAATGGAGCAAATACCACCACTGATTTGTATACAGGGACACACAAAAGTATTTCAAAGCATTGTGTTCTACGAGAGCCATATCTATAAACCATATTTCCATACCCTTACTGTACACAAATCTTAATGAAATTGAAATATGTTATTCAAATTCCCTATCGGATATTTCCTGTATAAAATGGAGGAAATACCCCCACTGATTTGTGTACAGGGACACACAAAAGTATTCCAAAGCATTACGTTTTATGAGAGATATTTCAATAAACTAAATTTTAATAACTTTACTTTGCACGAAGATTTATGAAATTAAAATGTGTTACTTATAAGCACAAAAGAAAATGCTTTGCATAGAATATAGCATGATTAGCATTAGATTTACATGGTAACACAAAAATATTCAGTTATATAAAGAGCTATTAATAATATTTGCTAAAAGTGTACTTTTGTTTACATTAAGCGTTTTTAACACTTTCTAACATTTCATTTTTAAAACTTCCCAACAAGGTTGAAAAGTGTTAATGACTTCGGTTTGTCTGTCTGTCTGTCCGTCTGTCTGCCTCTCCGCGCTCTAATTTCCGTAAATATTTGTGGAATTTCTTGAAACTGATATATGTTATTTAAGTTCACTATCGGGTGTTCCCTTTTGAAAGTGGAGTTTATACCTTTACTGGTTTGTATACAGGGACACCCGAAAGTAGTTCAAAGCATTGTGTTCTATGAGAGGTATTTCTATAAATCGTATTTTCATACCTTTACTTTTCACATATCTAAATGAAATTGAAATATGTTATTCCAGTTCACTATCGGATGTTCACAGTTTAAAATAGAGTTTATACCTCTACTGGTTTGTGTACAGGGGCATCCGAAAGCACTTCAAAGCAATGTGTTCTAAGAGAGGTATTTATATAAATCATATTTTCATACCTTTACTGTACACATATCTTAATGAAATATGTTATTCAAGTTCACTACTGGATTTTTCCTCTATAAAATCGATTAAATATCAACTCTGTTTTATATACAAGGACACTGAAAAGTATTCTAAAGCATTGGGTTCTATGAGAGATATTTCTATAAATCAAATTTTAATAACTTTACTTTCCACGAAGTTTTAAGAAATTGAAACATGTCATTTATATGCACAAAAGGAAGATTTACATAGAATATAGCATGATTAGCATTAGATTTACAGGGTGACACAAAAATATTCTGTTATATTAAGAGCTATTATTAAAAATTTGCTAGAATTCTACTTTCGTTTATATTAAGCGTTTTTAACACTTCCTAACATTCTTTTAAGTGTGAATATGATATCAATTTGTGTATCTGTCCGTCTGTCTGTGCTCTAACTCCCGTAAATATTTATGGAAATATTTGAAACTGATATATGTTGTTCACGTTCACTATCGGACGTTTCCTATTAAAAATGGAGTTTATACCTCTACTGGTTTGTGTACAGGGACACCCGAAATTATTTCAAAGAATTGTGTTCTATGAGAGATATTTCTATAAACCATATTTTCATACCTTTACTGTACAATATCTTCATGAAATTGAAATATGTTATTCAAGTTCACTATTGGATGTTTCCTATATAAAATAAATTACATACCACCAGTAGTTTATGTACAGGGACACTCAAAAGTACACCAAAGCATTGCGTGCTTTGTGAGATATTTCTATAAATCAAATTTTAATAACTTTACTTTCCACGAAGTTTTAGGAAATTGAAATATGTTATTTATATGCACAAAAGAATGCTTTGCATAGAATATATCATAGTTACCATTAGATTTACAGGGTGACACAAAAATATTCAGTTATATTAAGAGCTATGAATAAAAAATTGGTAGAATTGTACTTTCGTTTACATTAAGCGTTTTTGACACTTTCTATCATTTTTTTGTGTGAATATAATTTCAATTTGTGTATATGTCTGACTGTTCTTCTGTCCGTCTGTCTGTCTCTCTGCCTGTTTTTCTGCGCTCTAATTCCCGTAAATATTTATGGAATTTCTTTAAACCGATATATTTTATTGAAGTTCACTATCGGATGTTCCCTATTGAAAATGGAATTGATACCTCTTCTGGTTTGTGTACAGGGATACCCAAAAGTATTCGAAAGCATTGTGTTCTATGAGAGGAGTTTGTGTAAATCATATTTTAATACCTTTAATGTATAGAAACTTTAATGTAATTTTAATATGTTATTGAATTCCCTATCGGATGTTTCCTATGTAAAGTAGAGTACATTTCTAACTGGTTTGTGTACAGGGGCACTTGAAAGTACTCCAAAGCATTGTGTTGTATGGGAGTTCTTTTTATAAACCAAATTTTAATAATTTTATCTTCCACAAAGCTTAATGTAATTGAAATATATTATTCATATGCACAAAAGAGTGTGCCTTCTATGTAATATAGTATGGTTAGCATTAGATTTACAGCGCCACACAAAAATATTCAGTTACATTAAGAGGTATTAATAAAAATTTGATAGAATTGCACTTTTTTTTACATGAGCGTTTTAACACTTATAATTTTAATGGGAATATGATTTCAATTTTTGCATCTGTTTGTCCGATTGTCTACCTTTCTGTCTGTTTGTCTCCGGCTCCTTTCATCCGTGAATATTTTGAGTTTTTTTAAAAAAATGATTCACTCATGTTCCCTATGGAATGTTCCCTTTTTAAAATGTCATTAACATGTCCTGTACAACTATTTTGTTTACAGGGACAACAACAACAACAATAAAAAAAAAAAAAAGCGAATATTACGTTTTAGGACAGAATTTTTTAAAAGTTATATTTAAAAAACTTTCTACTACAAAAATCTTAAAAACATTGACAAGTATTATTAATATTCTAAAATATTGTTTTGTATAGAATATGATATGATTAACTTTCAGATTTACAGGGCTACTGTAAAATATTCAGACAGTTTAAAAGCTGTAATTATAATCTAACGGCTGCATTTTCTTTTGCGTTAAGCCTTTTTAACACTTTCCAAAATGATTAAAAGTAATTTTAAAATGAATTAGTCTATCTGTATGTTTTTCAGTCCTTCTGTCTGTTGTGCGATGACGTAGGCAAAGAATATTAATAGTTATTCGATACAACAATTGCGTACAGTTGGAAAGTGTTACTAATCAATGCGTACTGCATGATTTTTCTTTCTTGTTTAGATTTCAAATACACACCTTTATGCTATTTGTATATAATATAAAAAAACGAATCTTGTGTATTAGAATGTTATCTTGCATCTTTCTAATAATCTCAAAAACTATAAATGTTGTTTATTTATATTTCGTTATGATATTCAGTATTCTATATTAATTTTTACTTTTAATTTGTTGTATTTTAATTTTGAGTTCTGTATTATATTTTATGTTGTTTGGTTTGCACCTTATGAAATAAGTGCATTTGTGTACTTAAATATATATATTTAATTTAAAGAAAAGTAATGAAATTTTAAAAGTATTTGTAAATTTTGTTTAATTTAGACATTTCATGATTTAAATGCCTTAAAAAAAATTTGCAGATAATTTTTGATGTGTTATTGCATTTTATGGTTTGAATTCATTGAATATTTTTTAAACAATATTATATATTAATGTGAACAAAAAATCTGAAGCAATTAAGATCTGAAGCAATAGATTTATTTTCACCTTTCTTAAAAAAAAAAAAGTGTTTTCTTGCAATAGTGCAGATATATGTGCCTAGTTAAAATTTAAATGCATTGGTTATACTGAATATTAGTTACTGTTTAAAAAAAAAAATATTTTGAATTCGTAAATGTGAATTTCACAAACTATTCTTGCAGAAAGATTTTCGTGTTGATGAAGCTTGTCGCAGAAAGCATAATAAATTTCTGCCACAGGGCATGGGTCTAAGCCCACTGCAGATGATCTGCAACTTCATGACAATTCCATCACAGATGATGTTTTTTTTTTTTTTTTGTAAAACAAAAATTCTTAGTGTTTAACGTACTTAAAAATTGTCTGAAAAGTTACGATAGTAAGCCTCGGGCTATTGGAACTTTAAGAATTGAAGCATCAATCTTTTTCAACTTAATGCAAATTTTTTGGGGTCTCTAAAAGAAAAGTTTCTTAGGTTAAAAGTTTCCGTTTACTCATTCTCTTTACTCCACGCTCTTCAAATGCACGTAGAAATTCTCTTACACTCCTGCTGAATAGAAGAATCCTACTAATTTCCCTGATTTCTTTACGAACATTTTTCTGCGTTATATATGTCTGTCTTGGTAATCCGTTAGAGGAAATTCTCATAGCATGATGCATTTACATTTAAAAGGTTAACTATTTACAAATAGATGAATAAATTTATTAACCCTTTGCTGGTCCAATTTAATTTCACTCCTCTTGTCAGTGCTTTGAAATTTAGAGGCTTTTTCTTATCGTTATCCACCACTAAATTTTAACTGTAACAGTTGCCTAATCGCTTTGAAGGTTATTTGTCCAATATGTATATCAAATATTACTCCTTAGCACTATTTGTGAAAGTTTAATAAAAGAGTCCCTAAATTTGGCAACACTGTTTAGAACGCTAGAGCGTTAGAGCCGGCAAAGGGTTAAACACATAAGAATAGAGCAAAATGCCAAATGTGTATGAATAGGATGTTAAAAAGTAACTTTTCGAAATTTAATCTTATATTGCGCTGTTTATTGCAGGTAAAGTAATCAGATTTCGAGGACAGTCTTTAAAAGTGTCGGAATTTTATACCGCAGACGATAAGAATAATCATAAAGGAAAATTTAGTTGTTTATTTATTGACCTGATTATTCAACTGAATTACAGAAACGTATACAGTGTTAGCATTATTAATTAGTCTTCTCATTCCCCGTAGCTGCGTCCGTGCAATTTGTTCCAAAGGATTATGTCAGACAGAATGTATGCCAAAAAACTAAGTATTCTCACCAAACTTATTGCAGCAAACAGAAATACAGTCAATATCCATGCATGCACTCGAATCTGTGGCTGTCAGTTAAGACATTCGCCTCAGTCATGATGTAAATAAATAAGGGTTGCACATGGAACACTCTGTAATTTAAATTGTACGTGCTTTTTGAAACGTTGCATTAACTATAATAACTTGGGAATAATACACGTTTCCTGCGTAGCTATTATTTGCAAACAACACATATTTAAAATACGGAACTGTTTGATTTTGGTTAGTGTCCGTCTACGCTTTTAAAGAAAAACTATAGTAAAAACTAATACATTATTTTTGTTTTTATAATAATCTGCTTTAAAATACTAATTATTAAAATGCTAAATATTTATTTTTTTTTTTTTTTTTTGTCTATCAAAAGCATAAAGATTTTATAAACATATTAAAATTTTTAATTTATGTTTTACACTTCACATATACGAAATTTTGAAAACTTGTAAAAAATATACTTTTTGTATGTAGTATATTAGTACTTTATGACCTTCTTAAAACATTAGAATAATTATGAGTTAAATCTTTCGTTGTGACTTTATTTTAGTCTTTTCATTCGCAAGTAAGAAAAAAACTATATCTGTTTATTTATAAATTTTATTCGCATAATTTATTTAATATTTACTGTAACTGACAACTAAGGCTCCCGTTGAAAAACGATCATTTCATTTTATTTATTTCTCACTTCAAATAATTCATTTGCTAGCAAGCCCGTGCGAAATTTTCGCACTTTATCTATCTCTTCGTTACCTTTAAAATTTAACATTATTATTATTATTTTATAGACGTCATTTTTTCATATGCATGAGCAAATTTAATACTTTATATATGTATATATATATTATTATTATTATTATTATTCACGTGGAAGCATATTTCATTTTACGCTGAAAAAAGGAAAAAAAAGGCAACAATTAAAAATTTAAATATTTATTTTAAAGCTGTTATTTTCATATTTTAATTAATTTTAAAAAATCTAATCAAAAATTTGTTACAAATAAGGTACCAAATGAAAGTGGCGATTTTTCTGAATCTGTCTGATTAAACAGCTTATCGATCGGACAATTAGATTTTCTAAAATTAACTAAAGTATGAAAACTTGCGTTCACACACAGGCAGAGTTCAAGGAAATCTCTTAAGTCTATCTCTTAATGGGCCGCTTCACTCACCGCCGCCGGAAGCCGAAGATAATGTTATTCTATGGGAAATTTTTCTTTATAAATAACTTATTAACTAATACATATTTTTCAATTCTGTTTTCCCATTCTGAAAATTCCCAGCTGGAACTTTTTTAAAAAATTATTTTTTTATTTTTTTATATTTTATTTTGAAGCTACAAAATGCGAATCTTCAATATGTGAATTTTTTCATTTTGCATTTTGCAATTTCAAAATAAAATATTAAAAATTAAAAATAATAAATTTTTGAAAAAGGTTCGTCAATTTAACAATTGGGAATTTTCTGAATGTGAAAACAGAATTTAAAAATATGCATTAATTATAAAGTTATTTGTAAAGAAAATTTCCCCATAGAATAACATTGGCTCAGGCTTCCGGCGACGGTAAATGAAGAAAGCCGTTAAGACTAAAGCGTGACAGAGTCAGGCACAGATGAGCGTAACTATATATGCTGATACTTGACACTACAGTGTGAAATAAGATCATAATAGATAATTAAAGTGGGTGCTGCTCAGTTTTCTCCAACTATTAAAAGAAAAAAAAATGCCAGTGCTTTACATTGATTACTTTACATTGATTAATTTACATTGATTAATTTACATTGATTTTAATCTTGATAAATTGATAATATATCTTCATATCAATACAATTTATGCGTTGGAGGAAAATTGTACAGTTTATGTGTACGTTTATACGTGTATTAGCTTTTGAGATATCCCATGAAAAATCTTACAAAATAGATAAGCAGATTATCATAGGAAAACAAATGTAAATAGAGAAATATGTTATGATTTTTACATTAAGATGATAACTGTGTTCTTACCTATTCATAAACTATGAGTAGTACAAGTATTTCCTTTGGGAAAATAGTAAACTATGGTGATAACACAGAAATTTCCTTCGTTTGACCACATTTTAACTTAAATAAGGAAACTAAAAAGAGAAAATTTCTCTACTAGAGCATTAAAATTAGTATGAATAAAACTTATTTAAATAAGATCAAATTTTATATATATATTTTTTTTAAAGTTAATCTTGGGAATATTAAACTTCCAGAAATGGAATATAAACATACACAAGAAAACTACAATGACACAAATAATTTTTTCAGCTAGTAGATAATAAAAGAATCTTTGGTGATTTCTATGTTTCACAAAAGAATTATAAAATGGACTGAAAGTCACATATCAACATGATTTAAGCACATAATGATAATTTTAAATCAATCTGTCGTTTGAGCTGCAGAAGAAAATTTTACTGTTCATTTAATGCCATATGTATATATGTATACTGGTAGACAAAATTAGGATGGAACACTATTTTCCTAAATAGCTGTTCCATCTCTAAATTTTGTCCACCAGTATATATATATATATATATATGTATACATAATTTATTAATTATATAATTTTATATTTTATTTAATATATATTTAATTAGTATATATATACACTGGTGGACAACTGCTAAGGATAGGTGACAATAACTAAGCTATTGTCATCCATCCTTAGCAATTGTCCACCAGTGTATATATATATATATATATAAATTGAGATAAAGTAAAACCGAAGAACTCAGAGGATTCATTTTTTATTAATATTCTTTGGGATTATTAAATCTATGAATGGATTAATATTAACACATTCCTATACATACTTTTTTATGAAAACAGCCAATAGTGTAAAAATTATTTAAAAATTTATTTAATTTCAGGTTATTGGAGATGGAGGTGAAGAAGGTTGGCAAGTTGTTGATGACAATGGCGAAGTCGAATGGAAGATAGAATATGACGATGGTGAATGGAGAGTCATTAGTACTGGAGATTTTCCAAGCGATGCTGAGTGGGTTGATCCAGAATATGTCTGGAGACCACCAGAAAATTCAGGAAATCGAGAACCTGATTATAATTCATGGCAACCAGAAGATTATAAATCGCCACCAAGCTGGACAAATGCAGATGTGTACTATACAGGAACTGCTAATGAGAGCTGGCCGCTAGATGACGACAAGGAACAGAAAAAAGATGATGCTAGTACTCAAATAATAAATTCAGGTATTGGATACCAAATGTAGAAGTAAATAAAATAAACACGATTTTAAGTTTCCTGAAACAAAATTTAGTAAACAGAAAGACATAATTTAGTTTTTCTATCACTGATATGATTTTTCGCATTTTAACTTATATCTTAAATTACTTACTCAAGGAGAAAATGTAACTTTTCGAAAAATAAGAGAGGGCTTATAGCTTCAAAATAAAGGATGGTTACAATTAAATTTTTATTTTGTAATGGCCATGAAAGGAAAATCACAGGACCAAATGTTATTAAAATTTGTTAATATTTTAGAAGAGTCCTAAAATTTTATTTTCACCCCCCCCCCCCAAAAAAAAAAAAATAAATAAATAAATAAATAAATAAAAGTAAAAGTAAAAAAATAAATAAATCACCATCGGAGTAATGGTGCTATATGCAATATTTTTAAACGAAATACGACATGAGAACATCAGTTTAAAATGTTTTAATTGTTTTTAAAATGTGTTACAAAGAATTCCCAATGAATCATCCACCGTTTTCTGAAAGTAAGTTAAACTCCATTATTGTATCCTCAAAAGTACTTTTAGCATATCAGGAGGAATGTTACAGACATATCGGTGAATTGCATTTTTCAGTTCTGCCAAAGTTTTTGTGATACCACAGTAAACAGCACCTTTCGGGTAACCCTTACAGCCGGTCATAGCCAAGTCATAGGATTTGAAATCTGGCGACTGGTAACCAAATGGAAGAAATTGCGGCCTGTTATCCGTCATCTATGAAACGTTGCTTATGTAACTGCATGACACACGTACCAGAGTGAGACGGAGCCTGTACTGCATAATCGTGGTGTTTAAAAGTAGTTCATGTGCCACGAAACGTCTTAACATTGATTCTATGCAAGCAGCAGTCACAGTGAATGTCACGAGGTCAGCTGTCCATTGCTCTTCAAAGAAAAACGGTCCAATTATGCTAGCTGCCATCCCACATCAAACGGTGACCTTAGGAAAATGCAGTGGAACTGGGTGAATAAAATAAGAAACCAGTTTGGATAAAATCCTGCAGTTATGTGTGTTAACATTACTATTTAGGTAAAAATAAGTCTCATCACAAAATGTTCCATATCCAATATTCACCCCCCTCCATCCGTGCAAGGAATTCCAAATCCAAAAAATCTGTGACAACAGGATCACTACTTTTATGTTCTTGAGCATGTTTGAAAAATCGAATGACGTGGAAAGCACATTTGCATAAATAAAATTTGCATTCTTTCTGTCGCAAACAACTTCGTTTTCGAAACAATTATAAACTCTTTTAGCCGATGTCTTCGTGTGTTAGAGCCGAATTCAGGTTTTAGAAATTTCAGATTACCTATTAGCAAAAAAGCGATTTCTAGAATGCGCACACTTTTGCGAGAGATCTCCAGCTTTAGTTTTTGTGATTGGTAATTCGTGGCTTTAAATTTGAATACGGCTTTTTTTTCATTTAACAATATTCAATATGGCATCATTTCCCTCCAAATGGTGATTTGAACTTTTTTTTTTTTTTTTTTTTTTTTTTTTTTTTGACGAAAATAAAATTCTATGATGACCCCTAAATTATTAACAAGTTTGATAACATTTAGTCCAGTACTTTTTCTTTTATGATTATTTCAAAATGGAACTTTAATTATGACCACCCTGTATGCTGATCGTAGAAAAACAACAAAATTCAGTAATTTAATATATTTAAAAATTATTTCGTCTCATATAGTTAAACTAAAATTTAATCACATTAAAATCTGAGACAATATACACTAAAAATATACAATTTAAAACATTAAAAACACAAAACATAAATTAAACATTTCGAGCTTTTTACGGGGTCCTCATCAGTACAAACATCAAATGTAAATGCTGAGAAGAACAACAGACATTTTTAAAGAGAGTACAACGTACTCAGCGGGTACTGCGCATGCCTCATTAAGTGGTGAAAAATATTGATTTGCGCACCAGCCCTCAAGGAAAATTTTAAATCGTTCGTTACTATTCCTTACTATAAAAATATTTCTGAATCTATTGCCAAAGTTTTACGCACTGTTAATATATCTGTTTCCTATAAACCGCAATTTCTGATTCGTAATTTCCTTTCTAATTTTAAACCAGTTATCCCCCCCCCCTTTTTCCCGTACTGGTGTTATTTATAATATCCTTTGTAAATTTTGCAGTTTGTTTTATATTGGTGAAACTGGCCGTTCTCTTCATACTCGAATTCTGGAACATAAAAGAAATTTCAAGAACCGTGATATACGTTCGAAAATTGTACAGCATGCAATGATAACTGACCATTTACCTGATTTTAACAATACTTAAAATAATTATATCTAACTGTTTAAATTATCATTCGAGAATTTTCCTTGAGGGCTGGTACAGAAATCAACATTTTTTTACCACTTAATGAGGCATGCGCAGTACCCACTGAGCAGTGTTGGGCATAACTGATTAAAAAGTTATTGAATTACAATTAAATTACAATTATAATTATTTTACTGTCAATCTATTAACAAATAATTGATTACAAATAAATTGAATAAGTAATTCAATTTATTTGCAATCAATTACTTGTTAACTGATTGACAGTAAAATAATTATAATTGTAATTTAATTGTAATTCAATTACTTTTTAATCAATTATGCCCAACACTGCCGCTGAGTACGTTTTATTCTCTTAAAGAATGTCTGTTGTTCTCAGCATTTACATTTGATGTTTGTACTGATGAGGAGCCTGTAAAAGGCTCGAAACGTTTAATTTATGTTTTGTGGTTTTAAAGTTTTAAATTGTATATTTTTAGTGTATATTGTCTCAGATTTTTATGTGATTAAATTTTAAAATTCAGTAATGTTCTTTTCAACAACAAAAAGCCACACATCTTCGGAAATAAATTTTTTGGGATCCGAAATAGCAGTCTCTTCAATGAATCTCTATTGTTTCGATAAAAAAATGACTTAAGAAAGACAATAATTATAAACACCTGAAAGAACTGTAAAAAATGTTAAATTAAAAAATGATTAATTGTCATCGACTTGTTTCCCAAATTTTATCATTGGAACGGTTTTATTTTTTCCTTTATTGCTTACATTTGTTTTGTTTTTCAGAATGGAAACCTGATTCCCCTCCAAGTGCGTCAGAAAATACAAACGAGAAAGTACGATTTGGTGTGCGGAAAAATATACCAACAAACATTCCAGATACTTCAAGTGTTGATGAAAAAATCCCTGAAGAGGATAAAAACGATATACCTGAAGAAGGAAAACCACAAAGTGACGAGATAATATTCGTCGGAAAATCTTGGGTACCGCAAGCACCAGTTTTAAAAAGTGATCAGAAATGGGTGCAAGGATACGGTGGCAAGTCATGGGAAAGTGACAATACTGGATGGAATTCTAAAAGTTCGGGCGAAACATGGGTTTCGGCTAACAAATATTATGCAACAGACCCTTGGATACCAAAAATCCCAAATGAAAAAAGTAAGTTCTTTCCGAGTTCATTAAAATGCAATTTAATCAAATTTAGGAGAAGGGAAATTACTTCATTAATAGAATAAAAAAGTTAAATGGTTTACAAAATTTCATTATTTTACATGTAAAATCATCTACCAAAATTTATTTAAAAGCTATAAAAAGCCCTGTTTTAATATTATTTAGTGGTAATCCTATTTGGCTTATTCCAGTCTTCCCGACATACAGTCGGTAACAAAAGTAACCGAACTCTAGCAAAAATTCCTATGTAAAAAAAGTAGAGTTAATACTGTTTTGTTAAATAAATCCTTGTCGAATCATGTTCTTAGTCAATCTAAGAACATAATTCGACAAGGATTTATTTAACAAAACAGTATTAACTCTACTTTTTTTATATAGGAATTTTTGCTAGTCTTCGGACACGTATTATGTTTTGTTTCTTATGGTAATTCAAATTCAATTTATTCCTCAATTTCAATGAATTTGTAGATTATGGGTGTGATATGCTTAATATAACTGTGGATAAAATTGCGTGAATTTAGAGTATTAAAAAACTTCTATAAATCATAACCCACTCTTATTTGCATTGTATCAAACTATTTAAGGTGAATAGGAATATTGGTAATTAGGCTTGATTTCACTTTTATCTTTAATTTAAATCATTCAGGGTTTTTTTTTTTTTTATTATTATTATTATACCCTATGTATTTATTTATTTTTTCAACAAATAATTACACATTAAGTAAAATCTTTAAATGCGTTTTCTGAAAAACTATATTTTTCGATTTTTGTGTATGCGATAAACCTGATTTCTCCAAAAGTTTTCAAGTTATTTCTATGAAATTTCTTTACAGTATATAACAGATTTCCAGTCACGCAATGAACTAAAAGATATGTTCTATGTACTATTTTAAAGATTTTACATGTGTTTATTTTCTAAAAAACAGATTTTTTTTTCGGAAAATTCTGGTTTTTTCTCTGTTAGTTACCATATTTCAGTCAATTTTAAGAATATCTCTTAACTTTTAGTTCAATGCACAGATAAGGGTCATACCATTATGTATTTCAATGGATATTGAATTATATTAATTTTTATCGAGTATATGAGGTTTGGTGTGAACGTGAAATTTTGCTCATTTTTTACACAAAATCACCTATTTTTCTGCAAAATAAAGAAATATTTGCTTAAAATGTACTATTTTTCATAATTCTATGTCCGTTTATAACTGAAAATATAATTACTTAATGCATAGTGTGCTTTTTTAGAAAAAAGTGCTCCGTACCCAGACAGATACCTTAAATAATGTTAATAATAAAATTATTAATTTCAATATTGTTAAAGCTTATTACTATAATATGATTGTGACATAGATAATATATTTTTTGGAAAATGCCATTTGCTTAAATATTATTATTATTATTATTTAAAAAAAAAAAAAGTCTTGCAGAAGATTTTTGAGGGAGTTATTTTGATTTTTTCCGATATTTATTGTTTTATATTGGGCTTCACTTCCGTGTATAATTGTAAAGCGTGAGTTCTATGGACTAATTCCTATTTCTTTTAACTCTTCCTGAATATATATATAGTGAATATTATGGATTTGGCATTTGATCATTTGTTTCTCTTGCATTCTACAATTATATTACACTACGCTATACACATAAACAGAAAAGTTTTAGAAATCAGAATATTACTTAGCAAAAACTAATTTTGCCAGAATGTAAATGTTTATTCACCCAGATGGACATACAAAAATTTTATTTCGAAAAGTGTGAGTGTATTTTAGAGAGCAAAAACGAAAATCTGAAAAATTTTAATATTTTTTTAAAACATAAATAAGCCGATATATATACATACACATATATGTAAGATCTTGGCTGGTTTCTAGGGGGTGGGGTCAATGAGTAGATCTGGTTTTTAGACAACACTTTATTAGAAAACATACGAAACATCAATTACACAAAATAAAGGCACATGACGATTCTTTTAACAGACGATAGTCATCAGTGACCAAGTCTTAATCCTTTGATTTAAGAAGAAGTTCACGACATTAAGTGATTATCATAAAGCAATATTTAAGTACCTACTCGCACTATAATACATTACAAACTTAAGGTATAAGCCTCCCAGGGCTCTACCCAACTAATCTGAGCGTTTCATGCTCTAAGTATGGTGTAACTACTGGATCAGCCTACGCGCTGATGGTCTAACCAGCTTGTTCTACTGTCGGCAGGATGCTAACTCACTTTCCCGCTCGACATCTCGAACTGACGGGCATCGGAGGCAGCGCCATTCGTTGACTGGTGGAGGAAATTACATTCCACATATATATAACTAGATATTAATATTTTATTTTTAATTCAGATTATTATTACACTGATTAGTCATAAAAATCTAAATTATTATTTTAAATCTTAAATAATTAAAGAGTTTCTTTTTTTTTTTCTTCTTCTTTTTGGAATTGTAGTAGTACTTTAACTTCTGCTTTTAATTACTAATATATTTAAACTTCTTACGTTAACGCTCCTCTTGAACAAATTATTCTGATTGTAAATGATTTGATGCATTATTTATTTTTTCATGTAAATTCACAATTATTTTACCTTCCATCTATTTCTGTATTAAATTTATCTTGTGTTCATGTTTCATTGAATACGTTTAGTTTGGGTGAATTGGGTAGTAATATCTGTAATCTATTTTTTGCTTTATGCTTACAGATATACAGAAATTCACATATTATTTGCAAACATTAAACAATCACTGCTCCTGAAGAAGCATTGTTTTAACGTATGCTTTAATTATCAGATTTTGAATATCTTTTTTCAATTACATCTTTCATTTCTTCATGTGATATTTCATTTTTCTTCCTGCGAAATATTTGAAAAGGTTTATCATATATATATATATGTGTGTGTGTGTGTATATATGCGATCTCTTTTCATTTTACCCGTATAAATATTCAAACATTCTTAGGAATTGTGCCTCCTTTTTTAATTGCTAAACAAACGGATTTTCTCCAAATTCGCCATGTTAACCCTTTTTTAGATGTCCTTTCGTATGTAAATTGTTAGTTTTCGGTGAACAGACGAGTTAGTGAAATTTTTGAAAAAATCAGAATTTGGACCGAAAGCTCAAAAATTGTTGTAACGATTTTCTTTGAATTTGCTATGCGAAATCCTATTTAGATGTCCTTTTGCATGTATTATATGTTTACTACAAGAAAATTGATAGGTGTTCTGATTAGCTAAGTCAGTTTTGGATCTCATAAATTCGAGTTTCAAAAAAAGGCTCTACCGATTATTTTTTAAACTCGCTACATAAACTCTCTTATATATGTCTTTATGACGTATATATTAGTTTGCCCTTGTGGGAAAATTGTTAGGTGTCAGATTTGTTAGTGTGGCCATAAAACATAAAATTCACCTATCTCCAAAAAAAGTTTATGTGTAATAGTGGGTAATGAAAGTTATGTGGTTGTTACATACCAGATTTTTTAATTCAACTTTTATCTTTCTGCCGCTAGAGCGCGTTCTTTTCATGATTTTTACTAATATCTGTTTTTGCTGCGTTGCTTGAAAGACATTTTCATTCTCCGCTAGCCAAATACACTTGCATTTGTTTCTCGCTAGAAAGTGTTTCTTATTTTTAAGTTTTTTCATCATCTTGTGTGGTGGGGAAAGAAGCTTTTGAAGGCAATGCAAATCCAAAATGACGTCTTGACCGATTTCATATATATATATGGGGGGGGGGGGGGGGTTATAAAAAGAACAGGGATTAATTTAATAAAGTTATTCATATTATAAAATTATTAATTAAATATAGTGCCATCGAAACAGGCTCTTTAATTATGTAATATTTATCATCAATTTATAGTAGAAGATAAGAGTAAAAATAAATAGAAATTTGAATCTTTTAGAATCATTTTGGACAGATCAATAGAATTATTTAAAACAGTGATCATATAAAAAGCTCATTATTTAATTTATTTCATTTAAAAAATAATTGTACAGCTTTAACAAATAACTTGGTATATTTCAGCTGTTGTTTCAGATGATCAACAAACTACATCATCAGAAGAAAACAATTCTAACATGCAGGACAAATCTGTTCGAGCTTGGGGAACAGGATATGGTACCAAAACATGGAAAGGAAATGAATGGGACAGCAACGTTGTCTGGAAAACGGGGATTAGTAACCTTCCTTGGTCAGATGAAAATAATACTTGGCAGTTTCCCGAAAATATAAAAGAGAAAAAGAAACCAGAAGTGTGGTCCCAACCAATACCAAGTAAAGTAGCAACAAGTGGGACTAAAAACAATTTACCCCCTAATAAGAGATTGGATGGAATTCGTGCAAAATGGCCTATTAGGCCAGTGAATAAAGATAAAAATATTCTTAAATCACCGCCTAGTAGAAGAACAGAAAGTGAAAGCTGGAGCAATGACGACAGTGACGGAGGCGTAGTATGGAAACCAGATGAAAGTGACGATTCTACTCCGACAGGTATATATACTTTTTTAATAATTATTTTTCATTCACTTTTTCTAAAATGAAAAAGTTTCAATAAAATAGCAAAGGATATAACCGAAACATTGTTTTATAGAATCTTTAGTAGCAGACACAGACTGCGGCTTAGAAATATCTAGGTATTTAATAAAAGAAACTGTTTAAAAATTTTGGCAACTTTTTTTAGCTGAGATAACAATGCTTACTATAATTTTCTTGAAATCTAACTGCTGCCTACTTGGTTATACTTTTTCTTCGAATACAGATCGTGAATGTTAATAATATTTGTGGGTATATAAGGAAAAAAAAATTGTGGTTGCTAATAGATCATGAAGGATATATTAACTAAATCTGTCGTCTGTATACATAATTTAATTTTTATATATTAAATCATTCATATACAAATTATTCACAAGCAAATAGCAGCAATCAAAGTAAATGAACTAAGTAATACATTTAAAAAAAAAAGTGTAATCACACATGCAAGCATTAAAGAAAAGGATTCTATTTCCGTTAAAAGTTTGCTTTCTAATATTGTTTTTAAATGTAAATGTATAACTACTGCCAGAGCTGTATATTAAATTCTTATTGTAAAAATTAACCAACACATTCATTTATATGTAGTTAACAAATAAGTAAATAAGGCTACAGCTTAACACTGCAACTTTCTTCGTTTTCAGGTCCAAAGTTATCTTTCCCTAGAGGAAATGGATGGCGGACAAAAGGATGGAAAGTAGCATCAGGTGAAAATCAGCAGCCAACAACAGCTCCTTGGAAAAATAACCCACCACCAAAAAGCAGCAATTTAGTTAGTGTAAGTTGGAAAGCTGGAGAAACGAATCCATTAGATTCAGCTGCTGCTAAATGGGCTAAAGGTCAATGGCCAGGGGCGAATCTCGAACCAACGTGGCTATTTCAAGGATGTAAAATGACTCTAAAATGTGGTACAACCGATGAAATAACTAATGATGATTATCAAAGCACTTTACCGGATACATCTGACGATGATACAGCGGTAACAACTACCACTACAGCTGCACCGATCGTAAATGTTGAAAAAGGATGGCCTCCCAAACAAAATTTTGGAAAAAGTTGGAAACCACCTTCAAAAACTTGGAAACCACCTAAATGGAAAAAACCCACGCCTGCACCAACAACACCGGAACCTATGACTCCTACAATTCCAAAGTCTAAGATAAACTGGAAAAAACCGCTTCCGAATACATGGAAGCAACCACCCACAACTATGATGTGGACTGAAACGACGCCACAACCACCTGAAATGACTTGGAAGCCCCCACCAGCACCAATGAAATGGAAAAAGGTTCCTAAACCCACGAAGAGTTGGAAACCTCCCCCAACTAAAAGCTGGAAACCACCTCCAACAAAAAGTTGGAAACCACCAAAGATGCCTGTCAAAACCTGGCCATCTCCAATAGCAACGCCACAACCAGATAACTGGCCTACAACAAAACCAGACTGCAAAGATGTAACAGATACCACTGAACCACCCCAACAACTTACAGAAGACGATGATATGATGGAGCCTCCTCAAATAATAATTATAACTAAATTGCCAAAAAAATTTCCAATAGGACTTAGTGATAAAAAAGATAAGGAAGGTAGCAAAATAAAACCATCATTGGGACCATGGATTTTCCCACCGAGAAAATATAAATCTTCTAAAAACAGGAAAGATAAAAATATACCGATAGGTACTTCCAAGTGGCAACAAAATCGTCCTTCGAGAAATAGTTTTAAAAACACAAATATGAACAAAGGGTGGCCGAAAAAAATTCCTCCTACAAAATTTACTTGGCCTAGTAACGCTATGAGAAGATGGACTACAAAAAACCCAACAAGCTTTCCAACAAAGAAACTAAAATATCCAAAATCACGATCATGGAGAGAAATTTTCAAGAAGCTGATGAATGGTCTATAAATTGAAAAATTTATGAAGATTATTTATAATTTAGTAGTTTGTTCATCAATTTGAAAATTTTTCATTATTAGTACATCGATGTAAATAATAGATGCTCGAAACATTTAATAAATGTATATTTTAAAATAGAAATTGCAGCATTACCTCCTGTTCTAAATTTGCCCATTAAAATATATATTTAAAAAAATTATTAAATTTATATTTGTTTATCGTAAGTGGAACTACAGTCTGTTACAAAATTATAAGACCACAGCATAATTTGCTATTTTGGTAATAAAAGAAATATTCAATAAAAATCGAAAACATTCTATACCAGCGCATCAAGTTTTTGGTAAAATAAAGCAACTAACATGAATAAAATTAATTTAAAATAAATAAAAGGAAAAAGTGTCAAAAATAATTGTTATAAAATTATAATATCACATGTAAAAATAAAATAAAATAAATAAATAAAAATAAAATAAAATAAAATGCAGTTTTCGCAAATTAAGAAAGGTGTTTCTCAACCATTCCCCTGAAAAATTTGAAGCACACGATTTGGCATTGGGTTAATTATCTTTTCAAGAAAAGATTCGGGAGTATTGTCCATAGAATAATAATAAAGGAAGAAGGAGCGTACGTGTTTTGGTTTCGGTTTGTAAAATCCAGGAATGCCGGGTATACGGTTGTAACAGTGCTTCCATTTGATTGGTTGGCGACTTGTTGGTGAGATTTTTGAATCGTCTCGTCTCTCTCTCAATCAGTCTGCGAGGCAGCACCCACAACAAACAGCGATAAATGCGTGGAGGATGGGTGCCCTACTTCAAAGTTGAGAGGAGCAAAAGTAGCTTTCGCTGGCATTTCACTAGAAGGGGTTTGTAAGCATTAGAGTATAGGCATGCTCCTTCTTCCTTTATTATTATTCTATGGTATTGTCTTACTCATCCATAATAGCCACTTGTAATTCAAATGTTCAATAATATTGTTTGTTATTTTCATATACTTGACGAGATAAATAACCCCCAGATTTTCTATGGTGTTTAGGTCAAGGCATAGTGGTAAAAGTATAGTATTAATCTTTTCTCTTTTAAGGCACTCTTTTGCTGATTAAGGTGTATGACTGGAAGTATTATCTTGTTGAAACTTCCATTTTGCACCTCCTAAAAATGGTCCGAAGGGTAACAGACTTCGAAATTGCATCCGTTGGCAATTGTTCTAGTTCATTTTCTCCTCAACTCTTTGATCGCATTTTCCTTCGTATGAGATAGCGCCCCTTACCATAACGGAACTGCTTCCCTTCTGCCTAATGTAGAGCCCCTTAAAGAAAATAATAGGCCGGCGCATCACCGCCATTTTTTTTGCCTCAGAAGAGGACAGCATTCCCGCTTGGCGTCCTTATCGCTTCCCTAATGATTTTAAGAAATCTTGATCTGAAGCTAATCCGGTCAAGATAAGAGCAATAAGCAACAATAATATTCCTAAAAACACATTTTTTTTTTTTTTTTTTTTTTTTTTTTTTTCACAGTACATTCTCAGGATGTCATTTTATTCTGAAGATATCCTATGGAAGTACTGGGGTAAGATGTGTTGTTAGGGCGGTTTCTGTTTCTTTTACAAAATGTCGCCAAAACCCAAATACACAGTAATAGAAGATCTGTAAACACTTTATATTCACTTCTTGAATGATTATAGCAGTTTATCGATAAACAAACTTCCATATCATAGTTTACTTAGCTAAAATTGTGAAATATAATAAAACAAGTTACTCTAAAGTAACGTAAGACGATAAAAAAAAAATGTTTGTCGTTTGTTTATCAGAGAAACGCGCTGGGTACATGTGGCAACACTAAGGCAACAAGATGCCTGATGCGCCAGCTCGTATATATAGGAGCCTTAGCCTAATGCAGAACTCGCGAGGAATTTGTTTTAAGTCATATCCTGTAACTCTGCATGGAAAAATATATTTTTGTAGGATAAGAAAATGTAATTTAGATGGTCCAATGGCAATTATTGCTACTGGCATGATTTAAGGCATATGCCTAACAAGTTCTACAGTGTGTAGAGATGGAAGGCAGTTCTGTTATGGTGTGGGGCACTATCTCATACGCAGGAAAATGTCACTTCCAAAAAGTTGAGAGGAAAATTAATTCGAACAGTTACCAATGGATGCTATTTCGATATCTAATACCTTTCAGACCACATTTGGGAAGCGAAAAATGGAAATTTTAACAAGATAATGTTTTCATCCCAGTCATGCATCTGAATCAACAAAAGAGTCGCGAAAAGTTTGATACTATACTTTGGCCAAATCGAAGTCCTGACTTAAACGCCACAGAAATCCTGTGGGGTTATTTGTCTCGCCTAATATATGGAAATAACAAATAATATCATTCAACATCTAATTTAAATGAGGTCATTATGGAGAAATAGACAATATTCCCGAAGCTTTTCTTAAAAAATTAACTCGATGCCAAATCGTGTGTTTCAAATTATTCAGAGAAATAGTAGGGCATCTTACTATATTCCAAAAAAAGTATTTTTTTACTTGGGGGTCTTATAACTCTGTAACAGTTATTTTTGACACTTTTTTGTTTTATTTCTTTTTTCTAAATTAATTCCATTTATGTTTGTTTCTGCATTTTACTAAAAATTCTATGTACTGACATAGAATGTTTTTACTTTTCATTGAAATATTACTTTTAACTAAATATGTTATTATCTTACACTTCTGTAACAGACTGTATCTTTTTAAGATTAATTGCATTTCAATTTTCTTTAATTTTAAGATAGCAACTACGTATGTAAGAATATTTAAAATAATTTGGCATTCGTACTACTTTTTTCTAAACTATTAGTTTTAGAAAAGGGTTTATTCGGCATATACTTTTTGCGAGAATGTTTAAAGTTTGTGCAGCATACATTTATAAAACATTTATAGTTATAAATGCATGGACCAACGCAATACAGTTATAAATGCATGTACAATCAGAAAAAAAAAAAAAAAAAAAAAAAAAAAAAAAAAAAAAACGCCACCCCACCCCACCCCACCCCCACCTAATTTCGCCGTAAATTATCGTAGAAGCATGCGGCTGGTACCTATCAATCTGCATCAACGTCTAGTTATTAATGGTGTAGTTCGATTTTACTTAAGGGATCATCTACATATTAAAACAGGTATAAACTATTAACATATTAAAACAGGTATAAATGACGACCCCTATTTTTGAACTCATATTCCGATTTTTGAGATCAAGGCAGTTCGGAAAGCTTACCTACTTATATACTTTAAATCAATTCTAAACAGAGTTACACGTGAAAATGTGTAAGGGGACAGTCTATACATTTAGAAAAAATAAATTTTGATCTACCACGCAATATACTTTATTTATTAAATTTCACACCGGAAACAAAGTTCAGAAATGTTTATTATAAAATAAAAAACGATTCTAATTCGCAAAACTTTCTGTGTTAGTTTATGAATTAAAAGATTTTTATTGGTTTCTATTTATTAAACATTCAATAGTAAAGTACATCACTTCATACGAAGAAAATTAAATAGCTTGAATCATATGAACCCTACAATACAATGTTGAATTACAAAAATCTAGGTACCAAGGTAAAAGAATAATAGTAATAATGATAATAATATTAATAGCGGTTAAAAGAAAAAAACAAGTGTTTAATATTTAAGAAAAAGAATTATCTACTTCTTGTTGGGTATATTTTTATTTTATACAGTAAGCCCCGCATGAAAGTGTTACTATAAAGTTTTACATTTAATTTTAGGCGTACAAACCAACAATAGATAATATACAAAAATATAGATAACAAGATTTAAACTAAAATCTGCGAAAGGATATTTAATATTTTCGCGGCGGCTGATGTAGTTTCACGTCATTTGGAAATATGTAACTCCTCCAGTGGGCGTTTCTTTCACAATTTGTGTGTTACGATATTTCTTAAGAATATTCCTTATATTCATATTTATATAAACAAAATAGTATGAAACAAATACTTTCACTAGAAAGAGTATAATTATTGTGTATATTCATATGAAAATAAATATGGATATAGAAAAAACGGTTTCCTATTGCCTAGAACGAATATTCCCCGTTCTGCAGTCGTCTACTGTACTTCAATTCTTAATTTTAAATGCGTAAAATCTATATCTTTAAAAGTTATAAGACATATTACCTAGTTTTAAATTCTTTTTCCATGATAAATGTGTCGCCAGTTTTACGCCATGATTATAATAACCGAAAATAAATAATATTGTACTTTCTTTCAATAATAGATTTTAAAAACTTAAAAAAAAAAAAAAAAATTCCACTATATTATTCGGTATAAAAAAAAAAAAAAAAAAAAAAAAAAACATTTAATAAAAAGTTTATATTTTATTATGTTACGTCATGCGATAAAATTTAAATAGCATAAACGGTAGAGTAAACGAATGCGAAAATGTCACAACAAGATTAAAACAGAAAATATGTTTTAAAAAATCTGATAAAAATTAATTATATTAATTTAAAAGAAAGCAAAAACAAAAGTATTTTTCACTGCATATTGCTCTTTCAAATAATAATCCTCGTCCTACCGCATTTTCTAAATCATGATATATAACTTGAGATGCACGAATCCTAGAATATTCTAGTTAAAAACAAAAGACAAAAGGGATTAAATAAAATTTTAGCAGTGAGAAACTAGAAAAAGTTATGTAATATTTAAGAACAAAGACTTAACATTTCAGAATCGAGTAAACTCCTTTTTGCAACGAAAGCCACGCCTTTACAGAATTTTTCTAAAACTTTACATTATAAAACAAAATTATTTTACATACTTCCAATTAAATCATTAATTTTGTCTTCAGCATTCAATGTAGTAAATGCCATTAACATTTATGCATACCAGCGTCACATATAGAGTCATATACGAGCATGCAAACCAGTTTTTTTAATACTGTTTCCGCAATATAGAGGCGGAGCTACATTTCTTTTGGAATTCTTTCCCAATCTCTTGCCTGCATTGCGATAATTTTATAAAAAATAAGCCAATTTGTATAATAAACATCGAAATGTTCCTTAGAAAACAATTATAATAACATAAAGGTAAATTAAAATAGTTTTTCGTCAAAATGTATAGAAATATTGACTCACAGAGGATACAAATTATAACAAGTGACGCCCCCTTAACAGCAGTAAAAAATGAAATATCACTGTAACTCAAAAAATAATGTTAAGAACGAGCTGTAAATTTGGAAACCCATGTTTTTGGTGATGCCCGTTCTATTCGTGCAAAAATTAGCATAGGTCATAATTCATAATTTTTTCAAATATGAATTTATTAATACTTTTCATAATTCAAAAAATGTTTTTTTAGCAAAATTTTGCATGGAATATGTTTGGGTCACTTCATTCTAACGAATAAAAAAAAAACAGAATTTAAATATCATAATTATTTCGGAAGATATGATTTAATGTTTGTCACATTCATTTAACATTAGCATCCCCAAACTTTGTCAGCTTATAACTCTATGAAAAATTGAGCGAAATATATAAACTATACCATTTTCCGTGATGATTTGATCCAAAGAATTCAAATAAATTATAAAAAAGGGGGGTTACCATTGAAAAAAATGAAGTTGGTGTCAGTTTTAATATGTAGAAGACCCCCTAAGTAAAATCTAACTATAACATTATAAACTAGACGTTATTACAAACTGATCGGTACCAGTCGCATGTTTCTACGATAATTTACGGCGAAATTAGGTGGGGGGGGGTGGCGTTTTTTTTTTTTTTTTTTGGCTGACTGTACCAACATGCATTCATAAAACATTTATAGTTAACTTATAAAAAAAAATCTGGTGAGAAACAACTGCACGACTTCTATTACCCACTATTCCACATATTATATGCATTTTTTGGAGATAATGTGATCGGATTACATAAAAGTGCCCTAAAGAAGAAGAAACATAATTTTTTTTCCGGTAAGAGAAACTTTATACACATGTAAAGACATATAAAACGAAGCTTACATATAACGAGATAAAAAATAAGAAAAAAAAAATGGTAGTTATTTTTTGAAACACCAATTTCCCAGATCTAAAACTGTTGGTTTAAATGGGACCACAGAGTAAGCAGAGTATTTTTAACATTCACAATAACATTTTATAATATAGAAAAGAAGTACACTGCGCCGACATTTCTATGCCGCGCGCTTAGAACAGCTTTCTCGTACAGACTAACACTAAGACTACTATATAACAGGCTGAATCATTCGCCGCCATTTGTCCGTCAAGTCCGTCATTGCTAAAACTAAGACTCTTGTATATGACTATTATATGAGATTATATAAGACTATTATATAATAGTCTTAGGTTTGGCAGTGACGAACTACCATATAAGATTATTATATGAGACTATATAAGACTATTATATAGTAATCTTAAGTTTAGCAATGACGGACTTGACGTAGAAATGGCGGCGAATGATTCAGCCTGTTATATAGTAGTCTTAACTAACACAAACTGATGAGCGATATAAAAATACGCATTCTCTTCTGTTGATTACGTAATGCAGATACGTCACATCTGACGTCATGACAGGTGTGCGTTGGTTGGTTAGCAAATGATATGAGGAAACATGTATTGAAAATTCCTACATTTCCCCCTTTTTTTCAATAAATGTTTTGAAAATAAAACATATTTATACATTATAACAGCATATTAAAAAATTACAGAAAATTATTTTTATGCAAAAATTACTTAAAATGAGAGAATTGTTAGTAGAGAAATAAAATTATAAATAAATAATTATGGTTAATATAATAAAATATGTAAAATATAAGTAGTTAATTTCTTAATGAACATACAGCTTAAATATTTTTTTAGTTCATCAGTCCTGAGTATTAAGTCCTATCATATCACAACATTTTTCATGTTTATATGCGTTTAAACTTTTTGTTAAAATGCCTGCAGGTTGTTCATCTAATGATATATATTTAATATCTATTATAAAATTACATCTCATACAGAGACATGATACCCCACGTGTATTTGTAGAAAACCACAATTTATAAAAGAATTCACTGTAAAACACGTATAAAATATGTTTAATTAAAATCATTAAAAAACACATCGTGTCAAGGCCTTTCGCCCTGAACATCAGGGCATCATCAGGACATAGCCATTTTTAAAAAGAAGTACAGTAACATTATATATACATAAGAAAAATATTTCGGTTACAGTTATTAAACATGAAATAGATGAAACAGATCAATTACAAATGAAATCAGTCCGAAGGCGAAGAGTCGAGCTTCATTTGGTTTACTATGGAGACACATTTTTGTGGAACAGTTGAGGCCGTGCATTAATCTGCGTTGAGGAATTTGCATTAATTTAGATCTTTACAAGAAAAAGTTGGCTGGTTGGGTTTCACGCCACACCAGTGATGCGCAGATGGGAAATTGGCTACACAAGAACAAGGAGAAAGACTTGTTTCAGAACCGCAACTTTTAAATAATTTAATGGAGAATTCTTTAGGTAGAATAGTAGAGAAAAAAACTTGCAATAACTGTGGGAATTATGCAGAAAAACTTTCACTGTAAACAATCATTAAAACTAAGAAACTGTTGAAGGAAATTATATTAGATATTTGGTTGTATTAGAAAATACCATATTTTAGGAAGAAACGCAGCATCTTTAAAATTGATTAAATTATATTTAATTATATTCACAGCTTCCGAAACTGTTAATTCTGAGCTAGTTGATGGAGAAGAGATGACTTCTGCTTGGTCACAAAGAGCTGAAGCTGAGGTTTCGTAAATAAAATTGACTAAGGCTGAACTCATTCCTTCTTTGACGTTGCGAATATGCTCGCTCTTGAATTCTTTTGTTTAAAGTTCTTTTGGTTTGTCCGACATAAAAGAAAACATCTTGATTGAGTTTTAGTGGAATTTTATAAACCCCCCTAGTGGGTCTAGTTAAATCCCGATCATTTAAGCTTAGATGTTTAATTGTTAAAGGAGAACTAAAAGGAATACGTATATTAAATTTTCCGTAAATTTAATATACTAATTCCTTTTAGTCTGCTTGGAAAAGTGTTTTTTGAACCATCGATCTGCGATAATTTAAAATAAAGTTATCGATTTTTTTCATTTTTAACATTTTTTTTTTTTTTTTTTTTTTTTTTGTGTGTGTGTGTGTGTGTTATACTACTTCTCTAATATAGAAATCGTCTGCATTATCATAAAAGATAATTTTTTAAAATAATAATTTTAATAAATTATTTTTTTTAAACAGAATTATTATTTAATAGCAGAATTAAATTCTATATTATTATTAAAGCAGAATTAAATTCTAATTCCCGTTTCATTAATGAAACGGGGGGTTGAGGTCGGTGGTAGTCCCCCACATACAGAACTAATTATCATATAAAACTCTTCCGTAGCCTAATTTGAATTGTTTAACACAGGTTTACATAACAGTACTCGTTATCTTACCTCTTAATCTACAACCTGTATTTATAGTATTAAATTTCAGGGTAAGAGAAAGTCGTGTGAGTGACACACCAGATTATTTCAAATGGCAACACCCATGTTTGACAATTTTTGTTTCAAATCATTTCAAAAAATGGTATACTTTATATATTCCTCTCAAATTTTCAGAGTTATAAACTTTCAAATTCTAAGGATACTAATGTTAAATGAATCTAACAGATTTTATTTCATATTCTTCTCAAAAAATATTAATATTATTTATTCTTTTTTTAATGGGTTACGTTAGAATGAAATTATTCAAACACATTCAAGCTGTCTATCTACAAGAATGTTTTTCATTCTCAGACTGAAATGGGGAGAGTGAAAGATGAACGATTCTGAACATAGCCATAGCGTGAACGAAATTTTTAGGGAGGACGGAGGTCACACATAATTTAAGGATCCATTACATACCTTTATCATTTCTTTACCTTGTTATAGGTATGGGGAACTTAGATAATTATGAAAATTTTATATCTTAAATTTTGGACGTTCTTGAACATTTTTAAGGTGTGAGAAATCTGAAAATCAAAAATCGATGCAATGCTCGTCTGTAGGTTATTATGTTTTTTTTTTTTGACAGTCTGTACAGACATAATCTCAAAAATGATTAATCATGAAAATATTAGGGATGTACTGAATATTCGGTATTCCACCTAACTACTGAATATTCAGTTTGGCCAAATCTGAAAATATTCAGCTAGCCGAATATTCGGTTTGAGCGAATATCAAATTATTCGGTTAGCTGAATCTGTAACAATTCATATTTAAAAGTTTTTTATATAACTACTATTTTTAATTATCATTAAATTGACGTTATCCAGAAAATTTAAAAAATATATTTAAATGAGAGTAACTATTTTTTAGATTCCAAAGTAACAATTAACACTTAACGCCCGAATTAATTTTGCAAAATATATTTTCATGAATATTTCAATTCTAAACTAATAGTCTAAGAGCCAGTGAAAAGCTACCTGTATGTATTTGACCAGACCTGGGTTTTCGTACATTCAGGCCCCTATACCTATCATACATGACATGAGGAGTCACTAAGCCCAGAGTGGTGGACGCGGCGGGCGCTCAGGTAAGACAGGTATCGATTTTTGGCGAATTTTAAATTCATTTGACCACGTCTGCCGTTTGGGAATTTGAAAATATATTATTATTATTATAGGAAAATAACAATGGCAGACCATTATCGCGCGTATAACATTGTGGCAGACAGTTTTGAAAGTGCTGAAAAAAATAAAATTTTGAAAGTAATTGACCAGATCTGCCATTGATATATTTTATTTATTATGGTCTTAAAAACTTATATTCGTCACGGCAGACGTTTTCATTGAGTACATACTTCAGCAGATAACAAGACTTAGCTACTACCTGGTCAGATCTATGCATAGACTATCTATATAGCTATCTTTCTTTTTTTCCCTATGTATCACTATTGTACTCATTCTAGCCTATAGTATTTTCTTTTATAGTAACTAGCATTGAAATAATTCAGGGTTTATACCTGAGAGGGCCCTGTTAAGTTCAAACTTAACTGCTGCGAACATCTGGTCCAACAACATGAACGGCCGTCTGCCTACAGCTAGGTAAAAAATAAATTCTCCTCTGCATCCTTCCAAGGTGGTGGCCAGCGATGGAATATCCAGAAAGCCATTTTTTTATATAAATTTCAGACTTGTTACAACAACTCCAAAATTCTTTCTCCCTTGCCTCTCTTACCATACCACTCAAGCGAACCCTCTACGTCTTTTTTTTTTTCTTTTTTTATTACCAGGGGGAGCTTGTCCAATGGGAAATGATCTATGTCAGAAGGCCAAGCCCTCCACTTGCGTCACTGGTTACAGCCATAGAAAGTAAAACTTGGGAATAAATTTTCCCGTGCAAAATTTTGACTCCTAACATTTTTCTGAGAAAACACGACTGACTATTATTTCCCTGGAAATGCTCTAACCATTAAGGCCGATTTCCACTACCAGCTCTAGACCAAGGTTCAAAAAGCCATTAATCACGCTTTCGACACAAAGAGCCAAATGTCTTGTCACCAGTTGTAGCCCTTTTTTATCAGATTGCGCAGTTACCTCAATGGAAAGCATGCAAAATTGACAAAGATATTTGTCTCCGGCCCCTCAATTATCTCAGCAGGGGGTTAGAACCAGGCAATTTCTCCTTCGAAACAACCTCGTTGAGCCAGGTTCAATCGCTTGATCACATCAAAGGATTCTTTATAGCGCCGATCGAAACGACTTAGAACCTGCCTCAGTGGAAACTGCCCTTTATAGATGCTTTTATTTGTTTTTATAACCCCCAATAAAACATTCAGATCTAAACTTGAATTGTGAGAGAAAAAAGGAACCATATAACTGCTCCTTAAATTTCCTCCATATGGACAACGAGCTCCCCAAATGGGGCCTCTCGCATCAAAAATCATTATTTCAAAGAATTTTCTGCAAATGGTATCAAAATATTCCACCCGGAGAATTGATGTAATCTTTGACCAATATTTGTTTCCATTTATAAAAGATAGTGAGAGATGTCTAGTATGTCATGAAACATCGTTGATTGATTACACAATTTCGGGGCCTGAACAGGTACTACCATCGGATTTTGCAAAAGAATTGAAGAATACTAAATTTAAGGAAGATCTGGTAGATTTTTTTTACAAATCATTGGCGTAGTGAGGAAATGCAGTCATTTTTGGGCAACCGACAGATTTTTTTTTAATTTCCGAAATTGTCAATCGTATCAAGTTGTTGATAACAAGATCCAATCACGTGTTGTTGAAAATTTATGTTGTCCTTCACATGAAGAAGCTGATACCAAGATTATCTATCATGCTTGCAATATCGCTGAGCAGTCAAATATTGTTATTAGAGCCTCTAATACCGATACTTTGATTATAATGATTGGGAATATAACACAATTACGAAATTCTAATTCTAATATTTGGATGCTCAATGGAACAGGAAATAACGAAAGGTATATTGGCGTCACAAAAATTTATAACGAGCTTGGTGAATTGTTAGCAGAAAGCTTAATCGGCTTCTATGCGTTCACAGGATGTGATTTCAATCCGTCTTTCGTTAATAAAGTGGAGTAAAGACCTTCTACTAAAAAAATATAGAATTTCAACAAGCATTTGCTACTCTTGGTGAAGAAAATTTGACTGAGGATCAGTTAAAAGAGGTATTTAACAGTATTCAGAAGTTTACCTGTCAGCTCTACAATGCAAAAAAATCTATTGACGTTGATGATGGAAGGTACCAACTTTTCATCAGCAATTATAAAGCTTCCGACGTTAATGAAAAATTTAGCAAGAAAATACTGAATTTTCACGCAAGCTCAATACCACCGTGTAAGAGTAAGCTTTACCAGCAACTTCTAAAAGCGCATTATATTTCAACTGTTCGGAAAAATGTTTACAAAAACTAGCCTACCACGTTGGACCCATTAGAGTATGATATTTATTGAAATTTTATTTTTCCGGCTGAGTGAAAATAATGCCTGGACCGGGAGTCGAACCCCGGATCTTTGACTTACAAGGTCAAGGCTCTACCAATTGAGCTATCCAGGCTGACAATCGGTCAGCGTTACTCACTCAGAAAACCTTAAAGCAGAAACATCTCTGGTCTATCATGTAGATAGCTCAACAGAAAAAAGCCGCAGGAAATGGAAAACACCATTACAATGGGAGAAAGAAATACAATTTTTATTAAAATCACACAATCAACTGTGGAAAAGAATCATATTTATGGTATGATTATAAATATGATTTTCTTCCACAGTTGATAGTGTGATTTTAATAAAACTTCGATTAGAGTATGGTTGGATTGAGCAAGACGATAAATTTGTATTCAAATGGTTCGAAGGAGATCAACTCCCAACTTCTGTGAGTGACTTAATCACCAAGGTCCCTGGTAAGTTCATAATAATTAATTCTTTACCGAATATGCTTGAATCAATTTACACATTCTTTTTATTATATAATTTCCGTTTTATTTCTACACAATCCAATTCAATGGATGATGAAGACGAGTCACACACCATCATACATGACTCCGATGATGATGAATGAAAATTCAAACCAATGGAAAGAAATATATATTTTGTAATGCATGCATGATTTATTTTTTTAATTCATTTTTGTTAATTGTGTCTTAAAATAAATAAAAAGAACAAAATAAAATAAATATTTGAATGATTATATTTGTTATCTGCAATACACCTTAATATTTGAGATTTTTTCGAAATACATTTACTTTTTTATCATCAAACTTATAAATTTTAGTCCATAGTTTACAAAATTAAATATTAATTACTATAAAAACATTGATAAAGTAAATCATTGATGTAAAACATGGAACGTAATACATATACATCTGACCGTGTAGTTGCTAAGATTTTATTGCCTGCTTAAGTATGTACTCAATGAAAACGTCTGCCGTGACGAATATAAGTTTTTAAGACCATAATAAATAAAATATATCAATGGCAGATCTGGTCAATTACTTTCAAAATTTTATTTTTTTCAGCACTTTCAAAACTGTCTGCCACAATGTTATACGCGCGATAATGGTCTGCCATTGTTATTTTCCTGTAATAATAATAATATATTTTCAAATTCCCAAACGGCAGACGTGGTCAAATGAATTTAAAATTCGCCAAAAATCGATACCTGTCTTACCTGAGCGCCCGCTGCGTCCACCACTCTGGGCTTAGTGACTCCCCATTTCATGTATGGTAGTTATAGGGGTCTCAATGTACAAAAACCCAGGTCTGGTCAAATACATACAGGTAGCTTTTCACTGGCTCTTAGACTATAATATAGAGAACTGAGAGTGAAATATATTTAAATTTAAAAAAAACTCTTTTAATAGTTTTAAATTTAAAGCCTATCCTCATTTGAGGACGTTTAGTGTTCTAATGAAAAAACTTCCATACAGAAAAGAGATAATAGGTTAATTTCCTATTATATGCTGACAGACCTCGAAAGTGAAGTTTTACAATATATTTCATTATTCAACTTAATTTAAATCGATATACCTGCGCAGAAAGCAAATATATGTGTGACGAATGAAAAGTCATAAAATAACTACCAAAATTATGAAATAATTAATAGTAGGCACATAAAACTTTCCGGGATCATTTAGTGTGATGCTACTGTCACTAAAAAGCAGAAATCATTCCAAGAAACCACAAAAAATATGCGTGCCATTTTATTAACTGTCCTCAAATGAGGACGCTGGGCGTTAACGGGTTAAAGAAAAATAATTATCATACATGAATCATAATGATTCTACCAAAAGTTGTTCTGAAGTTTTTAATAGTCAATAAATTGATTGGATCCCCATCATACTATAAGTATGGGGAACTTAGGTAATCGTGAAAAACTTCGACCTCGTTTTTTTTACTTTTTTACACGTTTTCAGGTGTGAGGAATCTGAAAATGACAAAATTTGTATGGTGTCCGTCTGTAGGGTGTCTGTTAGTTTGTTAGTCCGTTAGTATGTGTACACGATATCTCACGAACAAACGATCGCAGAGAGGTCGGACCAGTTTTAAAATATTATTTATGACACTGGCAAGAACCCAATTCATTTGCAACATTCTAATTAAAACACTTCAGAAGTTATTCGAAATTTACAATTTTCTGAACATGGAAGAATAGGGCAAATTTTCACTTAAACGTGCATAATATTTTTATCGTAAAAATGTAAGAACAGCTTTTAAATATCAGTTTTGATGCCGGGATGAACATCATTAATTATAAACGTGCTACATTGAAAATTTCGCAAATTATTCGAAATTTACGAATTTCGTAACATGGCAGAATACTTCAAAATTTCGCATAAACGTCGGTTTTTAGGGGTATTTTAATTGTATAGATGTCAGACTACTTTTAAAATATTATATAAGATACTGGCATAAACATCCTTGATTATGAATTTTTCAACTTAAATATTTCATAAGTCATTCGAAATTTACGATTTACTTAATATGGCAGAATAGGGCAAATTTTCGTATAAACGTCCATATTTTCATCGTAAACATGTCAGAATACTTTTAAAATATTATTTAGGATACTGACATGAACATCCCAGACTAAGAATTTTTTAATTTTAAAATTTCGTGAGTTATTTGGAATTTACGATTTACTTATCATGGCAGAATGGGGCTAAAATTGAGCATTAACGTCTGTTTTGAGGATCATAAATATATCGAACAACTTCAAAATAACATTTATGATACTTGTTTGAACATTATTTACTACAAATATTCTAATAGGAAAATTTCGTTAGTTATTCGAAATTTAAGATTTTATCAACATAGCAAAATTGGGCAATATTCCATATAAATATGCATCGGGGATCGTTGCATTGAAAATAGTAGCATGAAAACTAAACTACTAAATTGACCCCAATAAAATAAATTAATAGATTAGAATAAGATAAATATATCGAACTTAATGGTGGGTATCCTATTGGGTGAGGATTTCATTCTATCACTGGGACAAGCGTTTGATCAAATTCATTTCTCTTAACATTAATATAATATGCCCTGCACTAGAAATTTATGAGAACATACATATGATGGGGAACTGAGCAGAGTCCACCTATGCCAACTAGTTTTCCTTTCTAATGCTTTAGTTTAAAGAACTCTATCATTAAAATGTGTAAAAAAACTTTTAAAATATAATTTAAGATTATTATATTTAACATATTTAATTTTATTATATTATATTTTAATAATGTAAGCTATTTTAAATATGCCAGCCCATTTTTAGAAGCATTCGCTTGTTTTTCTAAATTATGAGAATTTTTAAACTGTGGAGTAAAAAAAAAAATGATAAAATAGGTCATTTTTATAATTTTCTGTACATTTTTCCTCTTATGATTGAACTGTAATTACTATTTCAAAAAATCAAGTGACCTTTCTTTTATATCTATAATTTTCTCAAGTCAGTACTCATGATATTTAATTTTTAAATGAATTTTTAATTCCATGTTCCATTTAAGGAGCATTGGCGTGTAAAAGGTTAATGAAAACTTTCTGACATGAAAGTTTTTATTTATGTGTACAGTCGGTAGCAAAATTATTTGAGCGCTAGCAATAATTCCTATATGAAAGAAGTACACTTAATACAATTTGTTTAAATAAATCTTCGTCGAATCATGTTTTTAGTCAGTATAAGAACATGATTCGACAAGGATTTATTTAACAAAACAATATTAAGTACCCTTTTTTATATAGGAATTATTGCTAGCGCTCGAATAATTTTGCTGCCAATTGTATGCCTGTCAAGTAAAATTAATAAGGAGTGTGTGCATCTGCATGATAATGGCATCAAGAGATCAAAGATTACATGAGGTTAAGATCGAAAAAAATGTTTATTGACACTTTGCTGACTGATTGGGGAGATCTCCCTGTTTCGCAATAACTGCGATCTTTTCAGAAACAAAGTTAAAATGCTTTATGTTTCGAAATTGTTTAAAACTTCTCCCAAAAGAACGCATCTAATGTAATATAACGCAATACTGTATGTATAGTTTTCAGAATGTTTCCAGTATATTTTGATGGTCTTGCCCACTTCGCTTCTTTACTTACACTTAAATTATCACCACAACTATTTAAAAACAAGTCCTTCCGGCTCTTGGAAGGGTAGGTTGACTTCTTTTGTCTTACCAAGTTGCCGCCATTTTGAAACAAAATGGCGGCTACAAAATATTAATGGATTTGGTAGAAATATTGATGTGAGCTATGTACATATGGAGGTTTCAGCAAATCGGTTCATAAATAACTTTTTATGTGAATTTAAAATTTTCAAGTTGCCGGCACTTGGAAACAAGATGGCAGGCCAAGTTGGCAAACAAATATGAACTTATGAAATTTATTTGCAATTGCTCAAAAGATGGTGCTGTTATAATTAAGCTCTTCTGGATTTTGTGATAGTTATATAGTTTAGTACTTATGAAATGAAACTGTATCAAATTTTATACATAAGATTTTAGTATAAAAATACCATATGGTTATGAAAGTTTTCCGTAGATCATATTAGATTACCTTGAACTTGATGAGAAGGAAATACATCAAACTTTGTGTATGCAATGCCCATTATGAATATTTTTTATATATTTTTAATTATATATATTATGTGCCTAAAAATGTTTTCATTTTCATCCAGAAACCTAAGGTTAGCCAGTGATAATTTTAAAAGGGTCTCATAAAATTGTAAAAATTTAGAAATTTATCACAATGATCATTTTTAGTTTTTTAAGAAAACAGTATTTGGCGCCCTCTAAAATTTCGCGCCCGGGGCAAGCACACCCCTTGCTCCCCGTACGCTACGCCACTGAACACAGGCAATATTATAACTTAATAAAGTGAACTTCAATTTTATAAGAGATTTGGGAGAACATTTATATTTACAGAAACAATATTTTATTATACTTAACAGTTAATTTATACTTCATAATTAATTTTAATTTCATAATTATAGAAAACTTTAAACTATATCAACATATGCCCCCATTTTCCCAGAATCTCTAATTACCCAAACAACCAATTCCTATAATGCAAAAATTTATCACCCTGTAAGGCCTTCGTGAGCATGTCTGCGACATTTGTGTTACCTAGTACATATATTAAACTAAATTTATCAAAATTTTCTTTTACAAAATAAAGTCTAGTATTGATATATTTTGTCCTACATGATCCTTAGAAAAGCTAATGGTACTTTGATTGTCATGATGAATAACAGGCTTATTCGAGACTAAATTCAAGAAAGAAAATTTTTCAACTATCCTAAGCAACCAACATAATTCTTTTACCCAATCAGACAAAGCTATATACTCAGCTTCCATACTCGAGAGCGCCGTACATTTTTGTTTTAAGGCACTCCAGATTATGGGTACTACATCCACAAATACACAATAACCACTAACAGATTTTCTATCAATAATATAGGAGGCCCAACTAGCATCTGAGTAAACATTTAAAATACAAGTTGAGGTTCTAGATAAATTCATTGCTAAGTCTTTTGTGTCAACTACATACTGTAAAACCTAATTTAAATATTTCCAATGACTATAAGATGGGTTTCCGGAAAACTGGGCTAAAGCTATCACAGCAAATTGAATATCAGGACGAGATCTTGAGGCAAGAAACAACAGACATCCTATCAATCTCCGGTAGGGAACATTTTCAGCTTGTTCATTAACACCAGCTGTATTTAACATGACACCAGGAGTTAAAAGCAATTTACATTTAATTTTTGGTATGTCAAAACTCTGAGCAAGTTTTTCAATATAATCTTTTTGATGTAGGTAATATACACCATCTCTTTCCTCAAAGTTTACACCTAAGAACTGTCTAATTGTTCCTAACAATTTCAGTTCATACTTTGATTGTATCAGTTCTATTACCTCACACAAAACACTTATTTTCTGCAAACACAGCCAAATCATCAGCATACACTAAAACTACTACTTTTGATTTAAAAACATAAATACAATTACAATTTTCAACTTTGTAAAAACCAAGATCTCTAAAAGTATTATTAAGTTCATAAAACCGCCTGGTGCAGTCCATATAGTGCCCTGTTTAGTTACCAAACATAATTTCCCTATCGTTTCTAATAAAACCCTCGGGTTGTTCAACATAAATGAGCTCAGACAATTTGGCATATAGATATGCGCCCTTTATATCCAAATGTTCACAAATCCAACCTTTAAAAACAACTAGTGTCACAAAAAAGAATCTTACTAATGCAAAAGAAATAACTGGTGAAAATAGTCCACTCCCACTACTTGTCTAAATCCTTGAGCTACATATCATGCTTTGAACTTTTTAATTTTTCCCAAAGCATCCTTTTTAACCGTGTAAACCCATTTAGCTCCCAAGACTTTACTCTTTTCAGGTCATATGGTACTAAGTCATACACACTTCTATCATTAAGGGTTTCCAGCTCAATTTTCATAGCCTCTGTTCATTTGTCTCTTTCAGGTAATTTCTGGGATTCTCTATAATTTGTGGGGGGGGGGGGGGGGTTACTTCTACACAATGTGCCTCAACACTAAACTCCAGCTATTCACTTTCAGTGGGGGTTTGTGCATTTTCTACAGGTAAATCTGAGGAAGTATCTAACTGGCCTACAGGTTTAAAATCAAAATTATCAGGGTGATAAACCAGCCCCTTTTGCTTACAATAATCCTCAACATCATTTTTACTCCTTAAACACACTTTCTCTTCTGGATAATAATAATCATCTATTTTACCTGCAGTTTTCCCAGCTTTCATAACAACTTCCACACGTTTCCAATCTTCAAATGATGGACTTCTAGCACCTACCTCCCCCTCTCTACTATTCATAGACTCACTAGTTTGATTTAATGTAAAAGACACATATTCCTCCTCCTGGGCCATCACTTTCTTGTAAAGATCCCCCTCAATAATTTTAACATGCTTTGTTTCCTGAACCTCAGTAGTTCCTGGGTACCAAATCTTGTAACCCACTGTAAGTGATCCATAACCTATGTGAATACCTTTCTTAGATCTTCTTTCTAATTTATTCCTGTACCTCTTAGGAACATGAACAAAAGCAACACTTCCAATGACCCGTAAATGGAATATTGAAAATTTAACTCCTAAATCTAACTCCTAAAATCTAACTCCCTCCATTAAGGTACGTTTATATCGTTTTGCAACACCATTCATTTCTGGAGAGTACACATTGGTCCTTTCATGCTTAATCCCCACCTCAGTCAAATGTGACTCAAAATAGTCTGCACAAAACTCTAACACACAATCAGTCTTTATTCGCTTAACTTTCGGGCTTGTCTGCCTTTATACATAAGCCTTGAATCTTTGAAAATATTCAAAAGCTTGACTTTTGTTTCTAAGGATATAGACAAAAGCATATCGCGAAAAATTATCAAACACACTCAAGAAATATCTCGCTCCACCCATAGAGGGTTCTGGAGAAGGACCCCAAAGATCAAGGTGTGTATAAGGTCTAGAATTTGTCTTGTTTTTATTTCATCTATAGGGGGAAAACTAACTCTTGTACTTTTAGTAAAGTTACATGTATCAGAATTAAGTACTTCTCCTTTTAGCCTATCTAACCCGAATACATTTTCAGTTTTAGAAAATGCAACTAAATTAAGAACAAGAACATTAAGAACAAGAAAAAAAAACCTTTTCATACTTCATGATAGGTTGAAACATGTTTTCATTGGGGTACCCTAATTTGCTCACCGACACTTGCGGTGTCAAAAGTTTTGCAGCTGTTCCTTCTACTTTCTGCTCTTTTAAGCATGTTTCGCCACTGGCTAGCAAGACCTGCCGCATCATTGCCATTGCAAGAATTACTGGAATAAATAATTTTTACGGCTTTGCGGTATGCAGCATAATTATGGTTGTTGTAGTTCACAATTTTCATAACGTTTTCAAAGTGGATATTTATATATTGTCTTTCTGATTGGCTTTTGTTAACGCGGTGGTGATTTTGTTTGTGGCTAAGTCGTGGCTGTGTTCTTTGATTCTAGTTTTTATTTTCATTTTTAATTAACCAATGTAATATTTACTATTGCCTTGACTATCAGTATAGGGGATTTTATATATACCATCAGTTTCTAACGGATGGATGAGATCTTTGTCATTTCTTATGATTTGATATATATTAGGGTTAGGTTTTATAGGGATTTTAAGATTATTTTTAGTGGCAATATTTTTAATTTTACAAGAAGCACCACAGTCGTAAGGAATCAAAGTTGTGAATTTTATGGGAGGTTTTTAATAAACAGGAATATGGTTAAGGGTTTTAATTCCTTTTCTGTATATTTTATCAACTAAATTTTCAGGATAACCAGCTTTTTTAGTGTATTTTTTAATTATACTTAATTCATTTTTAAAATCTTTTGGTTCATTACAAATTGTTATTGCTCTATCTATTGATATAAGATTGTATAGCACTAATTCTGTATTTGTAGGGGATTTTGCTTTTATATTGAATAATTTCATTACTGCTAGTGGGTTTTCTGAAAACTTTAGTATTTATTTTATTATCAAAACGAGTTACGGTAACGTCAAGGTAATTAATTTGGTTATTGCATTCGTCTTCAAGGATAAATTTTATGTTGGTGTCTATCTCATTTAAGGTGTTCAAAATATGGCTATAGTTACTATAACAGTCTATAATTGCAAAAACATCGTCTATGTACTTGAACCAAAAAAAGGATTTTATTATTAAGCTTTTTCATAATTTCACGTTCCATTGTACGCAATTTAAGTTCAGCTAAAAAACCAGATATGGGGGATCCCATTGGGACCCCTTTAAGTTGTTGATAGATTTTATTGTTGAATTTAAAATATTTTTTTTAAGTAAAAAGTTAGTGGTACTAGTTAAAGTTTGGGCTATTTTAGGATTACTGAAATGTTTGTTAATTTCATTATTAATTAAATTCGCTATTTCATTAATATCTATTGAAGGGTATAGGTTAACAACATCAAAACTTACAAAACGGTAATGTTCTTTAATATTGATTTTGCGGATTTTATTGATAAAATCTTCAGTGGAGCTCAGACTATGAGGCGAAGAGGGAAGTAAACTATTGTAAATTTCAGACATATTTTTCAAGGAGGTAAGTTGGCCCTTCACTTTTGCTTACGATAGGTCTAATTTTTGGTGGATTTTTGTTGTCCTTGTAATGACCAAAAATACAGGGGGTATTGGGGGCATGGTTTATGTTACAAACAAGGAGGTTTATTATTGGGCCAGGTACCTTCTTTAATGATTTAACAGGTTTTTTCTATTAATTTGTTAATGGGTTTTTTATTGACTTCAATAATACCTATTTCTTTAATGGTTTTACTCATTTTGGTTATATAGTCACTGCGATTAAGTATTGCGATTTTCTTGGTTTTGTCAGTTAAAGTACAGGTAATGTTATTGTTTTTCTTTAAATTTCGGAGAGTTTTGAGGTCTTTGCAGTTTAAATTTCTATTATTTACAGTTTTACTAATTTCTCTAATGGCAGTGTTCCTGATTTTGGTTTGTGTTTCCTTTGAAATGTTACTTATGGCTGAATCAATTTTAGCAATACTATCACTCAAGTTAACTGGTTGATCCAATATAAATTTGTGACCTAGTTTTAATAGACTGTCCTGATGGTTATTAATTTTTATGTCTGAAAGGTTTAAATATGTACATGTGTTTTTGGAGGAAGGTTTAATATTGATCCAAAAACCAAGTTTTTTATCCTGTCTTTTATTTATAGTATTTCTTTCAGTGTAATTGTATTGATTTAATTTATCTTTAAAGATAGTCCATTCTTCTTTGCTGCAATTTTCTTTGAGTTTTTGATAAAGTTCATCATATTCATTCTGGTTTCTGTAATAAATTGATTTTTTAATCCTTATAGTTTTGTTTAAGATTTTATGTTCAAAATTTCTAACATCCCATAAAAAACTTCTACGAGATGCAGAAGGGCTTGATAGCCAGTGGCGAAACATGCTTAAAAGAGCAGAAAGTAAAAGGAACAGCTGCAAAACTTTTGACACCGCAAGTGCCGGTGAGCAAGTGATGAAAATGCGTTTTGGCCTACCATGAAGTACGAAAAGGTTTTTTTTTTCTTGTTTTTAATTAATTAAGCCTTCATGTGGAATAATAAGTTTAATAAATTCTTACAATTTAAATATCCATAATGCCACAATCTTAACATATTGTTACTACTTGCAATATGAGCCTCAGGTGAAGTTAAACATTTTACTTTTAAATCATAAAATTTATCTATCATAGGTACTTTTAAAAAAAATTGGCCATTTATAGTTAAAGTGGCAGAAACACTATCAAAACAAATATTAAAATTCATTTCAGCCAAACACCTTACTGATACAAGATTCCTAACGATAGCGGGAGAATAATAAACATTTGAAAGTGTTACCTGCTTAGTTGTAGTACCCTCCTCCACCTCAATTTCAATGTCTCCAATGCCACAAATCTCCGTATTAATAATCTCTTATTTCGATTAATTTGCATATACGTCTGAAGTTCTCCATCTTGTTCCCTTGTTTTTGATTTTTTGCATCATATTTGCATACTGGCTTTGTTGTAACTTTTTCTTTACACATTCTTTTAAAATAATTTATTACTTTTATTTATAATTAATTATTAATTATGTTTATGACTTTGCATATACGCACGGATTCTGCCATCTTGTTCCCTTGTTTCTCATATTTGTTGCATTACACAGGGTTGCCACTCAAGCAGGAAAATGAAATTCCCTGATTTTTCCAGGTTTTCCAGAAATATTCTAAGAAAATTCCAGTCTAACTGCATATTCAGTATTGGTTGTGTTGAAGGTAAAATATTTGTGGTACCACTTAAAATCACAAAAGTTACATATAATGAAAGTTGCATATAGTGATAGCATCTGTTGCTCATAAGCTAGATAAGAAATTATTTCTTTCATGGGCAGAAAAAAAAGGGTGGGAGTGTTTAAAACAAATGGCGGAAGCTTAAAAAAAAAAAAAAAAAAAAAAAAACTGAAAGAAAGAAAGAAAAATGACCATACGTTGGCGGAAAAATTGTTTATTTTTTGGCAATCATCATATAAAATTTCCTGACTTTTCCAGATTCTGGCTAAAATATTCAAATTCTCTGACATTTCCTTGACTTTTATAGTCAGTTTTCGAATTCCCTGACTATTCCAGGTTTTCCAGGTAGCGTGGCAACCCTGATTACATCTGCATAATGGTATAGTTTGATTTTTTTTTCTTTATACAGGATTATTTTTTTAAATAATTTATTATTTTCATTTATAATTAATAATTTATTATTTTTATTAACTTATGTAGATGCCAAAAGACTGCTCTCTTGTTTTCTTATTTATCTGTTACATCATCGTAACAATGTTTGCATAAGCCATGGCTTACATTTCGGTGCAGTTTATGTAAGAGTATTGCTGTTTTTCACAATATTTGAATAAGCTGCAACTTATCTAGCAACGCGGCTAATATACACTAAATTACGGTATATGAATAACACACTGTTTCATATTTACATTTTTTTCTTGAATATACCAATCATAGTGGAGGAGAGCTGTTGCATTTTAATATTTAACTGATGACACAATTAAAGAAAGTAGGAATAATCTTGGATAAATAATCGTGCCAAATTTGCATCATTTGAGCAGGCATACGATGAAGGCAAAATCATTTCTCCATCCATTCAATTATGAGTCAGTGGAGCACTAATTTTTCATACACTTCTATTTTAATACTGGTACTCAGAAATCATAGACTTTTGATGTTGAACAGCATGAATCCACACACGCACACTTAGATGAATTAGTATCTCAGAATGGATCCACACAAGCAAACTTGGATGAATCAGCATCTCTTGATGCTTACTTAATAGTATGTAATCAACATAAGCTGGGGATAGCAGATCTTTTACTGTTAGAAATTTTTCGGTTATGACATCTTCGATTCTTTTCTATGAACATTTTTATGATTAATTATTTATTTACTTAAACAATTCTTGTAATATGAAATTATAACAAACCCCCTACGAACTCTAACCACACCGACGGTTCACTCTAGCAGTGGAGCCATTCAGCGGGTAAAGAATCGCAGGTGCTGTTGCTTGCCCAGGTAACACATATGTTAAATATTTTGTTTGAAAAGAATATGTTTTTATTTATGATAAAAATCTTTAAAAAGATATATTTATTTGTGATTGAATGTCAAATTATTTAAAAAATAAATAATTAGCAAATAAATGATAGATTGATTATGAGATTTATAAAGAAATAAATGACTGTATGATACGATATATTAAATTATCTAAAAAGGAAATAAGTGCTAGATAATTATGATATTGTGATCGCTTAAATCGCAGAATAGTAGATTAATGTAATTTAATTATCATCAATTTTGTTCTTATTTTATTTCAATATATACAGATGAGGTCGGAGATAGATGTATCTTTAGGATAAATTGCTTAGAATTAATGGCATTTTATTTTTTTGTTTGTTATTATTATTTTAATAATAGTTTTTTTATTAGAATCCTAAATTCTCCGAACTCAGCTGTATCAAAATGGCTGCAAGAGAAATAAAAAAAATAAATAAACTCTTACCTCAAAATTAAAGCAGAATAGCAGATGTGATGCATCAATTTTTTATTAAGTTCAATCAACACACATTATGATAGTTAGCTCCGGAGCCATAAACCAATAGAAAAAATAGTGAATTTTGACATATTTTAATTAGTTGTACAACCAACTATATTACTGCAGTTCATAATGACTTGTCCATTCACCAAAATTTAATTAAAAAAGACGAACATTGCACCGATAAGTCTTATATTGTTGAGGCATGAGACAATTCTCCTTATGAAATTAGAGAATGTGATTCAAGATTGATTATTCTCTAATACGAATTATTTCTTTAGTTGATGGCTACTTTATCTAGAATCACTTAATGCATTATTTTAAATAGAAGATAGCATCAGTTCTCCAGCCAAGGAAAATGATAAGATTTTGAAACCACTTCAAATAATGTTCATTTCATTGACGTTATTAATTTCTTCATTACTGGCCATTTTAGTAAAATAATAAGTATGATTTTACTAATCTTTAGATCATCTTTGTAGTAAGTATATTTCGCAGCCGATCCAATAGAAGATGTTTTAATGTCGAATCATTTTATTCTTGCATAGGTTGAAAAGACTGGCCATATTTACGTATTATATCAGGAGAGGATTTTATTCCTCTTTCTTTTCGACTTCTACCGTCCGCCGCTTCTTCGAGACTGCGAGGGGAACGCATCCCCGCCGTAGCGGAGATGCTCCCACAGGCCTCCGCCAATGCTTGGAGTTGAAGAGCTTGTGTGGTCTTTCTCATCAGTGCATCCGTTCTTTCCCCAATCGCTCCCTCTTCCCATCCGAATAGATACGCGAGATGAAAAGAGCGCGCGTTAAATATTTTTTTATATATATATTCTCTGTTTATAACTAGAATCTTTTCTTGGAAAATATTTTTGCTAGGGCTATAATTAAATTCTTTATAATTTTTTTTTTGTATTTAACTTCTAATTTTAATCATTTTATATTTCTTTGAAAAGGACGCCAAAGTAACGCTCATTTAAAATTCCGCGGAAGATTACCTCCGGAATTTTGTTTGTCTGGGAATTTTGAAAATTTGGAATGCGGGGGTGGTAAAATTCTTGAGCGTCCCTTGGGACTCTGGGGTGAATGCACTAAGTTGAACTCTTATTTTCTGTGGGTGGTAAATGAAAAGAAAATGGCTAGATTTTGAAGCTGAAAATATTCTCTTGAATATATTTTTCACACAATCTTAAGCTATTTTAATAATTCTGGATATTATTAATTCTGATTTAATTAATTTATTTATTTTTATTTATTTATTTTTATTTATTTATTTTTTTTTTTTGAGCATTTTAATTCAGGTTATTTTTCTTAAAACTCTCTTTTAGAAATTATTTAATGATTGCTTTTGAAAACGTTTTTCTCTGAGTATTTCTAATCAGAATTATAAAGTAAGCCATGTTAAAACTATTTTGTAGTTTTAACATACTCTCCCCTTATGGGAAAAAAAGAAGAAGCGAATGGGGAATCATGACAACTTAGATGTTTTGTATACATCATTAATGTTTTTTGATAACAATAGCTGTGGGTGAACCACGAAATAGGGAGTAATATATAAAATAGTGTATATGCACACTATGTTGAACATTTAATTGTTGTAAACAATGAATAAAAATGATAAACAATGAATATAAAAGCAAACAAATAGGTTATATATATGACACCAAACACAATACATAATAGATAGATATATATAAGTAAATAAATGAGGTAAGAATTGGATTGGATCTCCATGCAGCCATGATAAATAAAAAACATATATATATATATCCGTGAGTAGTGGAGAAACATCTCATGTAATATGTAAATAATATATTCATTTTATTTTGTAAATTATGACCATAGAATAACACTTTGTGCAATACTTTTGGTACAATAATATGAAACATATACATATCTTGAAAAACAATTATTTTCTGGAAATTTCCATGCACACTAGATATTCAGATGTGTATAATGAGCAATAGTGATATCACAGATTTTTTTATTTTTAAATTATCATCATAATAATTATTCTCAGGTAGAGATATATTCAGTATGAGTATACTTGCAAGTATATAAAAAAAATATAATTTAGAAAAATGCCCGTATGATCTTGATTTTATTAATTCTGACTGTCTGATGTGTATTACACTACTGGATTCTCTACTTTCACTTGAAAGCAATTTAATTAATTTTTCATAACTCTTGTATTTTGGAATCCTATATAGGACTTGAGACCCTCTTGACAGTCGTGGACCAGCCATAACTGGTAAGTTAAGAGGAAAGTGTCGACAAGTTTACCTCACGAGTCTGCAGTCTAAAGTTGGAGTGTGAGAAGTGTAACAGGACAACAGAGGTCATTTTTATGAAGAATCAAGATAAAGGTGAAAAAAAAAGAAATATGTATTAATGAAAAATAAATAAATTTTTCCATGGAAATTGTGCTCACTCATTTTATTAACTTCATTTTTCTTTAAAAATAAATTTTGTGTTTTGATAATTCTTTTTATTATTATTATTATTATTATTATTATTATTATTTTTTGTTTGTTTTGTTTATGTATTTTCAATACCAATGTTTTAGGCATCATTTGTAGTGCCTTGAGAATTGAAGTTTTTCAATTTGAACAATTTGCTTACATGGATAGATTTAGTTTCATTATTTTCAGTATGTTTAATAACGTAATTCCCATTTCTTAGGATTCTTTGTATCTCAAATGGACCGAGATACTTGATTTGAAAGGGTCTAGTATGCAAAGGGTCTTTCATGAATACAATATCACCAAGTTGAAATTGAGGGACTTCCCTGCCCTTGATGTGTGATTCATGGTGTTTAAAGAATTGTTTCTCATTCTCAGCGACCAATTTTTTAGTGGTTTCAATGCGTTTTCTCTGTTTTGCACAGTAATTCTCAGGTATATCTTCAAAATTAGGCAAAGAATTCATATCAATTGGGGTATTTAAGTGTCTCCCAAAAAATAATTCAGCAGGTGTGAATTTTGTAACAGAGTGTTTAGAATTATTGTAATGTAATTTGAATTTAAGTAATAAGTCTGACCATTCTGAGGATTTGTTACACATTGCTGAAATGGATTCTTTAAGTGTTCTATGAACACGCTCTATCACTGCGTTAGACTGTGGATAGTAAATAGAGGATTTACGGTGCTCTATATTATGCAATTTATAGAAATCCTCGATTTCTTTTGAACAAAAGTATTTAGCATTATCAGTCAAAAGAATTTTTGGAATACCATAGCGAGAAAAATAAACATTCAGACACTTAATTATTGCTGAAGAAGTTATGGTATTTAATGAAAAGGCATCCAAAAATCGTGAATAATGGTCAATCAAAGTTAAAATGAAAGTTTTGTTGTCCTTAGATGTTGGGAGTTTACCCACAATGTCCATGGATATGAATTCCCCTGGGGCATAATTACTCTTTGAAATCATTTCAGTTTTAGTAAGTTTTGCTTTAGGTTTTACTTTCATACACTTTTGACATGATTCACAGAATTGTTTAACATCTAGATACATTTTTTTCCAAAAGTATTTTCCATTTAAGAAGTTATAGGTCTTCTGTGTGCCGAAGTGTGGAGTATGAGCTGTCGCTAGAGCTTCGTTTACCAGAGATTGTGGAAGAACAATTCGAGTCAAGATTTTGGGTTTGTATGTGTATTTTCTTTAAGAATTTCCTCATTAATAGATTTGTATGATCATGAATAAAGTATAATTTTGAAGTTAATTTGTCTTTGTCCTTTATTTTTTGAATTATTTCTTGGATTTTACTGTCTTTTAATTGTTCAGTAAGTATGTTAGAATGAGATAATTTATCATTAGTTTCAAATAAATATATGTTGTTTAATCTACGTGCTTGATTGTGATTATGATTATATTTTTGACTATTCTCTTCTGTCATTCTTGAAAGAAAATCTGCGGGGTTTTTGAAGCCTGGTATATGTTGTATTTCATACTCAAATTGTTGTAGGTACATTAACCATCTGGCGACAATCTCTGGTTGTTTGTCAAGATGTATGTGATGAGTTAAGGGTTTGGCATCAGTCAAGATAAAAAATTTCTTCCCATAAAGGTATTCATGAAAGTGTTTTATAGATGCATATATTGCTAGAAATTCTCTCCGTATGGAGGGATATCTTGATTCTGCAGTGGATAGAGTTTTAGAGAAAAATTCAATTGGAAAGAAATTATTATTATGTTTCTGCATAAGAATACCGCATATGCTAACTTTAGAAGCATCTGTAACTAGATACAGGTCCTTTTCAAAATCGATATTTTTAAGAGTTGGTTTCCTAAGTAATATTTCTTGTAATTTTTCGAATGATTCCTGACATTGTTTGGACCAGATAAAAGAAGTATTTTTTCTAGTTAACTTTACAATAAATAGGATCTATAATTTCAGCATAGTTGAAGATTAGGTGTCTGAAATAATTAACCATCCCTAGGAAACTTTGGACATTTTTAACATTTTTAGGAACTGGAAATTTTATTACTTTAGAGATATTTTGTTCTGATGGAGAAAAGCCTTTTTCATTTAAAACGAAGCCAAGGTAAGTGATTTCTTTTTTACATAATTGAAGTTTGCATGGATCTAAAGTTAAATTAAATTTAGTTAATCTATCAAAAATTTTCTGTAAAATTTGTAATAATTCATCTGTGGTATCGGCAGCTACAATGATATCATCCAAAAAATATTGAACATTATCACCTTTAAGATCATTTAGGCATTTTGAAATTAATGTGTGAAAATAAGAAGTTGAATTACGACCACCAAAGGGTAATCTTGTTGGCTGAAAGTTACCTAATTCTGAGCAAAATGCTAATTTATGTTTATCTTCGTCTTTAAGTTGTATTTGGAAGAATGCAGATTTTAGATCTAAAACACAATATAATTTTTTGCCTGCAATGGTATGGATTACATCGTTTATTTTGGGAAGGCATATTTTAAAAGATTCAGTTATGGCGTTCAAAAGCCTGTAGTCGATGCACATTCGAAATTTTAATTTATTTTCACCTGGCAAGGGTTTCTTTTTGACAAATAATACTGGGAAAGCATAATTTGAGTTAGTTTGTTCTATTATGCCTGCTTCGAGTAATTCTTTTATTTCTTGTTGAGCGTATTGCTTTGCTATCTTGGGTATGGGGTAGGGTTTTGTTTGAATTGGGAAATCATGAAGGAGTTGAAATTGTGGAGTGACTGCATTAGTTGAACCTAGTGTTTTGTAAGATTTTGAAAAAACCTGTGAATTGTTCATAAGTAGATTTAGCAATTTATTTTTGTCGTCATCATTGAGGTGGGATAAATCAAAGTCGTTTTCATGAATTTCTTTTGCTCTAAGTTGGTGAATTTCTTCCAAATTTATATTGTTGATTTGTAGCAGTTCATTTTTATTGGGTGAGATTATGTCATTTTTATTCAGTAATTCAGCAGAACCAATTTTATGACCTTTTCTTAAGGTTAGTTTATCATCAGAATCATTATCAATTATTACATATATTAAGTTAGAGTTGCCTGGAGAATGTATAGAACTAGACATGTGAAACTTATTTCGACCTGAGTAAGGAGTAAATAAAATATCTGAATTGTATAAAGCCTTAGATGGAATTTCAATTTCTACTAATTCGGATGACTTAGGGGGAATGTTGATTGATTTTGTAAGGAATACATTATTGATAGGGTGATTAATTCTTGTTGATTGATTTTTATTATTGAGTTTAGGTGGTTTTTCATCATAGCTTATTCTATTGTTTTGATGAATTATTTGTTTATTTCGTGTGTCAATGATAATTTTATTAGCCTGCAAGAAATTATAGCTCAGAATCATTTCATAATTGCAATTCCATTGCTCCTTAGTGACATAAAAAACAGAATTAAACCATTTGCTCTTGATTTTAAATTTTAGTTTAACTACTGAAATAAATGGTATGGGGATTTGATTTAATGTGTGTAGAAGTACTGGGCGGGATAAATAGTCAATTTTTGTGAAGGCTTTTATTTTTTCTAGAGTTGAGGATTGGATAAGACATACATTTGCCCCTGTGTCGATCAATGCCTTACATGATGTTTTACCAAACTGCAAATTGATTAAAGGTAAATCCTGAGAATTTTGCGAAATAGAGAGAATGACATTTGGAGTAGGATTCGAAGATTTTATTGAAGTTTTGTATGTGGGATTATTAAATCTCTTGACCTTTTTTGCATTAGGGTTCTTACCCTGATGATAGTGGTAAGATCACACATTTAGTTTAAATTCTGCTTATTATTCCCATTTTTTCTATATGGGTTGTATCTTCTTTTTTGTTGATTATGATAATTATGATTCCTCCCACGATTTTGGTCGGCATATGCACCCCGGTTATTGCCGTCACCCCTTCGTCTAAAATCTGTTTTATTATCAGGAAAATTTCTCTGGTAAGGAGAGAAGTTGGAGTTTATTTGAGAGGATTTATATCGGGGTTGGACCATCAGAGGTTGCTGAGGGAAAATATGAGAATGATTTTGAGGCCTTGGAAAAAAACAACAATCCGTTGTTATATGGCCCACTTTTTTGCATATATGGCATATAATTGGTTGAGCCGGAATGTGTGTTGGTGTTATGTTGGAGTTTGTCGTCGTATTGACATTTGTAAATTTCTCCAACCGTTCGTTGAGTCTGTTTAACTTATTATTGGTCTCTGCCTGGGATTTTATAATATTGTTAAGTTCAAAATTTTCGGAAGAGTTATTACTTTCTTCTGAAAGTGCATTGTGTATATTTTTTGCACTTCTAATTGCTTCATTGAAGCTTTTGGGTCCTAATTTTTTGACTTCGCATCTCACGCTTGGATTTAATGCCTGTAGAAATTGAGTCAGTTTCATGGATTCAATTAAATAATTTAGTTTGGGATCATTGTCATTGGTGGGGTTTAAATAAGCTAATGCTTTGGCTGATATTTCTTCAGCCAAATCATTTATTGTTTGGTTTGGGCTTTGAGGTATGTTATGGAACTCTACTTGGAGTTCCGAGAAACTTTTTTTTGACGTAAATTTATTTTTTAATAGTTGTTTCAGATCAGCAAAGCTCTTAGCTTTGCTTGCATTTGGGTCCGTAGATATGAAGTCAAGGGCTTTACCTTTTAATTTCAATTTTAATATGCATAGAGCTCTGGCATCAGACCATCTTTCAAGACTTTTTAGGTCCCCAAGTTAAAATCCATGCTAGTACCAGCAAAGAAAATGGGCTAGTTATTGCTATGTTTTGCTTTGTCTGCTAGATTTTCATGCTGTTATATGCTTTATAATGCTAGCCAGCATAAAATGCTATATTAGCTAGCTTACACAGCAATAGCACGACAAGCTATATACAAGCATTTTATGCTTATTTGTTGTTTAAGCTTTTCCAAAGCCTGGAGAGGTATGTACCTTAACAAGCTATTATGTGCTTTTCTATGCTTCCCAGCGTAATATGTTATGTCGGCAGCTTAAGTAGAAATAGCATGGCATGCTAGATGCCAGTGAGAAGTGAGAAAATAGCAACAAAAAAGCATCTGTTGGTTGTGAATTACTGCTAGTATAGCAGAAATTTCAAGCAAATAGTAGTCATAATTACTGCTGGACCAGCAACATACTATTCAAGCAACAGAAGCTGGATTATGTATGCTGGACAAGCAATAAACTGTGCCAATACACACCATGACTTGCTGGTAATTTTGGTGGAACCAGCAAATATTTTTGGTATTTTATGCTATTTTACATGCTGGGATACAGCATTTAATGCTAGACTAGCAAACAAATACCAGCAAGAATTTTAACTTGGGTCCTCTAATTGCTCAATAAAGAAGCCAAAATTTTCGGTTTCACCCCCACAGAATGGCTCAATCGAGGAAACTAAGCTTAAATCCTTACCATTCGACATTGTAATTCCCTTCAAAAATAATTACATATATTGATACAAATAATTTCAAATAAACATAGTTATAAAATGCGAAGGAAAGGATTTTAAATGGCCATGAAAAAAAACATGAGATGAAAATCCATTTCTGAATATAAATAATACATATATTTGAAATAATTAATAAATAGATATATATAAAATATGAATAGGCAGTGATTAAATGAATATTTCAGAAATGAATTTTCTTTAAGAAAATTTTATTACACAATATATATTACACAAAAAATTAAATTTGCATGAAAGATGACTCTCCACTACTTGATATGAGATCATTGCGTCATAAAAAAAAATCAACATAAATGAACCCTGTTCTCAACCCGTTAAAAAGTATATGTATATTACTTTTGGCTCACGGCACCATGTTAAATATTTTGTTTGAAAAGAATATGTTTTTATTTATGATAAAAATCTTTAAAAAGATATATTTATTTGTGATTGAATGTCAAATTATTTAAAAAATAAATAATTAGCAAATAAATGATAGATTGATTATGAGATTTATAAAGAAATAAATGACTGTATGATACGATATATTAAATTATCTAAAAAGGAAATAAGTGCTAGATAATTATGATATTGTGATCGCTTAAATCGCAGAATAGTAGATTAATGTAATTTAATTATCATCAATTTTGTTCTTATTTTATTTCAATATATACAGATGAGGTCGGAGATAGATGTATCTTTAGGATAAATTGCTTAGAATTAATGGCATTTTATTTTTTTGTTTGTTATTATTATTTTAATAATAGTTTTTTTATTAGAATCCTAAATTCTCCGAACTCAGCTGTATCAAAATGGCTGCAAGAGAAATAAAAAAAATAAATAAACTCTTACCTCAAAATTAAAGCAGAATAGCAGATGTGATGCATCAATTTTTTATTAAGTTCAATCAACACACATTATGATAGTTAGCTCCGGAGCCATAAACCAATAGAAAAAATAGTGAATTTTGACATATTTTAATTAGTTGTACAACCAACTATATTACTGCAGTTCATAATGACTTGTCCATTCACCAAAATTTAATTAAAAAAGACGAACATTGCACCGATAAGTCTTATATTGTTGAGGCATGAGACAATTCTCCTTATGAAATTAGAGAATGTGATTCAAGATTGATTATTCTCTAATACGAATTATTTCTTTAGTTGATGGCTACTTTATCTAGAATCACTTAATGCATTATTTTAAATAGAAGATAGCATCAGTTCTCCAGCCAAGGAAAATGATAAGATTTTGAAACCACTTCAAATAATGTTCATTTCATTGACGTTATTAATTTCTTCATTACTGGCCATTTTAGTAAAATAATAAGTATGATTTTACTAATCTTTAGATCATCTTTGTAGTAAGTATATTTCGCAGCCGATCCAATAGAAGATGTTTTAATGTCGAATCATTTTATTCTTGCATAGGTTGAAAAGACTGGCCATATTTACGTATTATATCAGGAGAGGATTTTATTCCTCTTTCTTTTCGACTTCTACCGTCCGCCGCTTCTTCGAGACTGCGAGGGGAACGCATCCCCGCCGTAGCGGAGATGCTCCCACAGGCCTCCGCCAATGCTTGGAGTTGAAGAGCTTGTGTGGTCTTTCTCTCTCATCAGTGCATCCGTTCTTTCCCCAATCGCTCCCTCTTCCCATCCGAATAGATACGCGAGATGAAAAGAGCGCGCGTTAAATATTTTTTTATATATATATTCTCTGTTTATAACTAGAATCTTTTCTTGGAAAATATTTTTGCTAGGGCTATAATTAAATTCTTTATAATTTTTTTTTTGTATTTAACTTCTAATTTTAATCATTTTATATTTCTTTGAAAAGGACGCCAAAGTAACGCTCATTTAAAATTCCGCGGAAGATTACCTCCGGAATTTTGTTTGTCTGGGAATTTTGAAAATTTGGAATGCGGGGGTGGTAAAATTCTTGAGCGTCCCTTGGGACTCTGGGGTGAATGCACTAAGTTGAACTCTTATTTTCTGTGGGTGGTAAATGAAAAGAAAATGGCTAGATTTTGAAGCTGAAAATATTCTCTTGAATATATTTTTCACACAATCTTAAGCTATTTTAATAATTCTGGATATTATTAATTCTGATTTAATTAATTTATTTATTTTTTTTTATTTATTTATTTTTTGAGCATTTTAATTCAGGTTATTTTTCTTAAAACTCTCTTTTAGAAATTATTTAATGATTGCTTTTGAAAACGTTTTTCTCTGAGTATTTCTAATCAGAATTATAAAGTAAGCCATGTTAAAACTATTTTGTAGTTTTAACAACATAACATTGTCATAGCGTTGCAAATCCGTCTGAACAGTGAAAAATTAGTTATAACAACGTTATGTGCTACTGGTGTTCCCAATCTTTCTTCGAAATCTGGTGTGGCATTCTTCCCAAAGTCGCCCGTGTTAAAAGCCGAAGTACCGGTGCATTAATGTGCTCATAAATAGCTCGCTTTAAATAATTTTAATTGAAGTTGTTTATATGAATAAAAGTTAATTAAACTTAATAAGAGTGAATTATTATAGTGAAGATTATTTATTTTCGATTTATTAAAAGATTAATTCATTTTTTCTCTTTTTTATTCAATATGACACTATTCAAGTGACCCTATTTTTGAAAGTTGCGTAGGAATACTTCCGGTCGAGCGGGAGCTTGAATTCTTGAAAAAATTCTCGAGAGGAAATTATGACATTGTAGCGTCGGCTAAGGAAGAAACAAAGTATTTTGAAAAAACAAAATATTAAAAAAGGTAATATTTTTCAGATATTATTGGGAGTAATCAAGAATATTTTAAAATTAATATTCAGATGTTTATTCATTAAATATTTTTGGATTTATTCTGGATTCTAGAAATTATTCCTTAAATATTTTTTTTTTTTTTTGTTCATTAATGGATACTTTAGAGTTCATTAATTGAAAAATTAATTATTAAGGATTTAAAATAAATCATTTCCGATTTTATTTCAATATCCCTTGATCAGTTTTTATGGGGAAAATTAATGAGGATTAAACTTGGGGAGTATATTTCAAATTGCTAATTTTTTAAATAAAATGTTAAAAGTTTTTCTTTTAACAGTTACTTTTCTTAATGCAGTGTGATATATGTTTAATCATTAAACATACGTTCAATCAAATTTATACATATGTATCAAAATTGGGGCTGCCACATAAATCTAGGAAAAAATAAATATAAAAATAACCTGAGTTTCCCCTGTCTCCTTTAAAAGCAAGAGGGATATCAGGGATGCCCTTCAAAAAATTTAAAAAAAGAGGAAATCACGTGTGAAGCAAAATTTTCGATATTTTTCGTATATTTATACAGGAATTCTGTAAATTTATATAGGATAAAATAATTAATATAGAAAATATAATTTAAATATAATAAATTGAAAAATAGTTACTTTGCAATCAAAAAGTTTTAATATTTTAAGCAATATAAAATATAAGGCTTTATCACAAATAAAACCATAGTCTCTATATATGTCCGACTGATAATCAATAATATTACAGGGTGGCTACAGAAATTCAGAAAAAAATTTCCCTGATTTCCATGACTAATTCTGACAAATTTCCATGATTTCCGTTATCTATTATATACATTCCATAATTTTGTGCATATCACATACTTGTGTAATATGCTCTCTAAACCACTGCAATTCAAAATCTATACTGATGGTCAAAAATATCTCAGCCTTTATATATTTTTTTCTTTGTTCACTTAAAAAGGGAAATAAAATTCAAAATTCAAAATTCTGGAGAAATTTATTAGCAAAATTATAAAAATTAGACTCATTTTAATTGCACAACATATTAACATCAAGACATAAAATTATTTCTCATGTTGTACTAATTTTTCTTTTGAATGTTAACTTGGTGAGATTCAACTAGAAAGCAACCAATCCTGTGCAATCATGGTCAAGATAACATCTGTTTGGTAATCTTAGTCATACTTGCTGGGCAAAAATGAAAATTTCCATGATTTTTGGGTGTTTCTACAAAATTCCCTGATTTTTCCATGATTTCCCTGATTGTAGCCACCCTGTATTAATTTCACATAATTTTAAACAAAATATTACATTTATACGGAAATAATTCTGCCTATTTACAAGTTTTAGAATCTAATAAAACAAGTTTATTAGGAACACAGATACATATGTTATGGATGGAGAAAGATTGAAAATTGCAGAGCTTCATCAGATTGTTAAATTTAAAGGTGGGGGAGGGGGGACAATATAACTATGCATATAAGAAATATTGAACAATTCTACCTTTCTAAAGGTTCTAGAAATCGATAAAGCAAGTTTAATATGCATATCATATCAATATTTATGTTGTGGATAGAGAAAGACTGGAAATTGCATGACTTTGATGGTCTGTTTGATTGTTGATCGCGACATCCCTGATAACATGCAACAATGCTGTATTAGAATCTTAACATAAGTCATTTGAAAATAACTGGAACACATAAATTTTATTAATTTACTATAATTTGCAAAATTCATATAATTAACTTCCTTCTTCATTATAATGTCCTAAAATTAAATAAATGATTTTTCTATAAACTATAAAATTTGTCAATTTGAAAAATTAAAGCTTAATTATGAAAAAAAATTTCTTTTGATATTTGAAAAAATTTCTTATTTTCCTGAATTTTCCTTGTTTTTGGAATAAATTTTGAAAATTCTTGAGTTCTTCCTGTTTTTTAATAGATTTTTCAAGTTCCCCAAGTTATCCAGATTTTTACTGAATTCCTGTTACCATAACAAACCTGAAAACTCAATTAGAAGACTGATTATTTCTTTTATTAATCAAAAGAGAAATTTTGCAACATCTTTTTATTAGAAAACATCAATTACAAAGAAACATACATACAACAAAACATTGGTAAAAATCACAGAAAGAGAAAAAAAAAAAGAATCACAGTGTCACTTCATCTTACATTAAAGATAAAGATTTTGTTTTATCAAAAATATGTTTAGAAAACCTTTGGTCTAAGTGTACTGTACATGAAAAAAATAGTTCTTTTTCTTTAAAAATAGTTAAAACGGCACTTTCTGGAATGCATGTGGTACACTAAACAACTGCTTTATGGCACAAGTGACTTTTTGGTATTTAAAACTGTTTTAAAATGAGCTTGTATGATATTTCTTTGAAATAACTTTGATTTGAATATGATGCTGCAGATGCCTTCAGATCTACGCAAGATCCAATATTACAATGAGGATGATTCACATATTATGCGTAATTCTTTCAAAAACCCATTACTTCGAAGCATTCGAGATGTTGGGCGAACATTGCAGTTAATGTTCAACAAGGCTGATAAAGCAGTAAAATCTTTAGGAAGTAGCATATTTTCAATCTGTAATATAAAAAATATATATACATTTAATAGTTGTTGAATAAGTACAACATTAACAGAAATTATAAATTTACATGATAGCTAAATGTTCATTATTACATTTTATTCAATGGTAGGCAAAATACATCTAAAATTTAAATCAAATTGGAGTTTAAAGGTTGATATTTTTATTTATTACCAACTATGTGAAAAATACCAGAGCCGGGAATCGAACCAAGGCACCTCCGCTTAACGCACAGATGCTCTACCACTGAGCTACCCTGGCTGACAACCAGCTAGGCACTTCTCACATAATATATGTTGGCAAAGTCACCGAGTCTGCAAACACACATATATCAGGTGAGAGAATAATAATCGTAGCACAAATGGAGTGTTTTGTGAACACTCCAATTTGATTTAAATAAATATTCACGGTTGATGAATTCATGAATAAAAATTTCTAAATTGAAATTTCGTGGTCTATGGAGTCTACGATTATTATTGTCCCACCTGATATATCTGCGTTTGCAGACTCGGTGACTTTGCCAACATATATTATGTGAGAAGTGCCTAGCTGGTTGTCAGCCAGGATAACTCAGTGGAAGAGCATCCGTGCGTTAAGCGGAGGTGCCCGGGTTCGATTCCCGGCTCTGGTATTTTTTACATAGTTGGTAATAAATAAATATCAACCTTTACACTCCAATTTGATTTAAATAAATATTCACGGTTGATGAATTCATGAATAAAAATACATCTAAAATGTTTTGTTTTTAAATCAGTTATAGTCATGAGAACTGCTTGAGAAAAATAATTTTTCTTATTTCTTTATTGCATCACTTGAAATAAATAACTATAATTATTTTACATGTATGAGGACATAATTTCATTTGATGTGTTAATTTCTAATTTACTACTGAAATCTTTCAAGGTAAATCTTCAGAGAAAACTTAGTATGCACGGAATATGATTTCATATGACACAAACTTTCCTTTCAAACAAATCCACCTACAAGGTGTTCCTTATAAAATGAAATTTGCACAACAAAATTACATGCTGCAACATTAGCACAATTCAATAATTTTGAACTCAGAATACATTGCTTTTTTATATAACATTTAATAAACACATAACATTAAAAATATTCATTTGTAAATTTTATATTAATGTACACAGTAATAATAACTCCATCATAAACTTTCATGAACATGCATTCAAAACTGCATTTTTAAATAATTTTTCTGTATAAAATATGTTCTATTAATTTTCAGAATGTAAGCTGACAGTGCATGCATCTTGGGGTCAACAGCTGAAATTATTCAATTTTATTTATTCCAGCAATGTGTCATTAAAAAAATGATGTATCATATCACCAGCATAAACTTTTCAACACAAATGGTGGCAAATCGCTATTAATTTGTTGAAAGTTAAGACAGATTATTGATAGATTTTGTTTGAACAGACAATATAGGATTAAATATTGGGTATTTCAATTTGATATTAAGTATGGAGATTTCTATAATACTGTTTTGCTTCAGTCTTGTGTGTTATGCACTCTTGGGGCTGCAAGGAGAAGGGGGGGGGGTAGTATTATTAAATAAAAATTTCAAAAGGTTTTTTTTTTTTTTTTTTAATCTCCATTTGGAGCATAGTAAAAAGCAAAAGACATTGATTATATATACATACTTGCCAACCAATTTTAATAAAAAAAGGGAAGATTTTTGTTGAAAAAACAGAAGATTTCATAAAAAAAAGGGAAGATTTTTTTTTTTTTTTCTCTTTGAGGTAATAAACAATAAAGTTTTACAATTTTAATATTTAGAAGCAATCTATAAAAACGTTTTACTATAGATTGATTATACTAAATATATAAAAGTTTTAAATGAAGTTATTCCTCTTCAACACATAAATATCTACAAAACAGAATCTATAAGAAATTTATTTAACAATAGACAAAAAACTTAGTTAAGTTAAAGTATAACTAATTTTTTAAATAAATAGAATATGATTTTTGTGTATGTACATTAATCATACTATCATACATATAAAAAAAAAGTAGCAGTAGCTAATTATCAGTTTCAAACGTGCATAAAACCCAACTGAGTATTAATTTTCTTAAATTGATTTGGAAAAAATTCTCCTACCTGAAAAAATTATTCTTCATTTTTTTCCCCATGTTTACACATTTGGTATAAATATGACATACAAATATTTAATTTAATTGAGGAAAAATAAACAGATTCATTAAATTCAGCAATAAAGATCTAAAAATAATCACATACGTGAGAAATATTGAGCACTTCCATTGCTTTATTGTTTCTAGAATTGATCATTGATCACAATCCGGGGAAAGTGGGGGGGGGATACAAAAATAATTACAGAGTAAGAAATATTAAACTCTTTCAAACTTTACTTCTAGAATCTAATGAAAGAAGTTTAAAATTAATATTATCATTTATGTTGCAGATTAGGAAACAAAAGACTTCTGCAGAACATTTTATTGCTGATCACTAGTTGGAGATAAATGAAAGGGGGAGGGGAGCAAAAAATAATTAGATCAGCAAGAAAACAATTCTATTTTTTTACATGTTCTAGAATCTCATAAAGCAAGTTTAAAATGAACATTGACATTTATGTTATGGATGGAGAAAGATTGGGAATCAGGAGTTTTCGTAGAATATTTGGGTTTTCTTTTCAAAACGAACGATATCCGCGACTTTTTTAAAAACGGAAGATTTCATTATCTGTCAGGAAGACCGGAAGATACGTTAAAAAACCGGAAGTCTTCCGGGAAAACCGGAAAAGTTGGCAAGTATGTATATATATACACAGTATAACACCTTTAATCTGTAATCATCGGGACCTCAACAAATCCGAATTAAAGATCTTTGTTTCACAACTTGGATCTTGGATGCATTTAAGTTACTAAAATATAATATATGAATGTTTGTTTAAAAAAAATAAGATAAGCATCGATTATCGTATAATAAATTATCGATTCATTTTTTAGTCAAATAATATTAACAATTTTATGTATTTGAAATATTAAAAGTAAAACATCACAAAAAAAAAAAAAAAAGCTTCTTTTTGTGTGGTGGTGCCGTCTTACTTTACTTTGGAGAAATAACTTCTCTAATGAATATATTATGTAGTTTTATGATTTTTAATTATAACTATAAAGAATATAATAAAAGAATAAATAATGTAAATAGCGAAAATCAAATCAATATTATTAAACATTTTTAAATTATTTAAACAGATTATGACAAGTAAATTAATTTTATTATTAATATTATCATACAAATTAATGTGTAAAAGATTTAATGCTAAAAAAAAATTGTAAATGAATAATGCATATATATCCAAATATTCAAATCGAAATTTGTATAAAAAATAAGAAAATACAGAAAATTATTAAAATAAAATTAATTGATTAAAAAAAAAAATGTATTGAAATATTTTTCAAATGTAAATAAAAATTACTTTAGCATGTCTAAAAAAGACAACAGTTTCATTTTTAGTTAGTGAGAACAATCAAATTTTCTTATATCGTTCATTTTAATAGCCAAACTCACATGCACAAAAATGTAATTTAACAATTGTTTAAAATAAAAATTTTCTAAAACGGAATTTTTTTTGTGGTGCGATCTGCAGTCATCCATCAAAACAAAAATGGAGGATTTTATCTTTCAAAATCCGGATTATGGATATTTCCGAATTATAGAAGTTATACTGTATATATATATCGACCAACTGATTAACAATTCTTGAAAAATCCGACTTTACGAAACTCCTGCTCAGTGGCGCCTGCTTGTGGTCTTCTATTTTGTGATTTTTGTGCATGACAAAAGAAAATTAATAATTTTACGTGTATATATGTGTATAGGTTATATGCATTTGTTTTTCCAGAAATGCTGTAGAAATATTGCTAGAAGGTTGAAAAGTCAGAAAGAAAAGTATCTAAAGGCCTCTGAACATTTAAAATGTTAAAAAAGGCTACTTGGTGCCAAAATGTTTTTAAAAGGGCAGGAGGGTGCTAAAATGGATTGAAAATGGCAGCAGGGTGCTAAAATGTTTTTGAAAGGGCAGCAGGGTGGAGTACCCTGCCAAATTAGCCTAGAGTCAGCACTAATATCTTGTCTAAAACTTTTACATAAATTAAATTGAAATAAAAAATGTCAATATAAGTATAATGTTGTTAATTTTTTTTCACTCAATATCTGAATGTTTCTATTAATATGCATTTGATTAAAATATTTAGGCATGTAAAAATTTAATTTGGGCATGTATTCTCCAGACTAACATGCCCAATTAGGCATGTAAAAAATTTGAGATTTTTTAAGCCCTGGTTGATAGGTAAACTTGCAGAGATTGCTGTATTCAAAAAGGTATAAAATTGCATAAAAGCTAAAATATGAAACTGGCCTTAATAAAAATAATAAGCAAATTAGGATAAGGTAAATGATTCAAATTTAATGGTGGATAGCCTACAAGGTCTTTCAGTCTGCAACTATGATGATTGATTTGCCAAATTCATTTTCTTTATTTTTAAAAATGTTTTTCCCTTTTTTTAAACAAGTAAACCAGAGCAGGTTAAGAAAAAAAAATATATATATATATCCGTTTTCAGTATTGTCCTAGTTCAAAGTACTGACCAATACTGGTAGGTAATAAAATAAAATTTAAATAAAAATTATCATTCAATTATCTCTTTCAGTTTTTGGAACAGCTTCAATATAAGACACAGATTGCTACTGCAGATACATTGCTTGCGGAATTTTACGTTTGGGAATTTTTTATTTTTATTTATTTATTTATTTATTTTATGCTAAAAATTGGAAATTCTTGGGAAAATTTTTAAGAAGTCGGAAATTCTGATGAAAGTTGGAAAAATCTCTTCCCTGTTTCTATCACCCCTATTCTATTTTTAGCTCGATTGGACAGATTCGTCCAGTAGCTTTTTTTTTTGTGACACTGACCTTGATTTCTCATTGGCTAGAAATTTTTGCACCTGCTTCCTTTTGAAATTCTTTTATTATTTTACAGCCGGTCTGAGAGACCTCACATCCCTGAGTGCGTTACAATTTCGAGCAAAGGGAAGAAACATAGCTTGGAGATTGGGGCCGCAAAACATTATTCAGTCTTCTGATCCCCGTTATGCAGAAGGATTTTAGAAGAAATAAGAAGTGATTTTAGTGACGTTGAAGAGTGTTCGGAAGAATATAATCAAGAAAGTTTGCATTCTGCAGATTCTGAAATTCCTGAATCTGACAATGAGAATATAGAAACAGAGACAAACTTCTTCAACTAAACATTATTACGGAAAAAAACGATTCAAGTGGTCATCTCTTGAGCTGCAAAAGAATGTGCGAACTCCTGCACATAATATAATTTATCTTCCAGGACATCGCTCCTATGGAAACTCAGGAAGAAAAGCGACTCCGAAAGAGATATGAGATCTCCTTTTTACAAATGAAATGTTGGAGAGTATAATGAAATGGACAAATGTGAAAATAGGAAAAAGTAGAAATTTTTCTGATACCAGTAGAGCTAAAATTTCTAACACAACCATCATGGAATTGAGGGTGCTTTTAGGTTTTCTTATAAACACATCTATCTTGCAAACATAAGCATGAAGATATTAAATGTTTTTTTGTTACAGACGGAACTGGTCGAGATATATTCTGTCCAGTTATGTCATTCAAGAGATTTAAAGTCTTGATTCTAAATTTGCGATTTGATAATACCGATGACAGACAAATCTGCAAAATATTGCATCCTGCAGCCCTTATTTACGAATTATTAAATTCATTTATTGAAAATTCACATAAGGCTTACACTATTGGCCCCTGTGTTTCTGTAGACGAAATGCTCGTAGGTTTCAGTGGCAAATGCCGATTCAAAATGTATATGCCTCAAAAGCCTGCAAAATATGGGCTTAAAATCATGCATCTAACTGATGCTTGTAACAAGCTATATGTATATATAATGCTAACTTATACTGCGGAAAAGATTTCGATAATATTGGCATGGACGAAAGTCTGAAGTCATTCAGCAAACCCAAACAAGCTGTTTTACGGTTAAGTAAACCAATATTCAACACGAATAGGAATATTACAGCAGATAACTGGTTTTCTTCCATGGAACTTTTATTAGAACTGAAAATAAAAAGTTTGACTTATGTTGGAACTGTTGATAAAAAGAAAAGAGAGATTCCTAAAGAGTTCCTTCCAAATAAATCAAGAAAGGAAAACTCATCATGATATGGATTTACAAAAGATTTTAGACTGATTTCTTAAGTACCAAAAAAACGAAGAGCTGTTGTTCTTATGTCATCTACACATTATTCTAAAGAAATCGATTCTGAAACCCAAAAACCAGAAATAATTGCTTTTTATAACAGAACAAAAGGTGGGGTTGATCCATTGGAGGAAAAACGTTCTGTATATTCCTGCAGCAGCAGAACAACATGCTGGCCAATGGTGATTTACAACATGATGGCCAAATAAAATAAAATGAAAAGACAGTCAAAATATCAATTTTACAAAGCTATAATACTTTAATTTTCCCTTTCCTCATTCTTAAAAATTCCCTTTTCTGAACTAAGTTAACAAAGAGGAGATTATCTTATCAACACACCTTTTCACTCCAATTTTGACAGCTCAGATGGGGGAGAAAGACTTGAGATTCTCGGGCAGTCCACCGGTCTTTTGAATGTATGGGCGTTTCAGTAAAAAAAGAGTTAATAAAATCAGACTTTTCTTTGTACATTTGTCAGAATCAAAAAATTTTGCAATAGCTTCACGTTCCACACACTATGAAAGCCAAAAATGACTTCAGAAAATTTTGTCTGTGTGTGTGTGTGACATCATGTCTGTATGTCTGTAACGCTATTTTTGTCTGGGTATCACGTGAGAACGGCTAGACAGAATTGAATGGTGCTTGGCAGGAATTTAGATCTTTACCCCAACTTAAAATTATATTGATCAACATTTTGAAATTCCCCTCCATTCTCCCATGAGGGGGCAAAAGTCAAGGCAAAAAAAAAGCGAAAAACTTTCATGCCTGTGAAGGGCAAATTCGAGACACCCCTTTTAGCACTAAATTTGTCCTGAAGAATCCATGAGAGCTGCAATCATGAATTGTGGTGCTTGGATTGTTTTTATATGTATTCGACCCCTAAAGTAACAGGATTTATTGAAATTCCCCCTGGGGGGCAAGAAACAGAAAACATTTGTAAGTATAACTCGGCCCCAAATTACTTCACAGTGAACAGGGTTCATACTCATATATGGGGAAAAAATTCCTTGAGTTTTCTCCGAGTTCCTAGACAATTTTCAAGAAAATATTAGCGACATATTACAAGAAACGCTCCTCTAGATAGGACAAAATACAGCTACTTTCACTGTATGATGTCATATTACTGCAGAGCTGCCAACTTTGGTGGGGAAAAAAAACAGGAGATTTTACATAATTTCAAGGGAGAAAAAGGGAGATCTACGGTTTCATGGAGAAAACAAAACAAAATTATTTTATTCAATACATGATACTTTTTTAACTGAAAAGACCCAATATAACTTTTATTTGATAATTTACATTTTAAACTTATTGGGGAAAAACAAATAGTTTACAAGTTCATTAACAAAGTCTAAAAATAACTACATATGTAAAGAATTTTGAACCCCTATATCGCTTCAGTTGGTTCTAAAATCTAATAAAACAACTGGATCAATGTTTTTATGAACATTGATCCAGAGTTTTCCCCAGATAATTTAAGGAGGGTGCTGCACCTCGCCTGATCTTTGTTTAGAAGAAAAAAAAAGAAACACTTTGCCCCAATCTATTCCCCCCCCCCCCCATTACTGCATTTGTAGAAAATAACCTAAATGCTGTAAATATAAATAAAACTATTGTGTGTGAACAACAAATAAAAGTACAGAAAAGTTTAAAAACAGACTTTTTCTTTTTGTATGCATATTTATAACTAAATTTTTAAATTAAGTGTTTGGATTTTAAATATCAAATGTCAAATGTGTCCTTAAAAATTCAAATCGCCCTCAAGAATCTAAAAAGTGTTTCTTTTTTTTTTTTTTTTTTTTTTTTAACTAGCAGTACCCTACATTTTTTAAAACCAGGGGAAAAATGTTTGATTCTTTTGTTGTAGAATGAAAAAGCTAATTGGAGAAAGGGATTTTTTTTTTTTTTTTTTTTTTTTTTTTTTGGGGGGGGGGGGAGTCAAACGATAATTACATGAGTGTAAACTGTTAAACTTTCTACTTCTTTATAGGCTCTAGAATCTAATAAAGCAAGTTTAAAATTAATATTGACATTATGTTGTGGCTTGTAGATGGAGAAAGAATGAGAAACAAAAGAGCATTTGATCACTGATCACTAGTTGGACATAAGAAAATATGGGATGGGGGGGGGGGGGGTTTAAAAATAATTACGTAAGCGAGAAATATTGAAGGATTCTGTTTCTTTAGATATTCTAAAATCTCATAAAGCTAGTTTTAAATTAATATCGACATATATGTTGTGGATGCAGAAAGATTGTGAATTGGAAGGCCTTCGTAAATCTGAAAAGATGGCACCTATGAATTGTCAAAAATTAGCATTTTCAGTTCGATTTTTCGAAAATATTAGAAAAACGGGAGAAATACACATTAAAACGTAAAAATCAGCACTGTTACTGCCGGTCATGATAGAAAATCAGGTAGAAATCATTATTTACATGCGTATTTTCACAATACTTAATCATTTAAATTTTGATACGAAGCTAAACAAGAAAAACATAATCTGAGAGAAAAAAAAAAATTTGTTTTTCCAGGTTTTATAACTGATTTTCCCTGATTTTTAATGAAAATTTTTATTTTCCCTGACTTTTTTTTAACAAATTCCAAATTCCCTGAGTATTCCCTGTTTTCCAGGTTTTCCCTGAGGAGTATGAACCCTGAGTGAAGAAATTGCACATGAGGAGACTAGACTTGAGTATAAATAAAACACTGCATACGATTTTGAAATTCTTGATTCTTACAGAAGGGAGAGAAAAAATCTGTTTTCAGGGGGAAATTTCAGAAATTCCGGATTTTTGAGTAGAGCTCTACTAAAAATTGTACAAAGGTATTGAAAAGCCATGTGTTACGAAGGCACAAATTCGAGACTCCAATTTCAGTGCTAAATTTGTTTTGGGAAACCTATGGGATCTGCGGGATTTTGCAAAACTTACCCACTGGGTAAGGGGAAGTATGAAGCTGGTAAGTTGCTGTCGAAGGCAGTGGGTACCCGGACTCTTCACATTGTGAGTGGGAAAAACATCTACCGAACACAACATGAACTTTTAGGTTATTAATAATGATATGGGATTTTGACAACTCATTTAAATAGTCGTGGGTGATTGTGAATTCATGAAAAAATACTTGAAATGTTAGAGAGAAAAAATTTTCGTATGGGTAGAGAATATATAATTCATTACAGAGAACCCCATTATGAAAAGTATGAATTTTAATTAGGTTTAGCAGTCATATGAATTTGATATTTTAGTCTTACTTTATAAATTTAATTAAGAAAAATACTAAAAAAAATTGAAATTCTAGTACTGAAAATGAAAAAAATACCTGAACACAATCACCCCAGTGAAGCAGGCAAAGCCTGCTAGTTAAATTTATAAAACAGTAAAAATCAACACAAATTAAGACAGTTATTCAATTAAAAATAATTTATTACTTACAATACTCTGAAATGCACTTATGTTAGGAACATCATCATCAGTTGATTGAAATGAAAGATTAGGAAATAGCACCTAAAAAGAGCAAATAATTGTTCAAAGAAATAAAATAAATGTTGACTGTAATATAAAGCAAAATAAAAATTTCTACAATAGCAGATTAAAATAAATTCTCACAGAACTTTTCAGAAATAATATGATTCAGCATCAGTTATATTTTTCTATTCAATATTTTTAAAAACAAAATGAGATATGATTTACATATTCAAACTTCAAATACAAATTTAGCAAGTTGTCAAAATTAAAAGATTGTGTGTTAATCTTTGATTCAAATGACAAATTTTTCATTACATAAAAGGTGCTACACCATACTCAACAAATATATTTTCTTTAGATAAGGAAAAAAAAAAATTAACAAATCTTGAACACTACAGTAATAAACTATGTAGTTGATAACCTAAAGTGATGTCAGTTGTAGTAAAAAACGATAATGATGTTTAACATAACGATATGTCATTTTTGAAAAGAAAAGTTTGTTAAAATATTTTTGGAAATATATTAAATAAAGTAAACAGAAGTAAAAAATTTAAGACTAAAACTGTTAGTGTTACATCGCTGCTACCTTCAGCAGCAGTAATCAATTGAAATTGAACTGCAAAATCACACTGAAAGTCCTCACAACAAGATTTCAAACACAGGCCTCACAACAAGTTTTTACCTCAAATATATAGACTTTATAGACTAAAATTGGAAATTTATAGACTTAATAGACTAACATTAAATATATTGATAACTAAACTTAATAGACGAAATAACTGGATGACCGATTTCACATGGTCTCATTGTAAAGATCATTCGTTGTGTAGATACAGTGATTTGTTTAAATATAATTATATTTATTATTTGTTTGCCCAGGGCACAGTGCGAGTTACCACTGAAAGCTAATTTTTTCTGGAAATAAGGAAAGTTAAAATCGAATCATCATATGAAATCACTAACTATAATTTCCTATTAAAATCACTCAAGCAGTTTTCTAGAAGACAAGATTTCTACTATACATTATTCTAGGGTCGTGACAGCTAATTTTTAAGAAAAATAAGGTAAGTGAAACCGTTTTTCATCTATATAAAAGGTCTAAACATTTTATTTATTTTTTTCTTTAAATCATTCCATGATTTTCAAGAAAAAGTTTATGCCACATTTCTTCTAGGTGGTGTGCGGGTTACAAGTGAACTCTAAAATGGAGTTGAGGGTTATTTCAGTTTGAAATGTCATCTCAAAAACACACCAACTCTAAATATTTTTCAAAGTCATTTGAATTAAAAAAAAAAAAGTAAATGCTAAATGTTCTAAAGAGAATGTCAGATTTTTATGCTGACAATTTAATTGTAAGCTCAAATATTCCCTAAATCTGGATTTTTATCAAAATCCTTCAAACAGTTTCTAAGAAAAATACCTCTCAGTCATATTTTGCCTTATGCAAAATGAAAGGTTAAGAGTCAACACTACGAAGATAAGGAAAAATAAAACGGATGTCTCATTTCAAAAAACCCTTAAAGCTAGTTTTTATCAAAACCATTAGAGCGATTTCCTAGAACCTTTATGTTGTAATTTTGCAGCTGGTGGAGTGAAGGCTAACTGTTGTATACGTTAATTTTCCTGAAGATGAAGAAAATTCAGTTTAAATTGTCACATTAAATAAAACCCCTAAACCTTAAATAATTATCAAAATCATTCAAGCAATTTCTAAGAAAACCAAATTTCAGTCATATTTTGCTATGGTGAAGTGAAGTAGTTAACACAGCAATGAACGCTAACTTTCTTCGAGACAAGAATATGTCAGATAAGTTTCTCATTAAAAAAAAAAAAACTTATTCCAATATTTTTATTAAAACTGTTTGTTTCTGAGAAAACCAAGTTTCTGCCATATTTTGCAATGGACAGAAAGAAATTAACACTGAAAGCTGATTTTCTTGATGATGAGGTAAAGTCAGATAGATTCGGCATCTCAAAAAACACTTAAACCTAAGTTTTTATTAAAATCGTCATATTCATTTCCTAGTAAACCTAAATTCTGTCATAATTTTCAACCGGCAGCTGATGGGTTAGTAATAAGTGCAAATTTCCCTAAAGATGAAGATATGTCCAATCAATTTAGTTCTCTAAAAACACATAACCCTTAACTTTCATTAAAATCGTTATATCCATTTCCAAGTAAACCCAATTTCTGCTGTTGTTGCATCTGGCTGATAAAGAGTTAACAGTGAATGTGAATTTTCTTGAAGATAAGGATAAGCCCAATCATTTTTTTATCTAAAAATCCCCTAATCACAAACTTTCATCAAAATCGTTAGAGCCATTCCTAAGATATATATATATATATATATCTATATATATGTACCGTAAAATCTCGATTATAAGCCCCCTTTCCACTTTTAGGCAATTTTGGATTTTTGATGTAATCCTAAAAATAAGCCCTTTACTCTATTTTTCATTTTGAGTAAAAAGTAATTTCCAAAATCTTATGTATATTTAATGATTTTAAATAAATTTATTCTTTAAAATAATTTTTTTACAGAAAAAATTACCAACTCCCTTCTTCTTCTGTTTTAACAAAACAACAATGAGGTGGGAATGAGAACCATGAGATAACTATAGAACTATATTAAAATATTAAACATATTTTCCGATAGATGGCAGCACCAATCTTAATTCAAGAAAATGCTCTTATAGGCTTTCTCAATATTCATTAAATAATTGAATGTATAAGCCTAGTGGCAGAAAGTTTTGAAGCTGTCTGTGACAGGCTTTTAAAATTTCATAATCTGTCTGCAAAATTTGCGTGTAATCAGGGGTGAAAATGGCTTACACTCAAAAAGCCTGAAAGCTGATGGGGAGGGAGGGCTTAACATCAGTGGTAATCTTGTGCAACAATACACGAATACAATTTTACTACAAAACAATATAGTATAAACAATTATATTCATGTTGTTCAATTAAATATTTTATAGCAATGGTTTGACACAACACAACATAAATAATTATAAATAATAAAAGTATTAGTTTTAGTTTTGATACAGAAATTTTTATAAGTGAATTGTTATCCGAAAGTTGCAGACAAAAACTGTCCGTAAGCCATTTTTCTGTGTCCGCAACTATGTCGCTGTGTCACAGTGTTTCTGCCACTGGGTGTATAAGTAAACTTTTCTTTAGCTTAAACTTTCATATACTAAAGAATTAGTAGGGTTCTTTTATGTACTAATTTAATAAAGGTTACATTTTTTAAAAATTGTTAGCTTTTCTTTTAATTTAATTATTTCAAATAAAAAGATTGATGTCATATTTTTGTAAAATGTTATATTTAACAACAATATATGAAATGAGTTTTATGCATTTCACATCTACCTAAATATATACTCTTATTAATTTATAAGCTCTAAATTAATTAATGCTTGATAACCTTCAACCTTGCCCCTACCAAAATCAGTCTAATTTTTTTATTCATCTTTCATATTAACCATATGAAAAAATTAATTAAAATTAATAATAAAATAATTTTGAATTAATAATTTAAGATTTATTTCTGTAAGTTACATTAAATTCTGGATTAGATAATAAATATTAGTTTCATTCTCTGGTTATAGATGGCACCACCACAACTTTTTTTTAAAGAATTTTCTGATAATCTTGATTATAAGCCCCTCCCTACTTTTTACTGGTTTTGCATTTAAAAAACAGGGGGCTTATAATCGGGATTTTACGGTATATATATCAGTTTAAAAAAAACCTTAACGGCTTAAACGTTTGTGACGCCACTACTTTATGGCTATAAAAATTTGAAATATGAGTCTTAAAAATAATGATATCAATTTTTAAGTGACGCTTTGCAATTAGTTAAAATATACACAGATTTTCTTATTTGATCATTTACTTTTATCTTTTATTTATATTTATAATGCAAACGTTATATTTTTAACTTCAAGATCAGACAGATATATAAAATACATTCACTGATGCTTTTCATTCGCATTTCAAATTCAAAATAACAGTTTTAAAAGGAATTATATAAAAATTCCAGTGGCGCCTCAGTGTTATTTTAAAAGATATGTTTTTAGATTCCATTAAAATTAATTTTCTTTCGTCTAATAAAGTATATTTACACATTTAAACAGTGCTTTTAATTTTCAAATATACTGTCAAATAATTATACTTTCACTGAGTTTGCATTATAAAGTAAAAAAATTATTTATTTCAATAAATTGATTTATCTTTTGCATCACGCTATCCAAAACATAGTATCCAACTAAGTGAAAATTTTCTCAAAGAGGTAGTGTGACGTAAAGAAAACATTTACACAAATTTTACTTGCAGTTTTGCAAGCCCAGTGATTGACTCGTTTAACATAAGAGAAGGATATACATTTAGCAATATATTCATTACTAGTTACCAAAATAATACCAATAACATTTTGATTGATAATATTGATGGAAATTATAAGTGAACTCATATAAAGAGGGGAGATATAAAAATGACACCTGAAAATTTTATATGCCTATTTCCTTCAATTTTATATGCGTATCTGCTGGAAAAATATTTTTTAATAACGAAGTTCTTAAAAATATTTTTGAAAATATAGACTTTTAAAGACTCAATGTTAAATATATAGACTTTTATAGACTTTATAGACTAGTTGTGAGCCCTGCGAAATAATTTTATGTAATTCTTTTTAGTTTTCATTTATAAAGTGATTATATATATAATTGCAATTTAATTTGTCTTGAAAATTCATTGATCTGTAATGATCAGCAAATTGAGCAAAGACTGCCAGTCTCAAATAAAATACATCACCAAATTTGTTGTTAAACAAATTTTTTTAATTGTAAATTAGGAATAATAATAAACAGTAGTTGTGTTCACAAAAACTAAACTCAACTGGCACATCACAGATAAAACTTTTCATTAAAGATCAAAACAGAGTAAATTAATACAGTGATTTTTTCTCATGAATAGGTCTAGAGTTTTAAATATAGATGGTAATTTTCCTACGAAAGTGGGAGCGAGAATCCCCCCCCCCCTTCCAACACACACACACAATAGCAAAAAGGAGGAAAAAATACAAAACTTACCCATAAGACTAAACAACCAAAGCTATACATATCTGCAGATTTAAATAGATCTTCTTTAGGAGCTTGAAAATTTATGCCATTTAAGCATATTTTATCTTTAAGAAGTTTCTAAAAATAAAGAAATCACAATAAAACATTCTATTAATAAATTTCTAAAAAATAAGTATGTAATTAAATTGTAACTAAAATCCATTTAAATAATAATAAAATCATTTTAAATTAACTTAAAGATAAATATTATAACAATATATGAAACATGACATCAAAACCCAATGTAAATTACAATGTGGAATGATTTAATGGAAACTAACATATACCGAGTGATTCAAAATAGATGTTACATTGATTATCTCATAAACTAAGGAAGATAGAAACATACTTCCAATTACAAAATTAGTGCAAAATAAGAGCAGATTTCAAATTCAAACATAGAAATTTTTTGGACAAGGGGCTGTATACATACTGAAATACAAAATTTAATTTTTATACGGTCCTTCCTATCATATGACTTATATTTAGAAAAATATTCTCCTCGCTCTAAGAAAAGAAAGAAAGAAAGAAAGAAGATGGCCTATCATCTTAAAAAAAAAAAAAAAAAAAAAAAAAAAATTAAATAAAAATAAATAAAATTATTAACATATTTTACATGACAAACTACAACGAAATTATCTGAAAAAGCAAACAAAATTTAATAAAAATAATAATAATAATAATCAATTGAGGTAGTGAATCAACAAATGCTTTGCAAGCTTCGCTGGTCACTATATTTAAAGGGGACTAATGTGCAAGTTGTACCTGACGGGACTAAAGTGAAAGTTGTACCTCAAGGGACTAATGTGAAAGTTGTACCTCACGGGACTAATGTGCAAGTTGCACCGAACGAACAAACTATTTCTTTCAACGAAAATGCCTACTAACCCTGGACGATAAGTCTAATATATCGTATCATATTATATATCGTATTTATCGTAATATAACTCAATACTTATTTCGCTTCCTTCTTCGACTCGTTTTAATACGCATTTTTTATATGCATGAGCAGCCCCCGAAAAACAAAAACATTAAATTCATTTTTTTACTTATTTTTATTTCATATTATTTCACACGCACTTTTTATTTCCTAATTCAAAATTATTAAAAAAAACTTTTTCGATATCGCTTGTAACGATACTGATTATTATTAATTTTCTTTTCTTTTTCTTTCAATAATAATAATAATAATAATAAAGAGATTTTGATGAAATTCTGGCAAAAGCAGAATTTAGTTTAGGACGGAGGACTATTAGTTTTTTTTTTTTTTTTTTCTTCTTTTTTCAAATTATAATATCGCTTTCAAATTATTCAATTATATTTCTGATAAATTTTAGATTTTGATAAATGTCCAACTATCGAAATCGACAACGCAAAAATCCCAGATTTAGACTAATAGGCCCTCAGTCCTAAAAAAAAATGTTTCTTTGTAAGTCAAAAATCTTGCTGAGTTATTGCAATTTGAAAATGATAACTTATGCACATTTATTTTCAATTTTGGCATTTTTTATTTTTTGACTTTAGGAAGTTATCTATGAGATGAGAAAATTTAAAAAAATAACCTTCATTTTAAAATAGCAACTAAAATCATTCAAACACATAAAATCAACAGGTTTAAGAACTTAATGCAAATTTATATTATTCCATATTGTTAAAAAAATTACTAGTTAAATTTCTTAGGGGTCACCTACAAATTAAAACATGTTAAGACAGGAGGAAAATTAAAAGACTAGGAAAACAGTGTGAAATTTTCGCACTTTATTTCTTTTGGAAAATTTTAATGACTTCGGCTTTTTAACAATTTCATTCCAACAAGGTTGAAAAGTTTTAATGACATAGGTTTGTCTGTCCATCCGTTTTTCTGTCTGTCCGTGCTCTAACTCCTGTGAATATTCATGGAATTTCCTGAAACTGATATATCTTATTTGAGTTGACTATTGGATGTTCCTTATTAAAAATGGAGTGAATACCTATGCTACTTTGTATACAGGAACACCCGAAAGTATTCCAAAGCACTGCATTCTATGAAAGGTATTTCTATAAACCAAATTTTAATTACTTTGCATAAATCTTAATGAAATTGAAATATGTTATTCATATGCACAAAATAATGCTTGCTATACTGTGTACAGTAGGATTAGCATTAGTTTTACTGGGCACACAAAAATATTCAGTTAAGTAAAGGGATACATTAGACATTTGCTGGAATTGCATTTTCGTTTACAATAAACATTTTCTAACAATTTTTAACTGTGAATATGATTTCAATTTGCATACTTTTTTGTCTGACTGTCTATCTGTCCGTCTTCCCGCCTCCAGTGTCTGTAAATATTTTCAGAAAAAAAAAAAAAAAATGATATATGTTATTTAGGTTTACTATGGTTTACCCTATTTAAAATGGCATTAATAGGTCCTCTACATTTGGTTTATGTTCAGGAACGCACAAAAAATGCCAATGCATTGCATTTTGGGATAGGCATTCTTATAAATTACATTTAAATAACTTTCTACTGTAAAAATCAAAGAAATTCATATTTATTGTTAATATTGTAAAATAATTTTTTGCCTAGAATATGATATGGTATTGATGTATAATTCTATGCCAGGAGGGTTACTGTCCTGTTTAATTATAGTGCCTAAATTTATTATTACAATAACAATTAAGTCTGTTGATAATTTAGCTGAAACTTACAAATCTTGATCAACTTTTCAAGTGGCAACTATAGATATGGAATCCGAAGTACCAAATTTAAATTTCCTACAGTTATTTGTTGTTAAATTATGTTGAAAATTCATATATATATATATATATATATATATATACAGATCAACCACTAAAAATTGGATTTTCGTATTCAGGAGGCCTCAAAACGTGTTATTATACAGAAAAAAATCAATCTCCAAAAACTACTTTGTTTACAGTATCGGTATGAGAAATTAATTTTGCATTCTGTGTCAGCAGTGTTCTTCGACATAAAAAAAAATGCAGCAAAGTACTTATGTCAATCGCATTTAATAAAAAAAAATGTTTACCTTGATTTTGGGTAGCCCTGTGTATTGTCTATAAACTATATACACATGACTTTTTTGTGTACGTACATTTAGTGTTATACAGGGTTGGCAAACTGGGCCCAGCCCAGAAAAACCCGCACAAAAACCCACTGGGTTTTTGCAAATAAGTGGGTTTTTGTTAAAAATTATTTATAATTTACAAATCCTATCTATAAAGTATAACACCTTACCTTTAAAGAAAAAACTCTTATTTTTATTTTCTAGAAAATAGTATTAAATATAAAAAGTAACTACAGTTATAAATATAATAAAAGCAAGTTTATCTTCTATAATTGGTTCAATTTTCCTTTTCCTGTAAAACTGAACAATATTTTTGTTTAACAGTGGATATAAATATTGTCCAGAATCAATATTTAACTAATTAAATTGTTTAGTTTAAAAACTTTATAATAATTTTATTTTAATTTTAGTAGCATAGCAACATAACTATAAATCTGATAAAATAAAATTTTCTTCTATAACCGCTTCAACTATTAAAAAACTTAAAAAAAAAAAAAAAAAAAGATAAAGCAGTACAACTTATTTTTATAATTAAAAGTAGTTGGCATAAGTGGACTCTGCTCAGTTCCCCATCATATATATGTTCACATAAATTTCTAGTACAGGGCATTTTCTTAACATGATTATCATGTTAAGAGAAATGAATCTGACCAAACACTTGACACAGTGACAGAATGAAATCCCCACCTAATAAGCTGTCCACTGTTCATTTTGATATATTTATTTTATTCTAATTTATTAATTTATTTTATTAGGATCAATTTCATAGTTTCGTTTTCATGCTATTTCCAATGCAACAATCCTCAAAATGCATATTTATACGGGATATCGCCCCATTTAGCTATGTTGATACAATCTTAAATTACGAGTAACTTGCGATATTTTCCTATGAGAATATTTGTAGTCAATTATGTTCAAACAAGTATCATAAATGTTATTTTGAAGTTGACTGATATATTTATGATCCTCAAAATGGACATTTATGCTCAATTTTGCCCTATTCTGCCGTTTTAAGTAAATCGTAAATTCCAAATAATTTACGAATTTTTTAAATTGGAAAATTTATACTCTATGATATTCATGCTAGTACCCTAAATAATATTTCAAAAGTGGTCTGACATCTTTATGATGAAAATATCCCTCAAAATTAACATTTATGTGAAATTTTGCCCTATACTGCCATGCTAAAAAATTCGTAAATTTCCAATAACTTGCAAAATTTTCAAAGTAGCATGTTTCTAGTTACTGATGTTCATTCCAACATTAAAACTCATATTTTAAAACTGGTCTCACATTTTTTCGGTAAAAATTTTCCACTTAATGCACGTTTAAGTAAAATTTTGCCCTATTCTCCCATGTTAAGAAAAGCATAAATTTTTAATAACTTACGAAGTTTTTTAATTCAAATGTTGCAAATGAATAGGGTTCTTGCCAGTGTCGAAAGTAATATTTTAAAACTGATCTGACTTTTCTGTGACAATTTGTTCTTGAGATATCGTGTACACAGACTAATGGACTAACAAACTAACACACACCATACAAATTTTGTCATTTTTCGGATTCCTCACACGTGAAAGTGTGTAAAAAAAGTAAAAAAACCGAGGGTGAGAATTTTCACGATTACCTAAGTTCTCCATCTATAGAATGATGGGGAACTAAAAAATTTAAATGATATGTATTGTAGTACTTAAGAATTTAAATTCTTTTATTTTATCAGTTACTGTCATTAAGAATACTTATTTTGAATAAGCATACATTAAAATAAAATATAGCTTAATCTTACTAATTAACACTATTTTAATATTAGAAACAAACCAGTTTTTATTTCTAAGATAAATATTAGATTAATTATTAATTAGTAGTTTAATATAATTAGGTGTATTACAACTAATATGCTAAATAACATATATCAAACATTGCAATGCAAATGCATTCAAACAAAAACCCACAAAAGCCCAGAAAAACCCACAAATGCCCAGAAAACCCCGCAAAAACCCAGAAAAACCCAAGTGGGTTGGGTTTTTCTAGAAAAACCCGGGTTTTTGCCAACCCTGGTGTTATATGTAAAACACATAACATAAAATGAAATACACTTCCAAATTCCCAAGTATAGCTCCAATATATCCAAATACTCTGAGTAACCCTGTAATAAATGATGAATGATTGCTACACCACATCTACACAAAACATGCTTTTATGCATATAAAAATCATTTATTTTCATTCTGTTTAAGGCAGCCTATAGATATCACACTGTACATATGAGGAATTTCGCTCACAGATGTGAGGTATTTGAATTCTCTTAGATTACCCTGTACACAACCCTTTGTCTGATCGCAACAAATAGCTTAGTGCAGCATCGCTATATGATACGGATTTAGAATATTGAATTTGGACATCCTGCTACTATTTGTTCTTGAGATATGCTAATAACACACACACAGAGAGAGAGAGACCAACAGCTAAAAATATGATTTTTGAATTCAGAGGATCTGAAAACGTGCAAATATAACAAAAGCTAATTTTCGGTAATTTGACTCAAAAACAATAATTTCTCTATACCGTGTATATGAATAAGAGAATGTATAAAGGAAAAGAAAGAAAAATGAATTTGAAAATTCCTTTTTAGTACATAAATTATTCATAAATTTTATTTGTTAAATTTATCAATGAGTACCTCGTGTGTATTCACTAGGGGAAAGAGAGACATTACAAGCTAAAATAGTCGTCTTTTCCTGAATGAAATAGAATCCCTCCCCCACCCAAACGCTGACCAATCTATACCTTATTACAAAGATATAGTAATTACAATTTCTCACTTTTGATACAACCCTTTAAGGCTTGGCGAAAAATGCTAGCATTTTCAAATTGCAATAATTCAGCTAGATTTTGACTTAGAGAGAAACCTTTTTTTTTTCTCTTTTCCTTCTCAGAGCGAGGAGAATATTTTTCTAAATATAAGTCATATATATGATAGGACGGGCCATATAAAAATTAAATTTCGTATTTAATATGTATACAGCCCCTTGTACAAAAAAATGCCATATCTGAAATCTACTCTTAATTTGCACCAATTTTGTAATTGGAAGTGTGTTTCTATCTTTCTTAGTTAACGAGATAATCACTGTAACATCTATTTTGAATCACCCGGTATATATTTTATTCCATTAAGTATATATACTAAGTCTTCCCTTAAAAGGAAGATTCAGCAAAGTTCCGACTGAGCAAATATGCTGAGAACACAAATTTACAAATAACTTTTGACAAGTATAGAAAATGAAATGCTATCTTTTCTTAACTAATTAAAAGTACAAATTCAAACAGGTTAAAACAAGGATGCTAGAATTACTTGCTATGCAAATTCTGTTATATATGTCTTTACAATGAATGTATTAGTTTCCTCTTACAAGAAAATTGTTGGATGTCTGATTTGTTAAATCAATTTTCGGTTTCTGACTACATTATCCCCAAAGAGAGTATATAATATGCAAAATAGTTGGTTGCAAAACAGAAGTTGTGTGGTAGTTTTGTTACACACTAAAATTTTTAAAAGCTGTTTGAAATTTTTTCTCAGAAATGAGAGAGTTTCACTGTCTCACTTATAAAACCTCCTTTAAAAATTTGAGAAATCCCACAAATATCTGAGTTTTCCTTCTAAAAAGGGTTTAATATACAAAATGCTTCCAAAATTACTATACTAACAAACTTTGGAAACTTAGTCATCAATGTGGATTATAATGAAAATGTTAAAACAAAATTTAATTTAAAATATCATATACTGCACGATTGCAACTATATTAAGGTTTCAGGGTGGTTAACATTACAGTTTTTTCAAATTCCCTGACTTTTCCAAGACTATTGTTCACTATTTTCCCTGACTTTCGCTGTTTATTCCCACAAAATTTGTTAAAATTCCCTGACTTTTCCATGATTTCTTGACTTTCCCTGACCAGTAGCCACCCTGGTTTTCCAAAAAAGGAATAAAAATAACAAATGGACAAAAAAAAAAAAAAAAAAAAAAAAAAAATTCTTGAGTGGTATATAACACGGGGAATTTTTTTTGCTTAATTTATTTTTTAGTCTACTTTTATTAAATTTATGAAAATAAGACATATACAGTTGAACTCTGTTATAATGTCCATTCCATATTGCTGACCTAGTTTAGCAATTGCAAAATACAATATAGTTATACTTTTGTGACTGAAATTCTTTACTATAATTTAAATATTTTTTTATTTTTCTAAGTTCAGAATTTGTACATAATTAGTATATTATTGCATAAAAATATATTTTCATAAGTATTTATATATATATATATATAGGTTTATATAGTTTATTTGCATAGATAATTTATATAAATAGTTAAATTTGCATGATTTTTCACAACAAATTTTGTTAACATAGTAAGGTAACATATGTTAATTTGTAAAGTTTGATAAGTATAAATATCTGTAGTAATGCTGTGAATAGGTATGTGCACTGGGTATACAGTATACAAGTATTATTAGTTTACTAGCAAAGCCCCGGTTCGGGAATGAACCGAATTCCAAATGCGGGAAAATTTTCAAAATAAAATATACATTAAATCAAAATTACATATGATAAACATGTGCATTGTATTGTTAAATATTCTATACTTTTAGAAAGTAATAATTTCAAGTTCACTTGTTCTTTTCAAAACAATGAAAAAATAAATAAAATGTACTTTTATTTTTGACATCAAAACCGACATGCTACAAGTTGTGTTTAAGTTTATGAATTATTGAGCAAAACAAATATTTTTTACATTCATCAGCAAGTTGATAGTACAACAAAAGACACTATGACAGACAGAGAGAGAGAGATTTAAATTTATAATAGCAATCTCTTTTGGTTGGGGGTTAATAAAAAATATAATTTGACTTGAAAATGATAATAATAGTAAATTAAAACAGGAATAAACTACTACGTCAGAAACGCCAAAGAAAAATTATTGAGGTGCATACAGCTGTTTCGGTAGCCTAAAGCGTACCGTCTTCAGTGCAAAAAGAATGTTTTAAATGAGGTTCATTTCTTTAATATAATTATACTCTTGAGACATCATATATTATTATTTTTTGGATATAGATGCAATCCTTTTGAATTAGGTAGTGGGAAAATTCAGGAAACAAAAATGATGCATATTTGCACTGTAATTTTTCTTTAAAAAAGTAGACGGACACATCTTGTATCTCTAAAATAAAACGTTTTTAGTAAGGAGTTCGTCTCCCATTTGCTTTAATAAGTTCGTATACTCTGTTAGGCATTGAATTCTTTTTGCACTGAAGACGGTACGCTTTAGGCTACCGAAACAGCTGTATGCACCTCAATAATTTTTCTTTGGCGTTTCTGACGAAGTAGTTTATTCCTGTTTTAATATTCCAACGCCAAGTCTCCTGCTATTATAATAGTAAATTATTCAGCCATATTATTCCAATTGCTCTATAAAACATCAATATGCATTAATGAACTATTAAGAATTCTACATAAAACAATATTACCTTTTCAAAATTAAAATCAATCAATACTTTTCCTTCCTCATGTAATATTGACATAGGATGAATGGCACCATGTATAATGCCTCTAGAATGAATATTGCACAGTCCTTCAAGAACTTGTTGCAGCACTTTCAAAGCTATCTTATAGTCAACAGGAACAGGCAATGGCTTATCATACAATGTTTCCCACGTACTCAGCGACACAGCATAAATAATATTCCTAGTCTAAAGGTCAGAATAAAATTATGAATAAATATTAATCAAGGTATTGTTAAAATATATGACAAACTAATACAGATTTAAATTTTATATATGTATATGTCACAGATATTACTCAGTGACACATATTATCCATAATGAAGGGAGGCTTTTCACTCAGTAACAAGTCCAGTGGTTCTAGGCAGTCATTTATTTGAAATTCTTGGACATCTTACAGGTTATTTCAAGACCTCAGGACTAAGCAGGCTGTAACATACATCCTCATAAGCCGAGTACGAAGGCTACAACATTTTGCCAATTATACAAAAGAAAATCTAATCAGGACACCTTAAAATGTGTAAATCGAGTGAAATCTTGAATTCCACTTTCGATAATAAAAAAGACTTTAAAATATCTTTCGAATGATGTATTAAAAATAATTTTATCATAATTAGAATTTGAAATAGGCGTATTAGAATAAAGTTTAATTTGCAATTAAAATGTAAATTTTTTGTTTATTCTCCGAAATCGATGAAATTTGAACTGCAACTTCGTCTTGTGATGAAAACTCTGTATAGTAAGTTTTGTGTGCGACAAAGGAAAATTGAAGAATTTTGAAATTTGCCATTTTTAATCACAATCAAAAAATATGTGACCTCAATCAGTAAAGCAGAAAGTAAAAACATTTCTTCTTTCACCCTGCTTTCGAAATATCCTTTGCCAAGTTAAAACAGAGTTGCCATAATAACCCCAATACATGAAGTCAAACGATACAAATCGATCAAGAACCTGGTATGCAATGGCGTTATGCATAAAATTAAAAAATTTATAACTGATTCAGTTTTTGAAATAATGTCTCAATCTTTTGAGATCTGATTGTCTAATGTCTCCAAGTGAATTTAAATCCATAGCTGTTAATTAACAGTTATTTTAACATGTCTTTTGTGAGGATGATGAACACTGGTGCAGATTTTAAGGGTGACGAGCACTGGTGTCTTTACCTTATATATATATATATATATATATATATATATATATATATATATATATATATGAGAGAGAAAGGAAATATTTATTTTTCAAAGTTTTACAATTATTTTTTCCAAATTTTTAATGAAAAATTTTATTTTCCTCTTTTATTTATTTATTTTTTTTAACCAAAATCCAAATTTCCTGAGCATTCCAGGTTTTTCCTGATGCGTATACAGGGTTGCCAACTTTTCAAGAATAGTTTGAGGAGTATTCAGAAATTTTGAGGAGCATTTCGCCTACTTTCAGGAGCAATTTTTAAAATTTAAAAAATACATAAAAAAAAATAAAGAAATAAACTACTAGCGAAAATAAATTTACAATAATGATATGAAATTAAGAAATACTTATTGATAATCAAATATATTCAGCAAAACAGTCAATAATAAGTAGGGATGAAACGGATATCCGGTAACTATCCGGTATCCGGCCTATCCGGCTGGGTTTTAAATATCCGACGGGGTACCGGATATCAGCACTCCGGATACGGATATCCGGCAATTTCAAGACGGATATCCGAAGCAGAAAATTCAGGCTTAAACTGCCGTCAAATGAAAATTTTGCGACAATTATTTTATTTTTTTAAATCCGTTGTAGCATAAAGTTTTTTTTGTTTTTTTTTTTAAGAAGAAAGAAAAAAAAAAAGTAAGCCTTTGTGAAATTTGAAATTAGCCTCTTTAGCAAACAAATTTAGACAAAAGTAGCTTCAGGTCTAAGAAATATAGAATCCCTATTTAATTTCATACTGAGTTAGCTAGGTTTTTCCAGAGTGATCTATATCATTCCCCCTAATCTTCCCCATAACAATAAAAAGAGCTGTTCCTAAACAAATGATATTCAATCTGTGCAGTGCATATACCTCTGCTTTTATGACTTTTTTTTAACATGTTAGATTGTTTAGTAATATTGTTAGTATTGGAAATAAAAGTTTTTAGATTGTATCGAAATTGAGTCAAATAATGTGCATTTATTGACTAGCACCTGCTTGTTTATTTACAATCCACTTTTTCATAAATAAGAAAGTTCTTTTTGTGACAGTATATTTTATAGTAGCAGAGCATCTACATTGCCTGCACCATCTACCTATTTGATTTGTATTTAAAATATATATATGTATATATATATATATATTTACGCTTTTAATAGAATATCTTGCTAAAGCACCTGAATTAAGAATTCTCATTACATTGCATAGATATATTCCCCAAAATTAAAATTACTTCAAATAAAAGTACATATTTAAATTTTCAGAAAGTCTGTACTTTGACTTTCAGATTGTTAAAAGCTAAGAAAAAAATGTTTTTTAAATAAATAATATAAACTTTTCTTTCTTATCTGTACAGAATATAAAAATATAAGTAAAATTTACACAAAGAAAAAACATAAATTCATTTTGAATTATTATTTTCTTCTATGTTAAATAGAAGGAAGTATTAGATTCGTAAAAATTTTCAACTTCCAGTTTTCAGTGGATTTGTGCATTTTGGGGGAACCAGAACACAATTTGACCATTTTTAGAAAATGTCTGTGTAACAAAAATTTCGTGTAGCAGCTCTAGCTCGAGTTAATGCACAGAATTTCATATAAATTTATATATAGTTACACCTTAACCAAAAAAAAAAGTCCATGAACTTTTGGTTCAAATCACTCAACAGGTGGTGCTGCTATACTGTGATTTCTCCTATTTAAAGGAAGACTATTTCTCAGCTTCTACTGTATATAATTTAAAAAAAAAAAATACATCACCACCGGGCTATTATGAAACACATTTATTTAATTTCTGTGCATATCAGCCAATAGGTGGTGCTGCTATGCTGCAGTTTTCCCATGATTGGGAAAGTTATATCTCAGATTCATTTGTGTATAATTGCACAAAATTGGGTGTATACCGGTCAATAGGTGGCTATACTATGCTGCAATTTACTCTGTGAATAGGAAGGCTAAATTTAAACATTTATAATATTTAACTGCACTTAACTTGATATGCAAGATAAATAATATGAGAGCGAAAACTGGCTTAATTTTGGAGTATATCGACCAACAGGTGGCACAGCTGTTCTTCACCTTCTGTTATTCTCCACAGGGCTACATCTCAACATTTTTTGATTAAAATCGCACTTAACTCTATATCTAAAATCTTTATTGTGAGAAGCTATGATTAAGTTTCTTCTGTGCACGTTAAACAGCATGTAACATTGTTATATAGAGTGATATAGAAGAAAGTTTTTTGATGGCCATAACATGCTAGTTTAAAGCTTTTAGTTTTTTTTTTTGCTTCTTTCTTTTATGTTTTCTTAAAAATGTCTCAAAAGAAAGTATTGAATTCATAAAAATTTTCAACTTCTGGTTTTCGATGGATTTGCACATTTTAAGAGGTCCAGAACCTGGTTTGATCAATTAAAAAAAGTATCTGTTTGTGTATATGTGACAAAAATTCTGCCCAACTGTACCTCTGAAATTACTGCATATAATTACATATGAATTTATATGTAGTTGAACCATGACATAAATCAGTGCCTATCAACTTTTGGTGCATATGGCTCAACAGGTGATGCTACCATGCAACTTAAAGAAAGGCTATATCTTCGGAACTACTGCACAGAATTTTATAGAAAGATATATGTACATGCACCTTGGCATATAATGTGCCTAACGAATTTTGGTGCCAATCATTCAGCAGGTGGTGCTGTTATAATCACTTTTTGCAATTTCAGGGAAGGCCATATCTTAAATTCTATTGCATATAATTGCATGAAACTTTATGTTAGAAGGGCATTATGAGAAATTATGCTGATTCAATCTGGGCGCATGTTGGCCAATAGGTAATGCTGCTATACGGAAATTTCCCCCAAAAACGAGAAGGCTATATCTCAGATTCTATTGTGTATAATTGCACAAAACTTGGTATGTAAGTGAGACAGACATTCACTATTGTGATTTATTTTGGGTGTATATCGGTCAACAGGTGGCAATACTGCGCTGCAATTTACTTCATAAATGGGCTAAGTCTCAACTTCTATGACATAAGTGCATAAAACTTGATATGTAAGACAACCATTATGAAAATGAATGTCAACCTTATTTAGGTATATATCAGCCGATAGGTGGAGCTGCTATTATGATTTTTCACAAGCCTATCTCTCAGAATCTGTTTATTAAAATTGCACCGAACTCCATATGCAAAATATTTATTGTGAGAAGCTATGGTTAAACTTTTGTACAACGTAAACAGTAAGTGGCACTGTTATATAGAATGATATAACAGAAAGTTTTGTGATTGCCACAACATATTAGTTTTCCTATGAAAATAACCCTTCAACTATGATTATATTAGTAAAATATTTTATTTCACTTTATTACTAGTAATGTAAAAAATGTGTAAATAATAAGTTTTAGTCTTGTAATTCTGAACAAAACCTATCTTTTTGTGACACTACTTTTCATGACAAGCTGCAAGTATAGGAATGAGTATGTTAGGCTTAAAGTTGTAATCTTCATGGTGATATTGCACAAATAAATAATATTAAATATCTTTGAGTAAATTATATTTAAAATGTTTTTAAAAGAATAGTATATGAAATCTGTTTATATTTTGTTTAAAGAAAAAAAGAAAAGAAATATACAAAAAACAAAACTAATGCCGGATATCCGACGGATATCCGGTCCGGATATCCGTATCCGGCAGGCACAAGAGCTCCGGATATCCGATATCCGGTATCCGGCAAAATCACTATCCGTTTCATCCCTAATAATAAGTCTGAATATAATAAGTGAATATGAATAAGTCTGAATATAAGCTTAAAACCCAAAAATAATTTGGTTTTTGCCTGATGCCATATTTCCCATACATAAATGTGGACAATATATGAAAGTAGATTATTCAGGTACATAAAAATAAATAAATAAATAAATAAAAATAAATTTTCGATAGTTTTCATGAATTACAAAATAATTTAATTATTATATAATAATATAATTATATAAAAATCTAAAAAACTATCAAAAATTTACGAAATCGATATTCATATCAATGTGTGAATAATCTCATCTCTGAGTCAATTCCCTCTAATCTGCATAGCTTGGGACTAAATGTTTTGCAAACTTTAGAATTTCGCAGATTATTGGTCATAATTTGTTTACTTTTTTTTTTTTTTTCTTTTTACATAGATACAAAGAGTCTTAATAAATTATTAATGCAATTCATTTTCCCACCATGAGCTACTGAAAAATCCACACAGCACACAGTACAGAAAGCATGATTGTTGTTCCCTCTTGATTTTTTTTTTTTTTTTAACTGGCCACGTTTCTTAATAAATCATTTATAAAACACTGAGAAAGTTTTCTTTTGGCAGTAATCATTTTACAAGTCTAAATTAAAAATACTGTATTGAAAAGCAAACATCGGCAAAAGCTCTATGAAAACAACAGCAGAGAGAAACAAAAATCCAGGGCAGCGCTGACTGAACGCTTCTTTGGTCATTTGTCAGCAGTCAGTGAGTAACATAACCTATGACGTTTCTATCCCTCTAACCAATCATAAGATAAGTGCATTTTGCGATGCCACTTAGTCAGCTCCTCCCTTCCTCACCTGCTCCAGAGAGTGAGGTAGGAGGGGAGGCAGCTGACATTCAGAGCCGAGGAGAGAAACAGAGGAAACCGATTTCTTACCCTCCCCATACGAAATACATTTGTGTCAGATCAGAAAAAAGACTCTCCTTTCAAATGAAACCAGATGGCCATTCCAGACATTGTAGAGATTTATTTCAGTATTGATTCGCCTTGAACTACTCAGTTTTATGTACTTAATAAAAAATATTTTCCTAGGTGGTCAAGACAGAGTTTGCGGAGCATAAAAACGATTGCAGAGTTTTCACAATTTTTCGAAGAAACTCCACAGAAATCGGAGAAGTTGGCAACCCTGCATATAAATCCTGTTGCAGCATTCTTAAAGCCTCAGAATATACCTACTTAGATATATAAAATGTTTTATACTTACTGCACTTGTTTGAGATTTTTCACCAATATGATTTTGCATATGAACTGCAAACAAATTTGATGTTTTAAATGGTTTTTCTTGTGTTGAACAATCTTTCCAATGACAGATAAAAGATTTGTCAGGCTTTTCAACATGATCCTCACATACATGCTATAAAAATAGAAAAAAGTTTAATAAAACTTGTAACTTTCTTATCAAAATCTTCAGAAAATGCCTTCTTACAAGAATTTATCATTTAATAAAATAAATAAAAACCATTACATCAAATGTACGAAAATTACAAATGGAAATAGTATTCACATAACTAAAGCATAACACATCACAAACTATTTTTAGTGCATTTTCTATTTTCTACAAATTTTCTTTTCTTTTATAGTCATCAGAAAAAAATACTGGAATTATGAAAATTTTTAACTTTTGATTAGTGATGAGTTTGGAAATTTCAGGATATCCTGGATGCAATTTACAAATTTTAAAATGTCTGTCTGAATTACAGGGTTTAACATGGCAAAAAAGTTTCTTTAGCTAAAATACCTAAGCAATATTTTGGCTTTTTCAAAAGTTAATTTAATTCTTTAAATACCATTGATTTATATTTCTTAACTTGGTTATACTCAGTTTCGTTTTCCATTTCTTTCTGCTTCACTCATGGTTTTAGCCAAGCATTCATACTCGTGTTTTAGGAAATGTTAATTCATGAAACTTTATTTCAAATTTATAAGTAGAAAAAAAAAAGCAACTATACTGCATGTACAAAATGAAAAAGTTATTTAAAAGGAGAGTAGGTAGTAGCAGGTAGAGGTAGATCATTGTGTATTACTAATGCTGAAAACATTTCTACGAAGCAGATTCTGAATTCTGATGTATGATTAAACATTTACACATTAAATTCAACTATTAAAAACCAAAATAAAATCCAAATATAATAAATAAATAACAATTCATGATACTTTCAGTGGTTCTGTAATTTTTGCCTGTGAATATTTTCAATAAAAATTAGAGATTTTTTTTACAAAACTATCTGGATTTTGTTTTTTAGTGAAATTCTTTTTCTTTTTGACATATTTTAGCAGAATAGAATATCTTAGTGAAATGTGAAAAAAACTAATGGTGGTTTAAACCCTGATGAGTTACAAAAATTATGAGAGCATATGAATTCTGAAATACATAAAAACTAATGATTACTATGAAGATGTGTAATTGAACTCTAACACAAATAAATTTTTATTAGATTTTGGAGCATATCACATGACAGGTTAAACTGCTCATTTGCACATTTTGCGATTTGACAATATCGAGAAATGGATCACTTGTAAAAAAACAGTATTGATACAATTTTAGTGTGCAGTCAACCAATCTAATCTGCAGAGTTTGAGACTAAACACTTTGCAATTACTGAATTTTGCAGATGATAGGTCGCTTATTTAAATTTTTTCTTTTGCAGATAAAAATTGACTTATTATTAAATCATAAAATAAATGTATAATGATTTTAAACAAGTTAAACAATAAAATGTCTGCTATAATATTAAAACATTTTAACAAATTTCAATAAAAATAAATAATCTTCAGCATCATAACATTATAATTACATACAATATGCATACATTTATATTAAATATATAAATTCTACTAACTACCTGTTAAAATTAAAATAATTGTTTATTATAGTACTTTAGATTTCGAATTTTTATGCTGTAAATTATGCAAAAATATAATTTCTTGTTCTGAGATAAAATATTCTTGATTTTAAAATCTTCAAAGTTATAAAATAAAATCGTCAAACTACAAAACAACAAAGCATTTTTTTAATTTTTAGTCTTAACAAAAAAACTAATTTTTATATTCATTGTGTTAACAAATAACAGCTAAATGAAAAATTAAAAAGATAAGGACAAATAAAAGTTTATTACCAATATTAATTCCTCATTAGACATAAAACTAGCTCCACAATCAATCCACTGACAATTTGTTTCAATTTCACCTCCAGATTCACCATTCATATTAGGCACAGTATTTTGATTTTCATCAGGAATAGCTTTATCTTGCACTGCAACATGGATTTCTTGACTTGCATTTTCCTTAACAAGTTTATTATTGATATTGCAATAAATTTCATCACATCTGCTTGGATCAAACTAAAAATAAATTATTTCTATTAAAAGAGCCTAGCAATCTAAAAAAATTAATGTCAATGAACCATGGGGTATTTCTTACAACACAATAGAACTTGATCAAAAAAAAAGAAAAATTCAATTATATTTTTCATTACTTGTGGTTTTGTTGTGCATTTAGTGTGAAGATTATGGTGCTTACCATTGGTTAAACATATTCTAGTTTGATCCTAATTTGTTTTATGTTTTCATATTGATTTGGAATTCGTATGAACATATCGCAATTCTCTTAAAGAAATTAAAATATCTTTTTTTTTTTTTTTTTTTTTTTTTGGTTTATTACAAAACATATTGAACTGCTGAAGTTAAGATATAAATAACAAACTTTACAAATTTCTACAGCACACGTCGTTTTATTAGAAAATAAATTTAAACTAATGCTATAGTATATAAAATCGCGCACACACACACACACACACACACACACACAAATAATAATCTATACACACACACATATATATAAAGCTGATTGTTTGTTTGCCCGGATTTTTCATTTACTATACAAAACAACACCGTTCAACCAACCGCTATGGAAAATGGTATACTTATTAATCAGAACAAAACCTAGCTAGCACAGTATTTTTTTAGTTCAATCGGATAATTGGATCAAAAGATATTAAATAAAAACCCGATTTTAACTATAAATTATTAAAAAGAAAGAAATATTTTTTATGCCAAAACAAACAAATTAAATACACATTTATTTATTTATTTTTTTTTTTCTTCAATTATAAAATAAAATATTTTTAATTTTGTGTGAATAGTAATAAAAATTATATAGAGATAAAAAAAATAAATACTTTTCTATGAAAATATTTTTTTATCAGGAATTTGCATGCAAATAATTATTTTCATAGAGATATTTGGCATTAGTTTAAAATTTTTATTTAATTAAGTAGTACTTTTCTTTTTTACAGGAAAAAAAAAATAAATGTTTTTATTGATACTTTATGTGTAACTTATGACGTTCTTTTATGTTTTCAGCTTAATTTTAAATAAATTATGTATTTTTGTCTAAAAAAGGGTTTCTTCAACTTTTTCTATACTGTCAGTTTCGATACTGATTATTATTAATTTTCTTTTCTTAAAAAAAGAAAAAAAGTTTTGAAATTCTGGCAAAAACTGAATTTAGTTTGGTACTGTGAACTATTAGTTTTTTGTTTTTCAAATTATAACATCATTTTCAAATTATTCAATTATATTTTCAATAAATTTTCGATTTTGTGAAGGGTCCTTTTTCAGGATAAATAACTTTGTCAAGGGGCCTTTATTAGAATAAATAATTTTGTGAAGGGTCCTTTAACAGACCCAGATTTTTCTCTAGACAGATCCCTGCTTAGTTAAACTTTTTTTAATGATCACAATTCTTTCCTAACTTAATATATCATATTTGAAGTGTAGTAATTGATAATATAATAATAAATAAAGTTTTATCAGGTTTTACAGATATCAAATTCATCAAAACAAATTATATAAAAAAAATTATATTAACCTTATTCTTAAATAGCCCTTTTATTTTCACCAAAACATTACTTTTAATTTCATTCCATATTCTGACTCTTTTTACAAAACCTTTCTCGCAGTCACAATCAATGCTGAATTCCTATAAAAGACAATCAAATAATTACTTTTATGAAATATATAAAAGAGAAATAAGTTTTTTTTTTTTTTTTTTTTTTTTTTAAAAAAAGAAATCTTACTTTTATTACAACAGATTCATCACCAAATTTGGAAACATAGGATTTTTCTATTCTACTACATTTCTCCATAGGTGGAAAAAATTGTAGATCCCAATTAAACTTCATTAAACAGAAATATTTCTGAAATAAAGAATACATTCATTCATTAAAATTAATAGCAATACTTTAAAAATCTGAAATACGTAACATATATTCAGGATTGCTTTTCAAATCTGGGAAAAAAATGTCTATGTTTCCCCAGTAGTTATGTGTATTGTTCTCTTTACAGAAATGTGATATACCCAAACAACATATACATATGATATTTGCATTACCATATTCCATCATTTTAATTCTTGGAGTAAACAAGAAAAAGAATCAGCATTCAAATAAAATTAGAATTGTATAGGGGATAGTAAAAAAATATATAGAAGAACAACACAAATTCTTTCTTATTAAAAGATGTCTAGACCTTTAAAAAAACGAAAAAAAAATGTATCATTCAAAAGAAGGGAGTGTGTGGGGGTGGGGGGGGAGGGTGTTGCCCATTTATTTTATACACTTAAGTTTAAATCTATACAGAAGAAAACGAGTAAACAAAAGAAAACTTTAATTTTTGGAATCAATATAATTGAAATTTTCACAGTTTGCACAAAAATAAATGAGAAAATTAATGCATACAAAGCAAATATAAGAAATCTTTGGTAACAAATTGAAGAACATATAAAATGTTGTCTTTAATTTTTCTTTCAAAAAATTGTCCAGCAAAACACTGTATGTGAATAAATTTCTTAAATTTAAATGATAATTTGAACTAAATAATAATATTTCAATCCTGAAGTTACATTTTTACGATATTTTTTTACTTTATTTGTTTTGAAAAAGATTCAGTTGTACACCAGGAGAATAAACTTCATCAGTAAATGTTTAATAGTTTTTATTCTTACAGCAAAAGTTTAAGAGAAATTGAGTAGGTTTAGTGGCATAAATATAAACTAGGACTTACACCACTTGGCAAATGAATAGCGGACCCCTCGAGGAAGAATATTATACCTATAACTCAATTTCTCAAATTTTGGACTCGCACCACTTGGCAACTAAGGGGCTGACTTATTCATACAGGCATCATGAAAAACTTTGAAAAATAGTGAATATCTCTAAAGGAGGAGATTATATCAAAATCAAAATTGGAGGTGCATGACTAAATGTTATGAGAGTCAGAAATACAACTTTGCAACATCATAGTTGCTTCACAAATCACAAGAAAAAATTCTCTGAGTTTGTCTCTTTTAAAAGCAAAAAAGATGACACGCCATCATGCAACATTATTAGAATTTAACATGTTTACAAATCAATCGAACATATCTAGGGTACATTAATTTTATTAACTTACTATAGTTGGGAAAAAAACTATAATTGACTTTGACTTCTTCATTATAAACATAAAGCACTAAAAAAAAAAAAAAAAAAAAATTCCAATGTTTTCCCAAAACATTTTTTTTTTTTTTTTGATAGTTTTTTAGATTTCCTAAATTTTTCGGATTTCCTATGAATACCAGGTTCCGTAGAAACCCTGAACATTCTAGGTTTATTTTTATTTTTATTTATTTATTTATTTATTTTTTTTTTTAGCACAAGATCAGTCTTACAATACTACGTAAACATTATGTATAAGGAAGTAAAATGTATAAAATAAAATACTTTCAAATATCAATAAATATTATCAAGTGAAAATAGAAGTATAAAGATGTACTATTAAATATATATATATATATATATATATATATATATATATATTGCCAAATCCCCTCCCTAAAAATTATTAAAATTATTTAGGGAAAAAAATAAAATAAAATAACAAATATTTTTGTTGGAATCAATATAATTCATTCTCAGTATTAAAATTTAATTTAGAAATTTATTCATCAACCATGAAAGTTTATTTCAGAAAATTTTGGAGTGAAAGGCTGATTTTTTTATACCAACTATCTGAAAAATACCAGAGCTGGGAATCGAACCCGGGCCTTCTGCTTTACGTGCGGATGCTCAAACCATTGAGCTACCCTGGCTGATTACCAGAAAGGCATTTCTCACATAACATTTGTTGGCAAAGTCACTGAGTCTGTAAACACAGCTATATCAAGGATATAGCTGTGTTTATAATAATATTATTAACAAATATTATAAAAATTTTCTTCTGAATGAAACTTAATTAACAGAAAGTTGAACATGATCATTCAATTATTAAATAACTCTTAAAAGCTTTTAAGATTTACAAATAACACAATTATAATAAAAAAAAATATCATTCAGCATAATTAAAATAAATAACATATGCAATCTACACAAAATTTATAAATGAAATGAAATGTATATAGTATCTACAACATAAAAGGAGTTTTTGTATCAGATATACTTGCCTGATATTCTTCTAACCTAAGCTCAGGATGTTCTGTAATAAGTTCGGGAAAATGCTGAGAAGAGGCTTTTACTAAAGTTGCCTATTAAAAATGCAAATAATTAATATCAAGTTTCCCTTAACAAGAAAAGATAAAATTTTATCAAGTACAAAGTAGCATTGCCTTACAATGAAAATTATAAATACAATAAAACTAGAGAAATATGCTGCCAAAAGTAACAAATAAAGCAAAATTCTTTTTTAAATTATTATTCAAATGAATGTAATTATTATAACTCCCTAAGTAGATTAGAAATTATTTTAATGTCTTGTATATTTCGAACATGACAGTCACCAAATTCATGGGCAAGATTTCGAACAATTCAAAATGATGTCAATATTATGCTTATTGCCGTGCACTAAGGTCTTATTTTCAGTTTATGTTTTTGTAAATGGAGTATTTTATTTAAAAAAAATCATGTAACGTCATTTATATTACGCAACCTGCTACAATTTTTTATACATAACTTAAATGTAAAATGCCAGAGAAATAAGTGATTAAATGTCAAATCTGTCTGTCTATCTATATATGTATACACACGCACACACCTGTATGTGCGTGTAATTAGATTAGTAAAAAAAAAAAAATTCAAATAACTACAACAGATTTTTTAAACACAGAATGTATCAAAGATTAACAATTCCTTTTATTTCTGCAAGAACAACTCAACTTGGAATTTGGCAAAAACTGCCTATAGTTCCACAGCATTTTCCCTCATAAAAAAATGTTGACGAAATGCTTAAGAAAACGATCTGCATATTGTACATTTATAGTACCAATAAACTGATGCCCATCTTCAAAAATATTTCTTTTATTTTAATTCTAGCTCATATATGGGGGGTTGAACAATTCTTTTTATAGATTCCAGAATCTAATAAAGCAAATTTAAAATGAACATTAACATTTATGCTGTGGATGGAAAAATATTGTAAATCGCAAGTCTTCTGCAAAGCATTTGATCACCGATTGTTTTATTTCTTTTTAAATGTTATGGTACTGAAAAATCGGAACATACACAGAACAATCGGAAAACTTGGCAGATATGGCAAGGTGCCCCCCCTCAAAAAATAAATAAATAAAACTTTTAAAAAAAATCATGTAGAAAATTTTAAATTTATATCTGTTGAGATATTTATAAACCCTTCAAACTTTTTTTTTTTTTTTTTTTGGGGGGGGGGGTTATGAATATATATATAATTTAATTATTATTTTATATAAAAAAAAACACCTGCAATACTGGAGGTTTGACCCCCCCCCCCTCCCCAAATTTTACTGTTGAAGTAGGGTGTGAAGTCGTTCCTTCACATATATGAGTTTTAATTATAGCTTTAAATAAAGGCAATACATAATTACTATATTTTCAATAAATTAAATGGCTAATAAAAATAGATAACGAAATTCTAAATTACTTTTATATTTATTCGCTTTTGTCTATAATAGATATCTTAATTCTAATAATACTTTATCCCTTATGCTATTAATAAATCTTCTGAGAATAAAAACATATTTTTTTTAAATGACATCTCTCAAAATTATAATCTCTCCTAAATCATTTAATAAATAAAATATAAAAAATATTATTTTCATTTATCAACCATTGTATACATAATTACATTTTCATTCTTCTAAAATTGCGCAAGTCCACTTTGTTATAAATAAAAAATTTGGCATAGATGATTGGCGTTAATTCTTTAACGGACATGCAAAATTCAAATTATTTATATTAATTTATTCTACAAACAAAGGATTATCTTTGGCTGTAAAGTTTGGCAATATTTTAATAATCTTGGCGTAATTCAGCAGTCCGGTCTGGATTGCGACTGAGCCAACTTCAGATTTCGCTCTACAACTACTGATCGGATAACATGTGATCCCCGTCGCTCTCTCTCTCACCTCTACCTTTTGCATTCTCGTAACTTGCGGTCAAGCTGTAATTCCACTATTAAGGTACTGTTGATTTACCTATGAAACGTCTTCAAATAAAATAAATATATTTTGCAGCGAACTATTAGTTCTCTTTATTTTAACGGCCATCTTTTTCAGCTGTAAGGACCTGGACAATAAATTGCAATTTTCAACTGTAGAATCCCAGAATTCTACTTGACAAATATTGGTGCGAGACCATGGCCCAGTTCGAGATGCATTGGTGAGAGAGAGGGGCAGTTGGCAGTTATTTAAATGACTTTATGAGTTAATATAAAATCATAACTGTTTTTTTTTAAGAAGGTGTCACTGATTGGAGCACGCTGTGGATTGGACGCATCGTGTCGGCAGTTTATCCTCTTCTGATACTCTCTTCGGGAAATACTGTTTGCTGTGTATGGGACAATACGCCGAGAATGGCAGCCTGTGTTTCTAAGTTACGCTCGACCCATCTGCTCTCCGATCTTTCTCTCTGTAACGCAATGTGTTTACGAGTGCCAGCTGTAGTTTCTTTCTGCTTTCATCAAAAGGTTTCCAGATGTGCTTCTCCAATTCCCGTCTCTGGCTAATGTGAAGTAATTATTTATTATTGCTCCGGAGTTGGTTTCGTTAATAACGTCAATTACAAGTACTGAATGATATTTTCTTACTTTCCTTGAGATATCGTTTTTGTGCTTCACTCATCTTGTAACATCGGATCAAACATTATTCTTCGTAAATAGATAATAAAAAACATGTAAATGCAAATTTTAGATATATAGAGTGAGAAACAGAGTGGAAGAAAGAATTTCGTCTAATATGCGTGTGAATTCGTGACGACGTTATTAAATACAAAAATGTGTAATCATGCTTCTTGCCGCGCATTTCGGAAAATGAAGAAAAAAACATTAGTTACGCTGGTGATAAATTATTTTACATTCTTTTATAGTGGTTCTCTTTTACATCGTTCTACAAAAAAAAACAAAAGAAAGCCCAAAAAAAAATTATAATTTTGTTGTGTCTTATTTTCATGGAATAAAATTTCATTTTCAGATTAAAATCTTGCCAAGGTATGGTAAGTGTTTTCCATATTTTTACTCTTAAGTATCCTTGTTAATACGTAATTTTTTCTTGGTGCATCATTAATTAAAAACTTTTTAGATAATACAAACAACAAGGATGCTTAGATATTTTCATATTTCTGTACATATTTTTTTTCGGTTTTCATATATGATAATTTTTTTTCTCAATTTTAAAGGTAATAATAGCAATGATAAAGAGAAGGAAAAAGACTTGCTTTATGTGTAATATATATATATATACAGTGGTGGCCAAAAGTGTGGACATTTTTTGAAAGTTTCATGTTTTTCAAATTTGTGTGCTTGTAGAATATATTAATTTTCACTTAAATATAAATGTTTATATATCAAATTGAAGGTAATGTAATGTAGAATTTAATAACAAAAACAGTATTAAAATATCTGTATTCCAAAAAATGTTATGCAACTAATAGTAAGAGCTATCTTAGATTTGCATTTTTTTTAAGTGTTACTTACACAATCAATACTTAGTAGGATAACCCTTATTTTTTAAGACAGCTTCACAACGTCTTTTCATCGAGTAAACGAGTGTTTGTAGTTCATCTTTCGTAATCACATGGTGCCAAGAATCAGTTATAGATTCAATAAGTTGTCTTTTATTGGATGGACGTTTTTTTCGTACAAGAATTTTCAAACGTCGCCACAAATTTTCAATTGGGTTGAGATCAGTGCTGTTTCCTGGCCATGGTAATATATCTATGCCTTTATTTTGAAACCATGCAGCGCATACTTTTGCTCTGTGGCATGGAGCTGAATCCTGCTGAAAAATAAATGGTGCGTTGTTGGGGAAGAGATCCCTGATGGAAGGTATCAATTTTGGTTCCAGGAGAGTTTCGATGTATTTTTTGGCATTCAAGATGCCATCAACTTGAATTCGGCCCACACCATGTGCAGACATACATGCCCAAATCATGACATTTGCTGGGTTTTTTGTAGTTGCTTCAATGCAATCAGGATGAAGTGCTTCACCTACTCTACGTCTCACGTATTTTCTACCATCACTACCAAAGAACGATATTTTACTCTCATCGCTCCAGATTACTTGCTTCCATTGATTTTCTGACCATTTAATGTATTCTTTACCCACTTAACTCGTTCTTCGCATTGCTTTTGATTTAAATATGGTTTTTTCCTTGGAATTCTAGCTTGTAGTCCAAATCCTGATAACCTTCTTCTTATTGTTCTTGAACTTACTGCAATACCCGCTGCATTCATTTCACATCTAATGGCATCTGATGAAATTTTTCTATCTTGAAGGCATAGCCGTTTAATTCTTCTATCGGCAGTAGCACTTGTGCATTTTTTTCGGCGTGATTTGACCTTATTTTCAACTGATTTCGTTTTTTCATAACGTAAACAAAATTTTCGTACACCAGAACAAGTCACTGAACCACCAACTTGTCTTGCAATTTCAGCATAAGATAGGCCATTTTCTCTCAATATGACAATTCGGCTTCTTTTTTTAGATGTTCAATCAGTTCTTCTTGTTGGTGACATTGTTTAAAATTAGTTTAATTTAAAAAAAAAGGACTTAAAATATTCAAAAACAGCAATACTCTATTTAATTGTACTAGTATGCATCATTCCGCAAAATATTTCCACAACAATAACTCTTTTACCACCCAAATAACCTAAGCTATAGTTACAGACATTTGATTGGTATTCAGAACAGTGTTTGTGATTGGCCAGTACGCTTTTATTACAAAACACGTCACTATTAAAAACGATTTGTGTTTGTTTGTTCTACTAAAATGAGCATAACTTTTTTTGTAATTCAGATATTTTAATTATGTTTTTGTTATTAAATTCTACATTAAATTACCTTCAATTTGATATATAAATATTTGTATTTAAGTGAAAATTAATATATTCTACAAGCACACAAAGTTCAAAAACATGAAACTTCCAAAAAATGTCCACACTTTTGGCCACCACTGTATATATATATATATATAAATTTGCATATTATAGTATTTTATATTTTTCATATTCATATTTTCCTTTTTATGCTAATACTGATATACAATGGGTGTGAATAAATTCTTAAAATTTCTTGATTTTTTTTTAGTTAAAAAGCAAAAAAATTATTAAATGTATGTTTTATATATATAGTTTATTGCAAAATAATTATTACTCTGTTTATTAATTGAATTTAATTAATTTTTTAATTTAAGAACTAAACTTGAAGTTATTTCTCATGTTGGCGTTTTCCGGGCAGGTTGGAAATACACAAACCATTTTTTTTAATATATACCTTTTTCGAGATGTGTCGCAAAAATTTGTTGTGATACCAGTCGGTATCTTGACACTTGTATCTCCTCTTTTTACACACACATATTTTTTTTTTTTTTTTTTGTTCACTTATTTTAACCTGCTTGGAACTACCATTGCATAAAATTAATAAATAAATAAAATAACTAGAGTGATAATTTCAGTTATTCTCATACTTTTGTTCCATAAATTTATGTTTTCATTACTTTTTAAGGTACTATTTTGAAACAAAATTTAGAAATAGATTTTGAAAATTTCATCGATTTTTTTTTCTTTTCTCATATTTTTTTTTTTACGTAATATTTTACACTTTATAACCTTCACACCTTTACATATATTATTGATATTCATTTTTTAATTTTAAAGATAATGGGTTTATTATTCTTACCATGGTTATATTAAATCAAATATATTTACAATTTGTTTCTTGGAAATTAAGGCTGGATAATTTTTGTGCATCACTGTGTTTCAAAAGCTAACTGTCAAAACACTACACTTTTTCTCTATGTGTCATTATTTATCCTTTCTTTTAAAAATAATTAAACAAATAAAATAATTTGGGTTTATACATTTAATTTAAGTCCTTGAATTAAAAGAGGCACAATTAATATGTTAGGATTTAAGTTTATGTAATTTGTGCCACAATGTGCATTAGTAGCGCTGCTAATTGCACTTGTGTTGTTGACATTCAGTGCTGTTTTCCTTATCTTGAATTTCTGGCCAAATTTTTTCTTGGTGAGGAGGCCTGCATTGATTGTCTTAGTTTGCATGATTTTACATTAAACTTCATTTAATTTGAGTATTACTATAATTAACTTACATTTTTACTATTTAAATTTTACATAAAATTTAACATATTTTACAGAATCGAATAGAATTGCTTGTATTTAGGGTATTTTTTTCTCATTGTTTACTAATATTGTTTAGATAAAAAGATCTTTCTCACAACGCATAGGTACATACTCACGCACACATTGACAGAATAAATAAATAAAATAAAATATTGAGGATAAATATTAATTAATTGATTATATCTCCAACAATTTCCATTCTTTTAAAACTCTATTTGTATTCATGAAATTACATACTAAATCCAGTGCATAATATATTTTATGAATCTATAATGGCCGTTTTCTTGTTTCATGAAAGTGTCCTAACTTTAACACACAATTTTCCAAATTTACATATTTCTTTTCTGATTTGTACACATATACACTTTTTTTTTTTTTTTGACACAAATGTGGTGAATTTAAATAAGTCTAGCTTGTAGATACAATTAGTTACTTATACGCTAGTTTAACTAATACATATTTTTAAATTCTGTTTTCACATTCAGAGAATTCTCAACTGTTAAATTGGCGGACCTTTCTTAAAAAATTTTTTTTTTTTTTTTTTTTTAATATTTTATTTTGAAATTGCAAAATGAAAAAAAATCACATATTGAAAATTCGTATTTTGCAGTTTCAAAATAAAATATAAAAAATTTTAAAAAATAACTTTTTAAAAAAGGTCCGTCCATTTAACAGCTGGGAATTTTCAGAATGTGAAAACAGAATTTAAAAATATGTATTAGTTAATAAGTTATTTGTAAAGAAAAATTTCCCATAGAATAACATTAGCTTCGGCTTCCGGCGGTGGTGAGTGAAGAGGGCCCTTAATGTGTACACCGCAACATCACCGTTAGAAGTTTATTAGCTTTAAATCCATTATCAAATAATTATTTTACGTCAGGAAGTTTTTATTTTATTTATTTATAATTTTTATCATTAAAATAAATGAACTTTTGTTACTGTCACAGATAAATAGAATATCCTTGTCTGTGGTTATCACGTAAATAAAAATCAAAGCACTGCGCAATCTAGATTTCCTTTTCATTCCCCCTTCTTTCAGCTTTTGATTCTAACTGATTGTGGTTTTTTATCTAATGTAAACAAACATTCTCTTTCCTGAGTCAATGTTTTTTTTTACTTATTTATGAGATTTAACTTAACGATGATTTTTGTGGTTCTGCAGCTAGATCATAAAAGTAATTAGATTTGTTATTTTTGTTAACGTGATTTTAAAGATTAAAAAAAAAAAATGATTTATGAAGCAAAAGTATTATTGGAATATAAGAAAAGAGCAATATCTTCCATATTTCCCCCTTTTTTTTTTGCTAACACTGGGGAGGCACTTATTTGTCTGTTCCCCACCCCACCCCACCCCACCCCACCCTAGCCAGCAGACTGCAGGGTCATTTAAAGAAGTTCTGCCGCAACTATGTTTGCGCTGATAAATAGTTTATACACCTGCCAAGTGTCAACTCGCTTTTGCAATAAGTAGAACACACAGAAAAGTGAAAAAGCTTGTAGAAAGAAAATTTGTATTAAAAAAGCAATAAGAATATTTAAAAAGGAGAAAAAATGCGCTATTTTGGGTCGTGGTGGTTAAATTTGGGAGCAAGAAGGGTGCGATTTTTGGGCATAAAGGGTGCGTTTTTTTGGGCAAGGAGGGCGCATTTTTATACTTTAAAGGGCAGTTAGGGCGCGACGCCCTTCTCAAAGGCTCAAAGGGGAACCCTGACACATTCTATATTTTTGTCGGTTAGATGATATCGCGTAAATCCAGGTATTATTATGCTGGTCGTGAAATTTGACATCTAATTTAATTTTACATTTCACACATTTCTTTTCACATTCATTCAATTTTTAAGATGAAACCTATCATTATCTTCTAGGATTTTAACTCTTAATTACTTTTCATATGAAATTTATTTTATATGCATAATAGTTTGATTTCGTTCATTTTCGTACAAAAAAAAAAAAAAGTTTAAGAGTAATCGTGATATGATAAAAAAAAAAAAAAAAGAAAAAGAAAAGGGAAGTCTGCTTGATTATTATTTTTTTTTTTTTTTGTGGAGACAGAAATAAACATCTCACAGTTCCGTCTGAATTTTTGTTTATGTTCGAATAATAATAATAGTGATATGTATATTTTTTTTTCATTCAGTTCAAATACATTGATTGCAGAGGAGAAGTTTTTTTTTGTTTTTTTACTGTACATATGGCATATTTTATTGCATTTATTCGCTATTTCATGTTTGTTTATTGATGTTTATGTCAATATGTCTATTATATATATATGTTACCGTTAAAACTCGAAATCCGTGAATATGCAGATTACCTAGCTAATCTGCAGATTAACTAAAATGACCCGTTAAAGTGTGGAATCAAGAGTTTTCCGCATTTTAACTAGGTAATCTGCAGATTAGCAGCTTCTGTGTCGTTAAAGTTCAAATGATTGTTTCGAGCCTAATAGTTTTTTTGCATTCACTATGACGTCAAACAGTCATGTGATACAGATACGCGAATGACCTTCAAACACAAACCAAAACTTTCATCCTTTCCGCTCCGCTTCCGCTATGATAATTTGTAAACGCAAAACTTGGAGCATCGAAGACATGGTTATTATAGGGTTCTTATCATGACCAACACAAAACTTAAAGTAACAAGTAAGTTATAATTGTTTTAATTTTGATTTTATTTCTTCTCTTTTTTAACTCTGTCAATATAAGTTTGATAAGGGTCTGCACTGCATTTTATTATTGAAATCTGATCTTAATCTAAACGCTCTGTCTCCTGAAACTTCATTTTGAATTATGAATATTAAAATTTTGTACACAGTAATTATTTCCTCCCGAAATAAAACTATTAAAACACAACTTTTTAAAACTAATTTATTTTAAAATTGATTTAAATTACTATTACTTACTGAAAAAAAAAGTTTTAATTTTTAACTCTGAAAAATATGGCATTCAATATTATGGCTTTCGTTAATAAATACTTAATACGAAATTTTTATGCATTTCATTACATTTTGCTGTTGTTTCTTTCAATTTCAAGTTTCCTTTATATATTTTATATATCATGATTACATTTTTATTTTTATTTTGTTCGCTTTTTCAGATAATTCCATTGTAGTTTATCACATATAATGTGTTGATAAAGTTTTTTTTTTTTTTTTTTTTTTGTAAAATTAATATATTTGCTAAACTTGTACAGATATACGTATGTATGCTGCAAAATATAGTTTAATAAAGCATTGGAAAACAGTCATTTTAATTTTCCTGCGGTCTAAAAAATTATTAAAGCAGTTTTAATTATTTGAAGTACTTCTTAAATAATGCTTCTGAATTGTCTAATTTAATATTTCGTTATCGAATTAAAAATTGGTGCATAACTTATAAAAAAAAAAAAAAAAAAATAGTAATAGCAATGTAAGTTGTTAATAAATTTTTTTTTTTTTTTTTAAATGGTTAAATATCTTTATTTTGAAAAGAAATCGTTACTGTATTACAATTCTAACATTCATTTATGAAATAGAATTTATTGAAAGCTATTAAAGTTATTATATTTCATATTAAAAATGCATAACATCTTCAAACTTATATTGACAGAACAAAAAAGATGAAATAAGTAAAAAAAAAATTAAAACAAATATAACTTTAAAAGACATAAAAATTAAAACACATACAGATTAAAATAAATAAAGAAAGAAAGAAAAGGAAAGAAAACTATTTTTTCTCCTGAATGAAAAAAACAAATACAACAACAGAGATTTTATTTTCACTTTAACGAGTGCCTAGTAGGTAATGTGCAGATTATCTAGGTAATTCGCAGATTACCTAGGTAATTTGAGAAATGAAACAATTTTCCTCACTTTAACGGATCGCCCTAGTTAATGTGCAGATTATCTAGTTAATCTGCAGATTAACTGATTTCTGCACTTTAGCGGTAACATATATATAGGAATTTTTTCTACTATTGCTAGCTAATAATTATGACAATATATATATGGTAAGCTTACGCTAACATCGAATTGGGCCCACTGCTGAATAATTGCAGTAATTTAAAAAAAAAAAAAAGAAGAAAAGAGAAAAACATTTTGTGGCACATGTGTGAACAGATTTATTTTACTGTTCTTTTTATCAGCTGATTTGGTGAAATTTTTTTATTCACCTTTTTGAAGTGAGATTACACTTCTTGTACTCGAGTCTTATTATTTTACTGAGCAATTTATATAGCCTTTGAAGCTATTCTGTATATCGACTTTATGCGCATTTTTAATTTTTGAGGCCTCAGCTCATCTCATTTCAGCTCTGCTCAGTTCAGTAGATAATACTGTTGTTTTAGTCATGACTTTTTACTTTTAATGTTTGTTTATAATTTTCTGTGCACGTTAAATTCGCAATTTTAGCGCTTTCATCTGCGGCTATGGGAATTTATTTTTTTGTGGCATTTTTTTTTTAATTCTTTGCAATTTTAATATTTGTTGGAACACTTACAGACATATACTAAATTTTTAATAGTTCAAATTATTTTAGTTGATATTCATTTTTACAATACTGTTTAAATATTTTAACATATCACTCATTTGATTTTTTTTAATTACACATATACACATCTACCCTTTAAGCACAATTGTGTTGCTCTGGTTGTCAGTATATTAATGACTTCTATAATCTACGGATTTCGACCATTATATTGGTTTCAACACTTGTAATTGTGTAGGGGATTTCACACTTTCACAACAATGTTGGAAGGTTATGTTTTATAGGCCTTCAATAGACATTCATTAATACATGTTCTATAATATTTTGGGTGACAAAATAAATAATTAAAATAATAATAAAAATAAATGATCAATAAAAAGATATTGATATAAATTACTTAGTAGATTTTAAATAAATAACATGAGGATGTATGTGACTTTTGGAAATATTTGGATTGTATTTTTTTCCTAGTTATATTTTCATTGTTGTCAAAGTTTCGTTTGAAACATTCAAAGATTCTTTTGCGTGAACACATCACCTCTTTCACAAGATGCATTTTTAACAGATTCACACTAATTTTTTTTCATCTCATTTGAATGACATGATCAGTTTATTTTAACTTTTGCAAACACTTTATATTTAATAATTCTATTACACACACACACAAAATTATATATTTTTTTTTCTATGTTTCTACATGTGTTCCTGTATATGTTTTCTTTTGGGTCGGAATTTCATTGTATTATTGGCTGGCTTCTCAGTTTGTCAGTCATAATGCAAATTTATCCAATAGTATTTCATTATCTTTCACATGCATGTTTTCCATGCTTTTCTGCATTATTCTCAAACTTGGACTCACAACCCAATGTTTGACACACACACACACACTTTCACAAAATTTTCTCTGACCTATTTAGTTGATATATTTTATTGGACTGCTTGTGGAATTATTGTTTTACATTTTTGTTTATTAAATTTTACATAGACTTTATACAAATAACACTAGTTACAATATATAATAATACACACGTACACACAAGTAAATAAATATTTTTTTTTTTTTTTTTTTGTCAACTTGCAACAAATTCTGTTATGTTTTTGGAGCCTAGTTATTTTTCAAACAAATACATAAAGAGTGAAATTTCTGTACATAGTCTGTACGTTTAAAAATTTGTTTTTATCAATTTTTTTTCTTGTTTAAAGAATAAAACTCTTGCAGAAAATTTTCTGTCAGCTTAAATTAAATATTTAATTATTTCAAATTTCTTAATTAAAATAAGTCCTTTTTGTAAGGTTTGCACCACAGATGCATTTTGAATTTACCATGGCCAAATTGAAATCATCTGTGCGTTGTAAGAGGTAGTCTGCGCAGAAGTATGTGGCTGGTTCACTTTTTTTTTTTTTAAAGACTATTTCTTGCTGAGCAGTTTTATGGAATTATCTGCGTAACATACAGTATCATTCTTAAAAAAAAAAAGATATTGAATATTAATTGGGCTTAATAATATACTTATTCAACGGTATTCTAAAACAAAATATGTATTTAGAATTTTTGCTGTTTCTGACAATTTTTTATGAGTTTTATTCTTATCACCTATTTCAGGTCTACTCACATTTTATGCATTAAAAATTAAATTTTGATTGAGATCATATTTTTTTTTTTTTTTTTTTTTTTTTTTTTTGAGAAATTCAAATGCTAATTCAATTATTAAAATTTTTGTGCAGGAAAAGGAAATTATTTCATACCGGTAAATTTTAATTTTTTTTTTTTTTTTTTTTTGACCAACACAATTTATTGAAATAAAGTTGGTTCATAAATTTATGCAAAAGAAAATAAATTTGAATGCATAAAAAATAAATAGAAGTTAATAAAAAAATAAAATAAAATAAAACAATTATTTCCTTGAACTCTTACATGTGTGCTTTTATTCTGACATAGGGCTAGATTTTTTTTTTTTTTTTTTTTACACATTTTTACACATACAAGGGACATTTCATTGTGTCACTTTGCAGAATGCTGGTTGTCATTTTTGCACAACATGAAGCCTCTTCTGCTTTTCACATATTGTTCAGTACACTATGTTTAGTAGGCATCACAAAACCATCATATCTGTCATAGTTATTGTTCTGTTCTACACTCTCTGGCTCACTTTGTTAGAATTTTAATTTTTCACGTGTACGATTATAGTCTTTTTAATCAAAAATATTTTGAATCTTTATCATATTAATGCAGTATTTTTTTTTTTTAAATTTAACAAAATACAAATTTAATTGATTTTCATATTTTTGCTACGGATTTCCTTTTCCTTATTATCAGACATACATACACTGTAATGAATGATTATTTTTAATATTTTGCACATTTTATATGTCATAGTTAGATACTTTATTGATTATGTAATTTGTTTCAGATATTTCAACTTTATCATGACAATGGTTAGTTGTGTCTTGTATGTTGTTCCATATAGGTGAATTTTTCAGATTTAGTGTTATATGCCACAATTTTTTTTGTTTGTTTATCAAAAGATTATTTTAGATTTCCCACAATGGTTTTGTTTTATGCTGTTGTGAAGGTGAGAGAGAGCGTTTTATGTTTTTATAATTTTTGTCCATTTTGACGATTCATTTTTTTTTTTTTTTTTTCCTCGTCGCTGGGGAGAAATATGTGAAGTCGTTCCTTCACATATATGAGTTTTAATTATAGCTTTAAATAAAGGCAATACATAATTACTATATTTTCAATAAATTAAATGGCTAATAAAAATAGATAACGAAATTCTAAATTACTTTTATATTTATTCGCTTTTGTCTATAATAGATATCTTAATTCTAATAATACTTTATCCCTTATGCTATTAATAAATCTTCTGAGAACAAAAACATATTCTTTTTAAATGACATCTCTCAAAATTATAATCTCTCCTAAATCATTTAATAAATAAAGTATAAAAAATATTATTTTCATTTATCAACCATTGTATACATAATTACATTTTCATTCTTCTACAATTGCGCAAGTCCACTTTGTTATAAATAAATTAGGCTATAATTTCCGTTGTAGTATCATTAAAAGGTAATTTATTTTTGTTTAATGACAGGATGTGCAATAAAACACAGACTTTATGTCTCTCTTACTTAACGGATTTCTGGCGATAAAATTTGGCATAGATGATTGGCGTTAATTCTTTAACGGACGTGCAAAATTCAAATTATTTATATTAATTTATTCTACAAACAAAGGATTATCTTTGGCTGTAAAGTTTGGCAATATTTTAATAATCTTGGCGTAATTCAGCAGTCCGGTCTGGATTGTGACTGAGTCGACTTCAGATTTTGCTCTACAACTACTGATCGGATAACATGTGATCCCCGTAGCTCTCTCTCTCACCTCTACCTTTTGCATTCTCGTAACTTGCGGTCAAGCTGTAATTCCACTATTAAGGTACTGTTGATTTACCTATGAAACGTCTTCAAATAAAATAAATATATTTTGCAGCGAACTATTAGTTCTCTTTATTTTAACGGCCATCTTTTTCAGTTGTAAGGACCTGGACAATAAATTGGAATTTTCAACTGTAGAATCCCAGAATTCTACTTGACATAGGGAATAGGGGAAGGTCAACTTATTTGTGAGTATTTCAGGTAATAAAAAAATTAGTAATAAACATATGGTCAAATTTTTAATAATTTATTAATAATAGAATGTCAAAAGAATGTCAAATACCATGCATAATACTAAAGATAAACAAAATGCAGAAAAACATCGCTAAAGTGAATAATGATTTAAACAAAATACTAACTAATAAGGCATCTTCACGAAGAAGAGCTAAATGTGATTTTTTATGTTCTTCTGAAAGCTGAAAAGAAAAAATAAATAAATACTGTTAAAACATATATAATAAGAACTACTATACAATTTTACAGATTTTTACCAGTATAAAGCTTTAAAAAAATGAATTATTGTTCAAATTCTCTTCCTCTCATGTTCTGCAATGTTTTATAGCAAACATCACAAATTTCAAACCTAGATCAAATAAGTTAAAATAAAACAATAACAAAGTAGAGACTGACAATCACAGGCCAATTACCAACCACAAATTATAAAAAAAAAAAAAAAAAAAAAAAACTTGTTGCAATGTTTTTCCCGGTGATTCTCAAATAATATATTTTAGATGGAAATTTGAATTAATTTTTACGAGATTGAAAAATGACCAGGACAGGTATCAAATCTGGATCTTTAGAATAATACACTAATATCTGAACACTGACAAGGGAAGTATGAATCAGTGAAATTCTTATTGAAATCAAATCAAGTTTAAATTAAAAGAACATGGTTGAAAACATTATAGGATAGCGTACAAATTTTGTATCTTCCCTCTCAAGTAAAAATATGATGCTAGAGGATTTAGATGTTTCTATCAAAACAAAATGCTGTGGAAAAAATTGAAAAAATTAGATTACTGTGATGATAAAATATCAAGCATGTTTTAATTAGATAGGTTTTACGACTTATAAGAAGTTTGTTTACGTTTTGGAAAATTTTAGATTTAACTTATATTGTGTAGCTAAATTTTATTATACATTAATATTTTTCTTTTCTTTCTTTCTTTCTTTTTTTTTTTTTTTTTTTTTTTTTTTTTAAATCCCCAAATTACAATTTGTTTTATTAAGATTCTTTATCTGTGAGCATCAAGGTCATCTCCATGCTAATCCTATAAGTAAAATAATCTCTATTATTCATTACACAATGAAAATCTTTAAATTCAGTTTTCACATTCAGAAAATTCATGACTGTTAAATTATGTCTTGTTTTTCAAAAATAGATTTTTTAAACTTCCAATCTGTTTTAAACTTTCAATCAATATATAAAATTTCAAGATTGGTGATTCCTTCCTAGCAATGAAATCCTGACTATTTCAGTGTCGCTATTTTTTTAAGAAATGATTAAATATGATCACATACCTGCTAACATTGAAGGATCAAAATAACAGATTTTATAAGCGGCATTTTCAACTTTAAACAACATTGATGGTTTTTGACATATGACAATATTTAATAGTTTCAAGCACAGCTTAACACATTCGCTGCCAATCACGTGCTAGATTGTGATGGGAAGTTTGTAATTGTTTATAATGACAGTCATATGACTTTTTTTTTTACTAATTTCATCTTTACTTTACCATTAATAAAAAAAATTGTCATGGTTTAAAATTGCAGATGTCACATATCAAAAATTAGCCCAAAACACATGTTTTAATACTTTTTTCCCTCAAAAAAAAAAAAAAAAAAAAAATTCTGTCCTTTAGAAATAAATGAAAAAACTTATTCAAAAATTTAGGATATATGATTTAAAATACCTGAAAATTTTATGCATTCACACAAGAAAATGATTTTCATTATATAACAGAAAGAAGTGAGACAGAGATATAAAGCCATTTAAGTTCAAAACATAAATGTGGATGTGGGGAACATAAGTGTGATTTTTATGATATAAAAGTAAAAACCTGTATGGATTGTAAGAATTACAGGGCGAGTTGCATCAGTTTCAATTTTAAGGCCTTATATTTTATTTGCAGTAAAGTTTAGTTTAAGGAGGCTTATCTAAAATGCTAACATTAAGGGAGGAGAGAAGGGCCTCTTTCCTTAGGATATTTTATACTATACAAAATTCAGCTTGGCTGCAATAATTATTAGTACCCATATTTTCCTCTTAATTTTCTGAATATTGAAATATATTTCACCAAAATATAAAAAACTGAGGAAAAAAAGAAAAAGAAAAATGAATATGTCAACACATGAAACAAGTTTAGTAGATGTGTAGAAAATTAAGGCCTGAGATTGTTGTTTAAGTTTGTCAGACTTTTTAGAAGTTCTCAGATAAAGCATAGACTCGTAAATTTTATGTTCAAACACTAGAAAATGAAATAACCATTGATATTTAAAAGACACACAGTCACATTACAATGTTTAGATTTAAAATTTTGTATTTTTCCTAAACTGAAATTTAGGGTGCTTAGATTTAAATAAAATAATAATATAGAGATGTTTGCTTATAATGGGGTCTAGAGAATAAATTTTCAGTTAACTACGTAAGTTCTTTTTTCCCAGATATTTTGACTTTATTCTCTTCCCTCTCCACCATACAAAGTAAAATTTAAATCAGTACTACACAACTTGTTGTTACAATAAATAAGTAACTTTGCCTTTTCTTACCCCAACTTCCTCTAACCAAATATAAGAATTAGAAATAACAAAGCAGATTTATCCTCTACCCCCCCCCCCCCAATCATACTGTGATTAACTCTGATAGTGGTAGCAAAATGGCTGAACCAAAACAGCAGGACTAAATTTCTCATATACCCCCAGTGGCCACAATTTCTGTGCTACAAAAAACAATTTATCAAGATACTGTTGTATCAATTATAAGCATATCCATCAATACTTACTATAGTATCGTTTGTATGATTTAGTGAAGATACAAATGAATTTATAACTTTTCTCACTGCATGCAGTTCGTCAAAAATAGGATCCAAATCTAAGCTATTAATCAAATCATCATACAACGCCTTATACTTCTCATATACATCACATTCTGCATCAATTTTATCTTTTGGAATGTCTAACTTTTCTAAGATGTACTGGATCACAGACACATGACTTCGATCTTCAATCTGGGAAAAAATAAAAGTACTTCTTTACTATGTTATATAATACAATAAAATAAAATATGCTTTAATTCAATGTTATTCATATACAATAAATGTCACATAAACATTTTAATATAGAAACTACTATGATAATTGTAGTCAACAAATTAAATAATTTCCATCCAAAAATTTTACTATATATATATATATATAATAAAGATGATCTATTAAGCATATTAGAATATATATATGTGTGTGTGTGTGTGTTAGCTAAATATTGTACTTGATGGGTTATTTATAATTTAAATTATTATAAAATCTGTGTGAATGAAATCTGTCTATAAAAAATTCTTGTGCTAACCAGATTCAGTTATAATTAATTTTTAAATGGATAAATTGTAATACTTTAATTAACCATTCTCTTTCAATTCACACATACAGAAAGTTTATTTTATTTATCATTTTTTTTTTTTTTTTTTTAATTATTATTTGCCTTTAGATTCCAGAAGCTTTTAAGATCTGAAAATATACTTTCATAAGAAACAAAAAACAGGCAATTGTTATACAGTCGAACCTCGTTAACATGAACACTGTTAACGTGAACTACTTGTAACATGAACTGCTTCCACAATCCCCGTCAAAATGAAGATTAATTACTGATAGCATGAACTACTGATAACATGAACAAATTTTTTATCCCCCTTGAGATTCATGTTAACAAGGTTCAACTGTATCTGTTTTACCCCCCACCCAACCTCTCCTGCGTTGATGATATGATGATCACAGAAAGATAACATCAAGGGTTACAATATATTTTTTTTTCTATCCACAATATGAATGTAAAAATTTTATTCATACGCTAAAATTATTTGTGTTTTAGCAAATTCTTCCTTTTATTTGAATTTTATCAAAATACCCTGCCTTTTAAAATATCTTTTTTTTTTTCCTCCTTCTTTGAATGATATTTGCTATTATTTTTACTTTGTGGTTATAATAAGTAATAATTACCTGAATTATACCTTCCTCCCAGAAATTTCTCCTTTCTACACTACCTTCCCACAATTTTTATTTTTATATATATAACATTCTTTAATTATAAAAAGAAAAAAATCTGACAGCATAAGTAAGTTAAAATAAATACTCATCTGAACAATTTTCCCCCAGCAAACATTTTACTTGTTAAAAGGTAAAACTTTTAACATTTTATTTAAAATTTCAGCAATTTAAAACATACCTCCCAAGTTTGATCATGATTTTTTCAATAAAAATTGGTCAAGGGAAAAAAAAAAAAAATCGGAAATGACTTAATTAAAAATTGAAAATGATTTACAGGGTGTTTATAAAGTCCCGGACACATTTTGATGTTTAATAACTCATAAAATAATGAAGATATAAACAAACTTATGGCATTTATTGATGGAATAACTCATATATTTTCTTTTCAGGTTTGAATATCTTTACTTTTAAATATATTGGTCTGCGCTTGTGGTTAATTTCAGATAATTTCATTTTCCAGTCTAAATATCTGTACTTTTCTAAATATCGTCTGCTTATTAATTGCATTTTTCTCTCTTTTGTTTTTGGCAACTATTGCAATGTTATGTTTACTTTTGATGTAATGTGTGGTGATGTTAATGTGTGGTGTGGTCTAATGCACGACCGAGTCATTGGGCCTTTCTTTTCTACAGAAAAGACTGTCTCATCAGTCGTATACTTAGACATGTTGGAAAACTTCGTATTTCCACAACTAGAAGAGCTTCAGCCACATGTCCTTTTGCAACAAGATGGTGCACCACCTCATTGGGGTAACATCGTTCGTAGTTCTTTGAATGACCATTTTCCAGGAAGATGGATTGGGCGGGGAGGTCCAATTCCTTGGCCACCCAGATCACCTGATATAATGCCGCTGGACTTTTTCCTTTGGGGATTTGTAAAGGACAATGTTTACAGGAAAGAGTGTCGAACATTGATGACCTAAAAGTCAGAATTACAACCGCAATAGCCTCTGTGGATGCCGACATGCTTGCCGCTACCTGGCGTGAAATTGACTATCGACTTGATATTCTCCGTGCGACGAAGGGGGCACACATGGAAGTTCATTGACAAGGGTCATGAAACTTTTTGAGTCTATCTAACCATTTATATTATTAATTTTAATCTATCTTTATTATTTTATGAGTTATTAAACATCAAAATGGGTCCAGGACTTTATAAACACCCTGTATTTAAAATCCATAAAAATATTTTTTTCAGTTAATGAGCTCTAAAATATTAATTAATGAACCCAAAAAACAATGAATAAATACTAAAATCTAGAATAAATCCAAAAATATTAAATATATGAATACTGATTTTAAAATGTTCTGGAATTTTCCTAATAAATCTGAAAAGTATTATTTATCTTTGATGTTTTGCATTTTCAAAATGCACTGTTTCTTCCTTAGCTGACGCTATGGCGTCATGATTTCCGAGTATTTCTTTTCGAGAATTCGAACGCCTGCTCGACCGGTAGTATTCCTACCTATCTTTCAAAAGAGCGTCACTTTGGAATATTCAGCAAAATAGAGAAAAAATAAGTTAATCTTTTAATAAATTAAAAATAAATAATCCGTAAATAAAGACAATTCATTTTTATTAAGTTTAATCAACTTTAATTAAAGTCAGGGCTCGCGTTGGTGCGCTATAGCGCACCATTGTCCCGAATTTTAACGAAAGGGACACAGAATTTTTTTAATTGCGGGTCCCGAGGACCCATAATCAAGTATTGGGTTCAGGAACTTTTTCAGAAACAAAACTACCACTACTACTTAAAGAGAGGGGGAAAAAAAAGAGAGAGAGCTTATGTATGAAATATCCTGAACGATATTAATTTAAAATACAAATTACTCTTAGTTAATGATAGAGTTGAAATTAATTAAATAATGCATCTAAAGTATTAACTTTTAATATTATTATTAAAAAAAAAAAAAAAAAGAGGAAAGAATTTCTAAATTCTTCAGCTAAATAACATGCACCATACTTGCCAACCTTAAAAAATGAGAAATAGGAAGATTCATGTTCAAAATTAGGGAGATTTAACTAAAATTAGGGAGACTTTTTTTTTTTTTTTTTTTTTTTTTTTTACGAAGTACACATATTTCCATACTTAATTTTTGGAAACTTAACTATGGATAAAATTAGAAATTAGCAGAAAAAATTTTCAATAACTCTTTCAATTCTATTTCTAGAATCTGCCAAAACAAGTTTAAAATGAATATTGTCATTTATGTTGTGGATAGATAAAGATTGGGAAACAAAAGGCTTCTGCAGAACACTTGATTGCCGATCGCTACTTGGAGATGTGAAAAGGGAGGGGAGGGGGGGGGGGCAAAAAATAATTAGATGTGTTAGAAACATTTAACATTTCTATTTTTTTAAAAGGTTCTAGAATCTCATAAAGCAACTTTAAAATGAATATTGATATTCATGTTGTGGATGGAAAAAGATTAAAAATCTGGAGGCTTTCGTAGAGCATTTGATCGTCGCTCATTAATGAGGTTTCTTTTTTATAAACGAACGATATCCGCGATTTTTTTTAAACGCAGCAGAAATTAATTCGTGGAATTGAATGAAATATGAAAAAAAAAACTGCGGATTTTTCGCAAATTCGCGAAAAAATTACATGCCTGATATTTTTTGTAATAAACATTGTTTAATTTTGCTCTATTACGAGCTATTTTGTAATTTTCTCTCTTTTCTTAATTTTCTCTCTTTATTATGATAAATCGGAAATTTTTAACTTCCGATCGGAAAATCGGGAGATAGATAGAAAATTCGGAAGTCTTCTGCCGAAATCGGGAGAGTTGGCAAGTATGATGCACAAAGGGTAAGTTTTTCTTTATATATATTCTGTTGTTAGTGAGTTGTGCTTTATAATTAAAGGAAAATTAATAATAATAAAAATGAAAATAAAAAACCAAAAATCTGGAAAATTCCAAAATCCTGAATACTTCCAATTCCGCTGGTCCTAGATAATGGGTCCTATACTTTTTTTTTTTACCTGCTAAATGTAAGTTTCTTTAATTTTTTTTTTTTTTTTTTTTTTTTTTTTCAAGATTATTTTTATTAATCTTGTTTGAAGTCTATTGCTATTGTCAAAATAATCATAATTTTTGCTTTAAAACCTCTTTCAATTGCAGTAAACAATTTTCTTTGCACTTTTTATTAATTTAATTTAGTAATGTGCTGTTTTAACTACACAATCATATGCAAGTTTCAAAAAGGTAAATGCTGATTTCATATGATAAAAGATAAGTTAGAAAGTTTTTATTTATTTATTTTTTAAATGCAATGTTTCAAAATGTAAAAAGGAATTGTGAAAAATATTAGTAGTTACAAGTCCCCCCCCCCCCCAAAAAAAAAAAAAAAAGTTTTTTCTAGGGGGAAAAAAGGTGTCCCCATTTTTCGAAAACTTGACCCACATTTTTCATAATGATGAGGTCTTGGGACCCCACTTTTCAAAAGGTCAGCGCAAGCCCTGAAAGTGATTTGGAGCAAGCTATTTTATGCGCATGAATTTGCCGGTACTTCAGCTTTCATCATGCGTGATTTGGGAAGGACACTGACGCACTTGAAGGGAAGAAATCACAGAAGTTGCAGCCCTGCGATCTCCGGCCCGCTCGCGATTTGACCGTTAAGTGCAATTTCCACTGAGGTATGTTGGAAGTCGTTTCGAGCGGCGCTATTCAGAATTTTTTTATGTGGACAAGCGGTTGGAGGAGGTTCAACCGGTTGTTTCGAAGGGAGAAAGTGCCTGGCTCTAACCCCCAGCTGAGATAATTGAGGGGCCAGAAGCAGATATCTTTGTCAATTTTGCATGCTTTCCTTTGAAGCAACTGCACAATCTGATAAAAAAGGGCTACAACTGATGACAAGACATTTGGCTCTTTGTGTCGGAAGCGTGATTAATGATTTTTTGAACTTTGGTCTTGAACCTCCAGTGGAAACCGGCCTTTAGAGTATATCGTTTGCACGGCCTGAAGTTGTATGGGATTGTTGTAATCTGAAATTGTTTAATCCATAAATATGGTCACAATAAATCCAAGATCCAGATTATGTTTCCGGAAAAAGATATTTTATTATTTGCAGTATAAAAGAGTCAGATTCATACGCTTACTTTCCGGTTACCAACTTTACAAATTCAATAGCTTGATTGTCATGAATTTGCTGTTTCCTGTCATTGGTCTTATTGGAATAATATTTTATAAGCATCAAGAGATGCAAATCCACATTGGTTTGTGTGAATGGAAATATGTCATCTTTCATGATGGATCTGCAACTTGTACCCTGTTTCCAAAAGCAGCCAGCATTCATCAATCAGAAGTGTTTCATCTCACATTTGATTTACATCATAAATGAGATCATCTATGCATCGTTCAGATGAAGTAATTAAAAGTAATTATTATGATAAAATTGGAAATTTTAATAAAATTATTAAGTACTTACTCAATATGGATTTTCAAAGTGCATAAAGTTCATTCATTAATTCAACAATTTTTTGCTTCAAATATTGAAGAATCATAACTAGTGTCTCATAAATATAAATTAGAATAACTCAATACTGTTAATGAACGATCTTCTGCCGAGAATGATAAATATAAAATTGTTTTATTATCAATTAATCTTTTAAAATGATTTGTATTTTACGTTCATCGAAATAATCTTTGTTGTTTAAAATGGAATTTCATAATATTAATTATTTAATAATTAAATGTTATTATAGTATTCTTGTACCGGCACAAAACATATTTACTTTAAAAATTAATCAAGATTTCTTAGTAAAAATTATGTTCTGCAAGTAATGACTCATCATTTATTTCATGTTCTTCTCTGTTTATTATTTTTAAAGGTAAGCGTTTTTATATTTTATTTTTTAGCTCGGTGATCATGAAGATAAAAAGTATTTATTTAATTATTTCTTATCCCAAATGAATAAAATTAAATAATAATTTTTGCCAATAAAACAGCACTTTTAATTAAATCTGACAAAAAACTACTTTTTACTTTTTAACACTACTCCCACTTTGCTCCCCATGTTCACTATAATAGCAAGCAAAGCATAAGAAAATTTTTATAAAAACCAAGACAATCACAAAAACGAACTTGCTTATTCTATGGGACAGGTTTCCAAATTTTTAAATAATTCAATTCATTTTAAATAATTTGGAGTGGAAGGCTGATTTTTATACCAACTATGTGAAAAATACCAGAGCCGGGAATCGAACCCGGGCCTTCCGCTTTACGCGCGGATGCTCTACCACTGAGCTACCCTGGGTGATAACCAGCTAGGCATTTCTCACATAATATTCATTGGCAAGGTCACCGAGTCTGCAAACGCAGCTATATCAGGTGACAATAAGGTTGATGAATAAAGAATTTCAAAATTCAATTCATATTTAACGCAAGCGCTGATTTCATGAAATAAATGCTCTCAAATTAAGGCAGGTGACTCTGATGAAAAATAAGAAAGAAATTAAGAAATACTAATCAAATGAAATCATACATTTAAAAAAAAAAAAAATTGAGGAGGATAAAAATCAATTACAACCACAATAACCAACTTAATTGTAACATTGTTCTTCATTTTTATACTTCCATATTTTGACTAAACAACAAAAATAAAAACACCAATTACCACAGTAGATATTTTCCTTTCTTCTTCAAGGGCCATACCAAACATAGTTAAAGCTTCATCAAATTTTAGAGCCCAAGATCCCTTTTTACCAATATTATTTACAATATAACTGTCATCTGATGCTCCATTGACTATATTAAAAGAAAATTCCTATAAAAGGGAAATATATATATATCAATTGAAATCTTAAGATAAAATGAGTAAATTTTTATAATATAAAGGAATTGTCATGAAAATTTCAGGGTGTATATTCACAAAAAAGGTTTTAAAGCTGAAACTATATATATAAAAGACAGACATTAAAACAAAATACAAGAATTTAGATGACAAAAGATTTCTATTACAGGAAGGAATAATTATGTTATCTTGTTTTCACTAACTAACATAGATATGTAAAACTTTATTTAATTCGATAACACATAAAAAAGCTCACAGTTTGATTTACAAAGTCCAAATTTTATTGCTTATTATGCTTATACATTATTACAGAAAGAAAAACAAATCTACAAACAAAAAGGCTGAAAAATTTTATCCTTGACATTTTTTAGGTCTGGTTATTAATCTCAATAATTTTTTAAAATAACTACCTTTCCTAAGTCAGCATATACTTTTAAAAATTGTTCACGCTTCTCATCAGTATTTTTTCTTGCCATTTCTATTTTCTTTCGTTTTTTTTCCTATTAAAAAAAAAAAAAAAAAATTAAATTATCTTTACATTTAACACAATGTAGTCAATAGTATTTCATATGTTATACATCTCATTGCAGTATATAATAATTTATCTTTCTTTGTGAACACAGAAGAAAGGGGGGGGGGGGATGAAAAACTGCTACTTGAACCACAAAAGTCATGATAAAAGGATTATATATACTGCCAAACAAAATATATTAAATTTTTCAGGAATGGCTTATTAAAGAATCTCTCATTGGCAAATCCATAGCTTACAGTTTCATGAAAATTATTTGAGTATAGATGGCCTACTTTTGTTCTCTTTGCCAAAAATTAGAGGTGAAAAACGATAAATGTTACTGAAACAATTAATTCAGTTAAAATTGAGAAAGATTTAATAATTCTGGCTAGCCTTAAACATTATTTCCCACAGAATTTGATTGCTAATCTTGCAAAGTCGTCCCGTTTGTAGCCAATGCTGATTTTTGTCTTGGCTTCGATTTGGGAAATTTTGAGTCGAATTTGGCAACACAGCGACCAAATTTGGCAAAAATTTGTTGTTTAGGGTTGCCAAAGTTTGGAAGGTCAAACTACAGTAAGAAAAGAATTCTGGAATTTTCTGGAAAGATTCATTGGTTTATAGCACTGAACAATTCTTCAAAAATTCTTTAAAGGACCAATAAAACTAAAACAAAATCAAGTGCATTCATCAACTAGAACCTGCTTATACATTATGAATTACTTTCTACACTCAAGAATGTTGATAACTTTCATAACAATATCATTACATGCTCTATCTACACGCTGAATATTCATTAAAGTACATCCGTCAACTAGAACCTGTTTATGTCTTTAAGAATTGCTTTCTAAACACAAAAATGTTGGCAACTTTCATAAAAATATCATTACAGACTCTATTTACAGGTTGAATATTCATTAATTAGCTTATTTTGAAATCTCTATGATGGTGGGTCATATATAAAGGCCAAAACCTTTGTATAGTCATAAAAAATATTATGAAAATTATATTCATAATGGCCAAATTATTTGGCCATTATGAATGAAATTTATTTTCGTAAATATCTCCAAAATGGAAAGTCACAGAAAGACCAAAAAGGGAGGTGCATAACTAGATGTTATAACAAATCTATATACCGATATGCAACATTCAACGTCCAGTCGTTTTTGAATTATGTGAGATACACACAAACAGACATCACGAAAAATCAAGTAAAGTCAATGATATTTCCAGAACGACAGCTCGTATTAAGACGAAACTTGTAGGTGTACAACTAGAAATCATGACAGTCTTACATATAAATTTGCAACATCCAACTACAGGTCAAATTCATTATTTTGGAAATTATTCTGATAAATTTTGCATCTATATATATTATATATCTGTACTCTGGAGGCAAAACACAGCATGTCTTTTTTTTTTTTTTTTTTTGGATATGAAGAGTTAGCAACAAAATGACATTCTGTTAATACTGTATTAGAATAACATGAATTGATTACTGTTACCTACGAAGAAACATACAAAAAAGTGTAAAAATAAAGTTGAAAACAAATTAAAAAGTTGCTCTCCTAAAAAATTACATTTTTGGACATGGGGCCCTTTACCTTTGAAACACAGATATATAATTGTTTGTCCAGAGTGATCTAATGAATAACTGATTCAGCATTGTTCAACCCAAACCCCTATAACTAAAAGCATTAAACTTGGTGACATTCCTTCTGTGATGTAGATAAGAAATGATTTTATGAAATTAAACACCCAAGGGGAGTTACATGATTTGAAATGGCTGCCATTTTGAATCAAATTAGCTGGTGGATCAAGCTAATTACTAAAATTGTTGAGACATTTATCCTATTATATATATATATATATATATATATATATATATATCAAATTTTAAGCAAATAGATTCATTAACAAAAATTTAAATTTTCAACAGCAAAAATCGTTTTTTTTTTTTTTTTTTTTGTGAGTTTCAAAATTTCAAGTGGCTGCTACCTGGAAACAAAAATGGCAGAACAAGTTAGTTAATGAACTCATCTGAGATATTTCAGTGCAAGTACATTGTCTAACTTTGATTCCAATGAGAATGGGTATCTTGGAAACTGTCGTGATGACAAATTTTCCAAAAAATACAGATAAACTAAGTGTTTGCAATAGAGAAATCATCCAAAAAATATGATGAGAGAGAGCGATGAAAAAGTTGCAGGTGAAAAACAGTATTTTGATAACACTAGGATTGTATTTTAAAATTACAATTTACTTACTATAATTGTTTTTAAAAAAAAATGAATAGAAGGCTATGATAAATTATGAAATATAAGAAATAAATAACTAAGTTACAGAAAAATTTAGATACAATACATTAAAATAGTTCTAGCAAACACAATATATAAAGAGTATGAACCTTTTCTTCATTGAATGCGACTAGGAGATCTTCAATTGTTTCTGGCATTTTAGACAAGTAAACATTTAACCAAGCCGTTGAATTACTTTCTAGAGCTGTTATAGTTTCCTAAAAACAAAAAACAAGAAAATGGTTCTAAAAGCTTTTCTTTTCTTTAACAGGGGTTGATCCAGGCAAAAATAGAGATTCTTTTGCTGTCCCTTCAAAAATTCAAATCTTTAAAATGGGCCCCTTCACAAAATTCAGATTCATAAAAACAGCCTTTTCACAAGATTTTGTTTTATAAAAATGATATTTTTGTAAATTTTTTCCATGTTTACAGTATTATTTATAATGAGTGTCTATATTTGGTTTAGTGAAATGCTATTAACTAGATACCAAGCATTAGATAGAGTAACTGTTAAAATTGAAGGTTTTACATGATTTTTTTTTTTTTTTTTTCGCCGCAAAAAGAAATAAAATTTCATAAAAATACTTTGTTTTTCACAAAAATGGGCCCCAAAAATTAAAACCTGGATGAACCCCTGTTTAAGTTGAGATTTATTTTTATTAAATATTCCTACAGAATCATTTAAGCATAAAATTATCAATTATCATACATATGTTCAATTAAATATATATATATGTAAAATAATGAAATAGTTGTGATGTACTGCTGGTGTACAGTCGTGGATCCAAGTAAACAGACTTTATTTCTGGCACTTCTTTTTATTGAATATCCATAGACTATAAGGACTATGAAGGCAATGGACAGTTTGGCTATTAAGTACGTAATCCAATTTGGGGTTTAGTTGGACGTTACAATCGAAAATCGCCGTAGTCTTTCCGGACCATTCCGGACTTCGGGATCGGGCCCCCGAGGCCGGTTTCTTAGGTGGTTCCTCTTAGCAGCTGATAGTTCGTTCAAGCTCTAATCTCTCTAAAAACGCTCCTTAATTTCTGTGAGTTCTCTATTTTATACCCGTAATTTTTGGTGTAATTTGGCATAGTTTTAATTCCATCCCCTTTTCTATAATTGGCTATCCTTTTAATAACAACAACTTTCCTTTATGTCTTATTGGTTGTATTTTCGTTTTTCCCAGACAGTCTGGAGCTTTAACCCGCCAAAGTTGCCAATTCGCCAAGTCATTAATACAATTATTTATTTCTCTCTTTTTGACATAAGTAATCAACCCTTAATTTAGAATCATAAATCTTTTATTGTTTTAATTGAATCTTTCCGGCGCCCAGATATTTTTCTATTGCTCATTAAATTTGCTTATAGGATATTTCCAGATATCAAAATACTTAAATGATTAATTTATTTCTTTTCAAATGATGATCGCGATTGTAAATTCTCATTCGTTATTTTTTATGCTTTTAGTCTTACAGCCTAATATGAAATCTCCTTTACTTTATTTTGCAATATTACTTTGAAATATAAACAGAATACCTTGAAAATATGAAAAATAATAATTTAAAATATAAAATCATTAATTCATACTTCTTTTTTATCCATTTCATATATATATATATATATATATATGTATTTATTTATATAGTATATATTTTTATGTGAATAAATGCAAAAATATGTGAGATTCTCCTAGTCTAATGAAAACTCTTAGTGTTAACTGCTATGCTGACTATATAAATAAATACATATATATATATATATATATATATATATATATATATATGTATTTATTTATATAGTCAGCATAGCAGTTAACACTAAGAGTTTTCATTAGACTAGGAGAATCTCACATATTTTTGCATTTATTCACATAAAAATTTTAATATTGCGAGGAATTTGTGCATTCTTCATTGGGCAATTTAGCAAAAAAAAAAAAAAATTATCTAAAAAGGAATTTTCACAAAGATCACCAATCTTAAAATGGGTCTATAATTTTTGTGAAAATAATCAGGTATTTTAGGAATCAGCTTTGATAAAAATGCACATTTCGCCAAATATTTGCCTTTTTCAGTAATTTGTCATTAAAAAATTACCTATTTAGGATACAGAATGAAATTAAAAGTTTCAAAAATGAGCTATTAAAAAAAAAAAAAAAAACGTTATTTTTCAAATTTGATTCTCAAAATACATGAGTTTTTTAGCCACAAATCTGCTAAGTCAATTTTTCCCACACATTTTTTTTTTTTTTTTTTTTTTTTTTTGAAATTTTTAAGATACTTATGTTCATGATTGTGTCTAAGGTAGAGTTTAAACTGTCATTAGCTTTTTCAGCATTTTGCTAAAATATATTGTATTTTGCTAAAATATGTCGGTAAAAATTTCGTTAAAAAGCTAAAACTGCATTATTTCATAAAATATCTCTATATTTTATTACCTCTAGTTTTTATTCAAATATTTGTGGGTCAAAATTACAAAAACACTGAAACTATCAGGAACAGTTATTTAATATTTTTGGATTTAATTTCAACTTTTAATGGTTGAATTTAAATGCAAAAATATTTAAAAGTATCTCAGAATCCAGAATTTGCCTCATAGATGCTTTCTTTGTTTTAGTATTGTGCTAGCCGAAAACAAACTAAGTTCTGTAGATTCACGTTTCTTAAATCACAAGTATGGGTGCTTGGTTAAAATCATCAGTGAACAAAAGAAATAGAAAACAAAATTCGGGATAACCATGTTAAAAGAAAGACATCAATAGTACCCAAAAAATTAAATTAATTTTTGAAAAAGCTAAATATTGCTTATGCATTTTAGTCAAAATGCTAAAGAAACTTTTTTGCTAAGTTAAACCCTAGTCTTAGGAATATCATATTGTGTTATTTTAAATTGTACAACTGGGACTGTAGCCTTTATTTCTAACTATCACTTGATTAAAATATACAGAATCATCCCTAATTTAAACTTTAGCAGAAAAGAGAAGAATTGAAAGCAACAATAACATTTGTCCTGTTATACATAAAATCCACACATTTATGATTTTTTTTTTTTTTTTTTTTTTTCTAAATTATTTATTTTGAAAATTGAACGTTAGATTCTAAATAAAAAAAAATTTCAATATCATATTATACCTGAATCGTCTTTCTTTTCTCCAACAATGAACAATCAAAAGTTTTTAAATAAGTCTCTAATTCATTACAAAACTCAGATCGTTTTTTATTTCTCTTTTCTTTGAGCTCTACAAGAAGATCCTAAATAAAAAGAACAACAAAAAACATAAAATTAAGCTATACTAATTGTAAAAATATTAAGTTATAATAAATCTCTAAAAATATTAAAATAAAACTAAAAATATTAAATTAAAATTTATGGGGGAAAAACACTATAACTTCAAATAACGTTGGATTAATAAATAATTAATAAATAATTAATTAATATATTACGGAAAAGTGAAGTAAAAGAGCAGCAAATAATGAAAAAAAATATTAAATAGAAAAATCGATGTGATCTTTAATAAAAAACAAAATGAATTATTATTAAATTACAGTAATGAATGTTTGATAAATGAAATTATTAAACAAAATATAAAATACATGAAGAAAAATGCAACAATAAATATATATATATATATATATTTTTTTTTTTTTTTTTAAAGGGGGAGGGGAGTATAAGCAATTTATCAATTAATATTTAAATTTCATGTACATTGAGGTTTATTTTTAGAAAATAATCAATTTTTTTTTAACAATAGAGCTAGAGCATAACATCAGTTTGTATAAAGCTCTTAAAACTGTCAATTTGTGTGTTTCAAAGATTTTAATTGCTGTTTGAAAACAAATTAAATCTTTATTTAATTTTTATCACCTCAGGGATAACCCCCTAAAGTAAGGTCATTGTTGTCAAAAAATGGATGCCAGAAATGCAAGTAAAGTGGTTTAAGTCATCATTTTTTATTTAATTTAAATAACTTAGGAACATGGGGCTTCTTCTGTGTTGTACTTCTTAGGTAGAGGGTGACATTTTTCTAAACATATAACTCATAATAGGAAAAGAAAACTTGTATATATATACCGGGTGATCCAAAAGTCAGGACAAACTTTAAAAATGAATAATTCGAAAACGAATCAAGATACAAAGATACGGTTTGCACCAAACGGATGAAAAAGAAACCGGGTTTTGTGTGGCAAAGGAAAAAAATTAGTTCTTTTGGCGACCAACAGATGGCGCTATAGTGTTTTATTTCACCAAAAGATGATTTACAAATGAAAAAAAATTTTGACAACTTACAAGTCAGCTTAATTACAGTTAATTAGTACTACTACAGTAACTGTTCAATGTCCATCATTCAGAAGTACAGCTGTGAGATGATTCACCACATCGTTCACAGCATTTAGTAGCATTTCTTGCGTTATGGCAGACACATTTTGGCAGATGGCATCTTTCAGTGCTGCTAGTGATGCCGGTTGGTCGCAGTACACTTTTGACTTCCAAGAATCCCCACAGCCAAAAGTCACAGGGTGTCAGATCAGGAGACCTTGGGAGGCCATGCGTGATTAAAGTAGCGACTGAGAATGCGATATTTCGATGCATATAAGCTTCGACTACCATTACCTGCTGTAGTTGTTCCTTTTTATATCGTTTGTTGCTTTACGTAATCCTACATCAGAAATATGACAGCGCCATCTGTTGGTCGCCAACAGAACTATTTTTTTTTCTTTGCCACACAAAACCCAGCTTCTTTTCCATCAGTTTGGTGCAAACCATATCTTTGTATCTTGATTCGTTTTCGAATTATTCATTTTTAAAGTTTGTCCTGACTTTTGGATCACCCAGTATATATTTGTATAAAGCTGCATTTGCGCTCTTACAATTTGTATTATTTCTGTAATTTCTCTAATTTTTTCAATATGTTATTTATTGATTTAAAATTTATATTATATTATGATTCTTGTAGTGTTGTGAAGTTTTGCGACAGTATTATGTCACTGGCCCTGGATCCTTTATAACTAACTGTATAGTTGGCAACTTACTTTAATAATTTATTCTTTAATTAGATAAATATCTTAAAAAAAAAAAAAAAAAAAAAAAAAATGTTGTGTATGTATAGTCGAATATTTAATTCTAATTATTATTTAGCATTTTGTGCCTGACATTTCGTGAATTGTGATGGTTAGTTTCTAACTTTACTTTCAAAAAATGGGCGGAATTTAATTTGTAATTTGAACCAAATCAAAAATGGGCGGAATTTAATTTGTAATTGGAACCAAATCAATAGATTAGGTCAAAGGAGGTTTAGTGTAAATATGTACATATTATTTAATTATTATTTTTTTTTTTTTTTTTTTTTTTTTTTTTTAGTTCTCTCTTCACTTTTCATTAATCCAGATACTTATTAATCAAGAATCAATTAAGTAATTGAATTTGGTATAGCCCACTTTCGATAAAACTAATGTAAATACTTACTTGCCTTGTGATTTTTAATATACAAAAACATTTTTTCTCTATGACTCTGTTTAGTAAATTTTTAGATCCTGGCAAGAAATACTTTGCTTCACAGCAGTATTGTGCCCGGTACAAGGATATTTATAGGGATATCCTTGGATCGACATCCAGTTACCTATCATCTCCTCCTCCTTTACTTCAATTTAGAACATGCGGTTCTAATAGATGTAAAACTTGCCCTATGGCCTCTCACACACAATTGAATAATAATCAATCTTTGGTTCCATTTTGTCAGGCATACAATGTTATTTATAAAATCAGTTGTGGTCATTGTAAACTTAGTTATATTGGTGAAACTTCAACTCCTCTACATTTACGCATTAATCAGCATCGATCAGATTCTAAAAACCTTTCAGCTGCACCTTCTAAATCAACTATAGAATTACAACACTTTAAATCACATAATTTTAATTCATGTACCATAGAGATTGTAAAAATTCAGAAAAATAAAAGTGAGCGTCTATTTCTTGAATCAAAATTTATGCAATATTATAATACAATTTATCCATATGGCCTAGATTCCGAATACTTTAGTAAAACTATTAAAGCATATTCTACCATCAACCCTCTACATGATTATTCGACTATTTATGCACAACTCAATCACAAAATTAACAATAAAACTTCTAGAACTAAACGAGGTAGTAAAAAAACAGATTTAATCTTTTCTAAAAGTGCCATTATTAAACTCATTTCAGATCTACAGACTAATTACTTATCTAACTATAACTGGTTCATTATTCGAAAATTTATTTTTGCAATTAAAAAGAAATACTTAGTAAACTTTCTGAATGTCTTTCAAAGCCAATCCTATAATAAACATTTTTCAGACACTTTTTATGATATTATAATGTACAAAATCAAACAATTTAATTTAAAAATTAATAAAAAGCCCAACAAATTTAAAACAAATACTCAATTAATTGTGAATTTTACAAATCAAATATTGAACAGTATTAACATTACGTCTATCATTAATGACAAAGAATGTATGTTTCCGATTAAAGATTTAAATCTATCTCGTACCTTCAAATATCCTCTTCCTCTTGGAAGAAAGATATTCAATTATAATTCTGTATCTAAGTCTACCTCTTTTACTAACACTGTAACCTGTAAATGCAATGATCCTTCTTTCTCAAAATTTATTGACAGAGACCATCGACACATTATCACAGGTAATCTCAATATTATTGACAATTATCAATTAAAAAAATTCATGAAATTTGGCACCAAATTTAGACTTCCAGTTAAAACTAGCATTCCACAAATCTTACAACAGTTTTCTTATGACCTAGATTTATTTATTTATAAAATATCTATTACTCATAATAAACCTATTGCCTACTTCACTCAATGGAAAGTTTTAGTGTTACAAAAAATCAAAAATGCATTATTTATCAATTCTTCAAATCTGGTGTTATTTAAAAAATCTGTACTTCTTAACTCAATCAAATCACTACAGGATGACTTTGTGATCACTTATGTTGACAAATCACCTAATAATTATGCCATTATTTGTAAATCCTACTATCTCTCTATTTTAAACTCTTCAATCAATAATAGTAACATCTTCAGTTTAACTAATAATAACCTTATTATTAATAACCGAAAAATACATAATTACTATAAACTACTTCAACTTCCCTTCAATAACTTTAATTATCCTTATATAGTTCTCATCCCTAAGTTTCACAAATATCCAATTAAATTTTGCACTGTCACTGTTGGGTGTAACACTTATAACAACAATGCTAATAAAGCTCTACTGGATATTCTAAAGCAAATTTACAAATGTACTTGCAAAGTTGATAATTTACACTGTCTTAAAAATAGCTTTCAATTAATTCAATACATCAAATCGCTCGATTCAATAGACAATATTATGACTTTTGACTTTCAAGATCTTTTCAATAATATTGAGTTATCAGATCTTAGTAATATCATTTACAGTCTTTTTCAAGAATATAAAGCTCAAATTAATCTTCCTTACAATTTTAAAGAAGAAAAATTTAAAACACTTCTTAACTTTGTTATCCATAATAATTATATCTTCCACAACAACGATATCTATTTGCAACAATTAGGCATTCCACAAGGAGGTTGTAGCTCCAGTATTTTGGCAGATCTCTATCTTTATTATTATGAAAAGCAAATTTCCAATGATGATGTTCGATTTTATCGTTACATCGATGATATTATTGTATTTTATCTCAACAAGAACTCACAAAATGGTTTTTCCTTCAATTATCCACCTAATTTAAAGCTAACTCAAAATACTCTGACTAATCAATCTATTAACTTTTTAGATCTCAAAATAATCATCGATGGTAATAAACTTTACACAGATATCTATGACAAACGGCAAGATTTTTGTTTTAATGTAAACTTATTTACACATTTTAATTCATGTCTGCATCTTTCGGTATTTAGAAACATCATCATTAACCATTTATTTCGAATTAATAATTTATGCTCTGCAAAGTTTAAAAACAAGAATATTAATAAACTGATCACAGTCACTGCTAAAATGGGTTTTCCTAAAAACTTTGTATTTTCTATTTTATATCCTTAACCATGTCTCTGTCAGTACAAAAAAAAAAAAAAAAAAAGCTGTGTATACTCTTGTGTATATCAACAAAAAAATTATAAAATAATAAAAGACAATAAAAAAGGTGGCGGTTGGGTGGGCAGATGTTTGATTACGGAGGTGGGGTGGTGTTGTAAGGCTGGATGGGTGGGTGGGTTTGTGAAATTAAATAAAAAAAAAAAAAAAAAAAAGTAGAAGGCTTGTTGCATTTGCTTTGTATTACTATGCATACTTTCATTTTCCATTAAAATTTCAGTTTTTTCTTTTTTGAGTTGTCAACTATATTTAATGTTCTAATTATACTGTTAAACACAATGTGATCAATCGGTGAATTTCATTGTGGCTTCGTGGTTTCATTGTTGTTCATCTGCTTTGAAATTTGCATTTTTAAATCCATATGGTTCCTGTTCTGGTTGTGGCAGGCTGGGGGAGTGTTGCCGGCATAAAACTAGTGTAACCCCACAGGCAAGTCACAAGTCTTGCCGCCTGCCTCCTTCTTCCTATCTTGTGTTTCTTGGGTTGTTTTTTCATTAATTTTGATAAGTTTATTGTTTTAAGTTAAGATTTGTTGTTTTACTTTATTGATTCGTTTGTTTTGCAGGCTGTTAATTGGTGAATCTGGTTTCTTTGCATTGGTGTATTTCGTCCACTGGTGATTTTTTTTTGTCTTGTTGGTCATTGGTGTTTCAGTGATCTTGTATCTGTTGCTTGGCTTCTACTATGCTTAATAGATCATCTTTATTATATATATATATATATTTAATGCATAAAGTCTCTTATTAAAGAATTCCATATCTGAAATCTACTCTTCATTCAAACCAATTTTGTAATTGGAAGTATGCATCTCGGACTAATGCCTACAAAAATTAAGGCTATTCACGTTAAACTTGGGCACACTGTATAATTCCTTTTTCATGTTTTATATCATTTTAAAATTTTAAATATTATCATTAACAAACTGTATTTGTGTTACATTTGATTTGGTTTTAACAATTGGCATAGTTTATGTTATTATTATGAGGAGTGATCTTGAATATAAAGAGAAAAAAATTCTTTAACAAAATAGCTATAAAAAATCGTATTACTTTGAATCAGCAATTAATTTATTTCATTATTATTATTTTTTTATTTACATTAAAAAAAAAAAAAAAAAAAAAAAAAAAAAAATCTAACAGCAGTTTAAATCCAATGTCATCAACCCAGTTTTATTACTTTCTAAAAACCAATACATTGTTGATTTTGATACATCATTACATGGGTGTAACGATTCAACACCAGGACAAATTCTTTGCGGTATTATCTTTTTATCAAGAACTTTGTTCCCATTACTGTATTAGTAACGCACATGCCTGGACCAAAGATTGCTGTGCACGTTAGAAAATGAAGTTGGAACAAAACAAGACAAGAAGATCATTCAATCTGATAAAGCCCTTGAGTGAAGTGGTACAAAAAGCTTTCAACTTGTTGAGGAATTAAGGTAACTTTAAATAAGGTAATTTTTAAATACAATTAATTAATCAAAAATACAATAATTGACATGTATTTAACTGCTAAAAGTAAGTGGCATAACAATAATTTAAAAACAACATATGAAAAGCAGAAGGGGACGTGTAATCGAAGGAGGGCACTTTTATAGTATTTTACGGCAATAGCTAAATTAAATTGTTATAAAAGAAGCAGTTGAAATGATTACTTAAGAAGAATTATTGGAACTCATTAGCATTTTTTTTTTCTTTTTTCCGTATTTAATTCAAACAATTCCAAAGTGTGATAATTACCAAATCAGAGCATTCCTTTATTTCTTTCAAAGCTTCAGAATATGCTTTTCTGGCACTCTCCACAGATTGTTTTGAATCATCAGACACAGTAATTGTCATTTCATTTTTCAATAAATCTACAGCTTCATTAATTAGATCATCATAAGAATCCAAAGGAATCAAACTACGAATATTGTTGATTACTTTAACATTAGATATAACAGAATCAACCTAAATAAATAATTTTTTTTTAAATCACATTTAAATTAACAAAATACAATAAAAAACATAATAAAATCGCTATATATATTATAATAAAAATATATTAGATAGTATTTTTATATATTTTTATTGTTCAGACAATTTAAAACAAATTTCAGAAATTTCTGGTATTCTAAGAACTAGTTTGTTATATTCTGTGTAACTTATTATTTATTTGTATATGTATGTATGCTTGTGAGAAAAGAGGACAAATTTTCTAGTTAAGTGTTGCTTACAATAAAAGCTGGTTAGTATTATTTACAAAAAAAAATCTGCACATCATTCCTCTTTCCCTTTCCATGTTATCCTACAGGATTTTTATCACTTCAGGATCACTTCAGGACTCACAGGATATCTCATTTAAAAGTGATCTTTTATAAAATTCTGCTTTTTTAATATTACTGCCAAAATTTGTGAGTAATTAAAAAAAAAAAAAAAAAAAAAAAAAAAAAATTTTATTTCATTAGTAAACTTAGAACTAAAATTTTCAATCTCTAAAAGAAATATTTATTACTAGGAAACCCATGTGAAATTTTCGCAGTTTCTTTTTTTTTTTTTTTTTTTTTAATTACTGTTAAAATTTGAACTTATATAAGTCATTATTCGATTAAGTCATCAGAACTTATACCAGTTTCACCACCAAAAATAAATTTTAATTCATCAGATGCCAAATTATTATTAGTTTTTGTGGGATGAAATGCTAATGATAGTTAAACCAAATCATTCAAAGAAAACATTCAACGTAAAATTCATGTCTGACGAATGACGACTCAGTTTTCTTTTCAAACTTCCAAACAGCTTTAGTATAAGACCCTTATGACGACTTCTAAACTTTTGCCGCCATGTTGGCAGACTTTATTTTTTCATTGATTCATTTTTGCGGGGGAAAAAAAAAAAAAAAAAAAAACTTATTATCTATTTTGATTATACTTTTTATTATTGCATTTTTTAATCATTTTATGATAAAAGTTCATATTTTGTTTTTATCTTTAAAATATTGCTAGGTTTAAAATGATGCTTGCAAAGATTGTGAAAATGCAACTTTTTTTTTTTTTTTAATTGGATCACCGAACTGAGTACGCGTGCTTAAATATTGCTTATATATTATTTTTTATCCTCGTGTATTTTACTGCTACTATCGTATCGTTTCTACAAAATAATCGTAATTGGTCCACATTAGAGAAATATTATATAGATGACAATAGATGACATTTTATGATTAATCAAAAAAAAAAAAAAAAAAGGTGACACATATTCAAAAAAACAGAATTCAAAAACTTCATTTTTGTATGAACGAAGCAAAAAGTAAAATCTGCAGGATAACACAGAAAGGAACAAAGGGGGAATTAGACTAATGTGCAACGTTTCAATGCTAGAGACCAACCTATGAACCCTAAAATGATTAAATAATCAATACAAATACTAATGAAAGTCTCATAATGTTTTATAATAAACCAGTCTCAATTACAAAAATATTAATAATTGTGAGACAATGAAAATTATAAAAATGGAATAACCATCAGCTATAATGTTTTCTAAATGATATTAAAAATAACTACAATTTATTAAATATTTGAATAAAATTCGGTGAGAACAAAATGATAGAAACTAAATGTTGAAATCAGAAGCAAATGAATTAAAATACATGAATCAACTAAAAGCTAAACATTTATATATGTACTGGAATAAGAACTGAAACGGAAATTGAAATTCTAAATAATTAAACCACTTTTTGCATCAAGATGTCTAAAGCAGCAACCAATTAAACACAACTAGCCAATAAGAAATGACGGGTGGAGTTTAGCTCTCTAGTGGTAATTTCAAGAACACCATAAAACCTGAGCATTAAGATTGATATGTCTGATCTTGTCAATTTTGTGAAATTTTCGCACTTTATTTATTTATTCTCTTCTTATTTACATTTAAAACTTGAATTGAAACTCATAAATCTTATACCAATTTCCCCATCCAATTTGAATTGCAATTCACAAGAAGTCAAATTATTATTAGAACCAAATTAATATTGTGCGACAGTGAAAACAAAACCATTCAAAGAAAGGTTTCAAAGTAAAATTGCTCTTTGACAACCCAATTTTTATACTTGTGCAAGCAGTACAGTTTTAGTTAGGCCTCCACGGCGCCTTTTTTTAGTATAGGGCCTCCATGGCGATTTTTGTTGCCGTGTTGGCGATGCTTTTTTACTTAATTTCTTATTTATTTATTTTGACATAATTTTCTCTATATGTTAAAAAAAAAGTTACTGTCGCTAGCGTCAAATTTTTTTTGTCTGTGATGTATATTCTCTCAGAGGGCAGGGTCCTTTGCGTCAAGAGAGGTATCAATGCGCTCTGAATACTCTAAGGAAGATATTTCAGCTGCTTAGAAATTTCTATCATTTTAATTAAAGAAGTTATTAACTAAAAACGACGGGTTTATGAAGGTACTCTATTTGCCACCTTGAAAAAAGTTTCTCCCAGTGACGTTATTCTATCATGAAGTCATTTAACACGGAAAATTAAAATGTGATCCATGGTTGCAGGTAGGTAGATTGGGTTTAACGTCGCACCAGTACTGTGCTATGGGTAATTGATGACGGTCTGGGATGCTCTCCTGGGAATGTTATGGAGACATGCCATCACAATTTTGATCCTCCAAGGAAGGGGATGGCTCAATCACTTTGGTGATCTCTAGAGGTATAGTTTTGATGGGAACACTTTGCGGCCATGATGGATTTTATGTGCACCAGCCACCATTAGTGTACACGACGGTCTTTGGCCGTCTCAAGTATTGAACTGGCAATCTTCCAATCATGAGCTCGGTACTTTACAGAACCCGATTTCTTTATACCCGAACCCGACCCAAAACTCAAATCTAAAGAAAAATTAATAATTCATCAAAAAATCGTGAAAAACATTTTTAATTTATAAAATAAAATACATTTTCATTGTCACACTGCTGGTAAATCATTTTAAAAAGAATTAAAAATATAATTACTAATACTAAGTTATAACTATAGCTAAGTTGAAAATTAAAAAAATCTAAAAAATGGATTAATAACAATTTTTAACTATTTATGTGTGTTGTGAACTTCAAGTGTACAACAATGGGTTTCAAATGGGTTTACAAAAAGTGTTTGTAGTTTTATTGTTTAATGCTTATAATACACACAATAATATTAAAATAATACAATGTTACAGACACCAACTAAACATCCACTAAATTCATGTAAATCTACATTCCTATAACTTCTTAAAAACATCTGCAAGAGAAGAAATATTAATTATCAGTTTAAAGTCACAATCTATTTTAAAAGGATGTGAGTAATAATAGATAAATCCTACATTTGGTTACTGTGGAAGAAGTAGCCTGTTTTCAACAGCTTATATTCTAAATAATAATCACTTTTTTTTTTTTTTTTTCTTTTTTTGCTTTAATCTAATATGGATGTTTATTTTACTATGATAATTTAGGTAAGTGTGTATTCACCATGGGTATGTAGAGCTAACAAATTTGAGCAGTATTAAGATAAAATTTTTTTGAAAGATATTCTCAAGTCACCCCGATTCACTGAAAACTAAACCCGACCCGCCAAAAAAAAAAAATTCAACTCAACCAAAAGTCAACTCAACCAGAACCGCAGGTCAGGTCGGGATCGGGTAAAAGTGGGTTACCCAACCCGATACAGAACTCTAGTAACAATGTCTTTATTTTTATGAATTTTTTGTTACACATATTTATAAGCCTTGAGGATGGGAATTTTTTTACCATCTCCATTTTTTTTAATACGATCTTTCACGTAATTGAACAAAAAAGGGATGTATTACTTCAAAAGAGACTACCAATCAACTAATTAATGCTTTTATAAAATATACAAATATGTACTTGTTACATACATTTACATAAATTTCATTTTTATGTTCTTTTAAAAAGGACAATCAAATATTGTTGTTTTATTTTAAATTTTCCACTTTCTGAAAATAAATACAGTAATCTTATTTCCAGGAACTTTTTCCTATAATTTTTATTAAAAAAGTTTTGTTTTGTTTTTCCTTTTTTAATCTTTTTAGATAGCAAAAAATAAATTTTGTAATATACAAATGTTTTATTGCTGTTGTCGTTTATCGAACTAATTTATTTAGATGGAATAACCAAAACTGTTTTAATCTCTAATATATTTTCTTTTTTTTTCTAATTATAAAATAATTTTTATTGTTTCTTATTTTCCTCAAAAATCGATCTTATACAAACACTAATTTTTTACACTACATTTAATATAAAGTATTTTCCAACACATATGAATAAACTTACCTTTAAAAGATGATTTACTGCTTTAGCTTCAAAGAGTGGATTATTATCAACAGAACTATCAAAACCCCGCTTTATTATTCTCCTTGGTATAGCATCAGAGGATTCAATAGATGAAGAACTTCTATCACTTTTCTCTAAAATTGTAACCCCTCCATTTTTCATTTCATGTTTTGAAGTATCATTACAGTTATTAGCGGCTTTTTTACTTTTGCGATTGTCATTTACATTTTTTTGCTTTTTGCTTTCTTGAGCTTTCAAAGGCTTATCAGTTTTAGATGCATTTTTTGAAGATCTAAATAAAAAACAAAATAATATATTTATACAATATAAATAGCCATTATATTTATCATACCCAGTGGTGAAACTACCTAATATGCAAAAACTTTGAAAACTGATACTAGCATGCAGGTAAGAGAGGCTTATTAACAGTATATCATATAGCTAAGCTACCTAAAAAGTGATATTTGGAGCGTTCTTAATATATTTTAAAGCAAATTAAACATTCAAAATAAGAAATTTCTATAAAAACAAAATAATTTAACATGAAATTAAAAGACAGCAAAATTTTCAAAAACCCTGAATTCAGGGGTAGCCCCTGAAAAGTTTCCCCTATGCATACCAAGTTAAGCTTTTATTACAGAATAGAATCATAACTTAAACTTTGATCAAACCAATGACTCATAATTGTTAATCAAAATATTCTTAAAACAGCACATTCACATATTTTAACAACACAAAAGGGGGGGGGGGGGGAGGTATTCCTTGACTTAGATTTTTGAAATTCCCTGAAATTTCCTTTTTTTTTTTTTTTTTTTTTTTTTTTCTGACTGCTAGCCACCCTGACTAGAATATTAAAATATAAACAAATTTAGATACACATTAGCCATATTTTATCAGAATAATAAAATATAAACAAATTTAGGTACACATTAGCCATATTTTATCAATCAATAATAATTTTTCAAAATAAATAAAACCTACTAACAAGCAAACATTTGCCTGAGAGTAAATGAAATTATATCATTGTTATATTTCGTTGTAAACATATATAAATTGATAAAATTATCTAAACACAAAAATTACATGGTATAGAAATAAACATTATGTTTACTTAAACAAAACAATATAAGAAATTTGAATTAATATTTCATTCTATAATATTTCTCATAAATAACTTTATTTTTGAGAAACATTCACTGAAATTTAACTAAAAAACATTGTTATCCCCGAAGTGAAAAATTATATAATGAAAGATATCATAAATACTCACTGCTGGGTTTTATATTTAGCATAGCCATTTCTCACAAGTTCAGCAATAACATCAATGCCATTACATGAGCATTTCGTCACAAAATATTCCAAAGATCCCCAAGCATGCATAGCGAATAAAGACATCCGTCGATGAACCAAATGATGAAGATATGACACCTGCATTTCAGAAGAAAAAAAAAAAATAATTAGTTAATACCCGAGATATGTAAAACAAAGAGGAAAAATGTAAAATACTGATTAATTACCCTTTTAATGATGACATCCAAAATGTATGCTTTACAAAAATAAATATAAATGTCATTATTACATTGTAAAAAATGTGATGCATACTAGCATAAACTCATCAAAAAACAAATAACAAAATTTATGAAAATTAGTCTGTTTCTTTATTTTAATTCATTTTATATTTTACTCTTAAACATGCAACTGAATATAACTTAACTAACAGTCCATGTTAATTTAATTTTCAAATTTCTCTTTAAAAAAAAAAAAAAGAAAAAGTGAAATACACATAGCCAATTGTAAATGAGTGTTCAATCATTAAATAAAATTTGTAGAAATTTCTCAATTTCAATAAAATTTTCAAAATTAAATATGTATGAAAAGATATAAAATGATTAATTTTAAAAGAAAAACCATATTTAAAAATTAGAAATCTATATTAAATATTAAAAGTCGCTATAAATTCGTAATCCCCCCCCCCCCTCCTGTAAACTTAATTCTGCGTGTCAAGACAGTTCGTTACGCAAGAATCAGAAAATGGAAAACTTCATTCACTCTGTGAAAGATTGAATGCATGCTACTGAAAGTAAATAAATTGACAGAGAAAGATAAAATAGACTAATCATCTGCTAGTTGTTTAGAAAGGGAGAGAGAAAAAAAAAATTATCAACTGTTCCTCATTTAAAGAGGGAGGGAGTAATAGTAAACTTAACATAGTAAAATATAGGTTGATCAACTGCCTGTTTAGAAAAAGGGAGAAAAGGATAAAAGGCTTATGAACTGCTCCCTATTTAACCCCTTACCTGCCGATAAAAAATTACGAAATTTGCTTCTCAGTGCCACCATTTTTCACACAGACGTGTGTTATGTGTTTACTGTTTCAGAAACATTCCTTTTTCCGATTCCTCTCACTCCCCATCTTCTCTGAAATTAGTAGGTCTTTCAAAAACACTGTCATGGTCATTAAATTCCATTTCAAAACCGTTGGAATAGTTTCACTAGTAGCAGCACAACACTAAGGTTTGTACTTCAGAAAAGAATATATATATACGCCCAGGGCAGTTAACGCACTGCCTTAACAAGATGGATATATACACCCAGGACAGTTATGGGTTAAAAAAAATAAAAATTGTCAAGATTTTTCCTTATACTTGAGATAACATTGTGAAGATTTTTTCTTATACATGAGATTTTTAATTAGTTAAGTGCTAGATAGCAAAGCGTATACAGCACACAGTACATTTATGCATAATCACCTGTAAATGTAATAATTGATTACAGTCTTAAGATGTATTGTGATTGTGCTTCGAAAATTGACAATTTTGAAAATGGACGATTCATGAAAAGATTAAAAATATGAATTAAAGAAATACTTGCTATTATTGTACAGATTTTTATTTACTTTAGAAATTACATTGTACTTATTAAAAGAATTTTACTTATTTTTATTGCAGAAAAAAGTAGAAAAATAAAAATCTATACCAAATAGCCCCAATCTCCATTAACTAACAGAAAAAATTAAGAAACGGATTTCATCTTCAAACTATAATTTATTAGATCATCTTTATTATATATAATAGATCTGGTTTCTTTACATTAGTGTATTTCATCCACTGATGATTTTTTTTTTTTTTTTTTTTTTTATCTTATTGGTCATTGGTGTTTCAGTGATCTTCTATCTGTTGCTTGGCTTCTACTATGCTTAATAGATCATCTTTATTATATATATATGGGAGAAAGAAGAATGCTGTAGCGCTTTACATTAGCCGAAAAAATAATGACTTTTTGAATCGATTTCAAAGTTAGAACAAAATTTATGCATTCATCAGAAACTTGGAAATGTGAGAGTTAATTATTTTTCAAATTTTTTTTTTTTAAGAAACTTTTAAATAAAACTTGAATGTAAAATCTATTTAAAGCATTAGCTCAAGCTGCATATCTATATAGGATTTTTATTTTATTGCTGGACAAATAAGGGTACTTAAAAATCTCAAATTTTAATACAAGCATCTTAATTTTATTTTTAATAAAATGTTTAATACAGTGGAACCTGTAAAAGTGACCACCTTGGTAAAGTGACCACCTGACTAAAGTGACCATTTTCCTGACTAAAGTGACCAATTTCCAATTTTAAAGAAACTTTATAAAGTGACCACCTGCGTATAGTGACCATTTTAGCCGGTCCCTAGGGTGGTCACTTTAGACAGGTTCCACTGTATATACTTTCTAAGATATCAAATACCTTTCAATTTCTTTGCAAGACAAAAAATAAATGCATTTATAAAATATAAATTAAAAATTAAAAATATTTCTTACACAACTAAGAGATTTTGAAGAAGGTACTAAATTTGTGAAGACGCACTTGATGGCAAAAGGAGTCAAATTCTTTAAAGGCTCAGGTAATTCTACCATATCCATATAAGGAATTTCAGCAGCATTGCCATAATCTATATATTCAACAATGCACTAAGAAGGGAAAAAAATAAAAAATACTTACATATAAATGTATAAATTAATTGCAAGTTGAAAAGTAACATACTAACACAATATCTAAACTTATTAATAAGAAAATTTAAATCATTAATAAACAACAGTTGAAATGTCACTGTTGATAGGCACAGTGCCTAAAGGAAACCTAATTCATAACAGTAAGAAATATAGAAAAAATTTAGTTTTAAATTCAGAATTTAGTTTACTAGTTTTAAATTCATGACAGCTTGAGCGTTGGAAGAAGGGAGTGGTTGGGAAATTCCTCAAAAATATTTGAGCTTTGAGAATATTATAGTAGACACAGTTACTTATAAAATACATTTTTACTCTGGGGAAAATCTCATTATTTGTTTTCCTTATGTGGATCCTTAAGTACTGGACCCTTATATGCAGCAGGCCGTGCAAGCCCCTTTATAACCCACCAGTATTTCTGGTGCAAAACTGATTTATCTGACCTGTAGATTATATGCATGAAATTACAGTATATATTAGCAACAAATATAAAAGATATAAATCACAATTTTGCAAAACTGAAGTTTTAAGTATTTTAATTACTTACTATAACAATATTATCAATCAATTAACTTTTTAGATCTCAAAATAATCATCGATGGTAATAAACTTTACACAGATATCTATGACAAACGGCAAGATTTTAGTTTTAATGTAAACTTATTTACACATTTTAATTCATGTCTGCATCTTTCGGTATTTAGAAACATCATCATTAACCATTTATTTCGAATTAATAATTTATGCTCTGCAAAGTTTAAAAACAAGAATATTAATAAACTGATCACAGCCACTGCTAAAATGGGTTTTCCTAAAAACTTTGTATTTTCTATTTTATTTCCTTAACCTCTGTCAGTACAAAAAAAAAAAAAAAAAAAAACTGTACACTTTTGTGTATATCAACAAAAAAATTATAAAATAATAAAAGACAATAAAAAAGGTGGCGGTTGGGTGGGCAGATGTTTGATTACGGAGGTGGGGTGGTGTTGTAAGGCTGGATGGTTGGGTGGGATTATGATATTAAATTAAAAAAAAAAAAGTAGAAGGCTTGTTGCATTTGCTTTGTATTACTATGCAAACTTTCTTTTTCCAATAAAATTTTAGATTCTTCCTTTTTGAGTTGTCAACTATATTTAATGTTCTAATTATACTGTTAAACACAATGTGATCAATCGGTGAATTTCATTGTTGCTACGTGGTTTCATTGGTGTTCATCTGCTTTGAAATTTTGCTTTTTTAAATCCATATGGTTCCTGTTCTGGTTGTGCAGGCTGGGGGAGTGTTGCCGGCGTAAAACTAGTGTAACCCCACAGGCAAGTCACAAGTCTTGCCGCCTGCCTCCTTCTTCCTATCTTGTGTTTCTTGGGTTATTTTTTCATTAATTTTGATAAGTTTATGGTTTTAAGTTAAGATTTGTTGTTTTACTTTATTGATTCGTTTGTTTTGCAGGCTGTTAATTAACAGATCTGGTTTCTTTACATTAGTGTATTTCATCCACTGATGATTTTTTATTTAAATATTGGTCATTGGTTTTTCAGTGATCTTGTATCTGTTGCTTGGCTTCTACTATGCTTAATAGATCATTATATATATATATATATATAAAGGGTTCTTCTAAGTGACATAATTCTACACATTTATATTTATAAAATCACATCTTGTCACCAGTCACTCACCCAGAGTAAATCCACTCACTCACTGACTGACTTAACATGACTATAGTGATCTGATTCTATGGGAAATTAGGTCAAGACTTCTCATGCAAAGGTTGTTTTCAAGGCCCTGACCCCCACTAAGACAGGGTTGAGTGAATTTTTTCCTTCCTCGGGGCAGGGGAAAGAGAGGGGAAAACAGAAAGAAAAAAAAAGGGTATTGGCAAGAATAATTTAGTTCCTAATTACTCAACAGTGCAGAAATTGCACATGGGAAAATTAGTCTCAAGTACAAAAAAAAAAAAAAAAAAAAAAAATTAATTCTTGAATTTTTTTTTATTTTAAGAGAGGAAAGACGGGAGGGATTTCTTAAAATTCAGATTTTTGAGTAGAAATCTATCAAAAATGGCACACTGAAGTTGAAAATGGAGTATGTTTCCTAAAAACCCAATTTGGTTGTTAAGTAATTTCCGATTTTGGGGGGAAGTTACAAGGGGGCAAATTTGAGAGCCCCTTTTATGATTAAATTTGTCCTAGATAACTTATTGAAGATGTGGTCCTTAACTTTGGTGTGTGGGTTAGTTATGTGCATCCAACATCTACTGTAAAGAGATCTTGCCAATTTTTCCCACACACACACAGTTAGCCCTTTGGGGTAAGTGTGGGACAAAAAATACATTTCTAAGAATAATTCTATTCAAAATTATCTCAGGGAAGACACTTTTTGGTGTTTGGGTGGGTTAAATGTACTCGGAGTTGCCAACATTTGAATTTATTCCAGAGCATATTTAGCTCTGCCTTTACTTCATACCTTTCTTTCATTCTTTCTTTTTTTTTTTTTTTTTTTTTTTTTTTTAAGAGGTTTTTTTTTTTTTTTTTTTTTTTTTTATCATAGTTATATATTGGGAAAAAAATATTCTATAAATAGACTGGCACAAAATAAAGGCGGGGCTAAAAATGTTCCGTAATAAATTAAAATGTTGGCAACTATGCAACACATGCTAAAAACAAATTATGTGAAATGTCCCCCCTTCAGGGTAGGGAAGCAGAAAACACATTTCCAAACGTAACTCTGCTTCAAATTATCACTGGAAGGTGAATTTTTGGTGCATAGGTTGGTTATGGGTATCCAACATAAAACACAATGGAGGGATTTTGTAAAAAAATGGTCGGTTTTACATCAAAGTTTTCTAAAATTGATACCAGATAGAGTCCTGTACGGGTTGGGTTTTACCCACAACCCGAACCCAACAAGTGAATTTTTAATCAACCCGAAACCCATTCCGAACCCGACAAATAAATTTTATTCGACCCAAACCTGATTTCTTTATACCCAAACCCAACCTGAAACCCGATTTCTTCTTTTACCCGAATCTAAATGTAAATTAATAATTCATCTAAAAATCATGGAAAACATTTTTAATTTATAAAATAAATTTTAATTGTCACACTGCTGTATGTGTGTGTGGTAAATCATTTTAAAAAGAATTAAAAATGTAATTACTAAGTTATAATAACTAAGTTAATAATTAAAAAATCTGAAAAATGAATTAATAATAATTTTTAACTATTTATGTGTGTTGTGAACTTCAAGTGTACAAAAATGGGTTTCAAGCTTAGTTAGTGTTTGTAGTTGTAGTTTTATTTTTTAATGCTTATCAGACGCTGAATAATATTAAAATAATAAATACAATGTTGCAGACACTAACTAAGCGTCCACTAAACTCATCTAAATCTACATTCCTATAACATCTTAAAAACATCTGCAAAAGAAAAAAATATTAATTATCAGTTTAAATTCAGAATCTATTTTAAAAATATGTGAGTAATCAAAATAGATAAATCATACATCTGGTTACTGTGGGAGATCTGTTTTCAACAGCTTATATTTCTAAATAACAATTTCTTTTTTAAATTTTTTTCCTTTCTTTCTTTTGTTCATTGCTTTAGTCGGATATGGATGTTTATTTTACTATGATAATATGGGTAAGCATATATTCATCTTGGGTGTATAGAGCAAACAAATTTCTACTTTATTAGATGAAATTTTTTTGACAGATGGTCTCAAGTCGATCCGATTCATTTAAAACTAAACCCAACCCGAACTGCAGTAAAAAAACCCAGTCAACCCAACCCGCACGAAAACTAAATCAGTCAACCCGAACCGGGTCGGGTGGGGATAAAATCGGGTTACCTGACCTGATGCAGGACTCTAATACCAAGGGTCGGGTCAGACATCTGGTATCAATTTAGACTTTTTCCAAATGAAATAAATCTTTTTTATTGTTTAACATCTCTGCTTGCTACTCTTGTATTGGTATTGACAATAATGTTGCGAATGGCTGTTCAATAAATATTTCAGAATCTCCAACAAAACTAATTTTAAAATAATTTATTATATCCAGACAAACTTCCTGTAATTTAATACTAACAGCTGATCATTTACAATTTGGGAAAAATTCATTTAACTATTATCATTATTTTTAAATAAATGTAAACATCCCAACTACTTTTGCGTCATTAAAAAGTTGTGTTTTCAGAGAAAAACATTTAGTAAATAGACTTCTGACTTATTTTTCCCCTTTCAAATATGTACAGATACATATATAAAGCAGAAGCTATTTAAATTAACCTAACTATAAATCAAGGGCAAAAAATAAATAAATAAAAATAAAAAGAGTCATAAAATATTTAAACTTACTAAAGGAGACTTTTCATACTGTAAAACTTTGCATCGATACCACTGTCCATCTACACTATACATAGCACCATAAATCTATTAAAATAAAATAATTACTAGTTTAAAATAAAATATGTTTGTTGTCATTATGACAAATAAATTATATAATAATGCCAAATGAAAAGATCTGTAGCAAAATTATGATTAAAAAATTTTGCATTAAGAGGGTATAATACCTAATCTCCCTGACAGCCAAAGCCCATTTCTTCTATGGGGAAATTTCTTTCCATAACTACTTGTTACTTAATGTATTTTTATTATTATTACTCCATTTTCACATGCAAAAAAATCTTCAAATTAGTACTCATTTTCAAAAAAATAATTTTTCACATTTTTAATATTTTATTTTTTAGCTACAAAATATGAAAAATGTACTTAGTTATTTCCAAAATATAATATTAAAAATTAAAAGGGGAAAAAAAAAAAAAAGAGTACTTTCAGGATTGTGAATTTTCTGAACGTGAAAACAGAATTTAAAAAATATATTAGGAAATGAGTAATTGTACAAACACATTTTCCCATAGCAGGGTTCACATTAGAGGGTGGGATTGCAAAAATCTCACAATATTTAACACATTAATTGCCAATCATGTGATATCGTGTGATGAGAGTTGTCACCAAACAGGTGATCACATGTTATCCTGTAGATGTCGCTATCAAGTTTCTAAGTGGAATAGTATAGCAGCCACAGAGAAATGGTGTGTAATATTTATATTGGCTACTAGGATAGGGATATTTATTATTATTTTTATTTATTTATTTATTTATTTTTTATTTATTTATTTTTTTTTAATGAAATTCCAATTTTCAGCTTAGCAATAAATGTGTTTAAAAAAATCCCACTAAGAAATATACCATAAGGGGGATTTTCCCCTAATATTTTCCCATTGTTCATCAAGTATTTCAAACATTTTTTTTTACTTATATTGGGTAAGTTGTTGTACATTAGTTGTTTTGAAGCTTTCTTTCTTAAATTTAAAAAATCCTACTTAATTTTTTTGTTAAAGTGGAAAAATCCCACTCAATATTTTTTTTCTTATGTGAACCTGCATAGATTGCTTTTTTTTTTTTTTCCGACCCTGCTTGATTTTCGATGAGATTAAGCATTGTATGCTCTTAGCCGCCATGTTTAACGAATTTTACTAATCAATCAAGGGCATAACCAAGGAGTGGTCCTGAGTGTTCCTAAATTACAAACAGATTTTGCATAATATAATAATCACAAATGGGAGTATTTTCTTTTTCTTTCCCTCTATGCCAGACGTGTACTAAAGATGCCCACGATTATGATCCGAAAGTGCAATACAGAAAAGCTGTATAAGTATTTAAGAGTGTGTCAAACAATTTTTTTTCTTTTAAAGATCACAATTTGGATTTACAAATATATATATTTTTTTACATGCAAGAGCATTATTTAAAAAACACCAAAAACTTCAGATAACATTAAAATTAATAAAATTTATTATTTATTTTTTACATATATATTTATTTGATAGGCTTTAATTCATTTGTACATTATCTTCTAGATATTTTCTTTCATAATTTTTCTGGAAAATTCTAAAATTTTAAAACTTAAATAGTTCCTAAAAACACAGGAAAATTTCCACAAAATCCAGTAAACCAGTAGAATAAGTTAAAAATTAATAGAGTTGACAGGTATATACAATAATATTTTCATTTATTTTACAGAATCTATAGCATCGCAAACCCTGCATACTCAGTTCATATTTTTTTCAATGAAATACATTTTTCTTACTGTCTGTAGGATGTTTTTATTTCCAAAAGAAATACTTAAAATAATAAATATTAAACATCAATAAATTAATTTGCACATCATATCAGAATAATCTATAATACAATAGTTAGAATTGATACTGATATATATACATAACAAAAACCAGATGAAAAATATATTTTTCAATTTTTAATTGAAATAGATAATGATCAAAACTTACTTTATTTAATACAGGTTTTCTCATTAGACGCTGCAAATTCGGACATATACTATTCAATTTTACTGAAAGGTGAGTTAATTCTTCAAATTTAGTTATTATACAGCCATGAAATGTAACAACATTTTCTACATGTGTGCACATAATTTCGACTGTCACTGGAATTAATGCCTTAAATAAAAATGTATTAATCAGTTTAGAATAAAAAGATAAATGTCTTCAAAATTTTATTTCAGAGAAACAGTGGAAATTATCCATTTAATCACGTTCTAACAGATATGATATTTAAATAACAATTAAATGTGAAACTTTTCAGATTAAAACTAAACAAGCTGTCAAAACTGTTATATGATCATTAAAAGTTAAGAAACCTAAAATTTACTTGTGGTCTAATACATCATCCTTAAAACATTAAGATGACTAGTTAACATAGTCCATCCACTCTTTTTTGTGAATCTTTTACATAATTGTTGTTTGTCTATGCTTAAATTATCATTCATATAAGACTTAATGATATGATTCAGATTTTTTTTTTTTTTTTTTTTTTAAGGAATTCAAGAGTTTTTTTATCGCTTATGAGAAAACAACTAAAAACAATCCATATGCAATGAATGACAAAGCAACTCTTTTAGCAAGTCTAAAAATGTAGTTCAAGGAGAAATTATATACCAAAAAGAAGGGAAAAAACACTACACCTGTAGCTCCAATACAAACTAGTATGCATAGGCCATTACAAAATTTTAGTTTTCATTTAACATTTAGTTTTCATTTAACAAGTTTCATTTAACATAATAGCACAAGTTTCCAAAAATAATCAATAAAGCTTCTTCTTCTTATGATAACGATATGGCACATGTAATTTGGTGCAATTTTGTATAATCGAAGCTAATATATTGATATCTGAAAAATCTCACAAAGTCAGTAAAAGCAACATTACTTGTTGATTGATTATGGGTAATTGTGACCCAAAAAAAATAAAAATCCTGAAAATTAGTCTCAAATAAAAGATAATTAAAATAAATTACAACAGAATGTTCAATGATACTCGAATTATTTAGACTAAGTATTTTAATAAATTTATATTTTATATCAACTAATCTAGAGGTGCACAACCTGCGGCCCGGGGGCCACATGCTGCCCAGTAACCATCAATTTGCGGCCCGCAGAAGGACCAACATCATAAATTGCAGGAATCATCAGCAGGAGTGAAAAAATAAAAAAGAGATAAAATATTTTATTTTTTGCACTCGCAAAACTGGCATTTATAGAAACTTTCCTTTTTTTGTGGGGGAGGGGGGATGAAAATGTTGGATTTTATACATATTTCTCAGTAATGTAACCTACGATAGGTTTCTTAAATTTTTAATGGAAAAATTACGGAATAATCTATTGGTGATTATTTATCTATCTATCTATCTGAGATGATTAAAAACTGAAATATGTAACGATATTATATGTATTATATAACATAATTATATGTATTAAAATTAATGATGAAATAATGATTTAAAGTAAATCTATAGTAATAATAAATTTCCATTAAAAAAATAAATTAATAATAATAAAAACTTCAAATGTGCAGTTGAATTTATTTCTGTCTGGTGACATAAAAAAGAAAAAAAAGACTGATTGGTGCTTAGTTATTTTGTAGGACTGACAAAAACACAGACAGCAATAATGATGGGGATCATTTATGATTTACGGGGTCGCAAACAGAAATGAAGCAGCAGCTAAAAGAATGTATAGGATGCAATTTTATAGCAGGCATAGCTGACAAAACATTCAAATACTTTTATCTGGTGAGAATGGGCCATTTTGTGCTTCAAAATGACCACCAAGATTTTCAGTGGTTGCAAATGTACTAGAGACTAGAGTTGCATTCGCAAAAATATAAGACATATGAAGGGAGGCTGAAAAGTTCCTAGCTTTGCACCCAGTGAGTTGAAATAGAATAAATTTGGTGGCAAGTAAAAGCTAAAGGTCTTAGTATTATAAATGTACAAATCATTCCGATTTGTACATTTTTTTTTTTTTTTTTTTTATCTGTGCATAAATGTTTGAATTCTGACAAGAAGAAAAAACAAATTGAAAACATTTTGAAGTTTTAAAGAACTTTCTGTGTAAGTTAGTGACACATTTATGATCCTCAGACAAAAGAGCAATCAAAAGAATAGTGCTACAGAGATTCCTGCAGCTAAAGAAGTTCCACACTCAGAAATCGGACAAAAAAGTCTTGGCGAACATTACAACGTTAGTGCACTTGATGATAGTGTGCCTCTATCTATCTATATATATTTATTACACAGCGAATATATCTGCATAGTTCAATTCTTTTATATTATCTCGCCTGTGGCCCTTCATGTCCGAGTCAACAGCGAGAGTGGCCCTCCAGCCAAAAAGGTTGTGCACCCCTAAGCTAATCTATAGAAATATACAATTTGTTCACATATCATTTGATGACAAATGAACAATCAATGAAAACAAAGTAACTTTGTAATAAATAGGAAAATACAGATTATATTAAAAACAGGGTTGGCTGAGTTGGACCCAATGGGTTTTTCATTTGAAAAAACCCACAACTTTGCCCACTTTTGGGTTTTTTCAATTTTATAAGACTTTCTTCAATAAAAAAAGCAAAACACTAAGCAACTGAAAGTCAATTTTTTCATTTATTCTTTAACAAAACAGTTTACATAAAAAGTGAGTTTTATTTTGAGTTATAATTTTTACAGACAGATTATTTAGCATTACATTTAGATGCTTACTACAGTAGCACAACTAGAAAATAGCTGACGTATGTAATATCTGTTCAATTCTCCATATATTTGCTCTTATAAATATTTACTACTAGCAAACCCTTGTGAAATTTTCACACTTTATTTCCTTTCTTATTTACCATTAAAATTTTAAACTTATAAATAAATTTCACCATCTAATTAAAATTTTAATTTACCAGAAACCCAAATTATTATCAAACCAAAATCATTCAAAGGAAAGTTTCAAAATAAAATTCATGGTTGAAGTCCCAGTTTTCATACTTCCGCAGGCAGTACAGTTTTAGTATAGGACTTCCATGATACTTTTAAAATTGTTTTTGCCATGTGCGTGATGTGATTACTTTTTATTTTGGTATAATTTTTTGTTTAAAAAAACTAATTCCTATTTTGATTATATTTTTTATGACTGTGTTTTTTTAGTCAATTTATGATAATTGATATTCTATTCTGTATAGGATTAATTCTAGGCGGGGTTAATGGGGCGCCACACCCCGATTGCCCTCTTGATAAAATAATTCTACCCCATTGCCCTTTGAACTTGCACACCCTGAAATCTGAAAAAGTGCCACGCAAGAAAAACAAAAATTTCGGATTGAAACGGACCAAAGATTTGAAAGAAATATTGATTTCAGAAACAAACTCTTATGAAAATAGTCTGCCGATTTGATTAATAAAAATTGTCTGCTGATAATATAGCTAGTAAAGAAATATTGGAAACTTCTTCTTTCTATGGAAGCAAAAAATAAGAACAATCGTCTGATGGGTTAGCATTATGTCGCTGTTTTTGTATCTAATTTCGTTCTATGGTTCTATTCATTAGAAAATATTACTTTTAATTTGTCAACTTGCATTGTTTCTGATTTTGAACACCAAAAACTAATCCAATACAGCAGTTTTCGCCAAGATTTGATTTTTTTCTATAAGTATTTCAATATTAAAAGTGCTTTCAAGTGTTAAAATGAAAAAGCATAATGACCACAAGATTCAGGATAAGGCTGACATCTTTAGCTGAAAAAAGATAAGTCTTTTTTGTATTTTCTTATTTATTTTATCATTATTTGAAAATGATCTTTAATAAAATGCTAATATTGATGCAAATAAACTTTTACAAAAAAGGGAATTATAGCTAAACCATTAATCCTTCGGGGCATTTTTATTATTTATTACTCAAATGATGTTGCAGATGTAGTATAGAGATGAAAATACACAAATAAATAAGGTAAAGTAAATAATAAGATTAATAAATATATATATATATGTGTTAAGCTAAAGCATTATTAAATATTTCACGATTAATCCAACATAACGAAATTAACAAATTTAAAATCATTTTTGTTATCTAACTAAAGTGGCCCAATAATCCTCACACAGTCCACATACACACTTTAACAGAGCGCAGCATTACGTAATCAAAGTTCTAAAAAGGAAAATAAATGTATTTACGATTTTAAACATATAAAGCTACAAATTTAATTAAATAAACAAAAAAACCTTACTTTAGCTTTACCGATGTGACACTTTTTGGCGAAGTACTTTCTTATTAGGGGGCCCCCCCTCATCGTCATCGTCGGTCACTCCATTCTGTGCGCTTCTGAAGATTTTCTGCAGGTGTTTTAACTTCTTTTCTCTTTTTTAGGATATGGCACCAGGTGGCGTCTATACTTGTTGTTGGTTGGTCCAGGTTGCATGCGTTCGGTTGGGTGATAATTTCAATGGTTTCTCGAAAAAGTGCATAGTTGTGACTGTTATAGTTCGCGATTTTTTCGGTATTTTTAAAATCTATTTCGATATTTTCATTTTTATATGTTTGTGCTAGCGCGGTGCCGTATTTGCCAAATTTTATATCGTTAGTATGTTCCCAGGCCTAGAAGTGACATTTTTAGTAAATATTATAGGAAATATAGGAACTGACTTTTCAAAATATAGGAATTTTATAGGAATTAATTTAGGAAGGAGATCTTTATGCACACAAAAATTACGTATGAAATATTGAAATTATGTATAGGGTTCAGTATCAGGGTTCTCACAAAGAAAAATTTTTATATTTTAATATAATTATTTTACATTGGAATATTTATTGATAGCTATTTTAAAAATATCTCTATTTAAAAATAGTGGTATCAAAATTTCCCTCTCTGAAAGCCCTGTACAGTACCAAAAGTCTGGATTTTTCAAAGAAATGTGTATCATTGTCATAAAAAGCTGAGGCTTTTCCAATGAAGCCTTGCGTGAATCAATCCTAGAATTAGCCACGGTTAGATGGCATAAAATAATTTGAATGCAAAAGTACCTCATGACGATAAATATTTGAAATCCTAATTCTTGATGTTAAAATTTATAAGCAGAACTAAATTTCTTTAATAGTACAAAAATCTGAAGATGGCATAAGCACTAACCAATATGTTTGTTTACAACTTTTCTTTGATCGTGCCAAAGTATAAAGATTACATAACATTTTTTCGCATTGGAAACTGTTTCATAATCTATTCGTGAAGCATGATTTTTGTTTTTATCTTTTTTTTCTCAAAATTTTTTTAAAAATATTTATTTATGTCTTGTTTGGAATTTTTTATGTGTATGTAAGTACATTTTAACAACACTCCTTTTTTTTATGACAACATAGGGAGCGGTAATAAAATATATTAATAAAGGGCACCGAAATTTTTCTTTGCCTAGGGGCGACATATACCCTTGTGCCGGCGCCCAAGATTTAGAGTTAAAATTCATATACTGCGCATTCAATCAGACATTTGAAAGTAGTCAAAACTAAAATATAGGAAATATTGAGAGACAATTAAAAAATATAGGAAAAATAGGAGGTTTCATAAATATATAGGAAATACAGGAAATATAGGAGCGCTGCGAGGCCTGTATGTTCCTTAATTCTTGTATTAATTTTTCTCTTAGTCATTCCTACATAGCAACCGTTGTTATTGTTTGGATATTTAAAAGGGATCTTGTAAATGCCGGCGGATTCGAGGGGGGGAATGTTATCTTTATCGTTTCTGATTATTTGATAGATATTTGGGTTTGGTTTAATTGGAATGTTTACATCTAGTTTGCTTGCGATATTTTGAATTTTCACTGCGGCTCCGCGATCGTAAGGTATTGCACTAGTGTATTTTTTATTTGGTTTTGGGTAGCTAGGGATATTATCAATTTTCTTTATATGTTTTTTATAAAGTTTATCTACAAGGTTTTTAGGGTAGTTTGCTTTTATTGTTAGGTTTCTGATGTAATTGATTTCGTTTTTAAGGTCTTCTGGTTCTGTACATATAAGTATTGCGCGATTAATATAGGATTGAATGGCGTTTAATTTATATCTATAAGGGGTTTTACTATTGTAATTAATAATTTCTTTACTGGAGATAGGTTTTCTGTAGACAGTTGTGTTGATTGTATTGTTCATTCTTTTGATTTTGACATCGAGGAAATTAATTTCATTGTTTAATTCTATTTCGTTAGTGAATTGAATATTTTTATCTAAGCTGTTTAAATCATTTAGGAGTTTGGTTGTGTTTTGTTGTTCATGGATTATGGCAAAAATATCATCTACATACCTATTCCAGTATATTATTTTCTGTTTTAATTTTTCTAATATAGTATCCTCTAATTTTCTTAATTTAAACTCTGCTACAATCCCTGATATAGGGGACCCCATCGGGACTCCTTTGATCTGTTGGTATACCTTTTAATTGAATTTGAAAAAACTTTCTTTTAAAATTAAATTGGTTGTAGACTTTAAAGTTTGGGCTATTAGTGGACTATAATTTCTTTCTATTTTGTTGTTAATTGTATTAATAATTTCATCGGTGTCAATAGAGGGATAAAGGTTAATTATATCAAAACTAATAAATTTGTGATTTGGTTGAATTTCAAAGTTTTTTATTCTTCTGATGAAATCCTCAGTTGAGTTTAAGCTACACTGTGATGGAGGGAGAATTTTCTTGTAAATATTTGTCATATATTTTTCTAGATTATAGGTTGGGCTTTCGCGTTTGTTAACTATGGGTCTGATTTTGGGGGGGGTTATGGTCTTTGTATTTTCCAAAAAGTCTAGGGGTGTTTGGTGCGTGATTGTCTATTTTTGGAGGTTGGTTATTGGGCCAATGGCCATTTTTTATTAGTTCGTTAACTTTTTCGTTGAGTTTTTTATTTGGATCCTTTTTTGTTTCTATGGCATTGATTTCGCGGATGGTTTCGTTCATTTTATTGATGTAATCATCTCGGTCTAAAATTGCAATTTTGCCTGTTTTATCTGTCATTGTGCAGGTTATTTCTTTATTATTTTTCAAAGATTTTAAAGCTTTTAGGTCGTGTCTGTTAATGTTTTTGTTTTTCATCAGGTTTGTTATTTCTTTTTGAGCAGTGTTTCTTATTATGTTTTGATTATAAGTTGGAATTTTGTTAATGGCAGTTTCTATTTTGGCTATGCTATCTTTTATGTTTATGGGTTGCTCAAAATAGTATTTCGGTCCCATTTTTAATATGGTATCTTCATGTGTATTGGTTTGATATTTTGATAGGTTAATGTATGGATGTTTCTCGGTTATTTTAGGTTTAACATTATATTTTTTAATCAGAAATTTTAATTTCTTATTGTGTTTCTTTATGCTAATATTATTCTCAATTTCGGAAAAGGTTTTTATTTTATTTTCCATAGTTTCAAAGTTTTGATAATTCATTTTCCAATTCGCGAACTATAACAGTCACAACTATGCACTTTTTCGAGAAACCATTGAAATTATCACCCAACCGAACGCATGCAACCTGGACCAACCAACAACAAGTATAGACGCCACCTGGCGCCATATCCTAAAAAAGAGAAAAGAAGTTAAAACACCTGCAGAAAATCTTCAGAAGCGCACAGAATGGAGTGACCGACGATGACGATGAGGGGGGCCCCCTAATAAGAAAGTACTTCACCAAAAAGTGTCACATCGGTAAAGCTAAAGTAAGTTTTTTTTGTTTATTTAAGAAAATAAATGTGTTTATTTTAAATGACACTCATCAGAATCAAATGCAGAAACCCAAAGGGAGGGAAAAGGGGGGAAGTGAATAAAGAAAAAGATCTCTTTTGCAGTTCTTATTTACATGACTAACTACAAACGTTTTAGATAAACAAACAATACTAGAAGTGCTAATTGGAAAAAAAAATAATCAAAAATTATAGAAAAAGAAAATATACTTAAAATTTTCTGTTTTATAGGCAGTTCATGCATGCCTATGTATTATTTCATTCTGTCTGTCTCACATTGGAAATATTTTTAGAACGCTTTGAAATGTGTGCTATTCATATCCACTTTATAATATGTTATCTAACAGAAATAATAAAGTATAAGGGGCTGTCTGGTAAAGTTAAATGACCTAGTAAAAATAAATAAATAAAAAGTGAATTTTGTCGATAATCGCAATGAGTCAAGAAAATATTGGGTATAATTTATCCATCGGTCACACACACACACACACACAAAAATATAAATAAAATAAAGATATGTAAAATGATATATTTTATCATTAATATAATAGTGAATAAAAATCATAATTATGGAGGGGGGCAAAAACATTCTATTTGTCTATTGAAACTCAAAATAAACAATTCACAATTTTCTTCATTCCCCCCTCCTCACAAACAAAAGTACAAATGTTATTAAAAGGAAAAAAACAGACTTAATTAACACTGTGATTTGTGTACAGATAAGGACATACAAAAGAGTTCATATACATTACAGTCTGTGACAGGTATTTCTTTAAAACATATTTTACTAAAACGAATTCTACCAAACAAATGGGTCCAAAAACAAATCCTTCACAAAAATCAGTGATTGTGGTGGAATTTAAAAAAAAAAAAAAGCAATTTATAAAAACGGTTCTCCAAAAATTGCAGGGGAACAATGATCTACCAAGCAAAAAATTGGGTCCAAAAAGGAATCCTTCACAAAAGATATTGAAACAGTCCTCTCATAAGATAAAACGAACCCTTCACAAAAATCTCGCTCTTTAAAAAAAAAAACGCTACCAAAACTGCATATTTTGGCAATCAGTTAAAGAATGGATTGTGTTGTTGCTCAAAAATGATTTATTGCACATTAAGGCTCATTAGAACTGGTAATTAACTGAAGCAATGTCATATTCCAATAAATTAGCTTTTAAAAAAAAAAAAATCAATTAGCTGAGATAAAACGCAAATTTTGTTCATCTGCAGCTAATTGATTCTGTATTTCGGCAATTTGCCACAAGAATATAATAGCATATTTCATTAATCAGGCACAAAAAAAAAAAAAAAAAAAAGAGAGAGAGAGAGAATTTATATGCAATAATTTCACGCTTTCGGAAATGAAGTTCAATGCAACTCAGATTTGTCAATGGTTGAATTATATTTTGGCAATTGCCTGAAAAAATATTGCTAATCAGCTTCATTAAGAAAACTTCAGTAATTAGCCATAACAATATGAGATATTTCAACAATTAAGCTTTATAAAAACAAGAATTTCGCTGGGTTGTGACTAAGTAATAACATATTTGCAGAACTAGAAAAGAAAAAAAACGAGAATTTTGTTGATAATCGGCTTTGAGTCAAGAAAATATTGGGTTTAATTTATCCATCGGTCACACACACACAAAAAAAGTAAACTATGTAAAATGATTTATTTTATCATTAATAGTGAAGAAAAATCATAATTAAGAAGAAAAAAAAATTCTATTGCCTATTAAAACTCAAAATAAACAATTTACAATTTTTACCATTCCCCCTCCTCACACACAAAAGTACAAATGTTATTAAAAGGGGGGGGGGGGAAATATAGACTTAAGTAACACTGTGATTTATGTACAGAGAAGAACATACAAAAGAGTTCATGTATATTACGTTCTGTGACAGGTGTTGTTTAAAATGCATATTTTACTAACTTTATAATGCATAAAACGTAATGAAATCAACATAGATTAGTTAGATGTCCATTATGGGAAGAAAAGGAAATATGCATTTTTAATTTCATTTAAGAGAAAAAAATAAAAATAAAAACATTCTATTTGTTTCTTGAAACTCAAAATAAACAATTCACAATTTTTTACCATTCCCCCTCTAATCACACACAAAAGTACAAACGTTATTAAAAAAGGGGGGGGGGGGGGGATAGACTTAAGTGACACTGTGATTTGTGTACAGAGAAGAACATACAAAAGAGTTCATATATATTACGTTCTGTGACAGGTATTGTTTAAAATGCACATTTTACTAAATTTATAATGCATAAAACATAATGAAATCAACATAGATTAGTTAGATATCCATTACGGGATGAATAGGATATGTGCATTTTCAATTTCATTTTGGAGAAAAAAAAAATGAAACATCACGGATCTGTGTAAAGGAATACGTCAAGTAATTATGCTTTTTTTTTTTTTTTTTAAACATAATACCTTTTTTAAACTAGTATGTTGAGATCATCAAAAACTTTCTTCTATATCACCACTTACTGTTTAATATGTACACAAAAGGTTAACCATAATTTCTCGCAATAAAAATTTTATGTATAAAGTTTTGTGCAGTTTTAATCAACAGATGCTGCGATTTAGACATGTGAAAAATCACAATAGCAGCTCCACTTATCGGCTAATATACACCTAAATTATGTCAGTATTTGTTTTCATAGTGGTTATTTCACATATCAAGTTTTATGTAGTTATGTGTTATAAAAGTTGACATTTAACCTTTTAATTCACGGGACAAATTGTATCTCAAATTAAATTAGAATTGTGTTTAATATTGGTTCTCTCATACACCAAGTTTTGTGTTATTATGTACATTAGAATCTGAGATATAGCCTTCTTTTCTCAGTAAAAATTGTAGTATAGCAGCACTACCTATTGGACGACATGCATCTAAATAGAATAAGCATAATGTCTCATATAATGGTGTTCTCATACATATTAAGTTTTTTTCGATTATACACAATAGAACCTGAGATATAGCTTTCCCTTTAAATGTGGAAATTGCTGTACAGTAGAGCTACCTGTTGTGCGATGGGTACCAAATATTGTTAGGCATTAATGTATGTCAAGGTGTACCTACATGTAAATTTATATTCAATTTTATGTTGTAGTTCCTGAGATACAGCATTCCTTGAAATTGCAAAAATCGCTGTTATAACAGCGCCACATGCTGAGTGATTGACAACAAATGTTAATAGGCACAAATTTATGGCAAAGTGCATTTACATATAAATTTATATGCAGTTTTGTGCAGTAGTTCCTGAGATATCGTTTCCACAAATTTTTTGTCACACATACATACCGACAGATGGATATATAGACATTTTCTAAAAATGTTCAAATCATGTTCTGGATCTCCCAAAGTGTGTAAATCTAACAAAAAACATAAGTCGAAAAATTTTTCGAATCCAATATTTTCTTCTATTTAATGTAGTAGAAAGTAAAAATGAGTGCCCTTTTTTGAAAACAAATGAACCCTGTCTGTATATATCTTTAAAGTATTGCTAGGTTTAAAATGACGCTTACAAAGATTCTAAAGAAGCAACTTTTAAAAATGCATTTTTCCGTAAAATAATGTTATAAGACAAATGTCGTCATTTTTTCTTATGAGTTCATTGAGCTGACTCTGCATGGTTAAATATTGTTCATTTTAAAATATTTTTTATCCTAGTGTATTTTATTAATTACATCACTATTGTAAAGTTCTGACAAAAATTAATTGTAACTGGTCCACGTTAGAGAAATATTATATAGATAGAACCCGTTTATCCGGAATCCAGTTATCCGGAATTATATTTTCAAACAATTAACTTCTAATGTATATTTTCAAAAAAAAAAAAAAAACTTACAGAAGTATTTTTATTAATTTTTTAATAATAATGGTTTACCATTGTAATATGAAACAATTAAAAATAAAAGAAATATTTAACAAATAATAGTAATTCCATTTAATTTTGTTATATTTAAAAGTAGTATTTATTTATTTGGTAAGTACAGTGTAAACTGAAGAGATAGTTTTTTATTCTGAAAAATGTTGATAGATGGCACCACTACACAATATCATAAAACTGATGATTTATTTATCTGGAAAGGGTTGGTGAAATGGTGATAATTGGTCATTTTCTGAATTTATTTTATTACTTATTTGTTTATTGGGGGTGGGGAGGTGATAAATAAAATCTAAATCAACTTTTAAAATTTATGAATATTTTGCACTTTCATGGACATAAAAACATGAATTTTCATAAGAAATAAAAAGAAAAGCCATTAAAATCAGGTCTTATTTTTCTAAATCCTTGGTAATATTCAATGTTTTAAAATCATTGGCTAATCATGGTTAAAAACACTTGGATTTGGACTGATTTTGATTTTTATGTATGGTTAATAAATTTCAAAGATTTTTTTTTTTTTTTTTCACATTTTAATTAATAATTTACCTTGATTGAAAATTATTTTAATATTTTTATTTAAAAAAAAAAAAAAATCAGGTTAATGAAATATTTAAACTTGATATATTGATAAAAAAAATAGTTATTTTTTTTTATTTTAAATGAGAACCATATGCATTCTAAAATTCTGATTAATGAGGGTTGTTTTGATGAGCAATCAGTTATCCAGAAAAACCAGTTATACAGAATAGTCTCTTGTAAAACCATTCAGGATAACTGGTTCCCAATCTTGCATATTCAAGATTGGGGCAATGAACTTTGCTGGTAGCCATTTTCCAGTCACAGATTGAAATACTTCACTAACTAGGCTAATCTTCACTTGCTTTGTCACATTTACCTTTACTGGTTTGCTGCTTAATCTTACAGATGTCAATTTTGCATTTAATTGGTCATGCAATAATTTGCATAATGCACATTTATAAGAAATTTTCCCTATTTAGCTATGTTATGAAAATTTTAAATTCTGTATAAATTTACAATGATTGCAAATTAGAAAATTAAAATCAAGGTTCTGGCCAATTCATAAGGGATACTATTTTAAAACTGGTCTAAATTTTTACACCATTCATTTATACACAAACTAACAATAAACTAACTTAAATACAGACATTACATCTTTTTTTTTGTGATTTTAGGATTCCTTGTACTGCCAAATTTTCCCAAAATGTAAAAAAAAAATGAGGTTGAAAATTTTCATGAATGCCAAAGTTTTCCATACTTATAATACAATAGAAACTAAAAATGATTTTTTTTCAAAGATGAATATACACATTGCTCATTATTTAAAATTGGTCAACAAATTTGAAATTTTTATATATCAAGAGTAAAAAATTCTTTAACATTTGTTACATTACACAATTTATTTAAAGATTTGTAGATAAAAAGGTTGCATATACATAAATAATCATAGGTAAAAAGTGAAAACTGCTCATCGTATTTCAGGAATTTTTGTTTAATATATTTTGATTTAAGGACTTTTTTTTTTTTTCCCCCACTTCTTTCACATTTCGTCAATTAAGATAACTGCATAACAGGAATTTAGAAAAATCTTTTTTAATTAATCAATATTATCTTTCAATTACAAAACTATAGTACATGTATTTTATTGGATACAAACAAAAAAAAAAAAAAAAAAAAAAGTAAGAAAATGGCATTTTCTTCATGTAATTTCCAAATTTTTAAGACAGAGTCACAGTTAGCTTTGAATAAAGGAATTGTAGAACATGAGAATGAAATAAATTTAGAGAATAGATGTTCTTGAATTTCATTTTTCCATGTTTTTCTTTAAGAAAGAAAAAGTTAAGGAATACTTTTGTATTATCAATGTCATGAATTTCAGTTAACAAAGATCACCATAAGGATAAAACAAATTGTGATAATTAGAACTTAATGAAAAAATTAAAAAAAAAATTTTTCAATATCTCCTAAAAGTTAAATTTTGCGAAAAATTACATGAACATATAGGCAGAAGAAAAATAAACAAAATGTTTGATTTTCAAATTTCTTTTAAATAGTTCTCATTATTTACTTTCAAAAGAAGACTTTTCTGGAAAACATTCATTACTTTTTCTTGAAAAATCTGAAAAAAACCTTCTTGAAAAAAAACCAAATAAAACCTTTTTTTTTTTCGGGTTTTTATTAAAAAAAAAAAAAAAAAAAAATTACGAGGTTGGGTTTAAAAAAAAAAAAAAAAAAACTCCGGTTTCTGCCAACCCTGATTAAAAAACCCTGAAATCAGGAGTAACCCCTGGAATACAATAACTCCTGACTAATATACAGTCAAATACAAATTAAATCTGTATCCTTTTTACTTTCTGAACACTATAGTGAGGAAAGTATTGTAATCATGTCAAAAATCCGAATTTAAAATTTTGATGTTTCTATACATTTCGAGGTCCCCTGAGTCCGTTTTCAATTTTTGCGATGATGTATGTATGTGTGTATGTGAACACGCTAGCGTCTAAACGCTTTGTTCGAATAAGCTGAAAGTTGGTACGCATATTTTAAGTCACCATAGTACGAACCCTATTGATTTTGGTGAATCTAGCACTTATAATTTTTTTACAGGGACACAAAGAAAAATTCTTTATCATTATGGTCTATAGGACCAAAATCTTAAAAGTGCGATAGCATCTAAACGCCTTCTTCAATTGAGCAAAAAATTTATACACATATTATAGGTCACAGTTACTCAATCTGTATAGAGTTTGGAGAATCTGGCACTTACAGTTTTTTTACAGGGGCACAAAGAAAAATTCTTTATCATTATGGCCTATGGGGCCAAATTTTTAAAAGTGCAATAGCGTCTAAACGCTTATTTAATCTGAACAAAAAATTTGTACACATGTTACAGGTCACAGTTGCACGAACTGTATAGATTTTGGTGAATTTAGCATTTACAGTTTTTTTACAGGGACACGGCCTGTGGGACCAACTTTTTACTTTCTTATATACAGTACGAAGCCGAAAATCCGGAATCGTCGGGACCGCGACGATTCCGGATTTTCAGATTTTCCGGATTTTTGGTCATGTCTAAAAAATATAATATTATGGTTTAAGTACTGGGATAACATGCAAATCCAAGTAAAAAAATAATATATTATGATTTTTAAACATATTCTGTAATATTCCTTTTATCAACTTTCACAATACATAAATAAAATTAAATAGAATTAAAAATAACTTGAAAAATAAAACAGATTTAATGAAATATTTGCAAACAAAAATTAGTACAAGTTATAATAAAAGAAAAAAAAAAAAAAAAAAAAAAAAAAAAAAAAACATGCCATTTTTAAAAGATTTTTGTGATTTTTTTTCAAGTACTTTAGGTTTTTTAATTAAAAGTTTGAGCATAATTGAAATAGAATATAGAATTTAGTTCTCAATTAAATAAATGTTTAAGAACGGTTACTATTATTATAATCTTCTTCTCCCTCCTCTTTCAGACATTGCAAATGCCGGTTTTGAAGATTACTAAGGAAAAAAAAATACTTTTTCGGTTCTTTATTTAGACATATTTATGCTTAAAAAAAAAAAAAAAAATCGCTGTTGATGATGATGATGATTAACGACGCCGAAATTGTCCGGATTTTTGGCGATTCCGGATATTTGGAGTCCGGATTTTCGGCTTCGTACTGTATTCAATAGAAGAAAGTATTGGATTCGTAAAAATTTTCGACCTCGGGTTTTTGATGGATTTACAAGTTTTGAGAGCTGTAGAACACGATTTGATACTTTTTTAGAAAATGTCTGTCTGTTTGTCTGTCAGTCTCTGCGTGTGTGTGACAAACTTTTGTGGCAACTGTATCTCAAGAACTACTTCACAGAATTTCATACAAATTGGTATGTAGTTGCACCTTGACATAAATTAGTGCCTGTCAACTTTTGGTAAAAATTGTCTTACAGGTTGCGTTGCCATCCCGCTTTTTCTAAATTTTTTAACATGGTGGTATAGTAAAAAATTTTGTATAAATGTGCATAAAGAGAATTATTTTTTAATAATCATTATGAAATTTACCAGAATTGTTTATAATGGAGATAGTCAAATGGGAAAAAAATTATGTATGTGTAGGAGCCTCGCCAACCCCCTCGAGGGGAGTAAATTTTCCTAATGGGTATCTTTCAAAAGAGCTCGCCAGTACCTTTAAAACGAATGGTTGAACCATAGATCTACAATAATTTAAAATGAAGTTATCGATTTTTTTTTTACTTTTAACGAAAAAAAACTTAGAAAAAAAATCGTATTTTATTTATTTATTTTTTTTTTTAAATATTGAGAATAAAATGGACATTTTTTGAACATTTGGTGTTATAAGACTTCTCTAATATAGAAATCATCTGCATTATCATGAAAGATAATTTTGTTAAATAATAATTTTTATAAATTATTTTTACTGAGTGAATTTGTATAGGAAAATATAGAAGAAAGTCATGTGGTGGCCGCAACATACTAGTTAAAAGTGCGATAGCATCTAAACGCCTTATTCAATTGAGCTGAAAATTTATATGAATATTATAAATCACTGTTGCACTAACTATAAGCATTTTGGTCAATCTAGAATTTATAGGTTTTTTACAGGAACACAAGGAAAATTCTTTATCATTATGATCCATGGGCTCAAAGTTCAGTAGCGTTAAATAAAACATCGTGTAATATATGGAGAAAAATACTCAAAGACTATTATGGTTTTATCTCTTTTGTTTGTTTAACAATTCCTCTTTCTTTACTTTATCTACAAAACTGTTAATTACTCAATGTTCGGAAAGTCGAGTGGAGTCACTCCAGAGTTTTCATAATGGTTCTTTACAAATCAAATATAGAACACTTAGAATATTGTAGAAGTTAAAACATAACATAAACCTTTACATATAAAATCGATGAACAATCCAATCAATTGTCAATTTTTCTCACTCCTTTTAAATTGAAGTTCCCTCTCAAATTTCAGTCAACTTTCAAATTTTAATCATCACCATCCTCGACATTTTGGTCACCTTTAAAATTTAGGTGCCTCTAAAATACCACCTAGGCATAGGCATCACGGGATTAAGCCTAAATCCATCACAGATACAATCAGCACTAATTCATTATGCTCAATATTATCCTGGGTTGCAATCGTGAACTAGCTGTTTTTTAATAACTAAAGATTTTTTTTTAAACTTCTTTTGAATGAATTTTAATTGTTTCATTTGTCTGCATAAAGATTATGTAGCTTTACTGGCATGGGTGAAACTACCTAACATGCAATTGCAAAACCCCTGAAAACTGTTACTTGTATGCAAACAGGAAAGACTTATCAGTGATATATCATATGGCTACCTATAATAAGTGATATATGCAGAGTTTTTAATACATTACAAATAAAATTAAACATTCAAAATGAGAAATTTCCACAAAAACAATATAATTTAACATGAAATTCAGAGACAGCAAAATTTTCAAAAACCCTGAATTCAGGGGTAGTCCCTGTAAAGTTTTACCCCATGGAAGGAATTCAAAATGCAGTACTAAGAAAAATTAATGTGTTTAGAAGAAGATATGAAAAAAAAAAAGCTTTTACTTACATTTTCAAAAATAGGATAACTAGGATATTGAGAATCTAAAAACGAAGAAATAAGTTAAATTAGTTTACAGGAAAATAAAATTGAACTGTGGCATAAAAAATAAATACATAACTATTAAATTTATAAAGGGAGTTTAAACTCTTAAGATCTTCATTTAAAGGTTATTCAAATTTCCTTTTTTAAATTATATTCTTATTAATAAGCAGCTCTAAAAGACTTAATTCAAAAAGTATTTGAACATAATCACATGATACAACTTCAAAATTCCCTAGAATAACATTTTTTTTACAAAAAAAAAAAAAAAAAAAAAAACAATAAATAAATTTTAAAAATAAGCTAAGCATAAATAACATGTTTCATAAAGAAACCATATAATTTCTAAAATCTCAACTGAATAATTTTAGTGGTTAGGTCGTTACCTCACAAACAGCTTCTTATAAATAAAGCAAAGAGTTTGTCAGGAACACATCCGGGTGGACCACTCCTATTTTTGATTGGTCTAGACTTGACTACTTTGGTGATGAAAGTTGGTCTTTTTTTTTTTTAAGTAAAAACTGGTGAATTTTTTAAAAAGATATTGCATAGATGTCATAACTTGTTAAAAGAGCTCTAAAAACTGTTTATTTTTTGTGTGGACACTATATACATCAAGTTATTAAAGATATATTACATTGCAAAGTTTTCTTTTAATTAATTAAAATATGAAATTTTGGATTTTTTGTAAAAAATTATTGAAAATCGAGGAATATTATTTCCCAATTTTAATCCCCATATTTGTGTATAGATATGTATTAGTTATAAAGTGCATGCGTTAGATTAAGTTGTTTTTGCAGTAAAATTGATAAAATTTGAATTTTAAATTTCAAAACTCTAGTAAAAAAAAGAAATAGCAAACTTTCATATTCGATTGAAAACATAAACATTTCATTTCAAAGGATGATATTTACACAATAAATATCCAATTAATATAGTAATTAAAAGGGAAATGATAAATATTCTATCATAATTTGAAGTCAAATTTGTTTTCAAATGTCTAAATAAAGTGTGTGACATATGATACACATATGTTGCAGCGGGATATATTTCATATCTGTCATCCTTGGCAAAAAAATAAAATATCACCAAATTATCTGGCGAACATATTTAATTCCTTTCAAAATCCATGGTTATTTTAACAACTTATATTAAGAGAGTAATGAATAATATGAAACAATATTTCGTACAATACATATTACGAAAATATACATCTGGCATGTACATTTTCGTATTACATTTTTGATCGCCAAATACAGAAAACGCCAAGGATGACAGAGTTTTGAAATTTAAAATTAAAATTTTGTCAATTTGACAGCAAAACCACTCAATCTAACACATGCATACAATAACTAATACATATCTATACCCAAATACGGGGATTAAAATCGAAAATTAATTTTCTTAGATTTTTAATAATTTTTTACAAAAAATCCAATGGAAAATCTTTTTCTTGCATCCACAGACGGTCAGTGATGTCACACTTTGCTTGCGTATAGCAATAAGATTCAACAGAAATTTAAAACATGGTATATAAAAAGTTTTTTTTTTAAATCTTATAATTATTTATAATTTTTCTGTCGTTTCGGCGATGAGTTGATATGGGTATCACAAATGCATAAGTAAACATTTTGGCGAGAAATGTCCAAGTTACTACAGTGTCAAATTTCAAATTCCACCGAGAGGTCTAAGCCGTTTCAATGTTTTTGCACAATTTTTCTCAATTTTATTTTAAACATTTTTGTAATGCAAGTGGAAAAAAACGCAAAAACATTTTTTTTAAACAAGCAATTCCGTGTGAAATATTCGCATTTCTTTTCTTATTTACCTTTAAAATTTGAAACTCAAATGTTATACCAATTTCACCACCTAATTAAAATTTTAATTTACCAGAAGCCAAATTATTAATAAAGCCAAAATAATATTGTACAACAGTGAAACCAAAATCAATCAAAGAAAGGTTTCCAAATAAAATTCATGGTTCACGACCCAATTTTCATACTTCCACAGGCAGTACAATTTTAATATAGGACTCCCACGATGCCTTTTAAATTTTTGTCGTCATGTTGGCAATGACTTTTTATTAATTTTGGTATATGAAGTCACAGAAGTACCAGTTGCACATAGGATCAATAATAATGATGAATTGAGGTTTTGAGTATCGCTCTGACGATTGATTGGTTCTCACATTCTGTCCTCTCTCTAGGCCGACCGCTTCCTCCCTGATGCTGTGTTCGGCTATGGTTCACCCATTCCTGTCAATATCATCGCTCCTATCCAATTGTCAAACAATTCGCAGATTAAACCAACTGGCTTCTTTGAGCCCAACTACACACCTTTCTCAAACGTTGTCATCTGTGCATATTGTTTGTGCACCTGTATGCGAGGCATAGTTATTGTCTGTCTGAGTAGACAGAATGAAATTCTAAAGAATTTATAATCTGGAATCAAAATTTCTCATTTTTAATATTCTGCCAATTGCGCAGTTAAGATGCGCTGCAGCATCACATGCTTATTCGATGGCAGCCAAACTTTAAAATTTTGCATTTTCCATCGAAACTTGTATGCATGTAATTTGTGTCCAGTTTGCATTGCTCCTTCTTAGTGCGTCTTTTTTTTTTTAATAGAGTGTATGTGTATTTCATTACCTGATGAATTTTTTTTCACCTTTTAAGCTTCTCCTACATAAAAAAATCTGTTCATTCTTATTGGTCTTTGTGGTTTCAGTGATCTTGTATCTGTTGCTTGACTTTTCTACACTTAATGAATCATTATTATATATATATAAAAAAAAGCTGTGTACACTTTTGTGTATATCTACAAAAAAATTATAAAATAATAAAAGACAAAAAAGGTGGCGGTTGGGTGGGCAGATGTTTGATTACAGAGGTGGGGTGGTGGTGTAAGGCTGGATGGTTGGGTGGGTTTGTGAAATTAAATTAAAAAAAAAAAAAAAAGTAGAAGGCTTGTTGCATTTGCTTTGTATTACTATGCAAACTTTCTTTTTCCAATAAAATTTCAGTTTCTTCCTTTTTGAATTGTCAACTATATTTAATGTTCTAATTATACTGTTAAACACAATGTGATCAATCAGTGAATTTCATTGCTGCTTCGTGGTATCATTGTTGTTCATCTGCTTTGAAATTTTGCTTTTTTAAATCCATATGGTTCCTGTTCTGGTCGTGGCAGGCTAGGGGAGTGTTGCCGGCGTGAAACTAGTTTAACCCCACAGGCAAGTCACAAGTCTTGCCGCCTGCCTCCTTCTTCCTATCTTGTGTTTCTTGGGTTGTTTTTTCATTAAATTTGATAAGTTTATGGTTTTAAGTTAAGATTTGTTGTGTTACTTTATTGATTCGTTTGTTTTGCAGTCTGTTAATTAATAGATCTGGTTTCTTTACATTAGTGTATTTCATCCACTGATTTTTTTTTTTTTTATCTTATTGGTCATTGGTGTTTCAGTGATCTTGTATATGTTGCTTGGCTTCTACTATGCTTAATAGATCATCTTTATTATATATATATATATATTTTTTTTTTCAATAAATAAATAAAAATAAAATAATTCCTATCTTGATTATATTTTTTATGACTGTGTTTTTTAGTCAATTTATGACACAAAAGTTCATATCCTGTATATATCTTTAAAATATTGCTATGTTTTGCAAAGATTCTGAAGAAACAACTGTTAAAAATACGTTTCTTTCATAAAATAATCTCATCAAACAAATGTTGTCATTTTTTCTTAGCCCATTAAGCTAAGTCCACGTGCTTAAATATTGTTCAAGTATAAATATTATTTTATTATCCTCACGTATCGTATCGTTTTGACAAAAAATAAATTGAAACTGGTCCATGTTAGAGAAATATTATATAGATTGGTCTAATTATATAAAATATATTATGCATTTTCCGTTCTGTTTACTATCAATAAGAAAATGAGTAATGCAGTTTTTCCTGTACTATTTATTGACATTTCTATAAATTAAATTATTCAGTACCAAGATGTTGCAGTGAAGAAGTCTCTGCCGAAGTAAGCGAGGGCCCAAAGCAAAGTTTTTAAGCAATTTTAATGTATTTTCTTTTTAGTGACCAGCGAATCGGGCAAAGCCTGCTAGTTTTAAAATAATACATTGTGGCCATTATAAAACTTTCTTCTATATCATTCTATATAAAAGCTCCACTTACTGTTTAACATGCACAAAAATTTAATCATAGATTCTTATTATAAGGATTTTACATTTTGAGTTTGATGTAATTTTAATCAACGGATGCTGAGATGTAGCCATGTAGAAATTTTTCAGAAGATGAATAATAGCAGTGCAACCTGTCGGCCAATATACATCTAAATAGAATCAGCATAGTGTTTCATAAAGACCCTCTCACACAAAGTTTTGTGCATAGAATCTGGGATATAGCCTTCCAATTAATAATAAAATTGCAGCATAACAGAATTACCTATTGACCAATATGCACTCAAATTGAATTAATGATATTTTATAATGACTCTCTGACCAATCAAGTTTTGTTTGACTATAACACAACAGAACCTGAGATATATAGATCTCCCATAAATGGAAGAAATTGCAGCATAGCAGTGCTACTTTTTGAATGATTTGCACCACAAGTTAACAGGCACTAATACATCAGGGTGCAACTATATATAAATTTATATGAAATTCTGTGCAGTAGTTCCTGAGATACAGTTGACAGGTCATAGAAGTTTTGTCACACACATTTTTTTTTTTTTTTTTTTTTTTTTTTTTTTAATGGTCAAATTGTGTCCTGGAACTCTCAAAATGTGTAAATCTATAGAAAACTGGAAGTCAAAAATTTTTACAAATCCAATACTTTCTTCTACATTGAATACAGAAAAAAGTAAAAATTGCAGAAATATATTTTTAACCAGAATACTTATTTTTTATTATTAACGTGAATGTGTGATAAAAGATGTACAGTTTTAAAAAATATTCAATTTAAAAAAAAAAAAAAGCTCACTCTTATATTAAATTTTGCTTCATATGGTAATGTATAACATAATTAATTGAAAATACATCTTAAGTAACTACAACCAATGAAAAGTAAAGACTATTTTGTAAAATGCGGCATATTAATAAATTTTACATGCATCAAATAGTTTATATGGTTTAGTTATAAAATATATAACACAATTGAATATCAGCTACCTCATACAGATTGTAATGTATCTGAATTCTTTAGTAGAAACCTGCAAATAAAAGATATGCAAATTTTTATACTTACTGGTGATGAAACTATAAAAAAATGTTAAATGATATATCTGAACTAAGTAGTCAATTTCATCAACTTGAATATATTATAAAGAAATTAAAATGAATTTCAAATACATGAACAGAGTAGCAGAATTTTCTGTATCTGCAGCAAAGCAATATTTATCTGTAATCTAGAAATGCTGGACGAAGTCTGATATCACAAAAGAAGTATTAACCAACTGAGTGTCTTGGAAATGGACAAAATTTAATGTTACTTTCACTGTATGCTATTTACATTGTACTAAAATAATAGTTATTTCAGCTTCAAATTAATAATTTGGCCATGCATTTAAAGATAAACCTCGTAACTATTATAAGTGACTTTCATCCCTAAAGAAGAAGCTAAGAATCTATAATTGTGCCTTTTCGAATTAAAAAAGTGCATTACGGAAAAAAGAAGTACTCAGTAAATGGAAAAATATGTATCAGCCGCTTAGAGGGTTAATAAAATATGTAAAATCTACATTTACAAAGAAAATAAAAATGTATAACAAGAACATAAATCTAGCTAAAGACAAATATATATCTAAAACTTTACCATGAAATTTAGAGACAGACAACAAAATAAAAATAAATAAATAAACCCTGAATTCAAGGGTAATCCCTGAAAAGTTTCACCTCAGAATTAACCTAAGAGCTTTAAACATTCTGCTTCAATCGCTTCCATGCTACAATGTTTTTGCGATTGGATACATGCACAGCCTATAAATTAGAAATTGTTGAAATTCTTTTATAAATCCCACTTATATGTATATCTAATTTACTATCATAAATCTACTGATGCCATTTACATTACAGAACAAGCTGAAATGAACTTTAATAAAAATGTAAGTAAAAAAACATTTTTTTAACACTAGAAGCTTTTTATTGTGAAGCCCTAAAAAGCATATATTTTTTTCTTTTTCTGACAAAGACATTGTACTATAAAGATATCTAAGAAAATTAAGAGAAAAGTATAGATATTTCACTTTTGCAAGAGATGAAAATTTGTAGATATTCAAAATATTTTTAAAAGAATTCAAGATCAATATTCTTAGTCATTAGTTTTTGTATAATTATTCGTTAAGCCATAAATTTCAAAGGTCTCAAAAGCATTTTAAAATATTTTGAATATTTAGAAATATTTATTTATGAATTCATCAACCGTGAATATTCATTTTGAGTAAATTGGAGTGTAAAGGTTGATGTTTTTATTTACCAACTATGTGAAAAATACCAGAGCTGGGAATCGAGGTGGCCGGGTTCGATTCCCAGCTCTGGTATTTTTCACATAGTTGGTAAATAAAAACATCAACCTTTACACTCCAATTTACTTAAAATGAATATTTTGAATATTTTCAAATTTTCATCTCTTGCAAAAGTGAAATATCTATATTTTTCTCTAAAATTTTCTTAATGTTGAAGTGTTCATATCTTTATAGCACGTCTTTGCCAGAAAAAAAAAAATTTTGTTTTATGCTTTTTAGGGCTTCACAATAAAAAGATTCTAATGCTAAAAAATGTTTTTTTACTTAATTTTTTATTTTACACTTTTTAGTTGCAAACAAATAAGCTTTTTTTAAAAACTAATGGATACTGTGTAGACAACGAAAGATTTTTTATTTATTATTATTATTAATTGACATTGTTTCTATTAATTATCTGCAAAAAAGTAATACATCAACCTTCGAGGATCGATCCCACAACCATCGCGGAATCAGCACGACGCTCTAAACAAAAGCCAAAGAACAGTCAAGAAAAGTCATAGAACATGCTAGAAAATTCTGACAAATACTTATACAAAAAGAATATTGTTCTTGAATGCTTTTTAAAATATTTTGAATATTTACATTTTTCATCTCTTTTGCAAAAGTGAAATATCTACAGTGGTGGACAAAAAAATGCATTACCTGTGAAAAAAATGGAAAAGCGTGCAAATAATGTGTTTCACATATATGTTTCAGTGTAAAGATCATACTGTTATTATAAAATGAAGTTATAGGATTAATCTTAATCAAGTTTTAATAGAATTAATGAATTATTTACACTTAAATACTCAGAAAAATGAAAAAGAGTGAAAAATGTAAGATTTAATCAAACGTGCAACAAAATAACTGATATACAAATTTTGTAGTTAATATAAATTCTACATAACTGCAGTCATATTACATTTATTTACATGTGTATATAGGCTTAAGGATCACTTAAATATTTAGTGGATCCTCCAAGAACTGCAATGACAGCCTTGCAGCAGTCTGACATTGAAGGTATTAACTTTTGATTGTAATCCCAGCCAATATCATGGAAATAAACCATAATATTGCTTTCCTGCAGTTCAATCTCAGTAGTAGGCTTCTTAACAGCAATTTTCGCATCCATTATGTACCAACAATTTTCAATGGGAATCAGATGAGGACTATTCCCAGGCCAGTCCAAAACTTTGATTCCAGATTTTGTCAAAAAGGCCTAAGCCTAAAGGGGGAAAATAGGGGGGAAATTACTTTTGTAATATCCTTTATGTTGTGGAGACAAAAACTTGTAAATGAGGTAAAAAAAATCATGCATGAATAAGTTAGATTGTACTTACCGAATTTGCTGAATGACAGGGTGCAGAGTTCTGTTGAAATAATTATAAGATAAAAAACTTTTTATAAACCATGTTTTTAAATTATCTGATGAATCATAGCTATAGAACTAACTACATTAGCACTTTATCAATGCGGATTGTTACGAAATTGCAAATAATTGTATTTATTTTTGTATAAATTATTTTAAAGAGGCTTAGTAAGATGATAAAATGTCAATTTTCTGCATTTCCAGCTCTTTTTTTGCATTAAAATAGCTTAAATTTCCCTTTAAAACACATTAAAAAGCTCTAATAGGCAGGTAATGGATTTGGCACCAAATTTGGCGATTTTTTTGGCGAGAAAATCTTTATTATCGATATACTAAAGATGGACGTTCTAATGTGATTGGTTAAGGAGTTTTGGGAAACTTGAATTTTAAAAAAAGTTGGTTTTAAAAATAAAATATTAATCCTTTCAGAACAACATATATTTGCATCATGAACTACATTAGCACTTTATCAATGTGGAGAAAATCTTTAAAGTGATAATGACATCAATTTTTGCCAGATGCATAATTTAACTTTTTACAATTTTTTAATGCTCACATTTAATTAAATGTATTTATTTTTATGTCGAAAGAAAATGACCATTTAGCTCGCTGGGAATTTAACAGTAGGTAATTAGCAATCTGGATAATAAGCTTCATTTTTACGTCTCCGAATATAACACTTACCGTCTGACCCATGTAGGTTGAATTCAGATTCATCCAAAAAAATTACTGAGTCCCACTGAGCCTTTGCTCATAAAACATGCTGTTTTGCCCAAGAAAGTCTCTTCTGCATCTCTTTTTTTTTTTTTTTTTTTTTGGTAAGTAATGGCTTTTTCTTCGGGCAATACGCATGCAGACTGCATTCCAAAAGGCGTCTTTGGACAGTTTGTGCATTTAAATTGACACCACATTCTTTCTCAAATCTGACTTTTAAGTCAGAAGCACTTGCATGACGATTACGGAGAGACATATGCTTGAGATATCAACGGTCAAATTTTGTGGTTACCCTCTTTCAGCCTGATCCGTACCTCCTTTCAACATCACCAGTTTCATGCTCCTACTTAATAACTCTTGAAACTGTCAATTCATTGCAGCCAATTCCTTTAGCAATCACGCAAGTTGAATACCCTTCTTTAGCTAGAGCAAGTGCCACATATTTTTTTCTCTTTCATCAGTTGACCATAAGGAGCCATCTTTTCATCACTTAAAGAATGAGATAAATAAGCATTGTCCCCTTTTGACATGCTATTTATAGAAATCGAATGATGCAATACTTCAGAAGAGTTGTATGATGCAATATGAATGTGGAAAATATGGATGTGGAATGACGTCATATCTTGCTTTGCAGCAACTAAGATAATTTTATGTAACCAAAATAATGTATAACATTAAAAAATGTTGTATTTTTTTTCTTTTTTTTAGGTGATGCAGTTTCTTTTTTTTCTGCCACTGTGTATTTTTCTTTAAGGTTACTGTGTAGGTAATGAAAAATTTTCTTTTATCAAATGACACCTTTTTTATTAATTATCTGTAAAAATTAACACACCAGCACTTCGAGAATTGAACTCACGACCATCTTGTTATCAACATGACACTGTTACCAACTGAGCCAACAAGCAACAAAAAGATTTGCTTACATTTACTTTAAAGTGGAGGCACCTTGTTTATTAGCGTGACACGAAGACGAGACGACAAAATCCAATTTCAATAAAAAGCTTCTAAAATATTTATTTATTTATTTTTACTTACATTTTTATTTTGTGCTTTTTAGTAAGAAGATAAAAAGCTGTTTAAAAAACTCTTCAAAAAATATTATGACACTGTGTACACAACGAAATATTTTCCTTTATCAATTGATACCTTTTCTATTAATTATAAATATGCAAAAAATGAATACCTCGGCCCGGCAAGGATCGAACACATGGCTCTCGCATTATCAACATGACGCTCTAACCAACTGAACCATTAAGAGATACAATGAATTGCTTACATTTTTTTCTCTTTTTACGTGGAAGCGTCTTGTTTTTTAGTGTGACAGAAAACGTGATGACAAATCCAATTTCATATAATAATATATAATATATATATATAAAGCTTCTAAAAACATTTATGTATTTTTTACTTAAAACTTTTTATTTTGTGCCTTTTTAATATGTAAAATACTTTGTGTTTTATAATATCTAAAAAAAGAAAAAAAAATCTTAAAAAAAAACTCTTCAAAGATTCTCAGGATACTGTGTAGTCAATGAAAAACTTTCTTTTATCAATTGACACTTTTTCTACTAATTATCAGCAAAAATTAACACGCCGGATCTTCGAGGATTGAACTCTCGACCACCACGTCATTAACGTGACGCTCTAACCAACTAAGCCATGAAACGACAAACTGAGCAGCTTATATTTTCTTTAAAATGGAGGTGCCTTGTTTATTTTAGCGTGACATGAAGACACAGTGACAAAGTCAATTTCATATAAAAAGCTTCTAAAAAGATATATCCCTTTTCAAGGTGATTCAATTAGAAGTTGATTGGTCATGGGTTGATTTACAGACAACCAGACAAAAAAAGGTAAATCAAAGTCCTCAATAAATATTTTCCTCTATGCTAAAAATCATTAAGAGTGAAATATAATTTTAAAAAAAATTTATATACAATATATTATTTAGAAATTTTGCAGTGTCGTAACACAAATCTGGGGAGAAAAAAAGGGCTTTTCAGGGGTACGGTAACAACAACCCCGTTTTATCATTGAAGAGATTCTTAACACAATGAGTACCATGTCAGCCATCAGTGGCTGACACTGAACTTTGTGTTTAGGCCGCGTCAACCACCAGTGGCTGACAGTATAAAATATATAAAACTAAAAAATTTACATTGTTTTAAGTAATTACTGAAAAATCATTTAAAATTTACTTAATTTCTATTTATTACAGGATTATATCATTAAGGCATTTAATGGATTTTATTGAAAAACAGTAAACATAAAAACGCATTACTATACCACAATAACAGTACTTCTAAGCACCATGAATGGCCTGACAGGGATTTCCTTAACCCATATTGGACCGCCGTCCTATTTATAGGACAGTTGAATTAAATGTCAATAATGTAAAAGAAACATTTAAAATCTGCAAAAAACTTGACATAAATTTTTAGAAATAGACTAAATTAATTAAATTACTGTGAAAAATGGAATTTAAAAAAATATTAATGCTGCAGAATAATAAAGAACTTCTTCTGCTAAATAGTGAGCATGAGCTAGTGAAAAATCCAAATGGTCGTCAAAGACGATGTCAACTGAAATCATGCAATAAAAAACCTGTTACAATTTGCAACATGTGCAATGTTGGATGTAGAGATTGTTTTTTGGACTTCCATTCGTAAAAATCTTTACAATTTGCAAAATGCTCACTTTTGGACTGTGTAGAGACTGTTTTTTGGACTAACAAACAAAATAAAAAATTTTGTAAAATTATAATTTTTTAATTTTTTCTTTTTTATATGTGTAAGTATCTTATACTGACCATGTTTTTAAAAAATTACATTTTTCTAATGATTCGTTTAATTAGTGGTCCAATATGGGTTAATAATTCGTGTGGCGTTCAATGTGTTAATATGAAAAAAAGAAAGAAAATAAGGCAGAAAATAAAAAGCTCAAGTACATTACTTATTGTTAAATAATAAAAACTTAAAAATAATTTAAAATATATAAATTAAAAATACCATTTATAGGTACTGGAGTTTCTGTCATATAAATATTATCAATTGGCTGGATAGTAACGCATGGTTCAGCAAAAGTAACCATTTTAGGGCCGGCATTACAATTATCAGTGCTGAAATAAAGAAGCTTGTTAAGGTAAACTGAAATTTCAAGTTTGAAAAAAAAAATATATACATGCATCTTATAAAAAAGGTATTTAATACAATATTAATTATAACACTATTTCTTAAAAAAAGCTAGAACTGCTTACAACACTAGAAGATTTTATTTAAAATAACAAACATAAAGACACAATATAAAATTAAGCTTGATATAAAAAAAGAAAAGAAAATTGTAATTTATAATTTATAGACTTGCATTTTTATTGAAAAGTTTGAGTTATCAGAGATAAATTTTAACAGCACACTAGCCAGCCAGGTTCCTACTGCATTTGGCAACGTAAACCTACACATGGCATTAATGTACATAGTTTTGAAAATATTAGAGCTTGAAATTTTAAAATCAGGGGTGAAACTGCCTAACATGTGAAAACCCTAAAATTTCTGCTTGCATACAGATGATAGGGAAGACTTATTAGTGATATATCATATGGCTACCTATAACAAATTATATTTAGAGTGTACTTAATACATAAAAAGGCAAATTAAGCATCCAAAATAAGACATTTCTATAAAATAAAATAATTTAACATGGAAATTAGAGGCATCAAAATTTTCAAAACCCCTGAATTCAGGAGTAGCCTCTGAAAAGTTTATCTCTGTAAAATACTCTAACCATTACAGCATTTGAATAAATTTTGTAAATTAATATCACCAATTTATTCAATTTTAAAAATACTTTTTACTCTTTTTCTTTCTATACTCCCTTTAACAAAATATGCAGAAGTACTGTGTCACAAATTTATAAAACGGATTTTACATCTTGTATAGCTCAAAAATATTTGGTTGTAGAATGCTGCAAATTTAATATTTGTGACTGGCATGTGTCTAGTTGCACACCTGCAATTTTAGTCTTGTTATAACCTACCATTTTCAGAGATATTCATGATTTTACAAGAACTTTGGTGACTTTTTGAGTGTTTGTGTAGTTGCAAATTTGTATGTAGGTTTGTTATAACATCTAGTTGTGCACTTCCTTTTTTTTTTTTTTTTTTTTTTTTTGGGGGGGGGGGGGGTCTTTATGGTTTTATAAAACTTTCTGTTTCGAATATATCAATAATGATATCCATAATGAGCAAAAAAAAAATTTTTTTTTGGTCATTATATGACCTACTGTCATACATACTTCAACAGAACCTAATGATAAGTCCTCCTGTAATGATACTGTTATGAAAATTTTCGGCTTTCTAGCTGGTAGAATGTAATTCATAAAGAAATAAGTGGGTTCTAGTCAACAAATGTACTTAATAAATATTCTCAAAACAGTCCAATAAAACTATTACTCGTATCACAGAAGTCATTAACCAATGAATATTCTTGAAACAGCACAATAAAACAATTATACATATCATAAATCAAATAAACAGCATTAAATACACCAGAGAGCAAGAATTTCAATAATTCAGGAACTATGATCAACTATTTAAACTTGAAAAACTTCTTTGCATACCATAAAATTAATAGAAGCATTACCAGTTTTGAAAGGACGTGGCCGTTTTCTTCAGGTGCAAAATATGTACTACTGCCTTGCATGCAAAAGCAAGACTGAAAGCAGGACAAAATCCAATGGGGGAGAAGCAACACAACCAACCAATAGGAATTTAACTATTACTAAGTGCAAACTCTACATTCCAGATGAGTTGAATTGTAGGATTTCTCTATTTTGAGACTTAGACTTGGGTTGACGCCCTCTAGAGGGTCTTTCTAACTGGCAGTAGGCCATATTCACTAGCATTATGGAGAAAACACAACACTTAAAACTCTCAACAGCTAAGCCGATGAGCACAATCTGGGTTCAAACCTAGCATCTCTATCAGCTTTGAGAACAGAAACTCCAAACTAGCATATATATTCTTGGTGTGGAAAGACAATTTTAACAATAAGAAGCTATTATGATAAGAATCAACCCTGACTCTCTGCTACAATGTGCTAACAGTACTCTAATGTAGGCCTATTGTAGCCAAAAGTGTTTGTGGACCACTTTGCAAATGCATTTTTCATCAGCAGGCAACACTGCATAGTAAATTTTTTTAGATGAAAATTTAAAACAAAATACATAATTATAATTTTTAATATTATTCATAACTATTGGATTGTATATATTTATGAGTATATTGTGACATCATCATCATCTTCAAAGATTAGGCTGAGAGCCTGTTCCGGATTCTCGGTCTAACCACCTTTTTCTGGATCTGCCGCAGTCTCACTTACTCCTTGGAATGTAGTAGAAGGAAACTCTTAGTGGCCTTCTGCGTGTCATATGTTGGACATGATTTTTCTAATTAGTGCGATATTAACTGATCTTGTCTAAGAGGCTAAAACTTTTAATTCTCTTCTAATATCTTAATTTCTGATTTTGTTCATACTTGTGCAGCTTTTAGAGATTATAGTTACTGCATCTCTGCTACCTGGATTCTGCTTCTATCTTGGGCACTCAGGATCCATATCTCTGAGCCATACAGCAAAGTAAGTACTGCCATAATCCTATAAAACTTCAGCTGTGCTTCTTTTCTGGTTTTTCTCTTCAGTGGTCTTATGAGAGTGCCATAATTTTGTTGAAATTTGTGTAGCTTTTTTTGGGAATCTTTGTCATAGTCAAAGGCGATGTCACATCCCAGACAGGTGAAGTGTTGTATGTTGTATCTGCTTGATAATTTTATTATCAATAACGATTTTCATTCTTATTGGTTCTTTGACCTTAAATGCCATTGATTTCGTCTTTGAAATGGATATTTTCATATTATAGTCTTGGCATATTTTATGAAGTATATAGACAGATCTTTGACGGCCATCTTCATTTGACTGAATTATGATCTCATCTGCAAACAGTAGTTTATTTACAGAAGTTGACACATTCAAATGAATGCCAGCCTTTATTTGATAATTTCCATCTTCGTATAATGTCATCAATATAAATATTGAAGAGGGTTAGGAATAGACCACAGCCTTGTCTAACTCCTCAGTTAGTATCTACTTCCTCCGCATCAATTAGTATTTTTGTATTTTGACATAGGGATTGGCATGCTTGAATTAAATGTCCTGCGATTCCTCTCTTTTTCATTATATTATAATCATAATCTTTCTCTATCAATATTAAGCAGGCTAATTCCTCTATTAATTTACACAGCAATTTCTATCTCTCTCTCTTTTTTTTTTTTTAAAGATAGAAATGATTTTCACTTTTTGCCAATCTGTAGATATTTCACATTTTTCCCAGTATATATTAAATAAGTATAGTAACTTCTCATGTAGTAAAGCTCCTCCATATTTAATAAGTTCATAATTTAGATTATCAGTGCTCATAGCTTTTCCGTTTTTATTAGTGACATTCCAACGGTTGCTGCAAGTAACAATACTACCAAATAATTGAGACACTGTACTGCTGACTGACGGATTGTTGGTTCAAACCTAGTAACATGCTGTCTTTTTCTTTCTAATTTATGTTACCTCTCAAAATTTCAAGAAATTTCCTTTATTAATGTACTTTTATCTCAATTTTTCTAGAAAATTGTTCAGCTGCACTTAAGTTAAGAGACTTCCCTTGGGCTGAAAACAATTCAATAATATGATTACTTACTGCCTGCAATCTGCCAATAAATTTTTCCAACTGTAACAACATGTTGGCTTATTCAGTATATCCTACATTACTATATAACAGGGTTTGAAAAATCCAGTTTTTTTTTTTTTTTTTTTTTTTTTTTTTTTTTTTAAGACCAGCCCACCTGGGCCCACCATCTAAAACCTGGGTATTATTGGGTTTCTTCAGGAAACTTTTAAACAGAGCTTCAAAAAAGTCAGCCTTTTTTAAAAAAAGACCAGACCAGCTGGTCTTTATTGGCTTTTTTATTTTATGTATCCTACTATGCATTTTAGATCATAAACAGGTTACTAACATCATTTTGTGTTTTAAAAAAAAAATTAAAAAAAAAAAAATACTTTTATGAAATTTAAAATCATATTAAAAATCTTGTAATAAGTAATGGCCCTACCAGTGGCTGAGATTTTCTGCTCTTTAAGCTATTAGATGGGAGGTGTCAGTTTTGAACCCAGATCATGCTTGTGGTCTAGCCATTAAAAAATTTCCGTGGTTTTCTCCAAGACTTGCATAAATATGGGCTAAGATGGCTTAGAAAGGTCCTCATGGAGGGCATCCCCCCCAGGCCTAGGACCCATGTAATTGTAATAGTCAGTCACCCAGAATTGGAAAACAACAAAACAAGTACTTCACTTTCTTTAATTAAATACTACTTCCTTAATCATAATATTATACTAAATGAACTGGTGTTTGCCAGTCTAAAAGTCAATATTTCCAAACATTATTATTATTTTATTTATTATAATCATTCTAGCTTTTTTTTTCCTCTTTAATTTAGCTTAATATTTTGGAGGTCTTTATACAGCAATTACATATATTCTTTTAAATAATCATTCAGACTTATTTATTTCAAATCACTGATAAAATTTTATTTTTTTCTCAATATATCGTTGTAATTATGATGTCACATTTTTCTGCTGAATCATTCTTCCATTAATTTATTCATTCCTCCAAACCAATCATTTATTTATTTTTCTTTTTAATAAATTTTGTAGCAGTGACATCAGTTTCACGTTTTGAGCTTTAGTTCTGGGTAACTTGGGCTTTTCTTAATAACAATATGCTTTCTTGGTCTTGTTTCTCCTCACATTTGCACGGAAAAAGAGGGAAACTGATCTAAGAATCAACTAGATTGGTTGCTGATTAATCAACATATAAAATTATCTGTCTTAAAAGAATGTGAAATTTAAGAATTAAGACAATATGTACTATTTTTTTTTAGTTTGATAGCTAATTGAATCTGTTAAAAAAAAAAAAACTGACAAGTTAGCCAAAAACATTATTGAACAATTCCAAGAAAGAAAAAGAAAAAGCAGAAAAAATATTAAAAGTGTATTTAAAAAGTACTTTTTATTTCTTATATCAGTATTATTGAAGAAATATTATTTATCAACAATTGAAATAGTTTTAGACAGGATCAGTTTTTTAATGAAAAATGTTGCTTTTGTTTACCTTTGCAGTTTAGAATTCTATTCATTAAATAACTTTATTCTTAATTCATTTCATTTTTTATTATGGTAATAATTAAATTATGTTGTTATTCTAAGGATATCACTTATTTTAAAGAACAAAAAATATGAAAAAAAAAAAAATTAATAAAGTTCTTTTTTTTTTTTAAGTTGTTTAAACAACCAAAAAAAAAAAAAAAGGCCGGCAACCCTGCTTTTAAATCTTCATTTCATTTTAAATGTTCTATCTAAATTGGTCAGTTTTAAATGTGATCATAGGAAAAAAATTGGTCAGTTTTAAATGTGATCACAGGAAAAAACTTAAACCTAATTTAAAAGTCCATTGATTCATAGATATTTATCACTAGTATTATTTCATATATTAATACAATAGGTACTATGCAACTGCAATTAGATTTCTTTCAAATTATTAAAAAAGCTGTTATACATAATTATTACACATGCACATATTATTAAATATAATTTGTCAATATATACATTTTTGTTTGAAAAATTAAAAACTTCTTATAAGCATAATTACGTGTATCTTATTAGGTAAAACATAAAAAATATCAGATATTGCTGAATGAAAACCGATTTTCTTACTTTAGCACTAACAGAACAGGAACACAGAAAAAAAATATTATATTACTGAATGAAAAATTTAGTCAGTCTGGATTTCTGAGGGAAGTGCATACTTTGATTTTGATCATAAATGACAATATACTTTTACGAGTTTTTAAAGTAATAAATTAAAATATTAATAAAATACCTTTGATTACTTCTCTTGCCATTTTTAATTTCCATTTCATGACTATCTATTGTGATAGTCTGAATTTGTCGAAGAACTTTTTCAGCATCTGCTTTATGTTTGAATTTAACAATTCTAAAATGAAGAAAGCAAATTGGTAAAAAAAAAAAAAAAAAAAATGCTTACATATACATTTAATAAGTAAAAAGCAAAAAAGACTGAACACATATAGTTCGCTAAAGTATCTTCTATTCACATTCAGTTAAACGCAAGATCATTTACAAAGTCTGGTAAATGTCAATCGGCTTCGATCTTACCTTATCATTGCCCAATGGGGTAAAAACCACTTGGGAGAAAGTTTCAGTGGATTTAATCAGACAGTCTTTCAATGAATGTGGTTTGTGTATGAACAGAAGTGTAGAGAGTTTGCATAGTCATCTTCAAGAATCAGAGCTAGAGATGAGAATGGTCAAGGGGGGGGGGGGGGGAGAAATTTTTTTGGGGGAAAAAAAAAAAAAAAAAAAAAAAAACCAGTTCTTTTTTTCTGCGCCATCTAGTGGAAAACAGGGGAGTTAGCATCCCTATCTCAAAAATGATTCAAGATAGGGAAAAAAAGTAAATTACAAAGTTACAGGATATCATCGGAAAGAAATTTTTTGGAAAAAAAAAACAGTTTTTTTTTTTCCTGCGCCATCTAGTGGAAAACAGGGGAGTTAGCATCCCTATCTCAAAAATGATTCAAGATAGGGAAAAAAAGTAAATTACAAAGTTACAGGATATCATCGATTTAGTACGAAAAGACAGTTTGTAGACATTAATGCTAAAAACAGAACGATTAAAATGATAATTTGTTTGTCCACAAATTCCTATTTTCTTCACACTTCAACGACATTGCATACATTGTAGCATAGCGACTAGTGAGTGACATTTATGCTATGTAAAATTCAAAGTATGGTTATTGTAAACAGTCACATCGATTAACATATTGACATTTTAAACAGACTTCATAAAAGAGCAGGTTATCATTTGAAACCATGTTTTTTGTTATTGTAGTTGAGGTTTGTTAGCTTATAACTCACATTTTTTACCACTATGTAAAAAATGCTTTAATTTTAATCCTTTTTTTTTTGTTGTTGTTGTTGTCGCAAAGATCTTGACCTGAAATAGATCTCATTATGATTTCATTAATATCTAAACAAATTACAGGGTATTCACAAGAGTCCTTCTCACTCTAACTGCTGAACGGCTGCTTCTACACTTGTAAAAGTAATATATAAGTATTGTAAAGTGGCCATGTGCTACAAGATGTGACCACTTACAGCGACGTGACACCTGATGGGAAGGTAGCACAGTTAGCATTTCTATCTCAGAACACTATAAGGTATGAGAGAAAAGGTTGTTTTGAAAAGTACAAAGTTTTACTGCATCATTGATTTAGTCACGAAAAGACACCTTGTTGACATAAATGTTTAAAACAGGATGTTTAAATGTGCAGCTGTTTGTTCGTAGTTTTCTGCTCTGTCAACAAATCAAAAAACCTTTAAGCCTTTACTTTGATGTTGAAACTTTTGTCTGTCAGCTGCAATGCATATTTTGATCTTTGTTTGAACTTTACGCTGCACGCATTCCAGTGTTGCGGGTGACACATATTCACTGTAAAGTTCAATACATGCCTATCTGAACTTTTGGTTACAAATACTACGTACCCATTCTTTACATTTTTAAAGCCTTTTTAATTTAATGCATGGTCATTCAATAGATAGTTGTTTCTCATATCCAATAAAGGCAAGAAAAGTGGCACAACTTAAATATAAAATAATTTCCTTCGCCGAACAACCTAAATACTATAATTAAACATAACTTTTGAAGTTGGCACAAAATTAAATAAAAATTGATACCTTTATTCAATACAAAAATCAAATTCTATTAAAATATATATCTAACTTCAGCATCTGCAAAACACAGCCGAAAACTACTTTGATTCAAATAAACAAATAGGATTTTGTAAACTGTAGGAGTTGGCGGAGCTGCTGGTATCTGGTGTCCTTGGTGAAAAAAAGTTGCTGAATTATATCAGTAAACATATGTAATTCCTTTGAGAAATCATGGTTACTTTAATTTGGTATATTAAGATAACAATCAAGAATATGAAACAATAATTCGTACAATATATATTATAAAAATATACATCTCGCGTGTATATTTTTGCATTATGTTTTGATTGCCAAATCCAAACACTACCAAGGATGATAGTTATCAAAGTTATACCAAGTTTACAAAGAAAACTTTAGTAACTTCGTAGAAACATAAATACCGAATTGCAAAAATGTTCACTTTTATATGTAGATGTTACTAATGGACCAATTGTACACAGTGATAAAATATTAAATTCTATTTATTTTGCACCGACTTCAAAAGTTATGTTTAATTGTAGTATTTAGGTTGTTCGGCGAAGAAAATTATTTTATACTTTTAGGCACAATTTACAGTTCCATTTTTACCAATTTCCTTTCATTTTTAGTTGTTTGAATAGTGGATTGCTTTTTGAAGTCAGTTCTATTTTTTTTACAAAAATATTTTATATCAGTAAAAATTCCATTTTTCCAGAAAAAAAAAATGTTTTTTTTTTTTCCCACTGCATGAAAATTTCCAGAAATTTTACATCTCTGAGCAGAGCTAAAAACTAACAGTGGTCCATTGGTCTGGGATCCCAAAAATATTCAATGGACCAGCAAAATATAAATTCTAGTGGTCTACCAAACCAGTGAAGCTTTTCAATTTTTTATATACTTTTCTCTAAAACTGCCTGTAAATATGTCACAGAATAGTACGTTATAACAATAGTAAGTGTAGTTCAATATAATTGTTGATATTAAGCTATTCTCTGTAATTTTTCATTTAATTTAACTTGAAAAACTTTTTTTTTACTTTTAATACTTAATACAATACTTTATGGTAAATATGTGACATTTAGTTTGTTGTTACTTAAAATATAAAATTTTGTCTATATAAGACTATTTGCATTTTTTAATTCATTAAAAATTTAATAATCATACTTGACATGTAAATTTATTTTGTTTCACAAATTTTTAAATATTCTTAAAAATATAATAGAATGGTTGAACGAACCAGCGAATTCCTAAAATCACTGTTCTGGCAGACCAGTGACTTAATTTGTACCCAAGAAGTCATTAATAAAACTGCGATTACCAATTTTGATGACATTGAGGAGAAATCAGGTTTAACAGATGAACAGAGTGACTCATTTAGTGATGATGACAGCTAAATAGCACATTTCATCGTAACTTTTATTATTATTAATTAAATATAACGGAAGATTTTATTTCATTAATGTCACATTGTAAGTTTGCCCAAAAAGGTAAGCATGTATTACTTAAATACAGGGTTGAACGGTTTTTTCCGTAGTGGAAAAAACCTGGTTAAAACCGTCCCGGACAAAATACCGTTTTGTCCACTTTTGTCCACTATTAATTATTTGCGAGTCAGGGTTCATACTCAAATATGGGGAAAAAATTCCCTGAGTTTTCCCTGAGTTCCCAGAGGATTTTCATGAAAATATTAGCGACATATTACAAGAAACGCTCTTCTAGACAAGACAAAATACAGCTACTTCCACTGTATGATGTCATATTACTGCCGATTATAATAGAAATTCAGGTAGAAATCATATTTACATGAGTATTTTCACAATAATTCATTATTTAAATTTTGATACGAAGCTAAACAAGAAAAAAATAACTTGAGAGGGGAAAAAAAAATTGTTTTTCCAGGTTTTATAACTGATTTTCCCTGAGTTTTAATGAAAATTTTTATTGTCCCTGACTTTTTTTAACAAATTCCAAATTCCCTGAGTATTCCCTGTTTTCCAGGTTTTCACTGAGGAGTATGAACCCTGCGAGTACTAAATTAAAAATTACCTTTATTCTTTCCTTATATATAAAACAATTCTTTATCATTATGTGTATGTGAGAGCTCGTGAAATACGGTCACCTGGTTGCCATTGGTGACCAATATTTTTTTTAACTAGTAATAATGTTTTTAACTTTAAGAAAACTTTTTTTAATATATATTTTGGTGAAAGAATTGGAAAATTGGGCTCCAATTCTAATTTCGCTGTTTTGATTCCTGCTTCTCTCACCACTTTTTGAGACACTGTGTTGAATTAGGGAATTTACACATCTCCGTGCATGTTTCACAACTCAGTGTTAAATTATTGCACCGTTTTAGGGAATTGGTTTACACTGCTCCTGTCTGCGCATGCTATCGACCTGGTGCTGAATTGTTGTATCTGTGTAATGATGTATCATTGCCGATGGTGTATTGATTTAGTGAAAATAATAAAACCAGTTTCATGATGTTAAATTTAAACAGGTGTTTCCTGATATTAAAAAAAAATAATCATTCAAGCCTAATAAATAATTGGTTTTTAGTTGGTATAATAATTGGTAAATATACTCTTACTTTCTATATTCAAGTAAATTTTGAAATGGAACAAAAAAAAAAAAAAGAAAAAGAAAATGTTGGAGAATATTTGTTTATGGGCTACCAGAATTTTTTGTTGGCGACTATATTTTTTAATAAATTCCTGAACCCTGTGTATGTGAATAAAATCAATTAAAATATTTCAAAATAGACATGAATGATTGAAATAGACATGCAAAGTTAGCAAAACATAATAAACAAATATATCTATTTCTAAGGGTGGATTGGATTCAAAAGTGATAGTTTATAGTTAAAATTTTAATTCCCATCCCCCCTCCCCCCCACTGCTTTCAACTACATTGTCATCTTCTCCCTCATAGTCATAAACACCTTTAAAAATTTTATTATTAAGCATGATGAAATGAATGATTCACATATATTTCATGGAATTTTTTACTTTCTGAAAATACATAGGTAAGGAAAGTATTGCAATCATGACAAAAAATTGACTTGTGATGTTGGTGTATCTACATGTTTTGAGGCTCCATGAGTTCATTTTTGCTATTTTGCGACAATGTATGTATATCTGAGTAGAGTGAACACAATATTGTCTAAATGCTTTGTCCAAATGAGCTAAAAGTTGGTGCATATGTTATAGGTTATCGTAGTAAAAACTGTATACATCTTGGAGAATCTAGCACAGTTTTATTTATTTATTTATTTTTAACCAGGACACAAAGATAAATTCTTTATCATTATAGTCTATGGGCTCAAATAATTTAAAGTGTGATAGCATCTGAATTCCTTATTCAATTCAGCTGAAACTTTTATACGCATGTTATCAGTCACTGTCAACTGAATCGTATAGATTTATTTTGGTGAATCTAGCATTTATAGTTTTTTTTACAGGGAAATAACGAAAAATTCTGTAATATTATGGCCTATAGTCTGAATTTATTTAAAATGTGATGGTGTCTGAAGCCTCATTGATTGAGCTTTGAATTCATATACAAATTATAAGTATATGTCACACAAACTGTATACATTTTGGTGAATCTAACACTATGGGTTCTTTTACAGATACACACAAAAGAATTTGCATGCATTCCGTTCCATTAAACAATATATTATTTGGGAGCAAATAATCAAACACTTATTATAATTTTCTCGTTTGTTTATTTAATGACTTCTCTTGTGTTATTTTATTTAAACAAAACAACAGTGAATTACTTTAATGTTCAGAAAGTCGACTGGAGTCACTCAACATTTTTATTATTTTTCTTTAAATTTCTGCATATTTATGAAATTGATTAAATATATATATACAGTCATACACATATATGTCACATTTATATTATTCAAGACATTACTTTTGTGAAAAATAAATAACTTTTCTATATGGAAGTAAAATTTAATTTTGTATTTTTTTCATCTGGAATTTCCATTACCAAGTAATATTTTTTTTAATAAGAGTATAAAATATATTTTAATAAGAGTATAAATAAGAATATAAAATTATTAAATAATTAAGCATGTAAATTTGATTTTTTAAATTATTGGATTGAAAAGTGGCATGTTGGTATTGCAAATAAAATCTTATATAGAAATGAAAGCTTTGTTTTGAAAGGACTTGTGGACATAAATTGATAAAAACATTTTATCTACATTTATGAGTTTTTTTTTTTTTTTTTTTCCTTTTCTTTTTTTTTTTTTTTAACCTAGCATAGAAATGTTAAATAAGATATTTCCAAGTTAAGTAAAAATAATAACAGGAGACTTGGCGTTGTTATATTAAAACCTGAATAAACTACTACGTCAGAAACGGATAGATATTTTTCAAAAACAGATATTTCTCTTTGGCGTTTCTGACGTTGTAGTTTATTCGGGTTTTAAGTACAAAATAGCAAAGAAACAACTTAAATTATTTTTAAGATTATAATCGTCTATGTATTGATCAATCAATCATATCGTTTGTGAAAAACTTTAATATTGAAAATAGTCTCTTTCGAAGGGGGATAGGGGTGTTGGGGGGGGGGGGATAAAGTTATTCTTTATTTTTAATTGTCAACATTATGTACTGAAGATAACTCAACATTGCACACGAAATCTTTTTTTGGCTAAACAGCCATGCCTATTTCTTTTGTTTTTAAGGACTTAGATGTAGTGTTAAATAACTTTTTTTTTCCTCTTAATATCCAGTATGATAATGTTATAATAGTCCACCACAACAGATTTACTTTGTTACATCTACAAACTGTAAACTAATGTAATTAGCATTTTCTTAATGATTTTTTTTTTTTTTTTTTTTATCGTGATTAAAATAAAATTATGCTTTTCATTAATCAAATTATTAATTTTTAATAAAATATTTCTATTGCTAAAATTGTAATTTAAAGTTAAAATTGCAATTTATTGTTTTAACGGAATAATTTTATGCACTGAACATGTACAGTTCAGTGGATTTTATTTTGTCCAGTTTCATGTGGTTTTTTCCAGTTTTGTCCAGGTTTTTTCCACTTTTGTCCAGCGTCCCGGACTTTTGACGAAAAAGTGGACGAAATGACAACCCTGCTTAAATAGTCATTATGACTGATATTATTATTTCAAAAATATTTATGTTCACCTAATCATTTATGCCTTAATTGAAAATATTGCAAGTAGCGGTGGTTGGGGGCTAAAATTGAGTTTCAGAAAGATCCACATGTGAAATAGCTTGCCACACTTTTTTTGTCTTCTGTAATTATAAAGAAACAATTTTAAATATGTAAAACAACTGTAGTGTTGTACCCTCTTCCCAGGGGCGTAGCAATTCAAAAATCATGGGTGGGGCTCAAAAAATTTCATTTTAAAAATGAATCAAAATTAATCTTAAGAAAATCAATTAATAATTAGCTGTTAATTAATATTCACTAATTATTAGTATTAATTATAAAATATCACTAATTATGAAAATTTATAAGACGTTAATTTTGATTTTATATTGTTGATTCTTTCGTTTGGCATTAAAAGAAAACTTTGTAATAATGAATAGGGGGGGGGGGGGGCTTGAGCCCCTCCCTTTTTTATGCCCCTGCCTCTTCCCCTTTTCTGCCATTGATTACTTTTTATGTCCAAATTTCCTTCTATTTTCAACGATCCTCGATTTTTCCAACAAGCCAGATTAAATCTGGAAACTCAAAAATCTGATCTCTCCTGAATTTTTCAGCATGCCAACTAATGCAGGAAAATACAATACATAATTACAGTTAAATTTCCTTTTTATGGAAATACATGCGTGCACAGACATATAAACCTTTATTACAACAAATGAAGAACATTTTAAAAATATCTACAAGATAATTTCTTTTTAAATTCAAACATTTGAAATAAAATAATTAATAAAAAGCATATTTACGCATATCCATAAGGGTCAGTAGAATGACGAATTAAAACATCAACAATTTTTCCATATTGAGAAAACACTTCTACCAGAGAATCCTGAAAACAAAATAAAAAAGCATAAATTATCAAATTAAAAAGTTATACACCCACACATAGTCTACATAGAACATAAAATTATACTTTTAAAAAATTAAAGAACACGCTTTTATTGAAATGTGAACTAATAAATAATTTAGAATTAAACAAAAACCATTTTTAAAAAATCTCTCCTGACTGGGCTCGAATGTTAGACCTTTAGGTTCGTAGCCCGGAGCTTTACCTCACAGCCACAGCGTTCACGTAGGGAAAGTCTTTTTTTACAATAAAGAGTTTTTGTTTGCTCCCAGAGCGGTTACAAACACACTACATACAGGTGAAGCTAATAAAAGCATGTTAAGAGAATACCTGTGTGTGTGTGTAGGTTGCTTTATTATAGGCAAATAGCAGGGTTGGGTTTTTGACATGACAAGGGTTTAATCAAATCCAAAGTTTTTCTTAGCAACACATTTGAGTTACTAATAGGAAACACAAATAATTACTGGCTGTAACTAAAAAGTATCAGTTACAGTTAATTTTGCATACAAAATGAACACTAATATAAGTAATATATAAAACTAGCAAAATTGGAATTTAAAAAATGTTTGGATGTTTTTTAAAAGAGTTTTTTTTAAACTGACCTATTTTACCCACTTACTTATTTTACTCCACCTGACCCTACTAATTATTTTGCTGCAAATTCAAACTTTTAACATTTTGAAAGTGTGTAATGTGAATGATCTAAAATCAGTGTTAGAAATAAGAATTTTGAAACTAGGCATCAAAATAATGCCTGGACTGGATTAAATTTTTTGGACATCCAAAATAAAAGTCTAGGTGCCATCTATAATTAAATATGTACATTTAAAACATTAATAATAATAAAGCATCAACTTGTAAATATATGCAAGATTATATAAAAGATATTTATGTAATGAATGTAATTACATTGACAATATTAAACATACATATTTAAAATCACAAATTGATTCTTCGCTCAGAAGATACATCTTTCCACCACAATTTAATAGCATTTTCTGGGCAGAAATCTTCAAATTTAGGGCTGTTTAATTTAATCATTCACAAATCGTCAACTACTTTCATAGCGAAATGATTTCTTAAATCAGTTTTTATTAGGTTCAAATTAGGTTTTTATTAGGTTAAGTGAAATAGACTTGTTTACTGTTTGATGGGATTGGGAAAATTATTAGATATGATGAGGAAAAAATCCAGGCGTCAAATATGGCACCTATGATTGGAATTCTAGGTGTCAAAATGAAAAAACTGGTCGCAAAATACGACTAACAAACACTTATTTCTAACCCTGCCTACAATCCATGTCTATTTCAACATTGCTGTTAGAAAACATTACAAAATAAGTACAAAAGTCATTTTCATAAAAATCATACATTGTATGTATTATTTATTGTATTGTACAGAAAATTGGGTTTGGTTGGTTTGCATCGAATTATATTGGAACGGTTCAATTGTTAAAAAAAAATATATAATAATGTCTATGTAGTTGAATATGCAGATTTATTTATACATATTCATAAACAAACATATTGCGAAGATTTTTTTAAAGATTGAAAATACTCATTTTCTAAGATCTGTTTTCACGTTGCATTTTTAATTTTTATTATTCAATTTTCGAAATCTTTATTATTTTCATTTTTGCTTTATAAAAATTATTTTGAGTTATCGCACTTTTATGAAGAATTTTAGCATCATTTAGAATTAGAGTACAAAATTTCTGTGAAAATAATTAATCTCTACCCCACTCCCACACTAAAAAAAAAAAAAAAAAGTAAAAAAGATAGTTTTTCATGCACGGGGACAAGACACATTATATTATTTCTAAATTTTACTCTTTTATCAGTGCTAACTTATTCTCCTTGAAAAAGATGGTCCGAATAGCCTGTACACTAATTGCACTGACCCAATTAGCTACTTTGCCTGTGGATACATTCCGTTCCGAGAAAAAGTGTCCAACTTGACAGGTTTCACTGTATTAATTTTAATTAGGTTTAGCAGCAGTCATATAAAATTGATATTTCAGTCTTATTTTACATATTTAACTATCAGAAAATTGAAATTTTGGTATTACAAATGAAATATAAACATGACTACAGTAACATAACAGAAAAAAAATCACCCCTGTTATATATTTTATGAACTGGTAATATGCATTGTGATCTCTGACTTGCTCTGCAATGGTTAATACAGGTTTTAATTTTTGGGGCCCATTTTTGTGAAAAACTATTTTTGTGAAAATTTATTTCTTTTTGCAAAAAAAAAAATTATTGCACGAAACCTTTCACTTTAGCAGTTACTCTAAGGTTTAATATTAAGTTAACAGCATATTATTGAACCAAGTATAGACACTCATTAAAAATAATACTGTTAATAATGTGGAAAATTTTAACGAAATCATCTTTTTTTTAATAAATTTTGTGAAAGGGCTGTTGTTATGAATCTGAATTTTGTGAAGGGACCCATTTTATGGATTTGAATTTTGTGAAGGGGCAGCAAATGGGTCGCAATTTTTACCTGGATTGACCCTGTTCTGGCATTCCTGGATCACAGATAATTTTTGTTTTACTGCAGACAAAGAAAATTCTGCTATTCAATTTTATATACATATTTTATTTGCGGAAAAAGAAATCTAAAGTTGAAATGAGTGTCTGTTTACTTTATTTCATATATGGTTATCCTGTTTTAAATGGTTACATTTTTGTAGTTTCCATGTGAAACCTTATTACAAGATGTGACTACATTTTTAAATTCTTTTTTTACTGTTTCCTTCTCATTTTCAGAGACCAAATTAAAATAACCATATTTTGCTTTTTCTCTTAACGTCATTTATGCAAATCATTCAAACACAGCATTTATGTACATCATTTAATTAAAAGCCTTAATTATTATGCATCTGGAGCATAACCAAAGATATTATTTGCAGAGGAATTGCGAAGAAGCTGAGACAGACTACTAGTTAATTTCAATGGTCAAGAATAAAAATTTATTTAATTTCAAAATATCTAGGGAAAAGTTTAAGCACTCATAGCCCTTCCCACCCCCTTCCTATAACATGGGGGGTGGGGATCTTTAAAAATATCAAAAAGCAAGTATGCACCAAGACCATACTCTCAAATTTTTTACTATATTCGTTAAATTATGTATTATTAAATTTATTTTGCGAAAATTTAGTAAATTCATACTACTGAAATCATGCTCCTTGCAAAGCAACGATCAAGCACCAAATAAAAGAATTTCGGAAGTATTAAATAAAATGATTCAATATTTCTTGCTGAACTAAATAAATACAGATATTTAAGGAATCTCAATCAGTGAAAAATATAACTTGCTTATACATTAAGATTACACTTAAATTAAATCATAAATATTTTCTATAAAATATTGTAATAACACAACTTCTGACATCAGTGAAATCAAAACATTTCTTTAAAAACGCTATTCAATAAAATAAACACGTGCTTATACCTGTTGGATTGATTTAGGAACGTGGCCTAAATATAGATCATAGGTCCAAGTGTTTTTAGTAGACTTTGCCTTTGTCATATTCATAGCTAAAATGATGATAACAAAGAAACTCCTCAAAAACTAGTAACTCATATTTTTGTTTAATGCGGCGCGAAGCGCGAATTACGAAATACCTGAAAATCCGATTGATTGATTCATTGATTAAGGAGAGGAGTTGAATTGAGATGTTCCAAAAGGGTATCAGATCAAAATACATTGCAGCAATTGACGTCACTGCCAATGCATTTAGACAATGGTAGGTAAATCAAGGTCACCTGCCTTTCTCCATATGAAATGGCCATATATTTTACATGAAAATGAATTTAAAAATAAATCTAAGGCATAGAAGTGACACCTGCTTAAATTTGAATCTGTTTAAGTTTAAATTGTCGTCTGTATAAACAATATACAATATTTTTCGCTTGTGATAGATATTTTTCGCTTGCTATTGCTTTTTACTTTCTTCTATATGTAATGTAGAGAAAGTGTTGGATTCGCGAAAATTTTCGACCTCCGTTTTTTGACGGATCTACGCGTTTTGGGATGTCCTGAACACGAATTGATAGTTTTTAAAAAATGTCTGTCTGTGGTTTCGTGTTTTCACCGTATCTCACGAACCAATGAATGAAATTCAACCAAACTTGGTATATAGTTGGACCCTGGCGGGGCATTGTGCTGATTAGATTTGGGGATCAATAGCCCAGCAGGTGGTGCTGTGATCGCATTTTATGTAAATTTTTAACATGGCAGTATAGGACAAATTTTCGTATTTTTCACCGTATCTCTCGAACCAATGAATGAAATTCAACCAAACTTGGTATATAGTTGGAACCTAACGGGGCATGGTGCTGATTAGATTTGGGGATCAATCGCCCAGTAGGTGGCGCTGTGATCGCAAAATTTCGTATTTTTCACCGTATCTCACGAACCAATGAATGAAATTGAACCAAACTTGGTATATAGTTGGACCCTGACATGAAATGGTGCTGATTAGATTTGGGGATCAATCACCCAGCAGATGGCGCTGTGATCGCATTTTATGTAAACTTTTAACATGGCAGTATAGGACAAAATTTCGTATAAATGTACATAATGAGAGTTATTTTTAACTTGTGAGAGTAAAATTAATATGAGTTATTGATAATAGTAATAGTTAACTAGGAAAAAAATTCTGTGCATGTGGGGGCATCGCTTCCCCCCCTGGGGGGAAGTACCCCCAGTGGGGGTAAATTTTCAAGATGGGTATCTTTCGAAAGATCTCGTCAATACCTTTAAAACGAATTGTTGAACTATAAATCTGTGATAATTGAAAACAAAGTTATCGATTTTTTTTTACTTTTAACAAAAAAAAAAAAAAAAAAAAAAAACATTAAAAAAAAATCTTTTTTTTTTTTTTTAAATATTGTTACTGATTGAATATGTATTACTTTTAACAAAAAAAGAACTTAGAAAAAAAATCGTATTTTTTTTTTTTTTTTTTTTTTTAATCGTTACTGATTGAATATGTATATAGGAAAATATAGAAGAAAGTCTTGTGGTGGCCACAACATACTAGTTTAAATAGAAAAAATGAGAAATATCGGTTTTTTGATTAAATCTCTAAACAATAGTGTTGAGGGGTATCTACTAATTTAATTCTTCAAAATATATATTTTATATAATTAAATTACCTTTTAGACAAGACTCTTTTTTTTTTTTTTTTTAACAACTTTTTAAATAGCTTTTTTATTATTCATTAAATATATATATATGTACAGTCGGTAACAAAAGTGTCCGAACACTAGCAAAAATTCCTATCTAAAAAAAGTACACTTCATACGGTTTTGTTAAATAAATCCTTCTCGAATCCTGTACTTAGTCAGTGTAAGATCATTATTCGATAAGGATTTATTTAATAAAACCGTATGAAATGTACTTTTTTTACATAGGAATTTTTGCTAGTGTTCGGACACTTTTGTTACCGATTGTAGATTAAAGACATTTCCAAACAAATTTTTCAACTTAAAAAAAAAAAAAAAAAAAAAAAAAAAAAAAAAAAAATGGTAAAAAACTATCTCAATTAACTTAATTATTATTATTATTATTATTATTTTCTTTTTTTTAATCGATTAAAAAAACTTTTTTTTGTGTAAATGTTTTTTAAAATAGATTTTTGGCTTTATAAGCTTGTAACTCTAACATATTTTTGTTTATTTACTATGATTTATGAGATCATAAGGGGTTTTTCCCAAAAAACAACCTTTGGAAAGTGGTTGAAATAATTGTATATTCAAATTAATTACGCAGCATGGGAAAAGTCCCTTAAGAAATTTCAATTCTTGGAAAATATATAAAATCTAGTTCGTTCTTTTTTGTACAATTCTCTTAATTTTTATTCTATTCAAATGCACTTTTGATAAAAGTTGCCAATATATCTAGCTTTCAACCTATGAAATAAAAAATGTTTTATCTTTCGTACATGCGCAGTAAACACGTTTTTCAAAAAAATATTCACATTTCATGAGATATTTAAGATATTTGTATTCCGATTGCAGTATATTGTTTTAAAAGTGTTTTTCCAACTTATCTGAAAGTGGGAATATTTTTCGTTAAAAACTCTGTATATTATAAATAAAAAAAAATTTTGATTTTTTTTGGAGTTTTAAAATAAATGCTTATATTTCCCTTATTTAACATGCTATCGTCACATAAACTCATCCACAAATTGAACTGGGTCTAATTAATATATCCTAAAGTTACAGTTAATTGCGTTTACTTAACGATACAGGGTGATCACAAACATTATTAATTTTGCTCAATTTGTTACCGGCCCCTAATTGTTGTCTTAAACTAATCTTCACTGAAAAACATGCGGAAGACCCAGTTCTCTAAATACCCAATGTTTAAAAACATTTCATTGAGAGATAAGTTTTTAATTTGAAAAAAAGTGATCGTTTTCAAATCTTAAACTTTTGAACAGGAGTGTATCTCTGAAATGGGAACTCGTATTAAAAACAAAGTTGCAGGTGTACAACTAAACATCATGGCAGTCACACATATAAATTTGTAACATTCTGCGATCATTATATTTTGTATAAGGAAGTAAAAAAAAAAAAAAAAAAAAAATCTGATGTGGGCACCACATGACTCGCTTATACACCAACTGGAATATAATATTGTTAAGAAAACATTGACATTTTTGTGTAAGGTAACTGATTCGTAAATAAACAGACACGTTCTAACCATGAAAAAAAAAAAAAAAAAAAAAAAAAAAAGCTGAAAAACTGCTATTTTAATTACAAAAGTTATGATAATAGGATTATATATACCGCCAAACAAATATACCAATTTTTTCAGGAATGGCTTATTACAGAATCTCTCATTGGCAAATGCATAGCTTAGTTTAATGAAAATCTTTCGAGTATAGGTCTACTTTTGTTCTCTTTCCCGAAAATTAGGGGTGAAAAATTATACATTTTACCGAAACAATTAATTCATTTAAAATTGAGAAAGGATTTACTAATTCTGGCTACCCTGAAACATTATTTGCGGCCAAATTTGATCGCTAATCTCGCCAAGTTTGCAGCCAATGCTAATTTTGGTCTTGGCATCGATTTTCGCAACTTGGCGACCGAATTTGACGAAAATTTGTAGTTTAGGGTTGCCAAAGTTTGGAAGCTCTAACTTCAATAAGAACAGAATTCTGGAATTTTCTGGAAAGATTCATTGGTTTATAGGGCTGAACTGAATTATTTGAAAATTCTTTAAATAACAAACAAGACTAAAGCAAAATAAAGTGCATTCGTCGACTAGAACCTGCTTATATATTAAGAATTACTTTCTATTCTAAAAAATGTCGGCAACTTTCATAACAGTGCCATTACGTGCTCTATCTACGTTCTGAATATTCATTAAAGTGCATTCATCGACTAGAACCTGTTTACGTCTTTAAGAATTGCTTTCTACGCGCAGAAATGTGGATAATTTTCATAAAAATATCATTACAGGTTCTCTTTACGGGTTGAATATTCATTAAATAAAATGTATTCGTTGACTAGAACTTGCTTATGTCTTTACAAATTACTTTCTACGCGCAAAAGTGTCGACAACTTTCATAATAATATCATTACGGGCTCTTATCATTAGCTTCTTTTGAAATCTCTATGGTGGTGGTCATATATAATGGCCAAAACCTTTGTGTATTTGTGCCATTATGAATATAATTTTCACAATTATCTCCAAAACGGATAGTCACAGAAAGACCAAAAAGGAAGGTGCATAACTAGACGTTATAACAAACCTATATACCAATTTTCAACGTTCTACGTCATCCATTTTTGAGTTAGGCGAGATACATACACACACACACACACAATGAGATGTTATGAAAAATCGTGTAAATCCGCTAATATCTCTAAGATGAGAGCTCGTGTTAAGACGAAACTTGCAGGTGTACAACTAGACATCCTGACAGTCACGCGTATAAATTTGCAACATTCTACGATGATTTGTTTTTGAGCTGTGTGATACATAAAATCCATTTCGCAAATCGGGATTCCAGTACTCCTTAGAAACCTTTGGACGGCCCCTGCCTGCCTGGACTCGGCCAAGCTTAACGGGTTGGATGCCGTCCGCCAGAGCGAATAAATCGCCAGATCACCGCATGGAAGCTGCCTGCTCCAGATTCTTCGTTCAGACTTCATCCATCATCTTAAGGATCCTAAAAAGGGGAGCTGACTCACAAATCAGTTTGTTGCCCGCTGTTCACGTCTTTTTTCGATTTTTATCATACAAATTTTTAACACGTTAATCGCCACGATAATATCAGAAAAATTTTCACATGAGCCATGGTAACTTTATTAGACAATTTAGTTAAAAATGCGTCAGGCACATATGACTGACATGGCGATTAACGTGTTAATAATTACTCGGCGTATATCATATTCCTTTTAGGGTTATTTCCTAGTTAAAAATGCGTCAGACACATATGACTGACATGGCGATTAACGTGTTAAAATTATGGATTGTTGTTCAATTATTAATTGTTCAAATCATTCAGAGATAGGATTTTAACGAACACAAATTTGAAAAGATGGAAAAAGAAGGAATAGCGCAGTTTCGGTTTGGGCAACATTTTCGATGTGAATCAGCCTGTATCTATAGGGGCTCTACATCATCTTCAGGAACTAGATGGAACTGCTACATCACTTCTAGGCAGCAATGTGACTAGAACAGCAGAGCTCAGGAATTGCAGGGTATCGACTTCTGCTTTGGACACATAGCTCGATTTGCACACCCTCCAAGATAGCCACGGTAGAAACGCACATAGACACGCTCCAGGATGTTACGGAATTTGGAATAAGTGCACTTACTAGCTGAGAGTCGAAATAACCGGAATTCAACAAAATTAAAACAATTTTTAATTTAGGCAGGGAGGGAGGGGAAAAAAACGCTGGGGAGCCGCTAAAGTTAGTAGTGCACACAATAATTAAAACCGAAAGGGGAGGCTATTTGAAAAGATGAAGGGGACAACACTTAAGATTTAAGACAGACAAGCTGAACGAGTAAGGAACAATGAGATTATTTAAAAAAAAAAAAAAAAAAAAAAATTTTGAATACGTGAAGCCACTGGGGAGGGGAAGATAGTTTTTTGGCGCATAGAGGAAATTTAGAAGTTTTTGAAGTAGCAAGGCCTAAATACACCTAATTGGGAGGGTAATTACTATGCAAAGGGGGACCAAATGGAGAAGAGAAATTTTCATAGTTTAGTTAATTAAAAAAAATCTAATTGTCCGATCGATATGCTGTTTAATAAGACGGATTCAGAAAATCGCCCCTTTTATTTGGTACCTCATTTGTAACGAAATTTTGATTAGATTTTTTAAAATTAATTAAAATATGAAAATAATAACCTGGTAATAGCTTAAAAATTGGACATTTAAATTTTTAATTGTTGCAAAAGAAATTAATTTTTTTTTTCAGTTATGAAATATGCAAAATGGAATATGCTTTCACGTGAAAAATAAAAAATTATAAAATATTAAATTTGCTCATGCACATGAAAAAACTAGTATGTTGTGGCCACCACAAGACTTTCTTCTATATTTTCCTATACAAATGCACTCAATAACCAAAAAAAAAAAAAAAAAAAAAAAATTCAAAGGTTTTTTTTGTTAAAAGTAAAAAAAAAAAAAAAAAAAAAAATCGATAACTTTGTTTTAAATTATCACATATTTATAGTTCAACCATTTTTTTTTTTTTTTTTAAGGTATTGACGAGATCTTTCGTAATATACCCATCTTGAAAATTTACCCCCCCCCCGGGGTATTTTACCCCAGGGGGGAAGCGATGCCCCTACATGCACAATTTTTTTTTACTAAATAACTACTACTATTATCAATAATTCATATTAATTTTACAATCTCAGATTAAGAATAACTCTCATTATGTACATTTATACAGAATTTTCTCCTATACTGCCATGTTAAAAATTTAGAAAAAATACGATCACAGAGTCCCCTGTTGAGCGATTGATCCTCAAATCTAATCAGCACCAGTTTATGTCAAGGTCCAACTAAAAACCAAATTTGGTTAAATTTCGTTAAAAAAAAAAAACTATTTTTTTGTTAAAAGTAAAAAAATCGATAACTTTGTTTTAAATTATCACAGATTTATAGTTCAACCATTCGTTTTTAAGGTATTGACGAGACCTTTCAAAAGATACCCATCTTGAAAATTTACTCCCCTCGAGGGGGGACTTCTCCCCCAGGGGGTGGGGGCGAGGCTCCTACACATACAAAAAAATTTTCCCAGTTGACTATCTCTATTATAAATAATTCTTGTAAATTTCATAATGATTACTAAAAAATAATTCTCTTTATGCACATTTATACAAAATTTTGTCCTATATCACCATGTTAAAAATTTAGAAAAACCGGAATGGCAACGCAACCTATAAGACAATTTTTACCAGAAGTTGATAGGCACTAATTTATTTCAAGGTGCAACTACATACCAACTTGTAAGAAATTCTGTGCAGTAGTTCCTGAGATACAGTTGTGAAGTTTGCGTTGCTGCAAACTCCATCTTAATTACTTAATTAGATAACTAAATGGTAAGTAATAGAGTACAAGACTTGAATATAAAATAAATAAAGAGCTTTTATTTAGAACTTAATGAAAAGGTGGGCGTTGGACTATATTCACATACCATGAATGGATACCAATCTCGACTGCTTCACTTAACGTCGTTACCTCTCACGACTATACCAATCTTTCGTTAGTGGGAGGATTCCCTAAGCCACTATACTACTCGACTAACTACCTTCTACTATAGCCTCTCGCTACTAACTCCTTTGAACTCCTACCACTTCTACTCTTACTACTTCTACTTCTAACTCTCCCCCCTACTCTAATCAGCTCACAAGTCACTACCACTTCACCCTTTTATATCAATCCACGGACTTAGATAACAAGGACCGTTTTCCCCAACGGAGGCCGTCCCTCAAAAATGGACCCGAAATGGTCGCTATTATTCGTTCGCCGCTAGGGGTCGTATGTGTTCTCTGACTGTCCACTAACGCCGTAGAATAGCATTGTGAGCAGAGGAAATTTTACTTTTATTTTCAGTTTTATTTTTAATTTATTTTTAATATTAGATTTTTTTTATTATGTCACACTGTTACGCACCGGGTTGCACCTCTGGATATCGAAGTGTTCGAAAAAAAAAAAAAAAAAAAAAAAAAAAAAAAAAAAACAAGGAAATAGGTGAAAAGAACCCAAGTATATTTCGTCCACCTAATGTAAGCTATTGATTTTAATGTTTTTATTGAATGATAAAATTGTTGTCTTATAAATATTCTATTACTATACAAAAAAAAAAAAAAAAAAAAAAAAAAAGTCTGATTTAATTGGGATGGTTCTTAGTAAAATTCTGTTTGATAGATTTTTTTTTTTTAATTAATTAAAATGTAATTTTTCAGGTCACTTTGCATTAAGATTTTAAAATTTGAGTGCTAGCAGTATTCCTTTTTTTATATTATTCGGCTAAGACATGCGAGCTTGCAATCTTCCGAATTTAAATCATGTTAATTATAAATCACGTATTTTTTTTTTTTTTTTAATTATTATTGGAGCTTAAAAACAAGTATTTTAAAAATCTTGAATTGTAAACCGATTTTGGCAAGAGTTAAAAATTGGTTAAAAATGATATGAGTTCACAGTCATACTTTTTTCAATTCATTTCAAAATTACTGAGTTTTAAGATATTTTAAAAATAATTTAAAATGCGATTTTTTTTTTTTTTTTTTTTTTTTTTCAGGCCACTTTGCATTGACATTTTAAATTAATTTTACAAACTGCCAATCTTTTAACTTCTAATTCATGTTAGATGATAAATCACGTTATATTATTATCATTATTATTACCATATTATAGAAATGTATTGTTTTTAACAAAAAAGAAATTTTTAATTGGTTTTGTCAAAAATTAAAAATAATGATTATGATTTCACAGTAAAAAACTCCTAAATTCAGTTGAAAATTGGAGATTTTAAAGAAAAATTATATTTAACTAGCAGGCTTTGCCCGCTTCGATGGTCTTTATATTGAAATGAATCCCCAAAACAGCATATCATTAATAATAACAAAATATCTAAAAAAAAAAAAAATCATTGAAATCCGTCAAAATCTAATTTTAAGTTGCCCAATGGCTTCGGCAGTCACTTACCTGCTTTTTACTCCCCCTCCCTCGCGGTTACAATTGAAAGTTTTACAAAATCTCATCAAAGTGCATATTTCGCACACTTAATTAACACCCACACACCAAAATTCGCCATTCTTAAGTAATTTGGACGGATTTAAGCTTCAAAATAGGGTTTTGGCCCCGCCCGCTGAATTTCTAAAATTCCAGAAATTGGTTTTTAGATAGTTGCATTAGCTATATTTTAGAGCAAAAATTTCACGTATACCTATTTTTTTTGTTTGAGATATGTAGGATTATGCGAAATCACGTTTTACGCATGTGAAATTACGTTTTGCCCCCCCCCCCCCTTGGGGACCGAATTTCAAAAATTCCAGAAACTGATTTTTAGACATTTGTATTAGCTATATTTTAAAACAAAAATTTTACGGATATCTGTTTTTTTTGTTTGAGATATGAAGGATTTTGTGAAATTGCGTTTTGCCCCCCCTCCCCCCCTTGGGTGGCGAATTTTGTAAAATCGCTTGCGGCGTCGTTTTTCTCAGGTTGTAAACATTAACCGTGCCAAATTTGGTCCCGCTCGGTGAAACGGCCTAGGATTCTATAGCGGACACACAGACACACAGACTCTGCTCTTTTATATATATAGATTACTTTCTTCTATATTCAATAGAAGAAAGTATTGGATTCGTAAAAATTTTCGACCTCGGGTTTTTGATGGATTTGCACGTTTTGAGAGCTGTAGAACACGATTTGACCATTTTTAGAAAATGTCGGTCTGTCTGTCTGTCTGTCTGTCCGTGTGTGTGTGTGACAAAATTTTGTGGCAACTGTGTGAGGTAATGTTATGTTAGCGTAACGCTACAAACGAAGTTCGCATTTTACGAATAACACGTGAATGTACAGAGTTTTAGGATTCAGTTGATTAATGGAGTTAGTTCTTATGCTAAACTAAATGATAATTTGCGGTATGTTAATATTTTGGAAAGTGAGATTGATACCACAGACTAAGGAAATACTTAGACCGGGCAAGGCGGTTCTAAAAGTGAAGTCTCAACTGTAACCGAGCCGCCACATTGGTATAAGCAAAACATTAATGCGTTTTTCATACAATCGTATTGGTATTATTCTATATTAATTGTAAAGGAGGCTATAAATCGTGAAAAATGGCTTGTGCAGCCTATGGTTGCACCAATAGACCATCTAAGAAGGTTCCGGGAATTACGTTTCACAGGTAAGTTTCAGTAAATATACTTGATCAACAAAAAATTTCCATATTTATTTTAGCGTTATGAGGTGTGGTAGACATTTGCCAGACAAGCGTTGCAGATTAACCATTACGTCGCTGAATAGAATATTGGATATTTATTTTTTCATTGAGAAATAAAACAAATGTGAACTAGTATGTTGTGGTCATCACAAGACTTTCTTCTATATTTTCCTATACATATTCAATCAGTAACAATATTTTAAAAAAAAGTACGAAAGCAATACATATTCAAATAGTAACAATTAAAAAAAAAAAAAAAAAAAAAATACGATTTTTTTTTTTTTTTTGGTTAAAAGTAAAAAAAATCGATAACTTAGTTTTAAATAATCACAGATTTATAGTTCAACATTCATTTTAAAGGTATTGACGAGATTTTTCGAAAGATACCAATTTACCCCTCCCCCTGGTGTGGGGGGGTACTTTCCCCCAGGGGGGTAGCGATGTTCCCACATGCACAGAAATTTTTTCCTAGTTAACTATTACTATTATCAATAACTCATATTAATTTTACAATCACAAGTTAAAAATAACTCTCATTATGTACATTTATACGACATTTTGTCCTATACTGCCATGTTAAAAATTTAGAAAAAATGAGATCACAGCGTCACCTGTTGAGCGATTGATCCCCAAATGTAATCAGCACCAGTTTATGTCGGAGACCAACTAAATACCAAGTTTGGTTAAATTTCGTTAAAAAAAAAAAAAAAAAAAAAAAAAAACTATTTTTTTTTCTGTTTTTTTTTTTGTTAAAAGTAAAAAAAATCGATAACTTTGCTTTAAATTATCACAGATTTATGGTTCAACCATTCGTTTTAAAGGTATTGACGAGACCTTTCGAAAGATACCCATCTTGAAACTTTGCCCCCCCGGGGAGGGGGTACTCCCCCCCTCAGTGGGGGGGAACCGCTGCCCTCACATGCACAAATTTTTTTTCCCAGTTAACTATTACTATTATCAACGAGACCTTTCGAAAGATACCCATCTTGAAAATTTACTTCCCCGGGGGGGTACTTCCCCCCAGGGAAGGGGGGAACCGATGCCCCTACATGCACAAAATTTTTTTCCTAGTTAACTATTACTATTATCAATAACTCATATTAATTTTGCAACTCATATTACTTTTGGTTCGTGAGATACAGCGTTCACAAAAAAATGATACAAACAGACAGACTGACATTTTCTAAAAACTATTAATTCGTGTTCTGGACATCCCAAAACATGTAAATCCATCAAAAAACGGAGGTCGAAAATTTTCGCGAATCCAATACTATATTACATATAGAAGAAAGTAAAAAATATGCTTTAATCCCGTTCTTGCCCCCCCCCTTCTCCCTGAAGGGGGGCGATATTAAAAAAAAATTATGCCAGAAATCTTCGCAGGAGTGTATTCGACAATTTCACAAAGTTTCATGGCGATCGGATGAACGGTGTTGTAATGGATGAAGGATAAACAGACAGACATGCATTCGTTTTTACATATACAGATTGCAATGTTACTGGTTTCTTGCTTGTACCAATATGGCCGCCGGTCGCTCTAAGCGCCTTACAGTTACTTCACTTTTCCCCATTCAAGAAAGCCGTCTGACCGGGTCTAAGTTTTTCCCATGGTAATAGAATATCTCAGGTATAATCACTGCGTGTTGAAATTTTGGCACACGGAACTAGCTCGGTCGTACATCAACCGGAATTACGCCATCTATCGCGTAAATTAGAAAACGCTTGCTTGTTAATTTCATTAAAAGTATTTTTGCAGTATATTTTTTAAAGTACTGTAATTTTCTCTATCTCTTTTATTTATTTATGTTTTCAAATAAAAAAAAGATATAAATATATATTTTATTATTTATTTATTTATTTATTCATTTATTTTTTCAAATTAAAAATAAATTATAAATATACATTTTATTTTATTTTATTATTTATTTTTTTAATTATAAAAAGGTATAAAAAAATTAAATTAAATTAAAAATTTTTTAAATATTTGTAATAAAAACTGCAAATTGTATTAATAACTAACAAACATAATTTAATTTTTAAAAAAGTCTAAAAGGACAAAAATTATTTATTCTTTGTGAGGATAAATATCGAAATTCACTTAAAATTTCAGATTTTTAAATTTCCTTTGGACAAATTATTTAAAATAAGTGAACTTTAACTTGATGAAAATAAAAATTATTACTTTTAATTAGAAATATTTATGCTTGTATCTCAATATCTATTTAAATATTAAGAAAAGAAAGGAAATGGTAATTATATTTTCGATGTTTTTAACAAAATAGCAAAAATAAAATTAACTTTTTCCTATAAAACCAATTTTTACAGATTTTCTTCTTCTTCTTCTTTTTTTTTTTTTTTTTTAAATTACTATATCATTTTTTCATCAAATTTCTTTCTGGTTCAAATCCTAAATTTTATTTCCTTAAAAAGGCGGATTTTTTTTCCTGATTTTTGTTAAATTTTGTTAAATATAAATTATAAAATTATTTTTACTATAATTACTATATTTTTACTACTCTTTCCTAAAAAAAAAAAAAAAAAGTTGTGCAGGTTAAAGACGATTGACTTTAGCCGATTATGGTACTATACTTAGATGGCATGTTTTTCGTGGGTTTATTTTTAAGGAGATCCAAGCATATGTTCACGTGAGTTTCGGAGAAAACCACGGAAAAGTCAGAACAGCTAAGACAACGAATTGTGATATTGGATCACACTAGGAAAAAAAGACACACTGGAAATCATGAATTTATAACCAATTCTGTCGAAAATTAAAATTTTGTTAAAAACAAGCGATGATGAGTTTAGTCTAAAAATCGCTAAATTTGATAGATGTTTCTAAGGATTATGGTCAATTAACTATGTTAGGATCCTAGTCCTGGTTGGAATACATTTCATGGAGATCTAAAGAGATCTAAGCATATATTCACGTGAATTTCGAAGAAAACCACGGAAAACTCATAAATGCTGAGACGAAGAATTGCGACATTAGATCGCATTAGGGAATACACACACACACACACACACACAGACACGCGCATATAAATTATGATGTATTGTAAATCGCGAAATTTATAACCAATTTTGATAAAAAATATTTTATTTTTTTTTTAAATAGCGATTATGAGTTCACTCAGAAAATTGCTATTAAGTTGATATTTTAAGGGTTTAAAATCGATTGACTGCGCTAGAATCCTATCGCCTGGTTATAATGCATTTTATTTGTGTTTATGTAAAAACTATATCAGAGCATCTATTCATGCGAGTTTCGGAGGAAACCACGGAAAACTCAAAATGACTAAAATGACGGATTGCGACATTGAATCGAATTAGTAAAAATATAAATAAATTGTGAGATATTGTAAATCGGTAATTTAAGAATTTTTATAAAAAATATAATTTATTTAAAGATAGAGATTTAATTGAGCCTAAAAAATCCTTACATTAGGTTGATTTACTGTGTTAGGATCCTAGGCCTGGGTGGAATGCCTCCTGTAGGTGGATTTTCTAATGAAATCTTATTCGTATTTAAGCCAGTTTCGCAGAAAACCACGGAAAACTCACAACGGCTAAGGCGAATAGCTGTGACATTGGAGTATTGCGATATATATATATATATATATATATATATATATATATATATATAAATAAGTTGTTACATATTGTAAATCTCGAATTTACAACGAATTTTGGCAAAAATTAAAATTTTGTTGCAAATAGTGATTTTGAATTGAGTCTAAAAATAGCTAAATTAGGTTAATGATTTGTGGGGGCTGCGGTCGATAAACTACATAAAGATCCTATGCCAGGGCGAAATGCCCTCTGTGGGTGAATTTTCTAAAGAAACCTAGTTCGTATTTGCACTAGTTTCGGAGCAAACTACGGAAGACTCAGATCGGCTAAGATGAGGAGTTGTGGCATTGAATTGAAAAAAAAAAAAAAAAAAAAAATGTATATAATGATAAATTTTGAGATATCCTAAATTACGAATTTATAGCCAATTTTGCGAAAAAAAAAAAAAAAAAAAAAAAACAATATGAATTATGAATTATGAATTTAGATTCAAAATTAGGTAGTTTTAATAGGTTAAGTAGTTCAAAATTAGATAGTTTTTTTTTTTTTTTTTTTTGGGGGGGGGGGGGGGGAGGGATGTTGTTAAGATTCTCGGGATGTTTTTCTAAGGTGATCGAAGCATGTATTCATGGGAGTTTCGAAGAAAACCACAGAAAATTCAGAACAGCTAAGACGACAAATTGTGATATTGGATCGCACTAGAAATTAAGAAAATACAAAATTGTAACACACTATAATTCGCGAAGTTATAACCAATTCTTAGAAAAGTTAAAATTTCATTAAAAACAGCGATTATAGGTTTAGTCTAAAAATCGCTAAATTAGGCTGATGCTTTTAAGAATTACGGCCGATTAACTTCTTATTATCCCAATCTTTAGAAAAACACCCTTACATCGGTGTTTTTCTAAGTATATCTAAATATGCATTAACTCGAATTTCGGAGAAAACCCCGGAAAATTGATAAAGGCTAAGACGATGAATTGTGACAGTAGATCGCATTAGGAAAAAAAAGATATATATATATATATATATATATTTGTAGTGTATTATAAATCGCGAAATTTATAGCCAATTTTGACAAAAATTAAATGTTTAGCTATTATGAGTTCAGCCAAAAAATCGCTATTAAGTTGATGTTTTAATGGTTTAAGGTCCATTGACTGCGCTAGGATCCTAGGCCTGTTTACAATGCTTTTCATGGGCATTTTTTTTAAGGAGATCCAAGCATGTATTCACGCGATTTTGGAGAAAACCACGGAAAACTCAAAACGGCTAAGACGACGAGCTGTGACATTGGAGTATTGTGATATGGAAAAAAATATATAAAAATGTATCAATAAGTTGTTAATTATTTTAAATCACGAATTTATAACGAATTTTGGCAAAAATTAAAATTTTGTTAAAAATAAAGATTGTGAGTTGACTCTAAAAATCACTAAATTAGGTTAATGGTTTGTGGGGGTTGCGGTCGATAAACTACATAAAGGTCATAGGCCTGGATCGAATGCCCCCTGAGGGTGGATTTTTTAAACTATCTAGTTCGTATTTATGCGAGTTTCCGAGAAAACTACGGAAAACTCAGAACGGCTAAGATGATGAGTTGTAACATTTGGTTGAAATCAATAAAAATGTATATAATACTAAATTTTGAGATATTATAAACTGCGAATTTATAATCAATTTTGACAAATAATAATAATAATAGAAATTGTGAATTCAGTCTAAAATAGCTAAATTACATAGATTTTTTTTTTTTTTTTTGAGGGGGGGGGGGGGAGTTACGGTCGTATAGTTAAGATTCTCGGGCAGATTTAAATGCTTTTCATGGATGTTTTTCTAAGGTTATCGAAGCATGTATACACGCGAGTTTCGAGGAAAATCTCGGAAAACTCAGACCGGCTAAGATAACTAATTGTGGAAAACGAATTGCACTGGAAAATAATAATAATAATAATAAAATGAACAAATTGGGATATATTGTAATCGCGAATTCGAATTTTGACAAAAAATTGAATTTGGTTAAAAGTAGAGATTATGTGTTCAGTCTAAAAATTGCTAAATTAGATTGATGGATTGGTTTGAGGGGATTACTGTCGTTTGATCACGTCAGGATCCCAGGTCTTTGGTGAATGCCCTCTGTGTGTGTGTGTGGGGGGGGGGATTTTCTGAAGAAAACTAGTTCGTATTTACGTAAGTTTCGTGGAAAACCACGGAAAACTCAGAACGTCTAAGACGTCGAGCATGATCTGGGAATGAACACAGCATCTCTCATCTTCTAGTCTCTATAGCAGAACCTCTCAGCTTCTTGTAGGTTAAATTCAGGTGAAAATTTTGAAATTTTAAAGAAAATAATGTTTAATTAAATTAAATTATCCGATGAAATTTTATAATTTTTGAGCTAACATTTCTCTAACTGAAAATCACAAAACTCATAGAAAAATAATATTTAATTAAATTTCAAGTCAAAGAATTTATAAAGCTAGATTTACACTTGTTAATGACATTTCAATGATGTTGCTTATCCCTGACTTAAATTGCATCACTTTCTTAAATGTACGTCTTAAGATTTGCTAAATGTAAAGCTTTAATTTTTTTCTTTATATATATATATATATATATATATATATACACATTACAAATGAAATAGTGATGCTATGTTATTCTGACAAACTCAACTTAATATTTAATAAAACGTTTATAAATAAAAAAAAAAAAAAGAAAAGAAAAAAAAGAAAAAAAGAGGCCGTTTTTGAAGTTTTGTCCTTCATAATTGTTAAGAAAATTTTAATTTTAAATATAAATAACTTGAATGTTAAATGAACAACGTATCATGAAGCATATGCACCTTGACAGCAGAAACAATGCCGGAATTCTTGAAAACAGGTCTTTATTTTGTTTATTAGCTATTGCATACCCCTAGTCACATCCAAATACAAAACAGCATCGAGATTTAGACATATTCATCATAAAATAAAACAATAATCAGAAAAATAATGATGCGCGCTCACTGTACTCAGTGTTAACGTCGTACATCAAATACAGTCAGCGCCACTCTGCGGCCAGTCCAGCGCGAGGTCCACTTTTGAAGGAGGAATCCCGTAAAGGAAGTTCCTCCTTTCTATAGCTTCATGGTTTTTCCTTAGTCTGTGATTGATACATGGACGTACACTATGGACCGCCGACGCTGTGTTATCAGAATGGCCCCATTTTGGTCGCTTTTTGAAGATGGCGCTCGCATCGACTGCCTTTCCACTTCAGACTTGAAAGAGCGCTTTAACACGAGAATTAAATGAAATAATGTTAAATATCTCGAACAAATAAACATATATTCGTAAAATTTTTGCTTTAAAATATAGCTAATACAAATGAATAAAAATCAATTTCTCGAATTTTTGAATATCGGTCCCCAAGGGGGGGGGGGAGGGGGCGAAACGTGATTTCGCATGCGTTAAACGTGATTTCACATAATCCTATATATCTCAAACAAAAAAACAGATATACGTGAAATTTTTGCTTTAAAATATAGCTAATACAAATGTCTAAAAATCGGTTTCTGGAATTTTTAAAATTCGGTCCCCAAGGGGGGCGGGGGGGGGGCAAAACGTAATTTCACATGCGTAAAACGTGATTTCGCATAATCCTACATATCTCAAACAAAAAAAGTAGATATACGTGAAATTTTTGCTCTAAAATATAGCTAATGCAACTATCTAAAAACCAATTTCTGGAATTTTAGAAATTCAGCCCCAGGTGGGGCAGCAACGGGGGGGGGGGGCTATGGAGCAAAAACAAATAGAAATACAGTTAGGCCGTTCAAAATTGGTACAGATAGGTTTTAAAGGCCTGCAAGACGAATGGGGATATTTTCGATTGTGTAAAGTTATTAAGAGGGGCTAGAAGGGGGGGGGGCAAAAAAATAAAAATAGTGTCAAATCGTTCAAAATTGGTACATAGAGGTTTTCGATACTTACAAATCGATTGCGGATATTTTTGAATTTGTAAAATTGTTAGGAGGGGCGGTAAGGGAGGTGGGGTGGTAAGGGGAGGCTATGGGGCAAAAACAAATAGAAATACAGTTCGGCCGTTCAAAATTGGTACAGACAGGTTTTAAAGGCCTGCAAGTCGAATGGGGATATTTTCGAAAGTGTAAAATTAATAGGAGGGGCGAGAAGGGTGAGGGGAGAGGGGGGGGGAGCAAAGAAATAAAAATAGAGTTAGATCGTTCAAAATTGGTATATAGAGGTTTTCGATACTTACAAATCGATTGCGGATATTTTTGAATTTGTAAAATTATTAGGAGGGGCGGTAAGGGAGGTGGGGTGGTAAGGGAGGGCTACGGGGCAAAAACAAATAGAAATACAGTTAGGCCGGTCAAAATTGGTACAGATAGGTTTTAGAGGCCTGCAAGTCGAATGGGGATATTTTCGAAAGTGTAAAGTTATTAGGAGGGGCAAGAAGGGGGAGGGAAAAGGGGGGGGCAAAAAAATAAAAATAGAGTTATATCGAAAATATTGGTATATAGAGGTTTTCGATACTTACAAATCGATTGGGGATAATTTCGAATTTGTAAAATTATTAGGAGGGGCGGTAAGGGGGGGGAGCTATAGGCAAAAAGAATAGAAATACAGTTAAGCCGTTCAAAATTGGTACAGACAGGTTTTAAAGGCCTGCAAGTCGAATGGGATATATTCGAAAGTGTAAAGTTATTAGGAGGGGCGAGAAGGGGGAGGGAATAGGGGAGGGGGGCAAAAAAATAAAAATAGAGTTAGATCGAAAAAATTGGTATATAGAGGTTTTCGATACTTACAAATCGATCGAGGATATTTTCGAATTTGTAAAATTATTAGGAGAGGCGGGAAAAAGGGTGGGGCGGGAAGGGGGGGCTATGGGCAAAAACAAATAGAAATACAGTTAGGCCGTTCAAAATTGGTACAGATAGGCTTTAGAGGCCTGCAAATCAAATGGGGATATTTTCGAAAGTGTAAAGTTATTAGAAGGGCCGGGAAGGGGAGGGGCGAAGGGGCAAAAAAAAAAAATGAAATAGAGTTAGATCGTTCAAAATTGGTACATCGAGGTTTTCGATACCTACAAATCGATTGCGGATATTTTTGAATTTTTAAAATTATTGGGAGGGGCGGGAAGGGGGGTGGGAGTGGAGGGGCAAAAAATAAAAATAGAGATAGATCGTTCAAAACTGGTGCATAGAGGTTTTCTGATACTTACAAATCGATTGCGGATATTTTCGAATTTGTAAAATTATTAAGGTGCTCATATATATGCATTCGCACGTGCGCATCGCGCACGGGTCTACGCTGGACCCGGTGCGACATTTTTCCCGATCAGAGTTTTTTTTTTTTTTTTTTTTATCACATGATAAAAATTAATGCAATTTTGAGAATTCATTAATTATAATGATTCATTTAAAAATAGTGACCAGCGAAGCGGGCGTAGCCTGCTAGTAAAAATATAAAAATGGAGTAAAAAAATAACATACCTCAATTTTAGATTTTTTTCCCCTTTTATTTTCCCCCCTATGCTTTTGACATGGGTTAATCGTGCATGGCATGGAAGATAATTCAGCATTATATTAAAGCATAGATATAGTAATATGACATAGATTGATCATTGAGGGTGAAAAAAAATTATTCATTTTTATTCGGAGAAAAGTCCACAATATGGCCGTCTTTCTCCGAGTGAATACACACAAATAATTTAGAAAATAAAATTTATGAATAATTTATGCACTAAAGGTGAATGAAAAACTGCAGATACAATTTCAAATTCATTTTTCTTTTTCTTTCTTTTTTTTTTTTAAATATATTTATTAATTTAGTTAATATTTAGAGTTAAACTCTTTTTATATACTAAAACTAACGTTCTTTACCTACGCCGCTGCTAACTATATTTAAAAGAATTTTGAAAATTCTATATAATATAAAATCTTTAAAAATATCAAACTTTAAAAAACGTATTCCATTAAAAATCAAACCAGTTTTAATTTCATAATAATAACAAAGCAACTGATTATAAAAATTATATTTTTCATAATTTAGTCAAATATAATTTACTTTTAAGACAACTTATCCATTTCTTTTCATAAATTTATTAGAAGAATTAAAAGACGCAATATTTCAACGTTTTGAAAATTCATCAACATTCTATTACAATTGCCGAGTTTCAATGGTTTCAATATCACTGTAGGGCTGATGCAAAAAAAAAAAAAAAAAAATTCGGCATCAAAAATTTTTGCATGATAACAGTGGGATGATAGATCTATATAAATTACTATATCTATGTATTAAAGAGCTTTACTTATTGATAATTCTGGGTAATTTTTAAAATTTTGAGGCTGAAATATATCGGACATTTTCCGCCAAGGACTTCACTTTCGCAAAAGCCACTTTAAGCCAAGTAGCGCATCAAAAATACAAATAAATTACAAAATACTGAAAAACAGAAAAAAAAAAGAACAGGTAAGGAAAAAGAAAAGAAAGAAATAGAAAAAATAATAACAAAGTATGTATTTTTGTCTAAAATGGCGATAAAATTTCAAAGGTCGCCAAGGGGAGCTATATTAAGGCTGTACCATGATCAGGTTTACATATTTCATTATTTATATACCAACTACTCTTAATTAACTCAGCTACTATTATAACCCCAAAAATTGTCTCATGCGATAGACGTAACCGATCATAGCGCATTGTAATATTATATTTGGAGTGAAATTGTTGTCATTTTATGGTTGATCGAATAAATGAAATACCTATATATATAAACAGCTAAGAGATTTCCTTGGACTCTGTTTGACTGTGTGTAGACGCAAGTTTCTACCAAATTTTCATACTTTAGTTAATTTAAAAAAATGTAATTGTCCGATCGATAAGCTGTTTAATCCGACGGATTCAGAAAAATCGTCCTTTTTATTTGGTACCTTATTTGTAACAAAATTTTGATTAGATTTTTTTAAAATTAATTAAAATGTGAAAATAATAACGTGGTAATAGCTTAAAAATTAGGCATTTAAATTTTTAATTGTTAAAAAAAAAAAAAAAAAAAAAAAAAAAAAATGTTTATTTGGAGAGAAATTGTTGTCATTTTATGGTTGATCGAATAAATGAAATACCTATATATATAAACAGCTAAGAGATTTCCTTTGATTCTGTTTGACTGTGTGTGGACGCAAGTTTCCACCAAATTTTCATACTTTAGTTAATTTAAAAAAATGTAATTGTCCGATCGATAAGCTGTTTAATCCGACGGATTCAGAAAAATCACCCTTTTTTATAATGGTTTTAGTTTTGGTGTAACCAAAACTAAAATTGGAAACTAACCAAAACTTATTTGGACTAATAATAATAATAATAATCTTTTTTAATATACTTCAACTAGTATATAACCCGTCAAAAATGACGGAATGTGAACGATAAACCTTCAAAACGATGTTTAGATCATGATGGTTACCACGTGATCATTTAAATGTATTTTCAATTTTTTGTTTATAAATCAAATGTGTTTCGATATTTTATAATTTTCGTTCTTTGTGAGGTCTAACTGTAATAGAGACAGTGTCCGGAGATGAGAGAAGTCGTGTAGAGCCACACCAGATCGTAAAAACGTGAGAAAAATGGAGGCTTTGGCCTTTATCACGGTTCTGTGAGGTCTAATTGCAACGTTTCCGGCTGCAATCTTTAAGAGACAGTGTCCGGAGATGAGAAAAGTCGTGTAGAGCCGCACCAGATTGTAAAAACGTGAGAAAAATGGAGGCTTTGGCCTTTATCACGGTTCTGTGAGGTCTAATTGCAACGTTTCCGGCTGCAATCTTAAGAGACAGTGTCCGGAGATGAGAGAAGCAGAGCTGCCAACCTAATCCGGCAAATTGTTAGTACCGCCTCTTTTTCTACACCACTTAATTTTTAGAGAAATTCTCTTCAAATGTATCTACAATGAATTAAGAAGAAGAATACTCTAAAAATTAAGTGGTGCAGAAAAAGGGGCGGTACTAACAATTTGCCGGATTAGGTTGGAAGCTCTGGAGAAGTCGTGTAGAACCGCACCAGATTTTAAAAACGTGAGAAAAATGGCGGCTTTGGTCTTTCTCATGGTTCTGTGAAGTCTAATTGCAACGATTCCGGATGCAATCTTTAAGAGACAGTGTCCGGAGTTAAGTGAAGTCGTGTTGAGCCGCACCAGATTGTAAAAACGTGAGAAAAATGGTGGCTTTGGCCTTCCTCACGGTTTTGTGAGGTCTAACTGTAATAGAGACAGTGTCCGGAGATGAGAGAAGTCGTGTAGAGCCGCACCAGATTGTAAAAACGTGAGAAAAATGGAGGCTTTGTTCTTTCACACGGTTCTGTGAGGCCTAACTGCAACGTTTCCGGCTGCAATCTTTAAGAGACAGTGTCCGGAGATGAGAGAAGTCGTGTAGAGCCGCACCAGATTGTAAAAACGTGAGAAAAATGGCAGCTTTGGGCTTTCTCACTGTTTTGTGAGGTCTAACTGCAATAGAGACAGTGCCCGGAGATAAGAGAAGTCGTGTAACGCAGCACCAGATTTTAAAACAATATACAGTATATAATTATTAACACATCACATTAGCAAGTTAATTGTGTGATACATTATTTGTATCATACAAGGATGGACAGCGTTTGCTGACGATGACGCGAATTCAATGATTTTTCTTCACCCAAAAGTTTTCACTTCAAATGGAAAGCGTTAGCTGACGATGATGGGAGTTCAATGATTTTTATTAATCCAAAAGTGCTCAACGCGCCTAAAGAAGTTTTCACTTCAAAAATTTTACCCGATCAACAAATATGAATGACAATAAAAAAACTGCTGGTTGACAAAAAATATAGGCCCGACAACACAACAGCAACAACACATCCCAGTGTTCCATTAAGTGCTCTATACGCAAGCGAAGTGTGACGTCACTGACCGTCCATGTATGTAAGAAAATGATTTCCTATGTTAATCGCCCATTGGATTTTTTGTAAAAAATTATTAAAAATCGAGGAAAATTATTTCCCGATTTTAATCCCCATATTTGGGTATATATATGTATTAGTTATCATGTGCATATGTTAGATTGAGTTATTTTGCTGTCAAATTGACAAAATTTTAATTTTAAATTTCAAAACTCTGTTGTCCTTGGCGTTTTTGTATTTGGCGATCAAAAACGTACTACGAAAATATACATGCCAGATGTATATTTTCGTAATTTGTGTTGTGCGAAATATTGTTTCATATTATTCCTTACTCTCTTAATATAAATTTTTGAAATAACCATGATTTTTGAAAGGAATTAAATTATATTCGCCAGATAATTTGGCGATATATATATATATATTTTTTTTTTTCTGCCAAGGATGACCGATATCAAATCTATTCCGCTGCAACATATTAGTATTTTATATCAGATACTTTATTTAGACATTTGAAAACAAATTTCACTTCAAATTATAATAGAATATTTATCATTTTCCTTTTAATTAGTATATTAGTTGGATATTTATTGTGTAATATCATCCTTTGAAATGAAATGTTTATGTTTTCAATGGAATATGGAAGTTTTTTGAAATTTAAAGTTTTGAAATTTAAAATTCAAATTTTATCAATTTTAGAACAAAAACAACTTAATCTAACGCATGCACATGATAACTAATACATATCTAAACCTAAATATGGGGATTAAATTCCATAGAATAATAATTAGGAAGAAGGAGCATGCCAATACTCTTAATGCTTACAAACCCCTTCTAGTGAAATGCCAGCGAAAGCTACTTTTGCTACTCAAAACCTTATAGAAGGGCCATAGAATAATAATAATATCGCTGTTTGTTGTGGCAACACAACAGCTTATTAGAAACACTTATGCTCCTTCTTCCTTTATTATTATTCTATGTTAAATTCGGGAAATAATTTCCCTCGATTTTTAATAATTTTTTACGAAAAATCCATTGGGCGTTTAATATAGGAAATATTTTTCTTGTATCCACGAACCTGCCAGTGACGTCATCACTTCGTTTGCCTATTTAAAGTCCTCATAATAAGAAAAAACGATTCACTTCATTTTACCAAAATACTTTTTTTTAAGACTATCATAGATCCTGTTTTCAAATTTTCTAACTAACTATCCAATAGCTACAGACACTCCATGCTAACCCAAATTCACCTCTACTCGATACCTCCAACCAGCTATCTCACCCTCAACATCGCCAAAATATCCAGGATCCAGCTAGGGACTTTCTCATTCTCAACCGAACATTTTACCTTGACTCGACATTATCACATTAGACTACTCTAATTTCAATACTCATTTCAACTGGTGACTTTTACTTGCCCAACCAAACAATCTATCCCAGCTATCATTTTACACTAATTTCAAAACTAAAATCAACTGGCGGCATTTACGTACTAAACTCGGCGCCAATCATAACTTACAATGTAAACAAATAATAAAGTTTGATAAAAATATTTAAAGGCTTTAATGCGTTTTTACAAATATTTTAAGATTTTTAAGGCTTTAATATGTTTTAGAAATATTTTAAGCGTTTTTTTAATGAAACAGTCAAAGAGTCGTTCATTCGGAATTAAAAAGTTGTCCATTTGGAATTTGTATTTTCTGAATGGCAACAGTTTTGGTTTTTTTTTATTTGGTCTTGCTTTGTTTATAATCATGAAGTTACATAATTCTATTTATAGGTTCATGTTTATAATAGCCAGTGATCCGTTATACTTAATTTAGAGATTTAAACATTACAATTGAATAGTTTTTCAAGGTTTTATAGGAAATAAGAATATGTGCGATGCAAAACATGTATGAAAATGATATGTATGTTTCCTAAGTTGAATTAAATAAACGGAAAAAAAAATGGCTGCCAAAAGTTTCTGTTTTGAAGCGGTACTAACCGGATTCGTTCATGACAGATGAGGATCATTATATATATTAATACTTCAATTTTAGATTTTTTTTTCGTTTTGTTCAAATAGTATTTTTTGGCACGGACGAATCGCGTTTGGCATGAAAGCTAATTCAGTGATAATCCTGGGTAATATTTTAAAATTTTGATGCTGAAATAAATCGGACATTTTTCGCCAAGTACTCTATTTTTCGCGGAAGCCACTTTAAGCCAAGTTAGCGCATCAAAAATATAAATAAATTATAAAATATTGAAAAACAGAAAAGAAAGAAAAGGAAAAGAAACAGAAAAATAATAGCAAAAATTATGTATTTTTGTCTAAAATGGCAATAAAAATTCAAAAGTCGACAAGGGGAGCTATATTAAGGCTGTACTATGATCAGGTTTACATATTTAATTAATTAATTATTTATTTTTCTGTATACCAACTACTACCAACTAACTCAACTACTATTATAACCACAAAAAATAATTGTCTCATGCGATTGATGTAGCCGACCATAGCGTATTGTAATATTATATTTGGAGTGAAATTGTTGTCATTTTATAGTTGATCGAATAAATCAAATAAATATGGAAAATAACGTGAAAGAAAATATTATGCACACCACGTATAGTGTTGTTCATATGTAACTGGGATTTAAATATAAAATTGCTACTTCAATTTTTTCGATACTGTCCATTTCGAAAGTGTCATCTGATAAGCACCCAAATGGAAACCCACTGGTATGCTATTGTCACAGGCAATAGGGACAGGCACCCGAGAAACTGCGAATGAGTGGGTCGCTGCCGAAAGCAGCGGGGACAGAAAGAGAGCTTTTGAGCAATTTCATGAATTTTTTTTTTTTTTTTTTTTTTTTAGTTTATAAAGCGATATAGAAAAGAATTTACTTTAAATATAGTGACCAGCGAAGAAGGCAAAGCCTTCGTTGATTCATTACCCTAATTGATTGCACATTCCTTCATTTTTGACGGGGTTATATACTAGTTTAAAATAAAATTTAATTTCTTCAACATTTTGTTTCTTATTGAAAAATGATTTTATCATTTATTTTATTATTATTATTATTACTTAAATGCTTTCATTTCAGTTGGTTGTTCATTTTTCTCTCTGCTTGGCTCAAATATTGTTGTCAATGTTTACCCTCTGAATTCTATCAGACCTACCTTGTTCAAAGTTTTTCCACAAGTTTACAATCTAAGGCAATATAATATCCAAATATTCTCAAGGTTTATCACAGCAGAGGGCAGGTAAAGTACCAAAGAAAAAAATCTGTCGGCCTGTATCAAATCTTACAATTCATTCTTAATGCACTTCTGTTAAATCAATTTTATTCAAATTTGACAAATTTTAGACATGAGTCCATAGTCAATATATTCAAGCATTTTCAGAGACCTCTCTCACCTGGAGCAAGAAATTTCTGCCTGTGTCATATCTTGCAGTTTATCTTTAATTCTTTTTGCTGAACTGATTTTGCTCAAATATTTTATGAGTCTATAGACAAAGACAACAGTTTTAATAATCTAATCTGACCAGGGACATGTCCAAGGTAGAGTACTGCATCAAGTCGGGTAATCCGATTTGTGGATCGAGTTGATTAAATTATTTCACTTGCAGTTGGGGTTGATAGAATTTTTTTTCCTGCAAGTCGGGTTCGGGGTTCGGGTCAGGCAGGGCCAGCCCTACTGTTTTTGCCGCCGCAGGCAAACCTCAAAAGTGCCATGAAAAAATTTTTAAATTAAAAGAAAACAAATTTTACTTCCTTATACAAAGTATAAGGAAGTATAGTAATCCCGATTTGCGAAATAGATTTTGTATTTCACATTGCTCAAAAACGAATGATCGCTGAATGTTGCTAATTTATACGTGTGACTTTCATGATGTCTAGTTGCACACCTGCAAGTGTCATCTTAACACGAGCTCTCGTTTTAGAGATATAAGGGATTTTACACGATTTTTCGTGACGTCTGTATGTGTGTGTGTGTGTCTGTGTGTGGGTATGTCGCATAACTCAAAAACGGTTGGACGTAGAAAGTTGCGAATTGGTACATAGGTTTGTTATAACATCTAGTTGTGCACCTCCCTTTTTGGACTTTCTATGATTTTCCGTTTTGGAGATATTTAGGAAAATTAGGTTTATAATGACAAAAATTTGGCCATAATGTATCAAAAAACGGTAATAACTCAAAAACGGTTTAGACAAATCTTCCAATTTAACTGGCTTTCCGATTAGCTAGACATTTGAAACTTTCAGAAACGCTCAGAACACGTTGGCAATGCATTTTTAAATATTTTTAGCCAACTGTTTCCGATACCTGCTGCCTTCAGCAGCGTTTATGCGATTCAACAGAAAATTTATTTAACTATCTTCCCGACTAGCTAGACATTTGAAACTTTCAGATTAGATCAGAACACGGTGAAAATGCACTTTTTAAATACTTTTAGCCAACTGTATAGGGTCCCTGCTGCCTTCGGCAGCGTTACCAGTTCAAATCTTGGAATCGATTTGTAACTAACTTCCCGACTAGCTAGACATTTAAAACTTCCGGAAAAGCTCAAAATTCGGTGACAATGCATTTTTAAAATATTTTTGGCTAATTGTTTCGGGTCACTGATGCCTTCGGCAGCGTTTACATGGTTCAACAGAAAATTTATTTAACTAACTTCCCGACTAGCTAGACATTTGAAACATTCAGAATAGTTCAGAACACGGTGAATATGCATCTTTTTAATACTTTTAGCCAACTGTTTCAGGTCCCTGCTGCCTTCGGCAGCGTTTATATGGTCCAACAAAAAAATTATTTAACTAACTTCCCGACTAGGTAGACATTTGAAACTTTCAGAATAGTTCAGAACATGGTAAAATTCCTTTTTTTAATACTTTTAGCCAATTTTTTCGGGTCCCTGCTGCCTTCGTCAGCGTTACCAGTACAAATCTTGCAATCGGTTTTTAGCTAACTTTCAGAAAAGCTCAGAACACGGTGATAATTCATTTTTAAAAAAATATTTTTAGCCAACTGTTTCGGGTCCAATGTCAATGTTTTTTAACATTATGTATATTTCTAAAAGTGTATAAGGAAGTCATGTGGTGCCCACATCAGATTTTTTAAAAAACACATAATAAAATTAACACAAAACTTTATTAGCATTTTCGCGACCGCTGACGTAGGTTCACGTCATTTGAAAATCTTTAACTCCACCAGTGGGTGTGGGTGTGTCTTACGCAATTTGTATGTTATTTTTTTCTTGAGAATATATCCAATATTCATTTTTTTTTACAATCAAATATACTATGGATACAAATATTTTGATTAAAAAGAACATAATTATAATGTATATCTATTTGAAATATAAATCTGAATACAGAAAATTTTGTTCTGAAATATTGGAACTAGGGAGAATAACGCCCACAGGCTGACCTTACTGTCAAGAAGACAAAAGCATGCGGTCGCGAAAGTGTTAAGAAAGAAAAAAAAAAAGAAACATAATTCACCACGAACATATATGTTGCTTTAATTTTACTTTGATAACCTAGTTGGAAGCTGGAAAAATTAATTTATTTCTCTCTCTCTTTTTTTTTTTTTTTTTTGTAAATTTTGGTGGCTATTGATATTGACGTAATTGCCTTGCCCTTCAAAAGGTCAAAGCAATGGCCCAATTTTATAGTACATTTAATTAGGAAAAATAGGGGAAAAAATTTATAAAGTTTTGAAACTTTGGGATAATATTTATGAATGCAAAACAAAAAAGTTCCCTATCCTAGGGGGGGGGGGTTACAATTCATTGAACTGAAGTAAATAATAGGAAATTAATTTTTAGGATTTAGGAATTTTGGTATAACATTCCTGGGAGGTCCAATAATGCATAGCAAAAAAGTTCCCCACCTTGGGAGGGGGGGGGGATCGTATAAATCACTGAAATGAAGAATAAATAGGGAATTAGTTTATATAGTTTTGGAAATTTGGTATAATGTTCCTAAGAGGTCTAATAACGGAAAACAAAGTTTTCCACCCTCGGGTAGAAGCTTACCCCTTCCTCCTCCCTAAAAATTATTCAATTTATTGAAATTTAATGAGTAGGGAAATAATTTATTGAGTTTTGAAATTTTGATATAACATTCTTGACAAGTCTAATAGCGGAAAAAAAAAAAAAAAAAAAAACACCATGGAGGGTTAGTTCCCCCCCCCCCCCCCCCACTTCCAACCTACAAAGAAAAAAAAAATCAATTTGTTGAAATTAAGAGAAATAGGAAAATAGTTTATAGTTTTGAAATTTTATGAAAATTCTCTTGAGGTATCTAATAATGGAAAACAAAAATTTCCCCGACCTGGGGTGAAAAATTTCCCCCATCCCCATTAAAAAAAAAAAAAAACAGTATATAATTCGTTGAAGTTAAGAAAAAATTGGAAATAATTTATAGAGTTTCGAAAATCAGGGACAAATTTTTTGAGTGGTCTAGGAAACGAAAAGTTCATCATTCTCTGGTGTGGGGTGTTCTCTGACTCCCCGCTTTCCCCTCATAATCGTAGAATTCATTAAAAGAAAAAAAATTAGAAGAAATAATTTATATAATTTTGATATCTTTAGGATATCTTTATATCTTTAGGATATTACTCTTGGAATTTCTCAATGGAAGAAAGAAAGTCTTCCTTATTCTCCCGGAACCGAATAGTTCCTTCAGATTAGAAAATAAATATACAGATTTGAAACTTTGGAAAAGAAGTCATATGGTGTATCTTAATGGAAAACAAAACAAGCCCCTATTTGGAAGGAGTTTGCACCCCCCTTTATAAAAACAGCTTCGAAATTTTCCGTGAGTCTTCCATTTTTTTTTTTTTTTTTTTTTCTAATTTATGCAAAATTATTTGCTTTTCAAAGACAGCTATTATTACAAAAAAAAATAAAAAATAAAAAAAGTGTTTTTCGAAAAATTCTGAAAAAAAAAAAAAAAAAAAAAAAGTTATCTGCACTATGTATAAACGAACAATTATTTTGCCTCTTATTTTAAGTTTAAAAGAAAAAGTAAATTGAAAAATTCAAATGTTAATAATGAACTTTAGGTAATAACTGGGTGAAATAAATAGAAAAAAAAAAAAAATAAGTAAAATGCAGGTAACACAATTTTAATGTTTGTCAGTAAGCTTATTACTTACAAATAACCGTCTGAACATAGAATAAAAATTAATCAAGTTCATCATCATCATGAATGTCATCTTCAAACTTTTCTATCATGTCAATGGGCCCCTATTGCTCGTGACAGTGTTTACACATTACTGTGCACAATAAGTCTGCTTTAACACATTTGTACTTTCTTCCATAACCTTGCGTACATCCACATAAAACCAAATTTAGTATCTTTTCTGGAGCACATGCTTAATCTTTCTTAGATATATAGGAAAAATTTAGGAATTAGATACTTTCCATCCCCAGGTCTTTTAGATCCAAGCGTTATCCCAACCACATCTGTAGTTACTGGTCAACCGTATTACAGCGTCTGGAATAAACAGAGTGGAAAGCGGCAAATTATAAAAACATTAAGTCTGTCACCAGATGTCATTGCAATCGAAGCTAGTGTCACCTCATCAAAACCGAGAATCCCTATTGGTTAATTACGTGCTTAGATTACGTGATTGAGCTGACGAAACTGGGAAAAGCCAATCAGGTCTTCAATTTGAGCAAAAGCTTCGATCACAGCGACATCTGGGAAAGCTTAATTTTTGTAGCATTATTTTAACATAACGGTTATAGGTGATTTCTACACTGTTTATTCTAGACGCTGTAACCGTATGAGAATAGAGGAATGCAGTATCAGTGGTAAGTGGCAAGTGAGAAAGGACAATAGCATTGCTTGTCTGACCTACTAGTTCATTAAAACATTGAAATCTGAGGTCGTTCATTTTTTTCATATCAGAAGTTGTACATCTACTTTTTAAAACTTTACTGTATAATGCAATTATAAATTTTTCGCCAGCTATTTTAGTTGAGTAACGAGTCGATCTTAGATCATTGAACACTGTGAGTTCATCATAGAGATGGTGAGATCGGTTAAATGATTGAGCCACTTCCACTTTCCTTTTTCCAAACGTGGCCGAAGTGGTGTTGTAACCACTCCTTGCATGAAGAAATAGGATTGAATCCCAGCAATTGTTGGTAACAAAGGAACTTTGCAAGTCCTTGGAACTATAAAACCTATTTTTAAGATTTCCCTTCCCTTCTTTTACGAGTAGAATATCCACCTCTTCTGGGGTGAAAGCCATCAGTAAAACAGTAAGGTCAACATTTTGTCCAACAAAAAATTGCTTGTTTGAATGAGAGGCATCAATTGCTTTTCTAACATTGGAAACATCTGCGTCATCTTTTGCTATCCTTGCTTCGATACCAGCACACGTTGGCATAATTGCTGAGCAAGCTGCGAAATAAATCTTTCTTTGTTATTCAAATTGCTAAGAAATGTGGACTGAGTTTCAACAAGGCTTGTCTCATCAGTAAATAAAACAGCCCGTGATTTGTCTTCACTAGTCGTCTTTGAAGTACATTTTTTTAAATCACTATCAGGCTTCGATACCAGCACACGTTGGCATAATTGCTGAGCAAGCTGCGAAATAAATCTTTCTTTGTTATTCAAATTGCTAAGAAATGTGGACTGAGTTTCAACAAGGCTTGTCTCATCAGTAAATAAAACAGCCCGTGATTAGTCTTCACTAGTCGTCTTTGAAGTACATTTTTTTTAAATCACTATCAGAGTAGTCATCAAAAAATACAGCAGCATTAAACTTGTATGTCGTCGAATGAAAGAGATGTACGTTTCATAAACATTAGCAAATGTTCCTTTATTCGGCCTTATGACACGTTGGATGAAGTATCCTCCATCTATCACAAAAGCAAAAACAAGCAAACAAAGAAACAAACAACAACAACAAAAAAAAAAAAAAAAAACCTCTCACCTTTTACATTAATAATCTTACGAACTCAATTACCTCCCCACTCCTTTTTATTTGAAGGAGCTATACAATTTTGGGGAGAAAGGGAAGCGGGGGGGGGCGGTTCTGAGGGAGGGGGTATTTTCTTTCTTTTCCATTACTAGACTATTCATGAATGTTATACTAAAATTTCAAACATTTATAAAATTATTTTCTGATTTTTCTTAATCTGAAAGATTCATAAGGTTTGGAGAAAAAATTCATCCAGGGAGGGGGGGGGGGACTTTTTTGTTTTACCTTACTAGAGCCCTCAAGAGTATTATTTCAAATTTTCAAACTTTACAAATATTTACTCCTGTATTATGTTTCTTTATAGTCCCTCATTTTACGTAATCTGAAGGAGCTATAGAAATGGGGGGGGGGGGGGGAGATGAGGGGAGTGTCTTCTGAGGGAGAGGGGATTTTTTTTATTTTCCATTTCTAGGCTATTCATGAATGTTATCTAAAAATTTCAAACATTTGTAAATTATTTTCTCTTTTTTTCTTAATCTGAAAGAGCTATATGGTTTGGAGAGAAAAAAGAGGCAGAAGCTTCCTCTCAGAGAGGGGAAATTTTTTTGTTTTACATTACTAGAGCCCTTAAGAGTATTATTTCAAAATTTTAAAGCAATATACATATTTATTACTTACAAAATTTGAATAAACACCATAAAATGCAATAAACTCGCAACAATTGTTTCGGGTCGAAAAAACACACGACCCTTCATCAGGCGAATAAAGTAAGCACGAGCGCTGCGAGTGCGGCAACGCACTCGCAGCAATCTTAACCGGTAAGTAACCGGTCGCAGCAATCTTAACCGGTAAGTTCGCAGTAATCTTAACCGGAAGTGATGTAACGGTTGAATGGTTGCTTGATCGTGAAAGATGACGGGGGTAGAGTTTCTTTTTATCCATTGCAACCTGGACTTCTTGTCAAGACATGTGACAGGGAGGGGAGAGTTTTCTTAAAGGAACAACACAGAATCCTGTCAGAACAAAACATGAAAGAGAATAACGTCATCAACTGGAAAGAGGACGATATTTTGAATGATGTAGAATTTTTATGAGTACTTCGTTAATCAAACATAATGAGGGAATTTATTATTTTATTGACTATTAATTAATTATTTAACTGACTATTTTAATTAGCTATATTTTTTACAGAACGATATTACCCTTCAGGGGATTCGAACCCACCATCTGTGGCATGCGAGACCAACGCGCTACTGACTGAGCTACGACTGCTTTTTTAATGTTTTCCCCTCTTATGAGATAGGGGGTGGTAAGCCGTTTCGCCACCTGTTCCAAAATGGGCACGTCCAAGGGGATGCAACCAGTAAGGAGGTTGATAAATAACGTGATCTTCTTAAACTTTTATATGATATTGGTGATTTATTCATTTTTGTGAACATTTTTTAAACAATTAGAAAATATTGTTTGAGATATTTCTTTCTTGAAAAATATTAAAGCAATCCCATTTTCTTAAAATTTTATTTACATTATTAATAATATGATCAGATTTTTTAAACATGCAAAAAAAGTTTTTTGCACATGTTCCTTATTTATTTTATGTTTTTATAAATTACAAAACATATATGTTATTTATTTTATTTATTATTATTAATTTCTTTTGAGAAATAAAGATGAATTCTTTTTCTGGAAAAATTATAAAAAACATTCAAAAAACTAACGTTCTAGTTTTTTCGTTTCTAAAAATATTTAAAACAATTCTATTTTCTTACATTTTATTTACAACTAGCAGGCTTTGCCCGCTTCGCTGGTCACTATATTTAAAGGAAACTCTTTTCTATATAGTTTTATGAAAAAAAGAGAAAATAATAATACTGAAATCGCTCAAAAGTTCGCTTTGGGTTCCCGCTACCTTCGGCAGCGCCTTGTTCGTCCTCGCATTCTGCGATACCTGTCCCTATTGCCTACAACAATGACTTACCCGTGGGCTTCCATTTAGGTGCTTATCATATATGACAATTTCGATACGGACAGTATCGAAAATTTTGAAGTAGCCCTTTATATTTGAATCCTAGTTATATATGAGCAACATTATACGTGATGTACATAATATTTGCTTTCAAGTTATTCTCTATATTTATTTGATTTAATCGATCAACCATAGAATGACAGCAATTTCAAGCCAAATATAATATTACAATATGCTATGATCGGCTACTTCTATCGCATGAGACAATTATTATTATTTTGTGGTTATATATACTTCATGCTTAGTTAATAGTAGTTGGTATATAGAAAAATAAATAAATTAATATGTAAACTTGATCATGGTACAGCCTTAATGCCCTTGGCGACTTTTAAATTTTTGTTGCCGTTTTAGACCAAAATATAATTTATGCGATTATTGTTCCTATACGCAAGCAAAGTGTGACGTCACTGACCGTCCGTGGATGCAAGAAAATGATTTCCTATGTTAATCGCCCATTGGATTTTTTGTAAAAAATGATTAAAAATCGAAGAAAATTATTTCTCGATTTTAATCCCCATATTTGGGTACATATATGTATTAGTTATCATGTGCATGTGTTAGATTGAGTTATTTTGCTGTCAAATTCACAAAATTTTAATTTTAAATTTCAAAACTCTGTCGTTCTTGGCGCTTATTGTATTTGGTGATCAAAAACGTAATACGAAAATATACATGCCAGTAGGTAAGAAAGGCCGGTTCTGGCGGAGGCACTGAGGCACCGGCGGAGCGAACGGAGCCGTCGGTTGCCACACCACCCCCTGAGGGCCTAGATGAGTTGGTATTGACCTTGAGACATCCTCTAACTTAATCGTGAAACGTGACGAGGGTGTTAATGAGGAAATTTAATTAAAAAATTAATTAGTGATTTTTGTAAAATGAGATGATGGTTTTAAAAAGGGATGTTTTGTATGGTTGTGTGAAGGCTATTGTTTATGAGTAATGAATTATAAAAATTAAAAAAAGAGAAAAAAATTTAAAATTAAAAAAAATTAAATATTTAAAAATTGAGAAATAAATAGGAAATAAATAAAAAATATGAATTTAACAATGAAGTATGTTGATGTGAATATACTATGAAAGAAATAGAGAGATCTGACTGGGGTTCGAACCCGGCACCTTGCAGTAAAAAATATTTCAGCAGTTTTCGCGTATGTGTGAGTGATTTTTCTATTATATACCTGTGCAAATCTTTTTAAATCTATGAATGCAATTATTCGAAAAGAATTCAATCGTTTAAATGATATTAATTAGAGAACAATAATTAAAAAAACATTAATTAAGGATTTCCTTGTAAAAATTCACCATATGTTTTATGAAAAAAATGACAATGTACATGAAAATTAAATAGAATGAAAGAAAGAAAGCATAGAAACATAGAGGGTGAGTGGTATTCGAACCCAGCACCTGCTTGAAGTAAAGAAACAGTAGTTTGCAAGTACTTTAACCACTGTTCTTTAGAAATATGCATACGCAGATCTTTTTAAACCAAAGAATGCTGTATAATTACTTGATTGATAAATATTCGTTTTAAAAATAGTTTTCCCGTAAAGTTTCTTCATTTCAACCCAATTGTATATATTTTAATCTACCTCACAATAGATAATATTTTAAATGGGAGATATTAGATAATTCTAATTATTGATTTTAAACAATTTTCAGCAAAAATAGTTTTTTTACAATTAGTTAATTGTATTTAACAGTTTAAAATAAATTCTTAAAGTTTTTTCACGCCTAACTTTTTTCAACTTGTATCGTGTTGATCTAAAGTAAATAAAACAATAAAGTTTTTAACTGACTGCACCAATTTAAAACATAATTAAAAAGGATTCCCACCAAGACATTTACTAGTTCTGTGCTAACTTGTTTTCAAAAGACGGTTTTACAATAGATGAAGAATTTTTCCCCTTAAGGCTTCTCTAGGTGACATTGGACGATACAGGAACGGACAAGCGGAGGGGAAGGCTTTTGCTATCTGCTATTTAAACAATGTTACGTTTTTTGGCAAAACACATCGGTTTTCTTGTAGAAGTTTTAAATCTTTTTTATTTCAAGTCTTATATTATACTACAAATCCTCCAACACTCAAAAAATATCAGTTCATTGAATTCATTTAACTGAGTAAAACAAACTTTCCTTTAATATTATTTGACCGTACTTGAAAATTTTTCTTTCACATACAATAAATTCTCTCACACTCTTTAAAAGTATACAAGTTTTCAAACATAGAGATTATTAGAAATTTTCATTTATTCGTTTTAAACGCGATCTGCCTGACATTTCCCGAAAATTTTTTGTAATTCATTCCCAACATTAGTTATTTTAAGCTATATTTCCTAAGAAATATTCAACAATCTGTCTCAAAATAAAGAGTTTTTACCACTTTTCACTACTTTCTCTCACTTTAACATAGCGAAATACTCCACCTTTTAAGCTACCCTTCACTCAGTTTTTCTTTACAGATAGTAAGTTTGTAAATAATGAAAGTAACTTTGAAAGAATTCAGAGTTGAAAAATTATTAATATATATATGGTATTGTAACACCATTGTAGTCGTATGCTTTCAGATAAATGGATCAAGCATCTCAAAGTATTGAATCAATAATAAGGACTCAAAGCATCTAAAAATAATAATATATTAAGAAAAATGATCAGAATTGAACTTCTTATACATCGTGCGTGCAACGTACCGGTAACGCACGCTAGCTCACATTGAAAACATTATTTTTAAGTTGCTGTTACAGTTACAGTTAATGATCAGCATGTTGTTACAGTTGCAGTTAATGATTAGCATGTTATTACAGTTGCAGTTAATGATTAGCCATGTTATTACAGTTACAGTTAAAATGTCAGAATGTGAGTTTATCAGTCAATCACCAGTTGGTGGTTACAGTTAACCGCCACAGTACTCCGCCCCAAGTACTGTAAGTACTGAACCATCACAAATATCGCGGATTGAACCGGACAACTCTACCGGAACGAGTAGTTTGGTTTGGAGGTAGACTTGGTACCACACTTGTCGGTTCCCCTAAGTTAGGTGTAGGAGTATGGGAACTGTCTGTAGCCCCAGCAGGCGGTGCTGACGGAATGTCGTCCTGAGCTCGGAAGGCTGGCTTAAGTCTGTCTATACCAATTACACATTCTTTTCCATTTATTTGGATGGTGAAATGTTTGGCACTACGTTTTGTGACACGATAAGGTCCATTGTATGGCTGTGTCAATGGTGCTTTCACGGAGTCATTACGTACAAAAACATGGGTACAAGTCCCTAATGAAGGATGCACAAAACATGATGGTTTGCCATGGAAAGACGTAGAAGTTGGAGCAATATCTCGCATGGTATGGCACAGCTGCTGTAAGAAAGACGCTGGGTCTGTTTGTGGCTCCTCTTTTGAAGGTTCCAAAAACTCCCCTGGTAAGGACAGTGTTGTTCCATACAGCATTTCGGAGCAAGTACCACCAAGATCTTCTTTAAATGTGGCACGGAGACCTAAAAGCACAATAGGTAAAGTCTCCGTCCAGCGAGGACTGTTATGACATTTTAGGGCCTGCTTAAGAGTCCGGTGAAAATGCTCTACCAGTCCATTGCTTGATGGGTGGTAAGGGGTGGTGCGAATACGATGCATGCCCAAAATTTTCATTAAGGAGGAAAATAAATGGGATTCAAATTGTCGTCCCTGATCTGTAGTGATTGTTCTAGGGACACCAAATCGGGCAATCCAATGTGCCACCAAGGTTCGTGCCACTGTTTCAGCTGTGATATCCTGCACTGGTATTGCCTCTGGCCAACGAGAAAATCTATCTATGAAGGTTACCAAGTAGGTATAGCCCTCAGATGGAGGCAAGGGTCCCACGATATCCAGGTGCACATGCTCGAATCTCTGTGAGGTGATGGGAAACTGCTGCAGTGGACTACGGGTATGTCGATGGACTTTTGACTTTTGACAGTCTATACATGACTGTGCCCATTTGGCAATGTCTTTCTGCATGGAAGGCCATACAAATCTCTGTTGGATCAGCTTTCGAGTGGCTCTAACACCTGGGTGTGACAAGGAATGGAGGCTCTTGAAAACTCTGAAGCGCAATGACTCAGGAACATATGGTCGCACTTTACCAGTGCTCAGATCACAATAAAGTTCTAAGTTCGGACCTATTGTCATTTTCTGGAGTTTGAGGGATAAATCAGGCTTGACAAGGATATCAGCCAATTGCTTATCTGTCGCTTGCTCTGCAGCCATTGTGGAAAAATCAGTAGAAGTATGTTGGATATTATTTATCCGTGACAGGGTGTCAGCAACTACATTGTCAGTTCCAGCAACATGCCGAATATCTGTACTAAATTGGGATATGAAGTCCAACTGTCTCAGCTGGCGAGGAGAACTGGAATCTGAAGTTTTTGAAAAAGCGAAGGTCAGTGGCTTATGGTCTGTATATATAATGAAGTGTCTTCCCTGCAAACTGTGCCGAAAATATTTTACAGCTGAATAAATTGCCAACAGCTCTCTGTCATAAGTGCTGTACCTTTGCTCAGTAGGACTCAATTTACGCGAAAAAAATGAAAGGGGTTGTAAACTATTATCATTTAAGATATTTAAAACAGCGCCTATTGCAATGTTGGATGCGTCGACCATTAGGTTAATTGGCTGGTCCGGAGCATGATAAGCAAGAGTTGCAGAATGAATTAGATCGTGCTTACATGCCTCAAATGCCTGGATTAATGTATCATTCCAGGGGACCGGACGTTTATCATTCTTTTTAGAATCTTTTAGCAACTCGTGTAAAGGTGCCTGAGTTTTGGCCGCATTTGGGATAAATCGGCGATAAAAGTTGAGCATCGCCAAAAAACGTCGCAACTCTATAATCGTTTTAGGTTTCGGAAACTCGGCTATTGCCTTAGTCTTTTCAGGAAGTGGCTTTACACCAGAGGCTGTTATAAGGCATCCCAAAAAGGAAACCGAAGATTTTCCTAGAACACATTTAGCCGGGTTCAACTTAAGCCCATGGAGCCTGAGGCGATCTAAAACTTGCCTAAGATGCTCCTCATGCTCATCTTCGTTAGCTGACGCAATGAGAATGTCATCGAGGTAAGGTATACAGAAATCAAGATTACTTAATATTTGATGAATGTACCTCTGACAGGTCTGCCCCGCATTTCGCAAGCCGAATGGACAAAACAAAAATTCAAACAAGCCAAATGGTGTTGTTACGGCTGTTTTTTCTATGTCTGCAGGATTAACAGGGATTTGGTGGTAAGCGCGAGCTAAATCTAAAGTTGTAAAAATTTGTTTCCCATGAAATAACTGAGTACAATCTTGGATATGTGGAAGTGGGTAACGATCTGGGACAGTAATGGCATTCAAGCGTCGGTAATCACCGCAAGGACGCCATCCACCATTCGCTTTCCGAACCATATGAAGAGGGCTCGCCCATGCACTTTTGGAAGGCCGCACAATACCCTGAGCCAGAAGAAATTCAAATTCCTGACGAGCAGCTGCCAGAAGTTCTGGCGACAATCGACGGGGTTTAGAGAATACAGGTGGGCCTTTGGTCTCAATATGGTGAAAAACCGAATGCTGTGGTTGTTCTTTTGGGGTATGGGAAGGGTTAGTAAGTTCTGGGTAATTGGCTAAAATTTTGTCAAATTTGGAAGAACCGAAAAGAATGCTCACAGCACTATTGCCTGGCAGAATTTGAGTAGCTTTACCCTGCGATGATAGCATCGTTTCGCCATCAATGATACTATTGTTTTTAGCATCTACCAGTAGATTGAACCTTTTTAAAAAATCTATGCCTATGATAGGTTGGCTAACTTTAGCAACCACAAAGGACCAAGTGAATGTTCTACGTAAGTTTAGATCAAGGGTAAGCCGTTGAGTTCCGAAAGTTGGTTTTTTTGTGCCATTTGCGGCATAAAGAACAAGCCCCTCATTAACAACTGGTCGTTTGATGACACTAACAGGGATGACCGAAATATCCGCGCCCGTGTCAATGAGAAATTTTAACTTAGAGGAAGGATCAGCCAAAAGGATGCGATTTACATGGCGGTCGCAATCATGGCCCAGATGCGAACGCCAAATTAGTTTTCCTGGGTTCGAAAAGAGCATGGAGAATTACACTTTTTTGCTCTTGCACCAAAGTTAGTATGATAAAAACATTGATTATTCGCTGGTTCTTTATAGCGACTTTTGGAGCGGCTACGATTACGATGACTATATTTGTTGCCCCGTGAACGTTCACGCCTGTTTACAATAGCAGCCAACTCACTCATCTGCTGAGTAAGCTGCTCGATTTTAACCTCTAGGGATGAATTGTGTGCTGGTGGAGCACATATACTGCTGCTAGTAGCATTAACCTGCGGGGTTGATGACAGATCATTAATTTTGTCCGCGACCCCTGCTAATTTTGACAAGTCATCACTTAATGCACCTACAATGCTACGCGTAGTTTGAGGAAGACGTGCGAGCCATAAGGATTTAAGGAAAGATTCCCCAACAGCATCCCCAGCTAAGGAACGCATACGTGTCAGCAAATGGGATGGGCGAGAATCGCCAAGTTCAACACCCTGCAGTAAGGTACGTATCCGGGATTCCTCACTCTCTGAGTGAGATTCAATGAGACGCTTTTTTAATGTTTCGTATGGGTTATCAGATGGAGGAGTCATAATAAGGTCGCTAACAGACGTAAGAATATCTGCATCGACTGCCGCAACGACATGATTAAATTTTGTACTTTCACATGTTATTTTAGCTAAAGAAAATTGTGCCTCCAATCTGAGAAACCATAGTGATGGATTTGTCTTCCAAAACGGGGGTGGTTTTACCCCAACATATGCCACTTGATGGCTACTGTTTTCATCAGTCTCGGGCATAATGAAAAATATATATAAAAGCTTAGGTGTACGTAATACAATACAAAATAGGAAATACAGAATACAAATTTACCATTAAGAAAGTTATGTACAAAAATTATCGAGCAAAGGTTTCATATGAGCAAAAATAAAGCACCCATAACAGAGAATTGAAAAAATACTATTGCAAAATAGCATATTTTAAACCTTAATTTTTAGATACTTTAGGGAAAAATACAACATTTGTGCATAAAATAATGGAGTAAAATATGCTTACTGACCATAATTGAGTATCCCCGGTAATAAAAATTTGAAGATATATCGTGCACGAGGCTTCGCACTCAGTCGTAATCGTAAACACTGCGTATCATAAAAATAGTTGAAAATAAATGCACGACATCTTTCTCAAATCACTTATCTTGAGATTTTAAATATTGCATTAGCTGAATGATGACATATCCCTCGGATGCATAAAGATATCGCGTGTTGCTGAGAAGGAAGTTGATGCGCGATCTTTTCACTCACAAGTCACCATTATGGTATTGTAACACCATTGTAGTCGTATGCTTTCAGATAAATGGATCAAGCATCTCAAAGTATTGAATCAATAATAAGGACTCAAAGCATCTAAAAATAATAATATATTAAGAAAAATGATCAGAATTGAACTTCTTATACATCGTGCGTGCAACGTACCGGTAACGCACGCTAGCTCACATTGAAAACATTATTTTTAAGTTGCTGTTACAGTTACAGTTAATGATCAGCATGTTGTTACAGTTGCAGTTAATGATTAGCATGTTATTACAGTTGCAGTTAATGATTAGCCATGTTATTACAGTTACAGTTAAAATGTCAGAATGTGAGTTTATCAGTCAATCACCAGTTGGTGGTTACAGTTAACCGCCACATATATGTCTTTTCAATTCATTCATGTTCACAGATGTATACTTAGACTTTACAAATGTATTTAAACATAGTTAAAAAATATTTTGACCAAGTATTGTAGATTACAAACATATAATTATAAACTGAAAAGTTTTCGCACAAATTCTTTTACTTGACATAAATTTATCTATCATTTTTAACAAAAATACCATTAAATCACACTCCTTATAGTCTACTATTCATCAACTTACATATATTTTCCTCACCTTTATTATATTTTATAATTTAATAATTTTTATATACTTCCCTGATTCTTCACATTATTTTAGAGTAAACCTGTACAATTTAGTGATAAATATGCAAATATGAAAACATTTAACATAAATTTGGCTTGATTTAAAACAATTTAGTAATATTTTTGAATATATATTACAAGATTTAGAATGTATTTGGTAGAGTTTAAAATATATTTGGTGATTAATTCAGATTTGGCGAGAAACATACGGTATAAATGAGGAGCGAACAAAAATATCATCACTTACTAACTTATTTTTACGGAGTGAAGACGTCTGTTTTTTAACCTGAATTCAGTGAAGTTTATTGATAGTTTAAATTGGGTCAAGAGATGGATCTATCTGCGGAGACACCTATTTCAAATCAACAAACCGCTATATCACAAATCGATGACAAGAAGTTATCTAAACTTTCGATTTGTTCAATTTGTAATAAAACTTTTTCTAAAAAGTCTAATTTAACTCAGCATGCAATGATTCATTCGGGTGTGAAACCTTTTATTTGCAATGTATGTCAAAAATCATTTAGTAGACCCGACGATTTGAAGAAACATTTAATAATTCATGAAAAGATTCCTACAGAATATGGATGCGAACAATGTAGTGAAAGCTTTAATCACAAGTATGAATTACTGAATCATATTAGAAAAAATCATAAAAAGACTACAACTAAGCATACATGTGAACTATGTAGTGAAATCTTCAGATGGAAATATGAGCTATTGAAACACATGAGAAAAAATCACCAAAAGCCTCCACCACAACATGAGTTGTCAGATTCCATAAGAAAAAATCATCGAAAGTCTTCACCGCAACATTTTTGTGAAAAATGCAGTGAAGTATTTAAATATAAAAAAGATTTGCATCATCATACTTTAGACAAACATCGGTCTCCTTTAGTACAAGTGCAAATAACAAATTCTTCTGATCAAGAATCACTTAGGGAGAAAACTAAACATTTTAAAAGAAAAAATGCCCTCAATGTGTTTATAATCACTACCTTTGACAATAAAAACAATGATATAGATTTATTATCATTTTTTAATAATTTAAAAACCGATATTTTAAACGAACTGAACTTTCAATTAAATGAGAAAAGAGCATTGAAATGGCATACAATTGTTAAAGTTAAACTTACCCGCACTGTGCAAGAAGGGGGTCAGGAATTTTTTTCTCCCTTTTTCCGATCAAATACTTTAACATCCTTTTCATCAATAAGTATTGATAATGATCTTGAAAAAGCTTTTGCCAAGATGATAAAGAGTTTTGAAGAATTTAATGAACAAGGATCAGACTGGACCTTAGAAGAAATTATCGAATTAGAACTCCATATGGCTAAATACACCCCCTTTTCTTCGTGATGAAACTAGAATTTCCAGAAAGATTTAATTATTATAGTATCATAAAAGACATAATTTGGCTAAATTTCTACTAATATCGGCGATAGTTATAAAACTTTAGCATGAAATAAGAGAATTTGGCGTAAATTCTTAAGTAAAACTGATGAACGAAGAACAAATTTGAATTAGTTACAATCTTTTCTCGCTGTAGAATTGTCTAAGTTCTCATACTTAGTAGTTTTTAAACATTTTTAAAGTTTTCCTTTTAGAGTGATTTTTTTATACTTTGCTAAACTGAAGTACAAAATGGATAATACTTTACCGTCTGAGGAGACTCACGTTTCTGTTCAACAACCCCCTTCATCAACTTTTAAGGATGAGAAGTTATTTAAACTTTTTATTTGTCCAATTTGCAATAAGTCATTTAAAAAAAAATCCTATCTTACTAGACATGTGAAGGTTCACAATGACATTAAACCTAATATTTGTTATGTGTGCGAGAAAGGATTTGTTACTTTACATCGTTTAAAAAGACATATAGAAACCCATAGAAAAATTTCCATAAGATACAAATGTGAATATTGTATTGAAAATTTCAATCGCAAGTCGCAAGTGTGATTTATTTAAACATAAGAGATTATTTCATCAAAAAGTCTTACCTAAACATCTATGTATTATTTGTAAAGATGCTTTTGAACACAAGTATGAATTAGAAAAGCATAAGAGGGTGCATTATCGTAAACCTGAGTATATATGTGAGGAATGTTCTATAACCTTTCCAACTAAACATGCTTTTTTAAACCATAAGCGGAAAAGTCATAAAAAGACTTTACATACATACTGTTGTAACGAATGTACTGTTACATTTTCAAACAAACGACATTTTTTAAAACATAAAAGAAATATGCATAAAAAATCTTCAATGCAAACTAGATGTGATGAATGCAGTGAAACTTTTCAGTGTAAGTATGAATTATTGCAACATAAGAGAAAGAATCATCTTAAATACTTCAGCATACGTAGAAATTGTAATGAACGAAGTACTAACAATGAATTACCAACAGTTAATAATGACAGTGAGAATCTGGACTTGTTAAATTTTTTGGATAGTTTTCACACTGAATGTATGAATGGTGTTTTTGACTTACCTTACAACAACTTTCAGAATGAAAATATAGACTTAGACTTCAAAATTTTTTTGAACAATTCGAATGTGGAATATACAAGTGAAAATAATGTTGATGACTTATCTACCAAAGTTGAAAATAACGACTTAAATAATTTTAACCTGATACAAACTGATTTACTTCTAGTAAACTATGTCAATGAAAGTCTGAACTTGTTAAATTTTTTGAATAACTTTAATCCCAAATGCTTGAATGATTTTTCTGCTAACAACAAAAATATGAATTCGAATAATTTTAGTGTGAAGGAAAATGCGTTAGTGACAGATAACTTTAACGATGAAAATCTAGACTTGCTAAATTTTTTAAATAACTTTAATGCCGATTGGATGAACGATATTTCAACAATATAGATTTGTGCGAATTTGCTGTTTTGTATTATTGTGAATGAATTTCAAATAAAAAGATTTCAATGAAAATGGTTTGTTTTAATTTTTATTACAAAATCACCTTTTATATAATATTTTCTATTAGAATACAAACTTAAGCGTCATCTTTTTGAAATAAAGCATGTAAAAAGTTTACTTGGATATTAGAGATATACTTTTTTAATTACTGTAGAAGTATTGTTTGAGTATAATATTTAAACACTAAGTAAAATTTATGCACAATACTAGTTTTATAAACTATCAAACTTACATCGAAGAAGAAAAAACTTGTAAAATTGTTTTACCACTCAATTGTAAAGTACTTGTAAAAATCCTAAATGAATTTATCTTATTAACAATTTTCTGAAAAACTAACTTATAAAAATTTTTAGATATACTTATGAAGTTAGTATTTTCCTAAGTACCATATTTGAATCTTACTTTGAATATGCATATTCAAAGTGATTTGTACTTTAACTAAAATCACAATCTCTATCCCAAAGAGTGTAAAAATAATGTTATAGTAACAACTTAATCTTTTATATGTAGATACTTTCACTATTGTATTTTAACTTTTTTATTTTTAGAATACAGAAAATATTTCGTAAGGATTGTGAAAGCTTAATTTTAGAAGTTTGTGAAATTTTACAAACATTTTTTAAACATTTTTTGTCAAATGTTTTCTTCATGTCACATCACTTAGAAAAATTAATTGTTTTTTAGTAGAATTGTTAACACAAGGCTTGAAGTTAGAAAATTTGTAGATAAAACTTAAAAGGTACGAAAAACCATATGTGAAGTAATAACAAAAATATATATACTTTCAAGTTTAGACATGGTTGAACAAGTTTGAGGAGACGCTAAAACCTGTTGCTGACGTCATAACGCGTGTGACGGAAGATTATAATCATTGGATATGAGTTCCCCCTAATACACTACGTCACGAACCCATGATGTGACAAAAACAACCATTTTGCTCACACTTCTCACCTTTGTTGGACTTATATTATTTTACTCTGCATATTAACGATAATCTGTAAAAAAAACTTTGTCGTTTTTACACTTTGTTGTAAAAAGTTTTCGTCTAAACATCAAATGATATATTTTAGACATCTTTTCAGTATAAGGAAAGTTGATACTTTTCTCATGTATAGTAAAATTATGATTAATCGAAATCCCGATATGACTTAAACCACTGTCCTATAGAAATATTTCAAACATATGTGTTTAAAACACTGATGTTTTATCCCAATGAGAATAATGAGTGTGATTTAGAAGTATTTAAATCATATATACGGCCTCATGTACATGAAAAACTTAAGTCTGAATTAAAAGAAAAGCATACCCTGAAGTGGTATATGGTTATGAAAGTATCCTTGGAACGTAAAAAACCTGATGAAGACATGGAAGAGACACATACATATTTTAGAAGTTCTTGCATTATCGAACTTATTGAAGATACTATTGAACAGCATATTAGCGAAGGATATGCAAAAATTAATATGTCCTTAGAAGAATTCATCCAAAAATTCACTATTTGGAACTAAAAATGGTTAAATACCACCCTCTAGCTGCTAGTAGCTATATTAAGCTACCTTCAAAACTTAAAAAGATTTGGGGCGTCACATATTTCTACAAATGTGACGGGTGGAGGTGGGACCCCAAATAAATAAATTTAAAAAATTTCTATATATCATTCAAAAATAAAACTTAATCTTGAAAAATAGTAGTGTGAATTTGTTTAAGTTCATACGTAAACACTTGTACACATATATATACCTTCGTGAATTAATATGCACTAGTTTTACATATCACTGAGTTATGTTTTACTAATTTCAAATTAATCCTTATCTGTCACGTCACGAATACATAATTTAACAAAAAGTACTTATGTTTGCCCACAATTCTTGACTTATATTATTTTACTTTGTGTATTAAACTGACGACCTGTAAAAAACTTTATCGTTTTTATACACTTTGAAGTAAACATTTTCGCTCTAAACATCGAATTATCTTTTGCAAACATGAATTGATATGTATTTGTTTTAAATATCACTAAGTTACATTACACCAAAGTATATTTTCTTATATTTAAACAATTTCAATTTTACAAAAATTAACTTGTATGCATTTCTAGGTCTTTAATAAAAATCTTTTAATTTTTTCCCTCAAAGACTTTAAACTATTGGAGATGTTTGTACTTTAAGTACAATCCAATACTATTTGCATAACAATGTCGAACATCATATGTTAAGAAAATCTTAAATGTTGACTAAGTTGCAAATCTCAGTGAAATTATTTTAAGATTACTTTGCTAAAATTTACTAAGTATTATAATATTTTTCAGTTATTAAACGAAAAATTGTGTAAAATTCACTAAAGAAGAGAATTCCACAAAAAAGTTTTGACAAGAATTACTAAATTCACTAAGTCACATACACATGCTTGTAACTATAATCATTATGAAATATTGTTAAATATTTTTTACAATCTAAAATTAACAATTTAAAAAAAATTGTTTTTGCAATAATGTTTTAAAGATTTCTCTTATATTAATGCTTTTGACATTCAAATGCTTTAAAATGCTGATTAGATATTTTCTTTCGTAATAAAGCCTCCTGCTACCTGAAACCCCCGTTATGAATTTAGACCCTTCCACTAAAAGTAAGGAAATAGAAAACGAAAGATGTAATTGGAAAACACGTAAACTTGTATTGTATCATGCACGTATATACGCTTCGCGCACATAAATATATATATATATATAAATATATATATATATGTATATGTATATACATATATATCACTGGACACCCCCTACCTCGCTGAGCATGAATCTGAGAACGCATGTAACTCGTTTTCGAAGCCATAACTATCACGCACGTATGTTCGCTTCGCTCACATGAAAAAAAAAAAAAAAAAAAAAAAAAAAACATCACTGGACACCCCTGTCTCGCTGTGCATGAATCTGAAAACGCATGTAACTTTTTTTTCGCTGAAATCACTATTGCGCGCACAACTCTCCCCCCCCCCAAAAAAAAAAAAAAATTAAAAAAAAATGGATACCTCTACCTTGATGTGTTTGAATCGCAAAAGTGCACGAAATTACGATACTTACGTATTATCCGTAAGTACATGCATGAACAAATTTGATATTTTATTTATTTATTTATTTTATTTTTTTTTCACGTGAAAGCATATTTTATTGTATGGTTGAAAAAATTAAAAGCAACAATTAAAAATTTAGATGTCTATTTCAAAGGAGCAAATGTGCTGTCTTGATCCACTCCTAATATAAGTCAATAAGTTTATTATTTTCATATTTTAATTAATTTTAAAGATTTTTTCAATTTTTTTTTCCTAAACCATCCCTGACCTATAAGGAAAAAAACAAAAAAAGAATGATCGAAATCGGTTAAGCCGTTTACGATTTTATAAAGCACATACAGACAAACATTCATTTATATATATATATATATAGATAGTAAAAATGCAATCATATTTAATTTTAAAACATGCGAAAAAATTTTTAACAGTTATTCATTTTTAATTTTTAAGTTTAATAAAGGAAAAAAAAAAATAATTCTTTTTCTGAAATTTTTAAATTTGTTATTTTTATTAATGTAACTGTTTTTAGGTTTAATGAAATATTTTTACTTTCTTCTATATGTAATATAGAGAAAGTATTGGATTCGTAAAAATTTTCGACCTCGGGTTTTTGATGGATTTACACGTTTTGAGAGCTGTAGAACACGATTTGACCCTTTTTAGAAAATGTCTGTCTGTCTGTCTGTCTGTCAGTCTGTCTGTGTGTGTGTGTGTGTGACAAAATTTTGTGGCAACTGTATCTCAGGAACTACTGCACAGAATTTCATACAAATTAGTATGTAGTTGCACTTTGACATAAATTAGTGCCTATCAACTTTTGGTAAAAATTGTCTTACAGGTTGCGTTGCCATCCCGCTTTTTCTAAATTTTTAACATGGTGATATAGGACAAAATTTTGTATAAATGTGCATAAAGAGAATTATTTTTTAGTAATCATTATGACATTTACAGGAATTATTTATAATAGAGGTAATCAACTGGGGAAAAAATTTTGTATGCGTAGGAGCCTCGTGAACCCCCCTGGGGGGGAAGTCCCCCCTCGAGGGGAGTAAATTTTCAAGATGGGTATCTTTCGAAAGGTCTCGTCAATACCTTTAAAACGAATGGTTGAACTATAAATCTGTGATAATTTAAAACAAAGTTATCGATTTTTTTTACTTTTAACAAAAAGTAACTTAGAAAAAAAATCGTTTTTTTTTTTTTTTTTTTTTTTTTTTTTTCTAACGAAATTTAACCAGACTTGGTATTTAGTTGGCCCCTGACATAAACTGGGGCTGATAAGATTTGGGGATCAATCACTCAACAGGTGGTGCTGTGATCGTATTTTTTCTAAATTTTTAACATGGCAGTATGGAACAAAATTTCGTATAAATGTACATAATGGGAGTTATTCTTAACCTGTGATTGTGAAATTAATATGAATTATTGATAATAGTAGTAGTTAATTAGGAAAAAAATCTCGGTCATCTCTTGCCCCCCCCCCCCCAGGGGAAAGGGAAAGTACCCCCCGGGAGGGGGGGGGGGTAAATTTTCAAGATGGGTATCTTTCGAAAGGTCTCGTAAATATCTTTAAAACGAATGGTTGAACTATAAATATGTGATAATTTAAAACAAAGTTATCGATTTTTTTTTTTTTTTTTTTTTAACGAAAGAAAACTTTGAAAAAAAATCGTATTTTTTTTATTTATTTATTTATTTTTTTTTATTGTTACTGCATGAATTTGTATAGGGAAATATAGAAGAAAGTCTTGTGGTGGCCACAGCAGACTAGTTTTTAAAAACATTTCTCTTCTTTTTTTCAGTTTGTTAATTTTATATTTTCTTTTTCTGAATATTTTAAACTTGTTTTTTTTTTAATTAATGTAACTGTTTTTAGATTTAATGAAATATTTTTTAAACATTTCTCTTTTGTTTCAGTTTGTCAGTTCTATATTTTATTTTTGTGAATTTTTTTAGCTTCTTCAATGTCGATGGATGGGTAAAGGTTAATGACGTCAAAACTGACAAAATGGTATTCTTTTTCATTAATTCATCGACATTGAAGAAGCTAAGCAGATAGTTCGTTCATAAAGTAATTAAAGAAAAGTACACAGATCCTAAAATAGTCCAAACCCTGACTGCAACTACAAACTTTTTACTCCATGAAAATTATTTTAAGTTTAACAATAGAATATATCAACAAAAGAAGGGGGTCCCGATGGGATCACCTATATCGGGTAATATTGCAGAATTTAAGTTAAGATCGCTGAAAAAAGAAATTTTAGAAAAATGTAAAGATAAAATATTTTTTCGGTTAAGATACGTCGATGACGTTTTTGCCGTCATCAATAAAAATTGCGATGTTAAACAGATACTAAATGAAATAAATAGCTTAGATAATAACATAAAATTCACATATAAAGAAGAAAATGACTGACAGATAACCTTCTTAGATGTTAAAATTAATAGAATCGGAAACCAAATTAAAACTACTGTGTACCGTAAACAAACAAATAGCAATGAAATTATACATTATAAATCTAAAACCCCTTTCCGCTACAAAATAAATACCGTTAGTTCATATATAAATCATGCAATATTAATATGTAACGACCCTATCGATCTAAATAATGAATTTAATTTAATTAAAGATTTCACTAAAAAAGCGGGTTACCCTAACAAAATCATTAAAAAACTAATTAAAACCAGATTAAAAGCCAGTAACTATATACCTAATTTTCAAAACCACCCTTTAAAATTTACCTCTTCCATACCATATGATCGCGGAGCATCGAATAAAATTTAAAATGTTGCAAATAAAATCGGCATAAATACCCCTCCCCTATAAAACCTAACCCGAATATTTTTCAATACGTAATGATAAAGACCCCCCCCCCTTTGGAAACCACCGGAATTTACCAGATACCATTCGCAAATAATCAAGACAATAAACCAGGTTCATACATCGGCGTAACGAAAAGAAAGATTAAAACCAAACTCAAAGAACATAAAAACGACATCAAAACAGGAGAAATAAATACAGCTTTAGCTAAAACTTTCGATAATGAAGAAATTAAAATAAATTTTGAAAAAATTAAAGAGATAGCGAATTACAAATAATTATAATTACGAGATGTTTAGAGAAGCCATAGAAATAGCAATAACACCAGATGTGTGCAATGACAGCAACGCAATGTCTCCTGACCGGATGTGGAATCAACTTATGAAGTCTATAAAAGACCACAACTCTAAGAGATCCAACACAGATGAAGATCGTTTGAAAAGAGCTAGGTGCCCAGCCGAAAATATTAACGATGAAATATGAAGTATTTATTAAGGTTTTTATATTTAATTAATTGTATGCTTCATAATGTATTTTATTTAGAGAAATTAGAGCATAATGTTGAATTTTTATACAAACTATGTGAAAAATGCCATGTGTTGTCGCTCACCTTAGTTTGGCTATATGCGCAACCTTGGCGCGCATCTCTTGTTCACTTGCATTCCCGCTTTAGCGGAGTAGTTGTATTGTTTTTCGTTATAAGAGTAACATCGCTCTTGTTCATCTTGTTCGGTGATATGGCTCACCTTTTTTATAGTTTGCGTTGACTATGGTGTCAACATATTTGAATACGTTAATAATACGTCATCTATAAATTGTATATATGTAAATAATACTTTAATTAAATGTTTGTGAAGTAATAACTTCAGAATAGTAATTATTAAAATGATATACAGTCCACTCATAAAGTATCGTCAACACCATGTTTGCTGAAGCTCAGGCCATTGATAGCAGAGCTACAAAATTTGTCAGAGACGTAGGTTAGACCTTGATGATGTGTGTTGAAATTCCTTACCCCCACCTTATTTTTTCTGTTTAAGATTTAAATTCTATTCTAATTGTGTGTTTTTCATTTTAACCATCTGCATCTCTTATCAACAGTTACGAATACGATACAATTTGTTTTTCATTATTTCGCATTATATCGCATGATTTAATATAGTGCATATATCAGGGTTGTCACACAAATAGGAGAATGAAATTCCTTGACTTTACCAGGTGTGTTCTAAGAAAATGACAGTAACTGTATATTGAGCATTGGCTGTGCTGAGGGCAAAATAATTATGGCACCACTTAAAAACACAAAAATTGTACATTACTTTGACCTAAGGAGAGATTACCCTCCATGGGGGTCTTTCTAAGAGGTCCTGTTTAAAAAAATGTGAACACTAAGGAAAAAAAAAAAAAAAATTATCCTACGTTGGCAGAAAAATGTTTTTTTTTTTTTGACAATCATCATGTGAAATCCCAAACTTTTCCAGATTTTGGCTAAAACATTCAAATTGTCTAATTTTTATGATCAGTTTTCAAATTCCCTGACTAGTCCGGGTTTTTTCAGGTAGCGTGGCAACCCTGATATATAATCGCAATTTTAATACAGAAATACTGTTCCCTATGTATAATATATATATTTATCTGATACGTTTCGAATGAAAAACATTTTCTCAATCTGGTGCTATCTTTTTCTAAGTGAAACTTTTTTTTCCCCTATTAAATTCTATAGATGGTGATAAAATACTGAACAGAATGAAATGAGCTATTTCTATTCCTCAGTTTAGACCAAATCAAACATTAAGAATCAAGTCATTTATTTTTTAATTAATTATATTGCAATTATTTTGTAACAAGCTTTCTTTTAGTCTAAAACTAAAAGAAAACTTATTACAAAATAATATATATTTAATAAAACGAAAATTGAAAACAACCCAAACCCATTAAAATCCACCTAATTTTTTTTCTAGAAAAAAAAAAAAAAAAAACCCTGGGTTTTCTTAAACTTTGGCTTGTAACTAAATACAAACACACTATTTTTAGGGATTAATACAGGTTTTTGAAAATGGTACCCCATTTGTGAATTTTTTAAGTAATTTGTGAAAAAAAAATTAGTTAGTGAAAATTAAAAATGCCTTGTGAACAAATAAACGAAATGCACAAAGCAATTTATACAATTTTAAAATACTAATAAAATAGAAAAGTTGTAAAATAATTATATTTATGTTGATTGCATAAATACCTAAATTGAAGCTATTTATGATTTTTTTTGTTAAATATATGAGTATGTATATTACGTGACGTTTCAAACCATCTAAGACACCATATAGTATAGACCCGTTTCAAAAGTCATAAATTTTAAAGGTCTCAAAAAGCAAAGGTTAAATATGTTATTTTCTACTAAGCAAATAATATCCACCTTACCAAATACTATAATATAAAGCTGTTACATATACCTTCTCCCTCCTCTTATTTTGTGTCACATTGACAATTTTTAAACAGCACTGAAGAAAAAGCTAAATGGCCAGTTTAAGGGTATTTGAGATAATGGATTTAGTTTTTTTTTTCAAGCAATAAGAACATTTTGAACACTTTATAATGTACCTAAAAGTAAAGATTTATTACTTTTACATATAAATTGAATTTATCTCTGCTGAAATTGAAATTTACAGTTCTAAACCTTTCTATTCTGCTGAGTGGTGTCGCTAGGCTTTCAAAATCCTAGGTTCCAAAAATCTAGGTCCTTTTTTTTTTTTTTTTTTTAAAAGTGAGTCCCCATATAAACGAGTTTAAATTTATATATTATAAAGATATAAATTAAAATTATCTTATTGTAGTTTAAAAAATCTTTCATCAGCTCTTTTTGAGATTATCTTAAAACTATTATGTAGGAGGTTGCTGTTAAGAAACAACTGAAAACACTTAGCTCAATGTGTTCTGGCTCAGGGTCGTACTGGCATGACAAAGAGGGCGCTGGCAATTTGAATAAAAAGGGCGCCAACAATCTAAATAAAAAGGGCGCCAGTTTACTACTAAACATTATTCAGGGTTATTATATGTAGTGGCCGAGAAGTTCTGCTCTCTAAATTAGTATAAGTAGCGTCGGTTTCGATCTCAGGTCTAAACGCTTGACCTAATCGTACGAATTTTTCCATAGTTTTCTCCGAAACTTGTGTAAATATGGAAATAGGAGCTAAGACTTCTTAAAAAGACCTAATGGAAGGCATTCCACGGAGAACTGGGATCCAAGTGCAGTCAATCTTGCACCAATCCCACACAGCACACTTCCTTGAAACAAGGTTGGCTTTCAAGTGAATTTACCATGACAGAGCAAAGTTGCTAATTCAAGGATATCTCAGACCAACTTCAAGTCTGGAAAATTACGCATGCCAAATCAAGCATACTACTGGCTTAAAACTTCTTTGACGTCAAGTAACTGTCCGCGCATGCTCTTACTTCTTATTTGCATATAGTAGTCTTGCTAGATCGGTTATATCGTTGTCGTCATCTCGCGAAATACGAAGTAAGTGCAGGTGGAATTAAAGGGAAGGTAAATAGTTATTTATTTATTTTTATAACAAATTTGTTTATTTAATTGCTGGGTGGTGTGAACTGGTGAATCACGCATATGATTTAACTTGGCATATTTTTCCCCCATTACAAGAATTAAAGTGAAGGGGCGAAAGTGTATATGTGTGTGGGGGAGGGGGGGGGGAGGGCAATCTATTGGAATTTAAAGTAAAATTGAAAGAAGTTTGTGAAATCCCAATTTGAGCAAAATCGCCTTTGGAATTCAATGAAGCATTGACTTAAAACTGATACACTTGATTCTCAGGTGAGTAATTTTCAAGATGAAGACGTGATTGTTTTTTTTTTTGTTTTTTTTTTTTTATGTTAAGGCCTTTTATACACATTTTTCAGAGACATAAAGTCAAAATTGCTATTGTTTGATTCATTTCACTTTTCTTGCCTGAGTGCGAATATAATTAAATTCGCCATTCGTTTTCATTTTTTTATTAATTTGTCTATTTATTTCACTTGAAGAACTAATGGGAGTGTGGAGGAATGTTTTTGGAAATTTATCTTAAATATGCTTTTGCAAAACCTTGATACTTGAGTACTAGTAGCAGCCAGAAAATCACGTATTTTGGTTATTTTTCACACTCTCCTGCTGAGATGAGGGAGGGGGTAATGTCTCCAAATTCCTCGCATACTTTTTTGCGGGATGGGAAATTTAAAAAAAGAAAAAAAAAAATGTATTGGATATTTTAAATTTTCGATCTCTTCAGTTGCTAATCTCTGTAATACAATTTGGTGGAGTACAAGATTGTCGGGGGAAGGGGGGGGGGGCGTAAAACTGTGTATTAAAATTTCACACCCGTCAAGACGTGGAGCACACCTTAAAAATGCATCATTTGAGAAAACTCATGATTCTTTACTTGTACAAGGAAGTGTTTGTCTGTATGCGATGTGCGGGAAAAACTATAAGTACAGTTTTGATTTTTTTTTCCCCCAAGAGTAGCGAATGCATGCAGATTTGCTTTTAGATTTTCTATATTCCAATGATATTTTTAAAAAGTTTGTTTTATACGACTTTTTGCGTTTCTTCTCCCTTTTTTTTTTTTTTTTTTTTTTTTTTGAGTTGTAATTTCAATATGATATCAATCAAAACAAAACGGATACAATTGTTTTATTTTAATTTTTTAATATTGTGTTTTTTTTCTTTAATTAGAATGATTTAAAAAAAAGAGGGGGGGGGGCTAAACCTGGATCATCAAAAATTTTTAATGAAACTGACGTCATAATAATATTAAAATATTGATTTTATCTTATTTATTTAAATATTAATTTCAATTAATCGAATAGTCTTGTGTGTATTTACCCAATTTTTCATGCGTAAACTAATGTGTATGCATATTTAGTTCATGTTAAATTAAATGTGTTTCTAATCAATATAATGAAGCTCAAATAATGAATTGTAAATTACATTTTATAAACAGATGTATATTTGGCCACGGTTTTGATTTGCTGAGAAAAGTTGCTAATCGAAGTATATTTATTTTAACATTTTATTTTTTCTTCGTCTTCTTTCTTTCTTTCTGTTTTTTTTTTTTTTTTTTTTTTTAATTCATCCGAATATAGTGACTAGCGATGCAGGCAAAGCCTGCTGATTTAAGATAAATATAAAACTTTGATTATCATGTACACAGTACACACATAGCTGCTGTTAGATGCATAAGTATCGAGATGGAGTTGTGACGCTCTTCGTGTATGATGATGTACTTTGTACACATTTTTAAATGAAATAAACTCAAAATGTAACTTTTTCACTTGAGTTACTTTTCTTGCCTGATTGTTAATTGAGAAAACTTGAGTTTAATTAACTTTCTTTACTTGAGGAATAATAATCAAACGGGGGGGGGGGGGATTATTTATTAGAATTTATCTTAAAATTACAAGATTTTGAACTATGAATATACACACCCGATAAAAATTTGCATTACTCGGTATTTGAAACATAAACATGCGCATCATTTTTCACAATATATTATATATTAGAAGAAAAAGTAAAATATGATGGATAATTTTAATATTCTATCTCTGTAATTCAATGCGGCAAAAGATCACAAGATAAAGGTAACTTTACTCTCCCCAAAATGGGAGGTGTATGTTAAACTATGTATCAAAATTTCGAACATCTGCAAGAAAAGTGATACATCTGAAAAATGCAGTATTTAAGAAAAACCGTGTACGATACTTCATTGACTAGCATTTACACAAAACTTTTATAACTCTGCCTTTCTTATGGATAATTTTCGAGATAGGGATGTGATTTTTTGCGAATGTTGAGATATTTCTCGCATATTTTAATGACACAAAATGAAAATTTAATTTTTTGACTTACTTTTCTTACCTAGGTGCCTCAATGTGGCAAATTAAAAAATAAATAATAATAATAAATAAATAAATAAATAAATAAATAAATCGCCCATTAAATATACATACCAGATGCGCCAAAAGTTCGTTAAAACTTTAAAAATTCATAAAAAAGGAATAAATGATGATAAAAAGGTGCGGTTTGCACGAATGGCATCAGAAAGAGGGCGGATTTTTTTTTAAGGAAAAAAAAAATGACGCTGTTGTGCATACACTACACGAAGCTGATTTATGCATATCAGGTTGTCAATAAAACACCTGAATGCACATGGACTCTTCATTCATGAATGCCTGATTCTTCATTCAATGCTGGCGTTATGCTATCGTTGCAGGATCAAGCGTTGATTATCAAGCCCTTTTATAAGAATGACGAATCAGTAACAGATGCACCGAGGAAATTTCGCACTGCAAAGGGACTGAAGAAGAAACAAAGGACCCATTTCACTATCAGGGATACTGAAACTTGTCAAGCGCTTCGAAGAAACGGGTCGTTTGGAAGATCGTTCACGAAGTGGTAGACCTTCCTTGAGAGAAGGGCGTGTTGATTCGTCATTCTTATAAAAGAGCTTGATAATCAACGCTTGATCCTGCAACGATAGCATAACGCCGGCATCGAATGAAGAGTCCATGTGCATTCAGGTGTTTTATTGACAACCTGATATGCATAAATCAGCTTAATGTATGCAACACAGCGCCACCTATCGATCATTTTTAACTATATTTTTTTTGTTCTTAAAAAAAAAAAAAAAAAAAAAAAAAAAAATCCGTCCTCTTTCTGATGCGATTCGTGCAAACCGCACCTTTTCATCATCACTTCTTCATTTGTTAATGAATTTTTAAAGTTTTAACGAACTTTTGGCGCACCCGTATATTTCTTCTATCATGCAGTTTTTTTTTTTTTTTTTTTTTTTTTTGAAAATTAAACGTTCATAGTTAATCTTATCAAATAGTCTTACTTAAATGGAATTAGCATTGGAAATTAATGTAGATTAGAACAACGTGTAGTGTTTTATGGTAGCCCTGAAATTCATTCAGTGGTGTGATATATTCTAGTAGCGTGGAAATAATCCCCAGCATTGCAAAATTTAGTTAGTGTCTTAATTTCTTATTTGAATCAAAACAATATTGTTAGGTAACATTAACAGATTTTAATTAAAAAAGAAGATGAAGATGAAGAAGTCTGTCTATACCGGATATATTAAAGTTAACAGAGCAGTTTAGAGAAACCTCTCTTCTCTGCATCACACTCATAATCCAAATCACTGAGTTCGTATATTTTTATATTTTTTTCCCTCAAGTCGTCCAATTCCCTAGAGGAGTGTACTCGTAAGGGAAAAAAGAACCTTTTCCCCACAGGGCTACTGCCAATTAGAAAATTCTATGACACATGAGAAACGTCATAAATTATCCACTGTCCTAAAGTAATCCTTGAAATTTTGCACATGTTTTCAATGAAGGACATTACTTTTTATTGCTCTTTTACAAAAAAAAAATAAAAAAATAAAAAAAAAAGACTCAAGTTCCCCATGCAATTATCGTAGTAGGAGGTTTGTCAGATCAGGACACTTCTCTCCAGCTTCGCGACAACTCAAATTACACATCAAAGGAATCTGAATAGAGTTGCCCTTGTCGCCTTGCTGTTGCCAGAGTTAGAACGCAGTTTCTGTTCCACATCTAGCTAGATAGTTCATTGGATAACTGTGTGCTTCCAAACACACTATGTTCAGCCCCTTGTATGCAGGCGAAGTCGGCAACATTACAGTGGAGCGTAAAATCGCGGCCTTTATAAAACTGGCCAGTTGAATATCCTCTCGGAATGTACCCGATCATATTTCACAATCTCCAAAATGTCAAACTTGTACAGAAATTTAAGAAAACTACCCTTTTCTTTCCTTTTTTTTTTTTTTTTTTTGTAATGTTTAATAAAACTTATTTAAAAAGATTAAGTACAGATTTTGCAGTATTTTTAACTGAAATATTAAAAGTAAAAATATAGCAAAAAATGTTTTTTGAAAAATTTACATTAACGTGCACTGTTTATTTATGTATTTACTAGCAGGCTTCGCCCGCTTCGCTGGACCATATTTTTAAATGAATCACTATAATTACTGAATTCTCAAAATTGCATTAATTTTTATCACGTGAAAAAAAAGGCGAAACAAAATCTGATAATAAAAAATGTCGCACCGGGTTCTCACTGCCTTCGGAAAAAATTCCCAAAATGCTCTAACTCTTATTTCTGTTATTTTCCCCCTTCGCCACCCCCTCCCGTCTATCCTAATAATTTTACAAATTCGAAAATATCCGCAATCGATTTGTAAATATCAAAAATCTCTATGCACCAGTTTTGAACGATCTATCTCTATTTTTATTTTTTTGCCCCACCACTCTTCCCCCCCCCTTCCCAATAATTTTAAAAATTCGAAAATATCCGCAATCGATTTGTAAGTATCGAAAACCTCTATGTACCAATTTTGAATGATCTAACTCTATTTCATTTTTTTCCCCTCCGCGCCCCCCCCTCCCGTCCCTCCTAATAACGTTACACTTTCGAAAATATCCCCATTCGACTTGCAGGCCTCTAAAACCAATCTGTACCAATTTTGAACGGCCTAGCTGCATTTCTATTTGTTTTTGCCCATAGCCCCCCCCCCCCTTACCGCCCCTACTAATAATTTTACAAATTCAAAAATATCCGCATTCGATTTTAAGTATCGAAAACCATTTGTGCACCAATTTTGAACGATCTAACTCTTTTTTTATTTTTTTGCCCCCCATACCCCCTCTCCTAATAACTTTACACTTTCGAAAATATCCCCACTCGACTTGCAGGCCTTTAAAACCTATCTGTACCAATTTTGAATGCCTTAACTGTATTTCTATTTGTTTTTGCCCATAGCCCCCCCTTACCGCTCCACCCCCTTCCCGCACCTCCTAATAATTTTACAAATTCGAAAATATTCGCAATCGATTTGTAAGTATCGAAAACCTCTATATACCAAATTTGAACGATCGAACTCTATTTTTATTTTTTTTGCGCCCGCTCTCCCCTCCCCCCTTGTCTCCCCTCCTAATAACTTTACACTTTCGAAAATATCCCCACTCGACTTGCAGGCTATTGAAACCTATCTGTACCAATTTTGAAAGGCCTAACTGTATTTCTAATTCTTCTTGCCCCTGCTGCCCCACCTGGGGGCTGAATTTTTAAAATTCCAGAAATTTGTTTTTAGATATTTGTATTAGCTGTATTTTATAGCAAAAATTTCACGTATATCTGTTTTTTTTTTTTTTTTGTTTGAGATATATAGGATTATGCGAAATCGCGTTTTACGCACGTGAAATCCCGTTTTGCCCCCCCCCCGCCCCCCCTTGGGGACCAAATTTCGAAAATTCCAGAAATTGGTTTTTAGACATTTATATTAGCTATATTTTAAAGCAAAAAGGTTTACAGATATCTGTTTTTTTTTGTTTGTTTGTTTGTTTGAGATATGAAGGAATTTTTGAATTCATGTTTTGCCCCCTCCCCCCCTTGGGGGGGGCGAATTTTTATAATTTTTTTTTTCCTAAACCATTCCTAACCTGTAAGGAAAAAAAAAACAAAAAAAGAATTATCGAAATCGGTCAAGCCGTTTACAATTTTATAAAGGACATAAAGAGAAACATTCATTTATATATATATAGATTATTTTAAATAAAAAACTAATTAATAAATTTCAAAATCCACCCCTAATTCTTTTAGATAAGTTCATAAAAAAGAAAAGAAAAGAAATAATTTGGTGTGTCACTCGCACGACTTTCTCTTACCCTGAAATTTAACACTAAAAGTACAGATTGGATATTAAAGGTTAAAATAGCCAGTACTGTTATGTAAACCAATGTTAAAACAATTCAAATAAAACTTCAGAACAGCTTTATTTGACAAATAATTCTATGTGAGAGAGACTGCTGCCCCCCTCAACCCCCTGTTTCATTATTGTATCTACATTTACACAGAATTCAAATCTGTTATTAAGCTCAAAGGTTTATTTAAAATTTTTCTGACAAATTTCACATCAAAATTCTTTAAAACTTACCAATCTTGTACAAACTTTTCTAGTAACAAACGCATTAACTTCAAAATACATCATTTGGATCGCCTGAAATTATTTGTTTTTCTCTAACACATTCAGTCAAAGATCAAACTATAGAATTTGACTTCGCTATTCAGGAAGTCTCATGAATATTTATCTAAAAAAAAAAAAAAAAAAAAAAAAAATACATTATTTACCATATTTCTTTGAGGAATTAATTTCAGTTCCTGGGCAGCTTTCTTGGACATGGTAAAATATTATATGGTATAGTATATTATAGTAAAGCACTTCCATTAACAAACAAAAAAGAATGTTATGGCTTAAATTTTGGCAGTCCTGTATATCTTCTGAAAGTTATGTACACATCACATGGTGCACATAAATATAATCCTATATTAATAACACACCGATGAACCTGAAATACACTTCTATGAATTTTCAAGTACTGTTGCATTATAATATAGTTCTTTTGTGTAGCCCTGTAAACGAACAATGAATGATTTCTATATCATATTTACATGAAACATGTTTTTACGCATCTAAAGCATATATATTCGTTTCATTTGTTTTAATGCAGTCTATAGATGTTAAACTCTACTTACCTGCAATTTCCCCCATAAACGCAATATATTTCTCTTGGGTGCCCTTGTACACGAATCAATTGCTTGATCTCAACGAAAAGCTTAGTACATGATAGCATCCGTATATGATACACATTTAGAATACCAAGTTTGGACTTTCTGCTATAATTTGTTTTTGAGATATGCCAATAACAGTCAGACACACACACAGGGACGGACATACAGACACACATACACACACACACACAGGCTAACGACTAAAAACATGATTTTCGGATTCAGGGGACCTCAAAACGTGTAAATATAACAAGAACTCACTTTCGAAAATTTGACCCCAAAACAACTTTCTCTACCTTATGGGTAAGAGAAAGCAAAAAACTGTGTGTAACACTGTACTATTTTATAATATAATATATTTATTGTATTTGCGTGTGTGATAAGCATTCAACTATAAAAAAACACTAAACGTGAAGCTCATTTTCGTATATTTCAATTACACAACTTATATATAAATTGTTAAAAAATATTATTAATCAATTTTTCAAAGACCTCTACAATATAGCATACCCTCGTTTGAAGCTTTCAAATGTATTAAATTAATGTTACATCAATCTTATCTATAGAGGTTATTGGAAAAAGAAGATACTTAAAGTCACTTATATATTATTCCTGAATTACTCGTTCTTCCTATTGTCAAAATTTTATTAAAATTCATGTATATAGAAATTCATTAATAGAATAAAAATATTTATTTTATTTATTTTTTCTTAGACAGCAAAGAAATTACAGATTTTGAATAATTTTCTTTTGATATACTGTCTTGTAAATATATGAATCTTGTAATATTTAAAGAATAAATATTATTTGTGTTCATGTTATTTGTGGCATTTCATTTGTTATTAAATTCGATCGATAAAGATGGACATTTTTATGTTTTGAAAACATTCATTACACAATGGATACTTTGTCCATATTTGAAAATGATTGGAATTTTAAATTAGTATTTTATTAGCATCATATTTCAAAAATAGATTTTTGAGATTATACATATATAAATTGGTGTTACATGATAAACGAAATGAAGAGGTTAAACTCAAAATATCAGTAAATCAAATGGATTAATAAGAAAGCACCGCAGAACTGATGTTTTAAATTATTACTTACAAAACTTTGAATAAACACCATAAAATGCAATAATCTCGCAACAGTTGTTTCGGGTCGAAAGTGCACACGATCTTTCATCAGGCGAACAAAGTAGGCACGAGGGTTGCAGTCAAAGTTTGCCTTTTATGTTGCTTATTCAAAGTTTTGTAAGTAATAAAAACAAGTACAATTTTGACTTCAAATAGATCATCACAAATAATAATTTTAAGATTGAAAAGGTCTAATATTAAGGAAATGAATAAAAAAATTTATCATAATAAATATATATATATATATATAATATGTGTGTGTGTATTCTGTTTTAAATGATGTGCAATAGCTATTTTGTCCTATTGCCTCAAGTGAAAGGATGAAATCTAAAATTCCTAATCAGTTGAAATTTCTTTTTATTATAAATTACAAACTTCAATATTTATTTTAATATTATTTATTTATATTTGATGGTATTAATGTTTACAATTTATTTTAATGTAGAAATTATGTATATACAGTTATCTCCCATTTATGCTTGGGCACAATGGACCGTGACAAAAATGCGCATAAGGGAAAAATCCCAAAAGGTTCTTAAAAGTGAAACATCAGCCTAGTGCACTTAGTAATTGTTAATTAATGCTATGTACATATAATATTATTGAAAACTGTAAATGAGAAACATACACGCATAAAAAAAGGGAGTACTTTTTTATTTAAATTTTCTTTTATTCCTATATAATTTCTTACAAAATAATTTAAAATCGAGGAGTATTTTTATTTTCGAGAGTTTTCACAGAGCGATTTTTTTCAAGTTCACGAAGACATGAAGAAACTCCTTTAGTTCCAAAATTTAACTGAAAATAACCCCACAGAGTTCCTATAACGCTTCCATTGATCTCGTTGCAGTTAGGGGAAATCTTTGTCACATCTTCTTCATTATCTCATCGCCACCCAAAAAGGTTCAATATATTAAACCTCCTTGTCGCCACCTTCTTCATTTTTGTCACTACCATTTATTTCAATTACTAGGTCACCAATTTCCCACAATTCAGGTGTGATTAAATTTTTATCTGGAGGAACATACAAACTGAAATGAAAAAAATTTTTCGAAGAAAAAATTCATGATTAAGTGAAAGGTGCTTTTTTAATTCCGTGCATAAATGAATAAGATTTATGACTGTTTTCCTATATTCCTGGCCCGAACCAAGAAAAAACTCACATAAGTGAATAGTGCGTATAAGTGAGAGATTACTGTAGATTGAAACGATTAAATATTTTTACACCAAGGGAAAAAAAAAAAAAAAAAAAAAAAAAAAGATATTGAAGAATAATCTTATTTTGCCTCACAGAATAACTTGAATAGATTCATATAAATGTAAGAAAATGACAACATAAAAATTCAAAGAAGCGAGGATGCTTTTACATGCAAGTATCTATGTGAAACTAGTAATAGAATTTGGCTCATTTTGGAAATACGAAATGGTAAATTCCTTCAACAAAACATCAGAAAGATGGAGAGAAAAGCTTTAAGTGTAAAAAGTTTTCTTTTTAAAAGATAGAATCATTCAATGCACCACTTGGAAAAATATACAACTTAAAAGAGTAATGCATAATAGAAAAAGAAGTCTAAAGTAACTTACACATGTAATACGGACATTTTTCAAATTGCATATGGTCCTTTCTTTAGAAAAGTTAATACTGAAAACTAAATTTTCTGCATTTCTAATTAAAAATTTTAATAATTAGGAAGAAACATGATTAAACTATTTTTCATTTAATCATTTGGTTCATAAATATATCGCAAATGTTTACTTTAACTCTTTAAATAATAACTCTTTAATAGTTTAACTCTTTAAGATATATTTTTTTCCCTCCCTTAGTCTATACATGATATTTTTAATACAATTACAGTATAGTATAAAGAATTTAGGCATAACCTGAAGAAAAAAGAAAAAGATCCTTTCCCACAAACGTAATTACTCCACCCCCCTAATTTCTTTCTTTCTCTCTCTAACTTTCCCCCCTCTCTCTTCTCTTCTTTTCTTTCTTTCTTTTCTAATTTGTAATTGGTATTCCTGTATTGAGAAAGTTGTGAAATTATACAGGTAATATGAAATCAAATTAACCACGCAACTCATGTATGTTGACACTCCGAATATGATAACTTCAAACATTTATACAACAGGTTTTGGATATATTAACCGAATTAATCTTTTAAAGAGTGAACATTGTTCAGGAGAGGATTCGAACCTGGGAACTTTGTGTTAACGACTATAACATTCTATCAGTTGAGCTCTCCTGGTAGATAAGTGACCCACTAAATTTGGAAATATTTCTTTTATGTCTTGCAAATACAGAAACGGTTTTATGGATACCTTTTTTCCCCTGTATATTAATAACATAATTGCTAAATATCAGTGAGTAATAGGAATAAAAAAATTTGACTATTTATACAATAGTTTTTATTAATAGATTGTCCAAATTAATATTTACAATAGAGTAAAAATAAAGCCAGAATTCGAACTTGTGGCCTTTTGAATTAACGTCCAATATTCTTTCACTTTTGCTTTTGTAAAAATTTGTCCAAACTATCAGAAATCTAAATAATAATACTATAGAACTTTTATATGAGTGAACTATGCGGTTCCATTATCGACCGGGATAGTTCTATTCAGTTGGTAGAGCATTGTAGGACATTAACCCAAAGGTTCCAGATTTGAATACTGGCCTCGTTTACTTTTGCTGTTGTAAAAGATAAATTGACTAAACCATTAGAAATCTACTCGAAAATACTACTCGAATTTCGCAGAAACAAGAATGCGAAACAGCGATTCTCTGATTATCATGCCATAAGCCAAAGCCATTAGTAATCTATGGGGAAATAATCCCAATTGTAACTCATTAATTACTGATATTTTTATTTTATTTTATTTATTTATTTATTTTTTAATTTTGTTTCGAAGCTGAGAAATGCAAATTTTCACTAAGTGAAATTTAGCATTTTATGTATTTAAAGTAAATTAAACAAGAAAGAAAACTCATGCAGCACGCATTGATTAGTAACACTTTCCAACTGAACGTAATTGTTGTATCGAGTAACTTTTAATATTCTTTGCCTATGTTATCACACAACAGACAGAAGGACTGAAAAATAGTATACAAATAGACTAACTGATTTTAAAATTACTCTTAGGCATTTTGGAAAGTGTTAAAAAGGCTTAAAGCAAAAGAAAATGCAGCCATAAGATTATAATTACAGCTTTTGATCTCTCTGAATATATTAATGTAGCCCTGTAAATCAGAAAGTTAATCATATCATATTCTATACAAAACTCTATTTTAGAATATTAGCAATACATTTCAATATTTTTATGATTTTTACAGTAGAAAGATTTTTAAATATAACTTTCAAAAGTTCTGTCCTAAAACGTAATGCATTGTCGTTTTTTTTTTTTTTTTGTTTTTGTTTTTTTGTTTCCTGTAAACAAACTAATTGTACAGGACCTATTACTGTAATTTTAAATGGGTAACATTCTATAGGGAAAATATTTATAAAAATAACACTCATAGAACGCAATGCTTTCGAATGCTTTTGGGTGTCCCTGTACACAAACCAGAAGAGATATTCACTCCATTTTCAATATGGAGCATCCGATAGTGAACTTGAATAGAATATATCAGTTTCGAGAAATTCCATAAATATTTACAGGAGTTAGAGCGCGGGCAAACAGAAAGACAGACAAATGGGCAGATACACAAACTGAAATCATATTCACACTTAAAAATGTTAGAAAGTGTTAAAAACGCTTAATGTAAACGAAAGTACAATTCTAGCATTTTTTTATCAATAGCTTTTAATATAAATGGATATTTTTGTGTCCCCCTGTAAATCTAATGCTAATCTTGCTATATTCGATGCAAAGCATTTTTTTGTGCGTATAAATAACATATTTCAATTTCCTAAAACTTCATGGAAAGTAAAGTTATTAAAATTTGATTTATAGAAATATCTCTCATAGAACGCAATGCTGTGGAATACTTTTGAGTGTCCCTGTACATAAATAGGTGGTGGTATTTCCTCCATTTTATACAGGAAATATCCAATAGTGAATTTGAATAACATATTTCAATTTCATTAAGATATGTCTACAGTAAAGGTATGAAAATATGGTTTATAGAAATACCTCTCATAGAACACAATGCTTTGAAATACTTTCGGGTGTCCTTGTACTCAAACCAGTAGAGGTATGAACTCCATTCTCAATAGGGAACGTCCGATAGTGAACTTGAATAACATATATCAATTTCAAGAAATTCCATAAATATTTACGGGAGTTAGAGCTCGGACAGACAGACAGACGGACAGGCAGATACACAAAACTGAAATCATATTCACACTTAAAAAATGTTAGAAAGTGTTAAAAACGCTTAACGTAAACGAAATTACAATTCTAGCAATTTTTTACTAATAGCTTTTAATATAAATGGATATTTTTGTGTCACCCTGTAAATCTAATGCTAATCATGCTATATTCTATGCAAAGCATTCTTTTGTGCATATAAATAACATATTTCAATTTCCTAAAACTTCGTGGAAAGTAAAGTTATTAAAATTCGATTTATAGAAATATATCTCATAGAACGCAATGCTTTGGAATGATTTGAGTGTCCCTGTACATAAACCGATGGTAGTATTTCCTCCATTTTAAACAGGAAACATCCAATAGTGAACATGAATAACATATTTCAATTTCATTAAGATATGTCTACAGTAAAGGTATGAAAATATTTTTTATAGAAATATCTCTCATAGAACGCTTAGAAATACGACGCTTTTAAATACTTTCGGGTGTCCCTGTACACAAACCAGTAGAGGTATAAACTCCATTTTCAATAGGGAACGTCCGATAGTGAACTTGAATAACATATATCAGTTTCAAGAAATTCCATAAATATTTACGGGAGTTGGAGGCGGAGAGCGGACAGACAGACAAGCCGAAGTCATTAACACTTTTCAATCTTGTTGGAAAATGGAAAGTGTTAAAAGTAAAAAAAAAAAAAGTAAAGGATCGATAATCAATTTGCACTTGTGAATTTTCTGTATGTGAAAACATAATTTAAAAATATGCAACAAGAATGGAGGATACCTAATCTCACCGACTGCCAAGACTCATGTTATTCAATAGAAAAATTTGTGTTCACAATCAATCATTATCTAATGTATTTATTTATTTTTAAATTCCTTTTTCACTATCGGACAATTTTCAATCATTAAATTAGTACTCGTTTTTAAAAAACTTATTTTTCACATTTATAATATTTTGCTTTCAGCTAAAAATTGCGAAAGTGCACTAAATTATTTTTTAACTGAAGATATAAAATATTAAAAATAAATTTTAAAATACCAGTACATATTTATTGGTCGTGAATTTTCTGAATGTGAAAACGAAATAATATTAATAATAAAAATCGGTAACATTATTCTAGAAACACATTTTACCATAGAATACATTTGGATGCCGGCAAGATTAGGTAGAGTAGAGAAGAGGATTTCTCCGCAGCTGGCTATCCGTGATGATAAGTAGAAGGTCCTTTTGCTTTTGAGGTACAGTCGGCAGCAAAAGTAAGTATCCAAGCACTAGCAAAAATTCTTATATATATATATATATATTTATATATGTATCTATAAGTACACTTAATACAGTTTTGTTAAATAAATCCTTGTCGAGTTCTGTTCTTAGTCAACCTAAAAACATGATTTGAAAAGGATTTATTGAACAAAACAGTATTAAGTGTAATTTTTTTAATATAGGAATTTTTGCTAGTTCTCGGATACTTTTGCTGCCGACTGTATCATCTTAAAAACATGCTTGGCAAATAAAATTTGATTCACGTTTGCTGCATCAAGTGTAATTCGTACTTGATGCATCAAGTTTAATTCATATTTGGTGCAGCAAGTATAATTCATACTTGATGTGTATTACTTGATTCGTGTGAGCTGTGGCAAGCATAGTGCAGGGTTGATACACATAACTTGATTCATGCTTGCTATATCAAGTCTAATGCAAGTGGGACAAGTGTAAACTAGGATTCTTGATCTTGACTTGCATTAAACTTACAGGCTTGAAACGTCCATCTCGATGCAAGTTTCTTGACTTGAGTAGTCAATGTTGATGATAGCTTAATGCAAGTTCTCTGTGCTGTCTGGGATACCAAGGTGATTACAAAAAATTTTCTTCATACAGGACCAGAGTTCTCAAATGCTTTTAATATATTCCTTTTCCACCTTAGACAGCTTTCTTTTCTTTTGAACCATTTTAGGCTTCACCAATGGAATATATCGTATTAAAAAATCACTACATAAAATTTCTGGTAATAACATAAATTTTCCTTTGTGAGAAGAGAACACTGTACACGACACCTCTAGCTAACATCCCATTAAAGAAAAATGCCGTGTCCGCTTGAATTTGAATATGTTAAAACATGCGCTCGAGCATGAAATTAAACACATTACTCGAGCTCTCACAGTTAAGTTTACAGTGATCAATTTTTTAAATAACAAAACCCATAATTTTTAAATTGCGTCATAATTAAAGTAAAAATCATATTAAAGTAAAAATCATAAATAACGTTGTTTCGATGACTGTATCTATAGAAATTGTGGTTTAAAACATATTCAAAAAATAGACAATGAGCAAAGAAACAGTTGTTGGAATTAAAGCCGATTGACTGCACTAGGATCCTAGGCCTGAGGGAGAGTGTCTTCCAATGGGGTCTTTGTAAGGGTGAAATACGTATTTAAGCAATTTTTGGAGAAAACCAAGGAAAATTCCAAAGACTAGACCGACAAGCGCAACCTGGGATCGAACCTGGCACCTCTCACCTACTACTTTTTCACGTTGCATTATATAGAATTCAAGATGTGCAGGTTTCACAGTGAATGTCCCTTCCCCATCTTCAGCTATTCGTTAAAAAAAATTGGAAGCACGTGTTTTCCCAGTAGTAGAAAAAATAGCATTTCTGTTCCGGATTTCTTTGAAATGCGTAAACGTGTGGGAACAAATAATATCCATCACCATAATAGTTGTTGAAAAAGACCTGGTATGTAAATGTACTATAACTATGATCATTTAGGTGACAAAAAGGGGAACACATCAACTGTGCTCACATTAATCCCCCTATTGTTGAAAAAGCATCAACTGTGCCCACATCGAAAATTACTGATAACGTTCATTGTCATCCTCTCAGCCCAAAGTTCCAAAGCGTATACTAATCTGTAGGTTAGATATGCTTTGTCTCAGCCCCAGCTGTACATCGAGAAGTAACTAAGAATAATTTCTAGAAAGGAAAGACTTTTTTATGTACTTGTTTTGTTTACTTTGAAGCCTTTGAAGGTTAAGGCGAGGTACAGTTCGTTCAAAGATGGAATTTACATTCACGGAGAAAAAAAAAAAAAAAAAAAGATATAAAAGGCACTTTTTTACTTTCTCTTACCCATAAGGTAGAGAAAGTATTGTTTTTGGCTCAAATTTTCGAACGCGAGATTTTGTTATATTTACACGTTTTGAGGTCCCCTGAATACGAAAATCATGTTTTTAGCAAATGGTGAGTGTGTCTGTGTGTGTGTCTGTCTGTTATCAGCATATCTCAAAAACAAATTATGGCAGAAAGTTCAAACTTGGTATTCTAAATATGTATCATATAGGGATGCTACAGTAAGCTTTTCGTTAAGATCAAGCAAATGGTTCGTGTACAGGGACAATCAAGAGAATTCTAATACATTACGTCTATGGGGGAAATTGCAGGAAAATACAGTTTAACGTCTATAGACTGCACTAAACCAAATGAAACAAATATATATTTTTTGTAATAGAGACAGTTAACTGGGAAAATTTTTTTGTGTATGTAGGAGCCTCGCCTCCCCCCCTGGGGGGGAAGTCCCCCCTCGAGGGGAGTAAATTTTCATGATGGGTATCTTTCAAAAGAGCTCAAAAATACCTTTAAAACGAATGGTTGAACCATCGATCTGCGATAATTTAAAACAAAGTTATCGATATTTTTTACTTTAAACGGAAAAAAAAAAAAAAAAACTGAAAAAAAATCGTACTTTTTTTTTTTTTTTTTAATATTGAGAATAAAATGGACTTTTTTTGGATATTTGGTGTTAAACTACTTCTCTAATATGGAAATCGTCTGCCTTATCATAAAAGAAAATTTTTTTAAATAATAATTTTAATAAATTATTTTTTAAAAAGAGAAATATTTTTTAATAACCGATTTAAATTCTATATAAATGTAGGTGCATTAATGAAACGTGGGGTTGAGGGGGGCGGTAGCCCCCCTCACACAGAACTAATTATCATATAAAACTCTTCAGAAGCCTAATATGAATTGCTTAACATAGGTTTACATAACAGTACTCGTTATCTTACCTATTAATCTGCAACCTGTATTTATAGTATTAAATTTCAGGGTAAGAGAAAGTCGTGTGAGTGACACACCAGATTATTTAATATTGTATTCAGTATTAATTTTCAGTTTATTTTTATAAAGACGCTATATTTTTAAAGGTTTTACATGCATCTTTATTAGAGATGCACCGTATGTGTTTCACTAAACATGCAAATCGCCCTGTTTAGTGGAGCATGCAAGATACCCTGTTAACCCTTTAACGATCATTAGTTTCGCAGCAAAACCAAACTTTTGGCATAATTTAAGAATTTTTATGCAGCAGTTTTTTTTAACTCCCCCCCCCCCTTGTTTTAATCAGGTTTTAAACTTTTGTTCCTTTTCTGTCTGTAGATATCAGCACTATTCCAAAATTTAACAAATAATGCTTCATTGGAAGCTAAATGCATAAGTGACTTGAAGTTTCTTAGTGTGCGCGAGTGCGAATTGCTGATTTGATGATGCACTCACGTCTAGTTTTTTTTTTTTTTTTTTCATTTAATGAAGAGCTGGACTATTTTCACCCGAAACAGCTTTTACGAGTTTTTGTAGTCGATAATGCTTACTTACAAAGTGTTTTATTTATTAAATTAAATATTATTTGAATTTAATAAGGTTAACTTATATATATTTCAAACCAAAAATTTCTCAAAAAGGAACAATGCTATTTTTTTATTTTTTAAATATTTATGATCAGCTACGTGTCTAAAAACCATTTTTAAAATTAGTTTAGTAATTTTTAAAATAAATTAAGTAGTGAACGTTAAAGGATTAAGCATTCTATATTAGTTGTTATTCTTGATAGGGTTTGTGGGGGATAGGGATACATGTTTTTTCATCCATTTTTAGAGAAAATTTAAGAATATGTGCACCTCACTAAGGCTAAAAGGCCTGCTGTTTAGTATTTCATGAGAATTAGTATTAGTTTGTAAGCAATTTTTGTCGTTTATAAAAGCATTAAAAATTGCCTGATCGGGCGCATATGGTGTTATTTCTACATCACTGATAGAGGAGCAGTTTTTATTTATTGATTTTATTTAATTTATATAAATAATTTTAGGGGAGAAATAAATACCTGTACCATCCGGTAGATGTAAAAGGCGCCCTGTTTTGTATTTTTTATTTATTTTATTATTATTATTATTTTTTCAAAAGTAGTTTTTTAGTTTATTTTTATAAGGAGGCTACATATAAAATTATTGAAAACAGGACGCCTTTTATGCCTAGCGGGGCGCATGTAATGTTATTACTAACGTTACGATATATTTTATATTAAGCACTAAATTTTTGTTTACATATTTGTAGAGTTTAAATTATATATGCGTACTCACTGAATATAAAAGGTGCCCTGTTTTGTATTTATTTAAAAAATACTTTTTCAGTTCATTTTTATAAGAGGCTACATATAAAACTGTTGAAAACAGGGCGCCTTTTATGCCTAGCGGGGCGCATTAGTGTTATCGCTAAAGTTACGATATATTTAATTGGGCGCTTAAAATTTCTTTTGTATATTTGAAGTGTTTAAAATATATATGTAGGCCAAGTGCACCTCACTAAGGCTAAAAGGCGTCCCGTTTAAAACAGGACAGGGTGCCTTAAAAACAGGACACTTTTTTATCTAGAGGGGCGCATATGGTGTCATTTCGACTTTACTATATTATTTACAGGGCGCTTTTTTACTTTCTCTTACCCATAAGGTAGAGAAAGTATTGTGTTTGGGTCAAATTTTCGAAAGCGAGATTTTGTTATATTTACATGTTCTGAGGTACCCTGAATACGAAAATCATGTTTTTAGCAAATGGTCTGTGTGTGTCTGTCTGTTATCAGCATATCTCAAAAACAAATTATGGCAGAAAGTTCAAACTTGGTATTCTAAATGTGTATCATATAGGGATGCTACAGTAAGCTTTTCGTTAAGATCAAGCAAACGGTTCGTGTACAGGGACAATCAAGAGAATTCTAATACATTACGTCTATGGGGGAAATTGCAGGAAAGTAGAGTTTAACGTCTATAGACTGCACTAAACCAAATGAAACGAATATATATTTTTTTAATAGAGATAGTTAACTGGGAAAAAAAAATTGTGTATGTAGGAGCCTCGCCTCCCCCCCCCCCTCGAGGGGAGTAAATTTTCATGATGGGTATCTTTCAAAAGAGCTCGCCAATACCTTTAAAACGAATGGTTGAACCATCGATCTGCGATAATTTAAAACAAAGTTATCGATTTTTTTTTACTTTTATACTTTTAACAAAAAAAAAAAAAAAAAAAACTTAGAAAAAAAAAATTGTACTTATTAAATTCTATATAAATGTAGGTGCATTAATGAAACGGGGGGTTGAGGGGGGCGGTAGCCCCCCTCACACAGAACTAATTATCATATAAAACTCTTCAGAAGATTAATATGAATTGTTTAACATAGGTTTACATAACAGTACTCGTTATCTTACCTATTAATCTGCAAGCTGTACTTATTGTATTAAATTTCAGGGTAAGAGAAAGTCGTGTGAGTGACACACCAGATTATTTTTTAATTGTATTTAGTATTAGTTTTCAGTTTATTTATATAAAGACGCTATATTTTTATTTATTTTTACATACATTTTGATTAGAGAGGCACACGTATGTGTTTCGCTAAACATGCAAGTCGCCCTGTTTGGTGGAACATGCAAGATACCCTGTTTTCTGTATTATTTGTTATTCTAGATATTGCCAGAACATGTTTTTTATTTATCCATTTTTTGAGAAAATTTAAGAATATGTGCACCTCACTATGGCTAAAAGACGTGTTGTTTAGTATTTCATGAGTATTTAATATTTGTTTGTAAGCAATTTTTGTTGTTTATAAAAACATTAAAAAGAGGGCTCCTTTTATGCCAGATCGGTCGCATATGGTGTTATTTCTACGTCACTGATAGGGGCAAAGTTTTTATTTATTGATTTTATTTCATTTATATAAATAATTATAGTGATGAAATAAATACATGTACCATCCCGTAAATGTAAAAGGCGCTCTGTTTTATATTTTTTTCAAAAATAGTTTTTTAATTCTTTTTTATAAGGAGGCTACATATAAAATTGTTAAAAATTGCCTTTTATGCCTAGCGGGGCGCATATAGTGTTACCACTAAAGTTACGATTATATTACATTGGGCGATATGCGCTAAAATTTGTTTTACATATTTGTAGTGTTTAAAATATATGTACTCACTGAATATAAAGGGCGTCATATTTCGTATTTGTATTTAATAATAGTTTTTAGTTGATTTTTATAATAACGCTACGTGTTTTAAAACTATAATTTGATTAATGGTGCTCAAATATGTGTTCCACTGGACATGCATATAATTTGTTGAAACATACAAGTTCGCTCTTTAGTGGAGAATGCAAGGCGCCCTTTAGTTGAACTTACAAAACGCCTTTTACTTAGTCTTCTGTGTGCCTTAGTGTAGTGGGGCGCACATGAACATATTCAAGATATTTTAAATAGAGAACTCGCATTCTTTCTTTATGATACATACATGCAGGCATTTAGATAAAGGAGTTTCAGGATTGCTTTTGAGAATAAATTCTACCGAAATATTTCCTTCAATTTTAAACAAAAACCATTATAATTTTACAGTGTTCTAGGAAGTAAAAAAATCAATTTTTACATTAAAAAAAAAAAAAGTTCATCGTCTAAGGGCGCACCGGGCATTTGCCTCGTTGCCCGGTGGGCCAGTACGAGCCTGTTCTGGCTGTCTGGATGTTTCATTACAATATTTTGAATTTTTAAATCAGATTTATCACCACTATTCTAAAACAGAACCTAGCCTTTTTTGTTTAACGATTAAATTAATTAAAAATTGTTAAACTAGTATGTAATGGCCTTCACAAAGCTTTCTTCTATATCATTCTATATAACAGGGTCACTTACTGTTTAACATGCACAAAAGTTCAATCATAACTTCTTACAATAAGTATTTTATCTGCAGAATTTGATGCACATTTAATCGAATAGATGCTGAGATGTAGTCATGTGGAAAATCACAGGTCTCCTCTCATTGGCCGATTTCCTGGCCTCTGATTGGCTTTCAGTTTCAGGACAAAATCCTCTGCGATTTTGCTCTTTTTACTTTCAGTGAGGATTCTGAGTGCTATGTGTGTCTCTGAGTGGTCCGCAGATCCAGCTCAGAACTTAGTTTCTGGCTGGACACTGAGACTTTCATAGGATTCATGCATGCACTTCACTTTAATCCTCCTGAATTTTAATTATGATAGGAAAAAAAAATTGTATGCCCCCCTTTTTTTTTATTAATTGCGGGACTCTGATTATTATTAGCGGTTTCCTATGCCCCTTTGGACGCCCTGCTCAACTCTTAATTCCTTTTCGCCGTCCAGACCATCTCATCAATGCACGTAACAGTTTCATGGTTACACTTAGGTTTTTTCAAGGAGTTATTTATTTATATTTATTTATTTTTTTTTTTAACTCCTGGTGCTTCACTCTGATTGGTCTCTGCTCACGCGGAGATTTATTCAGAGATCAAAATTCTAAATTCATCCCTTTGGCTTTTAATTATTTTATGGAAAATTATTTTTATGTTTTTCTCATTTTTCGTTGGAGGTAAGCATTGGTTGCGACCAAATGTAGGTACTCCGAAGCACATCGTTGACTTGACTTGACTGAGTAATAACAACATCACCTGTAGGCCGATATACACCCAAATTAAGACAATACCTGTTTTAGTGCATTTATATGCCATAGAAGTTGAAAATTAGTCTTTTTATTTACGTGTACAGCAGTACCACATGTCAGCTGATATGTATTCAAATTGAATCAGCATAGTATTTCATAGTTGCCTTTCATATACCAAGTTTTGTACAATTAAGGGTAATAGAATCTGAGACACAGTCTTCCCATTAAAAGGGAAAATTGCAGAATAACAGTGCCCCCTATTAGACAATATGCACTAAAATTGAACAACCATAATTTTTCATAATGGCCTTCTCATTTATCGAGTTTTGAAAGTTTATATACAACAGAACGTTAGAAATGGAAAAAATTGCAATGTCACCTGTTTAGCGATTTACACCAAAATTTGGTAGGCACTAGCTTATGTCAAAGTGAAACTACATATAATTTTATATGAAATTGTGTGCTCTAGTTCCTGAGATATAGTCGCCAAAATGTTCTTGTTCCACACAAATAGAATTTTCTGAAAATGATCAAACCATGTTCTGAACATATCAAAACGTATAAAACCATCGAAAACCGGAAGTCAAAGAAATTTACGAAACCAATACTTTCTTCTACTGAATATAAGAAGGTAAAAATTCAGGTATGAAGCTTCCAGAAAAAACAGAAAGTTGGTAGCTATGTTCATGTCTTTCACTTCAACAATTGTATGTTAACAGCAACCTGTGCGATTAATAAAAAAAAAAAAAAAAAAAAAAAACCCTATTATTTTTATCATTTAGTAAAATATTATTAGATTATAATTACCGATAAAACAACAAATAATTACTTAAGTAATAATTTATAATGGTTTAAGCTCATAAATCCGAAATTGCAAGGATCACAGCAATTTCTAATTTTAGAGATTTGTGAAAATTGGTTTTATATAAGAAACATGTCACATGCTATTTTTACTCCTTAAAAGCAAATTATGATTAATTTGGCGAATTAAATAATAAAATAGGAAAATTGCACTCTGAAATTTTATTAAAACCTGTATTTTTCACTTTCTTGGAGTGGTGGTGGGGAAGGGGGGGGGGGTGAAGAGATAATTAAAACACTGACAAATATTCTGTGATTTTGTATAATGCAAATAAATTTTATTATTATCCCTTTGTATAGTTAGTTCTTAGCTCTAAAAAAAAAAAAAAAAATAAATAAATAAATAAAAATGTGCTGATGAGTTTCATTGGCCTGTTTCAAAGAGCAGTGAGTTAGATCATCTAACACACATGACCTACATCTAACTTAGATGCAGGCCAGTGATTTTGTTAGGATTTTCAAGGAGTGTGTTTATTATTTAGCCAAGTCAAGAGATAATGGAATAATGAATGATATTTATTTATTTTATTACTAGCACTTCAGAGATTATTAGGTACTAGCAAACCCTTGCAAAATATTCACACTTTATTTCTTTTCTTATTTACCTTTAATATTTGAAACTCATAAATGTTATACCAATTTCACAACCTAATTCAAATGTTAATTTACCAGAAGCCAAATTATTATTAAAACCAAATTAATATTGTACAATGGTGTAACCAAAATCTTCAAAGAAAGGTTTCCAAATAAAATTCATGGTTCACAACCCATTTTTCATACTTCCACAGGTAGTACAGTTTTAATATAGGAGTCCCACGACACCTTTTAAATTTTTGTTATGTTGGCGATGACTTTTTATTAATTTTGGGGTCATTCCATGTCAATTAAACCACATCATGACACCCATAGTCTCAGTTTTTGATGAAACTTTGTGTATTTGTTCCTTTCATGAATTTAAATGAGGAAAAAAAATATTTTTGCTCTATCTTAAATAGTTTAGGCTTTACAGCTAGTTAAAGATTTGTGAATTTCATGGTTTTTTTTCGATCAGGCAGAGGAAACACAATTTGTTCTTACATAAAGAATAATTTTTATCTCCCTTATTTACCAACCAATGTTCATGAAATTTTTTGTGAGTATGCTTTAATATGTAAGGAATACAGAAAAAAATAAATTAAACCAGCAAATATTTGCACATGGCCAGGAAAAAGTCCTGAAATATTATTTTGAAATTTTTTTTAATGAAATACAGAGTTTCACTCCAAATGGAATACCATCATGATGGAAAAGGATAATCAATTTTTTTTTTTTTTTATTCTTGCTCTAAAGGATGTATTCTACAACATGAAAAAATAAAATAAATGGCTTTTTGCATCCTTCATTTTTTTTTTCTGACTTCAAATTTAAAATTTCCAATTTTAGTAAAATTATACAAAAATTTGAACCAAAATGTTATTTAATAAGTACAAATTTTGAATAAACATCATAAAATACAAGAATTTTCAGCAACTGTTTTGAGTTTTAAAAAAAACATGATCCTTCGTCAGGAAAACAGAGTATGCACGAGTACTGCAACGAAAGCAGCAATGCAGAAAATGTTATTTGTCAACTAATTTCTGTTTAAAAGACCTTAACATATACATAATTTATTGATTTTGCAATGATTTATACTTTTTCAAAAACACACTTTGGTGATGAAGACAAATAGTTTTTAATTCACAACTTAATTCTGTCCTCAATTTTAAAAGAATTAAATCAGTTTCAAATAGTTTATCAAGAGTTTGCAAGGTTTTTTTTCCTAACATGGTATAACAAATGACAATCACTTTGAGTCATTTCTCCCGCACTGCACTTCTCCATTTTTCTAATATACTATAACATGCAAAAAATAATTAACAATAATTTGTTTCAAAATAGTATAGCCTCAATAATGCATGTTACACATGCAATAGCTTGTGACTGACTAATTACAAGATGCCAAGTTTTGTCTCTGGTACTGAGCAAGCTCACTTGTTTAAACAAGTCAAACAAGATTTGACTTATTCAGACATCTAAACATGTACCTACACAGTAGACAGAATATCACTTAATTGTCTTGTTGCAACATGAATGGTTTGATTGTTTACAATAAGATTAAAATTTGAAATAGCAGTGAGTAGTAAAATGATTAGAATTTAGATCTTGTAAAACAAAATTAAATTTTAATGCAAATTTCGGGAAAAATGTGTTTTACGGTCCTTCTTGGCGATCTTTTGCGAACTCGCCAAGTTGGTGCAGTGTCGCGGTTTTCATACCCGTCCTTTCGAAAAGGGCCAATTTACGTGTTTTAAAGCAATTATCTAAACATAAACCGTAAAAAACATCTTTTAAAAACGTGAATAAAGGAAAATAGAAATAAAAATTAAATTTTTAAAATTTGTACAATTTTCATACACTAAAGCTAACAAATTTTAAACATTACAAAACAAAAACACCATAATTAACCCAATACACCTAAAAAATAAATATATAAATAAAAAACAAGATTTTCATACTTACCCATTTCAAAATTTTCGTAGAAATTTAGACTCATTGAAAAAACGAAGAATTAATCTTCTCAACAAAATTCACCATTTGTAACACTACAGCAAACATATTTTTAGTTTATATTGTACATAAATACATACTTCTATAAACGTAATATATCATAATTTTTCATAAAAAAATTGACGACCACAACACACAAAACTGTTTTTCAAATGAAGTTACCCTACTGTTGCCAAAATTGAAAAAGAAAAACCAAACGAAACATGTCGACAACAAAAGTGTCCGAACACTAGCAAAAAATCCTATGTAAAAAAAGTACGCTTTGTACGGTTTTGTTAAATAAATCGTTGTCGAATCATGTTCGTACACAGACTAAGAACAGGATTCGACAAGGATTTATTTCACAAAACCATATGAAGTGTACTTTTTTTTTACATAGGAATTTTTTCTAGTGTTCGGACACTTTTGTTGCTGACTGTAGTATAAGCAGAGTGGATTTAACGTCCCACTACTACAGCGTTATGGGCGACAATCTCGGAGATATGCAAGTAAGTTTGCAAGCACTTCGGCGACAATCTTGGAGATACGCAAGTAAGGTTGCAATTAACATCGCACTAGCACTGTGCTTCAGCAACTTTATGCAGCAATTAGTAATATGCAGATACGCAAGTAAGGTTGCAATTAACATCGCACTAGAACTGCGCTTCGGCGACAATCTCGGAGAGACGAAAGTAAGGTTGTATTTAACATCGCACTAGCACTGCGATTGAGCGACAATCTTGGAGATACGAAAGTAAGGTTGCATTTAACATCACACTAGAACTGCGCTTCGGCGACAATCTCGGAGCGATGGAAGTAAGATTGCATTTAACATCGTACTAGCACTGCGATTGGGCGACAATCTCGGAGATACGCAAGTAATGTTGCATTTAACATCACACTAGCACTACGCTTTGGCGTGTGTACGTTCCGCGTACATGAAAACAGAAAAAAAAAAAACATCACTGGATACAGTCGACAGCAAAAGTATCCGAGCACTAGCAAAAATTCCTACGTAAAAAAAGTACACTTAATAGAGTTTTGTTAAATAAATCCTTATCGAATCCTGTTCTTAGTCAGTGTAAAAACATGATTTGACAAGGATTCATTTAACAAAACAATATTAAGTGTACATTTTTTATGTAGGAATTTTTGATAGTGCTCGGATACTTTTGCAGCTGACTGTACCTCACCCGCATTCTGCATGAATATTTAAAATGCATAAAATTTCAAAACTTCTTAAAAAGACGAAGCATATCTCATACTTAATTAATAAATACCTTTATTTTGCTTTTAAAAACACAAAGCATATCTCATACTTAATTAAATAAATAGCTTTATTTTGTTTCGTTACTCATAGCAGAAAGCTTTTTCGCCGGAGAGCCCTCCACGTCCTCGGTGCCTCCTGCTTGTAGTGGACACGCGGAGGGCCCTCCAGCGAAAAAATTGCTGCCATGAGTAACGAAGCAAAATAAAGGTATTTATTTAATTAAGCATGAAATTTTGTTTTGCAGCAATCAGTAAAATTAAATAAATCCCTTTATTTTGCTTCGTTACTCATGGCAGAAAGCTTTTTCGCCGGAGGGCCCTCTGCATTCTCGGTGCCTCCCGCTTGTAGTGGACTCCCATGAGTAACGAAGCAAAATAAAGGGATTTATTCAATTAAGCATGAAATTTTGTTTTCCAGGGACCAGTAATATGCACGTCTGTACGCTCCACGTACATGAAAGCAAAAAAAAAAAAATCACTGCCCTAAAAGGACACCTCCTCCAAATGATGTCCTATGGACAAGAGGACGTCCTGTGGACATCTTCAGGATGTATTATGGTTAAGTGTGTGTTGTTAAGGTGGATACCTCACCCGCATTCTGCATGAATCTTTAAAATGCGTGAAATTTCGTTTTGCAGCAACCAGTAATATGCACGTCTGTACGCTCCGCGTACATGAAAAAAAAAAAAAAAAAACCATCACTGGATACCTCACCCGAATTCTGCATGAATCTTTAAAACATACGAAATTTCATTTTGCATCGATCAGTAACGCGTACATAAAAAAAAAAAAAAAAAAATCACTAAATACGTCTCACACAAACTCCATGAATCTTTAAAACGTACAAAATTTCATTTGGCAACAATAACATACGCGAAAATGATAGTTTGAAAACATCATGGTGATGTTACTACATTTCAAACATCGATCGTTCAGCGGCGCATAAACACCGTGGTTACCAAGGTTGGCATCTTTATCCACGATCGGAAACAAGTTGCCAAGCAGTATACCGTAAAGCACATTCCACCCCAAATTTCTATTAATTAGAACATTTAATATTCATTTAGAAACTTTTTTGTTTGTTTTGAAATTTCAATTTAGATATAATTTTGTTGATTCAATTTAATAGCATTTATGTATGTATCTTTCAGTACATATTGTATTAACATTCTTAAAAACTACTCTGTTGTTTTAATCATACACCACCTAATTATGCAATTCAATTTTTCATTTTATTTCAAAAACCTTTAAACTGAAATTAGTTGATAAATAACATTTTAGTTAAAATTTTTGTATAATTTTACTAAAATTGGAACTTCTAATTTGGTGATTTCAAGAAAATGAGGGAATTGGAAATTTTAAATTTGAAGTCAGAAAAAATAATAAAGGATGAAAAGAATACATCCTTTAGAACAAGAATACAAAAAAAAAAAAAAAAAAAATTGATTATCCTTTTCCCTTATGATGTTAATGCATTTGGAGTGGAACTCTGTATTTCATTAAAAAAAATTTCAAAATAATATTTCAGGATTTTTCCCTGGCTATGTGCAAATACTTGCTAGTTTAATTTATTTTTTCCCGTATTTCTTATATATTAAAGCATACTCATAAAAAATTTCATCAACATAAGTTGGTAAATAAGGGAGATAAAAATTATTTATGAAAGAACAAATTGCGTTTCCTCTGCCTGATCGAAAAAAAAACATGAAATTCACAAATCTTTAATAGTGCTGCACCAAGTAACCAAGTACAGAGTACTCGGCCGAGTACCGAGTAGTTGTAATAAAGAATAATAGACGTATATATGAAGAATTTTGCACATCTTGAAATTTAAAAAAGGTTTTTTGAACACAAAATTAAGTAAAATTGCAAACAGCATGTTTACATGAAACGTTTCAGAACTTTTGTAGTGTATATAGACACAATTAGGTTCATTGTTATATTTTATACTTCCAGCTTAGTGGATTATTAAAACCATAATAACTGATAACTTCATTATTTATTATATAGTCTTTCTCAGATGCGAATCATTCTCAGATAACTCTTAGATAATATAAAAGTTCCTATACACTCAGGCTTAATTTAACCCGTTAGTAGTCGCTAGTTGGTCAATTTGCCGCCCATCCTTCAGTGTTGCCAGATTTTTTTTATTCAATAGCCACCAAAAATTTTTAGAAGTAGCATTTGATATACATAAAACGTGAATAAAATTGAAAGAACGTCGATCATATCACTTCTTAAAATTATTGGTGACAGTTAAATAAAAAGTGCGCAATCTGTAATAAATGCCGCTGTCTATAGCGACTACTAACGGGTTAAGATGCATGAAATTTACATATGAAATGAGAACATTAAAATAAATATTTTATCATCATTTCAAACATGATAGACTTCATTAATCTTCAAATTCCAGAAGAGTAAAAAGATAGGTGGTTTCGGGCCATAATTTGCAGAACAACAAATTTGAAAATATATTTTTAATAACATTTTAGTGTATTTACCTTTTTTATAATTATTATTTTTTAAATTAAAAATCAATCTTTTTTTACAGTTTTAAAAGTGTCTTACTGTTATTTGCACATATGTAACTAAAGTTTTATCTACTACATACTTGCCAACCAATTTTAATAAAAAAAGGGAAGATTTTTGTTGAAAAACCAGAAGATTTCATAAAAAAAGGGAAGATCCCCCCCCCCCCAATTTTACATAATAAACAATACAGTTTTACAAATTTACTATTTAGAAGCAATCTATAAAAACGTTTTACTATAGATTGATTATAAATATATATATAAAAGTTTCAAATGAAGTTATTCCTCTTCAACATATAAATATCTACAAAACAGAATCTGTAAGAAATATACTTAACAATAGACAAAAAACTTAGTTAAGTTAAAGTATAACTAATTTTTTTAATAAATAGAATATGATTTTTGTGTATGTACATTAATCATACATATGAAAAAAGTAGCAGTAGCTAATTATCAGTTTCAAACGTGCATAAAACCAACTGAGTATTAATATTCTTAAATTGATTTGGGAAAAATTTTCCTACCTGAAAAAAATTATTCTTCATTTTTTTCCCATGTTTACACATTTGGTATAAATATGACATACAAATATTTAATTGAGGAAAAATAAACAGATTCATTAAATTCAGCAATAAAGATCTAAAAATAATTACATATGTGAGAAATATTGAGCATTTCCATTGCTTTATTGTTTCTAGAACTGATCATTGACCACAATCCAGGGAAGGGGGGGGGGGGGATACAAAAATAATTACAGAGTAATAAATATTAAACTCTTTCAACTCTACTTCTAGAATCTAATGAAAGAAGTTTAAAATTTATATCATCATTTATGTTGCAGATGGATAAAGATTAGGAAACAAAAGACTTCTACAGAACATTTGATTGCTGATCACTAGTTGGAGATAAATGAAAGGGGGGGGGGGGACAAAAAATAATTACATCAGCTAGAAATATTTAACAATTCTATTTCTTTACATGTTCTAGAATCTCATGAAGCAAGTTTGAAATGAATATTGCCATTTATGTTATAGATGGAAAAAGATTGGGAATCAAGAGTTTTCGTAGAACATTTGGATTTTCTTTTTAAAACGAACGATATCCGCGACTTTTTTAAAAACGGAAGATTTCATCATCTGTCCGGAAGACCGGAAGTCTTCCGGGAAAACCGGAAAAGTTGGCAAGTATGCTACTATATTAGTATTATGTAAGGGGTTCTTTTTTCTAAAATATTTTATTTTTGTCTGTTTTATAGATACAATTTTATGTACTAAGTTTTTATTAAAAAAAAAAAAAAAATTGCATATTACACACATACAAGATGGTTATACTTAAATTCTTGTAACTAAAATGGATAAGCTCAAATCATGAATCGCCTCTATATCGAGTTTAGTGGCAAACTACTTGCCCGTTTTAACAGCAGAAAGCTGATTGCAGCAAAAGTTTAATGACTATGTTTATATTTTCATATTTTTTTAGTTTAGTTAATAAACTCTTATGAATACATTTCTTCCAATAATACATAAAAATAATGAAATTCTTACAACTACTCGGTATTGGCTCAATACTTAGTCCATATTTGGCCGAGTACCGAGTATATAACGAGTACTCAGTACAGCTCTAATCTTTAACTAGCTGTAAAGCCTAAACTATTTAAGATAGAACAAAAATATTTTTTTCCTCATTTAAATCCATGAAAGGAACAAATACACAAAGTTTCGTCAAAATCTGAGACCATGAGCGTCAAATAATCTTTTTTTTGGTTGATTTGACATGGAACGACCCTTTGGTATATATATATATAAAAATAAAAATAAAATAAATTAATTCCTATTTTGATTACATTTTTTATCATTGTTTTTTTTTAGTCACTTTTTGACACAAAAGTTCCTATTCTGTATGTATCTTTAAAATATTGTTAGGTTTAAAATGACACTTGCAAAGATTCTGAAGAAACAACTTAAAAATAAATTTTTTCATAAAATAATCTCATCAGACAAATGTCATTTTTTCCTGTTAGTCCATTGAGCTAAGTCCACGTGCTTAAATATTGTCCATGTATTATTTTTTTATCCTCTCATATCGTATAGTTTCGACAAAAAATAGTTGAAACTGTTCACGTTAGAGAAATTATAGATAATATAGTGATAATTTTACTATGATTATTGATTAAACATTGGACGAACGAGAACGCGTTTTCAGAAGTCATCGTTGAATGTCGAACTGTTTTGCTGAAACGCTTTATGTTTATAATCTAAGTAATTCATATTGTGAAATCAAAACAGCGTGGGAAAAAAAAAAAAAAAATCAAAAGCCATTTTTATATGCATGTGAATGATTTTACAGAACACTCGAGTTCAAGTGTGTTTATTGTACAGAATAAATAAAAAAAAAAAATAATAATAATTAAAATACAAGTTTTAAACAAGAAATATGCTTAAAAATTATTTATTTTCTTTTTTTTGGATCACCAAAAATGGACTTTGTGAAAGTACCACGTTGACGAAAATTGACTTTGTGAAGGTGCCGCAAAGCAGCACTAAATATGTTCTGGAGTAACCCCTGCATCTATATACATTTTAAATAAGTTAAATAATTAAAGCTCAGGCAACAAACTTGATTTATAATATTTACTGGGACAAAAGAATTCAAAATGCATGACATTGGAATTTTGAAACATAAATACCAAGCAATGTTTATCATTGAATTTCTATTAAAACAACAAATTTGAATAGCACAATAAATTGTAAATAAATTTCAAGAATAGTACATTACAATTCATGCTCTGTAAACACAGAAAAATAAATAAAAATTCATTTCTGACATGCAATAACAGAAATTTAAATAACACAAATAATGCACAAAATCTGATAACTCAGTCTTGTTCCTTATGTAAATATTATTAAAGGAAATTTATAATTTCTTCTTTTATGGTAAAGCCATGACTTAGTGCATGTTTATTCAATCTTTCTTCACTCAGAAACCTTTTGGGACAATTCGTACAGTAAAAATATTTTTTTTCTTTCATATGTGTCAATATATGACGCCTTAAGTTACTCTTTTGTGTGAAACCTCGAGAGCATATATCGCAAATATGTTTTTCTCCAGAGTGAATTAACATATGAACTTGATAAGTATAATTGTCTGCAAAGCTTTTCCCACAGACATCACAATTGAAAGGCTTTTCTGCAGAATGCAAAATGTAATGCCTTCTTAGATTAGATTTTTGAGTAAATCCTTGAAAGCAAATATCACAAGTAAATCTCTCTCCTGTATGAATAACCATGTGAGTGTCAAGAGTATATTTGTCAGTAAAACGTTTACCACATTCATTACATCCATGAGGTCTGTTTTCTGAATGATTCATATAATGGCGCTTTAAATTAGATTTCTGGGTAAACTCTCTAAAGCAGATATCGCATACATGTTTTTCTCCATTATGAATCATTTGATGCATTTGAAACGTGTGCTTATCAGCGAAGCTTTTAGAACAATATTCACAAGCGAATGGCTTTTCAACACTATGAATAAGTCTATGTCTATGAAGATTACTTTTGTTTGCGAATCCTTTAAGGCATATTTCGCATACAAATGGTTTTACTCCTGAATGAAGTAAATAATGTTCTTGAAATTTCTCATCGGAACTAAAACATTTTTCACACAATTCACAAACGATATTTTTTTCACGGGTGCTCCGCTTTTTTTCTTTCATGTAAACTTGAACTATGTGCGCAGCACACATAATGTTTAATGACACTAATATAACATAACCCAAAAACGTGCAATATAAAAATCAATATAAGTCGTTTCGCACCTTATTAAAGTGAAAACTTAAAGTTTATTGGAAGAAAACATATCAATAATTTTAATTATAGCATAAACACGAAAAAAAACAACTTCAAAAATTGATACCACGCCTGATTTCAATTCAGTTCTGTTCGACTTCCTTGGAGGAGATTTTATTTTTTAAGTGTTGCCATTCTCAGTAAAACAAATTCTTAAAATGTTTTCTTTTTCTTTCAACCTCGAAATTTAGCTATTTAAAGCTGATAAGAAATTGAAGATAACAGACAAAAATTCTATTTTATAATAACTAACTCATAAGAAATACTACTTACTAATTTTTAATAAATTGTGTACAATTTATGACAAAATTCCACCTACCGTTAATTAGCAAGCAGTACCCGGCCAACCAACCAATCAATTAGGTTTGTTGTTTTGTTGTGTTTGTGTTTGTAGTGCGACAGGTGAAAAAAAAAATATTGCTTGGCATTTCCTAAAATATTATAATGGGGCGTCTAATATCATATGATTCTGTGGTGCAAGAAGAAATTAATTCCATTTTAAAAGTCAAAAATCTGCACTATGGATTGATCATTGGCCAGGTACGTTTGACTTACAATTAAAATTTATACTATTTAAAACCCAGGAAAATGAGATTGATTATTGACCCCAAATATAATTTTTAGTTCTCAGAAAAGATTGCAATGCGGTGCGGTCATTTGAAATTGCGCAAAAGGATAAGTGTTAATGAAAGCTACCGCACCAGATTGTAAAATTTAGCCAAGCTCTTTTATATTTTTCAGTTTTATTTTGCTTAAACAAATTTCATAAAAAGTAAATTGTGATTGAATTATCACCAGAGGAAACAACTCAATGAAAAATTATTACCCTCACTTTTATCTAAAGCGTGACCAAAGATACATTTCGGATAAAAATTATTTTCTGAAAAATTATGAATTACTAATGTGTCTGATTTCTCTACTTATGGACAGAATTTACTTTTATTTGCTTACATATAATTCTCTTCGCGGCCGATTTCTGAAATAAACGATTAATTCAATGCTAATCGTCGAAATTTGTACTTTTTTTCAAAGCTGATTCCCAAAATACTATATGATTATTTAACCAAAAAATAGGTAATTTTTTATTTTTTGGTGTTTGATATCTGGAATAGACCATATATTTGCAGCTGATTACTGACATATGCAATTTTTCACGTATGCCACAGATAGTTAAGAAAGTGGGGTCTCAGCACCCGCTGTGTTTAAAAAGATGGGTCTATTTTTAAAATTCCATCTATAAAAGCATAAAAGTAGAAAATTCTTAGGAACTAGTTGCATGTTGGTTCACAAGTGCATTTGGCAATTTTTCTTTGGTGATTATAGCAAAATGCCATTTAACAAATGGTTTCCATGGATTCCAAGCGTAAACAAAAGCAAAACCCATTTTTCAAAATGACATCATTACTAATGTACAAAAATTAATTAAGTTTATTTTTAATAATAATAAAACGAATACATATTTAAAATTGACTTACCTCAATATTCACGATAAAAGATCTTCATAAATTTCAATACTTCAAAGGTTATGAATATGCATAAATATATAAATATATGCTTCCTGTACATTTATACAGTTTAAATGTTCTACACTTACCGGTAAAATACGATTACATAAATTACAAATACCGATAAGTAATATACATGTAGTTATAAATGTGTTACTGCATGCTTCGTGTACATGAAAACTCCCAAAAAACCACCAGTGGATACAGTTAACTTGTGCTGAATGAAATTTTATACAACAGCATTCTTAGAATTTTATTTGAATAATACAAATGCATTGTGTGGTAGTCTTAGACACGTGTCAAAGGAGGATATTTTACTGTTCATGTTTTACTGCCCAAACATTTAACGTGGGAGTTATTGAAAGCAAACGTAGTACAGTGCATCTGTCAAACTTTCTTGCGAGGGCTTTGAGACCTTTACTCCACTCACCAACACTTTGAAAACATTTTCACTGTATAATTTTTATTATTTGGGGTGTTTTGGTAAGAAAATGTCAAACTGGAAGCTGAAATATGTAAAAAATAAGAGAAATATTGCGAAAAAAGAAACAGAAACTGATTGTTTTTATTGATTTTTTTTGTTTTCTGGGCACGAATCCCCTCAAATATCCTCCTTACTACAAATGTTCATGTTTTAGAACTTTCTACCTCTGTAGCTCCTCAGGTCAGAAGACATTTAACGGTTAAAAATAATCATTGTTCCTCTCCGAATTAAACTGATGGGTATGAAATTACCAAACAATGATAAAAATGTTGGAGAGGGCGTACCAAAAAAACGGTGGGTGATGGGGCAAAATGGGGGCTAGATTCGAATTCAGGAGGTCATTTTACATAAGAATCTGCAAGAATAGTATCAGATATCGATTTTTTTTTTTTTAGAACAATGTTATTAATTATTTTCTCATAGGTAGGTAATTACATGCAACAATTTCTTCTTGTGTTATCACCGGGCACTTATGCAATGTCGCGCTTGCCATTATGATTGCAGTAATCTATCTTCTTTTTCTTAAAAATAAAAATAGTTTTTTAGTTTAACTTTTTATAAGTTGTATCGTATTTGTGTAGTCTTTTTTTTTTTTTTTGTTAATGAACTTTCTTTATTTTATTTTTAATATAAGTATTTAACATTTAAAAAAAAAATGGATTTATAGTGCACTGAGCAGAAGGATATTGCCATACGTTTGTGTCCAACTCCAGCCAAGGATGATGATGCTCCTCAGAATGATGAAAGGGGTGATCAACAGCCAACTAAACTATCACAATCAATTGATATTGATGAGCAATGGATCTGCCAGCATGCCAAGCAGGTATATAAATAATATTTCCTGTAATGTATGCATTTGCATGCATATTTATATATTCAGATTTTCTTAAAATTCTACTTTAAATTTTGGTGGAATTAATTAAGTGTCTTATTCTGTTCATCTTGAATTCTTTCTTCTATTCTCAAATATCCTTTTAGAGAAAATTATTTTTAATAAAATAAATACTGAAAGAAGAGTTTTCAGGATTGCTAACACCTTATTTCAGTTTCCCATCAAGAGGAAAAAAAAAAGAAAAAAAAATTTCTTGTTTTCTGTAACTTAATTATACCTTATTTTATGTTTACATAAAAACGTAAATCAGGCTTATAATTTTGATTGGTTAAAAAAAGCATCTTTATATTTATTCACTGCTACCTAAACAGTATTTTTCTGGCTGTTTCATTCTTTAAGAATTTATAATTACTTGGGTCCAACTGAAACACAAATCTCTGATGTAGTGTTTTTCATTGGAGGTGTGCTTAATATTATATTATTTATCAGTTAGATAAGGCTGTAGTTCAGAATATCAAATCAGGCATATTAAAATGGGTTTGTGAATAGGCTTGTGCTGAGTATCTGGGATGGTGATGGACAGGGAACGTGCACTCAGTACACTCAGTACAGCTCACTTACATACTGAGTTGTATACCGTTATGCATATATATTTATGCCTCAGCAGATAACATATATGTGAATTTATCAAATATATTCATCTTAGCATCCAGATATTAATATATTTTAAGCATGTGTCTTATGAGTTTAGTTTAATTTTTGTGCTGGTTAATAGTATCTTCAATCGGTTGAGGGCACCAATAAAGTCTCTGTAAGAAGATGATGCAGAAAGATCAGACCTTTTGTCCTCACAGGCCTGTTTGTGAATGCTGTAAACAGGGCTTCCATGGGTTAGGGAGAACTTGGAAAAGTCAGGGAATTTGAAATTAGTAAAATAAAAAAGGGTCAGGGAAAATTTCAAGTAGTGCCCCAAAATCTGGAAGAATGATGATCTAAATGTGGAAAATGCTTATTGAGCATGCAGTTTAAAATGTATTATGTTATCTTTTATGCTGCATGTAATGTTATCTTTTATGTGGTGAGCTATTTTTTGTGTCACAAGTTATCTTTTTTGTCATGAACCAAATTTTATGATCGGGAATTTTACAAAAATAGACCTGGAAAACTTGGAAAAGTCAGATAATTTTATCTTTGACATTAAGTGGGAACCCTGTATCAATTATTAAATATTACATCCATGTTTTATTAAGAACAGTCTTGTGTATTTGGCGCCAAATCCATTACCTGCTTTATTGGATATTTTTAATGCGTTGTTAAGGGAAAATTAGGCTATTTTAATGCTAAAACAAACTAGAAATGCAGAAAACTAACGTTTTATAAACTTACTAAGCCTCTTTAAAAGAATTTCTACAAAAAATAAAAATAAATAAAATAAAATAAAAACTAGTATGTTGTGGCCACCACAAGACTTTCTTCTATATTTTCTTCCTATACAAATTCACTCAGTAACAATTTAAAAAAAAAATTTTTTTTTTCATTAAAAGTAAAAAAAAATCAATAACTTTGTTTTAAATTATCACATATTTATAGTTCAACCATTCGTTTTAAAGGTATTGACGAGACCTTTTGAAATATACCCATCTTGAAAATTTACTCCCCTCGAGGGAGGACTTCCCCTGTGGGGGTGGGGAGGTGGCGAGGCTCCTACACATACAAAAATTTTTTACCAGTTGACTATCTCTATTATAAATAATTCTTGTAAATTTCATAATGATGACTAAAAAATAATTCTCTTTATGCTCATTTATACAAAATTTTGTCCTATTTCACCATGTATTTAGAAAAAGCGGGATGGCAATGCAACTAGTAAGACAATTTTTACCAAAAGTTGATAGGCACTAATTTATGTCAAGGTGCAACTACATACCAATTTGTATGAAATTCTGTGCAGTAGTTCCTGAGATACAGTCACCACAAAATTTTGTCACACAGACAGGCAGACGGACAGACAGACATTTTCTAAAAATGGTCAAATCGTGTTCTACAGCTCTCAAAACGTGTAAATCCATCAAAAAACTGAGGTCAAAATTTTTTACGAATCCAATACTTTCTTCTATTGAATATAGAAGAAAGTAAAAATAAATTTGCAACGATATCTTAAATGAGAAACTTTCTGCCATTTTGATCCAACTGGCAGCAACTGAATTTTTCAACACGATAACTTTTGGGATTTTGAATTAATTCGAACTATATGTGTACAATAGACTTATCTCACAAATACATTTCATATATTTGTCAACTTAACCTACCATTTTGTTTCCAAGCGTTTTCCACTTGAAAATTTTAAGTTTACATAAAGAGGTATTTATGAACCGATTTGCTTTAAACTCCATATGTGCATAGCCTACATCAATATTTTACCAAGTCTATTAATAATTTGTAGCCGCCATTTTGAAACAGAATGACGGCTACTTGATAAGAAAAAAGAAATCAACCTACCCTTCCGAATAAGCCGAAAGGACTTGTTTTAGTTCTGACTAAAATAAGCTGACTGTCAGGATAAACTCGGTGAAAAAGACAATCTGTTTTGAAAGAGGATATTTTTTTGCCTTCCCCCTTTCACATCTATCAACTTCTTTCACATGCCAATAGCATTTAATTATTTACCTGACAGTAAAAATATTTCTTGTTACTTTCTTCTATATTCAATAGAAGAAAGTATTGGATTTCTAAAAATTTTTGACCTAGGTTTTTTGATGGATTTACATGTTTTGAGAGCTGTAGAACACGATTTGACTATTTTTAGAAAATGTCTGTCTGTCAGTCTGTCTCTGTGTGTGTGTGTGACAAAATTTTGTGGCAACTGTATCTCAGGAACTACTGCGCAGAATTTCATACAAATTGGTACGTAGTTGCACCTTGACATAAATTACTGCCTATCAACTTTTGGTAAAAATTGTCTTACAGGTTGCGTTGCCATCCCGCTTATTCTAAATTTTTAACATGGTGATATAGGACAAAATTTTGTATAAATGTGCATAAAGAGAATTATTTTTTAGTAATCATTATGAAATTAACAAGAATCATTTATAACAGAGATAGTCAACTGGGAAAATTTTTTTGTATGTATAGGAGCCTCACCACCCTCCCTGGGGGGGAAGTCCCCACTCGAGGGGAGTAAATTTTCAAGATGGGTATCTTTCGAAAGGTCTCGTCAATACCTTCAAAACGAATGGTTGAACTAAAAATATGTGATAATTTAAAACAAAGTTATCGATTTTTTTTTTACTTTTAACGAAAAAAAATTTGAAAAAAAAAAAAAAATTGTATTTTTAAAAAAAAATATTGTTACTGAATGAATTTGTATAGGAAAATATAGAAGAATGTCTTGTGGTGGCCACAACATACTAGTTTTTTTGGGGTTTCATGTAGAAATATAATGTATTTATGCAGCCTATCAGCAAAATATGTAATTTTTCTTATCCAAATTTTTTGAAAACTCTTTAAAGGCATGCAAATTTCATGTAGGGTCTACTTAAATTTGCTGATTTTTGCAAAAGATCCATTTGAAGATTGTCAAATTTTATAAATGACCTGTTTTCTGACCAAAAATTTTATTAAATTGAACCCGGAAAAGTGCGTGAACATCTGTTAATGTTGAAAATTTCAAATAATATAATAATAATAAAGTCTGTGAGATTCTCATAATCGTGCATTCTAATGGAAACTCTGTCCAGTTTTACAATTTCCATCGTTGTATCTATTTTTGCGATAACTTTTTTATATTAAAAGGTTTTCATTTTTCTTTTCAATCAATTCCCTTATGCTGTGTATTGAATTTTCTTCTAGTTATTAAGAGCTTTGCCTGGAGGTTTAGATGTTTTGGGTTTCTATGTTGTTGCTCCTTCGGATTACACAACTAAGAATCAAACTACTTTGAGACAAGTTAGTATTTTAGTTTTCTATAATTTCATTTTCTAAAATTCCACTTTTCTAAAGTTATTATTAGGGTGACAGGACTGTTACTGCTTTCAGACAAAATAGACTGCTTAAAAAAGGTTTCTTTTTCTTTCTTTTCTTTTTCTTTGGCAAGAAGTTAAAAATATATTAAGGGGACTCTCTGCCTATCGTCTCCGAAAGCCGAAGCTAATGTTATTCTATAGGAAATTTTACCTCATTATAATTCATTAACTGATACATATTTTTAAATTCCGTTTTCACTTTCTGAAAATTCATAATTATTAAACAATTTATTGCTTTCTAAAAATTGACTTTTTTTATTTTTAAGATTTCATTTTTAAGTCCTAAACTGAAAAATTTCACATTGTGAAAATTCGTCTTTTACAACCTCAAAATAAAATATTAAAAAATTTAAAAAAATAATTTTTAGAAAGTGATAAATTGTTTAATTGTTGTGAAGTTTTTGATTGTGAAAACGGAGTTAAAAAATATATATTAGTTAATAATTTATAATGGGGCTAAATTCTCTATAGAATAACATTGGCTCTGGCTTCTGGGGACAATAAGTGGAGAGGCCTCTTAAAATTAAAATATACAAAAGAAAATTTAACAAATGAATATAGTAACTGTTGCTAAGGGACACAATTTCATATTTTAAGGTAAAAAATCAGTCCCCCCCCCCCTTTTAAAAAGCTTTTTGTACATTTAGGCCAATTGAAAAGTTTTCCCCTGTTGATTAAGTTTAAAAAAAAAAAAAAAAAAAAAAAAATCAATATAAAATTTAGAGTAATTGTGCAAAAGAAATATTAATAAATGAATATAATGACTGTTGTTAAGGGATGCAACACTGATAATGCATGCCTTTATGTGGAAGGTTAAAAAAAAGAGTCCTGTCATCCTGAATTTTTGCGCAGGATATTATATCTGTTACTTTGAAATAAAAAAAAATTGACTTTTTTTTTTTTTTTTAAATATTATTTGCTTGCCAAAATCTTTAACAATATTTTTTATTTGATCAAAATAATTTTTGTGAGTTATAATTAAAATTGTGCTATTTTTAGAAAGGATTTCATCTTTATCATCACATTTTGCAGAAGATTCTGAAATGGAAAAATAAATAAAAGAGCTTCAGGGTTGGAAAAAAGAACATCCCAGTGTTTTTTTTTTTTTTTTTTTTTTTGTTTGTTTGTTTTATCAGGATTTTGAGAAATATTTTCTTTTACTTTACTTTACTTCTTTCTTTCTTTCTTTCTTTTTTTTTTTTTTTTTTTGGTAACATGAAGTGTATTATTAACAAGATGATGCTAAAAAATCAAATGTTAATTATTAATAAAAAAAAAAAAAAAGTAATTTTAAAATTTCTGAAATCTTTTATTGCTTAAGCTATAAGGAAATTTTTAAAAATGAATGATTATGCTTTAACTGTCCTAAATTTCTGTTTATCTGTCCTTCGCAACAAAAAACTGGATTTAAATAATTACTTATTGTTGCTTTATTAAATTTTTCATATTATAGATTTTCATCAAATGTTTTGAATTATTGTCCCTCTATTAATTAAAAGCATTTTGCAGTTAAGTTTTCAAATATTTTTTAAAATTTGATTTTTATTTATTTATATTTTACATTGAATCCCACAGTTTTCTTTACATTTAAAAAACAACTGTTCTTTCCTTTATTTGTTTATTTAATTTTTTCATTGTATTTTAATGAGATAAATATTATTTTCATAGTTATTCTTTTAAGTTTTTGTTTTATAAGGTAGATTGAGCACCTCCAATATTCTTGGGGGGGGGGGGAGTTTTGTCCACGTAAGATATGTATTATATTTGTCCATATAAGGTACATTATATTTGTTTTATTTTTGTATGTTTATTACAAGTTAAATAGAAATGCAATTTTAAATAAGGATTTTGAAAAAATAAATAAATAAAATAAAAGCCACTTGGTTTTTTTATGTGGGTTTTGTTGAAAAAATCCACCCAGAATTTTTCTGATTGCACAAAATCTAGTCAACCCTGATAAACGTTGCATTTTTAAAATAATAAAATAAAATTATTTTTCAAGATCTTTTTCAAAAATTCTGATTTGCAGTTTTGTAATTTATTAATAGTGAATTCCATTGCTTGTATCTGAGAAGTTGTTGCAGATTTCAAACTTTGGCGGATTTTAGGTCGGCGGATTTCTGGCTCTCTACTGTATTAGCAAATTAAACTATTAGCTTATGTTCAACTCCTAATGGTCTGGATATTTTTTGTTTAATTCCAAGTATTGTCATTCAAATATACTGAATAAATATTACAGTGGAGCACCGTTTATACATTTTTCAAGGGACCATTCCTAAAAAACGTATAGCTGAAAAAAACGTACAACTGAAAATTCGTTTTAACATTAATACACAATAAAGTGTCATATTAATAATAAAAATATAATCAATTTTCCTGATTTCCTTTACATTCATTCGAAAAAGATATATTTTTAATTAAATTTAAAATATTTTTAAAAGGTAGAATAAAAATTAAATGATAATTAAAAATATTGAAATTCAGAATTTTTTTTTGAAGATTTTGATTTTAACCTTTGAAGACAAAGCGTTTCGTTCTCTAAAGGAATATGACATTTTTGCAAGCGATTAAAAGGAAGGAAAGAAAAAATAAAAATAAACATAAAACTTGTTTCTCCAACCTTAATGCCAAATAAACAGGATAAAAAAAAGAAAGTCTTACAAGTCACCCAACGGAAGTGAGTAATAAATCTTCAAGTTTACAAAATGGCTTTTTTCCCCTTTCATACCTCATCTCTGGAATCAATTAAAAGAGAAAGTGGGAGGTCTTCAAGTGGTCACTGGCTACTTGTTACCATTCAACCCAGTCGCCAACTGCTCTCTGAAAGTTTCTCACACCTCCCTTTCCCCAGGGTATGGACGCAGGTCGCACTTTGTTACCATAGTTCTAAGAAAAAATAATCGAAAAAGATAAGAATAAAACATAAAGAGCATTCAACTTTTTTTTTTTTTTTAAATCCTGGAAGAAAACTCAAACTTGGGATTCTACAAGGAGAAAAATAAAACGTATAAGTGAAATTAAGAATTTACTTGTGTCGTATAAACGAAATATTTTAACATTAGAATTCAATGGAATGATTTGGGACTAAAGATGAGAAATGTATAAAAGGTGCTCCACTGTATTTAAAAAAAGTATCTCATTATAATTTAAACAAACAGATTTTATAGCCAGTTGTTCGTAATCATTAAAAAATTGCTTCAAGTTCATATGATTGATTAGAAAATATTCTATCAATGATAGGAAAACAGCCATTCCTGAGAATTTCTTGAATAAAGAAATATTTGATTACATCCATAAAAATTGGTTTAAATAATTTTAAAAATGATTGAATTACAAATCTAAACAAAGAAATGAAACTGCAAATTATCTATCCCTTAACATTTAAAAAATAATTAGATATAGATAAGTAATAATAAAATTTTTCATATAAAACTGCTATAACTCAAGATGTTGACATGCAGTGCTGTAATGATACATTTCACTTGTTTTTGTTTATTTATTTATTCACATGCCTAAACATCGTTTCTTTTCAGGTCTTGTTTGCTGTTTTCAAAACTCTTGGTAAAAATAGAAACCTTAATTTGAATTCAACTGATAGAATTTTGCTCTCAATATGTCCAGTCACATCAAAGTATCCTTTGTAAAGACGTTTTTATTTAAATATATGTATTATAGTTTTTATTTTGATGATTCTGTTTGAAAAAAGTTTCAAAGTAGGATTCTACAATCACCAAGTTAAATGAAAAGAAAAGAAAGAAGTTTTAACTTATATGTTAGATTAATTTTGCGCATTATCTTAGTTCTTTTCATTCTATTGTATTCTTTATATATTCTATATATTATCTTCCTTTTTTTTTTGAGTAAAATTTATTTGGTTTGGATAATTCTGAATCCGTTGCCAATAATCAAAAGGAAGACCAGTGAAAACTACTATACTGTGGCTATTACAAAACTCTCTTTTGTATTTTTCTGTGTAACAGTATCAGTTAACATGCTTGAAACTTAAATCAACATAGCTTCTCACAATAAAGATTTTGTAAATGCAGTTTAGTGTAATTTTAACTAATAGAGGCTGAGATATAGCCATTCAGATTTGCTACAGTACCTGGTGTTCTGGAAAAACCTGGAAAACTCAAGAAATTTCAAAATTTATTACAAAAACTGAAAAAATCTAGGGAATTTAAAGATTTTTTGGAATATTATAAGAAAATTTTTTGACAATAAAGTTTAATTTCATTTTTTAACTGTAAATTGTTGTTTTACAGTTTGAAGAAAAAAATAAAAAACTCTTTAAAGTTTAAGTGCTGTATAAGGAAGTAAAGTCAATTATGATTTTTCCATGTGTATAGTTAAGTTAATAAAATAATATTCCCTAGATACGTTTAATATGTGTTAGATTCTAATGTTGATCATTTTATTTTATTTTAAAAGAGACAGGGAAAACTCAGAGAAGTTTTTTTTCCAAGGTTGTGTAGCAACCATGCAATGTGAAAAATTGCTTTAACTGAGTAATAGCAGTGCCACATGTCAACATATATACCTTAATTGAGTCAACATTTTTTCATGATTGTCATATTACAAGCTCAGACATAGCTTTCCTATAAAAGAGGAAAATTGTAACACAACAGGTTGGCCAATATGCACTCACATTAAATCAACATAGTTTTTCATAATGGCCTTGTCATACAATAAGTTTTGTATAATTGTACACTATAGAAGCTGAGATATAACCTTTCTGTAAATTGGGGAAAATTGCAGCTTGCAGCATAACAGCATCACCTGTTGGATGATATGCACTAAAATTTGATAGACATGTATGTGAAGATGCAACTAAATTTAAATATTTTTCAAATTCTGTGCATTAATTCTTGATCTAAAGTTGTTACAAAATTTTGTCACTCACAATGATGGAGGAACCAGAAGGCAGATATCATTCAAAAAATGTTCAAAAACATTGAAGATCTCTTAAGTAATCTGAATTTTCTTTTTATGAAACTGTCAAAAATTTCTATGAAGCCAATACTTTTTACTCCTGAATAAAGAATAAAATGTCCCTCAAAATTGGTGTTGAATAATGAAGAATAAGATCCTTTTAAGCAAATTCCACAAATAGTAAAACTATACAAGAAATTGTTTCAGATAAAAAATAATCACCAGTAGGTAAAATAATAGAGGCATAGGTGGAGCATAGGAGCAGCAAAATGTTGCTGCCATCATGTTCTGTTCATAACAAATAAAACAGTTATTAAAGCAGTTTAAAGCTGCCAAAAAATATATTTATAAAGATGTTATTGTCTTCGACAGATTTTCAATAAACAGATGATATTTATACCAAGTGATCCAAAAGTCAAAGGAAAAAAAATATATATATATGTTATTCAAAAAGTTATGGACTTAGCACTATGCAGTTTTCACTGAAATACACTGAAAGTCATAGGGCTTTTAAATTTAATTAGTAACGAAAGAATTATTGCTAAATTAGTCGCCAAATTTTTCTCCATCTGATGGTGCTTTACTTGTAAAATTAATTTTTTACAGTGGCACAGTACATTAAACAATGCTCAGTGTGATGATCGTTGTTCACGAGAATGGCTGTCAGACGTTAACATTGGGAATTTTTGTAAAACTTAACTAATAATGCTTTAGCTCTTAACAATATCATGATTTTTTTTTTAAAGAAGAATTAATACCAATAATAAACAATAAATCTTCGATTAAAATATTTACTGGCATCTGAAATCAAATGTAGCATACCAAAGCAGATTTATGAGTATTTGCAATGTGGTATCATTTGAGAATGCAGATCTGTTTCAAATGTGAGAGAATACTGCAAATACAATGCCATCTGTTGGTAAAAAATGAATATATATATATATATAAACAAAAAACCCATGTCATTTTTTTGTGTATTTCAGTAAAAATCACATCGGGCTACACTTATAACAGTTTAAGAATATTTAATAATGAATGGCACAAATTACAACAAAAAGTGATATCAGAACTTAAATTAATTTCTAATATCAGTATATGCATCAAATTAAATACAGTGAACTCCCTTTAATCCATAAGGCATATAATCTGCAAATTCCTCTAATCCACAATGTATTCAATGAATGGCCAAGCAAAATATACATAGTAAGAACATAACCTCATAAAATGAGATTTTTCTAGAAACACGTATACATATTAATAATTAAAAAAGCATTAAAAGCTAGAAACACTTTAAAACACATTCATATTTATTAAAATTAAATTTTTAAATTAAAATATACAAAGCTTTTCACCATGAGTTTTCATGGCACCTTCAGGTCATATTAGGGATAATGATAACAGACAGCATATATATGTATCATAAGTCCAGGTGGTGGTTATAGTTGTTAGAAGCTTGACAAATAGATTACGTATATTAAGAGGAATTCACTTTTGAATGTCACTTGCAGTGAATACTTGGTAACTTTGCTTTAAAATATTATAGAAACCGGAAATTAAATCTGCAGGAATTCTTTTGAAATGTCATCTATAGCTAAGAACTTGTCAAACACTGGAGAGAAGGAATGTTGAAGCAAAAGAAATTTTTTCTTGGATTCGTATTTTGGTTGGGTTGAATAAGATTGTAGTTGGTTTACATTAAAATATATATATATATAGCTGTAGCAGGTTTCTTGTCATTTAAAAGCATACTGAAAAGATATATAAATTAGTTAATGATTGGATTTACAAATGAAATGCCAGATTTTCTGTAAGATTGCAGAGTCTTTGTGGTTAATTGCATTTAAAAATATTTATGGCTTCAGATAAAAATAACTCTTGACTGTTCCGTAATCATGGTGCATTGATTATTTGAGTATTAGACCATAAGGATGTAGCTCTTGGATTATTGCAGATAAACTCTACTAAAGCAGAATTTTTTTCTTCTTTTAAATTATGAATATGTTCTTGTATTCTTTTCTTAAGAGTACATTTAGTTTGACCAATGTAATGGAACATATCATCATTCAGTTTTTTTTAGATTTTATATACACCACCGGAGGGTCTGGTAAAATAAACTCTTAAGAAAAGAATACAAGAAAATATTCATAATTTAAAAGAAGAAAAAAGTTCTGCTTTAGTAGTGTTTATCTGTAATAATCCAGGAGCTACACTCTTATGGTCTAATGCTCAAATAATCAATGTATCACAAAACAGCCAAGAGTTACTTTTATCTGAAGCCATTAATATTTTAAAATGCAAAAATGCAATTAATCACAAAGACTCCACAGTCTTACACAAAATCTGGCATTTCATTTGTGAATCTAATCATTGACTAATTTATATATATTTTCTGTATGCTTTTAGATGACAAGAAAGTCATAGTTACAGTTATATATTTTTTTGAATGTATACCTACTACAACCTTACCCAACCCAAACCAAGTCTATGAATCTAAGAAAAAATTCCCTTTGCTTCAACATTCCTTCTCTCCAATGTTTGACAAGTTCTTAGCTATAGAATGACATTTCAAAAGAATTCCTGCAGATTTAATTTCTTGTTTCTACAATATTTTGAAGCAAAGTAACGAAGTCTTCGCTGCAAGTGATGTTCAAAAGTGAATTCCTCTTAATATACATAATCTGTTTGTCAAGCTTCTGACAACTATAACCACCACCTGGACTCATGATATATATGTATGTTGTCTGTATTTATTATCCCTAATATGACCTGAAAATGCCATGAAAACTCATGGCGAAAAGCTTTGTATATTTTAATTTGTAAATTTAATTTTAATAAATATGAACATGTTTTAAAGTGTTTCTAGCTTTTAATGCTTTTTTAATTAAAAATATACATGGTTGATATTACTAGAACTGCTTTTTAGTTATTTTACATTAAGATTATTATTATTATTTTTTTCCCTTTCCCTCAATTGTACAATCCTATTTACAATTTCTTTTGCATTCGAAATTATGATTATCATTTGGACAATTCCCCAATAATTTGAGTAATAATCTAATAAAGTTATGTTTATTTATGTGTGTTAGTAGAATCCCATTTCATTCTACTTTATTTATTTATTGTTATTTATGTTTTTTGTTTAACTTTAGTTTATTTTTCTTTTGTTAATATAATAGCTGATATTTTCTATCTGAACATCCTTGTAGTTTAAGATGAATATTAACTCTTAAATATAGTTTTGAAGTTGTATTGTTATTACTAATTGTGAATACAATTTTTGTTATTATTTTCCGAATAAATGAATAAAATTATTATTATTATTATTTTAACTTTTTTGTATGTTTTTTCTTTAACTAAGAACTTTAGGATAGTTTCTAAAACATATGATGTTTCTGATTATAAAGTAAGTTTTTGTTTTCTTTTAAACCATAAAATGATAAAAAAAGGCAAATTTATCACACTTTAAAATAAAAACATTTTAATCACTTTGTATTATTGTTATTTTGCATGTAATTAATTTTGCATTTACTTGTTGTAAATTTTATGCCTCCTTTTTTTTTTTTTTTTTTTTTTTTTTTTTTTTTTCCCTTTAAACCTCTGAATGTACATTCTTATGATCTAGCTTAAAATTTGTTCGGATTTACTAAAATTATTTTTTGTTTAAAGTGTTCTGCCAACCCAGCTGATTGGAAACTACATTCTGGAGTTATAAAATGGCAACGTGTTCGCTGTCGCCTGGCTGTTGACATTAAATTTCCCATAAAAAGTGAAGACGCTGGTTTAAGTTTACAGAAACAAATAGAAATTGGACTTCATCCTTTTCTGGAAAATGTCAAAGCAGCTCATGCTCTAGTGAATGGCTCTCAAAGAGATTTAGATGAATTGTTAGATCCCAGCTTAGATGCAAAGAAATCTAAAAAGAAAGGTGGGAGTGACAAAGAAACTAAAACACCTTTAGATTGGAATGACGTTGAGTTATTCATTCCTTTGGTAAGTAAATCTGTAAGAAAAGAAAATTGTATCAATATTTATTTTATTATGTATACAGTGAAACGTGAATACTTCGAACTTGTTTAATTCGAAATTCTGGATAATTCGAATTTTTTACTCGGTCCCTTGAATTTTGTATTAAAATAATGTTGAAAAATCGTGGATAATTCAAATTCTATTTTGGATAATTCGAATTTTTCATATGATTACCTTTAAATATTACTGTATAATTTGTTCCCGAGATTTTTCTCAGCTGATATATTTTAACAGTTTTTCAAAAGAAGGATAAGGAAATACAAGAGAAGCCCCTAGCTCAAGGGCATAGCAATTCAAAAATCATGGGAGGGGCTGAAAAAGTTTCATTTTTAAAATTACTCAAAATTAATCTTAACAAAATCAATTAACAATTAGATGTTAATTAATATTCACTATTTAATAGTATTAATTATAAATTATAACTAATTATGAGCATATATAACACATTAATTTTGGTTTTAATTTGGTGATTCTTTTATTTGGCATTAAAAGGAAATTTCGTAATAATCAATAGGGGGGGCTTGAGCCTCCTGAGCCCCTCCCTTTCCTACGCCCCTGCCCTAGCTAGTGCATCAGAAGATATGGTGCATATATATGAACTTTCAGGTTTTTTTAATTGAAAGTCATGTCTAATGAAGAAGATTCTAATTTTGTATCAAGTCATATGCTATGACATAAAGATTGTACTCAAAGAAGAAATAAAAAATATCTGACTATTTTTAAAAAAGTGTTGAATAATTAAGCTCGTAAAAATATTGATTTAATGGGGGGGGGATGTAGCAGTATTTTGACAAAATAGTATATGTAATTCGAATTTTTGGATATTTCGAAATTTTCTCTGGTCCCTTCAACTTCGAATTATCCAAGTTCTACTGTATATGATTTATAATTTATTTGATACATATTTATTTATACATTTCAAACAAATTTTATGTTTGTTTTGTATTTAAGAAATATTTTTTAGCATTTAGTCACACTTTATTGTTTATTATTTTCTCTTAAAAAAAATGATTCAAGCATCTAAATTTACTGTAAAAATGACCTATAAAAATCATGTAAATGAATGATAAAAGTTTGTTGATTAACAGAGCTGCATAATGTAGATGCACATGTATATGCCTTTCACAGATATTTTTTTTTTTTTTTTTTTTTCTTTGTGGAAACATTTTAGTTTCTGTAAAGGATGACATAAATCTCCTAAAATTCAGTTTGAATAAAATACAAGCTTTTAAATATGAAACATTATAATGTGGCTTTTAATTATCACATTCAAATTTAGTGTGTTCAAACACAAAATTTATAGAAAATTGATGTTTATCCAAGCATCCCCCAAGTGTTTGAGTTTAATAATAAAAGAAGATGCGAGGAACCTAAATAATGATTTTGGGATTTATTTTGTACAGATTTGCTAAACTTGAGTGGGTAAATATGTCATTTGAATTTGTTGATATATTCAGTGTTTTTACTAAGCCCTCTGCATTTAGTGCAAAAGATATGCAAAGTCTTACAAATTATTATATCAACAAAAAAATTAAGTCGTTCCAGTTGTTATTTGTCTACCCTGGAAACCCAGATATATATGTCAAACTGAAAATAGTTATCTGACACAAAAAAGGAAAAAAAAAATTTTTTTTCCTTTTTAATCTCATACAATACTGCTTAATAATAAAATTTTGTTAAAATCCCCTCGCCTTCCCCTCCCTTTTTTTCCAAATGCACTAAAACAGTGAAATTTGTTTTTACTGTTTGTTTGAGAAACAAATGTGAAACAAATCTCAAGGTACTACAGAGGTTCCATGTGGGCAGGGCTCAAAATTAGCAGTCGTTAGTTGTATTTTACAACTAATTATTTTGTTTTAATGACCACAATTTTATACCTAGTCGTCACTTTGATGCCTAACATTCTTCTCCCCTTCAGTGTGCAGTTATAATGTATGATGAAAATAAAAGCACTAGCAACAAAGTAGTAGAATTAAATTCCTAGCTTACTTGTAAAAAGATTAGCACTGGCACATTTTTAAAATGAAAAAACTAACTAGATAATGTATCAGCATTTTAAGTAATTGCAGTTTATGTACAACGTTTATGCATATGTTTCTATGTTTGAATAATAATTTAAAATGACACCTTAGTACAACATAATTGCAACTAAGAAAACAGTGTTATTTGCCATTTGGAACCCATTTTGCTGATTCTAATTTCAACCCCAGCATGTGGGCATTGTATTTAGTTGTCATGGAGACATAGGTGAGAGATATATTCATTTTTTAGAAAACATAAGATTAAACTAAAAAGATAAACAATTGTGCATCAATATTTTCTAAATTTGGATGCCTGCAATGTGCACAGGTGATTAAATATTGGACTTGTTACATTTTTTCATTTTAAAAATAAAATCTTGAAAACTGAAAGAAAAGTAATTTATATACATATAGTTAACTTAACTAAATATCGTGGACAAACAAACATGCATATTATTATTGTTATTAGTATAATACAGATTTTAAAATGAATTGCTTAGATTAATGATAAAAATTAAATCACTATCAAAGCAAATGAAATCTGCCTCACTCTCCACACACATATGTATGTATATATATATATATATATATATATATTCATATATCAATTCAAAAGCTTCATAAATGATCACAACCTTTTGCTTTTGAAGAAGAGTCTGTGGGGCAGGTCAATAATTGGTTCTTTGAAAGAAACAGCATTATGTCACTAAAAGCAAATTATATTTAAATTTCTAAGATTTTCTTTCTTCTTTTTCCCTTTCTTTTTAAAATTTTCTGTATTTCATTATTTTTAAATCAATTCAGGCTTTATCAATAAATAATATTTAGATAAGGAATCTTTTCTAATAAGAAAGTACTATTATTATAGCTAACAATATTTTTTAAAGCTCAACAGTTTTGTCTCTAATAGTAAATTAAAAATCAAATTACAATTAAAGCAAGTTAAATTGAAATCAAATGAAAAGAAATAAAAAAAAAACCAATTAAAAAGAAGAAAGTGTAATTATATTAAACAAAGTTTAAATATACTTAAATGATTGTTAAAAGTCAGCGTGGTCAAAATTCTCCAGACCTGAATGGCTAGGAAGCAATGATAACATTGAAAATTTATGTATTTACTTATATGATATTCCTTAAATAAAGATATTTTAAGAGCACTTCATTTCTCCCATATCAACAAATATTCAATCATATTAAAAAACTGATTTATATTTAAAAGATTGCAAAAAATTAGCAGGACCAAAATGGCCAGGGACTAAAATATCAGGACCAAAATAGCAGAACCAAAGTGTCCTGCTTCGATATATTTACATTGTATATCCATATTGTCTGGCATTTTGCATGAAGCAGTCTTAACATTAATGATTAGACTTTATCAAAATCAGTGAATAAACATATGAACTTTTACTAAACTTTTATGGATGTTAAATCCATGTTAAACTATGAAAAATGTATTTATTTACTATTTTTTTTTACTTTCCGAACCCTATAGTGAGGAAAATATTGTAATCATGTCAAAAATCCGAATTTGAGATTTTGATGTTTCTATACATTTCGATGTCCCCTGAGTTCGTATTCACTATTTTTAGGATGATGTATGTATGTGTGTGTGTATGTATGTGTGTATATGTGTGTGTGTATGTGTGTGTGTATGTCTATGAGTGAACACGCTAGCGTCTAAACGCTTTGTTCGAATAAGCTGAAAGTTAATACGTATCTTGTTAGTCACCATAGTACGAACCCTATTGATTTTGGTGAATCTAGCACTCATAGTTTTTTTTACAAGAACACCAGGAAAAATTCTTTATCATTATGGCCTATGGGGCCAAATTTTTAAAAGTGCGATAGCATCTAAACGCTTTATTAATCTGAGCAAAAAATTTTTACACATGTTATAGGCCACAGTTGCACAAACTGTATAGATTTTGGTGAATTTAGCACTTACAGTTTTTTTACAGGGGCACAACGAAATATTCTTTATCATTATGATCTATGGGCTCAAAGTTCAGTAGCGTTAAATAAAACATCGTGTAATATATGGAGAAAAATACTCAAACACTCTATTATGGTTTTCTCTCTTTTGTTTGTTTAACAACTCCACTTTCTTTACTTTATCCACAAAACTGTTAATTACTCAATGTTCGGAAAGTCGAGTGGAGTCACTCCAGATTTTTATTATTTTAAGTAAGATGCATAAAATTGATATTAAATAATTTTTTATGATTATGACCTTTTTTTTTTTCACCAGTGAGCTTGCAGATACATTTTGTTATTTTTGGTTGTTTCTATTCCAAAGACACTTTGTAATTTTGTACATGTTTTTTTTATTAAAAGGAAAAATATTTTGTTTATCTTTGCTGTTTGATTTTCTTCCCCATTAACATATCTGTTGTATATAACTGCATCAAATTTGATATCAGAGGTGGCTATTATGAAAATGAATGATGATCAAATTTAGGTATATATCATTTTGATGACAAAGATGCTGTCTTTGTGAGATTAGTGACTGGATCTGGCAAAACATAATATTTCCGAGTTACCAGAATTAGTGAGCCTTTTCTCTATTTTAACGGAGTTAATTGTTATAATGTACTGTTTCTTGCTACCCCAGTAGCAGAAATGCCGCGACACGGCAACATAGTCGTGGACACAGAAAAATGGCTTGCAGACAGTTTTTGTCTGCACTAATAAAAAAATTAGTCTGCAACTTTCAGACACTGTTTGTCTGTACTTCTAAAAAAATTGCCTGCAACATTCAGACAGTTTTTGTCTGTAGTCATAAAAAATTGTCTGCAATTTATGGACATTTTTTTCCCATGACAATGCGCTACCGATGTATGACGTCTTAGACGCTTTCTGGTAGGAACTCTAGAGCCCCCTATAGATGCCTTGGTAGGAACACAAAAAACAGTGCTTAACAAGGGCAACCTAGGAGCCTAGATCTCCCTTGAGAGGCAGCGTTATGCGTGTATTCTTTTCTCCTGTTACCTGTTACTGAGATTCTACGGGAACGTAGAAAAGTGCTAATTTCGTTTAAAACTGCCCCAAAATTTCTCCTCCACTTCAAAATTCACTTATAAAAATTTCTGTATCAAAACTAAAACTAATACTTTTATTATTTATAATGTGTTGTGTCAAACATTGCTATAAAATATTTAATTGAATGAGTTAAACTTATTATTTTATAATTGTTTATACTATATTGTTCTGTAGTAAAATTGTATTGTGTATTGTTGCATGAGATCACCACTTTTGTTAAGCCTCCCCCCCCCCCTTCCTCTTCCAGATTGCCGCTATCAGCTTTCAGGCTTTTTGAGTTTCAGCCATTTTCACCCCTGACTACATGCAACTTTTGCAGACAGATTATGAAATTTTAAAAACCTGTCTCAGACAGCTACAAAATTTTCTATCACTGGGCTTGCTACTAACATTTGCCTAAGAGAACAAAAGTAGGTCATCTATACCCAAGTGAATTCTATTGAACTCTAAGTTGTACATTTGACAATAATAAATTCTGTAATAAGCCATGGAATACTATTCCTGAAGAAGCAATATTCATTCTTTGTGATGCATATAATCATATTATCGTGATTCATATTTGTGGTTGGAGTAGTAATTTTCTTGGCGTGTTTTCTGGAAGGTTCATAGACTGAAACCTGCATGTTTATTTACAAACCAGTTACCCCACACAAAAATGCCAATGTTTTCATAATAATATGTATATATCAATAGGTGTATAAAAAAGTTATGTAGAGTTTATATCAGATTTTTTTTTTTTTTTTTTTTTTCAGTTATGTCTTTTTATTTTTACATCTTTTTATGTCAGTTCCTTGAAAGACATATAAATGGTGCTCTGCTGTGTTACTAAATTCAAAGCAGATAAATTTACAAATATCTTATTTATATATTTTTTGATTTATTATTAATATTGCAATTTATTTGGAAATATACTAATAAATTGTGTTAAAGAAGAAAATATCAAATTATTAGATTCTCAGATGGCAACATCGTTGTATTTCACCATGAGTTTCCTGTGTATGAGTCACCAAATAATATAGTAGTTCACAAACAGAAAAATACCATAATTTGTAATTAAAACTGTGCCATTTTTTTTAATTTGAATCATTCTCAGTTTCAAATTCCCCTAAATATAAAGAAAATTAAATAACAATTTAAAACTCTAATACAATATATTAAAATCACACATCCAACTGATTGGGAAGAATATCATATTTATGAAATTTATTTTTCCTACTGAGTGAAAATAATGCCTGGACCGGGAGTCGAACCTCAGATCTTTGACTTACAAGGTCAAGATTCTACCAATTGAGCTATCCAGGCTGACAATTTCTCCCATTGTTTAATGGTGTTTTCCTTTACCTGCGGCTTATTTCTGTCGAGCTATCTACGTGATAGACCAGATGTTTCTGCCTAAAGGTTGTTTGAGTGATTAATGTCCACCGGTTGTCGGCCTGGATAGCTCAATTGGTAGAGCTTTGACCTTGTAAGTCAAAGGTCTGGGGTTCGACTCTCCGTCCAGGCATTATTTTCACTCAGTCGGAAAAATAAATTTCATAAATATTAAAACTCTAAATTGCCATAATGCAACACTTTTTGTTTAAATTATTATTTTTATGTTATTATTTGTTGATATGTTTATTTTAGTTATTATTTTTATGTTTTTAAAAGTTAGCTTTCTCGTATGTTTTTTTTAATTTAAATTTTAAGATATGATGTAATATTCAGTTATTTAGACACTTTTTGAGTTTCTAAGTAATAAAATAAAATAAATATTATAAAAAATATCTTTGTTTCAGGAAAATAATAATAACATCTCAAATCCCGAAGTCTGTAACTGTATTTGTATGATGACATTCAAAGGAGCTGTTCAGTGCCGAGCTTATGTACATTCTAAAGCAACTGTTCGAGAAGCCATCAATGTAAATTCTCATTTTAAATTTTGTATAGTTTTGTTTTCCTTTATGTTTATATGCTTTTATTATTGCTTTTTTACGAAAGGAAAATATGATAGATTTATTTAAATCTTATATTTAAAAAAAATTTTTTTTTTTATTTCTGTATGATTCTTTTTAATTTTACATATTTTAACTTCTTTTAATTATAATTTTATCAATTAGTATAAATGCTATTTATTTATTTATTTATTTATTATTATTATTTTTTTGAGTTGTACATATTTTAACTTCTTTTAATTATAATTTTATCAATCATTATAAATGCTAGTTATTAATTATTATTATCATTTTAATTTGCTTTGCCTATTGAAAAACATTAATATTTATATTAATAGATTGAAAAAGATTCTGCTGATAATATTTTTTTAGTTCTAATTTGTTATATTTTTAAGATTTTTTCTTTCTTTGACAAAGTGTAAGAAATTATGTACATATTAAAGCAAGAAATTTTAGTGAGATCAGGTTTTAAGTTGTCCTTAAAAACATTTAAAAATAGAACCATTAAATGCTTCAGTTGATTTAAAATATTTTATGAATATTAAGGAAAAAATAATTTAGAAAAACTATTTTTGTAATTTTGGATATTTTTAAAATTTTATTATAGTAAATTAAAAATTACATAGCTTAATTATTCTGCACTGAAAATATATTCCTTAGAAAACTTTATATTTACCTTGAAAAGGGATTTATGATAATTATATTATAGTTATTTTAATCTCATGTATTTTTTTTATGAAATGAGCTCTTAAAATTTTGTGCTTAAAATATTTATCTGTGTAACTTTTTTGTAATTATTATGTTATAATGATTGCTAACAAAACTTTTTTATTTTAAATTTTGGTTAAATAATATGAAAATAATAATAATAAAATAAAATTATTTTAAAGGCCTTGAAGCAGGATATTGTCAGGAGTGTTACAGCTAGATGTGAAATTCACTGTGAAGATTTGTTACTTATTGAGGAAGAGCAAAAAGGTATTTGAATGTCCCCCCCCCCCTAGTTGCAGCAATTGAAAATATTAAGATACATTGTTAATGTTAAGATTATTGTTTTAAAATAAAGATAGTTATTTTGTAATGTATTTTTAATCTTAAAAAAAATCTTGGTTAAGAGTTAAAAATATATGTACTTATTTCAGTCATATTTTACAAAGTGATAATGTCATACAAGGGTTCCCATGGGTCAGGGAGAACAGGGAAAATCTGGAAAAGTCAGGGAATTTGAAATTGCTAAGAAAAGTCATGGAAATATCAGGGAAAATTGTAAATATTTCTCAAAAACCTGGAAAAATGATACAAACCTGGAAAATGCTTTTTGATATATGCTTTTGTCTTTTATGTCGCGAGCTGTGTTCTGTTTTATACCGTGAGCTATTTTTTATGTCACGAACCAAATTTTGTGACTGAAATTTTCTAAAAATAGACCTGGAAAAGTCAGGGAATTTTATTATTGAAATTGAGAGGGAACCCTGTGTCAAGCATTCTCTGATTTTTAGAAATTTTTTGCTTGATATTTGATAATATTAAAGACTGCTTTATTTATTTTATGCAAATAAACATATATATATACCCAGTATTTATATATGCATCTCTTTTGCTTAGTTAATACAAAGGTCACTAGTTAAAAATATTTATAAATCTTTGCTGCATATATATATATATTTGCTTTAGAATTTCCATCATCCGATTATATGTATATGTCCAACTATTTCCTCATGAATCGTTGAACGCAGAAAGACATGGAAGGAAAATATGATAAATAACTTAAGGATTCTGAGTTGACCATTTAAATTAAAGTATTCCAGTTAGTTAAAAAAGATCTTAAAACTGAAACTGAATACAAGAAAAAGCTGCACCACATACTGCTAAAAAAGTCCGCCTATAGCAGTGCCAACAGTCTGAAGTGGTTGAGTAGCAAAATACAACAAGTGACAATGGGACAGGTTAGAGGTTGAGGAGGTTTAAGGTTGCACTAGAGCTACATAGCGAGCAAGTCAACAGTTTGAAGCAGTTAAGTGGATAAATACAACCAGCAGCAGTGATATAGGTTAGAAATTGAGGGTGAGTGGGTTTAATATAGCACTATATAGCTACATTAGTGAGCAGTTGGTGATGGTCTAGGAGGATAGGTTAGGCAGGGTGTCCACTAGTCAGGGAAAGTTAGGAAATTTAAGTGAGTCAGGAAAAGTGAGAGAATTTTGACAGATTTTATGGAAATAAGCCATATTTGAAAGATTGTTATTGTAAATTACTGAATTGTTTGCTTATATTGTGAGATTTTAATGGGAAATAAACAGCAAAAGTCAGGGAAAATGATGAAAAATGATCCGGGAAAAATTAGGGAATTTGAAAAAGTTCTAATACTAGTCATCCTGTTAGAGAAACCTCGAAAGTCAAAAATTATATGTGATTGAAACAGAGTTTTGAGCAATTTCAATGGAATGTTTTCAGTTTTTATTTATATATAGATATTGAAATTAGTCATTAATTTAAATATAGTGACCAGCAAAGCCTGCTAATGAATGTATTAAAAAAGAACTATATATGATTGGGCATAAATATTATATTTAAATTTTGTTTATGTTAGAACTGTGACTAATTGCATGACATTTTTATTTAAAATTAGTTTAATTTTTTTGACAGACCCAGTTGTTGTTCATGAACTTCCTCGACGAGTGTTTGCTCCTCTTCCGCAGGCAGATGTATGTGTTTGTGATTATCAGTTTCATAGTGATACGGCTGTTGACTCACTGGATGCCTTCAAAGAACTGTTGAATTTAGATCTCATGGAACAGGACATTGACACTTCATGTGAAATTTCACCCAGTGAGTTTTTATTCTTTAAACATTTCTGTATTCTGTCCTACTATTAAAATACAATTCCATGTATGCCTGACTATCTCCTCAGGAACGAGTGAACACAGAAAGATGCAGATACATACTTGCCAACATCCTAATTAATATTTCGTAATGTTGTTAGTCCTGCCCTTTTTTCACACCAGTAAAATTTTAGAGTAATATTTCCTAAATGCAGTTATGATTAAATAAGAAGAAAAATACTCTGAAAAGATACTGGTGTGAAAAAGAAGGTGGGGCTAACAATAATACTGAATTAGTATGTTGGCAAGTATGCAGATAGTATCAAAAGATGCAAAATAATTAAAGGAGTTTGAGTTGATCATTTGAATAAAAAATATTCTAATTATTTAAAAAGATATCAGCTTAAAACCCAAAGTGAGTACAAGATAAGCAGCACAATGTACTACACCCCCCCCCCCCCCCCCCCCCAAAAAAAAAAAAAAAAAAAAAAAAAAAGGTTGAGTGGCAAAATACAGTCAGCAGCACCAAACTAGGTTAGAGAGACCTTAAAGGTCCAAAAAATTATGTGTGATTGCTCAAAGTAAGGTTTTGAGTGACTTCTATGTAAGTTTTTTTTTTTTTTTTTTTAAGCTTCTATTTATAAGGTGATTAAAAAATAGTGATTAATTTTTTTTTCCTTTAAGAAATCATTTAAATATGATGATTAGCGAATTGGGCAAAGCCTCCTAATTTTTATTATGAAATGTGCAAATTCATTAGTCCTGTTGCTTATTATTTTCCATAAATGGAGATAAAACACTTTGATACACAAAAGTTAAAAGAGGTTTTTATATAAAGTTAAAAAGTTGAAATTACATAAAAACCACAAAGCTTTCCTTTACTGTTTTAGCATCATCATTTGGGTGTTGCAAAAGTTGTTTACAATTATTAAGTATACTGAGTGTTCCAGAAGTCTGTAGACATTTTAAAAATTAATAAAATATGAAGGAATTGGTAGAATTGAATGTGGTTTGCGAAAAAGTTATTCTTGTAAAGGGGGATTTTTTTTTTCTTTTTTTTTTTTTTGGGGGGGGGGGGGGGGGGGTAAAGAAAAAAATAATAGTTAAAATTTTCATTGATAGAGGGCGCTGTATGTGAAGCAAATCTCACATTCCACTGAAAAACTGTATTTATTTGCATGCAAATGTTTACATGCATATAAGTCCTTTTCTATGTGCAACTTTCAAAAATTTAAAATTTTTAACAGGTATGTATATACATGTCAATATGTATATATGTTAATTGGATTTATAAAGTTGAGTTATTGAGTACATAAGCATAAAATATTTTAGAAATGTCTACTACTGGGTTTGTTACATAGTTCGTTCACTTTTACAAAATGTGTTATTTATAGCATCATCATCATTTATAGACATCAGCTCAAATTACGGTCTGCAAATATGTTGCGATATCTCTAACTGCAGCTTCAGCCGGTGGTTTTTTCCTGAGAGAAACATTTTACCAATAACGCTTTATTCACCAAGTCAACTTCATAATTGCAACTTCATGTATGCACAAGTAAGAGGCAAAATCTAAAATAAGCTGTGTTAATTGTAAAACCGTACAATTTATAGTACTCTGATTTGCACATTTCTCATTATGTGTGTGTATACAGCACCCTCTATTGACAAAAAATGTAATTATTTTTTTTCTTTACTAAAATAAATCCCCATTCGCGAGAATAACTTTTTTTGTGAACCACGTTCAATTTCACCAATTTCTTTAACTTTTATGAATTTTTAAAATGTCTACAGACTTATGGAATACTCGGTATATAAATGCTATAGTTGTATTTACAGTTGAAATTAACGCAAAATTTTATAAAAGCAATTATAAGCAGCATTTACATGTATTATCCAGATTTCTTCTTCTTCGTTTTATTTTTTAATTTTCCTTTTTTATAAATTGCAAATCATGCAGGAGAAACTAAGTGTTTCACAACATGTATCTCTAGAGAGACTCCAGAATAATTTCCATTCATGACTGCCTATGCATATTTTTACTATATCTTTTTAAAGAAATATTAGTACATTATTTTTATAAGAAGTTGTTTCAAATAAAATTACTATTAAGATTTTCTGCTTTTTAGGTTTTAGCTTCCTTCCAACACAGTATAAAACTTTTATTTATTCATTAACTTTTGTCCTTAAATTTCTCCCCTATTTATATTTTACCAGTTTCTAAACTGAATAATTATTTTAGTTTGTCTGCATTCTGATTCCCATAGCACCATTCCCTACCAATTTAAATAGACATTTAAATTATTTTTCTCCCTTCAAAATATTTTTTCATAAATGTAATTAAGTAGTGTTAGTAAAGTTTGAAATTCGATTTTTTTGTTTATATACAGGAAATTTTTTAATTTCCTATATTAGCTACGTATTTATATATATATATAATAATAAATCAGTCTATTTAAAAAGTTTTCTTTTTATATACCATTTAGCTACTAGCACCTTAATTTTGCCTGAAATCGCAGAAGATAGGCTGTCTGAGTTTGGAGATACATCAGCCAATTCCAATCGAATTAAATTCAGTAAGTTTACCTTATAAATATTCTTTATGTAGTTTGCTAATTCATTAATATATATGTATATCTTTCAAACTTATGTGGCTTGGAATGATAGACAGTATTGAATTTAAAATTATATATATATAATCAAAATTCATCTCATAAATTAAAAGTTGAATGCTTTAAAGCAAATGTTTTATTAATATTAAAATGTATAAAATTAAAAAATATACAAAATTTATAAAAAAAATGTAATATTGACCGATACTTCATAGTGTTTCATGAAAATAAATTATAATATATTAAAGAGTTTTCTTCATGTGTTGACTAATTTTTTAAGAATATTACTCAACTTAATTAGCAATTGACAATATATAGATTATTATTAGTTTTTAGATTCTAATAACCTTCAAGTAGGCATGTTTTTTCTATCAACTTTAAAAGTTGTATGTTTTTTCTAAATATTTTATTGTAAAACCTAAATTTTCAAGTGTAAAAAATAAAATGATGTTTTTAAATAGTTAAATGTTAATAGATACAGTTAAATTAAACAATTTTACTTTAATCGAATGTGAAATTTATATATTTCAGAGATACATATGCACCAACTGGAAGGTTAATGAAATAAGTTAGGTATTTAAAAAAAAAAAAGAAAAAAAAAATGGTGTGAAACAGCCTTATGACTTCCATTAACTCTATTGCACGTATTATATGCACTTTTTGGAAATAATGTGATCAGAAGACATAAATTTTATTTAAGCATAAATTTTATTTAACATAAATTTTATTTATACTTAACAATTTTCCTATCAGAGAAAGCTGACACATGTGTAAAGACATATAAAACAGAGTTTACACAGTGAATTTAACAGAAATCGGTACAGCCAATTTTTGAAATACCAATTTACGACACCTAAAACTGACTCTTACTTTTCTTGTAATAACGACATAATACATAAGAAAGAATATCTGAAGGGGGTTTATGTCATGAGACATTTTTGAGATACAACTTTCACCAAAACATGGCATATTTAGTTGTACTGAAAAACAACAATATCTATAAAGGAGTGTTGATATGACAAGTTTGAAAAAAAAAATCTTTTCAGCTGTTTTTAAAAGGAACACGTTTGTGTCATCCAAGACCTGAAATTGAGCTACTTATTCAGGGCACCTATAAATTTTCCTGAACTAACCAACTAATTCACACAAAAGGGCATCTAATAGAGTGTTTATATAAGATATTTGAAGAAAATCGTTAGAGCCATTTTTGAGGAACAGTCCCACTTCTGGTTTTCCAATTTCCACCGAAAATTAGAAAAATCATCTGTACACCAGATATGTCTAAATTCTGAAGTTTATTTCTTTTATCTTTATTAGTTTCGAAGATATGACAGACAGAAGATTCCCCCTACACACACACACACACACACACACACACACACACACACTGACCAATTGTTAAAAACCACTTTTTTGGACTCAGGTGACCTTAAAATATGTAAATCAGGTGAAAACTGGTTAGAAAATTTACTAACCGAATACAATACTCCCATTACCCACAATAGTCAGGTATAGAAATAAAAAGAACAGTAGAGTCGTTTTGTAAAACTCCAATTTTTGAGATTAAAACTGACTTACCTAATTAGATTGGCTGTCAATTTTCCTATAGTAACCAAGTATTTGCAAAAGTACATTTAGAAAGAGGTTTATATAGCAAATTTGAAGAAAATTGTTAGAGCCCTTTTTGGCGTAGTGACTTTCTGCCCCATTTCTGATTTTCACGAAAGTGTGGCAAACTCATCTGTTTAACAAAAATCAACTATTACATATGAAAGGATATTTAAAAGGGAGTTAATATGGTGATTTAAAGAGAATCCATAAAGCTGTTTTCAAAGGAACACACCTAACATTCCCCCCCCCTGAACTACCCAACCAATACAATCAAAAGGACTCTGAAAGGGTATTTATGTATATCAAATTTGAAGAAAATCGTTAGAGCCGTTTTTTGAGATATGAATTTATGGTTCCACTTACACTTTTTGATATCCTTTTTTCAGTTTTCCAATTTCCCCAAAAGTTGGAAAAATCATCTGTATACTAGATCTGTTTTAATTCTGAAGGTTCGTCGTTCTATCTTTATTAGTTTGAGAGATTTGATATTCAGAAGATTCCTCACACACATACATACACATACACTGACCAGTTGCCAAAAAACACTTTTATTTTTTTTGGATTCAGGAGATACATAAATCAGATGAAAAACTCAATATTGAACTTTTTGACCCAATACAATACTTCCATTACTTAGGTATTCAGGTAATGGAAGTAAAAATTGTTTGTGGGTTAGTTTGTTAGAATGACATTTTGGAAAAAAAAAAAAAAAAAAAAATGTTAAATTTGAAAATAAATATTTGGATATGTTTATTTTTTATTTTGAACTTTTAAAATAAAAATTGGCGCTCCTGATGTAAAAAAAAAAAAAAAAAAAACCTCTTAAAAATACATAATTAAATTGAGAATATGCCCTGAAAAAAAAAGAAAATACTATTAAAGTGGTCTTATTTTATACCTTATTTTAAACTGTTCACTTATCTCTAACAGGTAAAGAATCAAACCACATTTCAGTCTTTTTGAGACACTCTGTATATGTAAAAATAATACTTTTTTAAAAATATCATTGTGTTTGTATACAAAAAATAACATAGTGTAGTGAAATAAATAAATTATTATTATTACTTAGTTTAAATGTACTCTTATCTATTTCTATTTCTTTATTATTATTATTATTAATTAAAAATCTGAATTTTTAAACAATTTTTAATATGTATTTTTAATTTTTTTTTTTTTTTTTCTTTTATAGTTCCTATTGCTGGTGCCATACTGACTGCTATTGTCGCAACAATTTCATATTTTATGATTCCATTGCATGATTAAATGTTTTCTTATATATGCAAGGAATAATGTACTTCAGGAAAAAAGCAATATGTATTCCATGCTTATATCTTTTTTCATATAAAATATTTGTTTTTGTTTTATGTTATGATGTTTACACTTACAACAATTTGTTTTATGTTAAATACAAAAAATATATATACACGTCATTATTCTTACTTTTAGCAGAATTAATTCATCAAGTTATTGTTATCAAATGGAACAAGAAGGCGTAGGAAGGGACCAATCTGATTCTGGGGTAACAGACACATATACTTTCTCTTAAGATAACAGCAGGGTACAGCTTATGTATTCAAAAATAGATAAGATCTTGGAAGTAAAAGAAGTTTATGAAAGGGACTGTTATAAGCGATGAGGAATTAGAGTCAATATTTGAAGCATTAGGTAAGGGTATAGCTATCTTTCGGCCCTCTTCACTTACCGTCGCCGGTAGCCCGAGCCAATGTTATTCTATGGGGAAATTTTCTTTACAAATAACTTATTAACTAATACATATTTTTAAATTCTGTTTTCACATTCAGAAAATTCCCAACTGTTAAATTGACGGACCTTTTTTGAAAAAGTATTTTTTAAATTTTTAATATTTTATTTTGAAATTGCAAAATGAAAAAAATTCACATATTGAAAATTCGTATTTTGCAGCTTCGAAGTAAAATATAAAAAATTAAAAAAATAATTTTTTAAAAAAGGTCCGTTAATTTAACAGCTGGGAATTTTCATAATGTGAAAACAGAATTTAAAAATATGTATTACTTAATAAGTTATTTGTAAAGAAAAATTTCCCATTGAATAACATTAGCTTCGGCTTCCAGCGGCGGTGAGTGAAGAGGGCCCTTAATAAAGATATATTTGAAAAAGACTATAAGTATTTTTTAAATAAATGTGGTAAAGGATTTTATATATGTGGACAGACTAAAAGTATTGCTAACTTAAAAAAAAAAAAAAAAGAATATGTAGGAAGGCACTTTTGATTTCAGAATCTTTGTAAAGCATATAAGAAAAAAAAACTGGCAAAATATGTTGATTAATAGCTGAAGATAAGGTTAACCTGTATTTTATCAATACATCCAAGTGCTGATAAAGGGTGTATCTATTCATATTTATACCTTCATGGTAATTCTAAATGGGTTGCTAAAAAATTCTTAGAGATTTTGGATAATTTTTTAATGTTTATGAAGAGGAAGAAAATGATACTTTTGAATGTCAAAGAAAGATTCTTTTCCACCCAGAATGAATGACCAGAATTTTATTGTTTTGTTTGAAACTTCTATTATCTAAACTGTGACGTGCTTATTTTATATGAAAATATATGAGAAAAGTTTTCTTTTTTAATGTGTTAATAAAATTGAAGTTTAAAAATCCAAAATGTCATTTGTTATTATTTATTTTCATGTACATTTGGTTAGATAGAATAATATTTTTTTTATTAAAGCTACCATCTGTCATTTTTATAGACAATCTTCTAAAACAATTCTCACAACGCATCATACATATGATTGAGGAATCTTTGAAATAAATTTTATTTTACTAAAAGAGTTTTACCAATAGCTAAATAAATTATAGTCTGTGTATGCAAGATCAACATTGTATATTAAATGCAAAACTGCTTGAGGTTTTGACAGGCTATTAAAAGTGTATTTTTGCTGAGTATTGTTATAATGTACTATAAAGATATCTCCCTTGATCAAATTTAATCGTTTCTTTTTCCTTCTAATTGTTCTTTATTTTTTGTTTCTCAGTTTGTTCTATCTGGCTGCACTATTCCCAGGGTTTGTACTATTCTTGAAAGTTATAAAATAGAGTTCTCATAGCCCTTAAAAATCCTTAAAACATAATTTCATTTTCAAGTACGTAAGGGAGTACTTAAATTTCGCATAAAATTCTTGAAAGTCCTTAAATTGCTTAATTTAATTGGGAGTCAGTCAATGTCTATTGCAAATAAACATCAATGTTTATTGTACAATCAGAACTCCCCCCCCCCCCCACACACACACACATACACACACACCTAATTTAGCCGTAAATTTTTGTAGAAACATGCGGCTGGTACCAATTAATTTTTTATAACGTCTTAGTTTATAATAATGTAGTTAGATTTTGCTTAGGGGGTGGTCTACATTTTAAAACTGGCATCGACTTCATTTTTTTTTAATGGTAACCCCCATTTTTAAAAACTTATTTGAATTAGATCATTGTGGAAAATGGTATAGTTTGTATATTTTGCTCAATTTTTCATAGAGTCATAAGCTGTCAAAGTATGGAGATGGTAATGTTAAATGAATGTGACAAACATTAATTCATATCTTCACAAAAATTTATTATATTCAAATTCTGTTTTTTTTTTTTTTTTAATGCGTTAGAATGATGTGACCCAAACATAGTCCATGCATACTTTTGATAAAAAATCATTTTTTGAATTATGAAAATTATTAATAAATTCATATTTGAAAAAATTATGAATTATGACCTATATTATTTTTTGCGCAAATAGAACAGACATCATTAAAAACATGGGTTTCCAAATTTACAGCTCATTCCTAACATTTTTTGAGTTACAGTGATATTTTATTTTTTATTGTTGTTAGGGGGCCATCATCTGTATCCTCTGTGAGTAAATATCTGTATATATTCTGATGAAAAACTATTTTAATTTACCTTTATGTTATTCTTATTGTTTTCTAAGCAACATTTCGATGATTATTATACAAATTGGTTTATTTTTATAAAATTATCACAATGCAGGTTAGAGATTGTGAAAGAATTCGAAAAGAAAACAGGCCCCGCCTCTATATGAAAAAAAAAAAAAAACTACATTGCATATTTGAATTTGACTCTATATGCAACGCTGGTATGCATGAACCTCAATGGCATTTACTACATCGATTGCTCAAGATAAAAACTTAAATGTTTAACTGCGAATATGCAAAATCATTTTGTTTTATAACATGGTTCGTACAGGTGCTTAAAAAGTCCTTAAAAATTCTAGGAAGTCCTTAAAAACTCCTTACTTTTTATAGTTGTTTTTAGGTCCTTAAAAACTCCTTATTTTTTATACTTGTACCTTAAAAAGTACTTATTTTTCTCTTATAGAATTTAAAACTTGAAAAAAGAAAGAAAGAAAGAAAGAAAGAAATTTGTTTTTAACTGACAAACTTATGTTTGGAACGATAATAAATCTGAAACACGTAACAGCTTAGCAACAGAGTTGGAAAAACATAAAAATCGTCTGCTTTTCAAGCACTACTAAAAAGACGTACTACGGGAAAAATGATTTGGTAAAAAAATGTAAAAAAGAACAATCTTTTATATTTGCTTGAGGACTAATCAAGTAATATGTAATGAGGGAAGGGAGGGAAAAAAAAAAAAAAAAAAATCTGAGTAGGTGTTCTTTAATTTTCCTTTACGAATTGATAGTTGCAGTTAAGCTATTTAAATATATAAATTATTTTTACTACTTGTTTTATTAATAGTTAACTTTTTAAAATAGAGTAAAACTTCTGCTTCTCGGCATTTAACTAACCCGAAATCTCATGTAGCATGAAAATCTTGATGTTGTTTTCTATCCACCCCCCCCCCCCCTTTAAATGGCAAAGAGTTGATAAATCTTCGTCTCTTCCTTTCTAAACAACAAGCAGATGATCAGCCTCTTACAGTCAGCCACTTTCTCTCTCTGTTTTAATTTCAGCGGTGTAAACATTCGATCTGGCATTGAGAAATACAATCCGTTACTTTGGAGAACTATTTTCATTCCATAATTATCACAGGTGTCCAAAATAGCACTGAGTGCCCTCTCCCTTAATATTGTCATAACTTCTGGAAAAGAAAGGGAGAAGACCCATTTCTTATCATAAATGTGTTAGATCAGCCAAAACAAATTTATTTCTTGACGCTGTGGGCTGATCACAAACATAATAATGTAATAACACTTGTTAGATTCATGCTAAACACACTCAAATGTTATTTCACTTGATCCCTATTAGTAACAGAGACATTCTGTTCTTAAAGCTGGTAGACGGGAGGTGACGGGTTTGAACCTAGGTCACGCTCGTCGGCCCTGTCATTTGAGGTTTTCAGTTTTTTTTTCTCCCTCTTCTGAAACTTTTAGAAATACAGGCTAGGATACTTTAGAAAGACCTAAACATAAGGCATTCTACCCAGGCTTAGGTTCACGAGTATATTATCGTCCTTAACCCCAAAACCACAGCACTTGAGTTCTTGAAGTAATTTTGCTTAGCAATATTACCGTAAATACTCGTGTATAAGTTGATCCTCTATTTAGAGATATATTTTCTTTAAAAAAAGATAAATGCGCATATTAAGAATTATTTTAAATATCAATATGAGGTCATTAAAAATATAAACTTTACTTATATAAATCAGTCTCAAACCAGTCCCACAAGTTTCTGGGCGAAAATTATTTAGAAAGCGTTTTGATTGGTAATTAAACTGAGATATTGGTCTCCTACTTTAGTATTTCTGTTGATTTACAGTATTGCTGGAATTTCAATGTTCTGAATTATCCAGATTTTCAGTTCTACTACGCAACTGTCGTAAGTAATGGAAATATTGTTTTCGGTCAAATTTTTCGATATCAAGTTTTCACCTGATTTGTAAATACATTAAAAGCTTGATTAACCGGCATGTTATATTTAAAAATCGTCTGCATTCATGATGGGAAAATAATTTAGTGAATAATTTAATAAATAATTTGGTATTGCATGAATTTTATAAGATACATAAAAGAAAGTCTATACTATAATAGTCACATCAAACTAGTTTTTTTTTTTTTTCTTTTTTAATGCTGCAATTTTGTTATGGATTCGAGATTTGTTTGCAGAGACAATCAAAAATTCACCGTTTATGCCACCGAGAGGACAACATCTATGGTGGAGATGAGAAGGGGGGAGGGACATTTCAGCGGGAAAAAAGTTGAAGTATATAAAAAATATCATTTTACTTTTAATTGTTTTTGCGCTGTCCTGCATGCCTTATGTTCCACCAGTTTCAGCTTCATCATCTATTTTTTTTTCTTTTTCTTCAACGTTTGAACTATACATAAACAAATAATATAAAAGAAAAATTTTTAAAGTAAATTCCTACTTACAAACACTATTGAAAAAGTTTTTTTTTTTTTTTTTTTAAATAATTTTCAATTAGGAAATAAAAAGCACGCGTGCATAATGAAATAGAAATAATTATAAGATAAAAAAAAATCTTTTTATATACCATGTTTTAAATTTTCTGATGAATTATAGAGCTCTTATCAATGTGCATAAATTTTTTAAAGTGATAATGGCGTCAATTTTTGTGAGACGCATAATTTAGCTTTTCACAATTTTTTAATGTTCACGTTTAATTAAATGTATTTATTTTTATATCGAAAGAAAATGAACTTGTGATTTTTTTTTTTTTTTTTTTTTTTTTTTGGCAACAATTAACTTATAGCTAATATTTTAATGGCTATTTTAACGCTATCAGGAAGTTATTATTTTCATATTTTAATTTGTCATAAGAAAACTAATAAAAAAATTAAAAATCGGACTTCAAAGTATTGTGTTGTCACCGTGTTCTGAGCAATCCTAAAAGTTTCAAATGTCTAGCTAGTCAGGAAGTTAGTTAAAAATCGATTGCAACATTTGTACAAGATATATATAGGGAGAGTGTGAACTAATAGTAGGAATTGAAAAATAAAATGTGTTTTCAAATTTACTGGGTTAAACAACATTCCAGGATCGTCTGGTGAGTAACTGAATAATTTATTACTTTTTAATGAATTAAAAAGATTGTTTCTCAGTTTTCCTTTTTGATTTTGTACTTGAACGTATGAAATTTTATTTTATGTTGTGTTAGACTATAATGCTACTTAACAGTGCTTCTTTCCCTCTCTCTATATATATATACATTGGGAATATATATATATATATATATAATAAATAATTTAATTCCTTTACAATACTCAGCAAATGAGAGAAAGATGAAAATACCAACAATGAAATTAAAAGTTAGATGTATTACGTATAAAGTTATTGTCACAATTACCATTTAATTAAAATTCACTGATTAGTAAAAACATGTTAAAGTACTTACGCAAAAGAGAAATGACGTATATATCACTTAAGCCTAAACTATGAGATAGTTTTCATAATCCATTAATCCAGTAAATTCATGCAACACAAGATAAAAATTGAAAGAAATTAACCAAAAATACTATTGAAATAAAAAGGAATACATGAAGGAAAAATAGAGTGAAAAATGCTGAAACCCAGTACAGATCTCATCAGGAAACTAGCAGTACTGTCAGCATGGATTGCAAGATTTCTGAATATTGTATAGCTATTTCAGCAATATACAACACTAGTTTCAATCTTGCAAAAAAAAAAAAAAAAAAAAAATAGAAAGATAAAAGGAAATTGGCTGATAAAATAACTTAACCATAATGAAAATTGGTATTCGTGAAAGGTGATGGCCACATGTAAATCAAATCCAAATCGAATAAGTAGATAAAAGTCCGGGCGATTGCCAAAATGAACAAACTGAAAAGAAATGATTAAAAGTAGAGAATCGATTAATCGAAATAGTTTCTGAAATGAAATAAATGTAAGCATGAAGTGATAATTATTGTTCTTAAAATTTAAAAGCTGAAATCACAAATAAAGAATATTCTAGAGGGAAATTTAAGTATAATGTAGATCAATACGATTTTCACTGTAGGGCATACATTCGACACAACGTATGAGCGCGCCATCTAACGTGGAAAAAATAAGTTACTATTAAGTGATTTAAGAAAAAGTGTACGATTAGAGGTTCAATTTACATGAGTGTAATTTATAGTCTTAAGCTAACAGAAGAAAAGGCCAACAAGTGATGATAAAGTCATTATGATTAGGAAATTGGTGAATAATTTTAATTTTAAAATTTTAATAATTATTATTGTTATTAATATTATTATTATTATTATTAAGTAGGAAATTGGTGAATAATTTTAATTTTAAAATTTTAATGATTATTATATATATATATATATATATATATATATATATATATATATTGTATAAATTATTATTTTGCGTAGTCCTTAAAAAATCTTCTGGAAGTCCTTAAAAAGTCCTTACTTTTCTTTATCATAAATGTGTACGAACCATGTATAATGTTTAGAAAAATGTGTAAAGGCATGGCTTTCGTAACAAGATAAGATCATACCCCGATCCTCATATGTTAAGTTTTTCTTAAATATTAAATAACTTTTCCTAGTTTCTCACTGCTAAAATTCTATTTTAACCCTGTTGTCCTTTTTTTGTACTTGAATATTGTAGGGTTCGTACACCTCAAGTTAAATGTCATGTTTCAGGAAACACTGTAAGACGAGGCTTAATGTTTGAAACAGCAATATGCAGTCGATAATATTTTTTTTTTTTTTTTTTAATTATTATTATTAATATTTAATAATTTTTATACGAATTTTAGCACAAATTTTCTGTTTTAATCTTGTTGTGACATTTTTGCTATTGTTTACTGTACTTTTCATACGCTTTATGTTATTTAAATTTTATCGCAGGATGTAGTATAATAAAATATTAAATTTTCATTAAATGTTTTTTTAATACAGAATAAAACAGTGGAAAACTGTTTTTTTTTTTTTTAGTTTATAAAATCTATTATTGAAACAAAATGAAATACTCCCTCCGTCCCAAATTAGTTGCTACATTTGAATACTGATTATTGATATTGATGATTTTATGATTTTGTTTGAACATTTTTCAGAGATATTAGAGTTTCTTTGCAATCAACCAGCATTCATTTACCAAACATTCCCTCTTCCCCTCCTTAAATCAGTACCAAATTAGTTGCTATATTTCAAGTGGGCGGTATCATAAATAACTTCTGATGCAGTTTAGTATATTGACACCAGTAAAATTATACTACTACAATGAATATAACGCCGTGCACTAGGTGTTAGAAAAAATGTTTACTTGAATGTGAAGTAATGTGACTTGATCTAATAAAAAAATGATAATTGAATTACGAATAATAACTTAAAAAATACCATAAAGAAGGAAATGAATAATAAAGAGCATAACGCTATATTGCAATTTTTATTGTAATATTTGAAAAATGATAAACTGAGAAATGGTGCTATAAATTCTACAGTGATTAAATGAGTGTTCATTGTATGGTGCAATAGGAAGCAGGCAAAGACGTCAAAAATAAATGATGATGAAATTTACAATGCAAGTGCAAAAAAAATTTGGTAAATGCGACAAAAAAAATAAAAAATAAATAAATAAATAAATAAAATGAAATAAAATGAAAAAAATTCTCAGCAATTGAGCAAATTGAAAGATGTCCCAATAAAACGAAGACAATCATTGCAGAGTTTATCATGTGCTGTTAGTATTCCTAAATCAACATTACACAGGATTGTCATGGAGGGAAAACTTTTGAAGCATATTTCCTCCATGATTAAGCCAAGTCTAACCAAAAGAAAAAAAAAAAAAAGCTTGACAGAATTCAATTTTGTTTACAGCATTTTCAAACTAATAGATCCTTTTTGGAAACATTGGATCGTATTCCTTTCGATGAAAAATGATTTCATTTTACAAAAACCAGCAATTCGTTAAAAAAGCACCCTTATGATATATTTTGATGCGTCATTCGCAGTCGTCATCAGGTGTTTTGGGAATTGCTGCTTCACTGACCATCACTGTCACTGAACTCTTCATCTTCTTTTTCGGTGTTGACATCATCCTTCTGTTTCTTCCTATTAATCAGCTGTTGCCACTATTTAGGTATTGTGCTCTGCTCTCTTTCATTAATAGCAGAGTTAGATGTCAGAATTTCAAGTGCTTCACGTTTTAATGCGTAGTTGTGGGAGTTATAATGTGTGATTTTAATAGTGGTTATGGTATTAGGATTTACAGGATTATTGATATGAGTACAGGATAACACGGTGGACGTTCTGTTAATATTTTAAGTCATTAATATGTTCAATTTCGGTCTCTTATATTCCTTTTAGTCATACCGATATAGCAAGCTTTAGTATTATTATTTTTAAAATTGAAGTCGATTTTGTAGATGCCAGAAGTTTCTTTGGGGTCTACTATATTGTATGTTTATGTGCCTCAAATTAAATGTAACACTTTATAGAAATGCTTTTATGCGGGCCTTAATGTATAACATAAAAATATACCCAACAAAAATAGCTGAATTATTTTTTCTTAATTATTAAACATTTTTTTATTATTATTTTTATCGCTATTGTTATTATCATAATCATTAGGGCTGGATTATTTATCAATATATCCCCAAGTATCGATATTTTTTAAATATCCCGATAACAATATTTAAGAGTTTGCTCTGCCAATATATCCCTTTAACGATATTCCGCGCGATCAATTGATATGCCGATAAGTACCGTTAAACGCCAACCACAGATTAATAGAATTATGCTTCCGCGCGAGCGCGCATCACGAATGAAACCCAAATTACCGAATGAAACCCGAGCGAACAAACCACACTCAGCGAAAGAAACCCGAACAAAAAGAGCGCGCAATATCTTATACTAATACCCATTCTCTTATTTTTCTCCCATCCCTCACTGATAAAATAAAAAAATATAACTCCACCCCAAACGATCACTGCACTCCCACAATGCATATACTTCCTCTTACTTTATTCCTGCGTGCGAAACCTCAAATCTAAAATATCACTGCTTTAATAAGTCCACCGCATAATAAAAAAAATAAACAGTATTTATTGAAAGCCATCTGCTTTTCCCACAGTATATTGACTTCCTACAATATATTGATACATTCATGCATTTACTGACCCTAAATGATAATATGAAAGAATTTATACTACCGTTAGTATTTGATAATATTGCACATCACCGCTCCTGGATCGTAGGCGTAATACCACAGTAACCACAGATATAAAAACTAAACGCGATATAAAAACAAACGCTTATTATGACGAATGAAAACAATATCTTTTGTTTTAGCTCATATCCTGCTATTGGTTCATTGATATTGGTTTATTTCAAAGTATCGATAACTTCTGGCCAATAAGATGCGACATGTGTTTAACTCGCTTTGGGCTCAGTGATGCCAGATTGGGGATTTTTGAAGCTTCTGGGGACAATTTTGGGGACTTTTTTGGGAAATTCTAAAATGTTTGGGGACAAATCTGGGGAGTTCTTCAACTTTCTGTCAATGTTGGCAACGTAATGATTTATCCCTACAACTAGAGACTTTCAATAGCTTTACTGTTATTTGGGGATTTTTTTCAAAAATTGAGTTCATTTGGGGAAAAATCTGCTTGATATTCTTTTTTGAAAAAAAATGTTTTTTTTCCCCTTTTTAGTGGAAAACCTGTTGGGGATTTTTTCGAAAAAAACCCTTGATTTGGGGGAAATTTTAAGACCTGTTTGGGGAAATAATTTTCGACCATCTGACATCACTGTTTGGGCTGTACTTCAGTCCTTTTCTCCTTTCCCATGTTATCCAATGGGATTTCCGTTGCTTCGTTTTATAAAAATATCTCATTCAAAAATGAAGTTTTTCGAATTCTGGTTTTTGAATATTACTCTTTGAACGGGTCGCCTTTTAGCTTGGTGAACAATTTTTCGAAAAAATTAATTTAAATATTTTATTTCAATAATTATGGGCTCTAAGTGTGGATCTCTAAGTAAAATATTTAAATTTATTTTTTCGAAAAATTGCTCACTAAGCTAAAAGACGACCTGTTCAAAGAGTAATATTCAAAAAACAGAATTTAAGCTAAAAGACGACCTGTTCAAAGAGTAATATTCAAAAAACAGAATTCGAAAAAGTTCAATTTTTAATAAAATATTTTTATAAAACGACGCGACAAAAATCCCATTGGATAACATGGGAAGGGAGAAAGGGTGCTATCTGACTGATGTAAAATAAAGTTTTATCTTCAGTAATTTTACAGTGACAGTTTCTTTATAGAAATATATAATATTGGATAGTTTATTACTTTTTTTATGTAGCATTTATTTTTTCTCTTTCCTTTTCCTTCTTTCTTTCTTTCTTTCTTTTTTTTTTTTTTTTTTTAAGCGGTACATGTTAAATAAAATTGGTTTAAATGCAAAATGAGTTACTTTAAGTAACAAAATGAAACTTTAACATAATTTTGTTTAAATAATATAATTTTTATACTGACAATGTATACATATATATATAGATATAATATATATATAATTCAATTTCCAATTGTTGTGAAACTATTACGAATGTGAATTGAACACATATACATTTAAAAAATATTGTAATGATTTGGTAAGCAGAAACAAAAATAAAAATGACAAGTAACTGACATTTAGGATGCATATAAGAGTTTTAAGTAAAAAATATTACTCTCTACGACTAAAAAAGGTGTATCCAATCATCCAATGGCATTTCTTAACTATTTAAAATGATTTTCCTTTTTATTTAATACCTACATCTTAAGACAATTTTTCTTAAGCTTTATTTTTAGTAGTATTATGAATTTTGATATACTTGGTACAAATAAAACACATCACATATTAGCTGTGTTAAAATATGATTTTAAAATAATTAAAGCTTAAAATGGGAAGAATAGAGGACAAACTTTACAGAGGTATACTAAAAAACAATAGTATAAGTTATAAGAAGCACAAAATAATGATTCACTTTTTATTTTTATTTTTTAATGATAAAGTTATGGTAGTAATATACCAGAAAATACATGGAAAACACTCTATACTTGTATACTTTAAAATTCGTGTGCATATGTCTTTAAAAAATAACAAATGTCTATTTTTTCCTATCTTGAAAGAAATATCGCAATATATCACTAATATCGATATTAACTTGGTGATATATCGCAATATTTAATTTCTGATATCGTCCAGCACTAATAATCATAATCATTATTACTATTACTATTTTTTCTTGTTACCTACATTTTTGCAACTGAATATTGTAGGGTTCATATGACTCAAGCTATTTAAATTCTAGCTTATAAAGTGACATAATAAACTATTTCATATTTATTAAAAATAAACTATAAAAAAGATTTTAATTCATAAACTATTTTTAAGAAGAAAAATTTGAGTCATTTACGCCTTAGAGGAATCAAAAATTGAATTTACTGTGTGAAAATGTTAAATTTGTTTTACGCATTATACAGAACTGTTTATCATGCTGTATGAGTACTAGTCTGAATTTTTTTGTTGGTGTTTTGTAGCAGTGTGTTATACATTATTCAATTGCAGTTATTCAGATAAGTTTAGAAGCAAGAGCAATACTTTCAATAATGAATTTTGTTTTATTTAATAACTAATATTTTTGTACTTTTTTTCGGTGTGAATCTTAATGTATAATGTCCATTCTATGGTAAATCATAATTTTTTTTTTTTTAAATGTGTAGACGGACCCTAACACATTTTGGCTTGTAACTCTATCAAGAGTTGATTTAAAGTATATAAAAAGGACTTTTTCTGAACTGCTGTGATCGCAGAAATTCGAATATAAAGTCAAAAATAGGGGTTGCCATTGAAAAAAAAGATGATGATTCTGGTTTTAATATGTAGATGACCCCTTAAGCAAAATCTAACTATACTGTTATAAACTAGACGTTATTACAAATTGATCAGTACCAACGGTAATTTACGGCAAAATTAGGTGGAGGGGGTGGCTTTTTTTTTTTTTTTTTGCTGACTGTACTGAAGAATGATTCTAAAGCAAAATGTTTATTACTCCAGAAAGATTTGATCGTTACTGAAATGTTAAACATTAAAAAAAAGATAATTTCAAATCATTGTTATCATTTTTGTAGATTGGGAATAGAAGATAATTGTAATTTTAGAGAGAAGCATGATCTCTAAATAAAGAAAAGATTAAGTTAAAATGTTGAAAAATATTTTCTAGAATTAAAAATAAATAAATAATAAAAAGAAATAATGAGAGTAGTTACTAAAGAGTTGTGCTTCATATGCCTATTCTCTCACCAGTTTTCACGTTTAGTCCTTGAAAAATCTTCAAATAGACTTTTATAAATACAATGAAATTTCTCTAAATTAGACCATAATCACTTGCATGAAAGTATTTAGTAATTTTTGACTACATACACTTTTTCTTTCTTGCTTTCTTTTTTTTTTTTTTTTTTTTTTAAACACTGTTTATTAATTTAGTCTCTTGATTAAAAATTTCTCATAAACATTGGCATTCATGTTATAAGCATATGTTTTTAAGCATGATAATGCATTAAATTTTTGGTTAAATTTCATTGGTGCAGAATTTGAACTACTTGTTGTGAAGTTCTGTGTGTGTCCAAGTCATACTGATTTTTCAGAGACTGAAGGAAGTAATTTCTTCGAAATTCTTTTAATTGTTTAATCGTCTTGTTCATGTAGAATTACAGAGTATTCTATTTTGTTCATTTCAGGTGCAGGTATGAGTTTAAATTCTTTGTAGATTCCAGCATCAAAATCGATTATATCATTTGTATGTATGGTTTTATCTGACGAGGGCCAGTTTCACATATGTCAATAGCTGTCAAGCATATCAAGGGGCAAATTGAACCAGAATCCTAATCTTGTTCTCCTCCTAATCTTATTTAGCATATTAACTCCTATTTTATTTACGTGAAAGTCATGATATTTATCATTGGAAGTTGATTATATATATATATATAGAATGCTATAAAGAACCAGGACCCAGCTAGACGAAATAATTACACCTGGCTCGATACAAAAACTTTAATAACAATTCACTATACTACATAAAGATATACAAGTACTTATTTAAATATATACATCCAGGGCCTGATTAAACTTTGAAGCTAGGGGAAGCTCAGTATCATTTCGGGGCTCCCTTTCATTTCGGAAAATCATGTTTTCCTATTACATATTGTAATATAAAAATACTATAGATAAAAAATTAGTGTGTGTTTATAGTTTTTTTTTCCCATTCATATATCTGGGTGGTTTCTACACACAACATTAAAATCATATAACTTATTAATTAACCCGATCAGGTTATCGCTTTTTTTGGCATCTTGTCAGTTTATGATGGGTTGCTGAAGACCCGAGCAATGTTAGAACACGTTATTTTTAATGAAAAAAATCTGATAAAATTCTTTAACACTCTTGAATATTTTTACTTTAAAGGTAAACAATAAATATTGCAAAATAAATAAATAAAAAAATAAACAAATATTTTATTTTTCATCAGAAATACACCTATTTCCATAAAATGCAGGAATTTACTAAAAAATTAATAACTTTTAAGCAAATTAAGATGACTGAAAAATTCAAATTGCATAATAAAATTCAAGAATTGTATTTTTATGGGAAAAATCATGGATACGATGGATTAATATTTCTTCTATATGTGAGTTCTGAGAGATGAAACAAAAGAAAAATAGCTCAGGTCTCCAGTGACCCACGATAACCTGATCGGGTTAAGAACATTCAGATTTTTGAGGTTAAATAATAGATTTTTCCCGAAATAGTGAGTATTTTATCTTGCTTTAGGTGAACTTTCTCAGAAAAAATTCAATCTCAGTGTGAAAATACGAAACAGAAAATTCAAGACCCTGTTTTTAGTTATTATGGGGCCCCCTCTTAAATTTTAGAGGGGAAGCTTGTGCTTCCCGAGCCTGTTGGGTAATCAGGCCCTGTATACATCGCATGCAGTAAACAGAACAGTTGAATGTAGGTTACATAAGACGACTATAACTCCATACAGGACACTGCCTGTGGCCCATGGCCACCGGCAATTAATACGAAAACAGCTACATCTTTTAGCAAGAACCGATTAACTTCTGACTGACTTCTGAAATTAAAATGTTTTCACTTCATTTTATGGATTGGCAAAATATCTAATGATATTTTGCCAAGAATGGCAACAACGCCGTCTATATTATTTTAAAAGATAGGGAAGATGGCTCAATATCGATAGGCTATTTTACATATTCACAGGAGTTTGAATTTAATGCATTACATTCTCTCCCTCTGTTCCCAAGCCTACATCACGAGGCGAGAACAGCACTTAAAGCTTCCCGCGGATACCGCAGGAGATTGAACTTTTGTAACTATAACATTTTAACATGAATGTGAAGGTCGATGCGCAACAGATACCTAAATTTTAATTTAATCAGGGTTGACTATTTCAAAGGTAGTACATTGCTTTATATATATTAAATATATGTACAATTACACACACACACACATATATTTATTTATTATATATATATATATATATTGTTCATGTATATATATAATATATATACAATTATATATGATTATAATATATTATCTGAAAATTTTCTTCCAAATATTTACAATACATACAAACAAAAATGGACATTACTTATGGCAAGTTATTATTTGGTTTAAAAGAAGGACTATAAAGATAGATTCAAATTCTGATCTAGGGAATGATATCCGAATTCTACATTTGTCATTTGGATTTTTATAGGCAAATATAGAAAGAAGTCTTGTGGTGGCCACAACCCACTAGTTTGTTTCTTATTAAAAACTAGAAGTATTCTCTTTCTTACACAAAGAAAAGTGAATATTTATTTAACACAGTGGCCATCGTACACACAGTACAATTCAAAACGTAACCAGAAAACCAGAAAAAAAAAATAATTGAAAGATTCACAAGTTATTGGTTACAAATAAAATAATACATGGAGAATAGAAAAATGCTTAAGTAATATTCTAGATTAGAATAACATGACAAGAAATAATTTAAATATCAAAGTCAATACTCCCTCCAATTCTTACTTGTCGATACAAGATAAAAAAAATAAATAATAACATATTTAAAAAAATAATAATAATAAAAGGATATTGATTTTAAACACTTTGCGCGACAGTTTATAAGAGTTCTAAATTTTTCATATTTATCTCTAGGCAAAGCCTTTGTAAAAATATCAGCCAACTGTTCTGTATTCAATGTTCACAGTTTTATCTTGTTATTTCTCTCGGATGAAGTGATATTTAATATCAATATGTTTTGTGCATTTGTGATACACTGGATTTTTAATCAATTTAATAGCACTCTGGTTATCAATATGCACAGTAACATTCTTTCCTCAAAATGGCATCTCATTTACGTCATTTAGCATTTGACTGAGCCATACAACTTTTTTCACAGCAATATATGCTGCTATATACTCTGAATCTATAGTTGATGTTGACACTGAAGATTGCTTACTAGTACACCATGTAATAGCACCACCTGACAGCATGAAAACATAACCAGTATTAGATCTTCTAGTATCTATATCACCAGCAAAGTCTACTTCAGAATAAGTCACAAGGTAAGGATTTTCTGGGTCAGACATACACTGAATGCCATGATGTAGAGTTCCTTTCAAATACTTCAAGATTGTTTTGACAGCATTCCAATGCACTTGGCTGTAACTGTTTTGAAATCTACTAACAAGATTTACAGCATATGTTATATCAGGACGTGTGGTTACAGAAAGGAAAAGTAGTGGTCCTACAGCTTCATGGTATGGTACACTAGTTTCTTCTAACATTGTCAGGTTCAGATGACAAAACAACAATGGGATCTGCTGGAATACTAACTGAGTTACAGTGTTCAAGGTTGAACTGCCTTAGAATTTTCTTAATATAAGCTTGCGAATGGATAAAAATTGAACCATCTTTGTTTTGGTCATTCTCAATTCCAACAAAACAACCTGACTTACAAATAGTAGCTTCAAAATTCTCATTCATATTTTTCATGATGTCATTAAGAATCCCTTTATCTTCACATAGTAAGAGAACATGATCAACATACAAGATGAGAAGGACTTTCTTACCTTGGAAGACACCATGGAATAAACAGGGATCAGCCATGCTCTGTCTGAATCCATAATTTCACAAGAAATCTGAAAAATTCTGGTTCCAACACCTTGATGACTGTTTTAAGCCATATAAGGACTTTTTCAACTTGCATACCAAATTTTCATCAATAGGTAGACCAGGGGAAGGTTGCACGTATATTTCTTCATCAGTGTTGTCATGCAGAAATGCAGTTTTGATATCACACTGCAACATTTTCAATTTCTTTTGAGCAGCAATTGCCAGAATGGTTCTTATGGTATCATATCTAGTTGTTGGCGAGAATGTCTCATTAAAATCAACTCCCTCCACTTGGGAGAACCCTTTTGCACACAAACGAGTCTTAAAATGCTCTATCTTTCCATTCAGTAAATATTTTATATTAAACACCCATTTTGATCCAATTACATTCTTTGCTTCTGGGCATGTTACTAATTGGCAAGTGTTATTTTTATGCAGTAATTTGAGTTCCTTATCTATTGCATCTTTCCATTGCTTTGACTGATGGGAATTTATTGCTTCTTCATAAGTTCTTGGTATCTCAACAATATTTACATCATAATGTTTGGGAATTCATAAGTTTTCTCTTGGTCTGAGATCATAAGAGGAGTTTCGCCTTTCTCTGGTATTTTGAGAGAAATCTTCATCAACCGAGTTCTGTGATGTGTCAGAATTAGATGCATTATTTTCAGTTTTTAGTAGGTCTTGGTCTCTTGATGTAGTCTCTGATGACTCACTGGCAATATCTTGGCGTTCGTGTTCAGAGCCACCTACTGAAATTGTTGTTTGGGAGTACTCAGACTGAATCTCTGATGTCATTGAGTTTTCATTGAATGTGACATTCCTCGGAATTTTTATTGTTTTTGATATGGTATCAAAAAGTCTAATTTGTCAAATTTCCTTCATACCCAACAAAAATTGTTTTGATACTTTTTGGAAATAATTTCTTGTGCAACTGGTCAGGGACATGCATGTAGGCTTCTGAACCAAAAGTTCTAAAATGTTTCAGTGACATCTGTTTTCCTGTCCATAGTTCATATGGAGTAGGTCCAGGTAATTGACTAGTTGGTGCATGATTCAGAATGTGCACAGCTGTATTAACAGCCTCACACCACAAAAATAGTGGTAAACCTTTGCGATATAGCATTGATCTAGCACTTTCCATAATTGTTCTCATGTTTCTCTCTGCTCTTCCGTTCTGCTCAGGCGCGTAAGGGGTTGTGGGCTGAAGTTCTATACCTTTTTTATGTAGAAAATCTTTGAAATCATAGTTGATGTATTCTTTACCATTATCTATCCTGAGAGCTTTCACTGATGCTGAATGTTTGTTTTCACAAAGAGACACAAACTTCTTTAAATGTTCTAAAGAGTCACACTTATTGGGCTTAGAAAGCAGAGCACGCAAATAATAATTCATATTGATGAGTCCATATTAAAACGAAACACTTTTAATTAGACGAACACTCACATCACATAGTTACATATAGAGAAACAAATATTCAACAAGGTACAGGTAAAAGATGCGCCGTACGAACAGTCCAAGTGGTGGCGCGCCAGTCGTTATTGGAATGATCTATTATACAGTGAAGGAGGGTAAATACAAGAGGCATTGGTAATGGAAAATAAATGTAACCTAACACCCCCCCACAATGTCGACGTATTTACTCAAATAACAATGTTACATCTTCCAATCCCATAATTTTACAACAGTTGTAATGTTTTGATGATGTTAATGCTTTTGTAAGAATGTCAGCCCCCATATTTTCAGTAGACACAAAATTTAAATCAATAATTCCATTTTTCAGTGCATCCCTTATGAAATGATGCCTAATATCTATATGTTTGGTACGCTTATGAAAGATCGGATTTTCAGCTAATTTAATAGATCCGAAGTTATCTGTAAATATACTCACTTTTTCAATTTTGCCATCAGAAAACTCATTTAGTAATTTACATAAATATATCCCTTCCTTAGTGGCATCGGATAAAGCCATATATTCGGCTTCCGTTGATGAGAGAGCCACGGTACACTGTTTACGGCTTTCCCATGTAATTGCACTCCCGCAAAATATAAAACAGTAACCTGTATATGATCTACGGTCATCGAGGCAATTCCTCCAATCCGCGTCAGTGTAACCGAACAAAGGCTCATTACTTTTTCTGAATACAAGTCCAAAATTTATTGTTTTCTTTAAGTATCGCAAAACTCGTTTAGCGGCAGTCCAATGAGTTTTATCAAAACAAGTTAGAAATTGACTTAATTGACTGACAGAATTTGCAATGTCCGGCCTGGTGGAAGTTGCAAGATACATCAAACTTCCAACTAATTCACGGTAGGGATATTCGTTTTCACAACATTTTTCGGCCTTTTTTAATCGAATGCTTGTATCCATAGGACAAGCTACGGGCTTGGCTTCTGTCATGCCAAAACGCTCTAACAGCTCTCTAATATAACTATGTTGACTCATTGTTATAAGGCCATTTTCTAACTGAAAATTTATCCCTAGACAATATTTAACTATGCCTGAATATTTAACATCTAGTTTTTCATTAAGATGAATTTTGAAGTTTTCTAACATATCAGGGTCCTGTGACATAAACAATATGTCATCAACGTAAATCATTATAAGAGTCAACCCTTTATCACTTTTAATATAATATAAACATGGATCTGCATTTGTTTGTTTTGCTCTGAAATCATTTAAAATTTTATTTAACTTAGTGTTCCAACACCTCCCGGCCTGCTTGAGCCCATAGAGCGATTTTTTTAACAAAAGAACTTTATTCCCTACATTTAGATATTTAAGAATCTCGGCTGCTTTATCAGATATGTCCCTATCGCAATTTTCATTTATAATTATTTGAAGTATTTCTTTAAAGTAATCGGGAACTTCCATAAAAATTTCCTCATCTAATTTTCCATTCAAATATGCTGACGTTATGTCAAATTGATGTATTTTTATTCCTAATTTAGCAGCATAACCTGCCAAGACTCTAATAGATCCCATTCGTGCTACCGGAGAAAAAGTTTCACGAAAATCTATACCTAATTTTTGACTAAAACCGCGGGCTACTAATCTCGCTTTATATTTCAAAAGAGATCCATTTTGATCATATTTATTGGCAAGGACAAATCTACCTTTAATGCATTGTTTATCGGGCCTGTCTGCTACTTCGAATGTATTGTTTTTTAATATTACTTTAATTTCTTCAGTCATTGCTTTATACCAATTAGAAGCTTCCGAACCCTTCAAGGCATTATTTATTTCTATTTCCGAATTAAAACTATAAACAGCATTTGCAATTGATTCCGGCTCCCTAATTATTTCGCGATTACGCAATGACAATATATTTTTCTCTTCGAGCGCCGAATCTGAGTCACGTGACTGCTCATTTTTTTCATTTTTTATTTCAAGAAGAGGAGAAATTTTTTCTTCTGACTGCTGCATGTGTGATTTAATTTTGCGGTTCGCTTAGTTGTATTTCTCTTTGAAAAACATCTGGATACAATTGACCTACTTTTGAAAAGTCATTAGATTTCGCTTCAAAAAATTTTACGCTACGGGATATAATTACTGTATTTGATTCAGGAAGATAAATACGAAATGCTTTAGAGTTTTCTGAATAACCGACAAATAATCCTTTTTTAGACCTTGGGGAAAATTTATGTTTAGGGTGGTTATTGAAATAATAAGAAGTGCAGCCAAAAGTTTTGAAATAACTAACGTTTGGTGTTATATTAATCCATAATTCATATGGGGTTTTTTCATTTAAAGCTTTTGTTGGGCATCTATTTCTTATATAATTAGAGGTGTTAATAGCTTCTGCCCATAAATTTAAGGGTAATTTTGATTGTGATAATAGACAACGAGCCATTTCAACGAGAGTTCTATTTTTCCTTTCAGAAACACCTGATTGCTCCGGGCAATAAGGGGTTGTTAATCTATGCTGAATACCATTTTCTTTCAAGAAATTTTCAAATTCAGTCCCAATAAATTCGCCCCCATTATCACTCATGAATTTTTTAATTTTTATAGATTTTTCATTTTCCCAAAGAAGTTTGATTTCTTTAAAAGCATTCAATGCCTCATCTTTAGTTTTTAAGAATTTTACTGCACAATAACGAGAATAATCATCAATAAAAGTAATAAAATAAATAGACTTACCCTAAGGAGGGTATCCTAATAGGGCCACAAATATCCGAATGAACTATTTCTAACATTTTTGAAACACGATCTGAATGCTTAGGGAAAGGCGCACGGGTCATTTTATTTAACGCGCACACTTCACAATTGAAGTCGGATACTTTTTTAATATTTAACCCCCTAATATGACCCTTTAAATTTGAATCAATCAAATCTTTTACATTTAGATGACCCATTCTACAATGCCACTTTTCCACATCGGCAAAAATATTTTTAGAACTATCGATTGATTCACTAGAAAAATTAGCTGCATTATTTATATTTGCATTATTATCCCGTAAATAATAAAGTTCATTTTTTCTGTCCGCAATTAGAGTCACATTTTTTTTTCTGTTATTTATAATAGCACATTTGTCTTTAAAAGTTACAGTGAAACCTTTGTCGCACATTTGTGACACGGACAATAAGTTCGTTTTCAATTCTGGAACCAATAGAGCATCATTGATCTCTACATTTTGAAGTTTTGAGTTGACTTCTGCTTTAATTAATATTTTACCAACACCGGACACATCAGTTGTTTCATTATTCGCTAAATTTACAGATTTTATATCCGTATCCTTTAAATCGTGAAAATTGGAGTCATTTTTCCCCATATGTCGAGTGCAGCCGCTGTCAACACACCAAAGATTCTCGGATTGTTCTTTGGATAATATGTACGTATTCGTTGAATTTGTGCTGGCCAGTAGTCCTAAACTGTTTTGTCGATATTTAAATGATTTGTCTTTTTCACACTGATTTGCACGGTGACCGACACGTTTACATTTCCAGCAGGTAATTTTTGAATTATCTCTTTCGTTCTGAGCACGGATTACGATACAGGATGACAAACTAGATAGGGCGGTCAGCGTGGGGAACGGAGATTTATTTTCCGCATTAATTCAGCCGAACAGAGTAAGCGATCCGATCGCCGCCTGGTGTAGTATCTTTGAAACTCATCGGAAGAAAGGAAAAGCCCACCCCTTCGGCTTCAGTCATCCAATGAAGGAACAGCCAGAAATGTAAAAACGCGCTGATTGGTGTATTTTCGAGATTTGGTCGCCCTCTATCTGTTAGATGAAAATTACTACTTTTCCGTAACATTAGTAATACATTCTTCTCTTTTAATCCGTGGTTCTGAGTGTACTGTTCAGTAATCTTAGGATTCCTTTTATTTTTATTCCACGGAGCAGGTTTCTTTCGGAAATTCCCAGTCATGAACGCTCCGTCGTTCGGTCTGTCATCATGGCGTCTGGCGTCGTTTTCTTCTACTATTTTTATTCGTAGTACTTCTGGTTTCGGTAGCTCATCCCTGGATTCTATTGCGCACCGGAAATTTTCATAACTGGATGGTAGGCTGTATAACAACATCACAGTTAACAAGTCATCATCTATTTTAATATCCATTTCAGATAGTTTATCGACTATGTCAAAAAACTTTCGAAGATGATCTCGAATGCTCACAGAAGAGGAATCTGCCATTTTATGTTGAATAAGCGATTTTAACAGTGACGCTTTTCTAGCGGGGCCTTTAGATTGATATATTTCTTCTAATTTTTTCCATATATCCAGGGATGTTTCACAGTTTTTTATTTGTTTCAATTCAGAAGGCGATATACACAAAATTATGTCGGCTTTGGCCTTTTCATCCATATCAATCCATTTATCGAACGCTTCTTTTGATGTCGCATCACTTGCCACGAGTTCTGGCTTTGGTTTAGAGCCAGATACATAAATCCAGGATTCATTTTTTATCAAGAGTGCCTTCATCTGTATTTTCCAAGTTTCGTAATTGTCTTTGTTTAGCGTTTCAATACGTAGTGTTCCATAAGACGCCATTTTCAAACGTGGCCGTCTATCTAACAGATAAAAGTCTATTTATCGTAAATAAAAGTTAATTTGCTCTGGGCCCATAACCTATTGGGCTTAGAAAGCAGAGCACGCAAATAATAATTCATATTGATGAGTCCATATTAAAACGAAACACTTTTAATTAGACGAACACTCACATCACATAGTTACATATAGAGAAACAAATATTCAACAAGGTACAGATAAAAGATGCGCCGTACGAACAGTCCAAGTGGTGACGCGCCAGTCGTTATTGGAATGATCTATTATACAGTGAAGGAGGGTAAATACAAGAGGCATTGGTAATGGAAAATAGATGTAACCTAACAACATTTATGTTTCAAAAATGCAACAGAAACATAACCACTAAAATCATCTTTAAAAATCACAAAATAATTAGCACTTGACCATCTTCAGTGAACTTCTTTACTTGTTTCTAGCTTTCTCACTTTTCACTCCTTTTAATAATAATCTTTTGGCCAAGCTATTGGCTGGAATGCAAGTTGTTACATGTGTGCTCATTCGTCATAATTTCAAAATCATGACCAATGAGCACACATGTAACGACTTTGATTCCAGCCAACAGTTTAACTAGAGATGGGTCCAAAGACCATCTTCAGTTCACTGAAGATGATCTGGTGCCAGCCAGAAAGCTTCAATGGAGAACAAAAGTAAAACATTTTGAAATTTTAATTTAATTGGATGAGGAAATCATTTTGGCGTTACATTATTTGAGAAATTTAGCTATGGTAAAATTAGATTTAAGGAAAAAAGACAAAACAGCTACTGATATTAGAAGAGGGCATAAATCTAGAAGGACATGAAGGATGGGAAAGCTGTAATTAAAAAAGAATTTTGTCTGTTATGTAAGAGTAATTGATAAAGCTCTTTTTAAGTTCTTTTTAAATCATCTCCTCACCATAGCCCCCCCCCCCCCCGCAAAAAAAAAAAAAAAAAAAAAAAATCTCATCAATTACAGATTGTGGGTGAATTTCAAATTAGTTACAATCCTTGTGTGGAAATGAGAGCAAGGGCAAAGACCACAAAAAATAAAAATAAGCCTATGACAACTAAAACATGAGAAACTGGTGAAGTATACTTTGATTTTATATGTATAAGTTAATTGTGTATGTCTAAAAATTATTCTATTTGTCCTAAAAGTTGTCCTATAATTTTATGAAAATTATGTCCTTTATTTTCCTTTTTGCAACTCCTACCCCTGCTACATTTAAATCACAAGGAAGTTGCAGAATGTTTCGTGGAAAATCTTATCTCAGATATCTCAACCGATGAAAGGGTACAAAAATTTGCCGATTTACTTGACAAATACATATGTAGCTGAAGAAGCTAAATTTCTATTTTCAATAAGGGTTTCAGATTGAATAAAAGGAGAGTGAACTACTAATGCTTGTAAATCTTTTCATGCAAAATTTAATGATAATTTTAGTGTACCAAATCCAAATATTTAAGCTTTTGTGCAAGTAGTGAAGCAAATTCAGGTTGATGTTAGCAAAACAGTGAAATTTCAAGATTTGAATTTTTAAAAGTTATTTCTTATTGTTTCAATAAATAAAACAAACAGATTCTTGAAAATATTTGGATTTTCTGCATTACCTATTGTCAAACACTTAAGTTTCTTACCTGCCCCATTGCAATAGAATAAAACATTAATATTTCATTTTGCTTTCTTTGCATTTTTATCCTTTCAAATTCAAATTTTTAGCAGGTAGCTGTGTATAAAAATATCCATTTTGATCCACGAAGTATGTTCTCGGATTCGAATTCTGAAATTATATCTTAAAGTTTTCTTTTTCTTACCATGCTAAACTCATGGTAACTGTTATATACTGTAGGGTCCATGAGATGGATCTGCAATTGTTCACCCCACTTCTGACATAACTAGTATCCCTAATTTTTAGTATATTCTATACCTAATTATTAGTTTTCACTCTTCTCTTTATCTCTTTTTTTCAATAACGACTAAAGTGTCTTGTTTTTCCGAGTTTGTTTTCCAATTTTGTGCCTTATTTTATTCCATTTATCTTTTTGCTTAAAGCAATTAGTGATGCTCTTTTGAGCCATTTCTTGGTTATATCAATCATACTAGTCAATCTAATGTCACTGAAATTTCATTTCATTAATTTCTAATAAACAATGCAGTAAGTAAATATTGGTTGCAGGCAGGCAAAAGAGTTGGCAAATTTTTCTTGATAATGCAAATCTGTTCAATGAAATTTAATAAATCAGATTTTGAAAAGGATGCTGAGCTGCTTGGTTAGATGCTTAAGCGAAGTTTTTACGAGAAAAGAACAAGCTCATTAACAAGATATGAGACAAGAAATAAACTTTTTGTTAAATGAAAATGAAATCTTATCAGTTGTTAATAAAGAAAAACAGCAAATATTTTATAAAATGAGGTGGTTTTAGAAGTTATTTTGCATTTTTATTCTCCATTAGAGTACCAATGTCAAAATTTGAAGTTTTGCCATTGCTGTACTTGTGAACTACATTTCACGTTTTTTGCAAAAGAACTAAGTTTTGTATGTAGATTTTGAATATAACTTCAGATTTCTTTTATTTCTTAAGCTGTTTAGTTTACTGGGTTACACTTATCCTGGAATTTTGTATGTGGAGCAAGTGTAACCAGTCTGGGTTATACTTCTCCAAATACTTTAACTGCATCGTTTATATTTTTTTATTTACTCTTTCGGTTCAGTTTTTAATGTTCAGTATACTGATTTTTTCTAGGTTTTGTTGAAGTGAGTTTAAAACGCTGAAATGAGTTCATGTTCAAAAAACTCAAAAAGTCTCAGATCCATTAAACTTTTTGCTATGGAACAATTGCCCTACATGAAGGGCTTGATTGAGGCTGGGGCACACTCTTAATAAACAAATTCTTTGTTAAAAGAACCACTCCTATTTTTTATTATTAGTCCATTGAGCTAATTCTGCGTGCTTAAATATTGTTCATGTATAAATTTTATTTTTTTAATCCTCGCGTGTCGTATCGTTTCGACAAAAAATAATTGAAACTGGTCCACGTTAGAGAAATATTATATAGATTATTTATTCATTTTGGCATATATATATATTTTTTTTTTTTAACACTTTGTACCTATTTTGATTTACTCTTTATTATTGCATTTTTCAATCAATTTATGAAAAACTTCATATTTTGTTTATATCTTTAAAGTATTGTTGGGTTTAGAATGACGCTTGCAAGTATTGTAAAGATGCAACTTTTAAAAATAAATTTTTCTATAAAATGATCTAATCAGACAAATGTCGTCTTTTTTTTTATTATTATTATTTAATTTTATTATATCACTGAACGGGGTCCGCGTGCTTAAATATTACTTGTATATTATTTTTTATCCTCGCATATTTTATTGTCACTATCGTATCATTTCTACAAAATGTAGTCGTAACTGGTCCACGTTAGAGAAATATTATATAGATTTTTGCATCCTGTTTGCAGTATGCTGTGGCTAAAATGTAGTATGCCAAGTTTCCTAAAAATGGCTTTGCAATGGGTTATAATAAAAAAAAGAGGATTTTTTTTTTTTTGAAATTTTTTAAAGAAACCGATATATCTCCATGAATATGTGTGGTAGCTTCATAAAAATTTATGCAGATAATTAGAACAATCCTCAAAATCACATGCTACAGCAAAAATGCATTTCAAGCTTTTAACAGGTGATCCAAAACATTTTTGTTTTTTAAAAAAATTTTACTGGTCTCTTTTTACTCTTCCTGACAAAGCTTTTACTGAAATACATGAAGTATAATATGTTTTTTATACTCCTAAAGTTTCAAGATAACTCCTCAAGAATTTTTCTACATATTTGACAAAACGTCCAAATTTGAAAGAGTCCAAATACTTATTGATAGATAGTGTATAAGTATGGGGAACTAGGTATCCGAAAAATTTTTTTACCTTTTTTTTTTTTTTTTTTTTGACCTTTCTTAGACTTATGAGGTCAGAAAAATCTGATAATCACAAAATCGATGTTCTATCTGTCTTTAGTACTTTAGTTAGTCTGTGAGGCTCAGAATTAATCTCAAGAATTAATGATCGAACCAGTTTTAAAAGATCTTTTTATGATACTGGCAAAAACCTATTTATTTTCAGCATTCTAATCTGAAAACTTCGTAAGTTATTCGAAATTTACGATTTTCTTAACATGGGAGAATAGGGCAAATTTGCGCATAAATATTTTGAAAATTTTTTCTAGACCCAGTTTTAAAACAACATTTATGATAGTAGCATAACTATAAACATTCTACTTTGAAAACTTCTTAAGTTATTCCAAATTTAAGATTTTCTTAAAATTGAAGAATAGTATGGGAAATATCCTAATTCCCATATCATGCAAAGTGTCACGAATAGCCACTTACCAATATAAAGAATTATTTAGATGTATAAATAAAAGAGATGGGTTTGTGATAAAGCTTTTCTTCCTTCCGTTATTTTATGTGGATGGGAAAATGGACGCTTTTAAGTCCGGTTTCCACTTGCGCTCATTGGGCGCTTTCTATTCAGAATCCTTTGAAGTGGTGAGCCGAGCTCACCGGAGCTCAAAGCCCTCGAACGGGGATGGAATCTAACCCCCTGCTGAGATAATTGAGGGCCAGGAGTAGACATCTTTGTCAATTTTGCATGCTTTCCTTTGAGGTAACAGCGCAATCTGAAAAAAAAGGGCTACAACTGATGACAAGACATTTGGCTCTTTGTGTCGGAAGCGTGATTAATGACGTTTTGAGCGTTGATCTTGAGCCCAAGTCGATACTGGCCTTTAAAACATAAAGCAATAAAACTATTATTCTATTATCCTGTCTACTACAATAAAAGAGAGAAACTTGGACCACCCCACGGAGCTCTGAGAAGGAAGGAAAATGATGCTCCAGGGGATGTTATGATGTAAAACCATCGTTCGGAAGTGCGGACAGCAAAATTTAAGGAAGAGCGAGATAGAGGGTAATTTCTAATGAGATGCTTAGCTATTGGTGAAGCAAGCTACCAAAAAAAAAAAAAAAAAAAAAAAAAAGAAAAAGAAAAAAAAGAAAGGTTTAGCCCCTCTCAATGAGTCTAAGAAAAAATATTTTTCAGAAGAAAAAAAGAAGATATGGATATAAGATCTCTCGAAGATTTTTGATGAGTAAAAAAATATTATTAGAAAATTCCCTCGGATTCTTTATCGCTAAGCACTTTTGGAAGAATGTTAAAAAAGAAGAAAAAGATGAATCTCTGTTTAGTCGAAATTGATAATTTTTGCTTTTGATGAATATGTTCCTTGAAATATAATAGTAACAGTCCTCATATATTCGAAGAGACTATTGTTTTGGAGGATCCCTCATACCTCGAAATGGAGCAAAGAATTAGTTTATTTTATGAAATATGCAATATGAACTGTGATGTGAAAAAGAAGTGTTCTTTATCTAAAGAAGAAAAAGATGAATCTCTATTTAGTCGAAATTGATAATTTTTGCTTTTGATGAATATGCTCCTTGAAATATAATAGTAACAGTCCTCATATATTCGAAGAGACTATTGTTTTGGAGGATCCCTCATACCTCGAAATGGAGCAAAGAATTAGTTTATTTTATGAGATATGCAATATGAACGCTGATGCAAGAAAGAAATGTTCTTTATCTATGAAAATTTTTCATATGTAGGGACTCAACGATTTCGTTTGTGTGTGATGTAATTAGATTCTTCAAATAAAATAAATATTGTAAGTGCACTCAAAGAACTTCGTGTGTCGACAAAAAAAAAAAAAAAAAATAAGTTTATAACAATCTTCATAGGTGTAGATTTCCTTGAATAACGAATGCGGTCGCAACAACCTTCGTGTGTAATAATTATATTTCATGACAATTTTCATGAGTGTGGACTTCATAATTTCCATGTGTGAACTTTTTATCTGTGTGGACAGTGCTAATATAAACTATGGATTATACGGTTATCTAAGAACAATATTTTCCGAAAGTGCCGCATCTGTTTAAGGGTAAGTGGCTATTATTCAATTTTTATTTGTGGCAAACATCCCCTTTAAAGTGATAGATGATAAATTGAGTAATAATATATATATCCCAGCGTTTTTAAAATTGATAAATAAATGGTATATTTGATAATTAATACTATATGTTGTGTCTATGATTTTTTTAATTTAGATAAAAGTGTATAGATTGAATTAATGTTTTTCTAGGTTGAAGAATAAGATTTGAAAAGTTTAAGAGATATATAATAATAAAATAGATATATGAATGAATAAAGATAAAAGAATAATAATAATAAATTGATAGTTAAGTAAGCTTGATGGAATTGGAATTTATTTGAAAATAAATTGGGTTATTGCAGATATTTTAGTATTGAACAACCCAATTTTTTAATGGGATCATGTGGTCGGATTATAAATAAAAAATTCATAAAAGTTTTAATTATTCACCACAAATAGGGCAAAATTTGGCATAAATATGTGATGAGAAATATTTTCATCGTAACGATGTCTGACTAACTTTTAAAACACCATTTATAATACTGCTATAAACAACATTGTTATGGATATTCTAATACTAAAACTGCTCAAATGCAACATCTCAATAACTGGATCCATATAGGTGATAAAACAGGCATATCTATCCTTCATAAGTTGTTTGCGTAAATACAGGCTATGACCCCTTAGAAAGACCCCACGGAGAGCACTTCTCCTGAGGCCTAGGACCCTATAGTAGTCATTCGGCCTTAACCCCCACAACCCAACCCAATCTTCATAAGTTGAAGCTCATTTCACTTCAACATGATATACATCTCCAGTGGATTACATCCCATGTGGATCTTTACGGCAATGAAATGACAAACGATCTTTCAAAGCAAGGTTGTAGTCGCCCAAACCCCTCTTCATCAGAACTTACTTACCAAGAGCTCTTCTCCCAGAAAAAAAATCTGGAGTGACTCCACTCGACTTTCCGAACATTGAGTAACTAACAGTTTTGTAGATAAAATAAAGAAAGAGGTGTTGCTAAACAAACAAAAAAGAGAAAACCATAACAGAGTGTTTGAGTATTTTTCTCCATATATCACACGAGGTTTTATTTAACGCTACTGAACTTTGAGCCTTAGATCATAAGGATAAAGAATTTTTCGTTGTGTCCCTGTAAAAATCTATAAATGCTAGATTCACCAAAATACTTATAGTTAGTGCAACAGTGATTTATAATATTCATACAAATTTTCAGCTCAATTGAATAAGGCGTTTAGATGCTATCGCTGGTCTCATAGGCCATAAAGATAAAGAATTTTTCTTTGTGTCCCTGTAAAAAAACTGTAAGTGCTAGATTCACCAAAATCTATACAGTTGGTTCAAATGTGACCTATAACATGTGTACAAATTCTTTGCTGAGATTAATAAGGCGTTTAGACGCTATCACACTTTTAAAAATTTGGCAAAGAATTTTTCTTTGTGTCCCTGTAAAAAAACTATAAGTGCTAGATTCTCCAAAATCTATACAGATTGAGTATCTGTGACCTATAATATGTGTATAAAGTTTTTGCTCAATTGAATAAGGCATTTAGATGCTATCACACTTTTAAGATTTTGGTCCCTTGGCCATAATGATAAAGAATTTTTCTTTGTGTCCCTGTAAAAAAACTATAAGTGCTACATTCACCAAAATCTATAGGGTTCGTACTATGGTGACTTACAATATACGTACCAACTTTCAGCTTATTCGAACAAAGCGTTTAGACGCTAGCGTGTTCACTCACAGACATACACACATACATACACACATACATACACACACACATACATACATCATCGTAAAAATAGTGAAAACGGACTCGTTGGACCTCGAAACGTATAGAAACATCAAAATCTCGAATTCGGATTTTTGACATGATTACAATACTTTCCTCACTATAGTGTTCGGAAAGTAAAAATCTCAAATTAAGAAGGATTGGCTAGTACCATCCACTCACCACTGGTATAAGGGTAGTAAGCCGGGTCTATCTTTATCCGTTTTATGTCACAGGAAATCGTGAACTAACCTCTTGCACTTTGCCAGCGTCCACCTGTAATGCCTATCTTTTTCCAATGGCAAGAAAGCTAACCTCTTTGCCCCAAATGCCACCAGAACCAGGCTTCTGTGGATCAAATCTTGGACTGTTTGCGCCTTCTTTGGGAGGAAATTCATTCTTCTCCCCTTCTCGTCATTGATTTTTCTGAGTGTTAGTGGTTTCTTGAGTCAGACTAAATTGGGGATTAGACACGACAACAATATTTACGAAAACTTTGTAAGTTATTCAAAATTTTCTTATCAAGGGAAAATATGTCTAAATTTCGCATAAAGATGGATAATGAGGATATTGCAATTGTAATTAAATATGGAATGGCATGAAAACTAAAATACAAAACTGTCTCTAATAAAAAACGTCCATCAGATTAGAATAAATGAAGTGTATCGATTCGGAGGTAAGGTAACCTAATGAGTGGGACATTCATGTCTTCATCATATTGATTAGTCGGCCGAGTGTATTTCTCTAACCTGAATGTTGTAGTAATTTATGAGATCAAACATTTGATGGGGAACTAAGTAGAGTCTATCTTATGCCAACTAGTTTTTGTTGTGAAATATAATTATTGTATGCCCAATATATGTATTTTCACGGACAATCAAAACATTCTACTTTCAATTCGAACTGTGAAAAGAAACAAATGAGGCATCTGCGCATGCCTACGAAACCGCTCGCACCTGCATCAATGTACTTTTTTTTTTTCTTCAGTTGTCATGTAGACCTTTAAGTATTCGGAGTGTGTTTAGCAGCTCCGTAATACAATTTAATTTTATGTTCTTTTCTTTCTTAATTCTTTTATTAAATATATAAAGGCCACAAAATCATCTCGTTATTGAGTGAATCTAATTGAGTGAATCTCTTAATAAATTGAATCTAATCAATGTTTTCTTTATAGAAGAATTGTTAAATGATTAAATTTCAAAACCGAAACAGGAACATAAAGATCGGATGCTCATTAGAAGAATACAGGTAAGAAGATTTCCTTAATATTATAATTACCTGTAAAATTATTCTATATAAAATATATATAATTATAATAGATATGTGGGACATCTCAGCAAATAGAAAATAACATTCTGTGCTACTGAGGCAATTAAAACAACAGATTATGAGACTGAACAAAAAATGATGTCACACTTTCTATATATATAAATTCATTTATTTATATAGATATAAAAAAAAGTATAATATTCTATTTTAAGATAATATGAATGAAATGTATTAAAATACAAAAATAATAAATGAATTGAAATAAATTTCGATTTAAAAAGGCATCCGATCTCGAATTAGAACTGAAACCAAAAGTTTTGGTTTGAAAAATATACGTTCTAGAAACAAAAGAAAAAAGGGAAATAAAACCCAATTGAATTGTTATTAAGTATAATAAGAAAAGAAATATTATATAATCAAAATATTTGCAGTGATCAAATAATAAAGTTAAAATGGCCTTTTCAAAAGATATATCGATGATAGATAAATTAAATTCCACGAATTATGATTTGTGGAAATTTAAAATAGAAATGATGTTATGCAAGGAAAATTTGTTTGAATTAATAACGAACGAACCTCCCAATCCTATCACAAATGAATGGACAATTAAGGATCGTAAAGCCAAAGCAATCATTAATTTATCGATAGAAGACGACCAGATCGTACATATTAAAAATCTCGCGACTGCTAGGCAAACGTGGGATACTTTAAAAAGAATTCACGAGCGATCGAACTTATCCAGTAAATTATTTCTATTGAGAAAGTTATATTCTGCTAAACTAGCAGAGGGTGGAAATCTATCTCAACATCTAACGCACATATATCAGATCCGTGATAGATTGACCGCTATAGGCGAGGTGATAAATGATGAGCACATGTCAGCTCTTATGCTATGCTCACTTCCTCCAAGTTTCGATACATTGATAACGGCAATTGAATCTAGAGATCAGGAAGACTTGACCCCAGAATTCATCAGGGGAAAGTTACTTGATGAAGATCTAAAAAGATCAGAAAACAATCAAACAAATAATGAGAGCGCATATAAAATGCACATTAAAAATAAAACACCACCACGAAAGTTTTGCAATTATTGCAAAAAGAGTTCGCATAATAAAAGCGATTGTTGGCATTTAAAAAATAGAGAAAGCAACGAATATAAACACAAAGAGAATGACTATAAAAATCCTAATAACTATCAAAGCAATTTCTACAGTCGAAATAAATATAAAAACAAACAAAGATCAAACATGATGCAAGAAACGGAAAATAAAATGAAAAATCTGACTTTTGTGGTAGGAAATTCAAACAGAAACTCGTTTATCGTAGATAGCGGGAGTTCAAGCCATGTGTGCAATAATATGGAAAGGTTCATATCATTTAAAAACAATGATAAAACACAAGTTATGTTAGCCAATGGTCAATCTGTAATCTCACAAGGTTGTGGAGATGTAAAAATAGAAGTGAGAAATTCTAAAAACGAAATCAAACACATCACACTTAAAGACACACTCTTCATTCCTGAAATTGCCACAAATTTAATTTCAATAAAAAAGGCAACTGAGAATGGTTGTCAAGCAATATTTAAAGAGAACACTTGTGAAATTAAATTTCAAAACGAAGAATATATTTTTGCAACAGTAGCTGACAATTTGTATGAAGTTAGAACAAATGAAAAAAACAGAAGAAAAAATAAACATGACACAAACTTGCGATAATACAAATTGTGTTAAACTATGGCACAGTAGATTAGGACACAAAAACATTACACAAATAAAGGAACTCGTCAGTAAGGAAATGGCAACGGGAATTAAATTGAACAATTGTAAACACGATAATAACTGTGAAATATGTATTATGTCAAAATTAGAAAATGATTCATACCCCAAAGTAGCTACACACAAGACAAAACAAACATTAGAAACAATACATTCCGACCTCTGTGGCCCATTCCAGACACCTACGGTGGGTGGAAAAAGTTATTTTCTCACTTTCATCGACGACCACAGCCGCTACACTTATATATATCTGTTGAAAAATAAATATGAAGCCTTAGAAGCTTTCAAAAATTACCATGCACTCACTTCCAATATATTTGGAAGAAAAATTAAAAGTTTGCATTCTGACAATGGTGGTGAATATATGAATAAAGAATTTGAAAAATTTCTTCAGAGTGAGGGAATACAACACCAACTCATTGTGCCCCATTGTTCTCAACAGAACGGCGTAGCGGAAAGGAAAAACCGTACTTTGGTCGAAATGACCAGATGCATGTTAAATGAAAGTCAATTAAATAAAAATTTTTGGGGAGAAGCTTTAATGACGGCAAATTATTTACAAAACAGACTACCAACAAGTGCCCGTGAAAAGACACCATATGAGCTTTGGACTGGTATGAAACCAGACCTCTCAAAAATAAGAACATTTGGCTGCAAAGCTTATGTTTATGTGAACAAAACTGATAGAAAAAAGTTAGATGATAAGGCGAAACCAGGAATTTTCATGGGTTATGATCTAAAAAGTAAAGGATATAGGATTTATGTAAGCAACAACATAAAAATCTGCAGAACGGTAAAATTTCTCGAAGAGCATGAAACTCACGAACATTCTCGAAACATTGATCAAAATGCAATTAATGAGGAATCTAAAATTCCTGTTATTTTAAACAATGAAAATGACGTAACAGAAGAACACAATGAAATTCAGAATACACAAACCCTAAGGAGATCAGATAGAATAAACAAAGGGGTACCACCTGATCGTTTCGTTTTTCTCTCAACTAATACAAGTTATATTGAACCGAAAACATTTGATGATATAGTAAACATGAAAAATCATATTGAAAAAGAAAAATGGTTAGAAGCAGCAGAAGAAGAAATAAAATCATTAAATAAAAATGAAACTTGGGATCTTGTTGATCCTCCACCTAATACACACATTGTTGGCTCTAAATGGGCTTTTAAAGCAAAATACAATGACTCTGGAAAAATTGAAAAATACAAAGCACGTCTCGTGGCAAGAGGCTTTAGTCAAAAGTATGGAACTGATTATGATGAGACTTTTGCCCCAGTGGCTTCTCATACAACAATCAGAACCTTCTTGATAAATGCATTGTACAAAAATTTGCAGTTAACTCACGTTGACGTGAAAACCGCTTTCCTACATGGAGAACTAGAAGAAGACATTTTTATGAGCCAGCCAGAAGGCTTCATAACACCAGGACAAGAGAATAAGGTGTGCAAATTACGAAAAGCCATATATGGCCTCAAACAAGCAGCCAGGTCTTGGAATACTAAAATCAATGATACACTGATCAAATTAAATTTCACTGCCTGTGAATCAGACAAGTGTTTATACAAAAGGTCAAAGGACAATAATACAGTTTACTTACTTATTTATGTCGACGACATATTATTGGCAGGAAACAAAAATGAAATACAAGAAGTAATAAAGGAACTTGAAAAAGAATTCGAAATCACAAATCTAGGTCAAGTAAATAAATACTTAGGAATACAAATAGAGAGAGGTGATAATGGGACATTAGCTATACATCAGAAAAATAAAATAAATGAACTGGTTAGGAAATTTGATTTGCAAGAATCCAAACCAATCAACACACCACTTGATCCAGGATACCAGAAAGATGATAAAATAGAAAATATTCTACCAAATAACACCAAATATCGGCAAGCTGTAGGAGCTTTGTTATATATAGCAACGTTAAGCAGACCGGATATCTCGGCAGCAGTTAATATACTTAGTCGTAGAAATGAACAACCTAGAGAAAAGGATTGGCAAGCCGCAAAAAGAGTAATTAAATACTTAAAAAGTACTAATGACTATAAAATAAAATATAATGTTGATCAAGAACCTATTTTAAAAGTTTTTGCTGACGCCGACTGGGCAAATGACACACTTGATAGAAAATCTACAAGTGGTAATGTTTACTTTGTTGGGAAAAACCCGATTAACTGGACATCCAAAAAACAGAACTGCATAGCACTGTCAACAGCTGAAGCTGAGTATATCTCGGCTGGAAATGCAGCAAAAGAAACTATATCAATATTAAAACTACTAAAAGATCTTGATATGGAACAGAAACAACCAATCGTTATTTATGAAGACAACCAAGCCTGCATTAAACTCGCTGAATCTGATAAGTACCAAAGTCGCACGAAGCACATAGATGTGAAATACCATCTAATTAAACAGTTGTGTGAACAAGGAATTATTAAATTGAAATATATCTCAAGCAAGGATATGACTGCCGATTTGCTTACTAAGGCACTTCCTAAAGCGGCATTCATTAAACACAGAGATAAACTGCAACTTATAAAAACTTTATATTGTGCAAGGTGGAGTGTTGTGAAATATAATTATTGTATGCCCAATATATGTATTTTCACGGACAATCAAAACATTCTACTTTCAATTCGAACTGTGAAAAGAAACAAATGAGGCATCTGCGCATGCCTACGAAACCGCTCGCACCTGCATCAATGTACTTTTTTTTTTTCTTCAGTTGTCACGTAGACCTTTAAGTATTCGGAGTGTGTTTAGCAGCTCCGTAATACAATTTAATTTTATGTTCTTTTCTTTCTTAATTCTTTTATTAAATATATAAAGGCCACAAAATCATCTCGTTATTGAGTGAATCTAATTGAGTGAATCTCTTAATAAATTGAATCTAATCAATGTTTTCTTTATAGAAGAATTGTTAAATGATTAAATTTCAAAACCGAAACAGGAACATAAAGATCGGATGCTCATTAGAAGAATACAGGTAAGAAGATTTCCTTAATATTATAATTACCTGTAAAATTATTCTATATAAAATATATATAATTATAATAGATATGTGGGACATCTCAGCAAATAGAAAATAACATTCTGTGCTACTGAGGCAATTAAAACAACAGTTTTTTCCCTGAAAATATGACATAAAGATGTCTTTTTTTATTTTCGAAAATTTCCTGTTTTTCAAAACATTCGATGTAGTTAGGAATAAACCTCAGTATATTTGTGAACAAATAAATTTTTATGAAGAATATAAAAGAGAGAGAAAGAAAAAAAAAAAGGAAGCGAGATAAATGCAGGGTCTTTGTATTGCCGACGTGCTACGAAGAATTTCTTTCACAAATCCAGATTATTCGCATGAAATCCTGGAAATATTTTCGATAAACAGACGTGATCCTACCGTTTAACGGGTGAATTTTTTCTAAATCTCGGTCCAAAGTGCGCAAACAAATTGATCAATTCATGATCAATCTTTTTATCTTTGTGTCGTAAAAGATATGTAAAAACACAATGGATTGTATTGGACTCTCTAAATCTGTTAAATATTCGCATTTATTTACTTTTATTTTTGCTCAGTGAAACAAATAAACGAAAGCTATTCATTAGAAAAATGTTTAAGCGAAAATTATGAAATTGTTTTTTATTCTTTTTATCTCTAGTAATTTTTTTTTTTAATTTTTCTTCTTTAAATTTACGATGAGTGTTTCTTTGGAAAACCAGCGAAATATTTTATGTCAAACACGTCTATATGAGATAAAACTTTAAGAAGTAAAAGTAGGTTAGTATCATTTAAAGTAAGTATACTTATTTGAAAAAAAAAAAAAAAAAAAAAACATGTCCTTCCGGCTTATTCGGAAGGGTAGGCTGATTTCTTTTTTCTGATCAAGTAGCCGTCATTTTGTTCAAAGTGGTGGCTACAAATTATTAATAGACTTGGTAGAAATATTGATGTAGGCTTTGCACATATGGAGTTTTAAGCAAATCGGTTCATAAATACCTTTGTATGTGAATTTAAAATTTTCAAGTGGCCGGCGCTTGGAAACAAAATGATGGGTTAAGTTGACAAATATATCAAATGCATTTGTGAGATAAGTCTACTGTACACATATAGTTCGAATAAATTTAAAATCTCAAAAGTCATCGTGTTGAAAAATTAAGTGGCTATCACTTGGATCAAAATGGCAGAGAGAAAGTTACTCATCTAAGATATTGTAATTTTAATTTTTTTTTTTTTTTTTTTTTTGGTAGAAATTCTTTCAAAGAGGCTTAGTAAGTTGATAAAATGTTAGTTTTATGCCTTTCTAGTTTGTTTTAGCATTAAAATAGCCTAATTTTCCCTTAAAAACGTATTAAAAATATTCAATAAGGCAGGTAATGGGTTTGGCGCCAAATTTGGCGACTTATCCCCCATGACGACTTTTGGCGAGAAAATACTTATTATCGATATAACAAAGATAGACGCAATAACATGATTGGTTCACGAGTTACGTGAAATTTCTAGATTTTTGTTGTTTGAATGATAAATTCACTTTTCAACTTTGATTTGAATTGATTAAGTATTTGAAAAGTTACCTTGATAACAAATTTTCAAGTGACCGCCCCTTGGAAACAATACAGTGGAACAAGTTGCCCAGCAAACACATCCAAGATATTTGAAGCATAGGTTCACTGTCCAACTGTGGTTCAAATCAGTGCCGTGTTTCAAAAGTTATTATTATGATAAATTTTCAAGTGGCAGTCTTAAGTGGCTGCGACTTGGAAACAAAATGGCGAAACAACTTGCCCAGCGAAATCTCCAATATATTTGTATGATAAGTTCATTGTCCAGTTCTAGTTTAAATTAAATCAGTATTTCAAAAATTATTGTCATAAGAAATTTTCAGGTGGCACCACTTGGAAAAAAAAGCGGAGTGAGATGCCCAGCGAACTTATCTGAGATATTTGAATGATAAATGCACTATCCAAATTTGATGTGAATTGATTCAGTATTACTAAAGTTACCATAATGACAAATTTTCAAGTGGCCGCCACTTGGAAATAAAATTGCGGATCAAGTCACCAAGTGAACTTATCTTGGATATGTGAACCATAAGTTCACTATACAACTTTTATTTGAATTAGTTTAGTATTTTAAAAGTTATCGTGATGGCATATTTTCAAGTGGCAGTGTGATTTCAAGAGGCTCTGCAACTTAGAATCAAGATGTCGGGATAAGTTGCCCAGTGAACACGTTCAAGATAATTACACGATAATATCACTGTCCAAATTTGGTTAGATTTGGAGTATTATTTCAGAAGTTATCGTGATTTAAAAAGGTCTAGCAGGGTAAGGTAGGGTCAGCGGCCCCAGAAAGGTATTTTGAAAATGACTTGTGTGGTAACATCTGTGAGATATAAAACCACCATTGACACAAATTTAGCCTCTCATCTCGCTGCGTTCTGGAGATAATGGATCAAATAGACGCTAGAGGGGGTAATTTTTAAAATTGATTTTTATGAAAACTATTACAGCTACACAAATGAAATAAAAACTGTTCGTTAGACAAAATATTAGTCTACATTATATATTTTTTGTAGATTTTTTCTATCGTATTTACTATTAATAAAAAATGAAAATATTTTTTTTCATGATTTTATTCCTAGTTAACGCAGAGGTACAATCACAGAAAAAATATATAATGTAGCTTACTATGTCTAGTAATACTACCAAAAAGTGCATAAATATAAAATGGGTGCAACACTTCCAAAAAAAATGTAAAACTTCTTATGACCGTCTTAGGTACTAATGACTTTACATTTGTCTTTTGATTGAACTTTTTATTACTGTATTAAAAAGCAGTAGCATGTTTATTAAGAACGTGCAACTTTGTGAAAGCTCTAAATTACAGTTATTATCCACGTTAAATAAGAAATATGCTGAATATTTAAAAATTAAGTCAAAGAAAATATTATTTATTGTAATACAAAATTTATTATAGTATAATTAATCTTCATCACTGTCCTCATTAATAACTGCGTGAATCTCTTCTGATGTAAATATATCAGATAAAACTTGTGCTGGACATAAGATGCGGGAAAGATATCGGGCATAAGACAAGTAATAAACAACTGCGGCTATGTGAGAACAACATCCTACTGTTCTTAGACCATTAGGAGAGTTGCAGCAATATCGGCGTATGTTTTCGATTGTCGTTCCGTTTGGTACATATTCAATATAAACATGATAAGTTTTACGGTTCACATGCCTTGATCTAACTTCCAGTTTTAATATGCTGGGTGTGGTTTTAGCAAACTGTACTGTGAGGTTGCATTCTTCGTCCATTATCTCCGCTAAATAAGACACAGCCTTTGAGAGTTGGTAGGAGCCAGTGAAAAACAAAGTTAGCTGGTCTTTATTTAACTGAGGGAAATCTAGAATTTCAGACGATTTAAGTTGCTGAAAAGCCGACTTTCGACAATTCCAATTTTTTTAATGACTTCTTCACTAAGAGTATTTACAACACTCATTCTGCTCTCCATGTACTCAAGTAGATCATCATTTTTATCGCCTTCAGAATTTAATCTTTGGTCATACTTGTTTTGTAGAAATCCAACAATTTTACAAAGCTCTTTCAACTTCGGTATAAGTTTGTTACCCAAAGAATTGTGTAGAAGGCGATATTTTTAAACTATTGCACCATGAACTGCTTCTACAACCCATCTCAATTTTGTAACTCTTCTTGATTCGTTAACCTCCTCCGTTGTTAGTTGCACCCTGTTTCCTTTTAAAGCAGGCATAAATACTGTATAGCCTTTACTTTGTAGGAAATCAACTTAATCGTGAAAACCATGATCTACAATAAAAATATCATTTGGTGATAGTAATGTCTGTAAACCAGTAGAGACTTGTAAAACAAGTTTTAGTATTGAAGCATCATTTTGTGTGTCGTAGAAAGGTCCTGCAAAGTCTATAATATAACCATTTGTAGTGCAGATGGTGAAAGGTTTGCAAAGATTAATTTTTTTCTGTCCAGAGAAAGATTTTCTTTGATAAAAATTATTTTGACTTTTTTGATGTCGTACATAAGTACGACATCATAAGTTGCCTGTACTGGAGGTGTTAGAAATAAGATCTTGACGTGTAATAGCATCATAACTAAAATATTTTGGTAAAATATCTCTCTCAAAACATTTAATGATATCGTCAACAAATTCTGATACCTATTGTTCATATTGCAAACTCAAAAAAGCAGTAATGGTCTTATTTGAATTTCTTGTCCTCAATTTGAAAAGAAAAATGATTAAGGCTTGCGTCACAGTCCGAGTTTTTGTATTTCTCATTGAAGGTAGCATATGTTTGAGCTCTATAATGTTTTTCCAAGTAAAGCCTGTCAGGGATTTAAGTTGATTTTCTGATAATCCATTTTCTATTCGATCGAACAATGTTAGATTAGATGTTTGGAAAAGTACATTTATAAAAGTAACTAATTCTGATTTTTTAATTTTACTTGTATTAGAAATGATGCATCAGCGGGACAAGTCATCTTCATAAATTCTATCACCAATCATATGTTCATTGCAGCAACAATTACCGTCGGGTATAAAAATCATTTTTCTTGAGAAAATGTCACATTGTTTCAAGAGATATTACTCGTAGATTTACTTCTACTCAACATATTATACAGAACCGATGTGTTGATACTACTTGTACTGTTGATACTACTTGTGGAAAAGACATTTCAATATAATTATCGTCTTCAGGACTAGTTATGCGACACACAAAATCATCATCGTTTGTATCTACAGGTTCGACTATCGTAGAATCACTGTCAGTCTCGGAAGCACTCACGGTACGCTTTGAAGTTGAGGCTGCCTTTTAATAAAATCTTAGACGACATTTGTTGCATATTACGTCCCTTACCGAGATATTCTTATTGAAACAATCACTGTATGTTTTAGCTTCATTTTCAGTTTTGATCACTTTTCTATACTTATTATCTTTACGCAAAAATCTACGACAGTTTTTACATTTACCAGACATATTTTGTGTTCAATTACTCACTAAAACACAATAAAATAGTTTTCTATAGAATTATTAAAAGTTGAAATACTCTGAAACAATACGCAGAAGATTATTCAAGTTGAGCTAATATACTTGTGGGGGTAGAAGAATAATAGGAATATTGCAGCCATGTTCCTTAAAACTACCAAGATACGACGCGTCCAAAATGTTGGATGTGTGCCAGCTTGTGATTTGGAAAACATCCAATAATTCGCGCTTTGTTATCATTCGTTTTCTCTGAGCCAGATGACTGCCACCCCTATTTTAACAGTGAACTCGTTAAATTAGCGCTTGCGCAGAGGCTTCCATAGGTTGAGGAATAAACAAAATGCTACAAATTATACACACGCAACTAGCTGGAAAGCGACAAGCTGCGTCTTTTTCTTTAAAAACGTAGTTCTAGAAACAATTTTCAACTCTTTATGTCAAAACCAACGTCTTACATATATTTTTAATTACGAGGGTTGCTATTTATATTTCTGGCCTTGGCAACAGTAAGTGTTGCTAGGCGACCGCAGACGATTTTAATCGAAAGTTTGATATTTTTAAACGTAAATTCAGCAGACGATTTACCATTATAGCTTTATTTGTGTTGTTGACAGTAAATTGAAAAGTTCTTCTCTTTCAAAAAATGGAATTGAATCGTGAAAATTTTCGTGCGATTATTTTTCATAAATTTCGACGTGGATTGTCAAGACAAGAGTGCTTCGATGAACTTAATTCTTTATACAGCGATAAAGCGCCATCCTACAGCACTGTAAAAAATTGGTATAACGAACTTAATCGTGGTCGATGTTCGATCCAGGACGAATCCCGTGCAGGTCGTTCAAAATCCGTTGTTGTGCCAGAAAAGATCGATGCTGTGCGTGAACTGATAAAGCAAGATCGTCATGTGACATACCGTGAGATTGAGGCGTCTTTGGACATTAGTATGACTAGCATCAATAAAATATTGCATGAACATTTGAGCGTAAAAAAAATTTGTTCGCGTTGGATCCCGCATAATCTGACAAACGCTCAAAAAAAGGCTCGTGTCGATTGGTGCAAGGAAATGTTGGAAAAATACGTTCAAGGTACATCAAAGGCTGTGTATAACATCTACACAGGTGACGAATCATGGATCTATGCATATGAGCCGGAAACAAAACAGCAATCAACTGCATGGGTCTTCCAAGGCGAGGCAAAACCAACAAAAGTTGTTCGAGGAAGAAGCACATCGAAACAAATGATTGCCTGTTTCTTCGGCATTAACGGTCATGTGGCAACAGTGGCGTTAGAGCAACGCAGGACGGTCAATTCTGAATGGTACACGACCATTTGTTTGCCAGAAGTCATCGGAGAAATTCGAAAAAAGCAGAAGAACAGGCGAATCATTCTTCATCATGACAATGCGAGCTCTCACACATCGACTCAAACAAATGCATTTCTGACTGAGCGAAAGATCGAACTGATGGGTTATCCGCCGTACAGCCCTGATTTGGCACCCAATGACTTCTTCTTATTCCCACACATCAAAAATAAATTACGTGGACAACGATTTTCGACCCCCGAAGAAGCGGTTGATGCATTCAAAACGCATGTTTTGGAGTTACCCCAATCGGACTGGAAAAAGTGCTTTGAAAATTGGTTCAAACGCATGCAAAAGTGTATTGATCATCATGGAGAATATTTTGAAAAACAATAAAACCAATTTCGATCCTACATATTTGTTTTTTCATTATTAGGCCAGAAATATAAATAGCAACCCTCGTACTAACTAATATATTTTTTAGTAATAAACATGTTATCACTTTTTAATACAGTAATAAAAATTTCAATCAAAAGACAAATGTAAAGTCATTAGTACCTAAGACGGTCATAAGAAGTTTTAATTTTTTTTCGAAGTGTTGCACCCATTTTATATTTATGCACTTTTTAGTAGTATTACTAGACATAGTAAGCTACATTATATATTTTTTCTGTGATTGTACCTCGGCGTGAACTAGGAATAAAATCATGAAAAAGAATATTTTCATTTTTTATTAATAAAAAATACGGCAGAAAAAATCTACAAAAAATATATAAAGTAGACTAACATTTTGTCTAACGAACAGTTTTTGTTTCATTTGTGTAGCTGTAATAGTTTTCATAAAAATCAATTTTAAAAATTTCCCCCTCTAGCCTCTATTTGATCCATTATTCTCAGAACGCAGCGAGATGAGAGGCTGAATTTGTGTCAATGGTAGTTTTATATCTCGCAGATGTTGCCACACGAGTCATTTTCAAAATATCATTTTGGGGCCGCTGACCCTACCTTATCCTGCTAGACCCTTTTCAAGTGGGAGCCTGATTTCAAGTGGCTTGCTTAGTATGAGATATCCGGTACTTTCCAAAAAATGGCGGTTAAAGTTCATTAATAAACTTGGTTGAGACCCTTATATGGTCTATGTATACATCAAAATTCAAACAAATTCGGAATACGCTTTTTACAATGTGAATTTGAAATTTTCAAGTGGTCTCCACTTGAAAACAAAATGGCGGAGCAACGTGATTGGCGAACTCATCCAAAATATTTATAAGTTCACTGTCCAAATTTGGTTCGATTTGGAGTATTATTTCGGAAGTTATCGTGATTTTAAATTTTCAAGTGGTAGCCTGAATTCAAGTGGCTTTGCTTAACTTAAGATATATGCCACTTTGTTAAATATGGCGGATAAAGTTCATTAATAATCTTGATTGAGACACTTATATGGTCTATGCATACATCAAAATTCAAAGAAATTTTATCGAATAAAGCATGATTAGCATTAAGACCACAGAACCACACAAAAGTGTTGAAATACAAAAATACACAAAATTCAGATACATTGATTAAGGTATAGAATTGAAAATTTCTGCAATTTCATTTCCGATTATGTTAAGAGTTTTTATCCCTTGCAACAATATTTAAAAGTGATTATGAGTAGAAGTGATCTATCTGTTTGTCTTTCTGTCCGTCTGCTTATTTGCCCGCCTGCCCACCTCTAGCATCCACAAATATATAAAGAATATCTTCAAAATGGCATATATTATTCAAATTTACTGTGGCATGTTTCTTATTTAAAATGATATAAATAGCTCGAACAGTTTGCGTTCTGGGACACCAAAAGAATGACAATGCATTGCGTTTAATTACGGGCATTTTTATTAATCATATTTAAATGACTTTGTACTACACAAATCATAATGAAATTGACATTTATTTTTCCAAATGTACCTTAAAAAAATGTTTTACAGAATAAAGTATGATTAGCATTAAGATTTACAGGGCTAGACCTAAATATTCAGTTACATTAAGAGCTACAATTGTAAATTGCTGCAATTGCATTTGTTTTTGTGTTAAATACTTTTTAATACTTTTTAACAATAGATTTATAAAGGTGATTATTAATTCAATTAGTCTACCTCTTTGTTTTCCTGTCCAGTTGTCTGTCCGTTGTGTGATTACATAGGCAAAGTACATTGAAAGTTAAACGATGCAACGAGTACATACAGTTGGAAAGTATTAATAATCTATGCGAAAAGCATGGTTTTTCGTTCTTATTATTTCTTTTGAGAATGCACAAAGGCGGCGGTGGTGGTGGTGGGGGAATTGCATCACATACTGTAATTTGTGTGTCAGGGAAAACATTAATTATGCGGCAGACAACTATTATCTTTTTCATGTTACAAATATTAGAAAAAGAGAATGTCTGTGTAGTTTGCAATGTCTATATAATTTGAACAACACAAATATTTGCTACATTTCATTAAATGAAGCTAAACAAAAACTAATTGACAAAACAGTACATGCCCACTTTATTCTCTATTGTTAACAAAACTGGATATTACCCAAATAAGTAATACAATTCAGCTGCAACAAGTGAAAATAGGAAGTGTAAAAACATCGGTCATATTTAGTGGAGCCCTTGACAATTGCTGCACAATGAATGGACATTGGCAAAATTAATTTTCGGATATTTTCAAGGGGTATTTCATACTACCAAACTTGTATAAGGGCTTTCTTCATCTGTGTCAGTGTCAGTGATCCAGAATTTTGTTAACACTTCTCGATCGCCAATTTTTTTTTCTTTTTTCTTTTTTTAAACCTATGGATTTAAAATACGGACTTAAAGATAAGAACAGTAAACAAAAAATGCAATGTAAGTGATGTGTATTGTTCGTGTTTGTAATATTTACCACTTTAGCTCTAATGACACAACTAATGGTACATTCCGGAAAATGTACTCAGCGATAGATCCGTAGTTGTCCTTAATAGGAGGCAAGCGTTTTTCCTATAAAATGTTTCTTTATGTCTGGGTATTCACAGTAGTTTGAAGAAATTCGAATCAACAAATTCCTTTCACATGAAACATCCCAGACCATCTCATAAAAACTGGATGTTTCATTTTAGGCATAACAGAATCAAGGATAAAATCTTCATTATTTTTACGGCGAACTACCTGTCAGCTACCATTGACGTTAAATTTTGATTCATTTGAGAATATAACTATTTCCTACTCAGAAGTCTATTTCGTATATTATTTGCCTTCCACCTTAACCCTTTGCAGCTCAAGATAATTGGGATCATTTAAATTACACTGCCACCGGAATTCACGAACAACATTAAAATAAAAGAAATTCATGACATTTTCTGCTGTGTTATAAAAGTAAAACTTAGCTAAAAAATTTTCGGGATAAGTTTTTGTAGTTGGAACTTAATAATTGCGTCCTCGCAGCTAAGACAGTGCACCGCAAAGGGTTAAGTGACTGGTTCACAGTTTTGCAACAATATTTACCTATTTCGTAACATCGGGTTTTTAAATAGTGAGTTTTGAAAAACTGTCGATTTTTTGCACAAATTTACTGACCGATAATTAATATCTGCCGATTTTGACTTGAAAAGTTCGTCTATTTTAAATAATTCTTTATTTGTTAAGAGAAAAAAATAAAATGTCTTGAACGGAAATTTTATTAAATGTTATTTACATTTTTCTTTCTTTTTCTATGCAGTTTTGAGCCCTTTGTATTCATAAAATAAGTTTTTATTTTTTAATGAAAATCGAGCTCAGTGCTACTTAGAAGTAAGGAAAATGGGTAGCAATATTTTTCTCTTTTCAAAACGATGTTCCAAAACTATAAAAGTTAATTCTTGCTAAATGCAGTAAACCCCTTTTATTTACGACAAGTATCATTAAAATAATGACCGACATGAAAATAATTGAGTATTAATTCAGGAGGGATTAAAGGTGCTATTTCCCTTTTCATGTAATGTAAGTCCTTTTCAGCTGCGATCGCTTAACTCGAAGTACTGGTCTTTTGTTGTACAGTGTTTAATATATATTCAGACATTAAACAGCATAATATATTCTTTTGCTTTTTTGTTTACTTTTAAACGATGTAGATTCACAAAATGACATAAAATAAATAAAAAATATTTTTTTTTTTAAAAGTTTCATATATTACAAAATGTTTTTGTTTTAATTTAAAGTCATTAAAGTGTTTGGAATCTAGCAAATGTTTTTTACAGCTGTATATATCTAAAAAAAAAAGAAAAGGTTAAACTGAAGAAAATTGGCAAATTTCTTAAAAATAAAAGATTTCTCACGCCACTCTTCGCAAAATCAATGTTTAGTTTAGACATTCGTAACCTTCCAAAAAGAATAAAATTAAATAATATAAACATTTTTTTCTTCCTCCTTTCCCTCCCCCCCCCCTCTTAAAAAATATATATATTTATTTACAGGAGAAAGTATTGCGTTTTAAGGTGGTATAAACATAATATAACAATTTTTAGAATATATCCGACTGTGTGTGTGTAAAAAATTTTTTTTCAAAAAATAATTCACAGAATTTCATATAAATCTATATTTAAATGCATCTTAAAATGAATTGTTGTTTATGAACTTTAATGTAAATTACCCAACAGGTGGCGCTACTATGCTCTGGACATTAACGCGCCAGCCGATCCGCCATGTTGGTTTAAGGTGTTATATGCGATATTATTACGCTCTGCAAAATTTCAGATGTCACTCTACAAGGTATTCTAAAGATAGATAAAAATGTTTTATCAAGATTTTAATTAAAAGAAAAGTGTCAGACTCTAGTAAAATTAAATTACGTTCTACAGCGATCGACTGGTTATTGGATGACCGTCCGCCATATTTGTTCAATGTCCAGTCTCTCTCTATCCAGGGTCCCTAGTGATTTTTAGCGACCCTCAATAGAGAGAGACTGGACATAAAAAAAAAAAAAAAATGGTGGACGTTCGTTCAATGACCACTCGATCGCCGTAGAACATAATATGCTTTTACCAGAGTTTGATACTTTTCTTTTAATTAAAATCACTTGAAAATTATTTTGTTTATCTTAAGACAACCATTTAGAGAGTCATTCAAGACATTTTCATAGTGTAATGGTATCATATAACAGCCTAAACAAACATGGCGGATCAACCGGCCGGCGGCGGGTCCAGTCTCTTATCATATAGGGTCTCCAGAGGTGCCACGTTACTACTCAATTTCATATCACAATAAAGAAAATGTAAAACTTGTCCTATTAAATTGCAGATAATTATTACAAAAAAATACATTAAAAAATTTCCGGTATTAAGATTACGAGCAATCCGTAATAACTTGGCACCTCTGGGTCTCTAGTGATTATTTCCATTTTAGGGAAAGCTATATAGTTTCTGTTAAGTATAATTGGACAAAAATTGATATGGTCCTTATGAAACACCATATTTAACCATTTATGTACATATCGGCTGACAGGTGGCGCTGGCAAGTTGTAACTTTCCCCGTGTACGGGAAGGCTGCTTAGCTTCAAACCATTGAGTTTCATATGTGAGATGGCCATTATGAAAAAGAATGCTGATACAATTTGGGTGTATATCGATCGACAGATGGTGCTGATATTACTCACTTTCTGATGTTTTCTGTATGGTTAAAATTGCTCCAAATCGCATACGTAAAATCTCACAGACTGTGACTAAATTTTTGTGCTTGTGTGTCCGTGGGTGGCGTTATTATATAGAATCACAAATAAGAAAATTTGTAATGGCCATAACATACTAGTTTTTGCATATACATTTTATGAAAATTACTTCCTGTGTTCAATATTAAAAAAATATATATATAAAACAAGAAACATATATTTTAAGAAGGAAAAAAAAAAGGAACTTTGTTAATCGTTTTTTCTAAAACTTTTCGATGTCAGGGTGCATTTAAAATCCCAAGGCACCCCAATACAAATTTCTGAAAAATTGTTGATTTTGCATTTGATTATATATATTTCTCTGGAATCTCACAGGGCACACCCGGAAATCTTTTAGGGCGCTCGTCAATGTGCCTTGGCACTCTCTTTGAGAGACACTGTAAAAAAAATATCTCAAATTACAGAGATACGCAACAATTGTTTTGAATCGGAATGTTTGTTGTGTGTTTATACCATTTGCAGCCCTTGTTTCATAAATTTTATTCTTTATCGTTCAATATCAGTTATAGCAACTTTTACAGATACCTGAAAAATGGAATTTCCAGTTAGTCGCCAATGGTGAGTAGACTCTTATTATTTAATCGCTATTTTTCTGGAATTTAATAATAGCCAGTGGCCGTGAGACTCTCTTAGCTTAGTAGCCACTGTTACATAAGAAATGATGCACAGAAATTATATTACACACTTTCTGATATTTTCCATATGGTTAAAATTGTTTCAAACTGCATACGTAAAACCTTTATTGTGGTAGGCTGTGACTTATATAAAACCTGTGTGTTATATAAAAGCTGATTTAGTAATAATTCTAATAAAACATGGTCGAAAGTAAAGCTACAGAATTTAGCAAGCTTCATATGTTGCTGTAGACAGTAATTGGCGGAGCTGATTCATAAGCATTTTGCAGATGGGGGAAGCGACATCACTTCCCAACTAAGTTCCAATATATTTTTTGGGCCGCGGTAGCCCAGTCGGCAGAACGCCGGCCTCGTAATTGGAAGATTGCGGGTTCGGTACTCGAGCCGGCCAAAGACCGTTGTGTACACTAATGGTGGCTGGTGCACGTAAAATCTGTCGTGGCCGAAATGTCCTTCATGTTCCCATCAAAAATTATACCTCTGGGGGTCACCGAAGCGGGAGAGCCATCCCTTCCGTGGAGGATCAAATTTGTGATGGCATGTCTCCAGACCGCCTCTAGGGGTGTGTCTCAGACCGTCGCCAATTGCCCGTCTGCGCAGCACTAGTGCGACGTAAAAACCCAACCATCCAATATTTTTTTTTTTACGCGTTACTTAAGATGTGTTGTCGAGGTGACTCACGATTTCTTTACGAGTTCAAGTCTTTCTCTTTCATCCCTTCCTCAAATTTCATAAGTTGTTGGCAATAAACATCCGAGTTGATGATTTGCTTGCTTGGAATCAGCTCAAAACACACACCGTCTTTCTAATCACACCAAATCGACAGCATAATCTCTTTCTGATGCAATATTCAGCTTTCAATATCATACCTGCTAACATCCTAATTAATATTCCGTAAAATTTGTTGTACCGCCCCTTTTTCCACACCACTTAATAATTAGAATAATTTTCTCCAAATGTAATTGCGATTAAATACAAAGAAAAATACTCTAAAATAAGACCAGTGTGAAAACTAAGGCGGGGTTAAAAATTTTATGGAATATTAATTAGAAAGTTTGCAGGTATGCATTATGGTTTGTGCTGGTTCATCCCGTTTAGACCATGATATTTTTCAATTAATTTTATTGCAGACGCTATATTTTTCATCACTAGTGATAATTCGTTTCAAAAAAGGTTCAATTGTATTACGTTTGAAAAGCAAATCACACATTTTGATTCGTTGTGTTAAATAAATTTCTTTCAATTTATGTGGAAGACAAATATCGAACTTCTAAATGAGTTCATGATATCTTATGCGATTTTCAGTTGTTGTGTGTGATACATTTAATCTTTTTTGCAATCTCTTGCACTAAACAATTATAACATTAATAGAAAAATAACCAACCAAACATAATACTATCTATTTGTGCTAACCAAAGGAACTTTCTTGCCAACCGAATAGTTCGGTAAAAAAGTGAAAAATATCGATAGTGCTACAATTACAAAGTAAAGTAAAATAAAAATCTCCCGTTTTTCTTAAAGATAAATCTGACAATTCTCGTTTTCTTCCGACACAATTTGGCAAAATTATAAATTTGTTAAGAATAATACATTTTCGTACTTTGTTAAAGAGCATTAAAATAATGTCAAACATGAAAATAAGAAAGCAATAACTCAGCAGGGATTAAAGTCGCTGTATTATTTCTGTTATTACTTAATGCTTTTCAGCTTCGCTCGATTAATCTGAGTAGAGTTTTATTGTATAGTAAATAATGAGCTCAATCAGTGAACAAAAAATATATTTTGTATCTTGTTTATGTATATTCTAAATAAAATACACTTACGAAATAACATAAAATAACTAGTATGTTGTGGCCACCACAAGACTTTCTTCTATATTTTCCTATACATATTCAATCAGTAACAATATTTAAAAAAAAAAAATAAAAAAAAAAATACAATTTTTTTTTCTAAGGGTTTTTTTTTGGAGGGGTACTTGTTTTTTACTTTCTTCTATATGTAATATAGAGAAAGTATTGGATTCGCGAAAATTTTCGACCTCCGTTTTTTGACGGATCTACACGTTTTGGGATGTCCTGAACACGAATTGATAGTTTTTAAAAAATGTCTGTCTGTGTGTCTGTCTGTCTGTCTGTCTGTCTGTCTGTCTGTGTGTCTGTATCATTTTTTTGTGGACGCTGTATCGCAGCAACCAATGAATGAAATTTAACCAAACTTGGTATTTAGTTGCACCCTGACATGAACTGGTGTCCATTAGATTTGGGGATCAATAGCTCAACAGGTGGCGTTGTGATCGCATTTTTGCAAATTTTTAACATGGCAGCATAGGACAAAATACCGTATAAATGGGCATAATGAGAGTTATTTTAAACTTACGATTGTAAAATTAATATGAATTATTGATAATAGTAGTAGTTAACTAGGAAACAAATTTTGTGCATGGGGGGGCATCGGTTCCCCCCCCAGGGGGGAAAATCCCCCCCCGAGGAAGTAAATTTTCAAGATGGGTATCTTTCGAAAGGTCTCGTTGATAATAGTAATAGTTGACTGGGAAAAAATTTTTGTGCATGTGGGGGCATCGGTTGCCCCCCCACCGGGGGGGGGAAGTTCCGACCCGGGGGGGGCAAAGTTTCAAGATGGGTATCTTTCGAAAGATCTCGTCAATACCTTTAAAACGAATGGTTGAACGATAAATCTGTGATAATTTAAACCAAAGTTATCGATTTTTTTTACTTTTAACAAAAAAAAAACAGAAAAATATCGCAATTTTTTTTTTTTTTTTTTTTAACGAAATTTAACCAAACTTGGTATTTAGTTGGTCCCCGACATAAACTGGTGCTGATTATGTTTGGGGATCAATAGCTCAACAGGTGGCACTGTGATAGCATTTTATCTAAATTTTTAACATGGCAGCATAGGACAAAAATTCGTATAAATGTGCATAATTAGAGTTGTTTTAAACTTGTGATTGTAAAATTAATATGAATTATTGATAATAGTAGTATGTAACTAGGAAAAAAATTTTCTGCATGGGGGGGCATCGCTTCCCCCCCCTAGGGGGGAAATACCCCCCCAGGGGCGGTAAATTTTCACATTGGGTATCTTTCGAAAGATCAGGTTGATAATAGTAGTAGTTAACTAGGAAAAAATTTTTGTGCATGTGGGGGCATCCGTTCCCCCCCCACCGGGGGGGGGGGGAAAGTTCCCACCCGGGGGGGCAAAGTTTCAAGATGGGTATCTTTCGAAAGATCTCGTCAATACCTTTAAAACGAATGGTTGAACGATAAACCTGTGATAATTTAAACCAAAGTTATCGATTTTTTTTACTTTTAACAAAAAAAAAACAAAAATATCGCAATTTTTTTTTTTTTTTTTTAACGAAATTTAACCAAACTTGGTATTTAGTTGGTCCCCCACATAAACTGGTGCTGATTATGTTTGGGGATCAATAGCTCAACAGGTGGCACTGTGATAGCATTTTATCTAAATTTTTAACATGGCAGCATAGGACAAAAATTCGTATAAATGTGCATAATTAGAGTTGTTTTAAACTTGTGATTGTAAAATTAATATGAATTATTGATAATAGTAGTATGTAACTAGGAAAAAAATTTTCTGCATGGGGGGGCATCGCTTACCCCCCTGGGGGGGAAGTACCCCCCCGGGGGGCATAAATTTTCAAGATGGGTATCTTTCGAAAGGTCTCGTCAATACCTTTAAAACGAATGGTTGAACTATAAATCTGTGATAATTTAAAACAAAGTTATCGATTTTTTTCACTTTTAACAAAAAAAAAAAAAAAAACTTAGAAAAAAAAAATCGTACTTTTTTTTTTTTTTTTTTTAAATATTGTTACTGATTGAATATGTATAGGTAAATATAGAAGAAAGTCTTGTGGTGGCCACAACATACTAGTTTTAAGGGTACTCCCCCCCCAGGGGGGGAAGCGATGCCCCCCCATGCACAAAAATTTTTTCCTAGTTACGTACTACTATTATCAATAATTCATATTAATTTTACAATCACAAGTGTAAAATAACTCTTATTATGCACATTTATACGAATTTTTGTCTTATTCTGCCATGTTAAAAATTTAAATAAAATGCTATCACAGCGCCTCCTGTTGAGCTATTGATCCGCAAATATAATCAGCACCAGTTTATGTCGGGGACCAACTAAATACCAAGTTTGGTAAAATTTCGTTAAAAAAAAAAAAAAAAAAAAAAATACGATTTTTTTTCTAAGTTTTTTTTTTTGTTAAAAGTAAAAAAAATCGATAACTTTGTTTTAAATTATCACAGATTTATGGTTCAACCATTCGTTTTAAAGGTATTGACGAGATCTTTCGAATGATACCCATCTTTAAAATTTAACCCACCCGGGGGGGGGGAACCGATGCCCCCCCATGCACAAATTTTATTTCCTAGTTAACTACTACTATTATCAATAATTCATATTAATTTTACGATCACAAGTTTAAAATAACTCTCATTATGCCCATTTATACGGAATTTTGTCCTATAAAATGCGATCACAGCGCCACCTGTTGAGCTATTGATCCCCAAATCTAATGGGCACCAGTTCATGTCAGGGTGCAACTAAATACCAAGTTTGGTTAAATTTCATTCATTGGTTCGTGAGATACAGCGTCCACAAAAAAATGATACAGACACACAGACAGACAGACAGACACACAGACAGACAGACAGACAGACACACAGACACACAGACAGACAGACACACAGACACACAGACAGACATTTTTTAAAAACTATCAATTCGTGTTCAGGACATCCCAAAACGTGTAGATCCGTCAAAAAACGGAGGTCGAAAATTTTCGCGAATCCAATACTTTCTCTATATTACATATAGAAGAAAGTAAAAAAGATGAGATAACAAAACAAATAGTCTATATAGAAATTTTTATTTTAATTTGCAGTATTATATTTTTAGAGAAATATTACCACTTTTCACGTCTCAACTTATAACCTAGATAAACTAGTTGGCATAGGTGGACTCTGCTCAGTTCCCCAGCATATTTATGTTCTCAGAAATTTCTAGTGCGAGACATATTATTAGTGGATCTGCAGATCAGGAGCCTCATGTCCTATTTGCATCAGATATTATTCAATAGGTCATTTTTATTTATTCCTTATTATATAATAGTATATATTGATTCGATCGACTTATTACCAAAATCAAATACATTCCTGAGGGGGGCGGCAGCCCCCCTCAACCCCCCGTTGTATCTCTCTTTGTATACCTATTTGTATATGATATAAAGTGTTACGAAATTGTAAATAATTGCATTTATTTTTGTATAAATTCTTTCAAAGAGGTTTAGTAAGTTGATAAAATGCTAATTTTGTGCCTTTATAGTCGTTTTAGCGTTAAAATAGCCAAATTTTCCTTTAAAAACGCATTAAAAAGCTCCTATAAGGGAAGAAATAAATTTGGCGTCAAATTTGGCGACTATTTCCCTCCTTGGCGATTTTTTTGGCGATCTTGGCGAGAAAATCCTTATTAGGGATATACCAAATATGGAAGCTCTAATCTCATTGGCTGATGTGATACGAGAATTTTCCAGAACAGTCTGTTTTCGATAGAAAAGTATAAAAGGAGCATTATTTTCGCCAAGGCGGTCAGTCTCAGATCTATATCAGTTTCGTCAAATGCTTGCTCAATGGGCTCATGAATATGCGTACCAAATTGCAAGTCAATAGCGTTATTTTGGGGGCCGCTATCGCGGTACATACAAATTCTTCCCATAGGCCATAATGGTAAAAAAAACTTTGGCGTGTCCCTGTACACGAACTTACAAATGGAATGCACACCGAAAACTATACAGCTAATTTCGTGGGCATCATGAACATGTGTACAAAATTTCAAGTCAATAGCGTGTTTTTTGCGGCCGCTATTGCATGACAGACAGACGGAATCCAAAATCCTTTTGAGTCTCAACAGAGGGCCTCCATTCACATTTCGGCAAAAAATGGAAGTCAATAGCTTGATTTTTGCGGTGGCTATTACATACAGGTTCTTCCCATAGGCCCTAATCATAAAAAATCTTTGGCGTGTCCCTGTACACGAACTACAAATGGAATACACACCTAAAACTATACAGCTGATTCCGTTGGGCTCATGAACACGTGTACCAAATTGCAAGTCAATAGCGTGATTTTTGTGGCCGCTATCGCGGTACATACAAATTCCTCCCATAGGCCGTAATGATAAGAAAAACTTTGGCGTGTCCCTGTACACAAATTACAAATGGAATACACACCCAAAACTATACAGCAGATTTCGCGGGGCACATGAACACGTGTACCAAATTGCAAGTCAATAGCGTGATTTTTGTGGCCGCTATCGTGATACATATAAATTTCTCCCATAGGCCGTAATGATAAGAAAAACTTTGGCGTGTCCCTGTATACGAACTACAAATGGAATACATACCAAAATCTATACAGCTAATTTCGTGGGGCTCATGAACATGTGTACCAAATTTCAAGTAAATAGCGCTTTTTTGGCGGCCGCTATCGCGCGACAGACAGACAGACACAGCCCAAAACCGTTTTGAGTCTCAACAGAGGGCCTCCACTGACGTTTCGGCAATAATGTTAAAAGAAATCAATTTGACCAAAGCTTCATACACTAAGCGACAAAAAGAAGCCGCACTTGGATATTTTCCTTTTCGCTTTCTACAACCGTCAAATTTATCGTTTAAAAAGCAAATTTTCGAACAGATTTTATTATGTTGTCCACCACATACACATTAGTACCCAGTCCAGTGTTAAAAACAAAATACAATAGTCAGAAAAATTCTAATTTTAGAAATTATTTCAAAAATGATAAGAATAAGGCAGTTAACGATGCCACAAAAAGTATTAATTTTTGAATGAAAATCAAAAAATATTTTAATACGTGAGATGGTAAAATAATTAAATGCTAACAAAATATTGGTAAAACGGTTTTTAGCAAGTTATAACGTTTTTTGGTCGTTTAAAATGGAAATTTGGTTTATGGCGGCCATGTTTGCTCATCCAAGCGAGATGACCGTAAGTTAAAATGCCATTTCTTATAAAATCGGTTTGTATTACATTTAGAACATAAAAGATATTCAGAAAAAGTGTTTAGCAGCATAATTTCTTTAACTAAAGTACAGCAACTATTAAACAAAGCAGGTTTAAATGACAGAAAATGTGAAAAAATTCCATTCTTAGTGAAGAAAATTAGGAAACCATGACCTCAGATGGCTAAAAAAATAAAAAAAAATGATTAGTTAATTATTGGGCTGAACTGTTTCTCTTTGATGAGTCAAGTTTAACTTATTTCGAGCTAAAGAAAACACGCGGAACTGACAACGAAAATATGACCGACTTAATGAAAATCACACTTTTAAAACAGTGACACAATCTCTGTACATTATGGTACGGAGGTGCATAACTTTTCAAACAGTCAGACAAATTATTATGCTCAAGGGATCAATTAACTCGAAATAAAACACAATCTTCATAAAAGTGTTGCCTGACCGACTATTTTGGAGGTATCTTGGACATTTCCGTAAACAGCATTTTACGCTGAAAATGCACCTTACTACGCGGCGTCTGTGGTCAGTTTATTACTTCAAATTGTCAAAAATTCCTATCCATTCCAATGAGAACCTATAATTCTGTAAGTAATCATATCTTTTTTCACTTTAAGTTGAATCCCACAAAAGATACAGTAAAATTTCTTCTTTACCAGACATGAGAATAGTCCTAATCGCGATCCTCTCGAAAATGTTTCGTCTATAAAAAAGCGGAGAAGAGGGGAGAGGATTCGAAATTTGCAGCCTATAACTCTGCCTGAACTAGAAAAAATTATTTGTGATATTTTGCAAGTTGAAATTTCTGAGATTTATATTAAAACACTGTATAATACTATGCCATTGCGCATTAAAGCAGTAATTCCATATAAAGGTGGAATTAACCCAATGCAGAATACATATTTTTAATAAAAATTTGCTTAGATGTAACAAAAAAATAGTTTTATTTCATATATTAAAATACAACTTGTTTATTTCATTTAATAAATCATAACAGAGTACAAAGTGTATGGTTATTGCATAATGTTCAAAAAGAAAGTTTTATGCAACATTTTTAAAAATTACTTCGTTGTGTGCAATAATGCAAATTATTAAATCGAAAATGTACATAGGTATCATTTCATCCCTTGGGTATTACGCAAATAAGAGAGTTTCATTTGTTTCAAACATTAATTTTAAAGCTATTACGAATAAAACAGGTATAAGTCATTTTTTCTGCAGTGCGGCTTTTTTTTTGTCGCTTAGTGTACAGTGACAGAATGAAATCCCCGCCTAATAGGCTATCCACCGTTCATTTCGATATATTTATCTTATTCTAATCTATTAATTTATTTTATCAGGGTCAATTTCGTTGTTTAGTTTTCATGCTACTATTTCCAATGCAATAATCCTCAAATTCATATTTATATGAAAAATTTACAATTTCGCTATGTTGATAAAATCGTAAATTACGAATAATTTACGAAATTTTCCTATTAGAATATTTGTATTCAATCATGTTCAAACAAATATCATAAACGTAATTTTGAAGTTGTCTAACGTATTTAGGATCCTCAAAATGGAAGTTTATGCTCAATTTTGCTTTATTCTGACATGTTAAATAAATCGTAAATTCCAAATAACTTACGAATTTTTTAAATTGGAAAAATCATAGTCTATGATATCCATGCCAGTATCCTAAATATTATTTCGAAAGTGGTTTGACATCTTTACGATGAAAATATCCCTCAAGATTGACGTTTATGTGAAATTTTGCTCTTATTCAGCCATGTTAAGAAATTCGTAAATTTCCAATAACTTACGAAATCTTTATATTGGAAAATTCATAGTCATTAATATTCATGCTAGTGTCCTAAATAATGTTTCAAAAGTAGTCTGACATCTTTACGATGAAAATATCTCTCAAAATTGACGTTTATGTGAAATTTTCCCTTATACTGCCATGTTAAGAAATTCGTAAATTTCCAGTAACTTGCGAAATTTTCAAAGTAGCATATTTATAGTTACTGATGTTCATTCCGGCATCAAAACTGATATTTTAAAACTGGTCTGACATTTTTACAATAAAAAGTTTCCATTTAATGCACGTTTAAGTGATTTTTTGTCCTATTCTCCCATGTTAAGAAAATCGTAAATTTCGAATAACTTACGAAGTTTTTAAAATCGAATGTTGCAAATGAATAGGGTTCTTGCCAGTGTCGAAAGTAATATTTTAAAACTGATCTGACCTCTCTGCGACAATTTGTTCTTGAGATATCGTGTACACAGACTAACAAACTAACGGACTGACCCACTAACACACTAACAGACTAACAGACTAACAGACACCCTACAGACAGACACCATAGAAATTTTGTCATTTTCGGATTCCTCACACCTGAAAACGTGTAGAAAAGTCAAAAAACCGAGGTCGAAATTTTTCACAATTACCTAAGTTCCCCATACCTATAGTATGATGGGGAACTAATAAATAAAAGAGTAAAATTAAAAAAAAATATGTATATTGCAATCATATCAATGAAAATCCTGGCTGAAACGTATTTATTTGTTCGCCAGTATGTAAATCCGTGAATGTGCACAGTCGGCAGCAAAATTATTCGAGCGCTAGCAATATTTCCTATATAAAAGAAAATACACTTAATACTGCTTTGTTAAATAAATCCTTGTCGAGTCACGTTCAGTCTAAGAACATGATTCGACAAGGATTTATTAAATCTATTTTAATCTATTATAGCACAGATTACTAAATACTTTTCAACTGTAAATATTTGTTACATCGTTTAGCCTTTAATATATTTTATCTTAGTGATGATACTTTAAAATAAATTTTTCTTCTATTTATGAAGAAAAAAATATATCAGAGTTTATCTAAAATTTGCATGCCCAATACATAGTTTCTTAAAAGTTTAATGAAGTTAAAATAATAAAAAAAATAAATAAAAAATACAACACAATGGTAAATGTACTTAGTGCAATTTCCATTTATATCTCATATGAAACTGTATATGTCTGTATAAAACTGAATATGTGGCTCTGTAAACCAATCACGCATTATAATTTATTAGAAAAATTCTTTGAATAATATATGTCAGTTTTGTTATGTTTGTGCGTTATAAAGATATCAAAATATACTTTAAATAAATATCCTTTACAGGCAGTAATGTATCCAATTTTTTTTTTTGTTAGTTTCTGAAGACAAAATAGTAGAGTTATTTATATCGTTTTCAATAGAAAACATTATATACATAGAACCTATTCAATAAAAGTAAATTTCAAGGCATTCTAAAAAGTACTATTTATGGAAACGACAACGAGAACAGAAGGTCAAACAAACAAAAAGAATTTGTAAACGCTATGCAATTTTGGTGAAAAGTGATAAAAAGCACATAAAATATAAAACTCTCTAAGCATAAATGAACAATGTGAATGAAAAGTTATTAACGTATAATCTATGCTTTAAATTACTGAAGACATTCTGTGAGTTAAAACATTTTTGCAGCGTTTTGTTTTTTCCTTTCTGCCAAATATAGAAACAATTAATATCGCAATGGTAAAATAACAATATTTCAAAGATGGTAATTAATCTGGTGTGACAGCTACACTATTTTTTTTACCTTAAATTTCTAGACACATATTATTCCAGATGGGGTGTAAAATACGAGGTGTTGTACAGTCGGTAACAAAAGTGTCCGAACACTAGCAAAAATTCCTATGTAAAAAAAGTACACTTTTTACAGTTTTGTTAAATAAATCCTTGTCGAATCCTGTTCTTAGTCAATCTAAGAACATGATTCGATAAGGATTTATTTAACAGAACCGTACGATGTGTACTTTTTTTACATAGGAATTTTTGCTAGTGTTCGGACACTTCTGTTACCGACTGTATGTCGGGCGAAACAGCTGCAGAATAGCAAACATACGCAATAACATTATTTGCAGACACATTTAGTTACAACGAAATACGGACCAGGGTTTAACCTGGCAAAAAAGTTTCTTTAGCATTTTAGCTAAAACGTATAAGCAGTATTTTAGCTTTTTCGAAAATTAATTCTTTGAATAGAATTGATTTTTTTTTTCTTAACTTGGTTATCCCCAATTTTGTTTTCTGTTTGTTTTGTTCACTGAAGATTTTAAACAAGCATATATTGTGATTTAAGAAAAATGAATCAGCAAAATTTTGTTTCAATTTCAACACACTGAGAATACATCTATGAAGCAAATTCTTAATTATGTTTTTAAATATTTTTGCATTTAAATTCAACCATTAAAAGTTGAAATTAAATCCGAATATACTAAATAGATAATGATTCCCAATATTTTTAGTGATTTTGTAATTTCTGTCTACGAATATTTGCATAAAAACTAGAGGTAGTTATATAAAGATATTTTAGGAAATAATCTAGTTTTAGCTTTTTAGCGAAATTCTTACTGACATAGTTTAGCAAAATACAATATCTTTTAGCAAAATGCTAAAAAAACTAATGGCAGTTTAAACCCTGATACGGACAATTAACAAACATACAGTCTTAATGATGCATAGTCAACAACACTCTCTGAACGTGAATTGGAATAGACCACTTGGGAGGGTATATTATAAGACACTCTGATATCAGAGAACATTCTAAATTTAATGCCTCCTTATAAAGCATACCTGCCAACTTTTATGTTTTTTGGCTACGGGAAAAATTTAACAGATTATATATATATATATATATATATTTGTTTTTTAACAGTTTCATAGATTGATTAAATCATTTTTTTTTTTTTAATTAAAACTTTCCCTTAGCCAAAAAACGTAAAAGTTGGCAACTATGCTATAACTTTGACAGACGATGCTCATTATTATGTTTAATTATTATATTTTATTTATTTATTTATTTTATTTTATTTTATGCGAAAATTAATGTATGAAAATATTGCATTTGATCTTGTTTGTAGTATTCTTTATTATGATTTTAAGTATAAGTCATAAAAAGAAAAAAACATTATTTTTTAACCATCCTATCAAAATAAAAACAATATAAAATATTATCACATGCAAATGAAACTGCCAGATATAACTTTATTTCTCTGTCGATCCAACTGTTAAATATCTTTCTTTGGAAGTGAGAAAAGTTGACAAGTACATCTCCATAAGAAAATATAGTATATATTTTTTTCCTCTCATGACAAGTTCAGAACATACACTCAATTTCGAGCGTATCTTGGACATTTTGGACCTCCTATCAGTGTCACTATAGCCAGGATTACATGACAAATATTCTCTGTAACTATTCTCTAAGACGTCTCTAACATTTTTTTTTTCTATCACATTCTTATCTGTGATAGGCGTTTTTGCTCAGCACTGAGAAAAAGAAAAAGTTACATCTAAACATTCGTCGAAATAGAAGCATAACACAAAAATTGTTCTACTTGTCATAAATTTACAGTTGATATCGATTAAATAAATGTTTGCTTAGTTTTAAGTCCAGAAATACTTTTTAACTATAAATTATTTTATTTATCCTTTTTTTTTTTTTTTTTTTTTTTTTTATAAATGTTTTACAAGTGTGAATTCAAAAATTCAGTTTAAGTGAATACTGAAATTTATGAAAAGAAATTATTGACTTTATGCTCAGAATTCAAAAACAATGTGTCATACATTTTTAACTATAAATTACTTTATTTATCTTTTTTTTTTTTTTTTTTTTTAATTTATAAATGTTTTACAAGTGTGAATTCAAAATTTCAGTTTAAGTGAATACTGAAATTTATGAAAAGAAACTATTGACTTTATGCTCAGAATTAAAAAACAATGTGTCTGCATTAAATTTAAAAATAGTACTCAGTATACATCAAGTTGACAGGAATTTTAATGAGAAAATATGCTTTTCCCCCTCCTCCATTAATGAAAGTTTAATAAAATAGTTTAATTTCTTTTCAAAGTTTTATTATGGATTAATTTGAATTTAAAATAGGATGAAGGATATGTATAATTTCATGTTATTTTCGAGGAATTGCAATGATATATTAATTGAATAATTAACTAAGACGTAATTTAAAAATGGCTTTCTTTAATGAAAATGTTACAATTTTTTAAAGCATAAATTGAGTATGAATAAAAATTTCGATAATAATGCATTTCAGTAAAAGAGAGAAAACAAAGTAGAATGCACACTAATTTATTTTTCTGCACAAATGCTGATATATTATTAAAGCTAGGAATATAAATAAACCAAAACATGTCTAAAAATTGCAATCCCCATCCCCGAAAGTTTGATATTAGCGATTGCAAGTACATATTAAAAATTAAATTCAACATCCATCACTCTCTCACACACACAAAAGTGTTTCACATTTCATTTTATACTAGCTGGCCACAGACCCCTGAAAAATTTCACCGAAAAACACGCTTAAAATACAATTTAAATAAATAAACTGTTCACTTATAAAGTTTTTAGTGTAAAGTTACTATAATAAATCTGGAAGATTTGTATAATTTGTATATTTGAAAAAATGTTCTGATTTGTACAAAAATATGCGCGTATGAATACAGTGCCAGAATACGTATTTATTTCTTAAATAATTAAATAATTCTAATTTTCTTGAGAAAAACGTAAGTTAATTTCATGTTTTCTATCTATAATAAATAGTTTACACCATAAATCGTACAGCCTTCATTGGACAGATTTCGAAAACAGTGAAATATACATTCATACATACATACATATATATATACTAATCTTACTTGCTAATAGTATAAGATATGTAATATTTTGTATTTAGAATTCCTATAGAAAAAAGTTGTTAAATCTGCATGCGCAATATTTTAAAGTTCAATACAAGGTCTTGTAATTTAGCTTATTTTCTGGATTTAATTTTCTTTCTTTATTTTTTAAAACTTCACACATGCCAATCCACTTCACATCAGCTGCCAATTTGTACGTTTTTTTGCTACTGGAAATTTTTAATAAGATTTTTAGCAGATTCCTGCGATTAAACATGATGAAATTTTTTGCAAAGAAATTCTGGTATTAAAAAACCGTGCAAGTTGGCACCTATGATAATGTTGCATAGAAGAATCTGTGAGGATCATTCTCTTTGCTTCTTTCTAATGTTCTTTTATCATTTGCTTTTTCGCAAAAGTAGTGAGCGTATTTTATTTTATTTTTATTTATTTATTTATTTATTTTTGTTTTGTTATTATTTGTCTGGTAGCAAAAGTGAGTAGCTGTATTTCTTTTTTTAAAAAAAACTATTGGTATGTTGTTTCGATGTTCACAGTGTTCTTTGCTACTGGAATGTTAAAAAAAAAAAACTTTGAAGGGTAAGGCCAAAAGTGAGTCAAAGTCCCAATGTATATTCGAGCGCTCTACCCATCACTTTCCCGTGGTTTTTACCACTCTTTGAAAAAAAAAATCCTTAAAAATTCCCGCTACTTTATTCAAAAATGCATGTTTCTGTAAGCTATTTCATTTGTAAAATTTTCATTTTGCTTTCAGATGTAAAACTTTCATAAAGCGTTACTTCATAATTGTGAATGGAAGTTAGGGTTCCTATATCAAGGGCCTCTGGGCATCAGCCCAATCGGTCCATGTGTTAATCATGCCATGAGTGTCAGGTTGCTAGGCAAAGAGATAGAGAAATTCTAAGAAATATGCATCGACATGTAAACAAAGATCCTGATTGCGATTTTTATTTATTTATTCTTTTTTTTTTTTTTTTAGAGTTTGTCAACTTTTGACCACTAGTGATACTAGTAATATTAATTGGAAGATCATAAATTTAAATATATAAAATATAATATTAATCAACATATCTGCAAATTTATTAATCAATTTACATTTTAGTTTGGAAAGACAAATCTTCATAAAATTAATGCACGAATTAAAAATCTGTTCATTCACTCCTGTTACAAACGAGTATATTGTGGTCATCAAAAAACTTTCTTCTATATTTTCCTATACAAATTCAAACGGCGCAAATTACTTATTAGAATTACTATTTATGAAAATTATTTTTCATGTTGAATGCAGGCGATTTTTAATCTCTGAAAAGTATAATATTAAATGTCGAAATAAAGTCAATTTTGTATCTTACAGACTAGCAGGCTTTGCCTGCTTCGCTAGTCACTATATTTAAAAAAAATTTACAAAAAACGTTAATCACTATATTTTAAATCACTTTATAAATAAAAACTAAAAATAATTTCATTGAAATCGCTTAAAACCTTGCTTTGGGCGCCCGCTGCCTTCGGCATCGTCGTCCCCGCCAACGCTATATGGTTCTGGATCCTCTAGCTTGCATTTGTGTCTTAACCGGACATTTCAATTTAGGTGCAAACTGGACGATAAATGGCGCTGCTATTATTCAAGAAATCCTATTTTTGTGACTGATTATCACCTTCACTTTATAACAACACGTGGCAGCACCAGACAATCTTAACCAGGTCAAAAACATTTAGAGTAGGCTGGTCTAAGAGTACGCACTTATGGTTCAAACTGTTCTAAAATAAAAACGTATAATTCTAGATAATCAGTTTAACTTTTATTTTATTCTTAATTAACACATATTTCATAAAATAACATAAAACGTAACAAAAATATACCACATCTTTGGAAAAATTAAAAAATAATAAAAGTAAGAATTGCGTACTCTTACAGGTGCTGTTGGATAAGAGTACACGGGAAAACATTATCTGAAAATTCGTGCCTGCGTTACTTGCAGTGCAGTGGTTACGAATAAAGTTTATTTCACCTTCATAGCTCGTATAAGCTTCATGCCACCACTCCTCGCATTTGGAGCATCCTATCCAGTTTTCGTTTAGGAGGGTCTAAGTATACTTCACCACATGGTGGACATTTCCATCTTTTTTTTTTTTTTTTCGGTGTCTTGTTTGGGACTTGAAACCGTTTTCTGGACCCTTTAATGTTTTGGAATTCTTTTTCGTTTTTTTATTTTGTACCTGTTTAGAAGCCAAATCCTCTTCGAGAGCCAAATTATATGGGGACCCACTCAAAATGTCTGATGTTGCTCTTTTGCGGTTAGAGCAGAGTTAGAGCAGTTAGTTTCAGTACCAGAAATCTTATTGATACAGCCCTCCCCTTTTGTTCAAATAACCTTTTGTGGTTATTTGGCACCGTGTAGAACAAAGTCTCTTCCATATTGTAAATTGTGTGAGGAGCGAACTTGTAGGTATCCAATAACTTCGCCAGATTTTCAAAGTAACCATCGCTCGAGCCACACTTGTTGAGGTTGGCGTATGCAACGACAATTCTGGATGCCTTTTCATAAATAACCGGAAAGTCACTCCATACCAGCCGTTTTCTTTTCTTTATTAAAACGATGTTGTAATCCATTAATCTCTGCAAAACTAAAATCAACTTCTCATACTTTTTTAGTAGTTAGGCCGTATAACATGCTATCTGCCTTTTTTTGATGTACTCACACAATTCTATTTCCATTTCCGAAGAGCGCCGGCCTCGTAATTGGAAGATTGCGGGTTCGGTACTCGAACCGGCCAAAGGCTGTCGTGTACACTAATGGTGGCTGGTGCACGTAAAATCTGTCGTGGCCGTAATGTCCTCCACGTTCCCATCAAAACATTATACCTCTGGGGGTCACCGAAGCGGGATAGCCATCCCTTCCGTGGAGGATCAAAATTATAATGGCATGTCTCCGGATCCCCTCTAGGGGTGTGTCCCAGACCGTCGCCAATTGCCCATCTGCGCAGCACTAGTGCGACGTAAAACCCAACCAACCAACCAACCATTTCCGGAGAAAAAGTTTGAGTTTTGAGTGTATTTGTCCAAACTTCTGATTGGAGATGATCTTCTTAACCCTTTGGGTACATTTGACGAGTGAGACTCGTCATCTGCTTACTTGGGCGAAGTTACGGTGGACGAGTCTGACTCGTCATCTGAATTTAAGAAGTAGGCGTTAATGTTTGCGACACCCCCGCCAGTGGTCGTTGATCGCAAACACTTTCCTGGCGTTTTTTATGATATCTTACAACCATACTTATATCATCAATATAAGTATATTCCAAATAAAATGTATTACTTTTACATATTAACACTTTCGCAACCGTTGACGTAGATTCAAACCATTTGAAAATCTGTAACTCCACAAGTGGGCGTTTCTTTTGCAATTTGCATGCTATTTTTTTCTTAAATATTAAATTAATATTCACAATTTTACAATGAAATATACTATGGATACAAATACTTTTATTAGAAATAATAAAATTATAATTTATATCCATTTGTAATATAAATGTGAATACAGAAAATTTTGTTCTGATATATTGTAACATGGGAGAATAACGCCCACAGGTGGACCTTACTGTCAAAAATTAAAAATCATCCCATATAGCCCAAATTAAATCCGTCCCTTGGTCATAAAAATCTTCAAATAATTCAGTACTCAAAGGGTTAATCTCTTTCGCAAAATTGTTTCAATCATTCCTAATGATTTAGCTACCGCTCTCTTACTTTCACCTGCCTCGATGCGTGTTTTTGCATCCAGCCATTGTTCTGGAGTACAAAAACTTCTTTGAGTACTTCTTTGTCGCCCAGGCATCCTATTAAAAAAAAAAAAAAAAAAAAAAAAAAAGAGAGAAAGAGAGAGAGAGATTACGATGCATGTAAAAACTATTATAAAAATTTGTGTGAAAGCGTACGCTTGTACTCTTGTAACATACACAAGTGCGTATGTGTGCCCTTGCACACATTGACGATTATCTAATCAAACGAAGTGCAACGCAATTTATTGGCATCAACCTGAATCGCTCTCGCTGTGAGGCTTAAGTTAGTTTCTTGCAGATCGAACCGCATAAACTTTTCTTTTTAAATACTTGTAGTTTTATACCAATAATACTTCCAAAATGATATAAATATTTAAGAAAATAAGTGAAAATATTTAAACTTGCGTAATTTTTGTAGTTTTATATATTATTTTTTGCACAGCAATTTCCACTAGCTTTCATTTCAAAATAACACTGAAGTTAGACACATATCGCAAGCAACATCATAGCTGTTGGGATTGCGCACTCTTAGACCAGCCTACCCTACTTAATTAAAAAAATAAAAAAAACTAATCAAAATATCGAAAATCGGGCTTCTAGGTGCGTCTGGAGAAGTCAAACGCAATCCATGCAAAACTTTGTAGTTCTACGATCAGCCATTTAACCATTTCCTTAAAAAGCGACAAACACACCTCTAAATCTAACTTCTTTTTTTGTCACTTTCTCGCCATCCTTGTGGTTTAGGATACTGTGAAGACACTAAAAGATTTTCTTTTATCAATTTGTATCTTTACTATTAATTATCGCAAAAAGTAACACGTTGGAGGATGACTCTAACGGCCGTATTCACCATTAACTTCAACTCCTGGTTCAACGCAAAAACTTGAAAAACGTCTAAAGGAAGGGTGAAGCTTTCTAAAAAAATTGTTAGGCTGTTTCTGCCATCTAGCGACGAAGATTTCGTATAATCTTTGGTTGGTTATTTTCCGCTAAAAATACGGAAAGTAGCTGTGCCGCTAGATGGCATAAGCAACGCATCCAACTTTGCTGGAAAGTTGTACTCTGACTTTATGTGCATTTTAAGTTTTCGCGTTCAACCGGGAGTTGAAATTATTGGTGAATACAGCCGTTAGAGTTATTAACCTTACGCTCTGAACGACTGAGCTAATGGACCACAGAGCATATCTATACTTTTATGTTTCTATCTCTGAAGCCAACGATTTAAAAAAATTATAGATTTTAATTAATTAAAAAACTAATCAAAATTTCGGAAATCAGATTTCGAGCTGCATCAAGAAGGGTCAATACGGACCGCCATACAAAATTCGGTATCTCTGCAAATAGCCGTTTGCCTACAAAGCGTCGGACACACACACACACATCTTATTTTATTATATATTAGACTCCAAATCTGCGTAGCTCTATGATTAGTCGTTTTTCTACAAAACGCCGGTCATACACACGCACAGATACAAACACACACACATATTTTTTTATTATATAAATAGATTTATTTATATTTTTGATAGGCTATTCAGCTTGAAATGACTATCGCGAAAGTAGAGTCCTTGGCGAAAAATGTCCGGTCTACTTCAGCGTCAAAATTTAATAAATAAATAAATAATACCCAGGATAAATATATTAATTTTAGCTTTAATTTTAAAGTTATAATGACGTCATTTTAGCATATGCATAAGAACATTTTTCATTATTCGCCTGAAAGTATATTTCTTTTTATGTTGAAAAAAATGAACTTGAAAACTTTTTTGGCAACAATTAAATTTAAAACTAATATTCAAATGGCTAATTTTAAAACTATTATAAGTCAATTTTTTTTTTAATATTTTAATTAAGGAAAAAGAAAAATCTAACAAATATAAAAGAATATTTTTCCCGAATATTTTTTTAAATATTTTGATTAGTTAATTTTTTTTCGCTCTTGCAAAAGTGAAATATTTATACCTTTCTTTAAATTAATCTAATTGTTGAAACTTTTTTTTAATAGCATGTCTCTTCAAGGATAAATATTTATTTTATGATTTTTAGGGCTCCAGTGTTTTTTTTTTTTTTTTTTTTATTAAATTTTCATTTTGTGCGTTTTAGTAACTAAAAGAAAGCTTCTTAAAAAAATAATCAGAATTTCTTAGGATACTGTGTAGACAATGAAACGTTTTCTTTTACAACTGACATACTATCTATAAATTATCTGCAAAAATGTAACACATCGGCCTTTGAGGATTGAACCCACGACCACAGCATTAACAACTTGATACTTTAACCGACTGAGCCAATGAACGATATGAGAAATGCCTCACATTTACTTTAAAATGGAAACGTCCTGTTTTATAGCGGGACACGGAAACACGATAGCAAAATCCAATAATAAAAAAAAAAAAACCTTCTAATTAAAAGAAAACTAATCAAAAATTCGAAAATCGGGCTTCGAGGTTCATCAGGAGAGGTCATTACGAACCTCCATGCAAATTTGTGTAGCTCTACGATTAGCCGTTTTCCTAAAAAGCTCCGTACACATAAACACACTGACACACACACATCTTATTTTATTACATGTATAGATAACATCCAACGAAATTTGAAGTAAATTATTTTTACTTCCATTATCCTGCTACCGTAGGTAATGGAAGTATTGTATTCGGTCCAAAAATTCGATATCGAGTTTTCACCTGATTTACACGTTTTAAGGCCTCCTGAGTGTATGCATGTGTGGAATATTTGGCTATCATATTTCCGAAACTAATAAAGATAGAACTACGAAACTTCACAACTGATATAGGTCCGGTGCATAGATGAATTTTTCAAATTTTGGTGAAAATTGGAAAACTGGAAGTGGGTCATCTGAAACAGAAAATGAGACCGTAAGTCCGTATCTCAAAAACGGCTCTAACGATTTTCTTCAAAGTTGCTATATAAACACTCTATTAGATGCCCTTTCGAATGATATAGTTGGTTAGTTAAGAAAAATTGGTAGGCGTCCTGTATAAATAGCTCAATTTTAGGTCTCGCAAGTGCGTTCCTTTAAAAACGGCTGTACGGATTTTTTTCAAACTCGCCATGTTAACTCCCTTTTCAATATCCTTTTGTATGTAATTATTGTTTATCGATCAATAATTGAGAATACCAAGTTTTGGTAAAAGCTGGTGTCTCAAAAAACGGCTGTAACGATTTTCTTGAAAATTGTTTCATTAATCCATTTTAGATACCTTTTCTCACGTATTACGTGGTTATCACAAGAATATTAACGCTCATCTTGATTAGGTATAGTTCAGTTTTAGATCTCGGAAATTGATGTTTAAAAAAACAACTCTTTTTTTTTTTTCCCACCTTATTTTTTAACTCGCTATGTAAACTCTGTTTTATATGTCTTTATACGTGTGTCAAGTTACTCTTACTGGAAAATTCCAAAAAATGCATATAATATCCCCCAAAAATGCATATAATATGTGGAACAGTGGGTAATGGAAGTCGTGTGGTTATTTCACACCAGATTTTTTTTTTTTTTTTTTTTTTTTTTTTTTTAATGCCTTGTTAATTTTTAAAATGTAATTTACATACCTGCCAACATTCTAATTAATATTTCGTAAACTTTTTAGCCTCGTCTTTTGTTTTCTTCCCACACCAGTCTTTTTTTTTTTTTTTTAGAGTATTTTTCTTCATATTTAATCGCAATTACATTTGGAGAAAATTAGTCTAAATATTAAGTACTGTGAAAAAAAGAGGCGGTACTAACATTTTTACGGAATATTACGATGTTGGCAGATATGAATTTATGATAAAAATTAAGACAAACTAGTATATGCAATTAAAAACATAGTTTAATATATTAAAACATACAAGATAATTTAACATAACAGAAATATAGACTGTTGGTATAAATGGGTCCACAGAGTGAAAAGCAGAGTCTTTTAAACAATCACAACATTTAATAATATAGAAAAGTAGAATAACATAATGCGGGCATTTCTCGCCGCACGCTTAGCAAAGCTTTCTCGTACAGACTCATATAAAACTCTCTTTCTCAGAGAAGCGAAGATGCGCTGTTGATTACGTAATACAGTTACGTCACATCTGACGTCATGACAGGTGTCAGCTAGTTAACACGTTCGCTGCCGATCCCGCGCTAAGCGTATTGCTTTACAGGTGAAAGTTTACTTTAGGCTGCCGCTTGGCGAAATTTCGAAAATCGCCAAGACGGCGCCATTTCGCATCGTGTTCCGAATAGCAACCTTACACCGGCGGCATACGAAAGCGAGCTTTTCGGCGATCTAACCTAAAAAGAAAGTGCGTCTTGAAAAAAAAATCCGAATAATAATAATACATAGGACAAAAGGAAAATTTTCATAAAATAGAATTAAAAGAAAAAAAAAAAATAATTACGAATTTATAACTAATCACAAATACAAAAATAAAACTTATATTATACAATCACACCAAATGTCCCTGAAAAGTGTGTTGCTTTATAATTGATGATAAGTGTTTAGATGATATTTTTTTTTTCCAATAATTTAACAGCTATAAGTACAGTCAGTAACAAAAGTGTCCGAACACTAGCAAAAATTCTTATGTAAAAAAAGTACATTTCATAAGGTTTTGTTAAATAAATCCTTATCGAATCATGTTCTTACACTGACTAAGAACAGGATTCGACAAGGATTTAAAAGTTTTCAAAAGTTGTATAAAGTAAATTATTTATCATTAATATTTTATTTATAGTCCTCATTCATTAGGAATGAAAAAATAAATCCGCAACTGGATAATTATAGCAAATTTTAACGATTCTCTATTATAATGGTACTCTGATCGGCATTATACCCCTATCTGAAAATGCATGAAATTAAAAAGTATACAAAATTTTGTACTGTAGCAACCAGTATTGGCATGAAATTCAAAAATATGCCTCTAAAATTCAGGAGCGTGGTTGCCCAGTCGGTAGAGCGCCGGGCTCGGAATTGGAAGATTGCGAGTTCGGTACTCGAGCCTGCCAAAAACCATTGTGTATAGTAATGGTGGCTGGTGCTCATAAAATCTGTCGTGCCCGCAATGTTTTCCATGTTCCCATATTAATTATACCTCTGGGTGTCTAAGAAGCGAGAGAGTCATCCCTTTCGGGGAGGATCAAAATTATGATGGCATGTCCCTGGACAACTCTAAGGGTGAGACCCAGACCATCGCCAATTGTCCATTGCGCAGCACTAATGTGACGTAAAACACAATCAACAAACCAACCTCTTAAATTCAAAAGTGCCTCTTAAATTCCAACTCTATTCAACCAGCCAAACAGTACTAACGCAAACATCACAAATATTCATATTTCAAAATAGATGGTTGGTTGGGTTTTAAGTCACACTAGTGCTGCGCAATGGGCGATTGGCAACGGTCGGGGACTCAGCCCTAGAAGTGGTCCGGAAACATGCGATCAAAAATTTGATCCTCCATGGAAAGGTATTTCAAAATAGAATACTTTCTCTCTAATAAAACACGTATCATCAATATGCAACCGAAGTGATGGCGTCAGCGAGATATTTTATCTGCTCAGTACAAACGAAACTATTTGCTATGAAATTTAACTTATTACTCATTAACTCCAGAGTTTGCTTGTAACCAGCAGATGAATTTTTACACGTTTGACGTAATACAGCGTATTGACGTAACACATGACGCAAACAAGCAAAGGTAAACACAAAGCCTATAACATCTGGCGATGTAGCGCTCTTGTGTAACACGTCAAACATATTCGGCGGGTTATAGGAAAAAAACGTCATTTCAAATTTTAGTCACGTGAAACCGGCAGCGAACGTGTTAACAGATGATATGAGGAAACATGCATTGAAATCCTTCATTTCCCCCTTATTCAATAAATGTTTCGAAAATAAAACATATTTATGCATTATAATAGCATATTAAAAATTACAGAAAATTATTTTTATGCAAGAGTTACTTAAAATAAGAAAAGTGTTAGTAAAGAAATAGAATTATAAGCAAATAATTATGGTTAATATAATAAAATAAAATACGTAAAATATAATCAGTTAATTTCTTAATGAAAACACAGTTTAAATATATATATATTTTTAAGTTCGTCAGTCCTGAGTATTAACCTTTTGAAAGGGGCTCTTACGAAATGCTATGCTGAAGCGTGACAGATGCTGTCACAGCCCCTTTCAAAAGGTTAAGTCCTATCATACCACAACATTTTTCATGTTTATATGCATTTAAACTTTTTGTTAAAATATCTGCAGGTTGTTCATCTGATGAAATATATTTAATGTCAATTAGTTTATTATTGTAAACTTCTCGCACAAAATGATGACGAATGTCAATGTGCTTAGATCGATTGTGATGAACAGGATTTTTTACTAATCTCAGTGCAGATTGATTGTCGCACATGATTGCAGTTGGACTTGATACAATTTCAGGATCCAATTCTTTTAAGAAATTTCTAACATGAATTGTCTCTTTTGCGGATTCAGACAGAGACATATATTCAGATTCTGTTGTGGATAGAGCAACGGTTCGCTGCTTTCTAGATTCCCAAGAAATAGGTCCACCGGCATATTTAAAGACGTATCCTGTATATGATTTTCTATCATTTATATCCGATGCCCAATCGGCATCAACAAATGCTGTCAATGGTTTATCGTCTCTGTAATACACAATTCCTAAATTTCTAGTGCCATTGAGATACCTTAGTATTCTTTTAGCAGCTATCCAGTGAGGTTTTCCTGGATTGTTATTAAACTGACTTAAATAATTTACAGCATGGGTGATATCTGGTCTGGTAGCAACCGACAGATACATAAGAGAACCAATTAATCGTCTATAAGGAATTTTTGACATGTATGATTTCTCTTCTTCTGTATTTGGACACATTTGTTTAGTTAATTTTACACTGCTATCTAAAGGTGTATTCACCACTCTAGAATCTTCCATATTAAATTTATTTAATAAATCTTCAATGTATTTCTTTTGTGTTATAGTGATGCTGTCCCTATCTTGATTAAATTCAATGCCTAAGCAATAATGCAGAAGGCCCATATCTTTCATTTTGAAAGATTCTGCTAATTTATTTCTTATATCAAAATAGTGCTCTTCACTTTTAGTGAGACAAATTAAATCGTCGACATAGACGATTATAATAGCATCAAAAGGATATTTTGAGTAATAGACACATTTGTCGGAATTCAAAGGGTTAAATTTCATTTTTCTCAATTTCTCATCTAATTTCTTAAACCACTGTCTTCCTGACTGCCTAAGGCCATACAAAGATTTTTTTAATAAACACACTTTATTTTCGTGTATATCATTTTCAAAAAATTCAGGAAGCTCCATATAAATTTCTTCATGTAACGTTCCGTTAACATATGCCATAATGAAATCTAACTGGTATGCTGTGAAATCATTCTGGATAGCATACGCGATTGCAGTTCTTATAGAACTTAATCTGGCTACTGGTGAAAAATTTTCCTCAAAATCTATACCTTGTTTCTGTGAACACCCTTTGGCAACCAATCTGGCCTTAAATTTTTCAATTTGACCATCTGGTTTGAATTTTGTTTTTAAAACCCATTTACACCCAATTACCTTTTTATCTTTTGGTCTATCTACAATTTCCCAAGCGTTTTGCTTAACTAAAGAATCATATTCTAATTTCATCGCGTTTTCCCAATTTTTAGCATAATCTCCATTTAACGCGTCGATCACGCTGGGATTAATTTCATTAAATGAGTTATCAGCTAATTGAGAAGTTTCATCTTTATATTTTGTATCTGTAATACACTCCTTATGAGAGTTTTGAAAGTTCCAACTTTTACTTTTTTTAGGTCTTCCGGGACCGCGTTTAAAAATAGGATTGTTTTTATTAATCCTTTCCTCTTGTTTACATATATCGCCAGCACTCTCCTCCCCTCCACTCACATCTTCTACGTTCCCCCCTTCAGAGTGGCTCGCTTCCCCCCCTTTCCAAAAAGAGAAACTTTCTCCATTGAATTCAGGGGGATAGGAAATCGATCCGCTGTTTTCCCCCCTGTGGATGTCTGCGGTTTGAGTAGGGATAGGAGTTTCATTTTTAATATTACAATCATTGCATTTATTCTCAGACGGAAAAATTAATTCTAATTGATCAGTAGTGGCTGAATCATTTGTTTCAAATTCGTCTATAAATCGAACATCACGACTTATGACAATTTTTCTGGTATCCTTATTCCATAATCTGTAAGCGCGTGATTCATTTGAATAGCCAACGAATATATGTTCGTGTGACCTAGCTTCAAACTTCCCTTTTGATTTTTTATTTAGAACAAAACATTTCTGTCCGAAAATTTTAAAATAGTTAACAGTTGGTTTATAACCGAAAAACAATTCGAAAGGTGTTTTATTTTCTTTAATTCCTTTAGTGGGACACCTGTTTCTAATATATGCAGCGCAATTTACTGCTTCAGCCCAGAATGTATTTGGAAGGTTTGATTGCATTAATAAACACCTCGCCATTTCGCATAATGTACGATTTTGTCTTTCAATTCTAGAATTTTGCTGAGGGGTCATTGGTGAGGAATATTCGCGTTTAATACCGCATTCTTCAATATATTTATTGAATTCTTCGCCACAATATTCCAATCCATTATCAGTATGCAGTATTTTAATTTTTTTTCTTAATCGATTTTCGACTGCTGCTTTATATCTCCGGAACGCGTTTTTAGCTTCATCTTTTGTTTTTAGAAAATTTACTTCAATGTAACGAGATTTATCATCCAAAAAAGTAATAAAGTAACGTGATCCGCCATGGGATTTAACATTTATAGGGCCACATAAATCAGAATAAACTACTTCTAATAATTCCTTACTATGAAATTTGTTTTCTTTACAAAATGGTTTCACAGTTTGTTTAGACTGAATGCATACTTTACAATCTTTTAAAGGATCTTTTTCATTAAAATTTAAATCTCTTAACATATTTTCAGATTTTAATAATTTTAAATCTTTTTCATTTAAATGTCCTAATTTTAAATGCCATTTATGAAAGTTGCTTACCTGAGTTGTTGCAGCGATATCCACCTGCGGCTGAAAAAAATATAAATCACCTTTTCTCGTAGCACTTATAATTAGAGAGCCGTCCTGCTCCGTAATTTTTGCACATTTTTCGGTAAATACAACTCGGCAGTTGTTTGCAGTAGCTTTTGATATAGACATTAAATTGCATTTCAATTTTGGAACGCACAAAACATTTTTTAACTTTAAATTGGTTACACCGTGATTACCGGGAACTTTTAATTTGACTGTTCCAACACCTGTGATCTCCGCTGTTTCATCTACAGCTAATTTTATAAATGATCCAATTCTAGGTTCGAAATCTATAAACAAATTCTTGTCATGAGCCATATGTGATGTCGTACCGCTATCGAGACACCACTCGGAATGTTCTTGGAAAGAGTTACTGGCTGCCATCGTGAACTCTGTACTATCTTCAACCATGAAAGATCTATCTTTGTATTTATTCGATGAAGTGAATTTTCTGTCCGAGATCTTCTTTCTGCATTCTGAGGCTTTATGCCCTACTTTTGAACAGTAATTGCATTTGAAGATTGCATAATTTCTTTCGCCATACGTGTTCTTGTTCTGCACAGGCTTTAAGATTTCTCTTTTGTTCTTTTCAGGAAGATTTTTCTTGTGAGTTGTAAAATACGCATTTGATAATTCTTGATGCTTTTTATTTTTTCTTGACTCATATTCTTCCATCATTTTAATTTTTAGAGCTTCAGGCTGCGGCAATTCATCTCTTGCTTCTATGGCGCACCTGAAATTTTCATAGCTGTCAGGAATACTGTATAAGAGCAAAATTGATAATAGATCTTCGGCTACTTGAATGTCCATTTCTTTTAGCTTGTCCACTATATCAAAGAAAATATTGAGGTGATCGGACATATTTTCACTGTCAGTCATTTTCTTAAAGAGTAGCTGCTTCAATAGGGTGGCTTTCTTTGCCGGTCCTCTCGATTCGTAAACTTCTTTTAATTTATTCCATACTTCATTTGAGGTGGTACAATGTTTAATATGACACAACTCACTTGGGGTAACTGCTAGGATTAAATCGGCTCTAGCTTTACGGTCAATTTCGAGCCATTTTTCTTCACCTTCGGCGCCTTCATCGGGCTTAATTTTCGTTCCGTTAGCATAACTCCAGTGATCATTCTTGATTAAAACAGCTTCTATCTGCAGCTTCCAGGTGTCAAAATTATTTTTCGATAACTTTTCTATATTTAATACTTGCGACATATTTAATCAGCTATAGTAGCTTCTTTATAAAAATAGAATCAAAAATACTTTCGATTTCAGCCCTTAGGCTTAACTGTAAGTCGCACTTTCGTTTTAGCGAATGTTAATTTAAATTTTTAAAAAGTCCGCAGTAAGATGCGTGTCTCTGGGCCCATAACCATTGTTGGTATAAATGGGTCCACAGAGTGAAAAGCAGAGTCTTTTAAACAATCACAACATTTAATAATATAGAAAAGTAGAATAACATAATGCGGGCATTTCTCGCCGCACGCTTAGCAAAGCTTTCTCGTACAGACTCATATAAAACTCTCTTTCTCAGAGAAGCGAAGATGCGCTGTTGATTACGTAATACAGTTACGTCACATCTGACGTCATGACAGGTGTCAGCTAGTTAACAGATGATATGAGGAAACATGCATTGAAATCCTTCATAGACTTTCGAGACTTTTTTCGCCTTCTCATCTGTACAGACATCAAATGTAAAACTTTAAACAACTGAAAAGCGCAATATACTTTGCCGGCAGTGCGCATGCCTCATTCAAAGAGCAAGGTTGAATTTTAGGAGGGGAAAAAAAAAAAAAACCCCACCCTTCAAGGAAAATTTAGATAATCGGCGCAGTTACAGTTATATAATCCCATTTTGTTTGTACTATTTGTGTTCAAACAAAATGGGTATTTGCAATTCATAAAATTAATTTATGAATTGTAAATACTTTTAAGTGAACGAATAAAAAATCATTCAGCAACTTTCAGTAACGTTTGGTTCTGCTTTAAGATAAATTATAGTTTTTCCTTTAGAGCCTTTTAAAATCTTAAATTCGCGGAATTAAAAAGTAATTAATAAATAGAAAGAATTTTTTAGCGCAAAAAAATTGCAGATATAAACGCATTTATTTGTATTTAAAAAAAAAAAAAAAAAAAAAATTGATACTTTTGATACTAAAATCGATGCTTATAAATATAGTCGCGACTACCAATTAAATAATATTTCGTTTTTATCTGAAACACACTAATAATAATAATAATAATAATAACAATAGTAAAGGTACGCCAAAGAAATTTAGAGAATTATTATTTTAATGTTTAAAATCCTGAAGTTGTTTTTTATGAACATTATACTCACTTATTTATCCTTTTGAAGAACCTATTTTTAGCACCCATGTGCATTCTCTAAAATATAAGAAAAACAACTGCAATTAGATAAAAGAAATACTTTTAGTGAATACAAAATTTTTCTATAAGTATACAAACAAGTGATATAAGTTCAGAAAGACAGCTTAAAGATAAATCCATCTTATCTGGCCATGATGAAGATGAGGAGAGTTCGTGATATCGATACGTTTCCTGGAAATGCGGATTCAATCACAAGACTCATTTCCGATTTCAGGAGGAATTCAGCAAAATACTTCCGTGCATTTATGACCTAGAAAAATATATAGTCCATGTGAGGTCAGTTTTCTTCGAAATTTTTATAACAGCAAAATAAATATTGCATCTAATTCTGTTATTTAGAAAATGCTGTAGAGTCTAACTATCATTAGAGATTATTTGAGTATTTGCAGTTTTTCATTTTCTTTTAGCTATGTATGATAGGTCGAATTTTTGAAATGGAGTTTTTCATGCATTTTCCTGTTTGGAGCTAACCCTGAATTTGAAAAATCAGGATTTAGCTGTTAGTCTGTGGATCTGTTTTTCAGTTTATGTGTTTGTTATCAACGTATAATGCTCAAGAATAGCTATTTTGAATAATAGCCACTGGCTACCACAGTCATAAGAAAGGGTTGCTACTTCTGGTAGCCACTTTCAGATATAAGTACTTACCGTAATATACCACTTATTAATAAAATTCACGTTCTTGTTCCTTTTTCAAACTGATTGCTGAAATATGTAATATTTTTGCGGTCGAGCTTCTAATTGATAAAATTTGTACTTTTTATAAAAGTGTTTTCCAAAATCTGCAATAAATTTGCAGCTGTTATTAAAGTATGGAATCATACATATCACCAGTAGTTGTCAAAATTTATGTTCAATAACGCCGATAATTACCTGAATGCGCGATTATTTCACCGGAAATCGATACTATTCAAACTTTTATCAAATGCATTTTCTTAAATATGTTATCATTTTGCAGCCTATTATTGAAATACAGAATCATTTTGCTGATAATTGTAAAAATTTATGATTAATAACACAACTAATTACCGACATTCACACTCTTTTCACAGCTATATTCCGAAATACTCGATAATTTTGCGGTTAATTTATTGAGTTACGCAATCATTTTGCAGCTAGTTGTCAAAATTTACTTTTATTTGATTACAGAAATTTACGATTAGCGCGTTGTTAATCGATAAAATTTGCGCTTTTTTTCAAAGCCATAATTGCATTACGTTTCACAATGTTTTCGAGAAACGCGATATTTCATAGCTAGTCTTTAAAATTCGAGATTTTTTAAAGATATTTTCCGAAATACGGGATAATTTTGCTTCCTAGAACTAAAATACGGAATTATTTCGCCACTTATTGTCAAAAAAATATTTTTAATTTATCAAGTAATATCCGAAATTCAGCATTATTTTGTCACAAATCGATGATGTTCTCATTTTTTATTTTCTAAATTATTTTCTAAAATACTTGATATTTTTGTGGACTTATTACGGAGTCATTTCACCGCTAAGTATCAAAATTTACATTTCATGACTCAAGCAGTTGTGGAAATAGACTGTTATTTCAACTCGAATTGATAAAATTTTACCTTATTGCAAAGCTATTCACCAAAATATCCGTTGATTTTTACGGTCCATTTCTTAAATACGGAATTTCGCTACTATTTTCTAGAATTTACGTATTGCCGAAATATGCAACAATTTCGTTATTAATCGTTAAAATTTGAAATCTTTCAAAGCTATTTTCCTAAATATACGACAGTTTATGACCTGTTTTAGAAATGTAGTATCATTTAACCGTTCATTGAGGAAACTTGAGTTTTATTGCAATTAATAGTTAAAATAGGTTATTATTTCGCCGTTAATCAATAAAATTTTAACTTTATTTCAGCTTTCGCTCGATGAAAAGGAGATAATTTTTTTCAGCTTTAGATGGTAAATACAGACTTACGTTGAAATCTTTTAAAATTACTTTCGAAAAAAAAAAAAAAAAATTAACAGTAAGAGAAGCCCGATTCTGTAGATTTTACATCGCATCTTGACGTGGTTCAGTAGTTTTCTACCATTATTCCCTGTAGAAACTACGGCGATTCCACAGTTTTTGACAGGTATAGTTTTAAGCTTTTGATTTTTTAAAAATAAAATTGAATCATGGTCGCCACTTTTGGCGACCAGAGTTTGATTTTTTGGTAGCCATTTTCAATGTAAAGTCGCCCATTGGCTACTGACGATCGCTAATCTAGAGCTCTATCAACGTAACTCAAGAACTAATATTAGCAGAAAGTTAGAAAACGGTATCATAAATTTCTATCATATAGGGATGTTGATTGAAATTTTTTATTGAAATCGAACAAATAATTCGTATACAGGAACACATGAAAATAATGACATCCATTATATCTACGCGTGAGATTTCTGGTAGGTACAGTTTAATATATTCAGACTGCACTAAATAAAATAAAGTAAAAATTTAATTCTTATAAGTCCAAAAGCATATTTTATATGGTTGTAAAAAACATTGATTATTTGACTACAAGACCACACAAATGAATTCGAATTTATTAGGGGTTACATCTCAATGACCCTCGAAGTATGTGTTCATTGAAACACATGAGGTAAACCCTCATATGTTTCTATATTATGCTAAATTAAAGTACTCTATGTAGACACTCTAACCCTTTAATTTCTTACGGAGCACCCGTTATTTCTTCACACTACTTTATTTGAAATGAAATTTTCCCTAAATTGTCATTGCAATTAAATAAGAAAAAGGATGTGTAAAAAGGGTGAGTATTAACAATGCTGTGGAATATATTAAAATGTTGGCATGCCTGCACTATGTGGTACGTATAAAATTTACTGACTATATACAGGTGCACCCAAAATCCTGCAAATATATCCTTTTCTAATGGGTATGATTAGCGAAAGTGCTTTAGGAAATTATATTTTGTCCAAGAAAATTATTTAAGAATTAAAATTGAATATTTTACTTATATGGAAATGGAATTATTGTTTGGAGTCAACGTTACGTTTCTACTATAAATACGCGTTTTGAGATCTCCGGAGTGAGAAATAAAGCTTTTAGAGTTTTATGTGTGCGTTTGTTACAGCATAATTTAAAAATCAATAAACACAAAAAGTTTAAATTTAGTATTTCAAAGATCATATGGGGATACTTTTCGAAAATTTCGACTGTTCCTAAGTATGGTGTGAGTAAAAATTCTCAGAAAAATTTGAAATGAATTTTTGGTTTTAATAACAACCTAAATGTTTTATGAATATAGGTACAATGAATTAAACAGGGGGCTGAAGACACACACATATATATATATAAACGTTTCTAAAATCTTCTTAACGTATGACATGTGGGAAACATGGAAAATATATAAAAAAAATTTGTTGTTTTTCCCGTTTCATGGTTCAGAAACTGAATTAACAATTTAAAGCCTCTGTATAAAAGACGTTGCATACTTTTTGACAGTATCAGTATGTTTATAAACAATTATTATTAAAATAAAAAATAAAACCATGGTTTAATTGGCATGGAAACGGTATTCGATGGTACACATGAAAACTTATTAAAATTGCGTCATTAATATATCATCATAATTAATTTATGAACTAAATAGTAATATGACACATATCTGTAATTTTTTTCAAGCTTGCACTTTATTTCTAAATATATGTACATTCAGAAATATAAAATCTTATCACCTACACTGTAAAAAAATTTTGTTAAAAAAATATAAAATATCTCTAACTTTCCTACAGAAAATTCCTGTTTCTTAAAACTGCAGAAATTTAGCGCAAAATTATACATCCCAGTCTACCAAGAGAAACATTTTTTTCTGTAACAAGATAAAATCTGTAACCATTGATGCAGGTTTTATCGGGTGGGAACATATTTTTCTATGTTGTGTTAGGAGAACTTAGTATCAAAGCAGTATTGGGAAGTGTTGAGTGACAACCCAAATTGTGCTTCCGTGGCTGCAAGGTAACATCGTCGCCTACAATGCGTTGGATTCTGGTTTGATTCTGGCTGGTAGAACTAGAGAATTTTATTTAAAGCGAGATTTTTTACAGTGTGCCCTACAGAAAAAATCTATTGTGTACCAGCATTTTCTGTCTTGTTCTGTTACAAAAAATTTTTGACAACGTATTTTTTCCTTAGCATACGGATATTTCGCTGCTCGGAATTTTCTATAATATACACTGAGAAAATATAACCGTCTCCATGTAGAATGAATAAGTAGTATTTTTTGAATCCTTAAACTAGAAATATAAATTTACGAGCTATCCCTATTAGGTAAACAATAACCTGGATAGAACGAAATGATTGAGATTTTCTAGTCTATATTTTTCTAGATGGTGAAACAATAGTATGAATAGTATTATAAATATTATGAATCCTTTGTATTACAAAAAATTCTCACTTGATTTCCTAGAATTGGGTCATAAACCAAGATTATAGTTACTAAAACTCGCCTCTTGAGTTCGCATTTATTTTCGGAGATTTTAACCCTTTCATTCCCAATTTTATCCCTCCATAAAACAATAAATCTTATATTTAGTCTTAAATTTATTTCAAAGGAAATATATATGAAAGGATAAGAAGAGGTAAGATTTTAAATCATTATTTTAGTATTTTAAATTAATAGTGAGTAATAACATAAAGAAAATCCCATTAAAAATTCTTAACTTGAAATTAATTCAAAAGATTCCCCTGTAAAGTAAGTTTTATTACAATGCACGATCATAACGCTAAAGTCAGAAAATAAATTAGACGAATTTTAGAATAAAAAAATGCTGAATAAACGCAACTCTCAGTTTCTTGTGGTTAAGTAATGCATATTAATTAATCCTGGGGATCTGGGCTTGGGCTGGACCGTCAGTCATTAAGTTAATAGCCAATGATTAAATAGAGGAAGAGTAAATATTCGTGCCCAAGTACACGGTATTTAAGCTGGAACACACGAGAAATCGTACCTTTTTCCGGTATTCACTTGTTTAATAAATCCACGTTAATTAATACTTCATTATGTAAAGTTAATTACGGAAACTCGTGGCCCTTCGGGTTCTCACGGCTGGATAATCGCCGACCATCGGTGTTTTTACGGGACATATCGCTCAGGATGTCTAACTTTCAGGCCAAGACTGCATCTTGAATTTAATAAAGGATTATTAGTTAAGCTGATGGACTCCTCATCCTTTCTAAGATGCTCACATCACGGGAATACCAACCCACTTAATATTACGGGACCCCGTTTACGTTACATATATATATATTAATAGGAGTAATAGCAGAGTACAAATTAATATAACTAACAAAGCAACTGAGAGGTGTTTATTTATGTTTAATATAACCACTGATGCCATTAAAAATCATAACTTTTCAATAAATAAAAATATCAAAATTTTGGAAGAAATACATATCCGCGATTGTAATGAAATGCTCGCCCTCTGGTGTGCTAAGGTGAATATATCATACCACTGATAGCTTTCACGCTCAAACAACGATAGAACAACAAGAAAGAACAATAAATTAATACACGTGTCTATTATATTTACTAACAACTGCAGTTGAGAAAGCTCCATCTATCGATCATTACAAACGCGGATTGTAATCATTGTAATTAATTAAAATACAAATTATAAACATTAAAAAATAAAATAAAAAATATTTCAAACAGTTAACTTACTTAACCCTTTCTATCTCAAATTACCTTATTTTTGGAAAAAATAGTTTGAAACTTTTTTATTATATTTCTTTGCTGCATGAGAAACATCTCATATTAAATTTAGCTTAAACTATAGCTTAATTATAGGGACTTTGAAGTTCCCATGAAATCCTGTAGTAAATTTAGGCTATACTGAGGAATTTGTTTTATGGAACTTTAAAGTCCTGGTGGGATACAAAGGGTTAAAATGAGATTGACCACGATAATACAGGAAAACGACTTACAATTCTAATAGGGGTTTTTAGAACCCGCTAGCACAGAAACTATGATTTATTAGGATGGCATGGAACTATTTTTACTAGAGACATAGTTTCTAGTTGTCAGTCACAGAATTTCTTTTTTAGTGAAACAATTTTTTTTTTCCTTTTTTATAGTGTACATCTTTTATCTATTCACAGATTAGTATTATTACACATGGCATATGAACAATAACCTCAGTTATATGGTGGAGAATGGTCAGTTCAAATCAGGAGAATATTTAACATATGCTTTCTTAAAATATGTCGCGAGAGGTGCTACGACAGATACACGATAACGTCCTATGAATTATACGTCCTAAACTTGGCACATGATTATACAAGAACCTTTAATTTATAAATTAGTATAGCTTTATGGGCAAAATTAGGATTAAAGAAAATTGGCCCTAATCGGAAGCAGTCCCTCAACAGAGGCGGAATTTCAGAAAAGTGTCATTCTATAAACAATTACAAAGTGTTTATTTTCAATTTGTTTTGTCACTATGTGCCGTCTGTTCGTGATCATTCAGTTGAATAAGGGTTTTAGTGTTTTATTTGCAATCCAAACGTATAGAAAGTTACCGATATCTTTGCATATGTAATATATGCTGATCTCTTGTATTTTGTCAACGGTTATTATGGTGTTTATATTATATTAATTATGATAGAAAATTAAAAAAAAAAAAAAATGTAATAAAATGTGAAATGCATTTTATGCAAAGCTAATTCGAATTTTTAAAGGAGGTCTTGTCATGAAAAAACAATCTTATAATGCAGGTACAATTTTTATTCTATTCATAGTGAAAAAAAAAAAAAATGATTCTATTGATTCTATCAAATTTTATTCTATTCATATAACATGCTTTTCAATTTATGTACGTGCTTATGTACAAAAATATAATTAAATAAATAAAATTAAAAAATAAATAAAAATTAAAAATTTTTTGGAAATACTTATTAATTGATAAAAATGAATACAAAGTTTTATATATTTTGCTATGTTTTATTTAATATTAAATGTTCATGAAATTGCATTTTTTAAAAAGTTCAATCGTGCATATAACATCATGCATATATTTAATATTATCGTCAGTTTTTTTAGTATCTTTATATTTGTTCATTAAATCATATGTTTTTTTAATCAAAACATCCATTAGAGTGTGCTGAATTATTAGATACATAATTTTTTCGCGCATGACTTATTTTATTAATAAAAATTACATTTTTAAACAAAACATTACTTCTAATTTCAACGAATAAAACTATTATGTTCTATACTCACATTTAATTTAACTATATAATCGATTTTTATCCCATTAAAATTTTCTCTAATGGTACCTACACCTAATTTACTTAAATTCACATTACAAAGGTTAGCTCTTGAAAACAGAGTTAATTCCCACGAAATCTTCTGTCACTGCGTTGCTGATAAAGGAATTTTTAATCCTTTAACATTTTATTGCGAAATAAGACTTAAATTTTACAAAGCCTAGCAAGTTCGTAGAACATCGGTTAAATCCAGCGCCATGCTTACATCTCTGCTTACTTGATTCTGCTACAGTAATCTCCACATCCATAATCTGATCACATGGGCAGAGCACGTTAAAGAGATTAAATTTCCCATTTTCAGCGTAGGTCTCGAAGATTTAAATAAGGGAATGGATGATTAAAAGTCCCTTTATCTTATCAACTTTCGTTCGAAAGTCCGTTTGTGAAGTTTATCCGATGAAGTATTGTGGTACAGAAGAAAATTCGGTAATCATATTTGGTAAGCTGAAAGACTTGGAAAAGATGGTTACAAATTTATAGATAATTGGACGCACTTTTATGCGTCGAGAAATGCGTAATTATAAGTAGTTGTAATCCACAAATCTGGATCGCAAAATTTAGCGATGCTTAGTTTGTAATTAATTATTATAAAATGAAAGAAAATGCAGCTAAACGATTTAAAAGATTTACTTTAATTTGCAGTAATTAAAGAAGTCAAAATATTTTGCACTCATTGTCGTATATACAGATACTGGCGCCTATGACAAAGAGTTATTTTGCAACCCCTCCCTCTATGTATTATTTTTATGACAATTCTATAAGTAAGAATCAGGTTTAATATTTTTAATTAAACATTTTTAATGCATAAGACAGGGGGATAAAACGAATATGAACTATTGAAAAATCTCTATATTTTTACGATAAATCAATAAATAATAAATTATATTTATAAATTTGTTATATATATATATATATATATATAACTCCGTTTTGGCTCAGTTCGAATTTAGCCCCACTTTGTTTAATTTTCTATTATACCCACACCTCTGAAAAATTTTAGGAATAAACTATAATTGATTGTCTTTTAAAATTTAACAATGTGCCACGTAAATAAATGATGAAAATGTTGTCTTAAATGGTTCCACTAACACAAGCTGTGATGCAAGTGTAACTTCAGCTTACTATATCTATAGGTTGATTTCACGTGAACGTAAATAAAAATACCATTTTTATATATACACTATCTACCAATAAGTATTTGAACACTTTCGAATTTAGACATTATGCCAAATATCTAGAAAAGTTCTTTAGGAATCGTCTTGAAACTTTGGTAGTGTAACTAACGTGTTATACCTCTTATATATTTCAACAAAAGTTGTGTCCTGAGATGAAAAGGGAACCAGTAAAAAATTAAACAAAAGTCCAAATGTTTTGGATCCTCCTGTAAAAAGTAAGGCTTGAAATGCGTTTTGGCTGAATCAAATGAAGAGCTTGTTTCCAAATGGCATTAAGTCATTTTTTTCAGTTCTTGAGAAAACGCGGTTTTGTTGTGTAAGATTTATTATTGAATTTAAGGAAAAGATAATTTTTCCCAGTAATATATGGATGATAATAACACTAAATTGAATGATTAAAAAAACCCTGACAATATAGTTATTTAGAAATAAAAAAAGAAAGAAATGACTTAACTCCTTTTGGAACAAAACTATGACTTACGCCCTTTTGGCACAAACAAATAACGAAATGAAATGACTTATTTCCATTTGAAAGTAATCCAAGTATTTTTTCTTTCATGTAAATACAGCATAAATTTTAGCTATACAGTTTTGGAAGGTAGTTAGTTACTACAAATCTTCATTTACAAATTCTATTTCGCCACCTTTATCATTATTTTCCCTTGTGTTAGCGTTAGCAGTATCAATGAGAGATTATTCATAAAAATAAAAATATTCGTGCAGTTTGTTAATTCCCAAAGCGTTAAGTAATTTAAAAGCATCTGTTTTTCTTTGCTTGTTTCATATTGTTTTTTGTTTTTATTTCAGAAAGGGCGCACGGGAGACTTTTTGTCCCTCGTTTCAGGATGTTTTGACGGCAAAACGAACCACAGTACGTTGTCTTGATTCCCACATCTCGCTTCGTAATTTCCAGTACTTTTGCCTCTGAAATCAAGAAACCTTGTTTGCTTTTCAGACAACTATGTGCAAAATTGTTCCAGTCTAAAATATTCCACTGCTTCTTATACTCGAAATGATTTCCAACCTTAGAGAAATGTTCAAAATATTCATTAGAAAGTAAAATTGTATCCACTTTCTTTAAACTAGTCTCCACTCGTCCGAATCTTCTATCTGCTGGTTAAGTAGGAGTGACCACGCACTGGTAAATAGTATGTGAAGGTGAGGTCGTTTTGAGCAGCGATTGCTGAAAACCTTCCTAACATGGTATAATTTTTATTTGTGTGGTAATTCCTGATTTTGCATCAGGTCAAAACATATTGTAATTTCATCTTCTCCTATAAGCTTTTCCCCTAAGAGTTAATTTTTTTTTTTTGCAACGATGTTTATGAATCAAAAGTTCGGTTAACAGGGTCTTTTCTTTTTTTCTGTACATTTTTCTGAATTCATTTGTGTTTTTTTCCTAATACAGAAGAAACAAATGTCTTTTTTCGGGGTTCCAAAACCAAGATTAAAATATTTACAAACTCATTATAATAAAGGTTATAAATACATTCACCTTTATATTTTTCTATGGGAAAAAAAAAAAAAAAACTTTCTCAATGTGACAATCTACAACAACATTTTTTCCCTTACTTTTGACTTTTCACCCAAGGCCAGACAAAACACGTGGTCTCAAGGCACGCTACAATTGGTTAAACTTGACTTAATCCTTTTTGGCACAAAACTTACTTGTGACTTAATTATTTTTGGAAAAAAAAAAAAAACACGAATTTCACTTTCTGTTTTTATTATGACTAAACTTCGTTTGGAACTTCTACTTATTGAAAATATATTCTTAGACGTGTGCTGCGACCTTTTGCATCGAAAAGTCAATTTTTGAAATTTTTGACTTAACGCCTTTTGGAAACACGCTCTTCAAATGATCATGAAAAAATTTCTCATTATCTGTAAAAGTTTTTATGTGGCTACTACATATATTCAAGGAGATATAACGGTTAAAAAAAAAAAAATCATTTTTTTATTTATAACTTGTAGGGTATTAGACCCAGTATAAAGACATTTTTAGGAAATTTGGCACACTGCATTAGACAACGCGTACTGCAGTCAGAATTAAAAAATGTTAAATATATTACGAAATATAAGTATTTTTATGAAATAATTTTTAACTACGCATGCATTAGCTTTTAAAAAACTTCATGTGCATAATTTAATAGCGAAAAGTATTGAACAACGTATATGAAAACCCCAAACAAATATCATGTAAATTCAGTCAGTCATGAGAGATAAAATGAACAGAATTTCCGTTCTCTCAAAATAAAAGCTAAACTATAAGGGTTATTACTTACAAACTTTGAATAAACACCATAAAATGCAATAAACTCGCAACAATTGTTTCGGGTCGAAAAAACACACGACCCTTCATCAGGCGAACAAAGTAAGCACGAGTGCTGCAGTCAAAGCGGCAACGTTGCCGCTTTGACTGCAGCACTCGTGCTTACTTTGTTCGCCTGATGAAGGGTCGTGTGTTTTTTCGACCCGAAACAATTGTTGCGAGTTTATTGCATTTTATGGTGTTTATTCAAAGTTTGTAAGTAATAATTTTTACAACGCCAGTTTTGTGATGCTTCTTTATTAAACTATAAGGGGTTTTACTCACATTTCTATTTTGATTCAATCAATGCCCAATGATAATACAGTGTTCGATGATTGTAAATAAATATTGATAAAAACTCCTATAATCTTCCTCTTTTTTATTTATTTTTTCAGAAGAACTAAAATTCTGTTCATTCTATCTGTCATAATTTTTTTAATTTACAGGATATATCTTTGGGGGTTTTCATATAAGTTGCTTAATACTTTTGGCTATTAAATTATGCAAATGAAATTTTTTAAAAGCTAATGCATGCATAGTTAAAAATTATTTAGTAAAAATGCTCATATTTCACAAGATATTTAACCTTTTTGCATTCCGATTGCAGTTTGCTCTGTCTATTATATTATACCAAATTTACTAAAATTGACTTTGCACTGAGTCTAATAACATACATGTTAAAAATTAGAAAAGTGAAAAAAATTTTTTTGCCATAAAAAAAAAAAAAAAAAAAAAAAAAAAAGTTATATCTCCATGAATGTATGTGGTAGCCTCATAAAAATGTATAGAGATAATGAGAAAAATCTTCATAATCGCATGCTACTGCCAAAACGGATTTAAAGCATTACTTTTTACAGGTGATCCAAAACATTTTGATTAAAAAAAAAAAAAAAAAAAAAAAAAAAAAATTACTGGTACCCTTTTCTTCTTCAGAACACAACTTTTGCTGAAATATATGAGATATAACATGTTCTTTGCACTACCAAAGTTTCAAGATGATTTCAAAAGAACTTTTTTAGATATTTGACGAAACGTCTAAATTCGAAAGTATCCAAATACTTATTGGTAAATAGTGTATATATATATATATATATATATATGTGTGTGTGTGTGTGTGTGAGGTATAAGTACTTCAACTTTTCCCACTTCCAGAGAAAACACTACCACTTCGCCTCTCATTTTTTAGTGGATGCAGAATGACAACAGCTGTTACCTGAAACGAAAGTTACGAGAAGAAGCGGGAGTTCTTCGCTAGATGTCAAATGGATCAGAGGTGATCAGGCATATGCTGTTTGAGCATAAGTGCTCAGAACTCTAAGATGTTCTCACTAGTTATGAAAATTAGCACAGACGGTGCTCAGAAGTTAATGTTATTTTCTAAACCATTCTAACTGTTGCAATGTATATATTAATTGTAAATTTGTGTTCGTCATTAAATAGATTAGCGTGTAATAGAATTTCAGTGTAATTCTTATAGTGATTCTTCGTTTTCATTTTATTCTTGTGAATTTAATGGCAAAAATAGTATTAGTAACGATAATTTCATATTCTGTATTTTGAGTGAATAGTACTTATATATATATATATATGCTTCCCAAAAAATTTTGTTTATTCATTGATATATCAATAAAAATATCTGTCAGGAAAAAAAGCCACTTATGTGTAAAAAAAGTATAATTAAGAAATAATAAAAGACACCAATAAAAAAGGTGGTGGATGGGTGGGTAGATAAAGGAGGTTGGGTGGCGTTGTTGGTTGGGTGGGATGATGAAATAAGATTATATATCAAATTAAAATTGATTTACTTATTTTATATAAAATCACTCTTTTATTATGAGTGTTCTCAGTAAATTAGTAGTGCCTGGCAAGAAATGCTTTGATTTCCCTCAGTATTGTGCCCGGTACAAGAATATTTATAGGGATATTCCTGGATCGACATCAAGCTACCTATACTCTCCTCCTTCCAATCTTAAATTTAGAAAGTGTGATTCTTCTCGTTGCAAAACATGCCCTAATGCTTTACAGTCCCAAATTTATAATGATTCAAAATTGGTTCCTTTCTGTCAGGTTTATAATGTTATATACAAATTAAGTTGTGGTATCTGTAAAATGCAGTATATTGGTGAAACTTCCACCCCTTTACATATTAGAATTAATCAACATCGCTCAGACTCAAAAAAGTTATCATCACCTGTCCTTAACAGTAAATCAACTATTGAGTTAAGACATTTTAATTTACACAATTTCTGCTCATGTACTATTGAAATTCTTAGGATTAAAAAAAAAATAAAAGTGAGCGCCTTTTCTTTGAATCTAACTACATGAAATATTTTAATACAATTTATCCATATGGCTTGAATCATGAATATTTTAATAGGGTTGTTAAGGTTTATACTAACATTAATCCCCTTCATGATTACTCCCCTGTTTACTCTGTACTAAATCATAGTGTCAACCAGAAAACTTCTCGTTCAAAAAGAGGTAACAAATCCAATAAATCTACTAATGGTTTAATATCAAAAAATCTCATTATCAAAAATATTCTTGCCTTACAGTCAAATTATCTTAACCATTATGATTGGATTTACATTAGAAAGTTTATATTTGCTATCAAAAAAAAGTATTTGTCCACTTACTTAAGTGTATTTAAAAACCAATCCTATAATCAACATTTTTCTGATATTTTCTATGATTTAATATTATACAGACTTAAACTCTTCAATTTAAATATCTCTAAAAAACCTCACAAAATCCAATCAAATTCACAGCTTATTCTAAATTATTCTAATCAAATATTTAATAGCATTAATATTTCATCTATTCTTAATGATAAATCATGCATGTTTCCTATTAAAGACATTCATATTTCTCGTACCTTTAAATATCCTATTACACTTGGTCGCCTGCTTTTTAACTATAATTCAGTCTCTAAGTCTAATTTATCTTCTCATGTGACTTGTAGTTGTGCTCATCCCTCAAATGTAAAATATGTTGACAGAGATCATGCACATATTATCACTGGTGATCTTAATATTATTAATGACTCAAATTTAAAGAAATTTATGGAATATGGTACTAAATATCGACTCCCTTCAAAAACTAATATTTCAAAGATTATACAACAGTTTTCTTATGATATTGATTTGTTTATTTATAAACTCTCCATCTCTTATAATAAACCTATTGAATATTTCAATCAATGGAAATTTTTAGTAATTTCAAAACTTAAAGCTGAATTAATTCAACATAGATCAAATCTCACACATTACAATAAATCAAATCTCTTTAAATCTATCAAAGAATTGCAACAAAACTTTGTTATTACTTATGTCGATAAATCTCCTAATAATTATGCAATAATCTGTAAACATTATTATCTTTCTTTACTCAGTTCATCTATATCTAATAGTACTAACTTTCATACTACCAATAATGATCTTAAAATCAATAACCGCAAAATTCACTGCTTTTATAAATTGCTAAAGCTTCCATTTAATAATTTTAAATATCCTTATATTGTACTTATCCCTAAATTTCACAAAAATCCTATTAAATTCAGAACTGTCACTGTAGGGTGTAATACTTACAACAACAATGCTAACAAAATTCCCTTGATATTCTCAAACAAATCTATGACTTAATTAGTAAATCAAAAAATTTCTTTTGCCTTAAAAATAGTTATCAACTTAAAGCCAATGTCTTATCTATGAATAATGTGACTGATATCATGACTTATGATTTTGCTGACCTATTTAATAATATTAATTTAACAGATCTTCACCGTATCATCTTTAACCTTTTTGAAAAATTTAAAAGTCAAATCTCTTTACCAAAATGCTTTTCGGCAACTTCATTTAAGACACTTTTAAATTTTATTATTCATAACAATTACATTCTACACTGTAATAAGATCTATATTCAAAAGGTCGGTATTCCACAAGGAGGATGTAGCTCGAGTATGTTAGCTGACTTATACGTTTACCATTATGAACAGGGATTATGTATTGAAAATGTCTATTTTTACCGATACATTGATGACATTATAATTTTTTATGTCAATAATTTTTCGCCTAATTTATTTAAATTTGAATATCCTTCTCACCTTACCTTAACTTATAATCATCTCAACAATAACTGTATCAGTTTCTTAGATTTAAAACTTAAACTTGATGGTAGTAAAATTTATACCGATATGTATGACAAAAGACAAGATTTTAGTTTCAAAGTAAATTTATTTACACAATTTACCTCTTGTCTTCATATCTCTGTCTACAGAAATATTATTCTCAATCACCTCTTTCGTATACATAATCTTTGTTCAGATAGTTTTAAAAACAAAAATATCTCTCACATAATTAATGTTGCTACAAAAATGGGTTATCCTAAAAAATTTATTTATTCACTTGTTTATCAAAAAGGATCTCTGTCTAACACAAAAAGAAAAAAAAAAAAAAAAAAAAAAAAATTAAGGTTTAATTAAAAATTAAAAAAAAAAAAAAAAAAAAAAAAAAATCAGGTGGATGGGTGGGCAGAAGTTTGATTAAGGAGGGAAGGGTGGTGTTGTTTGGCTGGTTGGCTGGGAGGGTTTGATGCTGAATAAAATTTATTTAAAAAAAAAAAATAAATAATAATAAAAAAAAAGTGGGGGGATTGCTGTAAGTTACATTCTTATTTTTTCTGGTTGATTCTATGTATTTTGAACTCTTTTATTTTTTCTGGTTGATACTATGTATTTTGAACTCTTTTATCATTAAATTTTACAATGTGCTTCTGGCTACTTGAGGCTTCCCTTGTTACGTTTGAACAATCCATCTATTTTCATAACAAAAATAAAATCTTATAAATATTAATAATAATAATAAAAAAAATATCTTTTAAATTTTAAATTTAAATTTTAATTATATGACCGCATTATAATGCTTATCCTTATAGTTGTGCTCTTTGGCATTATTGTTTGTAATTATGTCTTCTTAAAACTTAACACTTAATAATTTGACTTCAAATTATCTTAATCTTGCTGTTAATACTTCTAAATTATCTTAATCTTTCAGTCAATACATCTTAAATAAAAATCTTAAAAATTATCTTAATCTTGCTGTTAATACTTCTAAATTATCTTAATCTTTCAGTCAATACATCTTATATAACTGACTTAATGTTATTATAGCTAACCGAAAGATGGCGCTTGTACTTAGTAGTCTTTAACCTTCATTCTTCAGTCATTATCTTAAACGATTTAATTATTAATATTTATGGTACGATTTAATTTAACTCTACTTGTATTAGTTTTAACATTATCATTTAATATTTACTCTGTGTATTTTATCTTTTATGTAATTGTTCTGAAGTATTTTCGATTAATCGATATCTATCGAGCTATTATTTTAACTTCAATTTAGGTTTTGTCATCAACCATTTTTCCAGTTTGTGTTAACTGTTTTCCATGTGGTTACTCTGCTTATTTCATGTTATTAATTTGGTTTCCTTTAAGATTTTAATTAATATTTATTTATCCTTTGTTTTAATTTAATTTTTCACTTTTTTCTCATTCTTTATGGTTTTTTTGCTGCATTGATCGGGGCGTGAGATGATATAAATTGCTATGATTAGCAATATCGTTTTACGAAATCATTGCAGCTTTCTCTGCTTTATGAAGTATGCGCCCCTTGATATGTATACTTTTAATTTTAAGCATTTATATCCAATTGATTATGTGGTTTATTATCTTTTTTCTCTTTCACAAGTTTAATGGTCCTTTTTATTATCCTTTAGGTCGGCGTAAGTATTTTTAGTTAATATGGTAACTCATTGGTTCCTTATCTATATCGCAACTTTTTGTGTCATTCTTTCCTCTATGTTAAATTCAGTTCTATATTTTAGTGTGCTGTTATTGTTTTAGTTCTATTAATTGCTAAATTTTAAGATTAAATTTTATTACGTTATCTATTATTTATATTTGCATTTAAATTCTATCTGCTGCTTATGCGCATTAAATTTAAATGTATTTTGTTTAATATAAACAGTTTTTTCATTTATTTAAAATCTTGTTTATATATTAATGTATATATTATTATATATATATATATACGTTTGTTTGCCAATTTGGCTTACCATCAATATTCTAAAAGTTTACATGCACTTTGATTACAGCTGCAATGGCGCTTTTTCTGATGTGTATTATTTCAATAGTTAATCATATACAATGTTTGGCTTTTTGTGGATCTATGCATTTAATGGCTCTTTGATGTAGAACTGTTTTATCTAAGTTCAAAATTGGGATATTCCTTTAGTAGTTTGTTTGTGCATAAATAATTTTGACAATTATTATTAAATTTAAAAGTATTTTGTTTGTGCATAAATGAGTTTTGACAATTATTATTAAATTTAAAAGTATTTATGCATAATTTTTTAAAGTTTCATGTGGTTGAAAATTGACATAATGATCATTTGTTATTCACTTATTCCATTATAGTATTTCAATGGTTAACTTATGCATAATTTTCTTAAGTTTCATGTGGTTAAATTTTGACATCATGAGCATTTATTATTCACTTATTCCATTATAGTTTTTCAATAGTTAATTTATTCAATTTATTCATTTAATTTTGATTGTTTGGTTTATAATCATATTGCTTCGGGATGAATTTTACTTTGGATTGGAACTTTTGTAAATATTTTGTATAGTTTATTATGTAATTATCCCAGATTAAATGATTAATTTTTATTTATGTATGCCTACTTTAATCAAGAATGTTTAATATTAAATTTGTGATTTTCAATATGTTGGTGGATATGTATAGGTTGAAGTCTATGTTTCAAGCTTTATTATTCATGATTTTTCAATTTTATTATCTCTCTACTTATTCAAGAATTTTATTTATTTATTTTCTCAATGATAGTTTTAATATATAATACTTGCAAATTAAAATTGATTTACTTATTTTATATAAAATCACTCTTTTATTATGAATGTTCTCAGTAAATTAGTAGTGCCTGGCAAGAAATGCTTTGGTTTCCCTCAGTATTGTGCCCGGTACAGGAATATTTATAGGGATATTCCTGGATCGACATCAAGCTACCTATACTCTCCTCCTTCCAATCTTAAATTTATAAAGTGTGATTCTTCTCGTTGCAAAACATGCCCTAATGCTTTACAGTCCCAAATTTATAATGATTCAAAATTGGTTCCTTTCTGTCAGGTTTATAATGTTATATACAAATTAAGTTGTGGTATTTGTAAAATGCAGTATATTGGTGAAACTTCCACCCCTTTACATATTAGAATTAATCAACATCGCTCAGACTCAGAAAAGTTATCATCACCTGTCCTTAACAGTAAATCAACTATTGAGTTAAGACATTTTAATTTACACAATTTCTGCTCATGTACTATTGAAATTCTTAGGATTAAAAAAAATAAAAGTGAGCGCCTTTTCTTTGAATCTAACTACATGAAATATTTTAATACAATTTATCCATATGGCTTGAATCATGAATATTTTAATAGGGTTGTTAAGGTTTATACTAACATTAATCCCCTTCATGATTACTCCCCTGTTTACTCTGTACTAAATCATAGTGTCAACCAGAAACCGTCTCGTTCAAAAAGAGGTAACAAATCCAATAAATCTACTAATGGTTTAATATCAAAAAATCTCATTATCAAAAATATTCTTGCCTTACAGTCAAATTATCTTAACCATTATGATTGGATTTACATTAGAAAGTTTATATTTGCTATCAAAAAAAAGTATTTGTCCACTTACTTAAGTGTATTTAAAAACCAATCCTATAATCAACATTTTTCTGATATTTTCTATGATTTAATATTATACTCTTCAATTTAAATATCTCTAAAAAACCTCACAAAATCCAATCAAATTCACAGCTTATTCTAAATTATTCTAATCAAATATTTAATAGCATTAATATTTCATCTATTCTTAATGATAAATCATGCATGTTTCCTATTAAAGACATTCATATTTCTCGTACCTTTAAATATCCTATTACACTTGGTCGCCTGCTTTTTAACTATAATTCAGTCTCTAAGTCTAATTTATCTTCTCATGTGACTTGTAGTTGTGCTCATCCCTCAAATGTAAAATATGTTGACAGAGATCATGCACATATTATCACTGGTGATCTTAATATTATTAATGACTCAAATTTAAAGAAATTTATGGAATATGGTACTAAATATCGACTCCCTTCAAAAACTAATATTTCAAAGATTATACAACAGTTTTCTTATGATATTGATTTGTTTATTTATAAACTCTCCATCTCTTATAATAAACCTATTGAATATTTCAATCAATGGAAATTTTTAGTAATTTCAAAACTTAAAGCTGAATTAATTCAACATAGATCAAATCTCACACATTACAATAAATCAAATCTCTTTAAATCTATCAAAGAATTGCAACAAAACTTTGTTATTACTTATGTCGATAAATCTCCTAATAATTATGCAATAATCTGTAAACATTATTATATTTCTTTACTCAGTTCATCTATATCTAATAGTACTAACTTTCATACTACCAATAATGATCTTAAAATCAATAACCGCAAAATTCACTGCTTTTATAAATTGCTAAAGCTTCCATTTAATAATTTTAAATATCCTTATATTGTACTTATCCCTAAATTTCACAAAAATCCTATTAAATTCAGAACTGTCACTGTAGGGTGTAATACTTACAAAAACAATGCTAACAAAATTCTCCTTGATATTCTCAAACAAATCTATGACTTAATTAGTAAATCAAAAAATTTCTTTTGCCTTAAAAATAGTTATCAACTTAAAGCCAATGTCTTATCTATGAATAATGTGACTGATATCATGACTTATGATTTTGCTGACCTATTTAATAATATTAATTTAACAGATCTTCATCGTATCATCTTTAACCTTTTTGAAAAATTTAAAAGTCAAATCTCTTTACCAAAATGCTTTTCGGCAACTTCATTTAAGACACTTTTAAATTTTATTATTCATAACAATTACATTCTACACTGTAATAAGATCTATATTCAAAAGGTCGGTATTCCACAAGGAGGATGTAGCTCGAGTATGTTAGCTGACTTATACCTTTACCATTATGAACAGGGATTATGCATTGAAAATGTCTATTTTTACCGATACATTGATGACATTATAATTTTTTATGTCAATAATTTTTCGCCTAATTTATTTAAATATGAATATCCTTCTCACCTTACCTTAACTTATAATCATCTCAACAATAACTGTATCAGTTTCTTAGATTTAAAACTTAAACTTGATGGTAGTAAAATTTATACCGATATGTATGACAAAAGACAAGATTTTAGTTTCAAAGTAAATTTATTTACACAATTTACCTCTTGTCTTCATATCTCTGTCTACAGAAATATTATTCTCAATCACCTCTTTCGTATACATAATCTTTGTTCAGATAGGTTTAAAAACAAAAATATCTCTCACATAATTAATGTTGCTACAAAAATGGGTTATCCTAAAAAATTTATTTATTCACTTGTTTATAAAAAAGGATCTATGTCTAACACAAAAAAAAAAAAAAAAAAAAAAACAACAACTAAGGTTTAATTAAAAATTAAAAAAAAAAAAAAAAAAAAAAAAAAAATCAGGTGGATGGATGGGCAGAAGTTTGATTAAGGAGGAAGGGTGGTGTTGTTTGGCTGGTTGGCTGGGAGGGTTTGATGCTGAATAAAATTTATTTAAAAAAAAAATAAATAATAAAAAAAAAAGTGGGGGGATTGCTGTAAGTTACATTCCAATTTTTTCTGGTTGATTCTATGTATTTTGAACTCTTTTATTTTTTCTGGTTGATACTATGTATTTTGAACTCTTTTATCATTAAATTTTACAATGTGCTTCTGGCTACTTGAGGCTTCCCTTGTTACGTTTGAACAATCCATCTATTTTCATAACAAAAATAAAATCTTATAAATATTAATTAAAAAAAAAAATCTTTTAAATTTTAAATTTAAATTTTAATTATATGACCGCATTATAATGCTTATCCTTATAGTTGTGCTCTTTGGCATTATTGCTTGTAATTATGTCTTCTTAAAACTTAACACTTAATAATTTGACTTCAAATTATCTTAATCTTGCTGTTAATACTTCTAAATTATCTTAATCTTTCAGTCAATACATCTTAAATAAAAATCTTAAAAATTATCTTAATCTTGCTGTTAATACTTCTAAACTATCTTAATCTTTCAGTCAATACATCTTATATAACTGACTTAATGTTATTATAGCTAACCGAAAGATGGCGCTTGTACTTAGTAGTCTTTAACCTTCATTCTTCAGTCATTATCTTAAACGATTTAATTATTAATATTTATGGTACGATTTAATTTAACTCTACTTGTATTAGTTTTAACATTATCATTTAATATTTACTCTGTGTATTTTATCTTTTATGTAATTGTTCTGAAGTATTTTCGATTAATCGATATCTATCGAGCTATTATTTTAACTTCAATTTAGGTTTTGTCATCAACCATTTTTCCAGTTTGTGTTAACTGTTTTCCATGTGGTTACTCTGCTTATTTCATGTTATTAATTTGGTTTCCTTTAAGATTTTAATTAATATTTATTTATCCTTTGTTTTAATTTAATTTTTCACTTTTTTCTCATTCTTTATGGTTTTTTTGCTGCATTGATCGGGGCGTGAGATGATATAAATTGCTATGATTAGTAATATCGTTTTACGAAATCATTGCAGCTTTCTCTGCTTTATGAAGTATGCGCCCCTTGATAAGTATACTTTTAATTTTAAGCATTTATATCCAATTGATTATGTGGTTTATTGTCTTTTTTCTCTTTCACAAGTTTAATGGTCCTTTTTATTATCCTTCAGGTCGGCGTAAGTATTTTTAGTTAATATGGTAACTCATTGGTTCCTTATCTATATCGCAACTTTTTGTATAATTCTTTCCTCTATGTTAAATTCAGTTCTATATTTTAGTGTGCTGTTATTGTTTTAGTTCTATTAATTGCTAAATTTTAAGATTAAATTTTATTACGTTATCTATTATTTATATTTGCATTTAAATTCTATCTGCTGCTTATGCGCATTAAATTTAAATGTATTTTGTTTAATATAAACAGTTTTTTCATTTATTTAAAATCTTGTTTATATATTAATGTATTATATTATTATATATATATATATACGTTTGTTTGCCAATTTGGCTTACCATCAATATTCTAAAAGTTTACATGCACTTTGATTACAGCTGCAATGGCGCTTTTTCTGATGTGTATTATTTCAATTGTTAATCATATACAATGTTTGGCTTTTTGTGGATCTATGCATTTAATGGCTCTTTGATGTAGAACTGTTTTATCTAAGTTCAAAATTGGGATATTCCTTTAGTAGTTTGTTTGTGCATAAATGAGTTTTGACAATTATTATTAAATTTAAAAGTATTTTGTTTGTGCATAAATGAGTTTTGACAATTATTATTAAATTTAAAAGTATTTATGCATAATTTTTTAAAGTTTCATGTGGTTGAAAATTGACATAATGATCATTTGTTATTCACTTATTCCATTATAGTATTTCAATGGTCAACTTATGCATAATTTTCTTAATTTTCATGTGGTTAAATTTTGACATCATGAGCATTTATTATTCACTTATTCCATTATAGTTTTTCAATAGTTAATTTATTCAATTTTAGTCATTTAATTTTGATTGTTTGGTTTATAATCATATTGCTTCGGGATGAATTTTACTTTGGATTGGAACTTTTGTAAATATTTTGTATAGTTTATTATGTAATTATCCCAGATTAAATGATTAATTTTTATTTATGTATGCCTACTTTAATCAAGAATGTTTAATATTAAATTTGTGATTTTCAATATGTTGGTGGATATGTATAGGTTGAAGTCTATGTTTCAAGCTTTATTATTCATGATTTTTCAATTTTATTATCTCTCTACTTATTCAAGAATTTTATTTATTTATTTTCTCAATGATAGTTTTAATATATAATACTTGCAAATTAAAATTGATTTACTTATTTTATATAAAATCACTCTTTTATTATGAATGTTCTCAGTAAATCAGTAGTGCCTGGCAAGAAATGCTTTTGTTTCCCTCAGTATTGTGCCCGGTACAGGAATATTTATAGGGATATTCCTGGATCGACATCAAGCTACCTATACTCTCCTCCTTCCAATCTTAAATTTAGAAAGTGTGATTCTTCTCGTTGCAAAACATGCCCGAATGCTTTACAGTCCCAAATTTATAATGATTCAAAATTGGTTCCTTTCTGTCAGGTTTATAATGTTATATACATATTAAGTTGTGGTATCTGTAAAATGCAGTATATTGGTGAAACTTCCACCCCTTTACATATTAGAATTAATCAACATCGCTCAGACTCAAAAAAGTTATCATCACCTGTCCATAACAGTAAGTCAACTATTGAGTTAAGACATTTTAATTTACACAATTTCTGCTCATGTACTATTGAAATTCTTAGGATTAAAAAAAAAATAAAAGTGAGCGCCTTTTCTTTGAATCTAACTACATGAAATATTTTAATACAATTTATCCATATGGCTTGAATCATGAATATTTTAATAGGGTTGTTAAGGTTTATACTAACATTAATCCCCTTCATGATTACTCCCCTGTTTACTCTGTACTAAATCATAGTGTCAACCAGAAAACTTCTCGTTCAAAAAGAGGTAACAAATCCAATAAATCTACTAATGGTTTAATATAAAAAAATCTCATTATCAAAAATATTCTTGCCTTACAGTCAAATTATCTTAACCATTATGATTGGATTTACATTAGAAAGTTTATATTTGCTATCAAAAAAAAGTATTTGTCCACTTACTTAAGTGTATTTAAAAACCAATCCTATAATCAACATTTTTCTGATATTTTCTTTGATTTAATATTATACAGACTTAAACTCTTCAATTTAAATATCTCTAAAAAACCTCACAAAATCCAATCAAATTCACAGCTTATTCTAAATTATTCTAATCAAATATTTAATAGCATTAATATTTCATCTATTCTTAATGATAAATCATGCATGTTTCCTATTAAAGACATTCATATTTCTCGTACCTTTAAATATCCTATTACACTTGGTCGCCTGCTTTTTAACTATAATTCAGTCTCTAAGTCTAATTTATCTTCTCATGTGACTTGTAGTTGTGCTCATCCCTCAAATGTAAAATATGTTGACAGAGATCATGCACATATTATCACTGGTGATCTTAATATTATTAATGACTCAAATTTAAAGAAATTTATGGAATATGGTACTAAATATCGACTCCCTTCAAAAACTAATATTTCAAAGATTATACAACAGTTTTCTTATGATATTGATTTGTTTATTTATAAACTCTCCATCTCTTATAATAAACCTATTGAATATTTCAATCAATGGAAATTTTTAGTAATTTCAAAACTTAAAGCTGAATTAATTCACCATAGATCAAATCTCACACATTACAATAAATCAAATCTCTTTAAATCTATCAAAGAATTGCAACAAAACTTTGTTATTACTTATGTCGATAAATCTCCTAATAATTATGCAATAATCTGTAAACATTATTATATTTCTTTACTCAGTTCATCTATATCTAATAGTACTAACTTTCATACTACCAATAATGATCTTAAAATCAATAACCGCAAAATTGACTGCTTTTATAAATTGCTAAAGCTTCCATTTAATAATTTTAAATATCCTTATATTGTACTTATCCCTAAATTTCACAAAAATCCTATTAAATTCAGAACTGTCACTGTAGGGTGTAATACTTACAAAAACAATGCTAACAAAATTCTCCTTGATATTCTCAAACAAATCTATGACTTAATTAGTAAATCAAAAAATTTCTTTTGCCTTAAAAATAGTTATCAACTTAAAGCCAATGTCTTATCTATGAATAATGTGACTGATATCATTACTTATGATTTTGCTGACCTACTTAATAATATTAATTTAACAGATCTTCATCGTATCATCTTTAACCTTTTTGAAAAATTTAAAAGTCAAATCTCTTTACCAAAATGCTTTTCGGCAACTTCATTTAAGACACTTTTAAATTTTATTATTCATAACAATTACATTCTGCACTGTAATAAGATCTATATTCAAAAGGTCGGTATTCCACAAGGAGGATGTAGCTCGAGTATGTTAGCTGACTTATACCTTTACCATTATGAACAGGGATTATGTATTGAAAATGTCTATTTTTACCGATACATTGATGACATTATAATTTTTTATGTCAATAATTTTTCGCCTAATTTATTTAAATTTGAATATCCTTCTTACCTTACCTTAACTTATAATCATCTCAACAATAACTGTATCAGTTTCTTAGATTTAAAACTTAAACTTGATGGTAGTAAAATTTATACCGATATGTATGACAAAAGACAAGATTTTAGTTTCAAAGTAAATTTATTTGCACAATTTACCTCTTGTCTTCATATCTCTGTCTACAGAAATATTATTCTCAATCACCTCTTTCGTATACATAATCTTTGTTCAGATAGGTTTAAAAACAAAAATATCTCTCACATAATTAATGTTGCTACAAAAATGGGTTATCCTAAAAAATTTATTTATTCACTTGTTTATCAAAAAGGATCTCTGTCTAACACAAAAAAAAAAAAAAAAAAAATCAGGTGGATGGGTGGGCAGAAGTTTGATTAAGGAGGAAGGGTGGTGTTGTTTGGCTGGTTGGCTGGGAGGGTTTGATGCTGAATAAAATTTATTTAAAAAAAAAATAAATTAAAAAAAAAAGTGGGGGGATTGCTGTAAGTTACATTCTTATTTTTTCTGGTTGATTCTATGTATTTTGAACTCTTTTATTTTTTCTGGTTGATACTATGTATTTTGAACTCATTTATCATTAAATTTTACAATGTGCTTCTGGCTACTTGAGGCTTCCCTTGTTACGTTTGAACAATCCATCTATTTTCATAACAAAAATAAAATCTTATAAATATTAATAAAAAAAAAAAAAAAAAAAAAAAAAACTTTTAAATTTTAAATTTAAATTTTAATTATATGACCGCATTATAATGCTTATCCTTATAGTTGTGCTCTTTGGCATTATTGCTTGTAATTATGTCTTCTTAAAACTTAACACTTAATAATTTGACTTCAAATTATCTTAATCTTGCTGTTAATACTTCTAAATTATCTTAATCTTTCAAACAATACATCTTATATAACTGACTTAATGTTATTATAGCTAACCGAAAGATGGCGCTTGTACTTAGTAGTCTTTAACCTTCATTCTTCAGTCATTATCTTAAACGATTTAATTATTAATATTTATGGTACGATTTAATTTAACTCTACTTGTATTAGTTTTAACATTATCATTTAATATTTACTCTGTGTATTTTATCTTTTATGTAATTGTTCTGAAGTATATTCGATTAATCGATATCTATCGAGCTATTATTTTAACTTCAATTTAGGTTTTGGCATCAACAATTTTTCCAGTTTGTGTTAACTGTTTTCCATGTGGTTACTCTGCTTATTTCATGTTATTAATTTGGTTTCCTTTAAGATTTTAATTAATATTTATTTATCCTTTGTTTTAATTTAATTTTTCACTTTTTTCTCATTCTTTATGGTTTTTCTGCTGCATTGATCGGGGCGTGAGATGATATAATTTGCTATGATTAGCAATATCGTTTTACGAAATCATTGCAGCTTTCTCTGCTTTATGAAGTATGCGCCCCTTGATAAGTATACTTTTATTTTAAGCATTTATATCCAATTGATTATGTGGTTTATTGTCTTTTTTCTCTTTCACAAGTTTAATGGTCCTTTTTATTATCCTTCAGGTCGGCGTAAGTATTTTTAGTTAATATGGTAACTCATTGGTTCCTTATCTATATCGCAACTTTTTGTGTAATTCTTTCCTCTATGTTAAATTCAGTTCTATATTTTAGTGTGCTGTTATTGTTTTAGTTCTATTATTTGCTAAATTTTAAGATTAAATTTTATTACGTTATCTATTATTTATATATATATATATATATATATATATATATATATATAAAGAAGGAAGGATTGCTGCATTTAATTTTATTCAAATATTCAATGCTTGCTTTAGAAAAGTTAAAATTGTGGATCAATTAAAATTAAAAAATAAATCTTACCGAGATTACATGCAAAATACCTGTATGAATTCAGTTAATAGGATTCTCAATAAATAAATAAAAAAATAAAAAAATAAACTCTCAAATAATTAAAACTTAAATTAACTAAAATTAACTTACTTAACATTAACATTAAAATTTAATTAGTTGAAAATTAATTTTAAATGAAAGACTTACAACAATACAACTCATCTTCTTACAAAGCCATTTTCACATACACTTATCTGTGCTTGTTCGTGTTTTGATTTTATTTTTTCTGGAAAGTATTTAAAATAATCTAGTGTGTCACTCACACGACTTTCTCTTACCCTGAAATTTAATACTATAAATACAGGTTGCAGATTAAGAGGTAAGATAACGAGAACTGTCATGTAAACCTATGCTAAACAATTCAAATTAGGCTTCAGAAGAGTTTAATACGATAATTAGTTCTGTGTGAGGGGGGCTGCCGCCCCCCTTAACCCCCCGTTTCATTAATGCACCTACATTTATATAGAATTTAATTCGGTTATTAAAAAATAATTCTGTTTTTAAAAAATAATTTATTAAAATTATTATTTAAAAAAATTATTTTTTATGATAATGCAGACGATTTCCATATTAGAGAGGTAGTGTAACACTAAATATCCAAAAAAAGTCCATTTTACTCTCAATATTAAAAAAAAAAAAAAAACGATTTTTTTTTCTAAGTTTTTTTTTCGTTAAAATAAAAAACAAATCTATAACTTTGTTTTAAATTATCACAGATTTATAGTTCAACCATTCGTTTTAAAGGTATTCGCAAGCTCTCTTGAATGATACCCATCATGAAAATTTACTCGCCTCGAGGAGGGACTTCCCCCCCAGGGGGGGGGAGGCGAGGCTCCTACATACACAAATTTTTTTTCCCAGTTAACTATCTCTATTACAAAAAATATATGTTCGTTTCATTTGGTTTCGTGCAGTCTATAGACGTTAAACTCTACTTACCTGCAATTTCCCCCATAGACGTAATGTATTAGAATTCTCTTGATTGTCCCTGTACATGAACCATTTGCTTGATCTTAACGAAAAGCTTACTGTAGCATCCCTATATGATACACATTTAGAATACCAAGTTTGAACTTTCTGCCACAATTTGTTTTTGAGATATGCTGATAACAGACAGACACACACACAGACACACAGACCATTTGCTAAAAACATGATTTTCGTATTCAGGGGACCTCAAAACGTGTAAATATAACAAAATCTCGCGTTCGAAAATTTGACCCAAAAACAATACTTTCTCTACCTTATGGGTAAGAGAAAGTAAAAATCAGGATATCCTGTCTTTATTACATCTATTTCAATTCAAAGTAATTTTTACTTCCATTACCCTACTACCGTAGGTAATGGAAGTATTGTATTCGGTCTGAAAATTCGATATCGGGTTTTCACCTGATTTACACGTTTTAAGGTCCCCTGAGTCCAAAAAAGTGGTTTTTGGCAATTGGTCAGTGTGTATGTATGTGTGTGTGTGTGTGTGTGTGTGTGTATGTATGTATGTGGAGAATCTTCTGGCTATTATAACTCAGAAACTAATAAAGATAGAGCTACGAAACTTTAGAATTCAAATACGTCTGGCCTACAGATGAAATTTCCAAATTTTGGTGAAAATTGAAAAACCGGAAGTGGGACATCGGAAACCGGAAGTTGGACCGTAAGTCCGTATCTCAAAAACGGCTCTAACGATTTTCTTCAAACTTGCTATATAAACACTCTATTAGATGTCCTTTCGAATGATATAGTTGGTTAGTTCAAGAAAATTGATAGGCGTCCTGTATAAATAGCTCAATTTCAGGCCTCCGAAGGGCGTTCCTTTAAAAACGGTTGTACGGATTTTTTTCAAACTCGCCATTTTAACTCAATTTTAAATATGCTTTTGTATGTAATTATTGTTTTCCTGTCAATAATTGAGTTTAACCGGAAATGGGACATCGGAAACCGGAAGTGGGACGGTAAGTCCGTATCTCAAAAACGGCTCTAACGATTTTCTTCAAATTTGCTATATAAACACTCTATCAGATATCCTTTCGAATGATATAGTGTGTTAGTTCATGAAAATTGATAGGCATCCTGTATAAATAGCTCAATTTCAGGCCTCCCAAGGGCGTTCCTTTAAAAACGGTTGTACGGATTTTTTTCAAACTCGCCATTTTAACTCAATTTTAAATATGCTTTTGTATGTAATTATTGTTTTCCTGTCAATAATTGAGTTTAACCGGAAATGGGACATCGGAAACCGGAAGTGGGACCGTAAGTCCGTATCTCAAAAACGGCTCTAACGATTTTCTTCAAATGTGCTATATAAACACTCTATCAGATATCCTTTCGAATGATATAGTTGGTTAGTTCATGAAAATTGATAGGCATCCTGTATAAATAGCTCAATTTCAGGCCTCCCAAGGGCGTTCCTTTAAAAACGGTTGTACGGATTTTTTTCAAACTCGCCATTTTAACTCACTTTTAAATATGCTTTTGTATGTAATTATTGTTTTCCGGTCAATAATCGATTTTTTGTGAAAGTTGGTATCTCAAAAACGGCTCTAACGATTTTTTTTTTTTTTTTTTGGTCACGTTTATGTTTTCTGATCACATTATCTCTGAAAAATGCATATAATACATGTAATAGCGGGTAATTGAAGTCGTGTGGTTGTTTCACACCAGATTTTTTCTTGAAGGTTCATGTTATGATTTTATTTTTTCTTGAAGGTTCAAGTTTTTATTTTTTCTGGAAAATATTTCAAAAATTCAGGATAAATTCTGTCTTTATTTCATTTCAAGGTAATTCTTTCTTGCAGGTTCGTGCTATCATTTGATATTTTGCTTAAATGCTTATCAAATACAGAAAACCAACATTTCTTTGCTCAATGCTATGGGGATAGCACTTGAAAACGTCTTATAGGATTTTGAGCTTTTTAGTTAAAATTTAATCTTATTTTGCTTTGGTACAAAATTATTTTGTTCATCTCAAAAAAAAAAAAAAAAAAAATTTTTTTTTTTTTTTTAATTAATAATAGTTTTGTTATTTCTCCTTAAAATACTATCCTAAAGTAATACTTTTCTTCAGCATCAATATACACGGTCCTATATTATATTTCATCAGGTATTGTAGTCTAATAAATTAAAGAAAGTAATATTATTAATCTCTTAAACATTAAATTAATTTAAGATAACTAGTTACTTTGTTTGTCCTGTGTATGTCTCTGTGGTGATTTATTTGACTGACTATTCTTTGTTCTCATTCTTTTCTATTATTATCAAATGGATTATATATCTATAGCTATAAAAATGTTATGTGTGTTTGTGTACGGCTCAAAAACTCAAAATGTTCTGCACCGATTAATCTCAAGTTTCGACATGATATACAACCAGCTTCAAAGATTGTTTTTATATATTTTTCGCGTCAGTAACATACCCGCGATCACGAGAAAACAGCTTTTTTAACGGTCATAGTGTACCAGAAAACCGTCATACTGACACTGCAAATTTGCTTTTAATTTTATTTTATACAGCGCGTGCTCAGTAAAAAATGAAAAGGAAAGTAATGTTGATGTTTCACTTTTTGTGAATGTATGAGCACGCGGTAGTTAAAAATGTTTGATTTCGATGAATTTTATATTACAGCGCGTGCTCAGTAAAAAATGAAAAAAAAAAAAAAATAATGTTGATGTTTCAATTTTTTGTTTTTGTGAATATATGAGCACGCGACAGTTAAAAATGTTTGATTTTCGATAAATGGCATCTGACCAAACTCCGCTCCGAAGAATACATTCATTTGCGAGATGCAGTTGTGAATGAAGGTAATACAACCAATGTTGTTAAGCTACTATTTTGCCTTCTTCATACATAAGCAGTCCACATATATGTGCCACTTCAAAGTGTGGCAGGGTACATTTATCTATATATATAAAAGAGCAGAGTCTGTGTGTGTGTGTGTGTGTCTGTCCGCTATAGAATCCTAGGCCGTTTCACCGAGCGGGACCAAATTTGGCACGATTAATGCTTACGACCCGAGAAAGACAACGCCGCAAGCGATTTTACAAAATTCGCCCCCCAAGGGGGGAGGGGGGGTAAAACGTAATTTCACAAAATCCTTCATATCTCAAACAAAAAAACAGATATCCGTAAAATTTTTGCTTTAAAATATAGCTAATACAAATGTCTAAAAATCGGTTTCTGGAATTTTTGAAATTCGGTCCCCAAGGGGGGCGGGGGGGGGGGGGGGGCAGAACGTGATTTAACATGCGTAAAACGTGATTTCGCATAATCCTATATATCTCAAACAAAAAAAATAGATATACGTGAAATTTTTGCTCTAAAATATAGCTAATGCAACTATCTAAAAACCAATTTCTGGAATTTTAGAAATTCAGCCCCCAGGTGGGGCAGCAAGGGGGGGGGCTATGGAGCAAAAACAAATAGAAATAGAGTTAGGCCGTTCAAAATTGGTACAGATATGTTTTAAAGGCCTGCAAGTCGAATGGGGATATTTTCGATTGTGTAAAGTTATTAGGAGGGGCAAGAAGGGGGGAGGGGAGGGGGGGGGCAAAAAAATAAAAAAAATGTCAGATCGTTCAAAATTGGTACATAGAGGTTTTCGATACTTACAAATCGATTGCGGATATTTTTGAATTTGTAAAATTATTAGGAAGGGCGGGTAGGGGGGTGGGGCGGTAAGGGGGGGCTATGGGGCAAAAACAAATAGAAATACAATTAGGCCGTTCAAAATTGGTACAGATAGGTTTAAGAGGCCTGCAAGTCGAATGGGGATATTTTCGATTGTGTAAAGTTATTAGGAGGGGCAAGAAGGGGGAGGGGAGGGGGGGCAAAAAAATTAAAATAGTGTCAGATCGTTCAAAATTGGTACATAGAGGTTTTCGATACTTACAAATCGATTGCGGATATTTTTGAATTTGTAAAATTATTAGGAGGGGCGGGAAGGGGCTATGGGGCAAAAACAAATAGAAATACAGTTAGGCCGTTCAAAATTGGTACAGATAGGTTTAAGAGTCCTGCAAGTCGAATGGGGATATTTTCGAAAGTGTAAAGTTATTAGGAGGGGCGAGAAGGGGGGAGGGGAGAGGGGGGGGCAAAAAAATAAAAATACAGTTAGATCGTTCAAAATTGGTATACAGTGGTTTTCGATAATTACAAATCGATTGCGGATATTTTCGAATTTGTAAAATTATTAGGAGGGGCGGTAAGGGGGGGCTATGGGCAAAAACAAATAGAAATACAGTTAGGCCGTTCAAAGTTCGTACAGGTAGGTTTTAGAGGCCTGCAAGTCGAATGGGGATATTTTCGAAAGTGTAAAGTTATTAGGAGGGCGAGGAGGGGGAGGGGGAGGGGGGCAAAAAAATAAAAATAGAGTTATATCGTTCAAAATTGGTATATAGAGGTTTACGATGCTTACAAATCGATTGGGGATATTTTCGAATTTGTACAATTATTAGGAGGGGCGGTAAGGGGGGGGGCTATAGGCAAAAACAAATGGAAATACAGTTAGGCCGTTCAAAATTGGTACAGATAGGTTTTTAGAGGCATGCAAGTCGAATGGGGATATTTTCGAAAGTATAAAGTTATTAGAAGAGCCGGGAAGGGAGGGCGGAGGAGCAAAAAAAAAAAAAAAAATAGATTTAGATCGTTCAAAATTGGTACGTCGAGGTTTTCGATACCTACAAATCGATTGCGGATATTTTTGAATTTTTAAAATTATTGGGAGGAGCGGGAAGGGGGGAAAGGAGCGGTGGGACAAAAAAATAAAAATAGAGATAGATCGTTCAAAACTGGTGCATAGAGGTTTTTGATACTTACAAATCGATTGCGGATATTTTCGAATTTATAAAATTAGTAGGGTGCTCATATATATGCATTCGCGCGTGTGCATCGCGCACAGGTCTACGCTGCCGAAGGCAGTGGGGACTCAGTGCGACATTTTTCCCGATCAGAGTTTTTTTTTTTTTTTTTCACATGATAAAAATTACTGCAATTTTGAGAATTCGTTAATTATAATGATTCATTTAAAAATAGTGACCAGCGAAGCGGGCGTAGCCTGCTAGTATATATATAAATAGGCAAGCATAAAATTTGTGGTACATTTTTAACATATTAGTTATGGGAGTAGAGGGTTGAAAATGGTATCATTCGAAAGGTATGGTTAGCCAGATGTACACAATACAAAAATTATTTTCTTACGATGTCAAGAAAGTATTTAAAAATAATTTTATTTTTTATGCATTTTCCCCCATTTTTCCCTTTTATACACACATTCTTTTACTTTAAAAAATACCTAAAAGTAGAAAGTTGTAAATCTGACAATTTTTTAAAACTCAAATAAAACCATAGACACAGTAATTTGTATAATGTAGCATCACTATACTCTAGACACATTGATTTCCTACACATTGATAAAGTGCTAATGCAGTTCTATAGCCATAAGATTCAACAGAAGATTTAAAAACATATAGTATATAAAAAGTTTTTTTTTTAATCTTATAATTATTTATATTTTTGTTGTCATTTCGACGATGAGTTGATATGGGTATCGCAATTGCGTAAGTAAACATTTTGGCGAGAAACGTCCGAGTTACCTCACTGCCAAATTTCAAATTCCGCCAAGAGGTCCAAGCTGTTTCAATGTCTTCGCACATTTTTTCTAAATTTTATTTTAAATATTTTTGTAATGCGAGTGGGGAAAAAAAGGAAAAGCATTTTTTTAAATCGGTCTAATTACACAAAATATCTCCATGTAAAATATTATGCGATTTCTGTTTATTATCAAAAAGAAAAGGACTAATGCAGTTTTTTCTATATTATTGACATCTCTATAAATTAAATGAAATGAAATTAAATTATCCAGTACCAAGACGTTGCGGTAAAGAAGTCTCTACCGAAGGCATCGAGGATCCAAAGCGAAGTTGTTAAGCAATTTTAATGTATTTTCTTTTTATATTTAATTCGTAGATCCGTATAAAAAATATTGATTTTTTTTAAAATTCATTTAAATATAGTGACCAGCGAAGCGGGGAAAGCCTGCTAGTTAAAATAAACGTAAGTTAAAAAAAAGATATGATTTATGGGAGTTTTTTTTTCTAATTTTATTAAGATCTAATTTCATTTTTATTTTTTTTCTTTCTTTTCTCTCTCTCTCTCTCTCTCTCTTTTTTTTTTTTTTTTTTTTTTGTGTCTTAAGTTCAAATTATTAAAAGGTACATATTGGAAATTTGTCATAATAACTTATTATATAATTATTACAAAATATTTCTGTTTAAAAGCTGTGGCAAATCAGATTATTAAATAATCTGGTGTGTCACGCATACGACTTTCTCTTACTTTGTATTTCAAAACTATAAAGACAGATCGCTGTTTAAAACAAAAGATCTAGGTAATAAAAGGTTATAGGTTTGCGTGTTGTTTGCATAAATAAGACTCCAAAATATAAAAACGAATATATATATATATATATATATATACTATTTATAATTTAAATAATACAAAGGATGAATTAATTATCGCTGTAGCATGTGTAAAAGTATAAGCAAGCGTTATAACAAATATCCTCGCTCAGAGACAAAATAAGCGATGTTCCACCAAAGTTCCGGTTTCTTGTTGCTACCAGAGAAACAAAAATGTTTTTTTGTTGCCAGATGCCTAAAGACTGTTTTTTACTATCGTCAGTGTTGCCAGATGACTCCCCCGCCAGTGAACAGGTGAACGTAAAATGAAAGTTCAAACGAAGTTCAAAAAGTTTTTGGTAAATCCGATTGATGGGCCTTGTTGGCGATGCCCCTTACGGTTGCTATGACTGTGAATACGGATGATACAGCTTTTGAGGGGGATACTGTCCCTGAGAAGAGGGCGCCGGACTTGACATCTGACTGTACGGCCGCTTCAAGGAAGGATCTGGCATGGGGGCCACCCTGAGATGATTGATTTGATGATTGCTGTTGAGAAGGAGGCTGCTGTGTTGGTTGTTGTGACGTTAACGAATGCTGCTGTTGTTGTTGCTGAGGTTGTTGAGAGGAGAAAGCTTGTTGCTGCTGTTGTTGGGATTGCTGTTGAGAAAGCGGTTACTGTTGCTGTGGCGGTTGTGATGGCGGCGTTTGTTGTTGTTGTTGCTGCTGCTGCTGCTGTTGTTGGTTGTTGAGACTGTTGTTCAGGTGGCTGCTGAGATTGTTGCTGATTCTGTTGAGTAGTTTGAGGAGTATATGGCCCCATGGAGGCCTGACGCTGATGGTCATAACCTGCCGTAAATTGCTGGGATGTCGTCCCATGAGTCTGCATTTCTCTATATTGCTGTTGCGGTGGGTAATTCTAATCAGTTTCTGAGTCCTTCATTTTATGAAAATGTTATTTTGAAAAACAAGATGCTTTCATAAAAGGTTTGAAAAACTCACTTAATATTATCAAAGGCTTGCAACAGAAAATTTATAAGAGAACTGAATGCAACATCTGTAGAAAGAGGTACCAATTCTTTGTTTATCCGAGTCACCAGTAATAGGTTTTCGTGTTGTCTGCATAAATGAGACTCCAAAATATAAAACTAATATATATATATATATATATATATATATATATATATATATATATATATATATATACACTATTTACAATTTAAATGATACAAAGGATGAATTAATTATCGCAGTAACATGTGTAAAAGTATAAGCAAGCGTTATAACAAATATCCTCGCTCAGAGACAAAGTAAGCAAGGTTCCACCAAAATTCCGGTTTCTTGTTGCTACCAGGGAAACAAAAATGTTTTTTTGTTGCCAGATGCCTAAAGACTTTTTTTTTTTTACTATCGACAGTGTTGCCAGATGGCTACAAGGTATTCTACATTACCTGAATCGCCATCTTGGCGAATAAATCAACCTCAACAACTTGTTGGTAGAAACAAGCTCATGGGTATCAGGCTACTAACACAATTCCCTACCGGAAATGATATTAGGTTTTCACTCGATTTTTCTGCCTCGTAAATAGATTACAGAATTCGTATAACTATTTGTACTTACGTACAAAGATGTCTTAATCTTGATAAACGAATTAAGTTGAATGACGCAAAATCTACTTTTCTCACTGACACAAGGTGACCGTTCATATTTGAGGCCTAGTAAAGATGTTTGATGTGCTTCTAATAGGTTGCAGCGCCCTACAGGTGAGATATAACAATATTTCATTTTTCACGACTATTTCTCACCGTTTCTCTATAATACATTAAAAGTTTCAGATATATTTTCCCATTTCCGTTTTCGAAATTACCAACCTTGCGTGATTTAATAATTTTAAAGATATTAACTTTTAACATATTTTGCTGAATAATACATATATTTTTTCAGTTTCTTCATAACCATATATTGCGCTATAACTCCAAAATTACATGATAACAAACATTTAATATATACGCTGAGTTTAAATATTGCAGCTTCTAACTAATTAATTTCTAATGACAATACAAGAGGAGTCGCACTGTTTTGATTCCCCCCCCCCCTCCTCCATGTTTCCCACTATTAATTTTAAATACCAATTTGTATCAATAATTTTATCTATAAACTTAATAAGTTTATTGTTCGAGAATAATGCTAGAAAAAGAGGGAAAAAAAAAAAAAAAAAAAAAAAAAAAGAAAAAAAAAAAAGAATCGGTTACGACTATTGTATATAATTATTTTGCTAACGCCTAATATTATTACATAGTTGTAGTGCGACACTCTACCAACCATCCAATCTAACCTTATTAGTCATTTAATTCATACTATTCAAAATCTTTATTACATATTTTCGTTATTTATTTTACAAGTTCAATTTATTTGAAAACAAACGTAGTTATATTACTTTTTTGATGCATAGAATAATATCAATCGCAAGAAAATGCATCCAGCATTAGAAGTTCATTTGCTTTCTTTGCAATCGATCAGGAACTTATGTACAGAACAAAACTAACTTATTCTTTGCTTACTCATATAATTAAGTTTTCGTGGCACGTGTAAGGAAAATTCTGTAATTATATGGCATTGTTGGCAATTCAATCACCAAAGCTGAAAGCAAAAATAGCTATTAGCATAAGAAACTTATTAACGTTTCTTCATTTATATTTTAAGCTGCAAGTTTTGTATAAATCAATAAAGCATTTTCTGAAATATCACAGTGATTATGTAAATTTTTCTTAATTAATTAATTAATATATATACATTTATTTTCTTCTATATACACAAGAAGAAAGAATTGGATTCGTGAAAATTTTCGAACACCGATTTTGGATGGATTTACATGCTTTGAGATATCCTGAGCACGAGTTGACTATTTTTAGAAAATATATGTCTGTATGTGTGTATCAAATATCTTGTGGACGCAGTTGCTGACAAATCAATGAACAAAATTTAACCAAGCTGGGTATTTAGTTGGACCTTGATCTAAACTGGTGCTGATTACATCTTGTGATCAATCGCTTAACAGGTCCGCTGTCATACTATTATTATTATTTTTTTTTCATAATTTTTAACATGGTGGTATAGGACAAAATTTCGTATAAATAGACAAAATGAGAGTTATTTTTAACGAATGGTTGTAAATTAATATTAATTATTGAATATGCTATGAGCGCTAAGTCTACAGTATGAGACAACTAATTTTTTTGTGGTGTATATATTTTCAATTTTAAATATTTTATGGTTAATAGAGGTTGTTATAGTTTGTGGAGAAACACAAAAGCGAAATAACACAAAGAACTTTAAGCTTAGCTCGAGACTTTATTTTGCAACTCAACTGAATTTTACATCGGTTTATATACAATTCATGCATTTTCCGGACCGGTATATTCTAGAATTCGAAAAGTCTAGAAATTGCGTAACATTAACCGAATAATTAACATAAGCATAATGACGCAATGAATGAATGAGAAATAAACAATTTAAATTTAAACAAAAACAATTCCCTTTGATGGGGCTCACAATCTCTGGATTCGTATTCCGACGTTTTACCCCGGAGCCGCGAAGTACATAAGTAAAATTGCTTTTATTACAATATTTCATTTCCCCCCATGACTTTTATGGATATTTTAATTAATATATTGAAATTTCGAATTAAAAAAAATTATTTTATCAAAATTAATTATAACATATAGCAATCAGGGATAGTGTAGCTTTCGATTAGGGAAACCTTTTTTTAAAACGGTTCTGTAGTTCCAGAAATCACCCCCCACATATAAACAAACTTTTCATTTATATATATATATATATATATATGTTTGCTTGCACTGGCGCATGCGCAGTTAAAACATTTTTTGTAAAAATGTCTGTATTTCATCAGATATTTGATCTTTTCATTCCGATTGCAGCATGTTGTGTCTAATGTAGAGTGTCAAGTTTTTCTAAAAGTGATATTACTTTGTTTTGAAATCTTTGCGTTTTACAAACAAAAAACAAACTTAAAATTTCCGACATTATTAAAAAACTTTATATCTCCGTTAATGTAAGTGCAATTGTCTTATAAATTTCTATCTATAATTTAAAAAAAAAGTTTTATAATCGTATACTATAGTTATAACTAATTTCAAGCATTTTTTTTTACAGCACGATTTCAAATATTGTAAATTTTTGGTTAAATTGTGACCGATTCCCTTTAACCTTCGGTACAAAATTTTGCTGGAATGTATCTGGTATAAAATGTTCACGATCTTATTGAAATTTTTTGCACTTCTTCTTCTTCTTCTTCAAAAAAAAAAAAAAAAAAAAAAGTGGGGGGGGGGGGGGGGGGTGCTGGCAGAGATTTATGCAATGTACAATATAATATTACGTAAATTTTACTCCTAATTTTAGCCCTATAAAAATAATTGTAATTAGAAAAAAGAAAAAAAAATGGGAAAAATACTTTGCTCAAGTATTAGTCAATTTTATGTTGAAGAAGTGTGTAAACTTTCAATAAGATCGGTGCATTAGTGTTTGAGAAATCCTCTCCGCATCTTTTCTGAATGGTCTCCAGAAACCATGACCCACCGGCAAAATACTAGAAAATTTGTAATGAAAATTTTTATAAAATATTGTTTAGATGTTGTTCTTTTATATGCTCAAAATTTTGAATAAAAACAATTTAGTTATTAAAACCCGGATAAACTGCTACGTCAGAAACGCCAAAGAAAAACATTTGAGATGCATACAGCTGTTTCGGTAGCCTTAAGCGTACCGTCTTCAGTGCAAAAAGAATTCTGAATCTGGAGAAGTGCTCGTATATATAGGAGAGGGACCGAATTTAGTACAACCAATAGGATTACGGGAAAGGTGGGGAGTGTGGCTAATAGAAATTTAGGAATGTTAGCTGTGTAAACAGTAGAAAAATTAAGAAAATGTGGACTGAATGTAAAATTTCCAACAATCAGACAAATAGGGAACAGCGAAATCCCAATTTACAAGGTTTTTAAAATTTTTATAAATATGAAAAGCTTCAAAGAAATCGAGTTCATGAATTGATTTAGGTCTGCAAATTATTGTAGCTGAATTAAATTTAAAATTATGATTTTCCTCCCAGCAATGTTTAGAAATAGCTGATTTATTGGTTTCTTGTTTGCGGACGTAATTCATATGTTCTTTTAGACGAAATTTAAGACTGCGTTTAGTTTGGCCAATATATGATAAACCACACTGACAGGAAATACAATAAATGCCCCAAGAATTATGCATATTAGTGGGATCTTTTAACTGAGAAAAGGTGAGTTTATTGGAAGGCGAAAATATTATTTTAAAATCATATTGTTTGAGAATTTTAGCTATGATTGGACTGGATTTAGGAAAATAGGGTAAAACAATACTGATATAAGAAGAGGCTGATTTAGTAGACGAAATACGAGGAAGTTGTAATTTTTGGATAGCTTTGTCTATAATGAAAGGGTCATAACCTCTGTCAATTGCAATGGCTTTCAAGTATTTAATTTCAGATTTTAATAAAATAGTATTTGAAAAAATATTAAGGGCACGGTTTACAAAAGTATAGAGAGCAGCCATTTTTTGGTTAGGTGGGTGACATGAACGCGCATGGGGAGGAAGGGAAACTGCAAAATTTTTACGATAGACGGTGGTTGAAAATCAATTTACAGTGCGAGAGACGAGGGTATCAAGAAATGGAAGGGAGCCATTATTTTCTATTTCGTATGTAAACTGGATATTACTGTCAATTGAATTTAAAGTATCTAAGACATGGTCAATATTGTGACGAGATATGTCGATAAGCGTGCGGGTGTCGTCAACGTAACGGGTCCAAAAAGGAAAAGATATTTTCTTAAAAAGCTTGCTTTCGAAATAGTGCATGTAAATATCTGCGAGAATTTTGGAGAGGGGGAACCCATGGCTAAACCTTCAGACTGACGATAGAATTTATTTTGGAAAGAAAAAGCGGTTTGTGATAAACAATTGCGGGTAAGAGAAATTCATTCTTGTATTTCAAAAGGTGTGAAATGAAACTCTTTTAACCTATTTTCGAGACAGCATAGGGCGCCACTTATTGGAACATTAGTGAAAAGAGATTTTACATCAAAAGAAACCACACTGAAATTTGTGTGAGGGCAGTTTTGAATATTTTTTGCAAATTCTTAAGAGTATAACTATTAGCAGCAAGAAGGGGAGCAAAAATTGTGGTGAGATATTTAGCTAAATTATAGGAAGCAGTACCGATATTAGAGACTGTGGGACGAAATGGAATATTGGGTTTGTGAACTTTCGGTAAAGCATAAAATCTGGCACAATTAGCAATAGAAGGGATAAGATGAGATTTAGTCGAGTCCAATAACAAGAAGCAAGATTTTATAGCAGATTTAATTTTATTTAATTCTTGAGGAGAGGGGTCACGGGGCAGAGGAATATATGGGCTATCATTAATTAGTTCGGTGACACTTTCGATGTATCTTTTTTATTCAAAATAACAATCTGACCACCTTTATCAACTTTAGTAATGATAATATTTTCATTAGATTTAATTTTAATTAGATTTTAAGGCGTTTTTTTCTGCAGGGTTGAGATTTGATTAAAAATTTTTAGAGTTGAAATTGGCATTATTAAGGATTAAATGACGAAGATTTTCTTTCTGTTGGTCAGTCAGTCGAGAATTTTTGAAAGCTTTTTCAACTGGTGCAATTAACTGAGGAAAAGAAGGAGGTTTAGAAATGGCAAAATTTGAATTGAGTTTGAGAACAGAATATTGATTATTGGAAATTTTAGCATTGGAAAGATTAACGATTGCATTTTTATTGACAACAGAAAAGTTGTTCGAATGAATAGGACTCTGTGAATTACGAAGCCGGGTGAATTTATCATGTAATATCATTGAGTGTTTACGAGAGCGGTTGCCACAATGAATCCAGGAATTGCGATCGATCAACATAAAATTAGGACGTTCAAAAGCTAACTTTAAGTGGAGAAAGAATAAATCTTTTTCAATTTTGGCGATGCTGGTACGAGTTTCCTTAATAACTGCACGGAGAATATTAAAATGAGACCTGAGTACTGCTTTGTTTACAAAACTGGAACCAGAAATATTGCATTCCAGTTGAATGAATTTAGAGATGATGTGGTGTCTCTTGCACTGTAAAAGGAAATTCAGACGGTTGGGGGCACGAAACTTTTTAGTACGTAATCGGTAGAAACGATTGACTAATTTGCACATTGTGAAATGAAGAAAATGGCTCAAAATATTACTGGCCTAATCTCCCCCTCATATGAGGCTTCTCAGACCAGGTTGCTCATTAACAATAAGAGCAGAAGACCAATAACACAACTAAGCCCGTATAAGCTTAACAAATAATAACAGGAGACTTGGCGTTGGAATATTAAAACCCGAATAAACTACTACGTCAGAAACGCCAAAGAAAAACATTTGAGATGCATATATACATACTGTGTGGCTACGAAAAAAAATAGTTCTGTTGGCGACCAACAGATGGCGCTGTCGGATTTCTGATGTAGGATTATGCAAAGTAACAAACGATATAAAAAGGAACGACTACAGCAGGTAATGGTAGTCAAAGCTTATATGCATCGAAATATCGCATTCTCAGTCGCTACTTTAATCACGCATGGCCTCCAAGATCTCCCGATCTGACACCCTGACACTTTTACCTGTGGGGATTCTTAAAGTCAAAAGTGTACCGTGACCAACCGGCATCACTAGCAGCACTGAAAGATGTCATCCGCCAAAATGTGTCTGCCATAATGCAAGAAATGCTACTAAATGCTGTGAACGATGTGGGGAATCGTCTCACATCTGTACTTCTGAATGATGGACATTGAACAGTTACTGTAGTATTACTAATTAACTGTAATTAAGCTGACTTGTAAGTTGGCAAAAATTTTTTTCATTTGTAAATCATCTTTTGGTGAAATAAAACACTATAGCGCCATCTGTTGGTCGCCAACAGAAGTATTTTTTTTCTTTGCCACACAAAACCCGGTTTCTTTTTCATCCGTTTGGTGCAAACCGTACCTTTGTATCTTGATTCGTTTTCGAATTATTCATTTTTAAAGTTTGTCCTGACTTTTGGATCACCCGGTATATTTCTAGTTTAAGGATTTAGAAAATGACCATTTATTCATTCTAGATGAAGGCAGTATGTTTTTTTCTCAGTGTAATTGCAGCCCTTAACGTATCTGAATATTTTAGAGTAGCCCTGTAAATCTAATTGTTAACTATATCATATTCTATACAAAACATTATTTTAGCATATTAACAATAAATGTCAATTTAATTATGATTTTTACAGTAGAAATTTATTTAAATGTAATTTATAAAAAATTCTGTCCTAAAATGCAAAGCATTGAAATTTATTTTGGGTGTCCCCGTACACAAACCAGTTATAGAGGACCTATTAATGCCATTTTAAATATAAATCTTTCCATAGTGAACTTGAATAACATATATCAATTTTTAAAATTTCTGAAAATATTTAAGGACGCTGGGGGCCGGCAGACAGACAGATAGAAAGATGAACAGTCGGATAGATAGATGCAAAAAACTGCAATCATATTCACAGTTAAAAATTGTTAGAATGTTTTAAAAACATTTAATATAAACAAAACTGAAATTCCAGCAAACGTCCAATAACAGCCCTTAATGTAGCAGAATATTTTTGTGTGACCCTGTAAGTCTAATGCTAATCATATTCTCTAGAAAGCATTCTTTGATGTATATGAATAACATATTTCAATTGAATTAAGATTTGTGCAAGGTAAAGTTATTAAAATTTGGTTTATAGAAATACCTCTCATAAAACGCAATGCTTTGGAATACTTTCAGGTGTCCCTGTATACAAACCATGAGATGGTTCTTACTCTATTTTCAATGGGTAACATCCCGATAGTGAACTTGAATAACATATTTCAATTTCATAAAGATTTACGCAAAGTAAAGTTATTAAAATATAATTTCTAAAAGTACCTCAGGTAGAACACAATGCTTTGGAATAATTTCGGGCATCCCTGTACACAAACCAGTAGAGATACTCACTATATTTTCAATAAGGGACATTAGATAGTGAACATGAATAACATATATTAGTTTCAAGAAATTCCATGAATATACGGGAGTTAGAATGCGGTCAGACAGACAGACAAACCGAAGTCATTAACAATTTTCAACCCTGTTGGAAAGTATTAAAAACACTTGTTTATATTTTTATTGCACTAAGATTAATGTTTGCAGTTTGCCATAAAAGTATTGTCAGTATTTCCTTGGTTTACACGCAACAAGGTTGGGTAAAGAATTTTTGAATAATACGGAATATACATATAGTTACAACTCACGGAAAGTGACAATAAAGAATTTAATTTATTTATGTACATTTACACTGCATAAGATAAATTTATACTGTAGTGGAAAATAAGAAAACGAATTCATTAGTCACTAATAAACTGTGAACTATTTTCCCATGTTAAGGGATGTATTTTTTTTTTTTTTTTTGGGTAAAATTGAAAGTGTCAGAGAAAGACTGAGTGCTATATTAAAATACTATTAAAAAGGGTAAAATAAAAGTAATAATATAACAAGAAATTAAAACCGTGTATCATGCATACATATTTAAAGACTTTTACAGCATATTTTTATAATAAAGATAGTTAGTGCAATAAACAGCTAGCGATGATCTGGCATTCATCCCATGGGACACGCTAAAGGGAGAATAAAAACAATAGTAAATGTTTAAATTAATTCTGTTAAAAAAAAAAAAAAAAAAAAACGATAAAAAGTAAAATCGCATGCATTATTCAGAAATTAGGAAATACTTTCTTATATTTGTAGGGATGCACATAGTGACTATTAAACTGTACTGCAGAGCAGACAGATTTCGATCATCCACTTCTAAAATCTTCGATTGAATCCTTACTTCTTTTTTTTTTTAACTTAATATATTTTTTTAACTTGTTAAGGGGGTGATGATTAATTATTTTAACTCTTTCCTTCCCCGTGATTCCAATTGGAATCATAACATTTCAGATTTTCTTTCTTACCATCTAACACTCCCGCTGATTCAAAATGAACAATATTAAAATCTATATACATTTTCCCTTCGAAAAATACCTATTTTGGATGACTTCACTATCTTTGTTGATAATTGAAAGTATATTTTACGCTGTTCTGATATTAATATCGGAATCAGTTTTCTGGTTTGGGCAATTTAAGTAAATTAACTGTTTGAAATATTTTTAATTTTATTCTTTAATGTTTATAATATGTATTTTAATTAATTACAATATGTTATTCTCCAAAATTTTGATATTTTTATTTATTGAAAAGTTATGATTTTTAATGGCATCAGTGATTATATTAAACATAAATAAACATCTATCAGTTGCTTTGTTAGCTATATTAATTCGTACTCTGCTATAACTCCTATTTAAAAAAAAAATATTTATATACATTACGTTTGAAATAAAGTTATGACTAAATATAAGATTTATTGTTTTATGGAGGGAAAAAGTTGGGAATGAAAGGGTTAACTCGAAATAAATATTATATATATTTTCAAAGTATCGTGTTAATTTGCAAAGTCTAAAAAATATAAAAACAACATCAAACTGTGAACAATAATAATAATAAAATTGAAAGTATCTTTTGTTATCCGCTATTATATTCAATCATCCAATAATTTTTATTATTAAGAAAGCAATAAATCTTGAGAAGAGAACAAAATATGAAAAGGAAGAGAAATTTTTGAAAAAGTTTTGGTAGCTTTTACTTTAAAAAAAAAAAAATATATATATATATATATATATTATATATATGGGTCATTCTCTGAAAAGTGGGCTTTTTTTAAAAAAAAAGTTAGCTCAAATAAAATTGCTCCATTTCTGTTTTTTCAGTTTTGATCATATACACGCTAATAAAAATAATAAAAATACATACACAGTTAATAAAAAATAATATTAACCAAGCTGTATCTGATAATTTTCGAAATAGTAATTATTTTTATTAATTAGAAAAATGAGGGAATGATTGTGAGGGAATGACAAATTTCTTCTAGAAACTACTTTATAAAAATATTATTAAATTTAGCTATATTTTCAAACACTAAATATTTATTAAAACATATTTTTATTAATATAATTAGCATAAAAAAGCAAACTTGATTTCTTTTAGTTAACTTTATAATGAGTGAGGGAATGACATATAATAAAAATATTGTATTTCAATCTAACATTTGAGAGCCATATGCTATTCATTGTAAAATGTTTCCAACAGAACACAAAATGTTTTCTTTACTTTGCTTCTATATAAATTAAGTTTGACTTATATAAAGTACGTGCTGCCATTAATGGAGTAAGTAGGGGTATAATTACAGTTTGATGAGGGAATGATATCTATTACCAGGGACAACAATAATAAGTATTCTAATTTCTTTCATTGCATAATATATAAATGCAGTATAATAGATAGATATTTATTAAAGTATGTTTAATAAATTTTCACTTCAAATAATCTATATATAGATGCTTAAATACCATAGAATCCATTTTATTTACTTACATGTGGGAATGGGGACGCAGTGAGGAAATGATATTTTGCATTACAAAAAATATTTTAAAATTATATTTGAATTCCAATAACCAAAGAATAACAGTTTATATGCAAAACCAATTAATATTGATAGTTTATATATATATATATATATATATATATCACATTTCTTTCCTTCTTGATACTTTCCATTGAAGTCGAAAAGTGTTTATGTATTCGGTATGTCTGATTGTCTGTCTGTTTGTCCAAGCTCTAATTCCTGTAAATATTAATGGAATTCCTTGAAAGTGATCTATGTTATTTTGTTCACTATGGGATGTTCCCTATTGAAAACGAGGTAAATACCAACACTGGTTTGCATACAGGAACACCAGAAGGAATTCCAAAGCATTGCGTTCTATGAGAGGTATTCATATAAACCCTGTTTTAATATCATTATTTTGCACAGACTAAATTTAGTTTGCATTAATTACTCTTACGGACAAAAAAGTGGTTTCTATAGAATACAATATAGTACGATTAGCATTCAGATTTACAGAGCCGCACAAAAAATATTAAGATATATTAAGGACTATATATAAATGAAAACTACTATAATTGTTTTTTTGGATTTTATAAAGCATTTTTAACACTAACAACTTTAGAGAATGATTATGATTTGAATTAGTTTATTTGTGTGTTTTTCTATCTACCTCTATAGCATCGGTAAATGTTTTCGGAATTTCTTCAAAATGATACATTTTTCTAAAGTTTACATTTTCATTTTTCCCATTTTAAATGATGTAAATAGCACATTTGGTTTGCGTACAGAGACATTTAAAAGAATGCTAATGCACTGCGTATTATTGGAAAGATTTTTATAAATCATATTTAAATATATATATATATTAACTGTACAAATTACAACGAATTTGACATTTATTAGTCATATGCTAAAACAAAACGTATTACATAGTATATGGCATGTTTAGAGTTAAGATTTACAGGGCTACAACAAAATATTTAGATTCATCAAGGGTTACTATAGAAATTTCTGGAATTGCATTTCCGTTTGTGTTAAGTGTTTTTAACAATGTTTAAGAGTAATTATGAATAAAATTAGTCTATCTGTCTGTTTTTCTGTCCTTTTGTCCTTCTGCTGTGTTACCACGCATTCAAAATACATTCAAGGTTAAACGATACAATGAGTATGTACAATTAGAAATTCTAAATAATCTATGCGAATTATATGATTTTTCGTTCTTGTTTTATTATTCTAAACTAGCAAACCCGCGCGAAATTTTCGCACTTTATTTCTTTTCTTTTAAAATTTGAAACCTCAACTTTCTTTTAAAATTTGAAACTCATAAATATTATACCAATTTCACTACCTAATTAAAATTTTAATTTCAAGACGCGAAATTATTATTAGAACCAAATAAATATTGTACAATAATGAAACCAAAGTCATTCAAAGAAAGATTTCAAAATAAACTTCATGGTTGACGACCTAGTTCTCTTACTCCTACAAGCAGTACATAGTATAGGATTATATAGGACTCCCATGACGGCTTTTAAATTTTTGTCGCCATGTTGACGATGACTTTTTATTAGTTTTGGTATAAATTTTTGTTTAAAAGAAAAAAAAAAAAAAAAAAGAAACTAATTCATATTTTGATTATATTTTTTTAGGATTCTTTTTTTTTTTCAATTTATGACAATAATTCATATTCTGTTTATATTTTTAAAGTAATGATAGGTTTAAAATGACGCTTGCAAAGATTCTGAAGAAGCATCCTTTAAAAATACATTTTTCCGTAAAATAATGTCATCGGACAAATGTCGTCTTTTTTTCTTATTAGTTCACTGAACTGAGTCCGCGTGCTTAAATATTGTTCATTTTTAAGTATTTTTTATCCTCGCGTATTTTATTAATTGCACCACTATCGTATCGTTTCGACAAAAATAATTGTAACTAGTCCATGTTAGATAAATATTATATAGATGATTTCATATTGATGGCTAGTATATTTTTAAAAATATTTATGAATGTAATATTATGAAGAAAAGAAGAAGAAAGAAAGCGAAAAAGAAGAACATGAATTCTTCTTCTTTTTTTAATACATACAAGTGTAAAAAAAAGAAAGTAGCTGTAAAATTTCAAATACTCTTCAGATAATATCGATAATAGACAACTTGTTATCAATAAACAAATTATCGATAACAAGTTGTATTATTACTAGTATTTATATAACTTCAAATATTCGGAACATGCATTATACAACTACTCTTAGAAATAATCTAGGGCATACATCAATGTACTAGATTACTTTATCTATTTCAAAAAGTATCTCTGTCCCACCGAAAATCCAGAAAGATATTAGGGAAGAAAAGTAAGAAAACATCTTCGAACTAAAAAAGGAATAAAAAAAATCTTACTTTGAAGTCATCAGGAAACCCTTGATAAATGTAGAACATGCATGATAATGATTCTTAGATGACTCATGTCTTGAAAAAATGCATAAAATTCTGAATGTGAAATATTTTATTTTTTTATAAGATGATGGATATCTTCTTCCATTAAAAAAAAGTATTTTATAGATATCAAAATTTTACAACTTCCCGTCATTATAAAATAAAAACGAAAAAAAAAAAAAATTGTTCAACTTGTTCGAAGTTATGTATAAATTTCTTTAGAGGAAAATTGATGAAAATGTTAGAGTTTAATGCACTTACTGTATTTTAAGGTTTCCAGGAAGAAATAAGTTTTATGTCTAGTATTACAGTTTACCAGAGGGAATAAATTGATAAAGTACTTTCTTTCTTTCTTTCTTTTTTTTTTTTTTTTTTTTTTTTTTTTTAATTTGGAATAGTATGAAAAAGTTTTGTCTTGTCCTTTCTACCCCCCCCCCCCCTAAACTTATAAAAATTTCACAAAAATACGTAATTAAATGCTTTTTGATAACTTCTTTCTTTCTTTCTTTCATTCATTTTTTTTTCTAAATTTGTTTTCTAAATATACACTGAGAAAAAAATATATCGCCTTCCCCTAGAATGAATAAATAGTCATTTTCTGAATCTCTAAACTAGAAATATAGATTCCCGAATTATGCATATAAAATAGGCAAATAAACTGAACAGAGAAAATGATCGTCGAGAATTTCTAGTCTATGTTTTTCTAGATGGTCAAACAATAATATGAATATTATAAATATTATGAATCCTTTGTAATGTGAAAAATTCTTGCTTGATTTCCTAGAATTGGGTCTTAAACAAAATTATAGTTTCTAAAACTCTCCTTTTGTGTTCGTATTTTTTTGCAGAGATTTTCAAGTAAGTTTGACCCCACGATAATACTGGAAAACACTCTAGAATTCTAACAGGGGTTGTTAGATCTTGCTAGAAAAGGAAGCCAGAATTTATAAGGATGACATAAAACTATTTTTACTAGAGCCACAGTTTTTTTTTTTTCTCTCTAAATGTTAATCACAGATTTTTTTTTCTTTTTTCAGTGTAGCGTACTTACTGCAGGCTTTCTTAACATTTCCCAGGAAAGTTAAAAATTGTTTTCCACTTTGGTTCACCAGTGTCTGTTGTACCTCTAATATCCATAAATATTTTTAAAATAAGTTGAAACAGGTATATGTTATTAGATTCACTGTGGCATGTTCTTTATTAAAATGATATACATTGTATTACTGAATTTCGCATAAAACTCACAAAAAACTTGGGTTACGTTACTATCTATGAAGGATACTTATTTAAAGTATATATTTATATTTTTACGTAGCACACAATGCAACGAAATAAAGATATATTATTTGGATTCACAAAAATCATGTTTTCCCTTTTCCTGTTACCCTTAGGAGTGAATCCCAGATCGTTGCAAATTGCCTATAGCATAGCTTCAGTGCAATGGTAAAGCCACTGAACTGAACTCAACTCTTTACCTACTGAATAAGGCATAGCTTTAAGATTTATAGCGCCACATAAAATTAGTCAGATACATTAGGGAATATACGTGGAAATCGCCTGAAGAGTATTTTTAGTTGTTTTATGCATTTTAAATCTTTTTAAAAAAGTTAAAAAGTTTTTATTTGGAGATGAATTGTGTAAGGTAGATTTTATTTATCATTTAATATTTTTATTTATTTATTTATTTTATTACCAACTATGTGAAAAATGCTAGAGCCAGGAATCAAACATGGACACTCCGTGCAGATGCTCTCAATCCTTGAGTTACCTTGGCTGATTACCCACTCTACATTTTTCACATAGTTAGAGCCAGGGTGGCTCAATGGCTGAGCATCTGCATGGTAAACAGAGTGCTCGGATTCGATTTCCGGCCCTGGTATTTTTTACATATTTGGTACAAAAAAAAAAAAAAAAAAACCTATGTACTTCATCTCTAAATAAATATTCATGGTTGATGATCGTCATTTCTAAAAGTTAAAAAGTATTTATGACTTCGGTTCATCTATGCGTCCGTTTGTTGGTCTGTTAGCTAGTCTATTTATCAGTATTTTTTTTCCCACAAACATATTTAGAATTAATTAAAATCCTCATATGGTTTTTTATATTTTCTCAACTTTGTTATAAAATGTTTCTCATTAGAAATCGTATAGGTAGCACAATTGGTTTATGTACAAGGACTCACAAATTAGTTCAAATACAATACTGTCTGGCGTTTTTTAAAAGCACATTTGACCTCTTTATATAGCGCTAAAAATTACGAAATTAATGTACATCTTTCCAGATATAACAAATCGTGTATCCTATAGAAAATAGACAAGATTGATGATTCGTTCACTTCACATAGACCAACAAAAATACATTCTGATTTACTTTGGAGAAATTTGTGAACTACTTTGGAATAAATTACGTTTTTTGCACATTCGAATGATGTTGAAACATATTCATGCCTTAGTATTTTTATAGTAACTTTTAAGTACAGTTTAAAATTATTTTATGAAATATGCAAAAAGTTTTTTTTGTTTTATTTTTAAATCCAAACTTCTAAGTTTAATAAAAAAAAAAAAAAAAACGGTATATTGTTTATTCTCTCTCTCTCTCTCTCTCTCTCTATATATATATATATATATATATATATATATATATACCTCTCGAGTCTGCGTCTTAACATGTTTAAATAAATAAAGAATGCGCAGTAAAAAGACATATCCCGAACTATTATTGTCGAATCGTCAATACGCAGCAACAAGTTTTTTCGTTCTTTGGGTATGTGTGTTTCAGTTACTTAGCGGTCACTCAATTGAATACCACTTTTTTTTTTAAGAAAAAAATCCGTTATCTATTGCAGTGATTTTCAGTAAATCACTTCAAAAGATTATTGAATTGTTCTATTTAAAAAATGTTTAGGGTCGGGTAGGTAAAATGTGTAATGGGGTAAAATGAATATCTTTAAAATTTTGTTTATGCAATGTATGTTATGGTGTAATGAATTAATGTTAAATGTATAAAATATTTTGGTCCATTTGTTTACAACATTTATTTCCTAAATAACAGTTTTTATTCTAAATTTAGCAACACATACAACATTCTATTTCTTTTAGGAATGCTTGGTTGTTTTTTATAGGCATAAAAACCTTCTTAAAAACTAATATTTCACAAGATTTATTAACAGAATTTTTCCATCATTCGAATAGAAGTTCAGAAATACAGATTTTTTAAAAACTAATAAGAAATATTTAGAATATTTGATTTATAAAGAATATTTTTCTATGGTGGGGAAAATGGGTATGAATTAGGCTTAGGAATTTATTCTATTGTTTCCAATTGTTGGCAGATAAAATTAGCAATGAAATAATCAACTTTTGTCTATCTCTAAGCGTATCTCATGTTACATAACCTCTGAATGTTCTGTTTTTGTCTTAGTAAAGCGCCCTTGAGAAATAATTCTAGAAACATTGTATACAGAAAATCGTCTTCAGGGAGTATCAAAAGTTACATTTTCTTACCTGCTTAAAAAGTTTTCTGTAAGTTTGAAGAGTGACTATATCATAAAAATTTTCAGTGTACAGGACTTTATTTTGTTTCAAAAGAAGTTGTTAAAAACATAATCACACTAACTGAGAAAGGCATAAGCAAAATCGTAAACAATGTAATAGGATTTCTAGTCAGAATAATAAAGGGAAATTAAGCTACACAGAGATCTAATTTAAAGTCTTTTCTCTCATCTCACCTCCTCAGTCACAAGAAACAAACAAATAAACAAACCAACAAAAAGATGACGTGCGATAAAAGAAAGCAAGAACAACGTAAATCTGAAATCTGGTGACTGAAGCTGTCGTAGCAAAACGCCGAAAAATATCATTGTAGCTTTGTATAGCGAATTAAAATCTGGCATATTCAAGGATAATCACAGTAAATGTGACAACACAAAAATTTTGACTGAAAGAAATAGTTTTGTCGCACAAGAAAAAAAAAAAAAAAAAAGCGGTGTGGCTTTTTTATTTTACCCTGCAATTTAGACTTATCATTACAGTTTAAAGTGTAAAATAAGAGATACTATATTACACAGTTTCCAAAGTATTTAAGCAAACACTTTAAAATAGTTTTAGGAACTGCTTTATATGACATACATTTCTATGCGAGTAGACTTTTGAATATTCTACCTATGTTCATACAACATTTAAGGCGGTGATTACATTTTTAATATTTATTTCGAATTATTCAGAGAATTATCACCCCCATCACTCGACTAATTTTTAGTGGCTATGTATATTGTCTATCTATATTAATAAAACCAGACGTTTGTCTGTAAATTTCTCAGAATCAAAAATTTCTATATCTTCACGTTTCTTACATCGTGAAAGTAAAAAATGCCTTCAGAAGGTTTTCTGTGTGTGTGTGTGTTTGTATGTCTGTAACGCTATTTTTGTTCGGGTACCCCGTGAGAACGGCTGAACAGAATTCAACGACACTTGGCAGGAATTTAGGCCGTTACCCAACTTATCCCTCTTCACATGTATAAGTAGCCACAGATAAATTTCGATCTGAATAAAATATAGAACCATTCGCATGATGTTTTAAACGATCACATTGTATGGAATCACATCGTACATGGATTATGTTAGGGGACCATTGACCAGTAACGGTACAGTATCGAATCAGCTTTGCGAAATTCCCCCCCCCCCTCGGGGGGGGGGTGAAAGTCAAACACACGTTTGTAAGCACAACACGGTTCTAAATTACTTCACTGTTCCACTTCCAAATTACTTTATCTGTTGGTTATGTGTAGGCAACACGCTCTCTAAAGGGATTTTGCGAAATTAGCTTCCCCCTTGGGGCAAGCGGGGCAAAAAACACGTTTTCACGTTTGAATTTGCTTCAAATTCTCTTAAAATGGCGAATTTTAGTATCTTTGTGTTGATGCTCTGGGTGTACGCATTGTGTACTTTGGTGGGATTTTGCGAAACTTCAAACTTTCCCGCTAAGGAAGGGGAAATAAAAAGCGGGTAAGTCGCTACCGAAGGCAGTGGAGACCCGGATAACTCAAGCTGTGAACAGGAAAACTTTACTGAACACAGCATTAACTTTAACCTAAGTTTCGACTGATTTCAGTGGTTTTTTTTTTTTTTTTTTTGAGATTTTATTAATAATTATCTGGAATTTTGAAAACTCATTTAAATATAATGTCCAGCGAAACGGGCAAAGCTAGCTAGTAAATTATATACACATAAAACTAGTACTTAAATTGAGAACAGAGAAAAAGAGGAAAAAAATCACATACTTTAAAATGCACTTCGAGCCATTGTCAACCACAGCACTAATAAACCAAAATTTTCTGCTTGGCCCTGTAAATAAATGATAAATATTTATCATATATATGTTATGTGAAACATACTTTTGTGCATATGAAAAATGTTTATCAAATTCCTTTTATTTAGTTCTGTCTTAAAATGCACTAAAGAGAAATTTAGTCGATACATTGTGCACGATATTGTAGTGCATTACAATAATTTTGTATCTCCCTGTATACGAACCATTTGTCTGATCTCAATAAAATGTTTCAAGTAGCATAACATCCCTATGAGATACAAATTCAGAATATTAAGTATGAAGTTCCTGCTTTTCGAATTATGATGACAACAGATTCATGCACTGTACACGTAGACACAAACTGTTACACAGATAAATAAAAGTTTAGTTTTTGAATTCTAGGGACTTCGAAATGTATAAATGTAGTAAAAACAAACTTTCGCAGAAACAATACTTTTTGTACTATACAGGTTAAAAAAAAAATAATAATATTAATAATAACAATAAAGTAAGTATTAAATTTTGCCACTATTAGCTTAAAAAGAGTTATTCAAAGAAACTCGTGTTTAAACATCATATTTTTCCAAGTCTCAAGATATCATTCCTTAATGTATGAGGAAATCTTTAATAAATTCAATCTTATTAACAAAAAGCGTTAAGGAATTTTTTTTTCCCTTAAAATGCCGTTCATATTTAAAAAATCTTATTATCTCACAAAATTTATGACACTTTTCTTCGAATTACTTTTAGAACGTTTAAACAAATAAATATCTCGTCTTATAATACCGTTATTTGAATGATATGAGACAATATATATAAACATTTTTTATTTTCTTTTTTTTTCTAAAACGTCTTTCCAGAAAATGTTCCCATCTACAAAATGAGATTTCTTCCTCTTTTCAAGATAAAGCAGAAAAAATAAAGACGGGGGTCATAAAATCCTCTATGCGGACGGTTACAATCTCATGGTGACATCGATGTTTGTCATCCTGAATTTTCTTTTGACCACTTTTATCTGTATGTATTTGAATATGAAATGAGCTGAATTAATTCGCCATTTTTTATTTCCCCACTCTCTATCTTTCTCTATTATACACACTCTTTAACTGCATATTCTTTATCTGCATGTTGTGCGTTTTTCAGAGGTGAATCTGTTTTTATTTGACTGGTTTTTACTGACAAGCATAATGGCGAGTATGCAAGTAATCTGATTGTATATGTAGACAAATTTTAGGTTAAGAGCAAAAAGCTTTCAAGTCATAAAAATTCAATTTTGCCCGTTCATAAAGAACTGATTTATGTTGAGATATCAAGGAGTTATAAAAATGCTGATCGGAACTTTACTTGTTTGTGCAATAAATATATTTCTTTGATAAACAGAAAATTAAGTAAGCTAGATTAGGTGAGTGGGAAATAAGATTGACTGCTACAACAGAAGTAATATGGAATGGAAATTACTCTCATTCTGTATTTTTAATAAAACAGTTTATTGAATTTTAGTTGTAAGTTGAGAATAATGTATTTGGATATTGTCAGTGTACGTAAAAATTATTTTAGTTTTTGAAAAAACTTTGACATACGTTTTGTTCAGCTATAACCTTAATACATCCGAATTTTTATATCTCTGTAAACTAATGGTAAATGCTTTTTATGTATTCTATATGAAGCCTGCTTTTGTGCATATACAAATAGTTTTATTAATTTAATTATATTTAGTGCAAGTTAAAGGTGTTGGCTTATAGACTTAATGCATTTGAATCCTTTTGTATGTCTCACCACTTATCTTATCTAAAAAAAAGTTTTAAATAATATCATCAAACCTCACAGCTTTAGAATACCGTATTTTGGTTTTCTGCTGGCAATAAAGCCAAAAGAGAATAACGACTAAAATTTTATTCATTTTAGTACGATTTAATTTACCTAAATTACACATTTTCCAATTTCGAATTCGATTAAAATTCAACAATTAAATTGATTAAACTGAATTTATAACAAATCAAAATTAAATCAAAAGAAATTTCGAATTCAAATTCAATTAACATGAAACAATTGGATTTACTTACCCCAGTTCCAAAATTTCACTCGGAGGAGGACATTAGCTACACACACACGAAAAAAAAAAAAAACTTATACTTCGACTACTGTGAATAACACCTTTTTATTTCGATTACACGAATTTCCGTTGAATGGTTTTACTTATTATATGCAGAGTTTCTCTCTGTTTACATTACGAATTTGAATTGATTTAGATTTCTTAGATTTAGAAGTCTGCCAAATGCAGACCTTTTCTACGAAGGTTTTAGTTCGACTGTCCAGTAAATTGCGAAGTGGATGACAGGAATTAAAAAGTTCTGCGCAGTATTTGAATAAAACTCAAATTCCAGTCATTGTTTGGTTCTGCCATCTCTTTTCTTTTGCGGCAGGTACAGACTCTTCTTTGCATTCTTCCTCACCATCTTCCGGGGGGCGGGCTGGGCATGGTAGACGAGCGAAGCGGTGATCAGGTTCTTTGATATTACCAGATGGGGTCTTGAGGGTGACAACATGAACTACATGGTTTTCACCTGGATGGACCTCCATGATGCATCCTAGAGTCCACTGGGCTGGCTGAGTTGATGTCTCCAACGCTAGAATCAACTCCCATGACTGCAAATGAGTGACTCTAGAATTCCACTTGTTTTGGGACTGCAAAGTTGTTAAATAAGAGCTTTGCCAGGTTGTTCAGAAGGTGGTCTTCAGTTTATGGAGAAGTGACCATCTGGAAGAAAGGCTTATAGAAGGATGATTAATATGGTAATTTGAGGGCTCAGGAAACTGAAGGAGCAGAGCTCCGATGATAAAATGGCCAAGCACGCCTCTATGGTTGAGAGGACAGTGTTCAGGTCCTCAAATGTTAGACAACTGTTTTTGCAGGTTTTAATAAGATGGTGTTTTGCCAATTTAACTGAGGACTCTCAGAGCCTTCCGAAGTTGGGCCCGTAAAGAGGCATAAAATGCCAATGAATTTGTCTATTTGCAATATAATCTTGAATAAACTTGTCTTTCGAAAGATTTATAAGTTGCTTCAAATGGGCGTGAGCACCAGCAAAATTGCGGCCACTATCTGAGTATATACAGTCGGTAACAAAAGTGTCCGAACACTAGCGAAAATTCCTATGTAAAAAAAGTACACTTCATACGGTTTTGTTAAATAAATCCTTATCGAATCCTGTTCTTAGAACAGGATTCGACAAGGATTTATAAAGGAATTTAAGGAATAAATCCTTATCGAATCGTGTTCTAGAACAGGATTCAACAAGGATTTATTTAACAAAACCGTATTAGGTGTACTTTATTTACATAGGAATTTTCGCTAGTGTTCGGACACTTTTGTTATCGACTGTATCTGAAGAGTAACCACGAAGGGCAACAAATCTTTATAAAGCGTTTAAAAAATGCTCAGTTGATAAATTAGAAATTAGTTCAAGGGGAATTGCCTTGGTGCTCATGCAAACAAATAAACAGACATAAGACTTAAATGTAGACCTTTTCTGTTTGTGGTCACATTTGGTTTGAATAGGTCCCGCGTAATCTATGCCTACATGCTGAAATAGTTGACAAGAGTTGACTCTTGCACTGGGCAGATCGCCCGTTATCTGTTGAATTGGGGCTGGTCGTGCCTTTGCTCAGGTGACGCACGTCCTTAGTTCCTTTCTAACTGTTGATGGACCGTCAGGAATCCAATAGGACTGTCGAAATAAATTTAAAACTAGATCTACATGTCTTATGATGGATGAGGTAAAAGGGTGATTTTTTGGCAAGAGCATCGGGTGTTTAGTATCGTAAGGCAGCAGAGTGGTGTTTTTTTCAATTCTACCTCCAACTCGCAATATTTTTTCTGCATCGAGAAATACATTGAGGATCTTTAATTTACTGCTGTTTGCAAAGGGTTGGCCACGCTGTAAAAGGGCAATCGGTAACATAAAACAGTTTTCTTGGATGGATTTGATAACAGTTTTACCTGCTTCGGATTTTTTCTGAACTGATAATGTTTCTTTCAATTTTCCGTGTTGTTTATGAATCTCTTAACCCTTGCCACTACGCGCACAAGTTTCGAGTATGATGAAAAGTTTTCAATTGAGTCCCATAGTACTGATTTATTCACAGGTTTTGAACCTTTAAGTTCATGGGTGCTCACAGCTTGATGTTGAGCTAATGGCAATGAAACCGACTCGGGAATTGAGGCTGGGATCTTTGGCCAATCTGGGTCAGTACACCACAGATCAAATTCCTTTAAATTATCTGGTAACAGTCCACGGGTTGTACAGTCTGCTGGGTTATGTTATTGGGTAAATGGTGCCAAGTGATAGGGTCTGTGAAGAATCTATATTTGTTAGCGTTATGTAGACCAAACTGGTTTCCCTTTAAGGACGGATTTAGGATCCAATTACGTGCGATGGTTGAGTCAGTCCATAGATTAATTTCCGAAATAGGACAATTTAAAGATTCTTTCTGTCCCATGTTCAGATAAAAATAAGGCTGACGGAAGTTTCAACCTGGGCAAAGTTATAGGTTTTAAGGGTGCTACACGTGTTTTGGCTGCGATTAATTTCAAGTAAGAATTTTGGTTAGGACGAATATAAACCACAGCAACATACACTTTAGTGGAAGCATCACAATAGCACTGTAGCTGGAAAATTGAGCTTGATTCTAGATTTAAAAATCTAGGCACGGACATAGACTCAAAAGAGGCAATTTTGGCATAAAATTCATTCCACCTAGCTTGGATAACTGGTGGTAAAAGATTGTCCTACCCCAGACTTTGTTTCCAAACATCCTGCAATAACAGTTTTAAAAGAATAGTGTCAGATGATAAAATCTAATAAAAGGCCCAACGGATCAAATGTTTGTGCAGTAACTCACAGTAATTGTCTCTTTGTTGTCACCGTTTTTTCGGGACTAAACTTGACCTGCAATGTAACAGAATTTAAGTTCCAGTTTAAGTGTAAAATACGTTGGGCTTGACCAAGATTCAATGAAAGTTCCGATGTGGTTAATTTTAAAAGTTCTGGGACATGAGCTAGGGCTTCCGGGTAATTTGATGCCCATTTTCTCAATTTGAATCCTCCCGCATTAAATAGGGCCTGAAGTTCGGTTACCAATATTTGTGCTGCCTCTACTGATTCTGCACCTCCCATAAAATCATCCATGTATAAATGATTATGGGCAGCTTTCATGGCAATGTGATAATTATCTTTCTCATCGATTAATAATTGTCGGATGGTGTGCTGGGCCAAGAATGGGGCACAGGCCGTACCATAAGTAACTGTATTTAATTTATAAATTCGAAATGGATCTGAGACATTTGCTCTCCAAAAGATTCTTTGGAAGTTTAGAGTCAGGCTCTGCGACCAGAATTTGACGGAACATTTTTTCTATGTCACTTGTTAAGGCGATTTTATTTAACCGAAAATTTATCAGATTACTAAAAATACTTGTTTGTAATTTTGATCCTTTATGCATGTTAGTATTAAGTGATTTTTCAGTTTGATGTTAAGGCAGAAGCGTTAAAAACCACACGTAATTTAGTGGTTGTACTATTAGAATTAATGACTCCATGGTGGGGCAAATGGTAATGGGGCTTAATGTTGAGTTCATCTGCCCCAAGTAAGGACATGTGACCAAGTTCTGAATATTTAGACATAAATTGGCAATATTCCCTTTTCAAGTTAGGGTCACGTAAAAAACGGGTTTCCATTTTTTTTTAAACACCTCTTTGCACTTTCAAACAAATCTATTTCTTCATAGAGGGGTACGGTACTTTAACTATGTATCTAACGTCCTGGTTACGCGTAGTAATCCTTTGAAACAATATTTCAGCAGGATCGGCAACGTCTACACCGTTCGAAGTAGGGGTTGCTTCGTTATCAAAAAATGTATTGATCTAAACAATGTAGTGTTTTTTGAAGCACTATCAACTATCGACCGACGCTGAATAACTCTACCGGTCGGTGACTTAACCTTAATAAGAGCGGTAGACAATAGAACATTTTGACGATTGGATTTAGATTTCGAACGCGCACTATTTGAAACAGATTCTATAATAGTACCACCTCCCTGATCTCCAGAATTCGGCGTGTAAATGTGCAAAAGAGTATGATATGGTCCTGCACAAACCTTACATTTAACATTAATTCTACATTGTCGCACATGATAGTTAACTCGCAAACAATTTTCACATAAAGCTTTAGAATAACCAAGTTCCATGGGGGCGTGGGAATTACATTCAGTAACATAGTGCATGTCTATGTATATGCAAAGCACCCAAGTAAATTTAAGGGAAAACCAACTAGCTCTGAAAACATAAATATGCCAAGTAATCGTCTGCATTTCGAATGTGAATAACGTTGAAAGTTACATTTTTATTGAAAATACGTTGCTGAGTGGTATGCATTTCCTATCTCGAACTCTTATTATAAATTATTTTTCATCATTAGTGATTTTTTACTTTGCAAACAGTGCATTTTTTATGTATTGTACGATTTTGTCTTGTGTTACTTTTCGATTAAGCCTATTTATTTATCATTATCTTATATGAAATCTATTTTTTACAATATTTTAAAAAGGAAATCAAACTTAATATTTATGTATAATATTTTAAAAATACTGTATAAAGTACGATATTATTAGTGTTTTATTTAACTCTCAAGTTATAAATCTGTGAAAAAATATCACATTTTAATTAAAAATTTTCCCTATGTACAGTTTTGTTACACATATTTTCCTTCCCAAATCAACTTTGAATTTGATAGCTATTATATATTAGAAATTTTTATGAATTAGTATAATTTGAACGAATGAAGAACATCCTGTAATTTAATCTATCTGGCATCACTTTTTAAGGCATTAAATGTTAGTATTTTTATGCCTTTAAAGTGATTGCTTGTTGGATAGAATTCTGATGTGATGAAGAAGCTAAAGAAGATTTAATAAAGAAGATCTAATAAAGGTAATTTTTCCCCGTTTACATATATTTTGCATTCTTAAATTATATAGTTTATTAACATATAAAAAAAAAATGTTTAAATATTCTAAAATTTCTTTTTGGTACTTACAGATTGCTCAAGTATTTATTTGCATCATTGAAATTTAAATTGTTTAGTAATTATTTTAACTTATACACATCTATATACACTCATGTCCATAAATTAAGTGCTAGCTGGGGCAAATACAGGTTCAGAAGCAAAACAAACATGACTTATTCATAAAGTCCATTTATTAAACAAAATATCAAGAACAAAAAAGGTGGTTTATGTAGGATACTATTTATAAAAACTATGATTTTTGCTCCCTGAAGCAATTACAAAAAATATCTCCCTTACAAAAACTTAACATTACATGGTTGGTATGGGTAATACATTGTATGTCTCTCAGATGATGAAATAAAGTCTTTACAACGCCTAGGAATGCTGAGTATTAAATTATTGATCTGATCTTGGGGAAGGTTACTCTACTCAGTAAGCAATGCTCTCCGAAGTTCCGGTACACATGTAGTAGGTGGTTGACGGACTACAACTCATCGGAAAAGCATGACCTACACTTGCTCTATCGGATTCTAGTCAGGTGAGAATGCTGGCCCTTCCATGCGGGTGATAGCTTCAGATTGTAGGCATCCGTGTACAACGTTTGCACGGTGAGGACGCGCATTGTCATCCATAAACACAAATTCTGGGCTCATGGCACCCGTAAACAAACGTACATGTTGTTTCCGAATTATGTCCCGATAAATTTGGCCTATCATTCTTCCGATTTGAACATACATATCTGTTCTGGTGCCAGATATGACCCCCCCCCCCCCAAACGAGCACTTCTGCCCCACACGGTGTCGTTCAATGACTTTATTTTGGTTGTAACGGGTACCTGACGTTCTACATATGAAAATCTGGCGTAAATCACACTGCATGCTAAACCTGGACTCGTCGGAAAACATCACACAAACTCACTGTGCCGCTGTTCACATTGCATGTTCTCTACTTCAAGTTAACCGCTGGCACAGTGCATTGCCGTGAGTAGAACACATCTAACAGGCCTGCCAGCATATAGTCCAATATCTCCCAAACGTCTATCCACGGTTTGTCTTGAAACTGAGGCACTCGTGGCAGACAGCTGACGAGACAGGTCTGATGCTGTGCTTTATCTGCTTATTTTGGCAGTTACTACCAAATACCGGTGGTCATTCGGAATAGTAACTCGTCGCCGACCAGTACTGTAACGTCGACTGGCATTTCCATCATTTTGGAATCGTTGCCAAAGCCTAGAGATGACACTTTGTGCGATTCTAAGTTCCCCCGATACTTCTATCTGAGTACGCCCACATTATAGTCGGCCGATAATTCTACCACGTAAAAAATTATCTGCATGCATCCTCTGTGTCATAACTATTCGGTTGTGGCACTGAGCGGCACACAGAACGCTTGTGAACAATTTTCCTTCTTTGCTTCCATTCCTTATCTACCCCCTTCTTACACTTTCGTCATTGTAACATCATATCGGCGTCATCTGATGGCTTCCTACAATTTGCATATTATTCTTAAAGATGTGTGTGGCATTTCCACAGGCGAAATTTTTTCATTAAAGTTCGATTTTAGTGTGAATCTGAATTATCTTTAATTTATGGACATGAGTGTATTTAATATTAATATATGCATTCAGTTGAAAGAATATTATTTCAGCTGAATGCATCGCAATTGCATAAGCATATTTTCTAAAGTTTTGTAGCATTTAATTTTTGGAAGATTTAATTTATTCCGTATGCAGTATGGTTAGTTGGTTGGTTGATTGGATTTTACGTCGCACTAGTGCTTCGCAATGGGCAATTCCATATGCGATATGAAAATAAAAGGAAAACTAAACGGGAAGGGGCTACGTGCGTTACGTACTTGATCAGTAATTCTCACATCGACACTATGGCGCTACAATATGGCGCGAATTTGTAATATTAAGTGTAAACGCTTGTATATAATCTGCTTTGACCGATCCTGTAGCGCAATTAAGTGAGGCGAGTAATGTTCTGCCAACAACAATACGACGAATACCAAAGAAACATCACTTTCATCTGTATAAAATGCAATTTACATAGGTGTTGTCATTAAAGGATTTAAACAGAAGGATAGAAGTTTTGAATTTTGTGTGGAAGAAGTTTTGGATTTTTGTGAAGTATGTGTGAAGAAATCTCCAAGTATTCTCAGTTGCTTCAGCATATTTGCTTCAGTGAGGAATCAACTTTTTTTCTGAATGGCGCTATTAATACGCAAAACGTTCGATTCTGTTATGACTCAAACATACACATATTTAGAACGAGCAAGATCCAATATAGCTAAAAAATTAATGTTTTGGCTAAAATCCTTGGAGATAATATCATCGGTCCTCGGTTTTATAATGAAAATTTAACTGGTGATGTTTATCTAGCAATGCTATAGGGCAGAATTCACCATTTAATCACAGAAATTATTGAAAATTCAGTCGAGAGAGTACCCGATGAGCAGGTTATTTCAGAAGAAAGGTAATCTTTCAACATGATAGTTGCCCTGCTCATAAAAAAAAAAAAAAGCATGAGAGATTACCTAAATTGGAACTATCCTAATTGTTGGATCAGAAGATGAGGAAAATTTTTGGATTGTCCATCCCGCTCTCCGGATCTCGCGCTAAATGATTTTTTTCCTTCGGGGGCACTTAAAATCTATCAGTTTCAAGATGCCATTAAATTCTATTGAAGAGCTCAAAAAATCTCTCCAATTGCGTTTTATGCAGTAAGGCAAGAAATTCTGCAACGACTTTATTACTACCAAGAGGTGTCAAGTGGTCATTTTGAGCACCTTTTAGATTAATCTTCTCTAAATATATATATATTTTAGAATATCTGTATAAGAAGCATTTAAATTTGTTATATAATTTTCTTAATAACTATTGCCAGACAAAACTATTGAAAGTAGCCTTCGAAATTTTCCTTTGTTAATTGTTGTTTGTTTTTTCTGAGTTTTGGAAAGTGATTTTACTGTATCTCCTTTAATAATCATCTCAAGAGAAAAATATTTATATCAAATTCTTTGTCTTGAAGAGACATTTCCAGGGATGTATCACAACACAAGATATACCTTCCTATTTGAAACTTTTAAGTTGCCCTCCCTAGCGGGCCAACCAGCCTTTTGTGCACAAAATGTTTTCACCAAAAGAAGTCTCCCTCGAAATCATTGAACACACGCATTGACATTTTTCAAAATTCCGACGCATTTCCGAGATAGGAAGGTCATGGGCCACGGGGAACTTTTTCGAGTTTTGAAATGCAAAATTTATATTCATGTATCTTTTTTTAATAATCACCGCAGAACAAAACTACTTATACCAAATTCATTATTTTGAAGAGACGTTTCCAGGGATGTATCACAAGACATACCTTCCCATTTAAAATTTTTAAGTTGCCCTCCCTAGCGGATCGCCTAGCTCCCCACAGTACCAAAAATTTTTCACCAAAAGTGGTCCCTCTCGAATTTATTGAACATATGCTTCGCCATTTTTCAAAATTTCGGTAGCATGCGGTAAAAAAATTCTGGAAAAATTATACAACGTCATTTCTAATTGAGATAGGACTTCTAGATTTTGGCAAACCTAGACGCTAAATTTGCTGGTCAAGTCGCCAAGAATCTTATTGAGTTCGACTCCAAGAATGGCCTTTGTAGAAGTTAATAGACTGCCCTTGGTTCCACCATAACTGCAGAATTAATTTCACTGGAACAACAGTTCAGCTTCTGAAAACAACAGTTCTACTTCTGAAAGAGAGGGATTATCCTTTGTAAGAAAACATTCGTATTTTATTTTTATATAGCATATTGATATGATTAGTATTATAATAGTTAAGATAAATGCAGTGCAGGTTTTTGGTGGAAAGGTAAATTTAATTTCATATACAGAAAGTGACAATGTCAGTGTGGTTGTACTTTTTTTTTTATTTAATAATGGATAGAGGTTGCCTTTAATTTAAAACAAAATATGTTAACAAATTGTGATCGTATGAAATAATGATGAATTACCCTAGGCTTCGATCTGATCATACATGGGTACATACCAAGTATAAGATAAATTCAATTTTTACTTTTTTTAAGATATTTTAAAGTTTAGAATAAAACATACCCAGTCTTGAAAAAAAGGAAAGGCAGTCTTCAATTCCAATTTAATAGTATTTATTAAGATTAATTTGCTTTCCCACTTCAAGAATGCAGAATCCGGACAACTGTTATAAATCTCAAATCTCTAATACATAGCCATGCTTGTTTAAAATAAATTCAAGATACTTCACAAAATATTTATATAAAAAAATTCATCTCCGGTCACTGTCACAATTTCGTTTCAAGTCATAATAACCGTGTGGGACCACATATATAAAAATAACGGTAAAATATAATGTAGGGACGTAGGTGCCTGGCCATTCTTCTCTACCCCAAGGTGGAACACCAACTCACTGATTTTTAAATTTCAAAAATCGCTCCTAAAGAAAAAACAGGTCCGCACACCTAAAATCACGGATACGCGATTTTGATTCGTTAATCGGACTGCAAAAGTAACCAATTAAACAGTATGCGCACGCAAGAGAAACAATCGCCGATTCTCCCGTTGACAAGTGTCGCGGGAAGCAAACTTTACAGGGTGCGTTGAGCCAGGAACGAACGGTTGCGATGAGATGCCTGCAAAACGATGTATTTTGGCATAGGAACAGAAAGGCATAGGAACATCATATACAGAAAGTGACAATGTCAGTATTCGAATCTAGATAATTTTAAATTAACATACTAATACTCTGATAAATGAGTTAAAGCAGTCGATACATGATGCCTTTACCCTTTGTCGTTCAGTGTTCCACTACATGGAACACCTAACTTCGCTAGCTTCTCCAACCGTTAAATTCAATTGAAAATGCATAAAAATAGGTTTATTTTTTACTTTGAACCTTCCTTTTCACCCACAGAGAGCACCACTACACAAGGCAATCCCTGATATTTAGCTGGGACGCGTTATTTCAAATCCTCGTATTTACAAGAAATTTTGTATATTTTTTTTTGTGATACAAAAAAGATTGCTTGAAAAAAGATATTTATGTTACATCGTTGGTCGTACTCTAAATTATTTATTATATATTATTTTTAATTTTTTATACAGGAAACATACGAGAAATCGTTGAATAAAATAAGGTGTTCCATCTCCTGGAACACTGCCGCACTAGCGCTTTTGATATTACGCAACCGAAAGCAATGATGAGAGAAGACAGCTGTGTTTACGTGTTCTGTTTTCCTCTTTTTGGAGGGAATGACATCAAGTTATCAGATGCTGCGAGAGATAATTGGTTGTTTATTAAAAAAAAAAAAAAAAAAAAAAAAAAACAAGAAATTGTTTATAAAAAAACTTGTTTATAAAAAAAACAACCGCACAAAACTAGTTTCATGTGCAAAACCTGCAATGTTGGTTTCTGCTTCAGCCAAAAGTGTGTGACATGCTTCCAAAAATTTCATGAAGCTAAAAAATAGACTAATTGCAAATAGTTTTGTACATAGGACTTGTATATATGTATACTAACTGTAAATATCAAATTATTTCATAAAAAATCATATAAACATTTTTTTTTTTTTGGGAGGGGGGGGGGGGATGGAGTGTAGAGTAGAAGGCCTCCCAGTGGTGCACCATGGGCCATGCTAAATCTGCTACACAGGTATAATACAGTGTTTTTTAATTCATATGCAAAATCTTCTACTCATTTACGCGCTTCACTTTTCAGAGCTCTAGTTGCGCAGTGTTCCCGCTGATGGAACACCCACAGATTCAAAATGGTAAGTACTATCTTTACAAAATTATACCTGCGTACTCCTTTAGACCTAAGTAGATAGCCTACATCTTTGTTTTGTTGAAATTTCAACTTTAAAGGGTAGTGCGCTGTAAAGGGTTAATGGACTCACAGTAAAATCGGAACATTTTCATATGTTTTTCCGAGTAAAGATATTGTTCTACGGACGGATTTATTTATTTTTTCATTTATTAATAATTAGAATATCGTAACTTCGACCCATAATGAGTTTTGATGGATAGGTCGAATTAATTTCGCAAAAGCAAAAAGAACAAGGTCAAGATTAAAATTCGCGTCCTTTTGTGTTAAATGTTTTGGATAAAGACCAAATTACCGGGCGAGGACCCTAGCTCGGAATGGAATGTCTTCTGCAAGCTTTTTCTAAGATGTCTTAGTAAATCCTTTTGGGTGGGTCATTTTGTATTTTGTCGGTGTCAGTTTTTGATCTTGCGAAATAAATTCAACTTTGCCATCACAAATCTTTTGTACATATATGATCGAACTTACAGTTCTAATTATTCATTGTCATCCAGTTATTATGAAGTTAAATACAAAAAAAAAAAAAAAAAGAAAGAAAAAAGAAAAAAAAGAAAATCAAATTATGCGTCTTTATTAGGACTGCGTCTTTATTTGCAAAATAAAGAAAATTTTTGAGCATGGTACAAAAGCTTCAATATGAGCGAATAGTACCTGTTAGACATCGACTGGGCGGCTTAGTCCATAAAGTGTTTGCTCGTTAAGTGAAACGGGACAAGATTTGAATCGCGAACTTGTCATTTGTTGCTGTTGCAAAATGGATTAAACCTTTCCTTCAAAAAATCTGTGGTATAAAAGACCGAAATTATTTGTCTAATTATTCGATGAATTTATATTCACATCAAGATTATATCAATAATTTTATCATATAACAGAATGAACAGTTTTATTTAAAAATCTCCCTTTTCTTTTATATAACCTGAAACAAATAACTGCAAATAAAAATTTGGCATTATTTACCGTTATTCCTACGAAAGGCATGATAAAGCAAAAAATAAAATAAAATAAAAATAAAATAAAATAAAACAAAATAAAAATAAATAAATAAAATAAAATAAAATAAAACAAAACAAAATAAACAAATGTTGTTTAAAATTTTTATAGCCTACTTCATTTCTCTTGGAGTGAAACGAACCCAAACTTTCGTACAGGTTTCTTTCTTCTCATGTTTAAACTTTTAAATAAAAATGCATGCAAACTCTTCTTTTACTACACAGTAACAAATGAATTTTAACCTGCGTGAACTCTTTTTCAAATACAACTTAAGTACGTGACGTAATCTACTGAAAGCCACTTTAACAAAAGCCTTTCTTCAATACTTAGCATTTCTTGCTGCTAGATAAAGAGACTACCTTAAAAGTTTTTCCTTCTATCTAACAGACTACTTTGTGGTTTATGTCAGAAAGAAGAAGTGTCTTGCTTAAAGAAATGTGATCCGCACGTTCCACACGTAAGCTTTGGAACAGATTTACTCAAATCTATTCCCAGTTTTTCTCTTACGAAATCTTTTAAGAATTATTTTAGGTCATTTTTTTAAAAACGCACTACCTACGATAAATTAAATCTGGGCACATATATATATATATATTTCTTATAAAAAGATAAAAACTTTTATGATCACGTTTTTGATTTTATTTATTGTTCAAATAAAAAGAAAAAAAATATTGGTCTTAATGATTAGCATTTAGTTCTGCCGTAATTTGTTGTAGATTTAATCGTAATTTCGGTATTTACAGACAGTAGAATCCATACTGTAAAAACTTATGGTAAAAGTTCCATTTTGAGATATGATAGCTCACAGCAACGATTTTATTTAAAGTAATAACATAAAATTACATAAATATATCTAGAAGGGTAATTTAGCTAATAATATAAGGAAACTATTTTATTTTCTTCTGTATTTCATTGAAGAAAGTATTGGATTCGTAAACTTTTTACACTTCCCATTTTTGATTGATTTACACATTCTGAGTAGTGCAGAACAGGATTTGAACATTTTAGAAAATGTCTGTCTTTCTGTCTGTGAGTCTCTGTAGGTATGAAAAAAATTTTCTGGTAGCTCTAGCTCAAAAACTAATGCGGTGAATTTCACAAAGATTTATATTATTAGCACCTTGACATAAATTGTTACAAATCGCTTTACAGTTGGATCTGCTACACTGCGATCTCTTCCATTTACGAGAAAGCTATATTTCAGCTTCGGTTATGTATAATTGCACATCACTTGATATTTGAGAGGACCATTATGAAAACCGTCACTGATTAAATATATGTGCATATCGGCCGACAAGTAAGACTGCTATGCTGCAAGTTTCTCCATGCACTAGAAGGTTATATTACAGCGTCTACGCCGTATAAATCAAACAAACTTAATATGCGAGACGATAATTATGAAAACGAATGCTGAGATAATTTATGTATATATATAGGCGGACAGGTGTATAACTCACCTTTCTTGATTTTACACATGGCTACATCTCAGCACATATTAGTTAAAATTTCACTAACTGCACATGTAAAATTTTTATTTTGTTTAAAATTTTACGTATGTCAACGGGTAGGTAGCGCTGTTTCTATAAAATGATACACAACAAAATTTTGAGATGGTCACAGAATGCTAGTTTAAAGTGATGTATTTATTATAATGATAGTTTTCTATATGAAAAAGGTAGAAGAATCACGGAAATAGAGAAATATTAAAAAATTCTTAATTTTGGCAGTTATTTATGAGTTGGGTAACACTGAACATAAATATCAGCCTTGCGATCCCTTCCCATGAATAAATAAAACTCTTTTCTTCTGAAGCTATTATAATCTGATACCAAGAATGATAAATCAGATTTTACAATTAAGTTTGTTTATGTGCAACAGGTTTTTAGTCTGATCAATATATTCTCGACAGGGTTAAGGTTTTGGTTTTTTTCAGGTCATTCCGTCAATGGGGTTCTGTTATCTTAAATATAATTTCTACATAGTAAAAATTAGACATATTATAGTATATGGATATGAACACTGTTGACTACTTCTTCATTTTTAGGGAAAAGATCACATGCAGAAGACATAGTAGTTTTGACATATTGCATTGACGAATATTGAATTTATTATTACTATTATTGTTTTTTTTAAACTTACAACCCTATTAATCACGTAATTTTTGCTTAAAACTTTCGATATCATTGAACCCTAGATCAGAATATAAAACAGAGCTTTAATTGTAGGTGTAAATGAGGATGAAATTACTTCCCTATTCTTATCTCAGCATATTTTATATCATTGTTACAAAATAAGAAAATTTTGCTGTTATTACTATAAATGTACACTGCCTTATATTATCTGATGCCAAATTGGATTTGATGGATTGGATTTTAGCCTATTTTAAATTTTTCAATCTATGTAACGGATTTTAAAACATGTTTTTGTGAAATTAGTGAATTTAGATCAGTATGAAATCAGGATGCAATATGAAATCTTTACACTCAATTTCACATTATAGTGCGCTCCACCATGACCGAGAGGTTCTGCTTTCAGAACTGGAACAAGACGAGAGGTGCCGGGTTAGATCGCAAGGTTGCTCTTTGGCCTATCCTTTCGGAGTTTTTGTGGTTTTCTATGAAACTCACGTAAACATGGGATATGATTCCTCAGAAATACACATACGGAGGGCATTTCACTTAAATTTAGGAACCTAGTCTAGTTAAACCACACATCACAACCACATTACGTTGCATTATTTCCTTTTGCATAATATAGATGATTTTTTTTTCAAGCATATCCATGCTTTTAATTAAGTTTTAATTTTGATACTGTGCCCATTACCTGTTTTTATTAATATGATTTTGTAGGGAATGTGTTTTTTAACACTTTACTAATATTTTTAAAATGCCGCCCTAAGTTATGTTCCCCAAAACAGGTTTTTAATTTCCTAATGTCTAAATCTTTGTGTACTTAATATTAATATTTTAAGTGATTTTTATAGATTGATTAGTCAAATTTTTACACCACATCTTTCTTTCTTTATTTCTTTACATTTTTAACTTTCTAATGTGCATAGTCGCAAAGTCTCCCATTTTTCAAAGGAGATTTCATACCGGAAATTTTTCTAATTGTTTTTAGTTTATTTAATCGTCAAAAACACATGTGTTAGATTCCTTTTTAAAAATACTAATGATAAATCAGATTTAAAAATTAGAAAGGCTGGTAGCTATGAATGTGTTCCTAAATTAAAGAATATAAAGAAATGAGACAAAATTACTGGCAATTACAAAAAATATAAAAATTTTTACAAGATTAGCTTTCTAAATATTGATGCTTGTTGTTTACGTTTACCTTTTTCTAGTTATTTGGCTATAAATGGGGGTAAAATAATGATAATAAAAAGAAAAAAAGTTACATTCTACTATTTGTTAAAGTACTTTTCCAAGTATACAGTTCATGTAAAAATTTAAAGCCGGTTAAAAATATTGTCAGCTTTCTTAAACAAGAGAAAAATTGGTTCCAAATAGCATTGCAATGTGTATTGGATTGGCAAATTTAGGAGACTAATGCAATCGATACAATTTTAAATCGATAAGAAGTATAATCAATATTAAAGAGAAGAGGAAAAATAGCTTATCTTGACTGTGTAAAATCTTTAACGCCACCAATAAATATTTAAAAATGTTTTTCATAGACTAAATTAATTCTCTAAAATTCTCAGTTTTATACTTTAAAATATCAGCGTTAGAAAATTTGCAGAAGGTAAAAATTTTCTTTTATCTTCAGGATAGAGTAGCCAAAGGAATTGAAAGGTCAAACATTTTTTCTTATATTTGAAGGATAATAATATCTAAAGAATCACCTAAGATAAAACGAAAGCTTTAACATCCAAAGACGAAGAAAGAATTTTGTAATTTTCTTCGTCTATGGATATCAGGGTTGCCAAATTTGGCCTTTTTTTTTTATTCAATAGTCACCAATAATTTTTATTTGTAACGTTTGACTAATCACTTCGAAGATTGATAGTGTATTACGTATATCAAATGTCCCTTCTCAAAATTATTGGTGACTATTGAATAAAAAAAGGCCAAATTTGGCAACCCTGATGGATATTACTAAGTATGGATATTACTAAGAAAACAGAATTAAATGTTTATAGAAAAACCATTTGCAACATCGTTAAAAAGGCTCTCGATTTTCAGCATGCAACGAAACCTGTTAAACCCATATTATTACAAGTATACATAAAATGCAACGTTTATCATTCGCTCAAAACGCAATGACTTGGACGACCAATGGCTTCAGGTTGGCTTCTCCAAAAGGGGGAAAAAAAAGAAAAAAGAAACTTAGATGATTTTCATGATTGTAGAATTATTAGCACGATTAACAAAAAGGAAAAAGAAAATTTTCCCAGACGTTAATTCGATGTAGCATCTATTATGACACGAGGATGCTTTTTTTTAAAAGGAATTAGATCTCTGATTAAGAACTAAGAACTATGAACTAAGAGGCATGTAAAGAAGATTTTGAAGATTACTTATTGTCAAATGCAACTTATTTGGTCGGAGAAAAAAAGACTTTCCTACGGAATAAAGCCCCGATTCATTAAATTCAAACAGTAAAATCTTTGATTTAGAACAAAAATATTAAAATTTTAAATTTGCCATCTAGAAATCCTGATTTCAACATTATTGAAAATTTCTGGGGTATCCTTTCTGGGCGAGTATTCGACATGAAAAATAGTTTTAACATCGACCGTCGAATTAACCCTTTGCGGCGCAAGACGATTTGAAACATTTAAATTAAACAGCCACCGGAATTCATGAACTAAATTAAACTAAAAGAAATTTTAAATTTTAAGGTTTAAAAAGGGGCCTTTTCTGATATGTTATAAACGTGAATTTTTGCTAAAATATTTCCGGGATGAATTTTTGCAGCTGGATCTTAAATTTTGCGTCCTCGCAGCGAGGACAGCGCGCGTTAAGGGGTTAAGATTTGCAATTGATGATGAATGGTTTAAAACTGATACTGTTTTGGGCCAGAGACTTATTATATCCATGAAAATTAGGATATTTAAGCTGATAAAAAATGAAAAGGGTACAACAAAGTATTAGAAGTATTAATAATTGTTTTCTGTGTCATTAGAATACATTTTTGTGTTGCGGCCTCATAGTTTTTACCTAGGACGAAAAATGTTTTTTTTTTTTAAATTTTTATTGAAAGTTTATAATAAAATATCGGTTTTCGTTTGCTCAATTTCTTTACTATATTTCATAATGAGCATTAGAATTTAATTTTTATGGAAATTCCTTTTACATTTTTGATTTCATGGCAAAAAGATAAAATTAATTTTCATTGTATACATCTATAAAAAATTTAGTCCTCTACAACCATATTAAAAATTATGAAAAGGAAAAAAACCTGAAGACAGTGTTACCTGTGGAGCGATCGGTCCCTAAATGTAATAAGCATAAAAATATGTCAACGTTCAACTGAATATAAAATTTGATTAAATTAATCAAATTAATTTCACCAATTAATTTGATTGTGAGATACAGCGTTCACAAAATTCTTTATACACACTGAGAAAAAATATATACCGCCTTCGTGTAGAATGAATAAATGGTCATTTTCTAAATCCTTAAACTAGAAATATAGATTTCCGAGCTATGCGCATAAGGCACGCCAATAAACTGAATAGACGAAATGGTCGAGAATTTCTAATCCACACATTTCTAGATGGTGAAACAATATTCTGAATATTCTGAATCTTGTATTACGAGAAATTTTCGCTTGATTTTCTAGAATTGGGTCATAAACCAAGATTATAGCTGCTGAAACTCACCTTTTGTATTCACATTTATTTGAAGATGTTTTCAAATAGGTTTGTCCGCGATAGTATAGACAAACGCTCAAGAATTCTAATAAAGTTCTCTAGAATTCACTTTCGAAGGGGACTAAACATTTTTTTATAAGAAATTTATAAGGATAACACGGAACTATTTTTTCTAGAGCCACAATTTACATTCTAGATGTCAGTTACAGAATTTTTTCTCAGTGTATTGGTGTGCCTTATACTCATAGCTCGGAAATCTATATTTCTAGTTTAGGGATTTAGAAAAGGACCACCTATTCGTTCTAGATGAAAGCGATATATATATATTTTTTTTTCTCAGTGCAGACAATATTTGTTGTCTGTATCAAATGTGAATATTTAATTATAGACAATACAGACAGATGTTTTCTAAAATTGGTTCGTATTCAGGAAATCTCAAAACGTGAAAATCCATCGAATCCCGGAAAATTTTCATGAATTCAATACTTTCTTCTTATGAATAGGGAAGAGAGTAAAAAACCTTGAGAGAAGAGGCACGGAAATTATTATTGCTTTATTTTATCAGTATTATTGTATGATTATGTAACGCAAAGCATTGCAACAGATTACCGTAATCTCCTTTATTGATAATATTATATAATTTGCTATATTTTTATAAAGAGTTCTGAGAAGGAAATAATTTGCTTAGTAGGTTTTATTTTTGACTATACTTAGCCTTTTACTTTGGTGTTTTCGTTACTGGGATTATATCTTATTTTTAACATTTTAAGAGAATTGAGATTGATTTGTTATTCTCTGACTATGCATATATTAATTTCACATTTCAATATTCATGCTGATTCAATCACTCGTATTTATACCTATTATTTGGGATTATTATATTACATAATGTCAGGCTAAACTTAGCGATTTGTCATAATGTATTAATGACTATGTGGCACAACAGACATTAGTAGAATGCCACAATCTTCTAAGTTGAAATTATTGCAGCTATTGTTTAAACAGTTTGCTTATAATATCATTTATCTCAAAAGCAAATATTATTCTAAAATATTTGCTGTGTATATACGACCAACGAAAAAACCCATTCTTTATCCCACATTTTTAAAACTGATCAGATTTCGTTTTAGTAAAATTTTTTAATTGTCTATAAAATTTGGATATACCAGTAAAATTCGTGATACAGCTTCACTTATAACCGAGTGTAGAAAGATATACTTAATTAAAGAAATTTTGCTTTGATTAAATAACTGTTTTGTCTATAACACTGGATAGATCGACTAAATTTTTAAAACAGTTCTCTTTAGAATTGATTATCGATAAGGAATGATAAGGTTAAGAATTATAGTCTTGGATAAATGTTTGTTTTGAGTATAATCTTTGATAGGTCTTTTAAATTCATCAAAATTTATGATACAGTTTTTTTTTTTTTTTTTTCAGTTCCCCATCATACTATAGGTATGGGGAACTTTGGTAATCGTGAAAATTTTCGGCCTCGGTTTTTTGACTTTTTTTTACGTTTTCAGGTGTGAGGAATCCAAAAATGACAAAATTTGTATGGTGTCTGTCTGTAGGGTGTCTGTTAGTGGGTTACTGGGTTAGTGTGTTAGTGTGTTAGTCCGTTAGTTTGTTAGTCTGTGTACACGATATCTCAAGAACAAATTGTCGCAGAGAGGTCAGATCAGTTTTAAAATATTACTTTCGAGACTGGCAAGAACCCTATTCATTTGCAACATTCGAATTTAAAAACTTCGTAAGTTATTAGAAATTTACGATTTTCTTAACATGGGAGAATAGGACAAAAATTCACTCAAACGTGCATTTAATGGAAACTTTTTACTCTAAAAATGTCAGACCAGTTTTAAAATATCAGTTTTGATGCCGGAATGAACATCGGTAACTATAAATATGCTACTTTGAAAATTTCGCAAGTTACTGGAAATTTACGAATTTCTTAACATGGCAGTATAGGGCAAAATTTCACATAAACGTCAATTTTTAGAGATATTTTCATCGTAAAGATGTCAGACTACTTTTGAAATATTATTTAGAATACTGGCATGAATATTAATGACTATGAATTTTCTAATATAAAATTTTTTTAAGTTATTGGAAATTTACGATTTACTTAACGTGTCAGAATAAGGCAAAATTGAGCACAAATTTCCATTTTGAGGATCATAAATACATTAGACAACTTCAAAATTACATTTATGATATTTGTTTGAACATGATTGAATTCAAATATTCTAATAGGAAAATTTCGTAAATTATTCGTAATTTACGATTTTATTAGCATAGCGAAATTGTAGATTTTTCATACAAATATGAATTTTGAGGATTATTGCATTGGAAATAGTAGCATGAAAACTAAACAACGGAATTGACCCTGATAAAATAAATTAATAGATTAGAATAAGATAAATATATCGAAGTGAACGGTAGATAGCCTATTAGGCGGGGATTTCGTTCTGTCACTGTATCAAGCTTTGGTCAAATTCATTTCTTTAAACATGATTATAATATGTCTCGCACTAGAAATTTATGAGAACGTGGTGGGGAACTGAGCAAAGTCCACCTATGCTAACTAGTTTTTTTTTTTTTTTTTTTTTTAAATATGTGTATATATAATCAATACTGGCTGTGTTCAAAAAATAGTAGTAGTACCTTAAAACTCTTGATCTTGCTGAAAATATCTCATAATGAAATTAAGCTCATAGCTTTTATCCGTTACAATTTATTAGATAACTTAAAATATTTTTATTCAGTGCCCCGAAATATTTGTGTAACATTTTTAAAACTAGTTGGCATAGGTGGACTCTGCTCAGTTCCCCATCATATTTATGTTCTCATAAATTTCTAGTGCGAGACATATTATGATCATGTTAAAAGAAATGAATTTGACCAAAGCTTGATATAGTGACAGAATGAAATCCCGGCCTAATTACGCTATCCAACGTTCACTTCGATATATTTATCTTATTCTAATCTATTAATTTATTTTATCAGGGTCAATTCCGTTGTTTAGTTTTCTTGCTACTATTTCCAAGGCAATAATCCTCAAAATTCATATTTATATGAAAAATTTACAATTTCGCTATGTTGATAAAATCGAAAATTACGAATAATTTACGAAATTTTCCTATTAGAATATTTGTATTCAGTCATGTTCAAACAAATATTATAAATGTACTTTTGAAGTTGTCTAATGTATTTAGGATCCTCAAAATGGAAGTTTATGCTCAATTTTGCCTTGTTCTGACATGTTAAGTAAATCGTAAATTCCAAATAACTTACGATTTTTTTAAATTGGAAAAATCATAGTCTATGATGTTCATGCCAGTATCCTAAATAATATTTTGAAAGTGGTTTGGCATCTTTACGATGAAAATATCCCTCAAGATTGACGTTTATGTGAAATTTTGCTCTATTCTGCCATGTTAAGAAATTCGTAAATTTCCAATAACTTACAAAATTTTTATATTGGAAATTTCATAGTCAATAATATTCATGGCAGTGTCCTAAATAATATTTCAAAAGGTGTCTGACATCTTTACGATGAAAATATTTCTCAAAATTGACGTTTTTGTGAAATTTTGCCCGATACTGCCATGTTAAGAAATTCGTAAATTTCCAATAACTTGCGAAATTTTCAAAGTAGCATATTTATAGTTACTGATGTTCATTCCGGCATCAAAACTGATATTTTAAAACTGGTCTGGCATTTTTACAGTGAAACGTTTCCTTTTAATGCACGTTTAAGTGAATTTTTGTCCTATTCTCCCATGTTAAGAAAATCTTAAATTTCGAATAACTGCTGAAGTTTTTTAATTCGAATGTTGCAAACGAATAGGGTTCTTGCCAGTATCGAAAGTAATATTTTAAAACTGATCTGACCTATCTGCGATCGTTTGTTCGTGAGATATCGTGTAAACAGACTAACAAACTAACGGACTAACGGACTGACACACTAACAGACACCCTACAGACAGACACCTTACAAATTTTGTCATTTTCGCATTTCTCACACCTGAAAACGTGTAAAAAAGTGAAAAAACCGAGGTCGAAAATTTTCACGATTACCTAAGTTCCCCATACCTATAGTATGGTGGGGAACTAAAAAATTTTCACGATTACCTAAGTTCCCCATACCTATAGTATGATGGGGAACTAAAAAGCATCACAATGCATTTAAAATAAAATAAACTTTAAACAAAATTTTACTATTAGTCTAGAAATAATAAAAAGGTTCAAATGTAATAAAACTAGTTTGAATTAAATACTACTACTACTACTACTACTACTAATAATAATAAAAAAAACATTCTTCTTCTTCCACAAATTAAACTTTGGTAAACTTAAGTACATTTTTTTAAAAATATGTTATATGGATTGTGTGAGTGTTCTCACACATATGTCCTTTAAAAGCTTATTTATTTATCCAAATTTAATATATAACAAAAAGGAGGGATTAATATAGATTATATAAAATAAATCTTTTTAAATTTATCTAATTCAAGTAATTAATTATAGAGAATTTCCCGTTTTATTTTTAAATCAAAATTTTCATTTCTTTGTTCTTTTATCGTTACAAACAAATTGCTCTAGGAATAAAATAAAGCAATTTTTATATCAGGGTTTTTGAAAAATAGTATGTTTATACATTTTCCCCGAATGGATTAAATCAATTTAGCCATAATTATTTATTTTCAGAGGGTAATTTAAAATCGTTTTCAACCTGTTTCTAGCATATACAGCTATTAATAAAATAAAATAATCATTTGATTTCATGTTTATTACCCTTGTATGTTTACGTTAAAAACCTATTATTATTTCAAGAGGGTCATTATAATTCTAAAAATAGATTTATAGTGTTGTTTTTATAGTCTAAGCGTCGCCGTCTTTGTTCGTTGAGAGTTGAAGGTCATTTGGCATGGCTTCTCAATGTCAAATCGATTTAATGTTTGTAACGATTTTTTATATTCAAAAATTTAGTATGAATATGTTAGAAGAACAAAGAAACAGTTTGGCATTCTTTTGGCTGCATTTCAACGATGCCAATCTTTGGGGTTGCAATTTAACTTCTAGCAAGCTGCGAGATTTAGTGAAGCTTTTGCGATTTTGACGTCGTTAGAGTAAGACGTTTTTCTGTGGTGTTCCTCCTCTCCCCCCCCGTCTCAATTTCCGTATGAGATAAATTGATTCCTTTGTCATCTAGTAAAAATGAAGTAATTTCTTAGAAGATGATGTTTATACGAAGCATATAATAAACCAACAGTTCTTTCAAAGTGTTTCTTTTTACTTTCTGCAAGTGTTACTTTTTACTTTTAACAGATTTTTAGCAACTTCTACACGGCCCGCACAGTCATGGACCTGGGTATAGGTGTTGATGAAAATCAACACCACAAGACTTTGGTGCCTTCAGGTTCTCTCCGGACTTTGGTGATGCGGGGGAGAGGAAGGAAAGGAATGCATCGAACATTTTATTAAGATTTTCATGCCCAAAAGGACCTTTTTAAGAGTCAGGGACAGGGAAAATATTGACTCTAAATTTTGGTGGATGAATCTCCATTTTACGCGCATTGAACTTGCTTGTTGTTACGAACAAATGCTTGCTTGAATTAGTGGCTGTGAGCGTAGCCAGAAAATATCAATGGTCATGAAACATTTTTCCTGCGTGTAACTTCAAGTGAAAGCTCTCTTCGGATATGAGTGTATTGATCATTCAACTCTTCAGATGGAACTTAGCGGCCGTGAGTGAGGCCTGATATTGGACTGGTCAAGGGTTTTTCTTCATCTATATTGCCAAGGAGGCATGAGAATCATCTACACAGGTTACTCAAGAAAATGTTTTTTTTACCGTTCGACACCTGCACCGGTTCGACACCTGCACCGGTACATAATCGACAACTTCGCGTTTGCGAATCATGTGTTTTTGTTCAGAGGATCATGATCAATTTTTGATCAGAAATAGTTGTTTTCCAATTCACGGTCGAAAATTCAGTGAAGTGCAGTGATTGCAAAGTTTTTTTTTTGGATATTCAAGCAAATCGGAAGAGAGAGGAAAGAAAATAGAAGAAAAATAAACCATTTTTGGAACAAATTAATAAAATTAATTGAAAAAAATTAATAAAATTAAATGATAAATTTTTTTTACAGAATATTTTTTTAGCCAAGTTATATGCAGGAAATGGTAAGTTTTAATTATATTTTGCATATAAGTCTTTTAGGAACTAGATTTTGACATTTGAGTGAAACTTTGAGTCAGGAAGAAATCTTCCTTTACTATTTTGAATTTTTTTTTTGAAAGATACTTTTTGGTAAATCTTACATGGTATTTTGATGTGATATTTTATTTCATATAAATATATTTTTTTTGTTCATGATAATTGGTATTTTTCTTTGCTTATAAAGCTTAATGTGATTTATTTTTTATTATTTTGAAATTTTTTGAAATATATATCTTTGATAAATTTCACAGTATTTCGTTGGGATATTTTATTTTTTTCTTTCATGATGATTAATACTTTTATTTGCATATTGTGATTTATTTTTAAGTGATTTATTACAATTACTGCTGCAAATTTCTACAATTCCTTATGATTTTTTTTTTTTTTTCGAATATTTTAGGATATATATATATACTTTTTGATATTTTTAATAAGGTATTTTATCATATGCATTTGCCGTATGCATCAAAAGGAAAGATGCGTAATTTTTGTGCTCATTTAATTTTAATACAATATATTTTTTACTCGAGTATTTCTGAGATATATTAGTATTTATTTGACCCAACATAAATAATTAAGATGGCCACTAAAAAGATCATTAATATTAACATTTTAAATTTTGACGGGGACTCATCCTTACTTGAGTTTTTTTTGATCAAATTGAGTCTTATGCTAAATTAAATAGACTAAATTCAGAAGAGGCAGTGGCAATTTTAAAAGGAAAATTAACCGGCCCTGCATTAAAGTTCATGACTCAATCTCCTTTATTATATAAATCTACAGATTTAAAATTTATCAAGGATGAATTCAAAAATTTTTTTGCTCCAATGAGCAGTACTCAGGCTCTTGTGGAATTTAACAATTTAATACTCTTACCACAAGAATCTATTAGAAATTTTTCCCACAGGCTAAATATTTTAGCCGATGTAGTATATTCTCAGATTAATGATGCTAATGCTTTAAATTCCATTAAGTTTACTAAATTTATTTCAACCATTCCCTCAAATATCAGAGTTAAGATTCAAGAAGAGGGAATCTCTGAGTATCATGAGGCGGTCAACCGAGCACAGAAATTACAAGATATTAATGCTAATGAAACATTATTACAATTGAGTTTATATAACCCAGTCATAAATACACTGTCTGAAAAGTTAGTCGAACTGACAGATAGAATGAATAATCTGTCATTCGCTAGTAAATCTGATGAGGTTAATCATACACACGAATCCCCAGTGCAAGATAGGCAAAGAAACAATAATAGGCAAAGTGAATTAAGACATAATTATAAAAGTAGAAATCAAAATTTCAGGGGTAAACAAAATTTCAGGGGTAATCAAAATAAGAACAGATATCATTCTTCTCCTATTTGCCAATTGTGCAATAAAAAAGGACATGTTGCTACTAGGTGTTTTAGATGGCAGAGAAATCAGACTAGGGGTAAAAATTATGACAGAAATAATTATAGTAAAAATCCAAGTAATTTAAACGAGCGCAAAGATGTAGTTTAGCTGATGCAAGTACATCTCAGGAATTTAATAGAGCATCAGCACAAAATTTTTCTCTGGACATTGATAATAACTTTAATCTACCCAAATTATCTAGTGTTAGATTGGTGAATTCTACTGCGTCTCAGACACAACAAATCTTGAAAATTTCTGATTCTAAATGTACTCAAACAAATAACGATAAAAGGGAGAACATTTTTAATGTCCATGTAAATTCTCCAAAGTTACCTCTTATTAAAATTTTGCTAGATAAACAAAAGGTAAACACACTTCTTGACACTGGTAGTTCTGTTAGTCTGTTAGCTGAAAGTACATTTAATAAATTAAAACATAGTTTGAAATATAAACATTTATCTTCCCATGTGACAATCAAAACCGTGAACTCGAATGTACAGTTTTCATCTTGTATACAAACCACTTTAAAAATTCAAAATCAATTTTTTTCACAAAAATTCTTCATCGTGGATATCCCTGAAGGTTCAGCATTTAGGGTTATTTTGGGTTATGATTTTATTCAACAATATCATGTAATATTAGATATGCAGAGGTCCTTGTTAAAAATAAAAGACCTGAGTATTCCCATAACAAACACATATAGCGACCATGAAGAAAATCTTAATATGCATACTCAATGTAAGAAACTTTCAGTAAAAACGGGGCAAAAACTTATTTTACAACCCAAAGAGGAGTCTTCTATTACGGTTTATTGTCCCAAAGTTTCTTCGGGTGATTATTTATTTCAGAGTAAAAAGAGTTCTCCCAAATTAATTTTTTTGGATTCAATAGTTAATATTGATCATTCCCAGAAACAAAATTGCAATAGTAAATGTGATAGAGTAAAATTTCAGTTATATGTTAAGAATAACACTAATAGAAGTATGCATGTAAACAAACATTCAAATATTGGTACAATTAAAGAAATCGAACAAATTATAGACTATGGTTCAAAACAAAATGATAATGTTGAAATTTCAGAGGATTCACAATTTATTAATTATATTCAACCTTCTAGTGATGTATTAAAAATGAGAAAACAAGATTTAATACCCACGGACTTTGATGTTAAACATCTCAATGGGGCTCATGCAACAAAGTTAAAACAAATTTTATTAAGTAATTTCGCAGCATTTTCTAAAAATATGAAAACCCTTGGTCATACTGACAAAATTGTACCAGATTTAAAATTTTTAAGTGACTATCCAATTAAGACTTTGCCCTTTCCCATTCCTCAGGCCTTACAACAGGAAGCTAGAGATCAAATTAACCAATTGGTAGAGGCTGGGATTATTGAGCGAAACTGCTCAGAATGGGCTTGCCCAATTTTATTGGTAAAAAAAAAAACAAGATGGATCAGGTAAACAGAAATTTCGCCTCGCGTTAGATTTAAGAATGTTAAATTCTATTATTCAAGGTTCTTCTTATCCGTTACCTAAAATTCAAAATATAATAGCTGATCTATCTGCGTATAAACTTTTCACTTGTCTTGATTTCCAACAGGCGTATCACCAAATTGATTTACCGGAACATTTACAAGATAAAATTACTTTCACATCAATGTTTGGCAGTTTCAAATTTAAAAGACTATGTTTTGGTCTTAAAAACGCGGCTTCTCAGTATCAAGCACTTATGGATTCTTTAATTGATGAAATTAATATAGATGGAATTTACGCGTATCAGGATGATTTAATATTTGGTGCAAATAGTTTTGAAGAGACATGTGTCAAACTTGAAAGAATTCTTAAGATTTTAATTAAATATAATTTAACCTTTGCTCCTAGTAAATGTACATTTCATAAGAGTGCTGTAAATTATTTGGGATTTCACATAGAGAATAATTCAATTTCTCCAATTGAGTCAAATATCATTAAAATAAACTCTTTCCCTACACCTACAACAAAAAGACAATTAAAACGCTTTATAGGAGTTGTAACCTTTTATAAGTCTCTTATTCATAATTTTTCTAAATTAATTCAACCACTTATTGAATTGACTAAACCGAAAACAAAATTTGTTTGGAATAAACATCATCAGGATATTTTTAAGAAATTTCAAGATATTTTTTTAAATTCACCTGGTAAGATTACCGGATTGGAACAAGACTTTCTTTCTCAACACTGATGCATCAAATATTTCTATTGCAGGAGTTTTGATGCAGAAATATGACAATCAATTATTACCTGTCGCCTTTTTCTCTAAATCACTTAAACCGTCTGAAAAAAGATATCCGGCTATCAAACTTGAATTAATGGCCATTTATAAATCTGTAATTGCTTTCAAATATTACTTATACAATAGAAAGTTTATCATTTTGTCTGACAGTGCTCCTTTAAAAACATATAGAAAAACAAATAGTCCTGCTGATTTAACTACTAAATGGCTGTTAGAGTTGTCAGAATACTCATTTGAATTTGAACATATTCCTGGCCCTACAAATGTTTTAGCGGATTATTTATCAAGATCAGACTTCTCAAATAATCAACAAAATTTAAAAACAAATCCAGAATTAATATTCAGTTCTCAACCTCTTCCTATCGTACAAGATGACACACATTCAATTAATCAAATTTCCACTTCTACTCAGTCTGTACAACAAAATCAATTCAACAATTTTCTAGTTTCTGGTAATACTCAAAATAAAGATCCCCTTTTGGAAATTTCAAATAATACATTTATATCTGAGCAAAAGAATGATCCAAAATTGTCAATTATTTACAGACAAATTTTGAGAAAAGGTTTTTCAAAAAATAATGATAATTTTTTTATTCATCCAGATTCTAAAGTTTTAATGTACAAGAAACAAAATTTGCATAATAATACTTTTTCATATCTCATTGTTGTACCACATTCTTTAAAATCTAAAGTTTTAACCATTTCACACCTTTCTCACTTTGGGTTGACAAAAACATACGAATTTTTATCAAATAGATATTATTGGAAAGGTATGTACACAGACACTTTAAATTTTGTTGCTTCGTGTACTTTATGTTTACAAAATAAACACCATAACACACCACCAGCTCCTCTACAACCCACCTATACTCCAACACATCCAGGGCATACTATTAGTGTCGACTTGGTTGGTCCTTTTATAGATGGACATTCAGTTCTGACTGTGATTGACCATTTTTCGCGACACATTGAATTATTTCAATTAAAAGACACTTCTTCATCAAAAATAGTTAAATGTTTATTTAATTACATTACAACATTTGGTAGACCATCAGTAATATTATCAGATTTAGGCAAACAGTTTACATCAACTATTTATAATATTTTTAATGATAAACTTGGCATAAAAATTTTACATTCATCTGTTGCTCACCCTCAAAGTAACTCTATTTCTGAGAGGGTAAATAAATCTATAAAGTACTCAATTAACACTTTAATTTCTGAGGGGTATTCTTTTGAAAATTCACTAGCTATACATAAATCACTTTACAATGGTTCAACACATTCATCCACATTGTTTTCACCTAACCTACTGCATTTTGGTAGGGAACTGTCTTTAGTATTTGATACATTTGACCAATTTATAAATCAGCCATTTTTGGATAAAAATGTAGACATATATAAATTATTACGCGACTTAGATAACATCTATAGAAAAGCATATTCTAACATTAAAGAAAATCAAGACAAAAGATATCAAAATTTTCAAGAACGTGCAAAACTGAGGCCTATTGCTGTCCATGATGTTGTATACTTGAAATCAATAGATAAATTTAAACCCAAGTATTCTGGACCATTTATTGTTGTACAAAAACACTCGCCAGTTTCCTTTTCTATTAAGAGATTACATGCACCTGATAATAAAGCTTTCAGAGTCCATATTGATAGACTCCTTATTGCTCCTCCTCGACGTAATTATTTGTTTACTGAACCCAATTCCAATGTAACACATAATATTGGCAATAATTCTACACATCCTCATAACTTAAGAAATCGCAATTAATTTTTCTCACAAAAAAAAAAAAAAGTTTGAATATATTTTGCTTCTCAAATGCATTTTCCAATGGCCAATGGAATGTATTTGTTTGCTGTGCAGGAACTCGTCTTTATTTATTTTATTATTTTTATTTTTAGATGGCTGGTCCACTGTTTTTTTATATTTTTCTTTTGATGTAAAGACTATTTCTTGCATTGCAGTGTTGTTGAATATATATAATATTTATAAATAAGATACAACTAAAAAAAAAAAAAAAAATGATTCTAATGATAACATAAATGCTTGTAGATCATATTTTGAATTTCTAAATTAGTAATCAAGGTGTTATTTTTTTTTTATTTAATGTTTACTATATCTATTTTTATTGGGTGAAGGTTAAACAAAAGTAAGATACTTGAAATATATTTAATAGAGATATTTCATTGGAATACAGATTAAGTTCATAGGAAATTAATTATTAATGATAATAGTGTTAACAGTATACATACAGCTAAATTTTATAAGTTTCCAATTGAGTTTTGGTGTACAACATGTGTTTGGTTTGTTCAATTTCCGGTCTACATTTTTATTATTTTGGCACTCCCTCTCATCACTCAAAATTTTGTCAATTTGTTTTCTTTTACTTATTTATTACCCTATCCTAGATATATGTTGTCTCGTTCAAAATTTTCTCCCGGGAGAGCAACATTGGATACGTGATGAAAATCTATATTTTTGTTGACATTAATTTTTCAACATTTATGACACTTAATTAATCGGTTTCGTGAGGTGTCCCTACAGGGGTCTGTGGACTCTGCTGGGGGACGGAGGCCTGTGCCTAACAGTGCAGGTCTTTCAACACGCCCTGTCCCGCTAGGATGTTAGCCTTAAGTTAACATCATTACACTTACTTTTTTGTAAGGATTAAGGGAAGATTATTTTTTTTGACTGCCAATGGCGGCCTTTTTAAAATCTTTCCTGTGTGGTATACACGAAAACTTTTCTGTTTCTTTACTTTTATTTATTTATTTTTGTACATAATTTTGTTTAACGTTGACCAATGTGTGTAACCAAGGTGTTAGACAAATAAATATTACAATAATATGCTGGAACCTTTAGTATTACAACAATATATATGCATGTGTGTAATTTATATTATTTTTTTCTCTATTTCACTATACATATTAGTGTGAAAATTTAATATTTTGTGTGTAAAAATCTAACATTAGTAACTGTTACTGTGGCATTATTTGCTAAGTATAGCAAAAAGACTCTTTCATAGAAAAACATTTCAGCTGAAATTTTTGGTGGCATATGAAATAACACTATAAACAATATAGAACTGCAGTTTGAACTTATTTATAGAAGCCACATTTTTGCGCGTGTCATGACAAAATGTTTCTCTTAAAGTTTTTGGTTATACTGATATTTTTGAAATATGTGTATTTTGTATTTTTGAATTAGTGTTTATATTTCATATATATTTTGTTTGTTCAATATTAAACATTCATATAATTTTTACTTATGATGTAATATCATTTTTAAGTGTGCGTCTTTGGTAAGTGCTTTTGAATATTATTGTTTGTATATGCATTTCTATACAGGAGGCGAGGAGGACTTATATTTTTTTTTTTACTAGTTGAAGGGGAGATATATGTGTGAGTGTTCTCACACATATGTCCTTTAAAAGCTTTTTTATTTATCCAAATTTAATGTATAACAAAAAGGAGGGATTAATATAGATTATATAAAATAAATCTTTTTAAATATATCTAATTCAAGTAATTAATTATAGAGAATTTCCCGTTTTATTTTTAAATCAAAATTTTCATTTCTTTGTTCTTTTATCGTTACAAACAAATTGCTCTAGGAATAAAATAAAGCAATTTTTATATCAGGGTTTTTGAAAAATAGTATGTTTATACATTTTCCCCGAATGGATTAAATCAATTTAGCCATAATTATTTATTTTCAGAGGGTAATTTAAAATCGTTTTCAACCTGTTTCTAGCATATACAGCTATTAATAAAATAAAATAATCATTTGATTTCATGTTTATTACCCTTGTATGTTTACGTTAAAAACCTATTATTATTTCAAGAGGGTCATTATAATTCTAAAAATAGATTTATAGTGTTGTTTTTATAGTCTAAGCGTCGCCGTCTTTGTTCGTTGAGAGTTGAAGGTCATTTGGCATGGCTTCTCAATGTCAAATCGATTTAATGTTTGTAATGAATTTTTATATTAAAAAATTTAGTATGAATATGTTAGAAGAACAAAGAAACAGTTTGGCATTCTTTTGGCTGCATTTCAACGATGCCAATCTTTGGGGTTGCAATTTAACTTCTAGCAAGCTGCGAGATTTAGTGAAGCTTTTGCGATTTTGACGTCGTTAGAGTAAGACGTTTTTCTGTGGTGTTCCTCCTCTCCCCCCCCGTCTCAATTTCCGTATGAGATAAATTGATTCCTTTGTCATCTAGTAAAAATGAAGTAATTTCTTAGAAGATGATGTTTATACGAAGCATATAATAAACCAACAGTTCTTTCAAAGTGTTTCTTCTTACTTTCTGCAAGTGTTACTTTTTACTTTTAACAGATTTTTAGCAACTTCTACACGGCCCGCACAGTCATGGACCTGGGTATAGGTGTTGATGAAAATCAACACCACATGGATATTTCCTGAAATGAAGCAGATTTTGATATTGTTAATTTAATGTTGCAGTACCTGGATGATCGAGTTTTTCGGTACCATTGCAAAAATCATTCGTTGTGTAAATCAGTGATTTTTTTTTTTTTTTTTTTTTTTTTTTTCGGAAATACATTTCATATTTGTTTGCACTGGGCAAAGCGCAGGTTATCAGTAAAAGCTAATTATCCTGAAGATCAGGGAAGTTGAAATCGAATTATCTTAAATCCCTAACTGTAAAATTTTATCAAAATTGCTTTAGCAGTTTCCTATAAAATCAGTTTTTTGCTTTTTTTTTTTTTTTTTTTTTCAGGCAAAGCACGGCTTACCAGCGACTGCTAATTTTCCTGGAGAAAGAGATAAGGATAAGCCAGATCAAATTTTCATCTTAAGAAAAAAAAAAAAAAAAAGAACTCTATCTTTTTTAATAATTCCAGCGATTTCTAATAAAACCAACTTTCTGCTATATTTTTCCCAGATGAAGTGCGAGTTATCACTGGACATTAATTATTTTGAAGATGACTGTATTTAAGATCAAAATGACATCTCAAAAATACACTAAATCTAAATTTAATTGTAGTGAAGAGGAAAGCAGTTCAGGCTGAATTGTAGACTCAAAAATCCCCTAAATCTGAATTATTAAAACTGTTGAAGTTATTTCTAAGGAACCAAGTCCTTGCCGCATTTTCTCACGGACGTACTGAGGATTAACAGTTGATGCTAATTTTCGTCAAGATGAGGATTAGCCAGATTTGTTTGTCATCTTAAAAAAAAAAAAAAAAAAAAAAAAAAAAACATTATTATTATTATTATTATTATTATTATTATTATTATTTTAATCAAAGTCGTTACAGCCATTTCCCAGAGAACCAAGTTTCTGCCATACTCTGAAACCGTTCGCGTTGACAGTGAACGCTAAGTTTCCTGAAGATGAATTTAAATCGAATGTGTATATCATCTCAAAAATTCTCAACACTAAATTTTTACCAAAATCGTTAAATCTATTTCTGAGAAAATCAAGTTTCTATTTTACAACGGGTGGAGTGAGTTACCAATGAACTCTAATTTTTTTCAAGATGAGAATAAGTCAGATGGGTTTGTCCTCTCATAAATCTTAATTCTAAGTTTTTATTAAAATCGTTAGATTCATTTCCAAGTTAATAAAATTTCTACCATACTTTGAAACCTGTTGAGTAAGGGTTAACAGTTCTCTCAAAAATCCATTGTTCCTAATTTTTTATTAAACTAGTTTGAGCCATTCTTTGGAAAAACCACCTTCAAAGAGGGATGTGATGGTTAACAATGAACTTTAATTTTTTTTTATTATGAAGTATCAAGTAGGTTTATTATTTCAAGAAACCCTGAACCCTAAGCTGTTTTTTCCAAAATTTTTAAAATAATTTCTATGAAAGCCAGATTTTTATCCTATTTTGCAGTGGACGAAGAGATGGTAAACAGTGAATGCTAATTTTATCAATGAACAAATTTTAAATAAATTAGTGAATACAGAAAGGACAAATGTATTAAATACAGTAGAATAAGGATTGTACTTTTAATTTAAATTAACATTTGGTTACTTAAGATTCCAGTACATGATGAATGTTTATTTAATATAATTATTTTATTCTATTTTTAATAATTACAATAATGAAAAGAAAAAAAAAATGTTTATGGCAATTTCAATTTTATTTTACTTCCCATAAACGTGCTTATCATATTACAAATGTATAAAAAAAAACTATTTGTGGTTTTTAGAATTATTATATAGGTACAGTCAAATGACACACATACCAAATTAATTAACTGCGAGAAAATATTGAGCACATGTTAAAAGGCAACAAATTTAAACTTTTGTACTTTTGAAAAATGATGTGAAATTCTGAAAACAAATGTAAAACTTTTGACATCATTACGTTGCATATCTTTTTCTCCTAATATTTTGCGTGATATGAAAAGAATAAAGCCGTCAGTGAAAGGGCAATTAATACTTGTCCGATGTCTTTTCATGTTTTATTGCTTGTTTCTCCATGCGAAGATAAATGAAGCTAATATCTTTATGGGGTCGCTAGATGGCGTTTATCATCGGAAACTAGTATTATTAATGAGAGAAGACTGATAATCATTCATGGAAATTTTAGTGTAAATTTAACAATAACATTTTATTGTAACTAATTCAACAAAACTGGAAAATGAAGGAAAACAAGTAGTTATATTTAAAGTTACTGAAATTTTTAATAAAAAGGACATTATTGTAATTTGTGAATTTTTTAAAGTGTTTTGAGCATACGTTATTATTGTACGCCAACAAGTTTAAAAACAGCAAGCTATTGTTAAAAAATATATTTATTTTTTATGTTTATCGAATTAAAAAACTTAAATTTCGAGGTTTTACTCATACTATAGATGACACAAAAATTTCTTTTCAAGAGTAATATTAGAAAATGTTTAAATAAATAACAGCATAAATAATTTTCATGCTTTTAACAAGCCCTTTTCAAAGTTGTTTATTTCCGAATTTGTTTAATTATTGCATACGAAGTGGTATTTTCATGTATTTATTAAATGCCTAATTGAATTTTTTTTTAAATATGAAATTTAAATGAATAGTAAATGGGATTTACAGCTGACAGTCATGACGCTTATTCCGAATAAATAAATAAATAAATTAATAAATAAAATATTATCTATATAACTATATTGTAGATATCTGTTTATTTGTTTTTAATACTTCATTATGAAGATATTTAAAAAGACAAGATTTTTCTTCTGATCAGTCATATTCCATTGAAAATGGAATAGATACTACCATTGGTTTTTGTGCAGTGACACACGAAATAATTCCAAAGCATTCTGTTCTATGAGAGGTATTTCTATAAACCATATTTCAATGTATTTATTTTGCACAAATCGTAATGAAATAGACATTTATTATTCCTATGCACAAAAATTGTTTTCTTTAAAATGTAGTATGATTAACAGTAGAAAAAACAATTAAAGATTATGACTGAAATTTGCTGCAATTGCAGTTTCGCTTTGTTTAAGCGTTTTCCACTTTAATCAACGCTTACCAGTGATTATGATTTGAATTAGTCTATCTGTCTGTCTCTCTAACTTCCTCCAGCGTCCGTAAATATCTTCAGAATTTCTTTAAAATGATCACTCTTAAAAAAATCTTTTCGAGTTCACTATGGGTTGTTCACCATTTAAAATGGTATTAGTAGCGCAGCTGATTTGTGTACAGGAACACTCAAAAGAATGTTAATGCCTTGAGTTTTATGATAGGGATTTTTACTGCGCAAATTATAATTAAATTAAAATTCGTTATTAAGATGCTAAAAGAGTTTTTTTTTTTTTTTTTTTTTTTCTTTTCTTTTGGCAGAATATGAAATGTTTGGCGATAAGATTTACAGAGCTACACTGAAATATTCAGATACGTTATACAACAGGATACTGCTGGTGTTTCATTTATCATTTGTGTTAAGCGTTTTTAACAATTTACAACAATGCTTAAGGGTTGAATATCAGTTCAATTAGTCTGTGTGTCTGTCTTTCTTCCATTCCGTCTGAAGGCTTAGAGCGAAAGTGCATTGACGATTAAACGATGAAACAGCAAGTGCGTATAGTTAGAAAGTTAATAATCTATGGGAACCGCATGTGATTTTTTGTTCTTGTTTCATAATATCACAGCGTAAACTAGATGAAAAAAAAAAGTTGTAAATTCTTTGAACAGCTACACTGTTAAAAATTTTTCTGTAAATTTACAGAGAATCTATTGGTAATTAATTATATTAAGTCTTACGTAAATTTACAGAGAATTAAAAAAAGAGATTCTGTCAAAATGCAGAGAAACTATTCTGTAAATCAATAATAGTCTCTGTAAATTTACATAGATCAAAATATTCAAGTCTCTGTAAATTTAAATCTGTGAAACATCATAGTCTCTGTAAATCTACATATGTAAAAATATGCAAGTCTCCGTAAATTCGAGCATGTAAAAGCACATAAGTCTCTGTAAATTTACCATTGTAAAAATAAACACGTCTCTGTAAGGTTATATATGTAAAATCATCTAAATCTCTGTAAAATTACATATGGAAGAACATCCAAGTCTCTATAAAATTACATACGTAAGAATATCCAAGTCTCTGTAAAATTACATATGGAAGAACATCCAAGTCTCTGTAAAATTACATACGTAAGAATATCCAAGTCGATGTAAAATTACATATGGAAGTCTCTGTAAATTTCGTGTATAATATTATGAAAATCTCAGTAAATTTATCCATGTAAAAATACCTAATATTGGAAGGCCACACCATTGGCTGAGAAGATCTGCTCTCAATGCTTGAAGGCGGAAGGTGCATGGTTCGATCCCAGGTTGAGATTTTCGACCTACCCATTCGGAATTTTCCGCGGATTTCTCCAAAGCTTGTATAAATATGGGATTAGACATTTTAGAAAGACCTACACTTACGGCAATCCCCACAGGTCTAGAAACCTAGCACAGCCAATCGACTTTAACTAACGCCTATTAAATAGTAGTATGTTTACAAGCGTATCGAAGACACTCTAAATTGGCATATACTTAAAATAAATTCCATTTTTATCAATTTACAAGTACAAAAATATGCAACAGTAAGTTTATCTTCATGAAAATAGGTAAGAATCTAGTAAATAAGTTACATAAGTACAGATTCTTATACATCTTAAGGAAAAGAAACTTGAAGTTGGATGTTTTTGCACTTGTAAATTCATAGCCTTGGGATTTGTTTTAAATGCGCGTCAGTTTAGAGTGTCTTGAATAGGCTTCTAAATATACTAATGTTATTGTGGTGGTAAAATCACATTGGTTACTCCAGAGTTCTAGGCCTGTATAGAATGCCTTATGTGTAGGTCATTCTAAGGTGTTCTATCCCTTATTTACAAAAGTTAAAGAAAACCTTGGAAAATTTCGAATGGGTAGGCTGAAAATCTCAACCTGAGATCGAACATCGCACCTCCCACCTTCAAACTTTGAGATAAGAACTCCTCGGAAATTGATGGGACAAGACCCTGCTTTATATATATAGACATGCTATATATTTTTTATCAAAACTACATTAAAATTCAGAAGTATAAAGTTGGTTAAGCTTGTATTACCTTTGGTAGGATTTGTAATGATGCGCTGTAACATGTTTTTAACTGCAATTTTTATTAATGTTGTGGTACATTTTGCATACATTAAACTTTTAATATAAAATTTAAAAACGAAGCTGATTTATATTATGGTACTTCTAAAAAAATGATCAGAAATAATTGCAAAATATGTCATGTGTTTGCTTAATATTGCTCGGTTATATTTAGTCCATACCAAAATAAAAACTTAATTCCCTCATTTTATATGAATTAATAGTGAAAGATCTCACAGGTCTAAATCTAAAATTTTGATTTGATAATTATGGCTGATATTGATGGTTTTTGCTCGGCTGAAACCGAAACTAGATTTTACTCTATCACATACATATTTTTATCAACACAGGGTGCGCTATTTTTTTCACGACTCTTCCACCAATATAATTATACGATTACTTTCATAGTATGATTCCATGATTAATTACAATTAATCGTGGAATCATACTAGAAACTACCGAAAGAGAAGGAATTGTGTCGGTAGACACCCTGTATTGGCAAAAGCTGTGTGTAACAGAGGAAAATTGGCTTTATTTTCGGCTTCAGCAGATTTAAAAATATAGGTATCAACTAAAATAAATAAATTTTGCCAACATTATATTTGTAGATCTTTTTTAACAACCTCAGTTTCTTTCACTCAAAAAATACATCCACTTTGTAAATACACTTAAAAAAAAATATTTTGACAAATATATGTATATATATATATAAATATATATATATTACATTTTGATTACTAGATATTAACTTAAAACAATTAAGAATGTAATTAAAACACTAATCGTTTAAAATGCATTATGCTATTAAAAAGGTGTAAACTTTCTAAACGGGGAAAAAGAAAAAAAAAAAAAAAAAAAAAAAAAAAAAGAAAAGAAAAGAAAAGAAAGACGTACTAAAAATTTGTTAGGTACACTACCTTTCCATAATGACCGTACACTTTCGATTTCAGACATTTTTTAAAGTATTTCAAAAAATTTTAAACAAATCATTTTAAAACTTCAGGGGTGTGAAAGCACCCTGTAATAATTAATGCTTGAAATGCGATCTGGCAATAGCATGTGATTATAGGTCTCTTTCTCATTAACTCTTTTAAGTTTATATGTCTCTACCGCATATAATCAGGAAGATAAAAGTTTCTCAAAAGAAAAAAAAAAAAAAAAAAAAAAAAAAAAAAAATCACCTTTTTTAGCTATAACACGCAAAGTATGAAAAGACAGTGCAAATTAATTTTCAGGAAACTCGACACACAATAATAAACACTGCATACTGCAATCAGAATGAAAAAAATATTAAATATCTAATGAAATATGAGTATTTTTACTAAATAATTTCTAATTGCGCATGCGTAAATGTTCAGTGAAATTTCATTTTCAAAATTTAACAGTCAAATTTATTGAGCTGCTTATGTAAAAACCCCAAACAAAAATCGTGTAAACTCAAAAAGTTCTACGTCATAGAATAAACTGAATTTCAGCTGTTCCCCAAAAAAGAAATTGTTAAGAGGGTTTTCCCAAAATTTATTTATAATCACAGAAAGTTGCATTACCGTTCATTGAATTAAATTAAAAATGTGAGTAAAACTCCTTATACTTTAACGTTTCTTCGAAAGAAACTGAAGACCAGTTCATTCTTTGGCGTAGAACTTTTTGAGTTTACACAATACTTGTTTGGGGTTCTTATATAAGTAGTTTAATGCATTTGGCTACAAATCATACAAATGAAATTTAGCTAAAACTTAGTCATGCACACGCACAGTTAAAAATTATTTAGTAAAAATGCTCACATTTCATTAGATATTTAATATTTTTTTTCATTCTGATTGCAGTATGTTGTGTCTAATGTTGTATATTGAGTTTCCCGAACATAGCTTTGTACTGCATTTAATACCTTGCATGTTATAGCAAAAAAAATTGTTCGGAAATTTTTTAAACAAATCTTTATATCTCCGTGATTACATGCGGTGGAGACTCGAAAATTTATATAGAAAATGAGCCCCATAACCATATGCTACAGCCAGATTGTATTTCGAGCATTACTTTATACTGAGTGATGCCAAATACTCTAATTTTTCTTTAATTTTTTACTGATCCCCTTTTCACTTTTGGCACAAACAAATAACTGAACTACGTGAGGTATAACATGCTTATTACACTCCTGAAGTTTCAAGATGATTTGTTAAATGCTTTTTGAGTCATTTTAAAACACATCAGAAATCGAAAATGTGTGGTCATTTATGGAAAGGTAGTGTATTAAATGAATTTGAATTTTTGAATACTCACATTGATTTTTATATTACCTAAAGAAAAAAATTACAAATTCATTTCCATGTAAAGGTCTCTCTTAAAAACTATGCATACAATTTTGGTAGTTTATTAAAAAAGTAAATTTGTGCAACATATTAATTCAATGCATAACTTGTCACTTAATCCAAGACTAACAAATTTGATGCACATTTTATTTCAAACTGTAACAAATTTTGAACATTTTTCAATATTCTGCTTTTAATAAAATTGGTTTTTAAAAGTTATTTTATTTGAAAATAAAAATTCTCATTTCAGATCAGATTTCTAATACGTAATCGTAGAAGTATAGGAACATATTAAAGGTTTGATACCTAAATAATTTTATTTTTTTATAATTAATTCATTGCAGTGTGTAGAATAATTTCCATAATTATTGCAGTTTCTGGGATATAAATGTTTTTAAATAGACGGCAAGTGGAGAGAAAATATTCGTACGTATTAAATAGTATATAAAGAAATACAGAGTTTTTAATATTTTTAAATATTAATTTAGGGTTCAATGCAGATGAAAATCGGGTACTCTTTTGGTTTTCGTCACTAATTCCATAAATTCAGATCTATAAAATATCTAACTTTTTGCTAAAGAAACCATTAGATTATTTTGAATTAAAAAAATTTCGATTTTTTACTTTCTCATACCCATAAGGTAGAGAAAGTATTGTTTTTCGGTCAAATTTTCGAACGGGAGATTTTGTTATATTTACACGTTCTGAGGTCCCCTGAATATGAAAATCATGTTTTTAGCAAATGGTCTGTGTGTCTGTGTCTCTGTGTGTCTGTCTGTTATCAGCATATCTCAAAAACAAATTATGGCAGAAAGTTCAAACTTGGTATTCTAAATGTGTATCATATAGGGATGCTACAGTAAGCTTTTCGTTAAGATCAAGCAAATGGTTCGTGTACAGGGACAATCAAGAGAATTCTAATACATTACGTCTATGGGGGAAATTGCAGGTAAGTAGAGTTTAACGTCTATAGACTGCACTAAAACAAATGAAACGAATATATATTTTTTTGTAATAGAGATAGTTACCTGGGAAAAAAAATTGTGTATATAGGAGCCTCGCCTTCCCCTGGGGGGGAAGTCCCCCCTCGGGGGGAGTAAATTTTCATGATGGGTATCTTTCAAAAGAGCTCGCCAATACCTTTAAAACGAATGGTTGAACCATCGATCTGTGATAATTTAAAACAAAGTTATCAATTTTTTTTACTTTTAACAAAAGAAAAACACGGAAAAAAATCTTTTTTTTTTTTTTTTTTTTTTTTTTTAATATTGAGAATAAAATGGACTTTTTTTGGGATATTTGGTGTTATACTACTACTCTAAAACAGAAATCGTCTGCATTATCATAAAAGATAATTTTTTTTAAATAATAATTTCAATAAATTATTTTTTAAAAACAGAATTATTTTTTAAAAACCGAATTAAATTCTATATAAATGTAGGTGAATTAATGAAACGGGGGGTTGAGGGGGGCGGTAGCCCCCCTCACATAGAACTAATTATTATATAAAACTCTTCAGAAGCCTAATATGAACTGTTTAACACAGGTTTACATAACAGAACTCGTTATCTTACCTTTTAATGTGCAATCTGTATTAATAGTATAAAATTTCAGGGTAAGAGAAAGTCGTGTGAGTGACACACCAGATTATTTTTTTTTCTTTTGTTTACAAAAACAAATTTTAAAACATTTTTCCTTCTACAAAATAGGATCTAAAGAAGAAACAAATTCTGCGCTTTTACACATGAAAGCAGCATCCCGGTAATTTACTAGAATCATTGCAAAAAGCTCACTAAGTAGAAAAACACCTTTGCTGCAAAGAAAACATACAATTAAAAATAATTAAAAAATAAAACATACTGAATTAGATTTAAATTAAACTTTATTTTACTAACACTGAATGTATCTTTTTTTTCTTTTTTTTTCTAAATGAGATTAATATAAGATAAATGGCGAAAAAGTCTTTAACAGGATAAATATTTGATATTTGTAAATGTCTCTGATGAGGTTATTTTACGGCATTTTCTATTTTCATATTTCTTAGACAACTTGTTTCGTTTCTTATATCAGGATCAATTTCCATTATAACTAGAAAAAAGAAAAATGATGAAAAATTACTATTGTAGGTAAACACTTCAACTATAAATTTTTAAAACAAAATCTACATCCTATGACATTTTAAGCAAATAATGAAAAGAAAGGATTGTAATTTCATGGCACTAAAAAGAAAATTAAGTATACATAAGCTAATTTTAAAGTGTATCTTATATACTCCATCTAAACAGAATCTAATGAAAAATCATCTAAAGAAAATAAAAGTAGATATACATGGTATTTTAAATCATTAATACGGGAAATAATCACTTATATAATGAAATCATGAGGTACTTAAACACCATTTCATGAACGCCAGTGTAACAGGAATGTTTTGGAAGTATTTTATATTAAAAACAAGTATGAATTGGATTGGATTTGGGAATAAGGCCGATTGACAGCTGTAGGTCCTAGGCCTACTTTGAAAAGACTTTATCCGCGAGCTTTTAAAAGACTTTTCTCCCCTTCCTATATGAAATTTTAAAGTTTGCCCCTGTATTCCCTAGCCCTTTTTTTTTCTTTTTTTCTTTTAACAAATGCCTTAAAGTTTTCAGGAATTCCGAGACATTCCCAAGGTGCAAGGAATAGAGTGGGACTTTGATAACTATATATTACGACATTTTGAAAAATTTTTGAAAATAATTTAGGCAATTTTTAAGTAAGCCTGAATTTATTACCGAAAACCCCAACGTGGGCTGACTTTTAAGGGTATTAGTCCATATTTACATGAATTTGAGAGAAAACCTTGGAAAACACCGAACGGCTAGGACAGCATGCGCAACTACATATCGAATTTATCACTTCCTGTCTTCCAGCTTCAAGAACAGATACTCCTGTCCCCTAGACCCACTTTTGTCTATTGGATCATTATCGTAATATGAATTAATACATAGTTCTGCAGCAGATTCTTTTTTACACAATTCAATTACGAACTATTTCCGGTTTATTAAATATATTTAAAAATTATTTTCTAAATATTATTTGGTCTTTAATAATTACCTAAACTAATATAAATGCAAATTAGAGTAATTTTTTGTGGTCCTACGCTACAGGTAAATTCTTTTAATTAATATCCTTGTTTATTTCCATTATTAATATTATGATAATTACTTAAATATTCTATCTCCAAAAATTTAAATATTTAATGAAAATACTTACCGGTTTCCGGTGGTGAAACACTAACTCCACCCCTCTCCCCAAACCCCTCAAAAGAAAGAAAAGAAAAGAAAATTAAAAGTTAAAAATAAAATAAATAAAATAAAATTGAATTACTTGATAAATAAGAATTCTCTAAATCTAAAATCTTTATTTTGTATTTCGGTTTTTAAATTTATAAAATTTTCAATATTTAAACTATTGTTTATACAAGATGTAGGCGATTTATTTCAATTCTACTCAAATTCTTGCATTTTCATTTCGAAAATTCAGATAATGTTTCAGTCTTCACGTAGAAGATATAACGGTAAACATTTTTAATGGCATAGAGAGTTGTACAAAGAACATGAAAAAACTTGAAGAATATTAAAATAAAAATTGAAAACAACCGGTAGCAGATTATAAAGAATATCAGAGGTGAAAGTTTTCGCGGCTATCTTTAATTCCAGATTCCCTCACCCCCCTTTCTAATTTTTTCCTTATGCCTTCAGAATTCTACAAATATCATTTATTATGGGTATAAATAAACATTTTAAATAATAGCCATGTAATAATAACCTTAATCTATTTTTCCACGATTAACTTTGAATACAAATAGCAGTTTTTAGGATTTGGGGATGTTAGGTAGTTTTCCACCCTTTGAATAGGGAAATAAAACAATTTATTGTCTCCTGAGAGAGTGAACTGCTCCTAAGTCATCTCTAAACTATATGACTCCATGAGTGGCCGTGCCATTCTACGCTCAGAGCTGATAAACGGGAAGTGCTAGGTTCAATCCCAGGTCTAGCTCGTCGTCCTAGCTGTTCAAAGTTTTCGGTAGTTTTCTTCGAGACTCACATAAATCTGGGCTGGGCCCCCTTAAAACACATCCCCCTCAGAGGGCACATTACCCCAGACCTAGGACCCTCGAGTCCTAGGCCTGGGGACTCGGTCTTAGTTCCAAGCACTCTCTTAACTTTATAGTACTCCGAATTAAAAACTGTCCAGTTATTAAAATTTTCCCCTTACAAATAAGGAAAAGAAAAAACATGTTTAACAAAAATTATTTCTGTCAATGCAAAAACTTGTTTGAAAGTTTTTTGACAGTGCGTTATTAAGCAGAATCTATTAGCTATATTTCAGTGAAACTGTATTTCTAAATTGCAGTTGCTCCACAATCGTCTGCGTTCGTCTCCCTACATAAACATGTAACCGCAGTCTTGGCATACTTATGATTATGATATATTCATCCAGGATAATTCAAAAATACAGTTGGATTTTGTACTTAAAAGTAACGTTTTATGTGAATCGGTTATTTTGAGATATAAATTAGTCCGCAACGTATAGCATCCTGGATAAAATTTCGTATTAATTTAAACATTTCCTCACTCAATTTAATATACACTCTGTACTTTGAATCCTTAAATATCAAACTGTATTCTGAAAAATCTTAACTTGTCAGAAAATTTAATTTGTTCCCCAACCCACCTCTCTATTACCAATGCTCGGCAACAGCAACAGTAATTTTCTTTTTCTTACATTGTGGTTTTTTAACTTGTGCATATATATATATATATATATATATATATATATATATATACACATGCAAGCAGATTTTCCAAAATTTTCAGAAAGCAAAATTAAAAACATTGGGAAAAAAAAATTAATTAAAAAAATTGTAGAATGAAACTCCCATCTATAAAATCTTTATTTTGTATTTCGATTTTTAAATTTACTTATTTTTTATTATTTAAACTATTAATTATATAATGTGGAAATGACTTACTTTTTCCTCAATTCCTACTATTTTGATTTAAGGTAATCTAGATTATTTTTCAGTCTTTCAGCAAATGCCAGCAAACACTTTTAATCACAGGAAGAGGCTGTAAAACGAATATATAAGAAAATATATAGAAGTTTCAGACGATATTAAACTAAAAACTAGTATGATGTGGCCACCACATGACTTTCTTCTATATAATTTTACACAAAACTTATTCAATACAAATTACTTATTAAATTATCAAATTCTTTTCAATTATAAATGCAGACGATTTTTATCTGATAGAATTATCGCTAAATGCCGAAAAATGTTAGTTTTTTTAATCAAAAGAAATGATTTTTTTCAGAGTTTTTTTTTCGTTAAAAGTTTAAAAAAAAAAAAAAAAAAAAAATGGATAACTTTGTTTTAAATTATCGCAGATATATAGTTCAACCATTCGTTTTAAAGGCATTTACGAGATCTTTCGAAAGATACCAATATTGAAAATTTACTCCCCCCGGGGGGATGGAGGGATGCCCCCACATGCAATTTTTTTTTACTAGTTAACTACTACTATTATCAATAAACCATATTAATTTTACAATCACATGATTAAAATAACTCTCATTATGTACATTTATACGAAATTTTGTCCTATACTGTCATGTTAAAAATTTAGAAAAAATGCTATCATAGCACCACCTGCTTAGCCATTGTTCCATAAATCTAATCAGGACCAGTTCATCTCAGGGTCCAACAAAATACCAAGTTTGGTTAAATTTCGTTCATTGGTTCGTGAGATACAGCGTCCACAAAATTTGTGATATACACACACACACCTCACAAAGAAAAGAAAAAAAATATGCTTAACATGAATTTATTTATTTATTTATTTTTTGCGTATGTAAAAAATTATCTGCTTATTTTCTGGCCCAGTTTTGATAGGATAGTATCAATTAGATCTGTTTTAGCGAAAAAGTAGTTTTAAATTACAGCTAATTGTCATTTCGGCTATCTCTGCCTTACAAAACAAATTTGTGGACGAAATATTGTCATGACTGTAGTTACGGCACAAAAGTACAAAAAACATATGTGCATTAGTTGTACTTTTGAAAGTTGTAGTTTTGAATTGGTTCGAAAAATTTAACCTTGATAAAATTTCGCATTCGTTTAAACATTTCTTGGCTCAACTTAATGTTATGTTTTCAATCGTTGAATTTCAGTTTATACACAGAAAATTAAAAAGTTTAAAGTGTAATTTAACTCCTTCCCCACTTCCCCATTCATTCCCGCTGCGGGAAAAGAAACAGTTTTATTAGTTTTTCTATGTTGCTTGTTTCTGTTTTGTTATATCAAATATATAAATATTCTACACACAAACAGATTTTCAAACATTTAAGAAAACAAAACTGAAAATATTGTGTTGGTATCCATACAAATCATTCCCATCAGTCCCCTTCCCCCCCCCCCCCCCTTGCACACACACACTAAAAAATTATTAGCAACAAAGATCTATATAATTTTCAATAATATTTCTGGTCTTTAAGGTTCTGATTAAAATTTGACCTTATTTTTATCGGAGAAAAACATTACTCATTTCATAAACTTTTCTAGCCATTAAACATCTGCTCTTCTCAAAAAATAAAGAAATAAAATAAAATAAACTCTTAAAAAATGTTTTAATTCATACCAAAATCTTGTCGGAAAGTGTTCGGACTTTGTGTTGATAACACAGTGTAAGTTTGACTTATTTCATCAAAAAAGTATTTTTTTAATTGCAGTTAACATGCAATCAACGTCTCCGCCCCGCTGTAAAAACACGCAGGCGTAGTTTTGGCAACGTATGGTTAAGAAACATTTATCTAGTGTAATTCGATAATCCAGTTGTTTTAATACTTCAAAATAATTCCGCATTAAATTGAACTTTTTAAAACTTCGATTTGAATTTATTCACAGAATGTAGCCTGTGTAAAATTTAGTATAAAACATTTCTCTACTCAGCTTGATTCATAAACTATACATTTAATCGTTAAACATCAATTTGTGAGCAGATTGTGCTACTAGTTTGAAAATTTAATCTAATCTCCCTCCCCCCCCCCCTCCATCCAGTATTGTCGCTGTGGAAAAAAAATAATTTTATCGTTTTTCTTGCATTGTTTCTTAATTTATATATTAAATGTTACACTCGCAAAAAAAAAAAAAAAAAAAAAAAACATTGCTGGGTTGATGTACAACTCCCCTACCCCCTGAAAAAATAATGTTTAACATCAAATACTTAATATATAATTTGTAATAATGTTTCTCTGTTTTTATGGATGTGCTAAACTGTGTTTAACAACCCCCCCCCCCCACACACACAATAAAGTTAAAGATACATATGCAATATTTGTAAACTATTAATATAAAATTAGCAGCAGTATCATACATTTAACTTCGACAAAAGACTAGTGTATTACATATAAAATTTAATTGATTTCTGCTGCATTTGTATAATTTCTATAATTTTGCCCTCCGCAATAAATACATAAAGAATTATGTAACCGAAATACGTAGCTAGATACTACATACTAGATTCTAGGTATCTTTAAATTGAATAACTCTGTTTATAAGGTTCAGGATTTAAATATAAAAAAATAACCGCTAATATAACTAACATAAACAGTCATTGTTTTTGTTGATTATTAAAATAGGGTAAAAGATTATATAATATTTAACTTACCTAATTATGAATTCCAAATGAAAACACGAATTGCTTTAAGTTCTTCAATACAATCAACAACAACAAACTTTTAATCAGTAGATACAAAGATAAACATTCCGCAGAAACAATCTAATTTTCCCTAACGTTCCCTTTTCCGCCCTTTTTACGTAATAGTACACTGCAATGAAACAAACTATTCAGTATATTTCTACCTACAAAACTTCTAGTTAAATATATATATATATATATAAATAGGTATTTACTTTAATATAAAAATAATTTAAGGTTATGCATTTATATAGTTTTTTATTTAATGTATCTATCAAAATCCCTACAGGGGAAACGTTGTTTTGAAAAGGGAAATATCTGTAAATTAAGAACTGAGTTTCTTGGTTCAATGCTTTTAACAGAGAACTCATGTAAATTTACGGAGAGTCTCAATACTTTTTTTGTACTTTTACAGAAATTTTTGACAGTGAACCGAGTTTCTTGATTCACTGCTTTTAACAGTGAACTCATGTACATTTACGGAGATTCTCAATACTTTTTCTGTATTTTTACAGAAATTTTTAACAGTGTAACTTCACATAGACGTTTAGACACGGAGCAAAAAGAAGGCATGTACACCAATAAGCTTAAGGAAATGGGCAATGAACGGTGAAAAGCAGCGTATTATTATTATTATTATTCTGGCTTGGACGCATCTGTACGCTCCTGACGTATTTGAATTATAATAGGACTGACTATGACAGTCCGTATTGGATAACTTATCGTACTCTAACTTTTTAGAAATTATGTTCGCCATCCATTCGCCACTTCCATCATAAACATCAATAAAATCAATAAATCTCTCGAAAATTTTACATTCTCCGAAACTTTCGAAGAAAACTATAGAAAGTTTTTATTCTTTTATATTTTACAGAATTTCGAATTCGAATTTCCGCTCACATTTCGTAGTAAGGATTTTTAACGATATACAGCCCGGAATAATGCAAGTTTTGGAAAAAACAACGGATAAATCAGACACAAATTTTTATATAAAAATGTTTATATTTATTAATGTTTGTATCGTAGCTCCTAATTAACATAATTTCATAAGTAATATATCATTTTAAAACTTATTTGAACTGGAATTAAAAAGTAGAGATCCCAAATCTCTGCTTCCAGATGACACTTTAATATTTTAAAATTTCAATATCTCCAATTCTAATTATGATTAAATTACTTATAATACATCATTTGAAATATATTTTATTGGAGATCTTTAAACTGATATAAGCCATTAAATTCCGTGCGGGAGTTTCAGCACAAACCCCAGAAAACATAGAACACCTTTATTCCAATATGTCCAATTCTAATTATGATTAAATTACTTATAATGTATCATTCGAAATATATTTTGCAGTAATTTTATTGCGAACTTTTAAACTGATATAAGCTATTAAATTCAGTACGGGAGTTTCAGAGAAAACCGCAGAAAACCAGGAACACCTTTATTATATTTTATTTTGCAGACTTTCGAATTCCGATACTCCACTCACATTTCCTATTAAGGATTTTTAACGTTATTTTGCCCTCAATAACCCAAGTTTCGGCGAAAACCACGGAAAACTCAGACAATTCTCTTTATAGCAATGTTTATATTACTTTTCTATCCCAGCTTCTAATTAGCAGAATTCCATAAGTAATATATCATTTTAAAAGCTATTTTAATTGGAATTGAAGAGTACTTGTTGCAAATCTCTGTCGCCAGATGGCGCTTTGATATTTTAATAATTCAATATCACCAATTACGATTAAATTATTTGAGAGTAGGAGACCGTAGGCCCCACCGGGTTGGGGATTTGCCAGATCAGAATTTTCAATGTTCCTTTACACGGTGAGCGAATAGACTGCTCCAAATCATGAAACGTAAAGGGGCGCCTTAGTCGTAACAGAGCAGAAATTTGCTACAGTTAAAGTTTTTCAAAGATATTTGCACAATGAGCGAGCAAGCTGTTATAAGTTCTAAAATGGGGATAAGGCGCCGCAGTCCCCACCGAGCGGGACTTTGCTACAGTTAGAATTTTCAAAGATGGAGATTTTCACGTAGTAAGCGAGCAGACTGTTTCAGATACTGAAACCGGGAAGGGGCGACGGAAATTTGCTACCGAGCGGAAATTTACTACAATTATATTTTCAATAAAGCTATTTACACTATATGTCAATAAGCTGTTGTAGGTCCAGAAATGTAAAAAAAGTGGCGCAGGCTCCACATAATGGGGATTTCATACAGCCGGATTTTTCAAGGATAGCGAACCAGCTTGTCGCTGAAGGCGGCTAGTTAGTAATAAACTAGTATTTTTAGTAGAGACTCGGAGAAAGAAATAATTAGTGGCCAAATATAGAATGACATCAGTTACATTGCCAGGAATCGCTTTCCACCTATACTTTTCAATTTACATGGATGAGATGGATGAGTCAACTGTTGCTGCCATGCCACCTCTCACCTACCGCACCCGCAAAGATACGTATATCGCCCTCGTTGAGATTTTAATGCTCACTTACTCGCGCGCGACGTGCGCTCATAAGTAATATTACGTTTTCAGGTTTTCACTCTGTTTTGGTCATACGTCTCGCGTGAGGAGAGGAGAGGAGAGGAGGGCGTTAGGTTGCTCTGAGCTTGTTACAGACGATGCAATGTACTACGAAAATCGTATGGAAATCGGGTCCAGCATAGTAGAAATAGCGAGACTAGCTGGACCTGGTGGCTGCCGCCCCTCAGTTTTCGCCACCCGGGGCAAGTGCCCCTCCCGCCCCCCCCCCCTAGATCTGGGCCTGGGAAAGATACGGTAAAATATAAAAGGAATGAAATTTTAATCAATTAAGTAAAATAATACATCTATTACATATTTAAATGTAATTAGTTAAAAAATGCAATACAATACAGGCATACATAAATTATAAAAAACATTACTGTATAGTTAAATTTGTCAAAGTTTTTCAGGCCGTTTTAGAAAAGCCACGCGACCACCGGGACACGTGGCATTTTTTGGACAACCTCGATTAACCCGGAATCAACCTCAATCAACCCCGATTAATCGGGGCTCGAATAATCATGGCTCTACTGTACTTAAAAAAAATAAATAAAGTAAAAAATTAATCAATAAATGTTAATTACTCACGAAACATTACAAAATGTAAATTCATTAGAAAATTATTTTACTGATAAAGTCAGTTCGTTACTAGGAAACCGCTTCATACTGTAATCATAAAAAAAAAATCCAAAGACGTATTAATTGAAAAAGGGTATATAAACATATTTTTAGACACGTAAAACAATTGTTCTCGTTAACTCGTTTTCGAGTTTTAAATTCTTTAAGTTTAGTGATAATCGGAGCAACGAAACCTGAATCGATAAAACCACGCCTAACTCAAATAATGAATGAAATCCAAAACAAGCAATAATCGAAAGAGCAAGGACAAACGTGTTGTTTAATGCATAATTCAGTTGCCCATTTTAGCTTTGAGATATATTCTGTCGAGATATAATGTCTAAAAATTCTCTAATGTAGAATCTATAAATTGATGAAAGTCATTGTTCTGACAGGTTTTATCGGGACTCCTCCCACTTTTTTTTTGTTACCACATTTTTACCCTAACTTAACTATAGATTTCACGAGAACGCGCTCATGAAGGCTAACAGTTTAGGCATAAAAAATTAAGTTAGATCATGCCCTCTCCAAAGAACATAATTTAATTGGTTTCCATTATTACACTACTCGGATGGTTTCTTGGTAAGGCGTACATATATCTAAAAGGACTTCCCATTAGGAATTTCCATTAAAAAAATTATTACATAATTTATTGAAAGTTTTAATAAAAGTCAATCAAAGAAAGCATTTATTGCTTTTTATATAAAAAAAATATTAAAAATTTATTTTGTTGCTGTTAGAATAATAATAATAATAATAAAGAATCATTAAGAGTTACATATATAAAATGTTAAAAAAGATTTTTATTTTAAACATGAATTTATTTAATTTTTTATGGGTGATATAGCAACACCAAAATGATTGCATTTCTGTTCGCACACCACACAAATTTTTTTTTTGTTCGATCCACGAAATCTATAGCTAGAATTCACTCAAATTTAGGATTTACAGTAAATTCTTAACTTGAATGAAACTTGTTTACTTCTATTTTGTCAAAATAAATAAATATATAAACGAAAATGAATAATTAAAAACAAAAGTTCAAGTGCATAAAAGAATAAATATTTAAATTAATAATTTAAATTTAAAAACTTTATTTCAGTTATACGTTTTCTTCTTTTCTTTTTTAGATGAATAATTTCAGTAATATCTATAAGTGTATATGAAGCATTTTAAAATTATGGTTTTAATAAATATATTTTTGAAGCTTTTCGAGGAATAATTAAACATGTTTAGATCTGCATTGTTAGAAATAAAGATATGGAACAGCTTTACTATACGGCACCCATTGCTTATTGCCGTTGCCGATGTTTTGATCACGTGATATGATGGTGTTTTGATTCGTTTTGTGAGTCGGTACTGCAAATCGTTTCACAACGTTGTGAATCGAATCAAAATGTTATGAAACCATACTTTTCATTATTATGAAACATTTTTTTTATGTTTTACTATGTTTTCTGCTGTTTGCTCGCTTCGCGAGCATTAAAAAAAAAAAAAAAAAAAAAATCACTGGATGCCCCTAATTCGTGGAGCATGAATCAGTAAAAGCATGAAAATTCATAGAGCAGCGGTCAATAGGTTTTCTGCTGTTTGCTCGCTTCGCGAGCATTAAGACAAAAAAAAAAAAAAAAACATCACTGGACGCCCCTAATTCGTGGAGCATGAATCAGTAAAAGCGTGAAAATTTATAGAGCAGCGGTCACTATGTTTTCTGCTGTTTGCTCGCTTCGAGAGCATTAAAACAAAACAAAAAAAAACATCACTGGACGCTCCTAATTCGTGGAGCATGAATCAGTAAAAGCACGAAAATTCATGGCGCCGCGGTCACTATGTTTTCCGCTGTTTGCTCGCTTCGCGAGCATTAAAACCAAAAAAAAAAAAAAAAATCTCTGGATACCCCCAATTAGCGATGCATGAATCAGTAAATGTTACGTTTTGTTACGTTTCTATACAACAGAAAAAAGTATCAATACTCTGATTCGAGTCTCGAATCACCATCATATCACGCGATCAAAACATCGGCAACGGCAATAAGCAATGGGTGCCGTATAGTAAAGCTTAGCCAAAGATATAAATAGATAGTAGAAAATAAAATAATTTAATCTTCCCTTTTCTTTTATTCGAAAATTACCAGCTGCAAAAAGACGAAACATTAGAACTGGCGTCTTAGAAAATAACGCGATAACTTTCGGGTTGGTTTCTCGTTTGTCGATTTTTTGCCAAAGATTGCTTCTTTTGTTGTTTCTTAATCTGTTTCAGTTTTATGCTAGCGACTAATAATCACTAATTATAATTTATCTGTATTTCATTTTTATTTTATGTTTAAATAAGTGTATAAGAACTTCTAGTTCCTTCCAATTGTTCATTAGCTTCAACATTGAAATAGGAAAACCGTAACTGCCATCCCAAATCTATCAGAGAGAAAAGAGAACTAACTCTATATTAGGAAATTTCAGTAACGTTAATTTATTTCTGTTTCTTTAAAGGTTCCTATTAAATGAATTTAAAAGGAAAATTACATTTAAAAATTATGGAATGAAAACAATCAACAATGTAAAAAATATATATACATACATATGTAATATATATGATATATAATGGATAAAAAAGAGGTAAGAATTAAATTAATATTTTTATATTTTAAATTATTGATTTCACATTTTAGGGTATTCTTTTTATATTGCAAAATGACTTAAAGGAAATTTCATATTAGGCTGTAAGTTACTCTAAAAGCATAAGAAATAACGAACGGAAATTGTAATCGCGATCATTAGAAAATAAATAAACAAGTTAATCATTTAAATTGAATAAGCATTTTGATATTTGGAAATACAGTTCCCGCCGCTTATTAAAATCACATTTGATCTGAGCCAAAGTGATTTTATTAAGCGGCTGATTTTTATATCCGGCGAACGTTCCTGCACTTAAGGAAAAGGTCTTAGACTTCTTGAATTTAGAAAGAAACTTCAAATGGTAACGAATAATGGAATTAGTAAACAATATTAATTAATTTTCGACAGATAATTAATTAATTGTTCTTTCGATATAAGTAAATTAAACGCATACCAAAATCTCATGCGCTCTCCTTTAGAGGAAAATCATCATTATTTTACCAGAAGTTCGCGCTGTTCTTATAGATTTAAAATATTTCCGTTTAAACCTCCATGAATTATAGTATTTCAAAATAAGAACTAGAAATTGCCTTTTAATAATTAGAAAAAAAAAAAAAAAAAAAAACATTTCAAATCAAATTTGTAGTTTATTACTGCGCTTTGAAATTAGCTTATTGAAATTGTTTCGGAGATAAGTTATGGGGCGTGTTTAATTTGGAACTGTTCTGCAAGTGTGAAATCTTCGACAATCAGTGATAACGGAGGATTTGTCGGGCTTTAATTTATTTTTCTATTAAAAAAAAAAAAAAAAAAATATATATATATATATCATAATGCAAATACAAAACATTTTTAGTGTGCAGAAATGATATTTTTGATTTTATTAACCGGCTATTCTGATTTTATTAAGCAGCGGCTTTAAAAGTAGTTTGCATTGATTTGATTTTGGTCCTGGTAATTTGATCATATTAAGCGGCTGATTTTATTAACCAGTGATTTTATTAAGCGGCTGTTACTATATTCTCATAAATTAGGTGTAATGAATGTATGGCGCCGAAAGCTTTCAGTATAAAAAGTAAATGAACAATATTAAAAGAAATTAAATTATGACTATAAATTTATGACTATAAATTAGAGTTTGATTACTTACGTCAGATGTAAAACAATAAATAATTGTATTAAGGACTTGGCGAATTGGCGGGTTAAGGGGCCAGACTGTCTGGAAAAAACGAAAGTACAGCCAATAAGGAAAAAAGAAGATGTGTGTTATTAAATAAAGTAACCAATAAAATAAATAGAGAGGAGATTAGAAATACGACAAATTACACCAAAAATTACGGGTATAAAAAGAAGACACTCGCAAAAATTAACGATCTTCCTTGATTAGCTCTTGCCAGTAAAATCTAGTAAAGCTGCGCCACCGAATTTGAAAGTTAACGTGCGAGTTCGGGGCGTCGGTAAATTTTGTTTAACGCGATCGGGGCCGCCTTCAAGACCCCACCGATCTTCATTGCCTTACCGGACTCGGATCCCTAGCCCTGAAATGGATTTTAAATAAAGAAATGTCCCAGCAAGCCTGTCTATTTTCTTTATGTGTTCCACGATTGCAAGCAAGAAACCAGAAATATGTGACATATATATATATATATATATATATATATATATACATATATATATTCAGTAAAAGATGTAACAATAATAGTAGTAAAATTAAAAAATTCTACATTTTTAGTTTTTCCCCATGATTTAATGTATTTAATTATTTCTAAAATTGTTATTATTATTGTTATTTATTTATTTATTAAAAAAGGGTGTGGTTTAGTATGTGATCTACTGCTTTTAATTAATCATTTCTTTCTTTGTCGAGTATGATTTACAAAATTTCATTGGGTAAAATTAATAAAAAAGGGATGTATCACTGAATCCGGCTGACGACATCTGCTTACAGTTGCAAGGCGTTTGAAATTCGGGGAGTAGGTTAGTTGCACCCGAAGAATACCTAAACGGGCGAGTTGCACCGCTTACTCTCTGAACCAAGAGGTGAGTTGCACCGCTTAGCTATTTCTACAAAGGGGCGAGTTGCACCCTCCAAGATATTATTACATAATTTTTTTTATACATAATCGCATAATTTTCCCTTCACACTTTTCACAGGCTTAGGACTGTCATGGGCTAAAAACCCATAGCGTGTTTAAAAAATTTGCGAATAATTTTTCTTTGTCTCATAGAGGTAATAAGTTTACCTTGTCTAATAGCCGAGCATATGCCCATTGTCTTTGAGAAAGATGATCATCTGTCATCTTATTTTATGCACAGGTTTTAATTTGTTTCCTTTTTATCTTTCTTTGAACTGTAGTAGGAAATAGCCTTTAAAAATTCAAATCTTGTAAGTTTTTTACTCGTATATTTCTGCTTCATTTTTTCCATGTTTTCCATTCTCTTTTTCAGAAATTTATTTGGTTGTTTTGTGATATTTACGCTATTTTTCAAAGCATTTACAACAACCTGTGTTTGCTTAATTACTTCAAAAAAAGCATAAATATTTGGACTAGGTGCACTGAAATTGGCATTGAATTTTGCGTGAAACGATTCACAAGCGTTAGTTGTTCTCTCTCCGTCAATTGTATTCGAAGCCCACAAATAATTGGTGGAAATTTCGCATCTTCTGAAATATATGTATCAACCAAATAATCCATGTATTTTTCCAATTTTTCATTCTGAGGAATTTCCGACATGAAATCCTCTACAAAACAATCAGCAACTTCAGGGGAAAGGAAGGAACCTTTCCCCTAATGACTAGAAACCTTTTCCCCTAATGACTTATCAGTAAATCGTTACAATTCGCCCGTTGTTTGATTGACAGGTAAAGAGAGGGGTGCAATTGACCCTCGTCCGAAAAATCCCAAGCGGTGCAACTCGCCAGGGACCGATTTACTCAGTTGGAGGCCCAGGGCACTCATGTTCAATGGGCCCCTTTTCCTCGTACTTTAATATTACAACAAACAAAAGAAACAAAAGCATATTTTTTACAAAAGCATATTTTTTATTCATGTGTCTAAAAATTTTCTCCACTTTTCATTTTATTGGTAAGCTTTAACTAGATCCGATGCTTGTCTATCGGATCAACGTACATCGCACCCGCGTATCTGCACTGTGGTGCGTGCCTTGGATTTAGTTAGCCTTAGTAAGACTTTGGAATGCAGTATCGGTAGTATGCAGTTGTATTTGCGTTTAGCAAAAATATTGCAATTTTTTCAATGAGCTGAGTTTCCTTGAAAGATTATACCGCTTGATTTATATAACAGCGCATTAATACCTCCATCTATCGACGAAAAAACAAAAAGCGATGATCGTTATAGCAAAATTTGGAAATTTTTAATTTTAACTATTTTTTTAAATGTATGATTGAATTTCTTGGAGGCCCCCTTCAGTGAGAGGGCCCAGGGCACATGCCCCGAATGCCCTGCCTTAAATCAGGCACTGCAACTCGCCCGAGATTTGATTGACAGGTTAAGAGAGGGGTGCAATTGACCCTCGTCCTGAAATTCGTACATTTATTTTTGCATTTTTGTACATACTTTATTTGTATTTATATTTATAAAGAAATGAGAAACATCTGCCTTTTTTATAACACTGTTTAGAGAAAAAAATACCGTATTTTTACAGTATTGTGTTGCCTTTAACTATGATAAAAATTATTGTATAAAAATAATAGTAGGAATAAAGGCGGTAATTACTCGTTTCAGAAAGTGTCTAAAGAAAGGTTGGAGATTTCGAGAAAATTTCCATAAATATTTACCGTTTTACTGTACTTTCCAGAAATATGTACCATATCTCAAGAATTATTCTCTCTGCAGAAATAATTACCGTAATTTTATAACATTGTGTTTTCATTAAATAAGATAATTATTGTATAAAAAAAATTCAATAAAGGTGGAAATTACTCGTCTCTGAAAGTGTTCTGAAAAAGGGGGGAGATTTCGAGCTGAGCTGATGGCAGACTCAAGAGAAAAAGGGTACGTACAAGAACTGTGTGCCATTAAAGATTTCCGTTGAGTTAATCTTGCGTAGAGTTATTAACAAATGGTAAAGCCAAAACTCACTTTAAGTGAAAAAAAAGAAAAGGAAACCTCTACTCTCTGTATATTTTAAAAGAAATTATATTTTTTTGTAATAAAATTAGAATGATAAAACAATATAGATATATTAAATATCAGGTACATAATTTTTATTATTATTAATAATAATAATCCATAATATAACAAAAGTTTAAATTTTTAAATCACGACATAGTCGTGTCAAGGTTGTTTTTAGAACGAATTCTAGAACAGTTACTTAAAATAATTTAATTTTTGTAAATATTTTACAATTTCAATATTTTTATTATGCTTATATCTAAATCTTACAAATGACGATAATTTGCATAGCCTGATTGTACAATATATTGCTTAAATGTTATATTTTAATTTTTTAACTAAACAGTTGTTTATTTTAATGCGGGGGAAAAAGGAAAAAATCAATTTTTATCAGAGTGCATTTTGGATTTTCGTAGAAAAGTTTTTCAGTACAGGGGAGAAAATGATATTCATCTAGCAAAAAAAAAAAAAAAAACAGATCATAGATATGCATTGCACGAAACATCATGTGCGAGCAGCGTTCCCAACTTTTATAATCTATTCACAATCAGTTTTAGCTCCGCCTTCTTTTCGCAACAGAAATTTTATAGATTATTTCTCTTTAATATGTGACAGCGATTAAACGAGAAAAACATTTTTCAAAATTTTCGGTATGAAAAAGAAGCGGGCTAAAATTGATTGTAAGTAAATTATTAAAGTCCGAACGCTGCGTGCCGTGCCGTTCATCGACGGACACTTAAGAATGCCAAGGTTCTTCTATTATAAGGTTGGGCCATTTGAAGAGTAGCCAATCAGAAGCAAGCAGAAGTGAAACGTCACAAGGCGGAATACAGAAACAAACTACGATGCAAATATACAGCTGTTACTAGCCCAGAGCTAGCTATTACTTACTAAAAAATATATCTTATAATCTGATATAAATATTACCCAAAAACGAAAATCATGTATGGTATTACATGAAATAAAAGTACATTCGTTAAAATATTTATTTTAAATACGTATAAGTTCATAAAAAATTATAAAGCTTTCGCGTTTTCGGCAACATTGCTATGCATTTGTTTACATTTATAATACTTAAATAAAACGATGAATTTCAATTATATTAAAATGAAATGAAATAAAAATGCAGTTATTTAATTGTAGTGCTCAAAAGAAAGCACATATATTTTTTTAAAAGAATGTAAAATATATACATTTTACTATATGATCGCGATATGTTTGTTTACATTTCAGATATTTCAGTAAAATTATGAATTTTAATTTTATGAGTAAAAATAAAATATAAGTACATTTTTTAAAATATTTGTTCAAAATAAAACATTTATATTTTTCAATTTAAAAAGAAATACACAATATATGAAGTTATTTGTAATATTGATATGTTTGTTTACCTTTTAAATACTTCAATATTGTCATGAATTACTTCAGTAAGACGATGAATTTAAATTACATCAAAATGAAATAAAAATGCAGTTATTTAAATGTTTCGCTCAAAAGAAAGCGCACGTATTTGTTTAAAAAAATCTAAAATATATAAATTTTGCTGTACTAGTGTGATTTGTTTGTTTACATTTCAGATATTTCAGTAAAATTGTGGATTTTAATTTTATGAGTAAAAATGAAATAAAAATACATTCTTTAAAATAGTTTGTTCAAAATAAAACACTTTATAATTTTCAATTTAAAAAGAAATACATAATATATTCAGTTATCTGTAATATTATGATATGTTTGTTTACCTTTTAAATACTTCAATATTATGAATTTTAATATTAAAAGTAAACTAAATATTGGAAATAGGAGAAATTAATATTTATGTCAGACTTTAAACTCATATTAAATTTATTATTTCCCCATTTAAAAAAAGTTTCAGCATAACAATATATTTCAAAACAATTATTAGTATCAGTTTACAAATAAAATAGGTTCCTTAATAACAGAAATTAGAAGGGTACTAAAATCACTTACTGAATTTTTGGTTGTTGAACTCCAAGTGTATTTTAATTATATTACAATTATTATTTCGTCCCATGTAACATGCTGAGTGATTGGTAATTGATCAGCACAAATTAATAATTGATTTATCTTCTAATACAGCTAAATTTTCGCAATCCACTAATCAACAAATCAGTTGTGACAGTGTTTGTTTACATTGCAATTGATATGTGGACTTCAGAGAATTGTGGATTTTTGAGAGATGATTATACTTCACTTTGCATGAAAGAAGAAATGTATGAAATTTTGTACTGCAGCAATCAATAATATGCATGTATGTATCATATGTATTTATGTAATCAGTAATATGCTTAATGTACATGAAAAAAAAAAAAAAAAAGATCTTCGGATACAGCTAACTTGTCTTGCATGAAAATCTGTACTGTAGCGGAAAGTAATATGAATATACAAAAAAGTCTGATATGAGAATGGACTCATGATCACTTTTTTCATTCTTGCACTGAAAAGGAGGGAAGGGCAGTTGATAAAACACAATCCAGAAAAAAAAAAAAAAAAAAAAAAAAAAAAAAAAAAAATGATACGTGGTGGTGGGTCTAACATTATAATAGCACAGTTTAAAAACAAAGCAAAATGATTTTGCGCTTTCATGTTTAAGCTACAAATGAAAATTTATAGTAGTACTGAAAATTATTTCAACTGAATTATTCATTTGAGTATTCACTTGCTGTATAAATACAAATTTTTCGCATATTTTTGAGTAAAATTTGATAGCATATCAAATATGAAAGAAACGCCTCTAGAAAAGAAACGCCTCTCTCTCATTGAAATCCGAGACAGACAGTTGGATGATGTTCCTTGTAAGTAAAAGAAATCACTGGTATCCAAAGAATTAATTAACTTTCGAAAAAGCTAAAATAGTGCTTGCCTATTTTCGCTAAAATGCTAAAGTAATTTTTTTGCCAGGTTAAACCCTGTCAGTAAATATACTCCAAATTAATAAATACGAAACTTTGAATAAACACCATAAAATGCAAGAACTTGCAACATTTGTTTCAGGTTAAAAGAAAATACAACACTTCATCAAGGCGAATAAAGTAGGCAAGAGTGCTGCCGAAGGGTCATGTTTTCTTTTCACCTGAAACAATTATTGTGAACTCTTGCATTTTATGGTGTTTATTCAAAGTTTTGTACTTATTACTTTTAAACCTCAGTTCTGTGGTGTTTATTTATTTATTTTTTTAATATATATATATATATATATAATACTCCAAAATGTTTAAGTAATGATCAACATTTTTTTACAAAAGAAAAATTATATTCATTGTTTAAATATGGGGTATGACAGAAATAGTTTCAAAACATTTTGCTCATGTTGGCTTGTTGGTATTTTTAAAACTATTTTCATTGGAAAACATGTGCTACTACTGACACTTTTAACATGTTATTACAAAAGTTACATTGAAATGTGTTACTACATAAAAACAATTTCATAAAATTTTCAATTATCCAGATACTTTATACAGAGGATTAAAGAAAGAAAAAATTAAAATAAAAAAAAGTACTAAGATTTTTTTTTTTTTTTTTACACACAAGTTTATTTCATTTTAATTTTAAACTGCAGAAATATTTTTGTGTGTACTCATTTTTATCCACTACATAACTTAATGAGATACCACAATTTGTTTCATGTTTTATAAAGATAATAAATTTTAACAAAATATTAATTATGTTCCTATTTGAATTTTAAAAAAAGGTCACTTTAAACAGCAGACAACAGGCATTGGCTACTGCCTGCTTTCAAAAGAGTATACTTGAAAATCGAAGGGAAGTAGCATAAACATTTAACAAACATACTTAATACATGATTATTGCTAATTTAATATCCCTTTGATTTATTACTTCTGATCTGGAAAATGTATGATGTAATATACACGATGATATTACTTACATGATTTGATTTTATGAGCAATCTATGTATTGCTATTATACATCACAGTTTTTCAGCAATGTTCTATCACTTTCAATAATGCATTCTTTAAAAAATATATGTGCTCTAATGCGGAGCATGTCAAAGAAGCAACAAAAGACGTAGATTAAGATTATCACACGGTACATTTAAACAAATTCGATTAAAAGAAAAAATAAATAATAAAAAAAGCAATTTAAACACAGTTATTTCAAATGTAAACAAGATTTGATCGATCCGCTTTATGACGTAGTGCGCGAGAATTCTCAAATAGCTAAAAATTCGCGCATCTATGAAATGGCACCCCCCTGAAGAATGCTATAAAATCTTTTTCGAACATATCACTTGCTACCCCTACGGATGCTAGTGATATTATGGAAGTACAATCAAATTGAAATTACCATGTCAAAATGTGGTCCACGTTGAAAATTTATATGACGAAATCTTAAAAGATATGACGGTGTGAGTAAAGAATAACTCAAAAAATAAATGCATGATATCTATGTAACATATATTGCAACCCTTTGTTAAATAACTTTTACAAGTAACGACACGTATGACAAAATAAAATAAAAAATATGTATATATTATTCATATTTATATTAAATTATAATGGTCAAATTATTCATATTTTACTTTATTTTTAATATTAAAAGCTATTTTTATTAAAGCTATTTTAGCAATCTATTTAAACTTTTGTGGATAACTGTGAGGGTTTAATCATCTATTTGAATTTTGCATTCTACGTCTTTCGTACATAAATTATACTCCCTCTGTCGTAAATTAGTTGCGACTTTTGATTATTTTTGTACTGATTATTGATAATAATGGTTTTATGATTTTGTTTGAACATTTTTCATAGATTTTAGGGTACTATGCTATCAGCCAACAGCATTTACTTGTCAAACATTCTGTCTTTTCCTCCTAAAACAGTATCAAATTAGTTGCTACATTTCAAGAAGGAGAATTCATAAATATCTCCCAATGCTGTTTAATAGAGAGACACCAGTAAAATTTTACCACTACAATGAATATAAAGCGGTATACTAAGTTTAGAAGCAAGGTTAATTCAATGAACAAGAACGAAATAATGTGGTTCGACCTAATAAAAAGTTACGATGATTATTATTATAAATGATAATTTAGGAAACTCCCTAAAGAAGGAAATGAATAGTAAAGAGCATAATGCTCAATTGCAATTTTTACTGCAACATTTGAAAAATGATAAACTGAGCCATAAATGTTGCAGTGATTAAATTTAATGTTCATCGTAGTACAATATTCCGTTTATGGAAGCGGGGAAAGACGTCAAAAATAAAACCTTTGAGGCTTTGCAAAAGCAAAAGGTTTATTACCAAAATAACGTTTATGGCAGCGGTCGCAAGATCAAGATGCAGAGCTGCCAACCTAATCCGGCAAATTGTCAGTACCGCCCCTTTTTCTACACCACTTAATTTTTAAAGTAATTTTCTTCAAATATATTTGCGATGAATTAGGAAAGAAAAAACTCTAAGAAATTACCGGTGTAGAAAAAGGGGCGGTACTAACAAATTGCCGGATTAGATTGGCACCTCTGAAGATGGGAATGGAATGGAAATGAAATGTTTGATGGAAAGATTGGAATATGGCCTTTTGTTTATTCAGAAAATGCAAAAAGAATCTCAAAAAATCGTGGAAAAAAAAACTACTGTGACAAAAGTTGTAGAAATTATTAACAAAGAAGAAACCCGAAAAATGATTATAGAAAGAGTTTTGCAAGCTATACGCGAAAAAATTTCCAAGTAATCAAAAACCGAGTCCTAGATATATACAATAGGATAATGCCAAACTTCATTTGGCAACTTCATCCAGGTATCACAGAAAAAAAAAAAAATGTTTAAAAGATGGGGTAATTTTCAACTACACTGTCAACCTCCAAATAGTCCAGTTTTAAATGTACTTGATCTCGGGTTTTTTAACGCAGTTCAGCCATTAAAACATCAGATGCCTACAAAGAATATTGACAACTTAATTGATGCTGTTGAAGTCGCATTTCAAAATATAGAAGTAGAAAAGCTTCATAATGCATTTTTAACTTTACAAACATGCATGGAAAACATTATGATGTCAGGCGGAGGCAACTTGTATAAAATAACCCATCTCAAGAAGGAAAAACTTCGTCGCCAAAATCTTTTTCTGCGAAACCTGGCGTGTAATAATGAAGCTATTTTATGTGCAAGAAATTCCTTAAATATCACTTAAAATTATTTTATTTGCGATTAAAATTATCACAACTTGGTATTTTCATTTTCATTTTTTACTTTCCACAAATGCAGCAATTATTTTGGGACAAATTTTTGAAACTAATTTGGTACTGATTTAAAAAAGGAATGTTTGGTAAGTAAATGTTGCTGACTGATTTGATAGCATAGCAGATAGCACCCCAAAATGTCTGCGAAATGTTGAAACAGAATCATAAAATCGTCAGTAAAAATAATCAGTACAAAAGCATTCAAATATTGCAACTAATTTGAGACAGAGGCAGTAAAATTCTAGTGCTGTTGATCTACTACGGTGATTCTATGGATGAAGGTAACATCAATCACACAAACGAATAAAATTTCTTCTTTTGTTACCACCGATTTTACCATACAGAAATATGAATGACATATTTTTAGTAATTTTCGTGATTAAATAGGATAGTGATTCTTATTAGAAATGACTGGTGGAGCAGAAATATCTCTGTGTTACATTTTTCGTGAAATTGCCCGTAACTGAATCGTAATTTATTTATGACTCCGCCTACTTGAAATGTAACAACTAATCTGGGATACCATTTTCGACCTAAATGTGGCAACTAATTTGAGACGGAGGGAGTATATATATAATATATATGCATGGTTTCTAACTCTTATGCATTTTTGACACCGGTATCTTCTTATACAAAAATTGTATTAGACATTTGTGGGAGATTTCTAAGATAAAATGATGTGAAAAAAAAAAAAAAAAGTGTCAGAAAACCGTAATGGTTGGCAGCTATGTATACATATGCATCAAATAAATATAGTTTCAAACACTTCACAGGAAGAAGATGAAATATGTGCTCATAAAATTCAATAATAAATGAAATATCAATTCAAAAATAGTAACACTGTCACTTATATTTCAGTTCTTGTGATTCTTGAAATTCACTGTCATAATATTTTTCATTATAACAAATAAAACAAAAAAAATCAAATGAAACATAAAAAAAAAAAAAAATAAATAAACTGTTAATTATGGATGCCTTAATTTAAATGGATTAAATAAGGTGAAAAATTCTACACTATCCCATTTTTGTTTGTTTGCTTTAACATTTTAATTATTATTATTTTATCATTTAATAATTTAAGAAAATTTCTGTCATTTTAACAATTGGAAAGCACAATTCTTGATAAATATTTTGTTTTAGGAAACGCGCAAATATTGTTTTATCTGAGTGGTTTAATTAAAGTAAGGGTGTTTTTGACTCCGAATTATGCTACCAGAATTTTTTAACACTAATGTTACTCATAGCTTTCTAGAAAAGTTTAGTAATTAACTATAGACAAAATTATAATTCGTAATTTCTGGTGGAAAGTAAAAACCAACACCCGGAACGTAAATATCCCTTTAAAGAAAATGAGAAATATTAAATTTGAATTGCAATCTTTGCTGTTGGGAACAAAATATCGCCGGCATAAATGAATAGAAAGCAAAATAATGAGAGTGATGATTGTGTTTGATACAAGTAAAATGACACATTTTACAACATTTTATTTGAAGGAGTTAGAAATGACGTAGTAGTAATGTTATACTCCGTCCGTCCCAAATTAGTTGCTATATTTAGGTCGAAAATGTTGTCCCAAATTATTTGCTATATTTCAAGTAGGCGCAGTCATAAAAAAACTTATGATACAATTTAATACATCAGCACCAGTAAAATTATACTCCCTTCGTCCGAAATTAACCACTACCTTTGATTACTTATGTACTGATTATATTAATATTCATTATTTTATGGTTTTGTTTGAACATTTTTCAGGGTGCTATCTGCTATGCTGTTAAATCAATCAACAACATTTACTTACTAAACATTCTTTCCTTAAATCTCTACCAAAGTAGTTTAAAAAATTTGCTTCGAAAAATATGTCCCAAAATATTTACTATATTTTTGGAATGTAAAAAATGAGAATTAAAATACCAAGTTATGATAATTTTAATTGCAAATAAAACGATTTTAAGTGATGTTTAAGGAATTTCTTGCACATAAAATATCTTCGGGATTACACGCTAGGTTTCGCGGAAGAAAATTTTGGCGAGGAAATTTTTCCTTCTTGTGATGGGTTATTTTATACAAGTTGCCTCCGCCTGTCATCATAATGTTTTCCATACATGTTTGTAAAGTTAAAAATACATTGTCAAGCTTTTCTACTTCTATATTTTGAAAAGCGACTTCAACAGCATTAATTAAGTTGTCAATATTCTTTATAGGCATCTGATGTGGTAATGACTACATTGCGTTAAAAAACCCGGGATCAAATACATTTAAATCTGGACTGTTGGAGGTTGACATTGTAGTTGAAAATTCCATCCATCTTTTACACATTCTTTTGTGATATTGGGACCATTCACTGCCAAGTGAAGCTTGGCATTATCCTGTTGTATGTATATGTTACCGCTAAAGTGCAGAAATCAGTTAATCTACAGATTAGCTAGTTAATCTGCACATTAACTAGGGTGATCCATTAAAGTGAAGAAAATGGTTTAATGTCTCCGATTACCTAGGTAATCTGCACATTACCACTCGTTAAAGTGAAAATAAGATATCTGGTTTTGAAATTTTACAGTACTCTGTGGTGTGTTTGTTTTTTTTTTTCCATTTGAAAAAAAAAAAAAAAAAAAAAAAAAATCCTTCTTTCTCTCTTTACTTATTTTAATCGGTATATGTTTTAATTTGTTTGTTTTTTAAAGTTATACTTGTTTTAATTTTTTTAATTATTTCATCTTTTTTATTCTGTCAATATAAGTTTGAAGATGTTATGTATTTTTAATATGAAATATAATATCTTTAATAGCTTTCAATAAATTCTATTTTGTAAATTAATGTTAGAATTGTAATGCAGTAATGATTTCTTTTCAAAATAAAAGTATTTAACCATTTAAATTTTTAAAAAAATGTTTTATTAACAACTTATATTGATTGCTATTACTTTTTTTTTTTTTTTTTAATTATGCACTACTTTTTAATTCGCTGAAGAAATATTAAATTAGGCAAATCAGAAGCATTATTAAAGAAGTACTTCAAATAATTAAAACTGCTTTAATATTTTTTTAGAACACATGAAAATTAAAACGACAGTTTTCCAATGCTTTATTAAACTATATTTTGCACCATAGATATAGATAGCTGTACAAGTTTAGCAAATATATTAATTAACCCGTTAGTAGGCGATATCGACAGCGCCACCTATTACAGATTGTGAACCTTTTATTTAACTGTCACCAATAATTTTAAGAAGTGATGTGATCGACATTAAATCGATTTTCATATGCGTTTTATATATATAAAATGCCACTTTTAAAATATTTTGGTGCCTATTGAATAAAAAAATTTGGAAAAACTAAAGGATGGGCGGCAAATCGACCAACTAGCGACTACTAACGGGTTAAAAGAAAAACTTTATTAACTCATTTTATGTGATAAACTACAACGAAATTATCTGAAAAAGTGAACAAAATTAAAAAAATAAAAATATAATCATGACATATAAAATATATAAAGGGAACATAAAAGTGAAAGGGGAAAAAAAAAAGTAATGAAATGCTAAAAAATGCACAAACGTTTCAATATAAGTATTTATTAAATAATGCCATAATATTGAATGCTATAAAATTTTTCAGAGTTAAAAATTAATACATCTTTTTTTTTTTTTTTTTTTTTTTTTTTAATAAGTAATAGTAATTTAAATCAAATTTAAAATAAATCAGTTTTAAAAAGTTCTGGTTTAATAGTTTTATTTCGAGAGGAAACAATTACTATGTTGTAAATTTAATATTCATAATTCAAAATGAAGTTTCACCAGAAAGAGCTTTTAATTAAGATTAAATTTCATTAATAAAGTACAGACCCTTTTCAAAATTATATTAACAGAATTAAAAAATAGAAGAAATAAAATCAAAAAAACAATTATAACTTACTTGTTTAAATTAAATTTTGTGTTTGTCATAATAAAAAACCTAATCATGGCTTCAATCCTCCACATTTTTTTTTCCGTTTATCATAGCGGAGCGGAAGGGTTAAAAGTTTCAGTTTATGTTTGAAGCTCATTCGCATATCTCTATCACGTGACTGTTTGACGTCATAGAAAATGTAAAAAAACTAAGGCTCGAAACAAACATTTGAACTTTAACGATACAGAAGCCGATTAAGATAAAGATTACCTAGTTAAAATGCGGAAAACTCTTGATTCTGCACTTTAATGGGTAATTTAAGTTAATCTGCAGATTAGCTAGGTAATCTGCACATTAACGGATTTTGAGCTTTAATGGTGACATATATAGGACTCGTTTTTTGACTAGTTGGAAATTTTTCACGTATAGCCGGCAAAACATTTTCTATAATTATTTTTGTATTTCTTCTTTGTTAACAATTTCTACAACTTTTATCACAGCAGTTCCTTTTCCACGATTTTTTGAACTCCTTTTGGCATTTTCTGAATAAATGAAAGGCACTATTCCAGTTTTTCCACAAAGCATTTAATTTCTATTCGAGTCCTATCTTGGTCTTGCCACCGCTGCCATAAACATCATTTATTAATAAACCTTTTGCTTTTGCAATGCCTCAAATGTTCAGTTTCTAGAGTGATGTAAAACGAATTACTGGTTTTCGTAATATAAAACCATTTTTCATCGATATGAATACGATCCAAAGTTTCCGAAAAGCATTCATTAGCTTGAACATGCTGTAAACAAAATCGAATTCTATCGAGCTTATTTTTTTCTGTTAGACTTGGCTTAATGGTGGTTGAAATATGCTTCAAAACTTTTCCCTCCTTGACAAGCCTGAGTAATGTTGATTTAGGAATACTAACAGCACATGATAAACTTCGCAATGATTGTCTTCGTTTTATTAGGACATCTTTGATTTTGCTCAATTGCTGAGAAAAATCTTTTTTTTTTTTTTTTCGTCCGCATTTACCAATTTTTTGTGAACTTACATTGTAAATTTCATCATCATTTATTTTTGACGTCTTTGCCAGCTTTCACAAACGGGATATTGTACTACGATGAACATTAAATTTAATCGCTGCCACAGCATTTATAGCATCATGACTCAGTTTATTTTACTTTTTTAATTTTGCAGCAAAAATTGTAATACATCGTTACGCTCTGTATTATTCATTTTCTTCTTTAGGGTATTTCCTAAATTATCATTCATAATTACAGATATCGTCACTTTTTTATTAGGTCGACTCACATTACTTGACATTCGAGTAAACATTGCTTCTAAAATCTAGTATGCTGTGTTATATTCATTGTAGTAATATAGTTTTACTGGTTTTCGATCTACTAAACTGCATCGGTGGTTATTTATGACTCCGCCTACTTAAAATGTAGCATCTAATTCCGTGCTGATTTAAAAGGAAGGCGGGAATGCTTGGTAAATAAATATTGTTGGCTGATGTCTCTGAAATCTCTGAAAAATGTTCAAACAATATTATAAAATCATCAGTATCAATAATCAGTACAGAAATATTCAAATGTAACAACTAATTTGGGACTGATGGAGTAGTATTTTGGTCCTTAACACATTCGTGACCGCATGTTGTAGTCTTTTGACAGTAGGGCCCACCTGCGGGCGTTATTCTCCCAAGTTAAAATATTTCAGAACAAAATTTTCTGTATTCACATTTATATTACAAATGATTATACATCATAATTTTATTCTTTCTAATCAAACTATTTGTATCCATATTATATATGACTGTACAAATTTGAATATTGGGTATATTCTTAAGAAATAAGTAACATACAAATCGCGAAAGAAACGCCCACTGGTGTAGTTACAGATTTTCAAAAGACATGAATCTACGCTAGCGGTAGCGAAAGTGTAAACAACATTATAGTTGCCATGTGGTCGTAATTTATAAAATATGCTTTTATTTTTTTTAATGCATGCTCCTATAATCAGATTTTCCCTTAAAAACTACCATTTTTAAATTTAGAGAACTATTTCCCTTGCCTGTAAATGCTATATATATACAGGGTGATTCAACAATGATGGGACAAACTTTGAGGGGAGGTAGGACCAGTGGCGCACCCAAAATTTCTGTCTGGAGGGGGCTGAAGAATAATCGGGTCATGTAGTACAGTAAATAGGAGTATGGGCATATACGCACACATACATTTAGTAAAGAATCTGCTTTAAATATTTGTTTTGAAATAAATAAACGCATGAATGAAATTGAATTTAAGTTGAATAGCGCAATCGAGAAATTTATATCGGTATATAACAAGCTAAGTTACAGTAGTTCGGTCAGTTGGAATTGACATTGAGCTTGTAAACATAATTGTAATATGTAGGAATTATAACAGAATTTCAGTGTAAATTTTTACATTGCTATTTTCATTTAATTATCTGAAGTATTGGGGCGATGCTTTTAGGTTCGGTTAACAGAAACAAGTCGGACGTGTAGTCTTCGTGGGTGTTAGTCAACACAGCAAGCAGGGGGCAGAACCTCTTAATATCCTAAATCATTAATTCTATTCTAATATATATTACTTAGAATTTTAATTTGTTCTGTTAGCAAATATTTCAAGCGTTACCTTTCTGAGTTCATTACAGGATATTGTATTCCAGTATAATATTTATATATATTGTGAAATTTGAATTTTTATAACAGGAAAAAATTGCATTATCCAAAATTGAAGCTTAGATCTCAGTGACATGAGAGGCAAAAATGAAAACTGTGCATGAACCCTACTGTGTGTTCTACTAACCGTGATAAAAATAAATAAGTGACCCCATCCTCAGAAGCATCTGTAAAATATCTTAACATATTGCTATCGGGATATTTTCCTATTTTAAACAGTAAACTACGCCTTTTGGCATTCCTCTAAATCATTATATTTTTAGAGAAATAATTTTGCGTATTTGAGATTAAACCAATTAAATTTTATCTTCAATTGATGTGAAATTTTACTAGCATGTATATGTGCTAATGACATATGAAAGGCTTAACGAATATGCAAATTTCATTTTTAATTAAAAATATTGTTTCAGAGGAACGACTAAGAGCAGGGCTGATCTTTTATTTTATATCAAACGAGAATTTTCATTTACCAATGCGAATGTGTAAATTTTGCCCAAGTTCAAAACAAACTTTCATAAAGATGCTATAAATACTCATGAATTAAAATATAAAATTTTATGAGCCTGGTATCCCATTTTTCTGACAAATACATCCCTGCTTACTTCCACATCAGATTGCTTCTCCTGCCTGACTTTTTCGGTACTCCCTCGATTTCACAATAACAGTATATGCTTTAGGGCCTTAGAAGCCGATTCCTAAAAAGTACAATGGAATGTCTAGGGTATCTTTCAACTAAAAAACAAAGAACTAGTTCATTGTTTTTGTGTTTGAATGTAAGAATTTCAAAAATTTCTAAAAGTTTGAAGTTTAATTTATAAACTTTATTTTTGCTTACAATATCTGTGTTTGAATAATATTTTTTCATGCATGTTTATTACCATGTCAGCTAGTTCTGGAGGGGGCTTCAGCCCCCTAAGCCCCCTTCGTGGGTGCGCCACTGGGTAGGACACATCATTAGGCGTCAGAATTGTGTAGGAACCCATGTCCCCAAACGTCATTTTCACCCTTTACCGACCATGTGTTTTCTGCGGTTTGTAACAGAAAGCTCCGCCTACTGCCATTGCTTGTGAATGGTGCAGTGTTTAACAGAACGGTTCTGTCTTTTACTATTAATCTTGCAAAATATTTGATAAAAATGTTGTTTCCGAACACTTCACACTGATCGAATAAATGCTTATATTGTGATTAATTTTTTAGATGTACTGTAACACACGAAATGTAAAACTTACGCAGTAGGCGGAGTTTCAAATACATTGCAAAGTGTTTCTTTGCAGTAATATTGACAATAAATGCTTAAAATTGTAATCATCGCCAGTAATACAACTAAGTAAAATTCGGGTGATTGGCTGGTAGAGGCTTTAGTGGACCTGGTCATTCGTTTTCTGCATCTGCTGTAGAGTATAATTTTAAACTGTGTTTTCCGACGGTGATTCGAGATTTTACTAGCAGCGCTTCGACTGTATCAGAAAAGATTTTCAAACAGGCGCATACCGAATCCCAAAATGTTTGAACGGTTGCATCGGAACCTTTGTGAAGATGGTACATCTCTCACTAATTCTGACACAAGGACTGGAACAAGAATTGCTCGACATCCAGACATGGAAGAAACCATTCTAAACATTGTGTATGAAACACCCGACACATGTACAAGAGATATTGCATGTCGTGTACGTGCGAGTCAGTCCACTGTTTGGAGAGTCTTACATAAAGAACATCTACACCCATTCCATATTCAGAAAGACCAAACATTACAAGTAAGCGATTACCATCTACGGGTAGAATTCTGCCAATTGTTCTTGCAACAGTGTGCATTGCAGCAGGATTTTCCAACTTTTTTTCTTTTCTCAGATGAGGCAATTTTTACACAGGAAGGCGTTTTCAATTTGCACAATACACATGTGTTTGCAACAGAAAATCCACTTGCTATACGCCCACATTCATTCAAAAAACGTTTCGCTGTTAATGTTTGGGCAGGTATTGTGAACCATTACCTCTTAGGCCCATATCTTTTACCAACGCCGCTCAATGGCTCACGTTATGCTATTTTTCTAAAAGAGGTTTTGCCAGAATTGCTGTAAGCTGTTCCAGTTGTTGTGCGCAACCACATGTGGTTGCAGCATGATGGCGTGCCAGCACATTTGGATATGGGAGTGATTAATTACCAGGATGCTAGTTTTGCATGCCGATGGATTAAATGGGATGGTCCAGTCCGGTGGCCAGCCCGATCCCCAGATTTATTGAATATCGATTTCTTCTTATAGGGGTGTCTGAAGGCCATGATTTACTAGACTCTTGTTGATTCACCAGAGGACCTCTTTGCTGAACTGTCCACTGCGGTTGCACAAGTGTGCGAAACACCTACCATTTTTGGAGCTGTTCGCCAATCCACACTTCGACACTATCAAGCATGCATTACGGCTGGAGGTCGCAATTTTGAACACTTATTGTAAATATTGATGCAAAGAAGCACTTTGTTTTTACTATTTGTTTTTAAACGTGTTTACTTTCGTTTTTTGCACAATGTTTTTTATTTCATATTTATTTTTTTCTGTTATGTCTATACAAATCATATATGTTTTAATAAACTGATCAACCCCTTAATGTTTGTTCCATGACCGTAGAAATATTCGTATTTGAAACTCCACCTACGTTGTAACTTTAAATTATGTGTGTTACAGTATATCTAAGAAATGTTCACAATATAATTATTTATTCAAGCAATGTGCATTATTCGGAAAGAAAATTTTTATTATGTATGGCCTATTGTAAGATAAAAAATTATAAATAGAATCTCTCTGTTAAATAATACACCAATCAAGAGGAACGGCAGTAGGCGGAGCTTACTGGTAAAAAACACATGCTCCTTAAAGGTTTAAAATGACGTTTGGGGACATGGGTTCCTATGCAATTCTGATTCCTAATGATGTGTCTTGCCTCCCCTCAAAGTTTGTCCCATCATCATTGAATCACTCTGTATCTATATTTCCTACGTGTGTATAAAAATCAATAAATAAATCTGCCATAACAGAATAATTATAGGATAGTGAACATTTCTTTAAAGAAGTTGATTGAATTTATAAATTGTTTAGGAGATTCCTTAGTTTTCAGTTAAATGCTCTTTCTTTTCTTCAGGTTTGCCAATATGCAATATATAACGTGTTCGAAAAAGACTGAAACGTGCTTTATTTCTTAATATTTACAAATGAATGGGCAATGTGATTCAGATGTTTCGAAAATAAGATTAAAATTTCCCTTTTTTTAGCTTTCAAACAGTTGCACTTTATTATTTTTATACTACTCCTCTAGACAGACTTGATCAATTAGAAATTTTTATTTTTATTGCAGCTACATCATAAATAAATAATTGAATAAATAATAATAATAATAATAATAATAACGCATACATGCATCCAGAAGCACTAGCAAGGTAGGGGCTTATTCAAGTTACATTTGCCGTAAACCCACTACAGAATACCTTTACTAGCGTCTGTGGATGCAATGTGGTACTATGGAGCCGAACCAATCAGAATTCAATTTACACTGAAAGTTTATAACACCATTGTTGATTGGTTATCAGTTCTTATAGCAACCTGTTAGCGAATTGGCGATAAAATGAGTAGCTTGCTTTTGCAAAATCTTTTTGACATTCATTCTGTGCATCTCGCCAGCGATTTGTTTACAGTTTACATCGTGGAATATTTACGTTACACATTCCTCCTGACATCTCTTTTGCGCACTTTGCAAAATAAATAAATAAGAAAAGAAAAAAAAGTTGAATTCATTTATCTTTATTAGAAGTATAATTATTTACTTTTCTTGCAATATTTTGATATCATTTTAGAACAACTTAGAAAATATAATTAGTTTTGCATATTTTAAATAATAATCATATTTTTATCATTAAAATGTGTTGAATACTAATCAATTACATTCGCATTTAAAATAAAATACTAATGTGATTTTAGATTGTTGTTCTTTCATGATTGAATTGAGTGCTTTTAAACTTTTGTGTTTAAATATGTAACTTTATTTAGTCCTTTAACAAGTCTGTCTCTAAAGATGTTAAAGTTATTATTATTATCTTAACGCTATTTTTTTTTAAACTTCTTTTTGATGATGAAAATGAAAGTACTTAATATTTAAAATTATTGAGCGAAGAAAAAAAAATATAATCTGCACATTACAGTAGGCTACTCAATAAATTGTAAAATGTTACTTTGACTCATTGTTTTTAACATTTTTAGTTAGAATTCTCAGTTCGATTTTAAAAGACAAAAGCACATTTGTGGCGATAAATATTTCCCTTTGTAAAAATCCTTAAAACCTGCGGAAAAATGTTTACAAAGTTTTTTATGTAGCCATTGTGGAAATAACTTAGATTTTATCTAGTCTAAAAGTAGAATGTATGCACTTAGAATTATTTTGTAAATGACCATATAAAAACATTTAGCATTGCATATAAATTGTAAAATTCAGAAAAATATTTTTAAAGTAAGCTTTAAATATTTACTTATTCTTTCTAAGATTTTATATTTTCTTTTTTGCTTTCTGTTAATGAACACAAGATCATGATAAATACCTACATATATCATTTTGTCATGTGTTTTTAAACTTAAACAGTACATGGTAAGAAATTAAGTACTTAAAGTATTATTATACTATGGCATGCCTGTTATTTTTAGGGATGAAACGGATAGAAATTTTGCCGGATATCAGATATCTGGAGCTCTTTTGCCTGTCGGATACGGATATCCGGCATTTGTTTTGTTTTTTGTATGTTTCTTTTCTTTTTCATTAATTTAAAACAATAAAATATAATCCACCTTTTAAAAACATTTTAAATATAATTTATTTAAATATATTTATTTAATATTTTATTTATTTGTGCAATATTGCCATGGAGAATAAAACTTTAAGCGTAACATACTTATTCCTACACTTGCAATTTGTGGTGAAAAGCATTGTCACAAAGAAATTGGTTTTGTTCAGAATTATAAAACTAAAATTTATTATTTACATATTTTTTGCAATATTAATGTTATGGTGAATTTTGAATTTCAACAGAAACAATATTTTTTAAATCTTAATATTTTAAATTTTACCAGAACTGTTTCATTTTTTTTTTTCAAAACTTGTATACTTTTACAAAACTATATATTTTTTAAACCCTTAGTACATGAGAGTGAATTTTTTTAATTTATCAAATATACTAAACTATATCTTTTTATAATTTCTAAATGTCAGGAAACTAAATTTTTTTTTAATTTACCAATTCTGCAAAAACTATGTTTCTATAATTTTTAAACGTTACACGAATGGTTTAATTTTATAAAAAAAAAAAAAAAAAAACTTTTATATATATTCTTCGTTTTTTTTATTCAAAAATTGGGTGTAGTTGCACTTAAGAATTTTCTTAGCTTATTTACGAAAACAAGATAGGCGGTGGGAATGAAATGACTGTTATATTTTTTTTTGTTCTTGTTTTTACTTCAAGGGAAAGGGAGAGTATTTTGCCCACAGATGGTGTTGACAACAGTGTCGCAGAAATTTCCATTTTCTGGGAAAAACAAGCGCTAGGGAGCTGTAGGGAATTTGTTCGTGTGGGGTTTGTACCTCGTTCGCAGAAATTCTTGTTTTTGGAAACTCAAAAATGCTATCTTGCTAGTAAAAATGGTGGAAGTGGTACGTAATTTGAGAATTTAAGGGGATCTTGGGATTACATAAATTCGCGAATAGTGTCAGGAGAGTTCAGAGTTTAATTCTGGAATTTTGTGAGTTGACAAAAAAAATCCCAGATGTTTTTGTTTCACAACAGGGCATCGGGCGGGAAATTTTTATTTTTTTTTACTTCATTACATAGGGGTGAGAAATGTCCCTCCTTGAGGCGAGGTGTCCTATCACCGCGTGGGGGAATCACGACTAGGTGTGGTTGTTTTGAGGGAATGGATTTTCATTGGGTAGTGAATAATTTAGAAATCCCGGCTGGCAACACTAGCTGGAATGCTCTTCGCTTTTTTGGAAAAAAAAATTAATTATTCGACGTTAAGCCTCTATCGAGGAAAGAGATGTAGAAGGGATTCTCTTTAAAAAGCAGAGGGGGCTTTCAAGCTCCCTCAGATTGGTTTTTATTACTAACTTCAATCGAGATGCTAGTAAGGATAGCGAGCTCCGGCACTCCTGAGATTTGATTCTTTCATCTTACGAACTTCCTTCGATTTTTGGGAATGATCATGGAAAATTACACGGTGATGGGGCGTCCTCAGGAAGCGCTCCCGTAACGAGTCAGAAGGCCGGCAAGCGGTGGAAGAAAACCTTCATCGGAGCGGTCTTAACAGCGATGCAAGCGAGTCTCGGCTTACCCCTACGAATATTAACGGCCCTCGATTCATTTTCTCCTGTGGAGGCAAGCCACAAAAGCGGGTCAAGGAATGTGAACTATATAAAATCAGAATTTTATACAGTATTATCGAGCCGACTACCCTACTTGAGACGTCCTCAAATGCGAGGGGGGAAGTAGGGCGGCACAAAATAAATAAGCATCCATTGAGTTCCAGCGAAGCAGCGTCCTGACCCTGCTTAGGAATAAAAATTTATAAATAAATGTTAAGCTGATTTAGGCCATGGAAGAAATACATCGTAAAGAGCAGAAAGCCCTGATCGGAGACTTCCAGTTTTCCCCCAGAGTTTAAAACCTAGAGTACCCAAACCAGATAAGCCCCTGCCTATGACAAGCGGCGTGAAAGGCCACCTCTCCGGACAGCGTCCCCACTCCTGGAAGAATCTTCGATGAATTGTAAGTCTTGATATCTTTCTTAGTATTTTATATTTTTATTGTGTCTAAACTTTTATCCCAACAATTAAGTTCAGCACCCTGAACATGTGAATTTATTTAAAAAAAAAAAAAAAAAAAAAAACTGTTTAAGAAGGAAATAAAAAAAAAAATATATAGAGAATGTTAGAAAAATGTGTAATAAAAATCCATACTTATTTATCAATAAATTGCTGGTATTATTTGTCATTAAATAAGAGTGTATTTCTTGGAAAAGCGTAATAAATTTTATTGATATGATTATTTTTCTGTATTATTTTATTTATGAATATAATGAGATCCTATAATTATTTAAAGTAAATTTTAAGGTAGAACAATTATATTATAAATATTTGTTTTTATTCATAACAGCGATAGCAGTGTCCCCTGATTATTTAGGAGTATGTTTTATGAATAATTAAACGGATGGGTATTCATGTAGTTATTGAGCAGGTTATAGATGCTTTAATTAGTCTATAGTAAAACTTTAGTATATTAATGGTAATTCGTAATGAGTACCTAACAAGATTAAATAACCGAGTTAGCAAGTAAAATTTATGTGAGTTTTAAACACAAATATGGTCAGGAATCATGGGCAGTGAGTTGGTTCAATCCTCTGATTTGGAATTGTGTTTTGACTGCTAATAGTAATGTAAGTAAAAAGAGAAAAGAGTTATGTGTATTATTTAGACTATGATAATAGGTGGTTATAACAAATGAAACTTAAATTTTTGTTGCTTGCAATTCCAGAGGAGGATTGAGCTAACAGTTTCCTTTTTAGGTCCAGAGGTATGAAGAAATAAAGTCATTTTTACATTTTTTTTCTTTTTCTTTTTATTTAATTTAAGTACTGCCCGATTCCTTTTGATAATAGAAATACTTGAATTAGAAGTGAAAATAAGCAGGTCTAGATCAAATATAGGAGAGATGCAAATTTATTAATAATATTTTAAATACTTAAATAGATTAAAGAAATTAATTAATTCATACCTGTTCAGTGTCCTTCAAGATAGGTAACAATTGGACATTGCTATCACTGGTGTTTTTTTTTTTACCTGGGTTAAAATTGAAATTACACAACGCGGTTTTATTTTAGTTATGATTAAAGAAAATTATTCATTGAATTTGTTTTGAATATTCAATCTGAGGAGTAAAGAGTTCGTAATTTTCTTTATTTCACTATATGTACAAAAGTATAATAAATGCTGATGCTTTCTTTAGTAAAAGGTAGGGATATGAACTTGCTTGGATATAGACCTGTATGAATTAAGATTGTTTGATAATTTTGTAGAAAAACCCTTTACCGTAACCTTCTGGCATTACATCAGATAACATAGATATATTAAATTACTTGTAAAAATAATAAGTTAGAATTAAATTTATACTCGAGTTTTTTTTTTTGTGTTTCTTTATTTGATTTTGCTATCTCTTATAAAAAAAAAAAAAAAAGGGTTGTAATCTATTGAATTTTAGAGTTAATAATTTGATAAATTTTTATTTGAAATTAGAATTATTTGTATGGATAACAAAAAAAAAAAAGAAAAACAAAATATATCCAGGCAGAGTTCAATTTACTAGTGTAAACAACATTTGATGGTATATCTATTTCATAAAGAGTAAATAGTTTTTGTTTAAGGAAAGCATCAACTTTAAGAAAAGTAAAGAGAAAAGGCCATTAAAACTATTAAAGTAATTTAGTAGGATTAGGAAAATTTATATATGTAAAAGATAAAAAGATTAAATTCAAAAAATAATGTTGTGAAAAGTAAAAAGTACAATGCAAAAGGTAAAAATATCATAACATAATAACAGGAAAAATTAACAATATAAGAAATGGCGCCGTGAGACCAGGATCTCACATGATCTTTATTGCGGAAAGAGTTATTAATAAATTTAGTTACTAGAATATTGTTGGCGCTAGGTTGATATTTTTATAGAAAAGATTCCCTTTTTGTTGATGCTTAATGGTGTTGATTTGGAGTATGCTATTTCTTTTGTAAAAGATTTGTATTCCCTTATTGGTTAACTGTAATTTGATATTAATGATTTTATTATTTCTAGGAAGTGTGTATTCTAGTATGGCTTAGTTATCCTTAGAGCCAAAAAAAAAAAAAAAAAAAAAAGTTTTGATATTTTTTTTTTATTTTTATTTACTCAAAAACTGTCTGGTTTAAATGCTAAACTTATACAAAAATTATCTTTATTACTATACTTAATTTTTAAAATTTTCTAGACTCCTTATATAAAAAAAAAAAAAAAAAAAAAAAAATAAAAAAAAAAATAAAAAAAAAAATTTTCAAATAGGGGAATATAAAAGAGAAAAATATATATTTAAATATATCAGGGTATAAGAAATATATATAAATCGTCGTGCGGTAAAATAACATCCTTCATTGTTTTATTCTTTGAAATTGTTTTCATATGTATAAAAAAAAAATTTTTTTATTATTGTGTTTTGTGCTTGTATGAATTTTTTTTTGCATAGAAGTATATTTATATCTCAAAACTGAGTGTGATATAAAACAGTAGAATGTATTAAAATAATATACTAAATTTGGGTATTGCCCTCTCCTTGCACTTGAAAAAGTTTTCCCCTCAAGGAAAGGATATATTTTTCTTTTTCTCTCTCTCTCGGTATATATATATATATTTTATTTATTTACTTAGCCCCCTATATGGATAGATATAATTTGATCCAAAATTAATGATAACAAAATATTTTTCCCAGTCTATTTATATTTAAAATTTTACAAAAGAAAAGAAAACACGATTTGATAATTTGTATGCAGAGTACTGTCTAAATGCTAAACTTTTACTAAACTATGTTTATATATATGTGTATTTTTTAAATTTTCTAGACTTGTTATTTAAAAAAAAAAAAAGGGGGGGGGTAAAGATTTTTTTTGTTTTGATAACTTGAAGGTAATTAGATTAAACAGTTTAATTACAAAAATGACAGGTGACAATCATAAAGGAACTCCGGTAGAGCCTGGCCTAGAAGGTAGTGGACTTCAGAATGATTCACTAGTCGCTAAAAGTCAGAATTCGAGTGCAGACCTGACAGTGGGGGTGGAAAATGCGCAGAGTCAAAGAAGAGCGCTCCTCTTAGATAACCTTTCTTTAATTCCGGTTTTTACAGGAAGGGACCCCACATTCTCAGTTAGTGAATTCTTCTCGAAATTTCATGAGTTCGCGGGTTTTTTGGGTTGGAAGCAGGAAGAGCTGTTCTTCGCTGTCACTCAGCGGTTAGCTGGAGCAGCACTGAGCGTGTACAGGGATCACAAAATGCATGTCAAAAATTTTGGGGAGTTAGAAAAATTATTAAAAGATAGATTTGGAGCAAAGGAAGATTTGCATCGCTGCATACATAATTTTTGGTCCTTTGTACAATCACCCGACATGTCAGTATCGGATTTCATAGTCAAGGCTAAGGTTAGAGCCAGGAGAGCTCTAGAAGCCCAAAAAATCCCCAGCGAAAATTTAGCGCAAACTGAAAATGAATGGTTGCTAGCTCTTTTATTAAAAAACTTGAGGCCCGAGATTAGAAAGGGGGTTATAGCTAGGTCCCCTACTACGGTTGAAGAGATTCAGCGCATTGCGCTTGCAGAAGAGGAAGCTTTTCTCTCGGTTAGCCCCCAGCAAGTATCTAGCTCAAGCGGCTATGTGGCTGAGTTGGCTTGCGCGGCCCAAGTTGCGACCCAGGATAGGTCAGCAACTCCCCACCAGACACTAGCGAATCTTATTGCTGATTTATCAGTACAAGTTTCGCAGCTCTCCTCAAAAGTCCAAAGCCTCGAGAGTAGGAGAGATGAGCGACCATCTCCGAAATCTAAAAAGGACATTGTGTGCTATTATTGTGGTAAAGTCGGGCACTACAAGAGCGAATGTTTAAAGAGACAGAAAGATGTTCAACAGAGTAGGAACTCAGCCCAAAATTCTCAAAATTATACTTTCAGAAGCGGATATCGTTCCCAGGGTAGGGGAGGTGCTCAGGTAGGCACTGAAAGATTGCCAAATAGTGCCCACCATGAAAACAAACCTTTAAACTAAAAAGGATCTCACCTAGAGAGGTAGCGGCTTGGGATCCTGCACTTTCAACACACATACCTCAAAATACTGAATATTTTTATTCAGGTTGGAACAAATCTTTTGTAAATGAACTGCCGATATTAACATTTTTCTATAAAGGTGAACCTCATAATGTGTTAATTGATTCTGGGTGTTCCTGCAATTTGATAGCCAGTAATGTTGTAAGAAAATTTAGGGGAATAGGTAAACAGACTTGTTCAACAAGTCTCAGAACACTTTTAGGCGGTGAAGTTTCTTTAAAAAATAAGGCAGAGCTACAGTTTAAATTAGGAAAAACTGAATTTTCTGACATTTTTGCTATATGTGAAGGTTCTCTATCTCCAAGTTTTCAAGTTATTTTAGGGATACCTTGGCTTAATAAATACAATGTTAAAGTAGATTTCAAAAACAAAACACTTACTGGAGATAATTTTGAAATTTTGTTTGGGTCTCAACAAGACCAGTCTGTTAATTTTGGCACTGCAATGCTCAACCCTATCCCCATATATGCAAAAACAAAAAAAATTATTCCTTCTCTCTCAGAATCAGTAATACCGGTAAAAGTAAGAAACATGAACAATTCTAATTCCAAAAATGTGTTTATTTACCCTCATAAATTTATCTCTGATTCCATTGTCATTAGTCATACAGTTTGCTTAAATAACCCGGATAAGTTGTATGTAAAGGTTTTAAATTTAACAGAACAGCCTTTTCATTTAAATAAGAATTGTCAACTTGGATACTTAGAGGAAATTAGGGAGGAAGAGCCAAAGCCCCAAGTAAACTTTGGGGAAGTGACAGAAATTGGAGCATTGGAAAATATAAATTTGCAATGGGACACAGAGTTTAAATTAGATCACTTAGATGAAAATTTAAAAGAGGAGGTACAGAAATTTTTACAAAAGAACTCTGATGTTTTTGCTGCCTCAGTACTTGATTTACCAGGGTGTGAAACTGTTATGCACAACATAAATTTAAGTGATGACACCCCTGTTAGGAGTTCTCCCTATAGAGTTCCCTACAACTTAAGAGAGGAGATGAATAAACAAATAAATACTCTCATCGAAGCAAAAATTCTTGTGCCATCTAATTCTCCATATGCATCCCCCATTATTTTAGTTAAGAAGGCGGACGGTTCATTTAGGCTAGCATGTGATTTCAGAAAATTAAATAATAAAATAGTTAGTGACAATTACCCTATCCCTAATATCTCTGAAACTATAGACTCTTTGGCAGGCGCCAAATATTTTTCCACTTTAGACCTTACTAGTGGATTTTTTCAGCAAAAGATACCTGAAAACCAGCAGCATATTACAGCAATTGTGACGCACGATAAGCTATTGCAATGGACCAGAAGTCCATTCGGTTTAAAATCCTCCCCCGCAGCTTTCCAAAGATTAATGAATTTTATTCTAAGTGACTTACAACATCTAAACATTCTAATTTATATAGATGATATCTGCATAGCTTCTAAAGACATAAAATCCCATTTTGAAAAATTAAATTTAGTTTTTGATAGGTTAAGAACCCATAATTTACGTTTAAAGCCCTCTAAATGTCATTTTTTTAAATCTCAAATAACATTTCTTGGTTTTAACATTAAAGATGGTGAAATTTTTCCTGCAGACAAAAATGTTGAGGTGATCAGTAAAATTAAGCGTCCAGTAAACAGAAAACAAGTTAGATCTTTTCTGGGATCTGTGGGATTTTACAGAAGGCATATAAGTGATTATTCAAAAAGAACAATAAACTTAACTAATTTGACTAAAGAAAAGACAAAATTTCAATGGACAGACAAAGCTGAACGAGAATTTTTAGATATGAAAAATGAAATTGCTAAAATTCCTTCTTTGTTACTTCCCGACATGAAAAAAGATTTTATTTTGTATACAGACAGTTCAGCAGAGGCCATGGGGGCGGTTTTATGTCAGTATGACAACTCAGGTTTTCCACACCCTGTAGCATTTGCTAGTAGAAAATTAAAAGAGGTTGAGAGAAAATATTCGGCTACTGAGAGAGAACTCTTGGCTCTGGTTTGGGCAACTCAGTATTTCAAATGTTACATTTTCCATCGAAAATTCATTATTTACACAGACCACGCAGCTCTTACTTATGCATTGAAACTTAGGGACCCCACCTCTCGAATTGCTAGATGGTTATGTGCTTTAAGCGAATTTGAATTTGTCGCCAAGTATATAAAGGGAAAATGTAACTCCGTAGCGGACTTCTTGTCAAGGTTTATAGATCATGATTTACAAGTTGAGGATAATCCTACCATAGACTGTAATGTACTGGAAAATGTCAATCAAGAAATTCACACCTTAAGTAATGTAGAGTTTTTGGAGGAAATCAGGCGCGCTCAAAGTCACGATAATTTTTGTAAATATGTTAGTGCTAGATTGTGTAAAGGCTTACCTATTGCGCCTAAAAATTATACATTTTCAGTAAATAATGAAGTTATTGTGTGCGAAAAAATTAACCCAATTCACAAAAAGGAAAAAGGAGAAAGAATTGTTTTGCCTAAAGCGCTTGTGCCAAAGGTTTTTCATATGACACACGAATCTCCAGTAGCATGTCATGCTGGTTTTTACAAAACATTTTTTAGGATAAAAAATAATTATTTCTGGAAAGGGATGTATTCAGACGTTAAAAGGCTAGTGGCTTCCTGTCAATCTTGCTTAGAGTTTAGGGCACACAAACCTAAAAAATTAGCAGAGCTCCAGAGATTAGAAATTCCAAATAAACCGTTTGATACCATACACTCTGATATCTGTGGTCCTTATCCCATTACTGAAAAGGGAAATAAATATATTGTATGTTATGTTGACAGTTTTAGTAAATGGCCAGAAGCCTATGCAGTACAAAACATCACCTCTGATACGTTAGCAGAAACCTTGGCCGACTTTATCTCAAGACATGGGGCACCCACAAAAATAATTACTGATAAAGGTAAAAATTACATGAGCGAAGCAATATCACAGGTATACAGTAAATTGCAAATTAATCACAGACACACTTCCAGTTACCACCCACAAAGTAACGCACAAGTTGAGAGACAGCATGCAACTATGAATAATGCACTCGCCCACTTAGTAAATAATAATCACAATGACTGGGATGATAAATTAAAATTTGTACTTTTAGCTATGAGGTCAGGTATACATTCCACAATTAATGAAACACCCTTTTTTGTTACATACGGCAGAGATATTCAACTTCCTTATAATATTTTCTGTCAAAAAGAGCCTATTAATTATAACGACTGCCCGACATACTGTGAGCAACTAATTCCCTCTCTAAAACATACATTCTTACAAACCAAACAATTATTAGAAAAATCTGCTGAAAGGCGTTATAGGAAAAAGTTTGCTGTTGATAAACATTTAAAGGTAGGAGATCTGGTGATGCTGTATACTCCAGCAATTAAACCAGGCCTTTGTAAAAAATTTAACAAGAAGAACTCGGGTCCTTTTCGTGTTATTAGAAAACTAGGTTTTGTAAATTTTGAGATACAGGAAGTGAAAAATCCAAACAATGTTCAAATTGTGCATGTTGACAGATTATCGAAAATGGAAATTAAACCCATATTCCCTGTCTTAGATAGTATAGAGAATGAACTGACAGAAAACATTACAACACCACAGGTACAAGTTAATGGAGACCTACACCCTGTAGTGGAGGATATTTGGGAAAAGTATAGGTTAGCGGGAAAAGAAAAGAGGAGAAAACGATTTCTCTTAAATTGTGTTGGTTCACCAGAAAGTGATCCGCAGAGTATTCACACTTCTCAGGATCAGCCAGGGTTTGATACGGTTTTCGAGTTAAATTCCCCTCATAGGACTCTGGATGAACAGGTGACAGGTTCGATTCCCAGCCATACTCTACCTTCTCTAGTGTTTGACCCTTTAGATTTCTCGCCTACAGTTAGTGAAGCGGAAAATGAGGAAGTGCCGGGTTCAAATCCCTTATATCCTTTACCCTCCCAAGAGATTAGGGAAAGGTCGGTCTCTCCTACTGTCAGTCAAGCCGAACTAGATTTCTCGCATATGCCAAGCCAGTCAAAAGTGAAAAGGTCTAGAGTTAATTTAAAAACTGCGTCAAAAATCCCCACACACCAATACTCACTTAGAAAGCGAAAGTGAATTTGGTATACAAAAATTTTTGTAAATAATTTATTTTTTTTTTGATAACCTTTATTTTGATATGTTATGTGTTAGTATAAGTAAACACTCAATTCTTATATTAGTATTTTTTTTTAATGCCAGTTTTGAAGGAAACTGTCATTTTTACTTTTCTCGCATTTATATACTTGAAAAAATGTAAGAAAAACTTTTTATTTTATTTGTTTTGGTTTTGTCAGGATGGCAAAAAGCTAAGTTAAGGCAAAATTATGATACTTTTTATTGTATTCTTTGGATGCGAAGTGAAAAAAACTTAGCAGTTTTCGATGGAGTTTCTTAGGAAAAATGTAAGCATTTTTGTATGCAAACCTGTCATGTTTGAGCCATTGTTTAGATTATGTAGATTTAAAAAAAAAAAAAAAAAAAAAAAAAAAAAAAAAAAATTTTTTTTGCACTGCAGTATAATGCAGGAACTACATGATTATAAATGTAAAGTGCTATAAAATGTTAAAATGGACATATTGACTTGTCCACACTCAGTTAGAGTGAGATAGAGAGAATGAGAGAAAAAAAATTCTTACCTCTAACTGTTTTTTATCATATATACAATGGACTTTCCTTGTTATATTGGTTTTCTGGATGTAATCCCGTTACAAGGAGAGGTTATTCAACCGTACATGATAATTTAAGAAAATTTTGTGTTTAATTATGCACAATGGGTAGAAAAAACACTTGGTCATTTTGCATATTTATTTTTGTATATACATACCTTTTGTGTTCTCACTTCATTATTTTCTATATATATGTGTTTTTTTTTTTTTGTTTGTTTTACTTTATTTACCATTGACCACCGGTGGTCAGACAAAAATCGATGTATCATCACAACTCGGTATTTATATTTATTATTTATATATATTATCTTCTGTGTAACAATGTCTATATAATCAATTATTATTTTATTTCTATGTAAAATGTAGTGTGTAAAGGATTCTTCCGGACGTGTGGCCCTGTCCGATAGATTACAAAACCTTTTTGCCTAGGGAAATTTCAATCCCAAAAATGTCAAGTCCCTTTTGAAGTATAGCAAGTAAATTAGCTTTGTCGTAAATATTTACATCAACGCGTCGGTAAGGTTGGTTGGTTGGAGAACTCCCCATCAGGAGAGAGAAAATAGCGGTTCTTCAGATTGAGTGGTTGACTGCAGTTAGTTTCAGTTGAAAAAGAAACTCCCGTTAGCTTCAGTCGGAAAAAAAAAAACCCTCTTACGGTTCTTCGCGAATGTATTTATTGATAAGGTGGAGCGACGGAAGAGGTAGAAAAATATCGTCTGCTGTTAAGCGCAAAGAGAGAACAGATCAGCTGTTGATTGTAAACAGTCCGGCTCGCAGCATCGAGTTTGTTTACTTTAGCTACGATTTTGGTAGCAAACTCCCGTTTGCTGTTTTCATTCCTTATACACACCGATTACATTATTACCTTATATGTATTACACAAAGACTAATTTAAATATTATTTGAGCAAGGTATTAATTAAAAGAACTTAGTTTATTTAGTACAATTTTAATTTTGGGAACTTAGTTTTTTTTTGGAGAAGGACAGAAATCTCAGATATAAGGCCTGATTTGGGGTTTCTGGTAAGGTGTGTGTTTGGTGGTTCTGGGAAATTTATGGATCGTTGTTTGATTTATACGTTCGCCTGGGACACTTTAACATTCTCTTTTTCTTCAAAAAAAAAAAAAAATAAAATAAATTTTATTTTTTTTTGGCATAAAAGGGAGGGTGAAATATGTTATGGTGAATTTTGAATTTCAACAGAAACAATATTTTTTAAATCTTAATATTTTAAATTTTACCAGAACTGTTTCATTTTTTTTTTTCAAAACTTGTATACTTTTACAAAACTATATATTTTTTAAACCCTTAGTACATGAGAGTGAATTTTTTTAATTTATCAAATATACTAAACTATATCTTTTTATAATTTCTAAATGTCAGGAAACTAAATTTTTTTTTAATTTACCAATTCTGCAAAAACTATGTTTCTATAATTTTTAAACGTTACACGAATGGTTTAATTTTATAAAAAAAAAAAAAAAAAAACTTTTATATATATTCTTCGTTTTTTTTATTCAAAAATTGGGTGTAGTTGCACTTAAGAATTTTCTTAGCTTATTTACGAAAACAAGATAGGCGGTGGGAATGAAATGACTGTTATATTTTTTTTTGTTCTTGTTTTTACTTCAAGGGAAAGGGAGAGTATTTTGCCCACAGATGGTGTTGACAACAGTGTCGCAGAAATTTCCATTTTCTGGGAAAAACAAGCGCTAGGGAGCTGTAGGGAATTTGTTCGTGTGGGGTTTGTACCTCGTTCGCAGAAATTCTTGTTTTTGGAAACTCAAAAATGCTATCTTGCTAGTAAAAATGGTGGAAGTGGTACGTAATTTGAGAATTTAAGGGGATCTTGGGATTACATAAATTCGCGAATAGTGTCAGGAGAGTTCAGAGTTTAATTCTGGAATTTTGTGAGTTGACAAAAAAAATCCCAGATGTTTTTGTTTCACAACAGGGCATCGGGCGGGAAATTTTTATTTTTTTTTACTTCATTACATAGGGGTGAGAAATGTCCCTCCTTGAGGCGAGGTGTCCTATCACCGCGTGGGGGAATCACGACTAGGTGTGGTTGTTTTGAGGGAATGGATTTTCATTGGGTAGTGAATAATTTAGAAATCCCGGCTGGCAACACTAGCTGGAATGCTCTTCGCTTTTTTGGAAAAAAAAATTAATTATTCGACGTTAAGCCTCTATCGAGGAAAGAGATGTAGAAGGGATTCTCTTTAAAAAGCAGAGGGGGCTTTCAAGCTCCCTCAGATTGGTTTTTATTACTAACTTCAATCGAGATGCTAGTAAGGATAGCGAGCTCCGGCACTCCTGAGATTTGATTCTTTCATCTTACGAACTTCCTTCGATTTTTGGGAATGATCATGGAAAATTACACGGTGATGGGGCGTCCTCAGGAAGCGCTCCCGTAACGAGTCAGAAGGCCGGCAAGCGGTGGAAGAAAACCTTCATCGGAGCGGTCTTAACAGCGATGCAAGCGAGTCTCGGCTTACCCCTACGAATATTAACGGCCCTCGATTCATTTTCTCCTGTGGAGGCAAGCCACAAAAGCGGGTCAAGGAATGTGAACTATATAAAATCAGAATTTTATACAGTATTATCGAGCCGACTACCCTACTTGAGACGTCCTCAAATGCGAGGGGGGAAGTAGGGCGGCACAAAATAAATAAGCATCCATTGAGTTCCAGCGAAGCAGCGTCCTGACCCTGCTTAGGAATAAAAATTTATAAATAAATGTTAAGCTGATTTAGGCCATGGAAGAAATACATCGTAAAGAGCAGAAAGCCCTGATCGGAGACTTCCAGTTTTCCCCCAGAGTTTAAAACCTAGAGTACCCAAACCAGATAAGCCCCTGCCTATGACAAGCGGCGTGAAAGGCCACCTCTCCGGACAGCGTCCCCACTCCTGGAAGAATCTTCGATGAATTGTAAGTCTTGATATCTTTCTTAGTATTTTATATTTTTATTGTGTCTAAACTTTTATCCCAACAATTAAGTTCAGCACCCTGAACATGTGAATTTATTTAAAAAAAAAAAAAAAAAAAAAAACTGTTTAAGAAGGAAATAAAAAAAAAAATATATAGAGAATGTTAGAAAAATGTGTAATAAAAATCCATACTTATTTATCAATAAATTGCTGGTATTATTTGTCATTAAATAAGAGTGTATTTCTTGGAAAAGCGTAATAAATTTTATTGATATGATTATTTTTCTGTATTATTTTATTTATGAATATAATGAGATCCTATAATTATTTAAAGTAAATTTTAAGGTAGAACAATTATATTATAAATATTTGTTTTTATTCATAACAGCGATAGCAGTGTCCCCTGATTATTTAGGAGTATGTTTTATGAATAATTAAACGGATGGGTATTCATGTAGTTATTGAGCAGGTTATAGATGCTTTAATTAGTCTATAGTAAAACTTTAGTATATTAATGGTAATTCGTAATGAGTACCTAACAAGATTAAATAACCGAGTTAGCAAGTAAAATTTATGTGAGTTTTAAACACAAATATGGTCAGGAATCATGGGCAGTGAGTTGGTTCAATCCTCTGATTTGGAATTGTGTTTTGACTGCTAATAGTAATGTAAGTAAAAAGAGAAAAGAGTTATGTGTATTATTTAGACTATGATAATAGGTGGTTATAACAAATGAAACTTAAATTTTTGTTGCTTGCAATTCCAGAGGAGGATTGAGCTAACAGTTTCCTTTTTAGGTCCAGAGGTATGAAGAAATAAAGTCATTTTTACATTTTTTTCTTTTTCTTTTTATTTAATTTAAGTACTGCCCGATTCCTTTTGATAATAGAAATACTTGAATTAGAAGTGAAAATAAGCAGGTCTAGATCAAATATAGGAGAGATGCAAATTTATTAATAATATTTTAAATACTTAAATAGATTAAAGAAATTAATTAATTCATACCTGTTCAGTGTCCTTCAAGATAGGTAACAATTGGACATTGCTATCACTGGTGTTTTTTTTTTTACCTGGGTTAAAATTGAAATTACACAACGCGGTTTTATTTTAGTTATGATTAAAGAAAATTATTCATTGAATTTGTTTTGAATATTCAATCTGAGGAGTAAAGAGTTCGTAATTTTCTTTATTTCACTATATGTACAAAAGTATAATAAATGCTGATGCTTTCTTTAGTAAAAGGTAGGGATATGAACTTGCTTGGATATAGACCTGTATGAATTAAGATTGTTTGATAATTTTGTAGAAAAACCCTTTACCGTAACCTTCTGGCATTACATCAGATAACATAGATATATTAAATTACTTGTAAAAATAATAAGTTAGAATTAAATTTATACTCGAGTTTTTTTTTTTGTGTTTCTTTATTTGATTTTGCTATCTCTTATAAAAAAAAAAAAAAAAGGGTTGTAATCTATTGAATTTTAGAGTTAATAATTTGATAAATTTTTATTTGAAATTAGAATTATTTGTATGGATAACAAAAAAAAAAAAGAAAAACAAAATATATCCAGGCAGAGTTCAATTTACTAGTGTAAACAACATTTGATGGTATATCTATTTCATAAAGAGTAAATAGTTTTTGTTTAAGGAAAGCATCAACTTTAAGAAAAGTAAAGAGAAAAGGCCATTAAAACTATTAAAGTAATTTAGTAGGATTAGGAAAATTTATATATGTAAAAGATAAAAAGATTAAATTCAAAAAATAATGTTGTGAAAAGTAAAAAGTACAATGCAAAAGGTAAAAATATCATAACATAATAACAGGAAAAATTAACAATATAAGATTAATATTAAAAAAAATGAAACAAAATACAGTAACCACCGCTTAATAAAAATCACTGGTTAATAAAATCAGTCGCTTAATCATGATCAAATTGCCAGGACCGGAATAAAATCAATGCAAACCATCTTTGAAACTGCCTCCAATAAAATCAGTATTGCTGGTTAATAAACTGAAAAATTCTCATCAGAAGCAAAATACCATTTATGCATGCTGAGTAAATTCTTATTTACACTCCGAATTTTTATTTTTAAAATAAAAAATAAATTAAGTACAGAAATCCCTCAGTTATCTCTCTTTGTCGAAAATTTACAACATTAAATTTTACATTTACAGCAATTAAAACACGCCCCATCACATTGACTTAGGAACAATTTCAAGGAATATATTCTTCAAGGTGTAATAAGTTAATTTGTAATAAGTTACAAATTTGATTTAATTCGCCAGTGATTATTTTATTTTTAATTATTTAAAGACAATTTCTAATTCTTATTCTGAAATAACTAAGAAGTAAGATGTTTAAACAAAAATATTTTAAATTTTAAAGAACGGCGTGAACTTTTAGCAAAGTAATGATGATTTTCCTCAAAGGAAAGCGCATCGTAGCTTGGGATGTGTTTAATTCTTTTATTTTGAAGAAACACTTCAATAATTATCTGTTAAAAATTAATTAGCATTGTTTATTAATTTCATTATTTGGTATCTTTTAAAATTTCTTTTCAAATTCAGGGAAGTAACACCTTTTTATTGTGTACAGGAACGTTAGCCGGATATAAAAATCAGCCGCTTAATAAAATCACTTTTGCTCAGAACGAATGTGATTTTAATAAGTGGCGGGCACTGTATTTTACTAATGAAATCATAGTTAAAGGGTTATTTTCATAGGAAAACTAATATATTGTGGCCATCATAAATCTTTTTTCTATATTATTCTGTACTAGCAGGCTTTGCTCGCTTCGCTGGTCATTATATTGAAATGAAGTCTCAAAATACCATATCATTGATGATGATAAAAATAAAATCATTGAAATCAGTCAAAATCTAAGTTAAAATTCTCGATACCTTCGATAGCGGTTTTCCCACTCGCCACACTTAACAAAATCCCTTTATAATGCATGTTGCATACACATACCTAACCCACATATTAAAAAATCGGGATTCTAAGATTATTTGAAGCAAAGTTATGTTTTAAAACGTGTTTTTTAGCCCCCCCCCAGCCCGCTCTTAAAGGAAAGGAGGGGGAGATTTTGCAAAATATCCTTATATTATGAGTTAGATACATATAACATACCCACACATGGAAAATCTCTCTGCCATAAGATAATTTACTGCAGAGTTACACATGAATACATGTCCCCCCCCGCCCCTTAAGGGGAGGTGGGGTGGAGTTTCACAAAATCACTTTGTAGTGTGTGTTGAATACGCATAAGCAGTCCACGCATCAAAAATTGCCATTCTTAGATAGTTTGGAACAGAGTTACGCATGGAAACATGTTTTTAATCCCCCTCTAACCCTCAAGGGGGTGATAGCACGGAATTTCAAATAATCCCTTTGTAGTTTGTTTGTGTTGAGTACACATAACCAATCAACCTATAAAAAATCGCTTTTCTGAGATAATTTGGAGAAGAGTTACTCTTTAAAATGTGTTTTTGCCCCCCCCCCCGCCTTTAAAGGGGGAAAAGGAAAATTTCACAAAATCGACTTATAGTGCGTGTTGGGAGTGCATAACCAGCCCACAAGTACAAAATCGTCTAAGATAGTTTGGAGCAGAGTTACGCATGAAAACATGATTTTGTCCCACCCCAAGGGGGATAAGGTGGAATTTTACAAAATCCCTTAGTAGTGTGTGTCTTGAGTACGCATAACCAATCGACATATCAAGAAATCGCTATTCTGATATAATTTAAAGCAGAGTTACTCTTCAAAGCGTTTTTTGCCCCCCTCCCCGCCTTTGAAGGAGGGGAGGGGAAATTTTTGTAAGATCCCTTTATAATGTGTGTTGGGAATGCATAAACAACTCATATGTAAAATATAAATTTACTGAGATAATTTGAAGAAATGTTATGCTTGGAAACATGCTTTTTGCAACACCACCCCTAAGAGAGGTATAGGATGGAATTTTACAAAATCTCTTTTTAGTATGTGTCTTGAGTACGCATAACCAATTGACATATCAAAAAATCGCTATCCTGAGATAATTTGGACCACAGTTACTCCTATAAGCGTGTTTTTGTCTTCCTCCGCCCTTAAAGGATGGGGGGTGAAATTTTGTGAAATCCCTTTACTGTGCGTGTCGGGAAAGCATAAACAACCCACATATACAAATTAATCTTGCTGAGATAATTTGAAGCAAAGTTATACTTGGAAACGGGTTTATATTGCCCCCACCCCACCCCCAAGGGGAAAAGGAGGAACTTTCGCAAAACCCCATTGCAATAGGTGTAACAGGTGTAACCCCCCCCCCCCCAAAAAAAAAAAAAAAAAAATAAAAAAAAAATAAATAAATAAATAAAAAAATAAAAAAATCGCAAAATACCAAACATGAGGTTTTGGACATATTCTGAAGAAGACTCTTGGCGATTTTCTATATCTTTGTGCTGTTATTGGTACAGTTTTCCTCAAAAACCCGTATTTTGCTATTTCTTTTTTTTGCACTCAAGTCTAGTCTCTCTCTCTCTGCAATTTCTTCACCGTGAAGCAATCTGGAGCCAAATTATGCTTATAAGGGGTTTTTTGCCTTCTGCCCCCCCCCAGGGGGGAGCGGGGATCTTTCACATAATCCCGCCATAATGGGCGTCAGTGTCCTAAAACCAACGTGCTCACCAAAATTTGCAAGTCTATCTCCCATAGAATCGCCATGGCTGTGTTGAGTCAGTGAATCAGTGATTTTACTCTTTTATTCCCCACCCAACCCCCAAAGGGGTAAAAGGGGGGGGGGGTCTTTCACAAAATCCCGTTACAATGGGTGTTGGACACACATAAATAAGCCACACACTAAAATTTGTGACCTCAGCTCTTAGATTTCCACGGATAAATTTAGCGCTAAAAGGAGGGATCGAATTTTCCCCCTCGTAACTCCCCCCCAAAATCGAAAAAAATCAAAAAAGAATTTTGGCAAATACCTTCAAGAAGACGCTTGAGATTTTTTTTTTTTTTTTCTTATCTGAGCTATTATTGCTAGAATTTTACTCAAAAATCCATGCATTGCTAATTTTGCCTCCGAAAATCCTTTTTACCCCCTCTCCCCCCTTAAAATCCAAAATCGCAGAAAATGATTCTTTTGTACTTAAGTCTAGTCTCCCCATCTGCAATTTTTTCACAATGAAGTAATTTGGAGCCGAATTATGCTTATAAAGGTGTTTTTTACCTTCTGCCTCCCCCCCCCCCCCGAAAATCTCACTTTTACCCCTTACCCCCCCTAAAAATCCAAAATCGCAGAAAATATTTTTTTTGTATTCAAGTCTAGTCTTCCCATCTGCAATTTCTTCACCGTGAAGTAACTTGGAGCCGAGTTATGCTTATAAAGGTGGTTTTTGCCTTCTGCCCCCCGGGGGGGGGTATTTCGCAAATTCCCGTCTTAGTGAGCGCCACGGTCCTAAAATCAACCTGCTCACCAAAAATTGTGACTCTATCTCCCATAGGATCGCCACAGCCATGTTGAGTCAGTGAGTGAATCAGTGAGTTTACTCTTTTATATATATAGATAACAGCATCACTTACAGTTTAAATTGTACAAAAATTTGCTCATAGCTTCTCACAATAAATATTTTACGTATGGAGCTTGGTGCAATTTTAATCAACAGATGCTGAGATATAGGCTTATGAAAAATCATCGGGTAAACTGCAGTGCTGTAATGCTACCTGTTAGCTGATATACACTCAAAATAAAATCACGATAGTGCTTCATAATGGCCGACTCTCTCACATACCAAGTTTTGTGCAATTATACATGATACAATATGATATGAGATACAGCTTTCACGTATTGGGGGAAATTTAAGTATAGCAGCGCTACCTATCGGTCAACATGCACCAAAATTGAATCAGCATAACTTCTCATAATACCCTTCCAACATAAAGTTTCATGTAATTATGCGCATTAGAGCACAAGTTATAGCCTTCCCTAAAATTGCAGAAAGTACTGTATAACACCACCACCTGTTGAGTTGGCACCAAAACTTGATAGACACTAATATATGCTAAGGTGCATTTACATGAAATTCTGTGCAGTAGTTCCTGAGATATAGCCTTCTTATAGGTTGCAGAAATCGCTGTGCGCCAGAACCTGTTGGCGAAATTACATATAAATTTATATGTAATTTAATTTTCATTTTAATTCCAGAACTACTGCGTAGTTGTGGAGATATAGTTAAACAGAATTTTTCTCTCACACACACAAACAGACATTTTTAAAAAGTGATCAAGACAGGTTCTGGACCTCTTAAAATGTGTAAATGCATCGAAAACCAGAAGTTGAAAATTTTAATGAATTCAATACTTTCTTTTGAGACATTCATAAGAAAACATAAAAGAAAGAAGAAAAAGAAAACAAAGCTTCAAACTAGTGTGTTATGGCCATCACAAAACTTTCTTCTATATCACTATATATAACAATGCTACATGCTGTTTAACATGCACAGAAGAAATTTAATCATAGCTTCTCTCAATGCAGAGTTTAGATATGGAGTTTAGTGCAATTTTAATCAAAAGGTTGAGATGTAGCCATGCGGAGAATCACAAAAAGTGAGGAAAAGCGCCACCTGTAGGTCAATATACATCCAAATTAAGCCAGTTTTCATTCTCATATTATTTATCTTGCATATCAAGTTAAGTGCAGTTAAATGTTATAGATATTGAGATTTAGTCTTCCTATAGACAGAGTAAATTGCAACATAATATTGTCATCTATCGCCCAATATGCACCAAAATTGAATCAACATGATGTTTTATAAAAATGGCCCTCTCACATACAAAATTTTGTGTAATTATACACAAATAAATCTCAATGAACTTCCCTATTCACAGGAAAAATTGAAGTATAGCAGCATCACCTATTGGCTGATGTGCACAGAAATTAAACATGTTTCATGATAGCCCTATGGCATACTTTTTTTTTATTATTATTACACACAATAGAAGCTGAGATAGTCTTCAATTAAATGAGAGAAATCACAGTATAACAGTGCCACCTGTTGAGTGACTTGCATCAAAAACTGATGTGCACTTTTTCCCCCTGTGTATAAATTTATATGAAATTCTGTGCATTAGTTCTTGAACTAGAGCTGCTACATAAAATTTTTACCAGACAGACATTTTCTAAAATGGTCAAATTGTGTTCTAATCCCCTCAAAATGTGTAAATACACTGAAAATTGCAAGTAAGAATTTTTTACACATCCAGTATGTCCTATTTAATATAGAAGAAAGTAATAATTCAAAACAAATTTATATATTTTTTTCTTTGTATACATTTTATATTCTGTACAGATAAGAAAGAAATTCTTAGATTATTTATTAAAATTTTGTAAATTTCAAACTATAACTTTTCAACATAAGGCATCGAGGGGGGGGGGGGGGTTAGACCACCCCTTCCAAAAATGCAGTCTTTGTCATACTAACACCCAACCAATGCCAAATTTAAAATTTCGTAAATATAGGACTGTAACTTTTCGTGATAGACACCATGGGGGGGGGGTAGGACCCTCTCCCTTCCAACAGTGCTTTCTTTGTCATACTAATACCTAACCACAGTGGCGGATCTAGAACTTAACTTTTTTTAATTATTTATTTTATTTTATTTTTTTTTTTGGGGGGGGGGCGAGGGGAGAGGGCTAAGATTTTTCAAAGTGTTATTCCAGATCAAAGAAAAGTTTACAATTGTAATAGTCAGTTGTGAATGTTAGTACTTTTGCCCCCCCCCCTTTAAATCCGCCACTGTAAACATCCCCAAATTAAAATTTCGTTAAGTTTGGACCATAAGTTTTCGAGATAAGACACCGTGTGCGTACGTGTTTGTGTGTGTGTGTGTGGGGGGGGGGGGGGGAGAGACTCTCCCTCCTTTTAACAGTGCATTGTTTATCATTCCAACCAACCCCAAATTTAAAATTTTTTAAAATTCTGACCATATTTTTTTCGAGATCAGGCACCATGGGGAGGTACGCCCCTTCCTCCTTTTAACAGTATGTATTCTTTGTCATACTAACACCCAACCCACCCAAAATTTAAAATTTCGAACCATAACCTTTCGACACAAGGCATCAAGTGGGGTGGGGTCAGACCACCCCTTCCAACAGTGTAGTCTTTGTCATACTAACACCGAACCAATGCCAAATTTAAGATTTTGTAAAGATTGGGTTACATTAGGTATTATTAACTTTCAGTCAGAGCATAAAACATAAGCTTAACAGTTATTGTTTGTTTTACACTCAACAGATAATTTTCTTTAAAGTTTAAGAACAATATCAACAAAAGATTATAAAGAACATAATTAGGCCTTTCACGGTTGATTTTCAACCTGACACCTGGAGTCTCATTCATAGCTTTATTGTGTAGGGGTTTAGTTGTTTTCCCAGGTGCCGGCCCCTTCCCTACACTAGACTATGAATTCTTCGACCATAATAAAAATGGATAGGTTATTCATCTTTTATAGATTATTGACTTTAAAAATGAGGTCTTTTATCATGTAAACAAAATATATGATAATGATACTCTTACATGTACAGTAACTTGTCATAAATCCTTATTAAAAGGTTTAAGTTATAATAGCTGATAATATTACAAAAAACTTAAAAAAAAAAAAAAAAAAGTTTACAAAAAACTATCTTTATAAATAAATAAAATTATGTTTTTACCTAATAAAATCAAATAAAATCTCATGAAATTCTCTTTAAAATGAGAGTCAGAAACTTTTTTATCTCATAAAACATAAGAATGTGTTTATTTAAGCTTTAAAAAATGCTGATTTTTCAAAAAATCAAATGAAATAAAACATTTTTAAGAGTATTTTATCATTTATTTCAAAAGAAAGAATGATTATCAAATGTTTAATTGAAATCTGAAGCTGATAGGTTAAAAAATTTTTAAAAAATTGGTTGATTTTACAAATATATAACTTTTTAAAGCATGTGTGGCACAAAATAGTCTACCATTACCCTTTAACTAATTCAATACATATTATAAATTATATTATTAACAGGACTTTGCACAGTACTTTAACTTTTTAATGCATAATTTGCTGCAAATTAACATTTATCGATATTGCATTAAAAATTAAATAAATAAAATACAAGTGGTAGATGATAAATTTGTCATTAAGCTTACTTTTATTTGTTCGTATACTGTATTTTAATATAACAATGAGAATTCATAATCTAAACCTAGTTTTATTATTATTATTATTTACTAATTTAACAGCATCCAGCTTCAACTATGCTACGCAGATATATAAAATTAATATTTACAAGAAGATTGTTAAAGACATTTGACAATATTGTTACATTATTATTGTTTTTGCCTTTTTCAAAATAAAAAAAGCCTTAATAAAATCAATTATAAAACTAATCTTTCTTTTTTTTAATTAACAAAGGATATATACAAAATTAAACAGTTAAATATTTAAAATTAAACATGTACAAGTAACAAGCAACATATTATTATTATTAAACCTAAAATTTAATTTATCAGGAGATAGCATATTTACTAATGTTATGACGTTCAAATAAAAATTATTCCTTTTTTCTACTGTTTACCAAACATTAATATATAAATATACAATAGATAGCTTAATATTGGATCGAACTATCTTACAAAAAAAAAAAAAAAAAAGGCACAGATTACAATAGAGAAAATGATAATGATACTAAGAAAAAACAAATAAACATAAACATAGAAGAAATATATCGCCAACGCCAAGGTGCGCCAAGAAACCCATTTTCGCTAAACATGATGGTAATCATTTGTCTTAACCAATCAAAGACGCTGTCATAAAAGAATACAGAGGAGAAATGCAAGAAAGATTTTGATTGGTTCGGCTCCATAGTACCACATTGCATCCACAGACGCTAGTATACCTTTCCAGTTCTAAATTCACCACCAGCGGCTGCGAAGGACACTAGTGATATTTTTTAAATGGTAAGTACATATAAATCATCAACGAGGAATAAACTCATGTTAAAATTTTATACAAATAAATCTTTGAAATTAGCACGGTGTGAATTACATATATATATATTTATATTTAAATACATAATATCTGTTTAGTATTATATTGCAACAGTTTGTTAAAACTTTAACAATAACGATAAGCTTGACAAAATAAAACTAAAATTACATGTGTAGTATTCACATCTATATTAAATTTATATTAAACAAATTATCCATACCATATTTTTTTAAAATATTAACAGTTTTTCTTGTTATAGTTATTTTATAATCTATTTAAGTTCTTGTGGCAGTTTAATCATCTGTTTAGTTTCTGCATTCTACACCTTTCGTTACTTAATATATATTATATGAAAAACCCCTTCTCACGAGTGGAAAATGAAGTATGTCATAGTTGTCAACATTGATTTTAATTTATTTCGGAATACTTTTTAGCCCCGCCTTTTTGTTATACCACTTTTTTTTTAAGGATATTTTTTTCTTATTTTATCGAAGATATATATTGAAGAAAATTTTTCTATAAATAAAGTGGTGCGGAACAAAGGTGGGACTAAAAATACTTCTGAGTACATTAACCCTTATCGCTCGTATGTCCCTTCTAAGGAGACATTAAATAATCGAGCCACGCCTTAAGGTGTTCCTCTGCAAATGAAATGTTATTTTTCTAAAACGTGTAACTATCCGCGTTTGTAATGATCGATAGATGGCGCTCTCTGAACACTGCAGTTGTTAGTAAACATTATGGCCACGTGTGTTCCATTAGTGTTCTTTTTTGTAATTCTACTTAATATTCCGCCATTACATCATGGAAAATTGATTGCTTTTGGAAAAAAATATTTTAGTTTCTTCAAAGTTCGATCGGAAGTAGATTTTAACTGAAGCTGAACAAATATTAGTTTCAAATCATCTGATTAATTCTTTACTTCCATTAGCCGAAGCAACTGAAATTTTAAATTTGTCATTTGGAAATAAATGGAAGCTCAATTCTGGATTTCTTGATCCTTTGGAGTTAGATTGTAGCACACAACAGTATGTGTTATCTTTTTTACCGTATTTATTCATTTTTATTCTATAAATATATGTGAAACTAAATATCGTGTAGCAATGGCGGCTGTATGGAATTCGAATTAAACCATGTTTATTGTAATTTCACCTTAGCCCACCAGAGGGCGAGCATTTCATTACAATCGCGGATAGGCTACCGGAAAATTTTAACAGAAAGATTTATTTTATTTAATGATGAAGTAAAATAAATCTATTACAATTTTTGGTAGCCAAAGGTAGTAAGTTGGGAACTATACGTGTGACGTTTTAAAGGAACGCCAAAAGGCATGTCTTACGAAAAATATGCCGAGCGCGAAGGGTTAAAATATTGACATGCATCTATGGCATGTGCATGTGAATAAACATAACATCAACTCAAAAATAATAAAACCTGTCTTATACATTTCAATGCTTGCGACCAAATTCACGATCATAATTTTTTCATTAAAAAAATCTAACAATACATTGTTGAACGTGCTTGTCATAATTAAAATGGATTAAAAAAGTTTAATTTCCCTACTGTCTCTCCTTTTCGTTAGCTTTAGCTTTTTTTTTTTTTTTTTTTTTTTTTTTTTTTTTGGATATATAATAATCTAAGGAAACTGTTTTACATCATCTTAATTATTAATATCTGCAGAGTGCATTTCGCAAAAAATACTTTGTTTTAGAAAACTCGTAAATATTGCTTTATCTCGTAAATATTGCTTATTGGCTATTGCTATTGCTTATTGGCTTACTTAAAGGAAACAAGAAATATTGGATTTAAATTATAATCTTTGAATACACTATTTTAGGTGCATATTTTATAAAAAGAATTCGAAGTAAAACAATACTATTTGTCAACGTGATTCGCACGAGTAAATTTTCTTTTTCTTATACGCATTTTATCATGTGTGCAAAACTGCCAACTCTTCGTATTTTTTTTTTATACCACTTTTTCTGGAAGTTTTCTTTGTCTTATTGAATAAAAAGAATATTCAAAATTATTCGTATTCAAATATCCGGCGGGCCCACAAGTCTATATAATAGTTGAAGGAGGAGATTTTTTTTACCAACATTTAAATTTATTATGGAGCATTTTTAGCTCGCCTTTAATTCGAACCAATTAAATAAAAAAAAAAAAAAAAAAAAAAAAAAAAAATTCTTCGATTTATAAGTACGACAAAAAAAAAAAAAAATCTCTTATAATAAAAGTGGGGTCAAATAAAGGCCGAGCGAAAAATGCTCCGTCATAACTTAAAATGTTGGCAACTCTGTGTATATGTTACCGCTAAAGTGTAGAAATCAGTTAATCTGCAGATTAGCTAGGTAATCTGCACATTAACTAGGGTGATCCGTTAAAGAGAGCAAAATTGTTTAATTTCTCAAATTACCTAGGTAATCTGCGAATTACCTAGATAATCTACTAGGCACAAGTTAAAGTGAAAATAAGATCTCTGGTGGTGTAATTTTACAGCACGCTGTGTTGTATTTGTTTTTTCCATTCGGGGAAAAAAATTAGTTTTCTTTTCTTTTCTTTACTTATTTTAATCTGTATGTGTTTTAATTTTTATGTGTTTTAAAGTTATATTTGTTTTATTTTATTTATTTATTTCATCTTTTTTATTCTGTCAATATAAGTTTGAAGATGTTATGCATTTTTAATATGAAGTATAATAACTTTAATAGCTTTCAATAAATTCTATTTTATAAATGAATGTTAGAATTGTAATACAGTAACGATTTCTTTTCAAAATAAAAATATTTAACCATTTAAAAAAAAAAAAAAAAAAAAAAAGAATGTTTTATTAACAACTTATATTGCTATTACTATTTTTTAAAAAAAGTTATGCACTGCTAAAGAAATATAAATTAGACAAATCAGAGGCATTTTTTAAGAAGTCAAATAATTAAAACTGCTTTAATAATTTTTAGAACGCATGAAAATTAAAATGCAGTTTTCCAAGGCTTTATTAAACTATATTTTGCAGCGTACATATATCTGTACAAGTTTAGCAAATATATTAATTTGACAAAAAAAAAAAAAAAAAAAAAAAAAAATCTTTATTAACACATTTTATGTGATAAACTACAACGAAATTATCTGAAAAAAGGAACAAAATTAAAAATAAAAATATAATCAAGATATATAAAATATATGAAGTAAACTTGAAACTGAAAGAAAAGAAAAATGTAATGAAATGCTAAAAAATGCATAAAAATTTCATATTAAGTATTTTTAAGTAATGCCATAATATTGAATGCTATATTTTCCAGAATTAAAAATTAATACATCTGTTTTTTTTTTGTTTTTTTTTTCCAGCAAGTAATAGTAATTTAATCAATTTTAAAATAAATTAGTTTTAAAAAATTGTGGCTTAATAGTTTATTTCGGGAGAAAATAATTACTGTGCTGTAAATTTAATATTCATAATTCAAAATTCAGTTTCACGAGAGAGAGCATTTAATTAAGAATAGATTTCATTAATAAAACTCATATCAAACTTACATTGACTTATCAAACTTATATTGACAGAATTAAAAAAGAGAAGAAATAAAATCAAAACAATTATAACTTACTTGTTACTTTAAATTTTGTGTTCGTCATAACAAGAAACCTAATATCATAGCTTCGATGCTCTACGTTTTGCGTTTACTGTTTATTATAGCGGAGCGGAAGGAATAAAATTTTTAGTTTGTATTTGAAGGTCAATTGCGTCACAGACTAATCTTTTTATTTCTTCTATCTTCTTTTTATTTTCAAGAAGATTTTTTAAAAAATAACTTTTAATGTCTATCAATCTATATAGCACAGCACAGCACAAAAAAAAAAAAAAAAAAAAAAAAAAAATTATTACAGTAATAAATTAATAACAGATAATTAACAGTTCAAATAACAATTTCTAATTACATTGAACCACTAATTATAAATTAATTTTCTATTGACAGTTTAACTACTATAATAATTATTTAATTGTCTTTAATTTTCTAAAAACCATTTTATTATTGATTTAACTATTAAATTAACTATAATTAATTATTTATAATCATTTCACTTGATCTATTAATAATAATTAACAGTTCAAACAAAATATTTTTTGAAAATTCTGGTTTGCATTCAACATTACAGAAACACAATTTTTTTTTTCCTGATAGGATTGACAACCCATTTTTACCTGGTGATCAAAATTTTAACTGCAGAACTTTTTCCCCAGAGTCTAAATATCAAATATAATAAGTTTCATCGAAATCGGATTTGTCGATAAGTCACTTAACCTGTATGTATTTACACATCCACGATGTTTTATTATATAAAAAATCTATTATATTAAAACACAAAGCCTTTTTTGTAAGACCAAAATCATACGATATGAGCATGCGCGAGAAAATTTTGAACCAATTCGGAAGGGAATATTCCTTTCTCTTTACACAGTGCATTACGAATACCGATGATAAAGAAGATTGAGCAGACAACATTAATACGTATTTCATTTGTCTGTGACAGACGCTAATTAAAACTCAATCATAAAAATAATTCACATGATTAATTCATTGATTCATACTTCCCAAGGAAGTATATTAAAAACAAAGCAATTCGCGAATAGTTATGGGTTACATTTATTTATTTATGATCGGTTATCAACGTATGCTTCGCAGAGTGAGAAATAGTTTTTACGACAAAAATTCATTTACGCAGGATGTGGCGCCATCTGTATTTTTTTCCATTTGTTAAAAGAAAAAATCTTTTAAAATTAACAGAGTTTATTGTTCTTTGAAAGTAAAATTTTATCAGTTGAAAACTTTGTTTAGAAAAGATGGAGATAGATATTTAAAATCAAAGGAGGTTTTTTATTTTATTTTATTTATTTATTTTTACTCTAATTATTATAATCTCTGATATTTCATTTTGATACCATATTACAGTAAAAATAATTTTAAAAGAATAACGTTGAAATATTGATATATTAAAAATTTATATTGTATAGTTTATTATTAAAAATTTAATGAGCAAATTAATTTGCTAAAGTATTAAATTCATTCTTATTTATCTATTTATTTTTAACAGTATACTTTTGTTGAAATATACTATTTTGATAGAATAAAGTATTATAATACTATTCCAGTAAAAACAAATTTTAAATGTATTCCGATTTGCAGTTTGTTTTTAGAATATAATGAATTAATATTTTGGATTATATCCAAGTGGTTTTACAAATATGAGAAGGAAAAATCAGAATCAAAACTATTATTTTACACTTAAAATGCACTTATTGTCGTGGCAAAGCTTGGGATTTTATTTTTAATATATGAAGTATACTTAAATTTTGTATATTGAAATTTCATGAAATTTATCCCTCCTACCTCCAACCAAAAGATAATTGGTTAAAGCAAGGGGTTTTAAATCGGTTAAGAAGAGCAGTGCGAAATATTCAAACAAGGGTGTTAACTTTATGCCGTGAAAAGATTTTAGTTGCACATCATTCGTCAAATTTTGACGGGTATTAACTAGTATTTAATAAAGCCGGATAAAATTGAGATTTCTTTTTTATGCGCAGTTTTTTTTTTTTTTTTTTAATTAAAATGCATTTTTATTTATTTATTTATTTATTTATTTATTCAAGATTAAAATATTCTGGTGCAGCTCTGATTTTTTTTTTTTCTTTAGCAAATATTGAACGTAAAAAAATTGGACTTCAAATAATACTTTGTCCAACACATGGATATGAAAAGTAATTACCATCCTTAAGTAGCTTTTCTGAACTTGGTAAAGTTTAATAAAATGCTTCAATCGATTACAATCAATAGAAAATAATATATATACACTTAATTTTGAGTAGTCCTGTATATTGTTTGTAAATTATTGCAGATGACATAGTATACTTAATTATTTAGAACCTGGGGAAAAAAAATGCACAACTATACTTGAAATGCACTTCCAGCATTTACCAAGTATATCCTTTATATATTCGAATTTTTTTGTGTGACTTGTAAACGGATAGTGGATAATTGTCATACCTTGTTTAATGTCGTCAAAATATGTTAAATAAACGAACAAGATATTTTGTTCATGGAGGTAATGTATTTAAATTCTTATGGATGTCCCTGTATATGAATCCTTTCTCTGATTTCAGTAAAAGGTGTCAAGTATTACCTCCAATATGGTACTGTTTCACCGAATTTAACCTTTCTAACCGGTATTTTTCTTAAATATGGTTATAACAAACTCACAGACAGACACGCAGATCAACCGCTCAAAACTTCCTTTTCGGTTTCAGGGACCTTCAGAACGTGCAAATATAACACAAACACATTTTTGAGGACTCCCCAGGGTTCACTTTCACTTTAACTTAAGCTCTCATGTTAACAAGAAAGACTACATCTCAGAACATCTTAGAAAATTGACCTTGGAAAACCTAAGCCACATTCCCAATAATGCCATTAAAATCTTCACCGACGGTAGTAAAATTGACAACCTAGCAGGTAGTGGGGTGGCATATATATTGAAACCCCTCACGCCAACTTGACTCTTTCTCATCGTAATCCTAATTACTGCTCTGTCTTCAGAAGTGAATTGATTGCAATAGACCTGGGACTAGAAGCTATTCTCTCTGAAGAGGATTATGGTGACCTGGATCTTGACTGATAGCCGTAGTTCTCTTTACCATCTTAGTAATTGGATTCTTGTGGGCGACAAGGTCAGCACCTCTATACTGCTTAAATTAAAGCTCATTTCACTTAATCATGACGTTCATTTGCAATGGATACCTTCACACGTGAATCTCCACTGGAATGAAATGGCTGATAATCTTGCTAAGGAGGGTTGCAGGATTTCTTCAACTCCCTCCTCCGCACTTACTTTTCTGGAGTTATACTCCAGGGAAAATTAAAAAATCTCGGAGGAGTGGAAAACTCCCCCCCCCCCCCACCCATAATTGGTACATGGGCTCGAAACCGGGTTTGTCCCTAGACCTCCCGTGTGACAGACGTACCCGAACTGTTCTCTCAAGACTCGCTAGCGGTCACATCAAGTGCCTCACTTTCAACGAGGGCAGGAAAACCTTCGCCACCTGCACCAAGTGCCAAAATCATCAGGCTTCTCCTGAGCACCTTTTGGAATGCATGGGACTCTCTAAGGAGGATCTTTTTACCAATCCTCTTCTGGTCTTTGACTTCCTAACAGTCAACGAACTCGTGGATCTTGTCTCACTCCGTCAGACAAGGAGGATAAGCAACAACAACAACAACAACAACAACAACACATTTTTGAATATTTACGCAAAAAATTATACTCTTTGTATCATTACGTGCACACGAGAAAATAAAAATTGGTTTACTCAGTAAAGCAGAAAGAAAGAACCCCTGAAAAGTACTATTTTTTTTAAAAAGGTAAAAAAGATAAAGTACAATGAGCAATTATTAATTTCATTCATAAGTTTATTTAATATAAAATCAAAACACTGAAAAATTTCAGCAATCATTTTCCTTTGGAAAAATTTTTAGGTTTATAATTCAGAAAGGAATAAAGTTTTTTGCCGAATATATATACTTAGTAAATGAAATACTAAATGCTGAAGAACTTTATTCAACTGAGAAATGTTATAAAAAAATATTTTCTTTTACTTATTTATTTATAACAATGCAACACACGTGAAGAAGCTAACTTACCATCTTCATTTTATAATTTATAAAAAATGTTTGAAAATAAAAATAAAAAGTAACATCTCTTTCAAAAAGAGAAAATTCTTAAGGAAATGTTATTTTGTCATAAGCCTACTTTTTAAAAAGAAAAAAAAAAATATTTATGGAAGTGCTTTTTTCAATTTTTAAAGAAAGAAAAGAATTATTTTTTACTTTACCTACACAAAAAATAGTTATATATTTTATTCATTTTTTCTTTTTAAAAACTAAAACAATAATCAAAATGCACGAATAACTTCTATATGAAATGAGAATTTTTCCAAGAGGTTTTGTCGAGGACATTTTATGGGCAAAAAAAGAAATAAGCATAAAACAAAAAGAAAGGAAATGGAATTAAAAACAAAATGCGCTTTTTGATTTCGGATTTGAATAGCATTTAATTAAATTTTTAGTCATTTTAACGTTAAAATGTTCAAAATTAAATAATAAATGTACTGTTTATATTCTAAAAAAGCATTTTGAAAATTGTTATATTAAAGCTTATTTAGAAAATGTAAAGAATAAACAAAACTAGTATGTTGTGGCCACCACAAGACATTCTTCTATATTTTCCTATACAAATTCACTCAGTAACAATATTTATAAATATATATATATAAAACGATTAATGATTAAATTAATCGTTAATCAAAAATATTTTGACTAATGATTAATTTAATCGTTAATCGAAAATATTTTGACTAATGATTAAATTAATCGTTAATCATAAAATTTTAACGAATAATTCAATCGTTAATCGCAAATGTTTTGATTGACGAATGAATTAATCGTTAATCATGGATATTATGATTAACGATTAATTTAATCATTAATCGTATTTTTTATGACTAACGAATAAATCAAGCTTTAATCGTATTTTTATGACTAATGATTAAATTAATCATTAGTCAAAAGTGTTATGACTAACGATTAAATCAGTAATTAATTATAAATTTTATAAAAAAGAATAAGATTTCACTTTAACCCTTTCAGGGGCACTAAGTAAAAATGATTGAATTACCTTTTAAATATATATATATATCATAAAGTAAACATCCCCTACAAGTCATATTTGATGAAGAAAAAAATTCAGCATGTGGGGATTTTTTTGTGGGTGGTGGCTAGGCGTTCTAGCCACTGTGTCTATCCACCTAAAAGATGCTCCTAAAAATCCAACTAAAATTAATGATCTAAGATAATACGTAAATCTGTTGTATTTAAAAGGTGCATTACAGTATATTTACACTACCAAATACTTTTGAATAAAAAATTATTTTTCATAAAAATATATAAAAGAAACTTCAAAAAATTTTCCCGCAACTTGTCCATTTAAAAAGGTCACAGGCACATTCTGCTTAAAGTTACTGTAGTTCGCCATCTCTATTTCAATTTTAGAAGTACACATTAACTTTTCATAAAAGTGGATAAAAAAAGTAGCCACTGCACACTTAGAGAAAAATTTCTAAAGTAGGTGGATAGATCCTCTAGCCACCGCCCCTGAAAGGGTTAAAACATTTTTCAATATCGTTTAAATGTGTTTTGAACTTCAATTCACATTTCATTCTATCTATATGATTGTCTATCTGTCCATCAGCTTTTCTTATCATAGTTTTAGAATGACTTGAAATTGATAGTCTTTTGAATGTAGAGACTGGATGACATTCTCTTCCTTCGAAGCAGTTTAAAGCAAAATGACTCATAAAGAAAGCATAATTCGTTAAGAAGAAATGCATAAATATTAGTACTTGGCATTTAAATCGTTATATGAGAAAATAATTTGTCTTTCAACGTATATTTGCCTTTCAAAGTATATGCCTTTCAACGTACGTCCTGTGAATGTTTAAAACAATTGATTTTTACTTTCCGAACACTACAGTGAAGAAAATATTGTAATCATGGCAAAAATCCGAATTTTTGATATTCCTAGGCGTTTTGAGGTCTTCTGAGTTCATATTTACTATTTTTACGATGATATACGCGTGTATGTATGTGTGAATTCTTTATCAATATGGTTTAAAGGCCCAAATTTTCTGATGTGAGGTCGCGTGTAAATGCTTTATTTGGCTGAGCTGATAATTTATACACATATTATGAGTAACCGTCGCACTAACTTTATAAATTTTGATGAGCGTTTACGTCGCAATGAATCAGCCAGTAGCGTTTCCATCAGATCTAATCAAATTTGGCCTCATAATTTTGCTGGTGAACTCAAAAATGCACAGTTCAAGGAAGCCCTCGTAATTTGTTTTATTGATCATTGGGCTAATGATAACATGTTTCCTTTTATTGGGAATAAAACTATTTATCTGAGTTTTGATAAAGGTTACTCGTATCATGGTGAAAATAACCAAGTTATTCGAATCATTGAAGAATCATTATCATGTGAAGAACATAAAGAAGCTGATACTCGAATAATATATCATATTTGCCAGATACATTTTGACGCTCAAGTTGTTATACGCTGCTCAGATTCCGATATTTTGATTATACTTCTCGGCAACATGGATCAGCTGAATGCATCTTCAAAGCTTTGGATCCAATGGGGCGTAGGAAACCGTGAAAGTCTAATAAACGTCAATGAATTATACCAAATTTTTGGTATTTCTTTATCGAAAGCTTTACCATGTTTCCACGCAATAATAGGGTGCGATTACACTCCAGCTTTTTTCCGGAAAGGCAAACTAAGGCCTTTCAAGTTGCTCGAGAAATCTGCTGAGTACTATTTGGCATGTCCAGAGGTTACAACAGACGATGAACATGTACTCGAACGTACATTTGTCAGGTTAGAAAAATTTATATGTCACATGTATGAGGTGCCTAACTCTTCAAATGTTAACGATGTTCGCTTCTATCTATTTTCAAAAACTTATCAATCGAAGAAATGCAATGATAATTTCGAAAAAAAATTTCGAAATTTTGATTCATCGAGCTTACCATCATGTAAAACTGAATTATATCAGCATTTATTGCGAGTGCGCTACGTGACAAAGTTTTGGAGAAACGCTCACTTGAAAAATCCTACATCTTTATCGCCGTTAGCTTCTGGTTGGGTCATCAACGATGATAAATACGATTTTGTCTGGTTTGCTGGGGAGCAGTTTCCATCATCAGTTGCTGACATTATTATAAAAGGTAAAGTATTATATTTATAAAATAACAAATAGAAAGAATAACCTAATAATGATTTTTTTTTTTTTTTTTTTTTTTTTTTTTGTTACAGAACCTACACTACTGGACAACGAAAGTACTACGCAAGATGATGATGATGATAATTATAATAAAGAGAGCAGTGACGATGATGACGACTATGGAGATGCATTACTTTTTTGAGACACAATTATGAACTGAAAATACTTAATTCAGTTGAAACTAGATTGTAATTATCCAAATACAATATCTATAAATAAAAATAAGAATTTTAATACTGCATTAATGTCATTATTTCCTGTATCTTCCATGAAATTATTTAAGTTATTTACAATTTAATTTTTTTGATTTAAATATATATGATCCATAAACAATCAAATTTTGATACTTAAAAAACGTAATTTTTCCCTGTCTTTTAAAAGTAATTTGTTTAGCTATTTTTTTATTATTTTGATAAGAATTTTAATAATAATGTTTTATTATTCTCATAATCGAAGAATTGAAAATAAACTTTAAATAGTGTAATAGTTTTCCTGTTTCTCTTCCGCCTATTTATTTTTCCGTTATCTCTCTCTAACAACTAGCCCAATGGCGCAGTACTGTACAGCAATAAATCGGTCTGGCTGGAGTAAACAACCGGATTAATGTCTGGAAAATCAATTTTGTACTTATTTATATATAAATAAAATAATATTAAAATTACAGACATACTAAAATGGTTTGAAATTTATTATTTTTTGTTTATAAAATATAGCATCTGGCACATTATTGTCAATAACAAAAATGTCTGGCAATAATAAATTCATGTTCCTAATAGTGTTTAGAAGTTAGTGAAAAAGAAAACATTCTTCTTAAAATTATTTAAAAATCCATATTTTTATTTGTAAAGGTGTGATGCGCACTAATAAACGCAACGTTTACTGGCAGCCAGGTAGCCCGTACGCTGTTCGAGAGAGCATGGGGAAAGGTATATTAAAGAACCAACTGAAAATTCTATCTCGAAAACGTTGCTGGATCTTAGACTATTAGTTTTAAGTATAATTAAAAACTAAAAAAAAAAAAAAAGAAAAGAAAAAAAAAAGAGCATTTTATCGCATATCAGTAAATTAAATACACCGATTTTATAAAAATAAAAATGTTATTACTGAAAATAAAATATTTAAAAAAATATTTAACAATTTGTTCAAGAAATTTAATCAAAGTGCTGCCACTTATTTATAAAGTAAATTTTTAAAGTTTGATTCGCTTCTTTTATCTGGATAACTGAATAGAAAATTAAATAAGTTACATGCTTCTAGTGATTAATTAAAAGAAAAATATTTACATTCATGAAGCAAAAGGAAACATAATTGTAAGTGCTAAAAAGCAAAATGTGTGTTTTTAATAAACAGGACTTTAGTCCTAAAGCACCTAAATTTGTGGACTATATAAATGAAACATATAACATAAAACTGATACATAAAGAGACATTAACCTTTTGCCGGTCCTATTTAATTTTACTGCTCAGGTCAGTATTACTAAATTTAGGGACCTATTTATTCAATATCCACCACTAAATTTTGACTGTAATGTTTGCCTAATCGCCTCGAAGGTTATTCGTCCATAATGTGCATCAAATATCTCTCCTCAAAATTATTGTTGATAGTTAAATAAAAGAGTTCTTAAATTTAGCAACACTGGTTAGAGCATTGCGCCGGCAAAGGACTCATATAAAAGTAACAGTACAATAACAAAAGTAGATCCAGGCAAAAATTGATGCTGCTTAGTTGCCCCTTTAAAAATTTCTCTTCATAAACTGGCCCCTTTATAAAATTCAAATTAATACAAATGTCACTTCAGAAAATTCAAATTTATATAAATGATTTTTTCACAAATTTTCATGTTATAAAAATGTTAACTTTATACTAATTATAAAAATGACTGACTGTGTAAAAATATTGCCACAACGAAACTTCTTTTTCAGAATTATATTAAACAATTATATTCAGAACGACTAGCGTTAAGACTGATTCACACCTGACGCGTCAGCCAGCGTCAATTTCGGCGCTACTGTCACTTACTTTGATGTGTTTTTGACTGCTGCTAGCTCCCATAAGCGTCAGAATCATTTTCTCTGACCCTGACAACTTTATTGTCACCTTCTGTGGAGATAATTCACATGGAAAATTTAGATTTCTTTTGTAAAATTCTTTAAGGAACAATAAAAATAATTTCATTGATTGTTAACTTTTCCTTCCCCCATGGCCATAAAATCAGGGGTCACATTCCGATAACGAATAATTTGCGACATTTGACGCGCGGCAAGTGTTGCATTCTTCAGCCTTCAGAGCCTTCAGAGACTGGCAACTTAGAAAGCTTCAAGTGCGGCTCTATTGATATTTCTTTGATGTGGTTTTTGAGAACCGATGCTCGCTCGAGTCGTCCCTCACAAACACCCTAGTGCGATAATTGCATGATAACTGGTCTCTTTTGTAAAAGAGCAATAAAAAGTAATGTCCTTCATAGTAAATGTTTGCAAAATTTCAAGGGTCGCTCTCGGACAATGGATAATTTATGAGTTTTGAAGCTCTGCTCGTTGCCAGTGTCTGAAGGGTCCTTTAAACGAGGCCCGCGTAAAGAAAGAACATAAATTAAGGACATCGTAAAAACATATTGTACTTGCATTACACAAGCCACGCCTTATAATACAAGGAGCTTCTTTTACGTTGGTTACCCTGTATAATTCGTTTGATGAAACATTATTAGTTTAAAATTAAACATAGGGACGATCTGAAACAAATTAGAAGGATTTCCAATATTGAAGGTTGTACAGGTACACGATATGTCTTTTTCTAGATGAATATTTTCTTTTTCATAAAAATATTAATTTATCAAAATATGGACCCCCAGAAAATTGAAACTTGGATTGACACCTAAATAAAATAATACTGCTATGATTAAAGACTAATTTTATTTTTGAAATAATAATAATAGTAATAATAAACTATTATTATAGTTATTTCGAAGCTAAAATGGTAATTTCTTTTGCGATTTGCTATTACAGAATTTTCGCATTATTTTATGAATCTTTCTTAGAAAACACTAAAGGAAGAACTTTCACCATTCTTTTTCTCCTCCCATTTTCTACACGGCTCAAAATGAACTTCCGCTTCCGCAAGACCCTCCATGCGATCTAATGGATATCTTTATCCCTCCTTATGAAAGCAAATGCATTAAACTCCGATGCCGAAACAGAAATTTATAATTTCATTTTCCATTTCATATTTTTCTGAAAGCAAAATTCCACATTCTAGTAAACATATTATATATATATATATATATATATATTTTCTCCTTAACGCTCATTAATTTGAAATCTTATAAATAAGTAATTTATGATTAATTTAAGGAATATATTTTAACTTTTTAAACTTTTTATAAATACGACTGCATTTTATGAAGTCATTTTTTTGTTTGTTTTTTATAAAGTGAAAGTTAAAGAAGAAAAAGAAAAATAAAGAAAAGGAAAGGAAATAAATAAATAAATAAAATCATAATAAAAACTTTAAATTATTTTAAGTGGTCAGTTAGTTTGTTATTTTTATCGGATCTTCTGTAGTTTATTTTAAATATAAATTTCAATTAAAAACTTTACCTTAAAGAACAGAAAATGCAAGTAATAAAAAATATGATGTTTATAATTATAATAATATATGTGAGATTTATGGCCCTTTGTAGAATATAAATTAATGAATAAGTAGCAGTGTATTTATACTAGTCCAAAAATAATATATATGATATATACATAGAATTATATATAACTAAATGGACTCAATATAATCATTCAGTTGCAAATTGCTGCACTGTAAGGGCGGGTTCAGGCTCTCGACCGATCCAGGATCGATCCAATTGGTCGTGGACCAATACGTCCAGTCTCATCGACCGGTCTGGATCAAAGTCGTCCAGTGCAATGTGTTCCATGGACCGGTCGTGGATCAAATCGCCAAAGAAAATTTTCCGAGTCATTTGATCCATTTACAAATCCATTGCTATAATTGCACATTGGTATTGCTCTGGTTACGCCATCTATCGGTCCTTACAAACGCGAATATGCATACAAGCATTTTCTTTCTTTTTTTTTTTGTAAATAACTGTATAATTGCTTTAGAATTATAAATAAATGCATGCAATGGATTGAAATATACAATAATGCAAATTAAAATTCATCGAATATTATTTAAATTTAATAAAATAAAATTTTAAAATGCTCTCTGCTAAAATTTTTTTAAATTTTGAGTTCAAGAAAATATTTTAAATTTGTTTGTGAACTACTTTGGGAATTTATCGATCAGTTAATTTTTGTGAAACATTTTTATGTTTGAATACTAAATATTTGCATTAAATTTCAGCATTCAAACATAAAAATAATTAACAATATTTAAAAATCAACATTTAATTTATATTTAAATAATAATGATATTAATAAAAAATCATAAATATATTAAACATTTAAAATATTATTGATTGAAATCAGAATTAATTGAATTTAACAAACCAATTTAATGAAGATTTGAATCAAATGAATGATAATTTAAAAAACTGGTATAAAAATCTTTTTTTTTTTTTTTTTTTTTTGTAATAATTGATTTAAATTTAAATTTTATAAATTTTTGCACTGTGTAATAGTTTTATATTTCTTACCTTAGATCATAATAAAACTTGAACCTACTTCTTATTTACATCGAATATTTGAATGCTAAATATTTGTTTTAAATTTCAGCATTACAACTTAAAAATATTTAACAAAAATTAGCTTGATAATAAATCCACAAAATAAAACTCAAAATTGTTTACAGTATATCATTAAAATACAATAATGCATAATTGAGGGAAATAATTAAAAAAAAAAAAATTGCTGGAAAAATTTCTAAAATTATTATTTTTTTTTTTTAAATTTAAATAATTTTTAAAAAAGAATTATATAATTAATATTATTTTATTTCAGTGTATATGTACCCAACTATGCAAAAAAAAAAAAAAAAAATGTTATGCATCTATCTTTTTTTTTTATTATTCATAGTCAAATTACATTTTTAAACAATAATTAAATTTTTCTTTAATTAATTTATCTTTATAATATTCTATAGCTAATTTCAAACTAAGCCTATAGATGGCAGGACTGATTTTGATCCAATAAAAGGATCGGAGTCGTCCAGCCTCTTCTTTCGACCGGTCGTGGATCAAATGACTCAGGGCCCAGTTAGATCGGTCGAAGTGTTCCAGAGGCTGGACTGGAGAACAAAGTTTGAAATTTCTAACATAAATTAAAGGTCGATTTTACACGATCCGCTATAAATTTTAAAGAGCATTTTCAATAAACGCAAATTTTTTAACAAATTGTTATGTAGATAAAAGAAATCTATTAGAAAACTTATATATATATATAATATAGACAAATTCTTTTCAAAGTTCAAGGATCTTGAATTTTTTTGAATAAATTCAGGAGAAAAATAAAATAAATTTTCTCTAGTCTTATCAAAGTAAGAATATAATTATTTGTAGTCTCTGACGCAGAAGAACATTTTCCTTTAGGAATATAAAATTTGAGAATACTTTGTTTAAATTTTGAGAAGTATTGATCGATTTCCCGTTCTATTCACTCTCGAGATTATTTTGCACATTTATTTTTGTATACAAATTTAGTTAGAGAAAAAACGTATAAACATATGCACACAGTTTCTGTCTATCTACCTGTATGATTACAGTAATAATATTAATAATTCATCTTTAGAGTGATTAAACATCAGGAAGGAAGACTTGAATGACTCAACAAACAATGACATACGAAAGCGAAGTCTTACACAAGGCAAAAGCTATTGGCAAAGTTAATATGAATTGTTTCTGAAACATTGCTGGATGAGATCATACATAACAAATCGGAACAATGTATATTAGAAAATAATAATAATAACAACTTGAAGAAGAAGAAGTAGGAGCAGAGACCTTCATGTAAAATCTTTTGTACTCACAACGTAAAAAGAAAGAAAGAAAGAAAGAAAAAATCTTGTTGCAATACAGTTAGCTCCTGGCAGCACAGCTGCCAGAAAGTATCGTACGCCAAAAATACGCTGATTTTTTTTTTTTTTTTTTTTGTAAGAGAACAATACAGGAAACATTCGAATACTACATATTTTATTTATTTATTTATTTAGTTTTTGTAGGACGCAATGTAAAATATTTCGCATTAAATAAAATTCTCCAGTCTTACAGACAGGATCGAATCGGAGTTCATCGTTTAACAAACGTGCCTCACAGCTACGGAAGCATGACTTATGTTGTTACTCAGCAGTTCTTAATTCTCCTTTGATACCAAGTTCTCCGCATGCAAAACAGAAAAATATGTAATCAATAGTTAAAATTTGTATCAATGGTTACAAATTTTATCTGGTTACAGTTTTTTTTTTTTTTTTTTTTTGTAACAGATTGAGATGTAATTACCATGTTTTTATTAACTTCGATTCTTGTTTGTTTGTTTGTGTGTTTGTCCGGTACAAATCTTGCAATCTATTTTTAACTGACTTCCCTACTAGCTAGACATTTAAATAACTATCTACTGTAAAAATCATAAAGAAATTGACAGGTATTGTTAATATTCTAAAATAATGTTTTGTATATAATGTGAAATGATTAACCGTCAGATTTACAAGGCTACACTAAAATATTCAGCTACATTAAGGGCTGCAATTATAATCTAACGGCTGGATTTTCTTTTGCGTTAAGCCTTTTTAATACTTTCCAACAATGTCTAAGAGTGGTTTTAAATTCAACTAATCAAACTGAATACTTTTCTGTCCTTCTGCCCTTCTGTCTGTCTACTGTGTGATAACGTAAACAAACAATATTGAAAGTTATACGATAAAACAAGTACGTACAGTAAGAAAGTGTTGTAATCAATGCGTACTGCATGGTTTTTTGTTCTTGTTCATTTCACAGTTGCATAAAGTTAAAAAAAAAAAAAAAAAAAAAAAAAAAAAAAAAACGAACATTTTTAATTTTCGCCAAGGACAAATATAAGTGTGAGGGTCTTGGTACATACTGTATTTTTTCTTGCTATGGCTGACTGTCTGTCCATCCGTCTGTCTGTCCGCACTCTGTCTCCCGTAAATATTTATAGAATTTCTTCAAACTCACATATGTTATTCAAGTTCACTATCGGATGTTCCCTATTGAAAATGGAGTGAGTACCTTTACAAGTTTGCGTACAGGGACACCCGAAAGTATTCAAAATCATTGTGTTCTATGAGAGGTATTTCTATAAACCATATTTCAATACCTTTACTGTACGCAAATCTTAATGAAATTGAAATATGCTATATAAGTTCACTATCGGATCTTTCCTATATAAAATGGAGTAAATACCATCACTGGTTTGTATACAGGGACACCCGAAAGTATTCCAAAGCATTGTGTTCTATGAGAGGTATTTCTATAAACCAAATTTTAAGAACTTTACTTTGTACAAATGTTAATAAAATTAAAATATATTATTCATTATGCACAAAAGAATTCTTTCGATGTAATACAGTATGATTAGCATTAGATCTACAGGGCCACACAAAAATATTCAGTTACCTAAATGGGTATTGTTGTAAATTTGCTGGAATTGTATTTTCTTTTATATTAATGTTTTTATCACTTTCTAAATGTTTTTAACAGTTTCCATTAAGGTTGAAAAATGGCAATGACTTCGGTTTATCTGTCTGTCCATCTGTCGTCTATCCGCACTCTAACTGCCGTAAATATTCACGGAATTTCTTGAAGCTGATATATGATATTCAAGTTCACTATCGGAAGTTCCCAATTGAAAATGGAGTGAATACCTCTACTGGCTTCTGTACAGGGACACCCAAAACTATTCCAAAGCATTGTGTTCTATGAGAGGTATTTTTATGTAATATATTTTAATACCTTTACTGTACACAAATTTCAATGAAATTGAAATATGTTATTCAAGTTCACTATCGGGTGTTTCCTATAGAAAACGGAGTAAATACCACCACTGGTTTGTGTACAGGGATATCGAAAGTAATCCTAAGCATTCATTGTGTGAGAGGTATTTCTATAAACCAAATTTTAATATCTTTACTTTGAAAATATCTTAATGAAATTGAAATATGTTATTCATATGCACAAAAGAATGCTTTCTACAGATTTATAGGACCACACAAAAATATTAAGTTACATTGAGGGCTTTTATTGGAAATTTGCTGGAATCGCATTTTCATTTACGTTAAGCGATTTAACATTTTAAAATTTTTTTTAAAGTGGGAATATGATTTAAATTTGTGTATCTATTTGTCCGAATGTCCATCCGTCTATCTGTCCGTCTGCTCGCCCCCAGCGTCCGTAAATATTTTCAGAATTAAAAAAAAAAAAAAATATATATGTTATTCAAATTCATTATGGAATGTTCCCTATTTTAAATGGCATTAATAGGCTCTGTGCAACTGGATTGGGTACAGGAACACCCAAAGAAAATGTCAATACATTGCATTTTAGGACAGACATTTTTATGAATTGTATTTAAAGAACTTTCTATTATAAAAATCATAAAGAAATTGACATTTATTGTTAGTATGCTAAAATAATAATTTTGTATAGAATGTAATTTTGTTAACCTAAGACTTACAGGGCTACACTAAAATATTCAGATACATTAAGAGCTGCAATTAGAGTATTAGGGCTACGTTTTGTTTTGTGTTAACCCTTTAACGTTCACTACTTAATTTATTTTAAAAATAACTAAACTAATTTTTAAAATGGCTTTTAGACACATAGCTGATCATAAATATTTAAAAAATAAAAAAATAGCATTGTTCCTTTTCGAGAAATTTTTGGTTTGAAGCATCTGTAAGTAAACCTTATTAAATTCAAGTAATATTTAATTTAATAAATAAATCACTTTATAAGTAAACATTATCGACAACAAAATCTCGTAAAAGTTGCATAGATCCCAAAATTTCAATTTATTCCGGAGTATTTTAACTCTTTGCGGCACAAGGTAATTCGGTTTATTTAAATTACACTGCCACCGGAATTTATGAACATAATTAAAATATAAGAAATTTTAAATTTTCACGTTAAAAAAAGGGCCTTTTCTGATATTTTATAAATGTAAATTTTTGCTAAAAAATTTCCGGGATGAGAAAATTAGGTGTTCCATCAGCGGGAACACTGCGACTGAAAGGGTTAAGCATTTTTAACACTTTCTAACAGTGTTTAAGAATGATTAGGAATTCAATCAGTCTATAAGTATGCCTTTCGGAATTACTGTTTTTCCGTTGTGTGGTTACGTAAGCAAAGTGCATTGAAAATTATGCAATACAACAATTACGTACATATGGAAAGTGTTAATAATCAATGCATCCCGTCCCGCATGATTTTTCTTTCTTGTCATACGATACAAATTGTTTACAATTCCGAGAACACAATGTAGATTTAATGAATATTTTAATCCGTTTTCATAAAAGCGAATGCGTTAAAGTGTCGTGCTAGGGGGGGGGGGGAATAACTTGTTTAATTTTATTTCTGTTTTTATATTCTTACACGGTTTATTCGCTAAGTAAACATTTTATTTTAGAATTTTTCTTTCTCTTTTGGATAAAATACGATAAAATATTTAGAAAATGGCGAAGTAATTTAATAATAGATAGTTTAATATCAAATATAAGTAAATGAATAAATAAAAAAAAATTAAAAAAAAAATAAAAATATTATTTTGTTTGTTCATTTATTCGTTTCACCTGGTCTGTAATAAAATAATTCTCTTTTCTTTCTGTCTTTTATATATATATATATATATATTTTTTTTTTTTTTTCAAAAATGTTGTTTTAAAATAGATTCAAATTCTTTCTTAAAACTGATAAAGTAATTTTATGAAGATAAATGATTTTATAAAGATATTCAAATTAAATTATTTGAATAAAGATATAAAAAAAAAACTAAAAAAAAAAAAAAAAAAAAAAAACTAAATGTATTATTTTCAAAAACAGATTATACAATTTAAAAGGATTAAACATACCACAAAAAAAGACAAAATAATAGAATCTCAAATAAATTTTTATTAAAAAGGTACTTAGACATTTTCTGGAAATATTATTTAAAGAAATTCTTTATGCTCGCGGCATTTTTCTTGTAACTATTTCTAAGTAAAATGCTTTGAAAAAAGTATTTTTTTAGAGTAGACATTTGTGCAGTTTTAAATTTAATGAAGTAATATTTTTAAGTATGTAATTTTTTTTTAGTGTTAGTTTTGTCCATTTTGATATTAGTTAAGAAAAATTTGTCTACTTTCTTGTAATGAGAAAGCAAATTCGTAAACAAACAGATAGGTTTTAGTAGATTTATGCACGTTATTCAGCATAACTTCTTGAATCAGTGTAATAAAACTGTCATTACAACGAAAGTTTTTGAAACAGTCCAACAATACTGTTAATTCATCGAATATTTTGGAAACAATCTAATCAAACTGTCACTTGTATCGCAAAAGTCATTATTCGATGAATGTTTTGTAACAGTCCAAGAAGATAGTCACTCAGTGATGCCAGATGGTCGAAAATTATTTCCCCAAACAGGTCTTCAAATTTCCCCAAATCAAGGTTTTTTTTCGAAAAAATCCCCAACTTGACTTCAACTAAAAACGGAAAATAAAAATTTTTTCAAAAAAAAAAAAAAAAAAAAATATATATATATATATATATATATATATATATATATATATCAAGTAGATTTTTATATGATTTAAACTCAGATTTTTCGCCAAAAGAAGGCAATTTTTCACAAAAATCCCCAAAAACAATAAAACTGTTGAAAGTCTCTAGTCGTAGGGATAAATTATTACGTTGTCAACATTGACAGGAAGTTGAACTCCCCAGATTTGTCCCCAAAATTGTCCCCAGAAGCATAAAAAATTCCCAAAGTGGGGACAAAATCCCCAATCTGGCATCACTGTAGTCACTTGTTCTGTAGGAGTAAAGCAAACTGCGTCAATACTCCAGAGCAGGAATTTTCGCTAGCTCACGGACAAAGTTCAGTCACTTGAGGCACAGTCTCCAAAGTGCAATCGCTGAGAATAGCTTTCTGAGAAACAATGACTCACGACTATACATACACTCTCTCGCAGAAATCAGCTCACATGTAAAACCACATACAGTCACCTTCCTTCAGAAGATTTCCAGTTGCCTTTACCTCGTGCTATAAACAAAGCGGCAATACACAAAGCGACAGAGCACTTTTTTGTGCATTGCATCCTTTGTCTGCAGCACTCGTACCTGCTTTGTTCTCCTGACAAAGGATCGTGTTTTCTTTTGACCCGAAAAAATTGTTGGAGTTCTTGCATTTCATGGTGTTTATTCAAAGTTTTTTTACTTGTTAAGACAGTCATTTGTTTCACAGGAGTAAAGCAAACTCTAGAGCAAACATTTTCGCTAGCTCACGGACGAAGTTCAATCGCTCAAAACATAGTCTCCAAAGTGCGAACGTTCAGAATAACTTTCTGAACAACACTGACTCACAGCGATTACACACCTTCTTGCAAAAGTCTGCTTCACTTCTATTTATACCTTTTGGGGATGGGGTTTGACGGCAGTTCTGTCCAGAATCCCTTGGAAAGTTCTAGATCTCTGCAGCTATTTGTTGCTGTGCAGTACTGAAACTTCGGGAACCCTAAACTACCCTTTTTCGTCAAATGTGTCGCCAAGTCGCCACATTCGTCATCAAGTCACCGAATTTGTCCCCAAAACTGACCTTACTGAAAGTGAATGAGCTGCCTCTTTTCTCTTTGACTCTAAAACTACTTTCAGTGCAACAAGATAATTGATACTGGTGACAGATGTTATCCTTTGTAACATCCTTACATTTATTATACAATATAATGTTGCTTAATTTATTTTTTATTCAAACAGAGAAATGGTTTTAATATGCATGCAGTGCATAACATTGTAATTTTCCAATGGCTCACCATCCCTTTTTCCTTCAGCTAAAAATAAAAAGAAGAAAAAGAAAATCTTATCCAATAAAATTGTTCTAGGCTACATTGGGGAAGACGCCGTAGTTTTCGTTTAGTATTTTTGTAAAATCCCCTGTCGAGTGAGCACGGTTATATTTGTTATTTATGCATCTATTGTGAAAATTTATACTTTTGAGTACATATCAAAAATATATTCACCTTCAAAAATATTATAAAAAGATTTAAGTAAAAGTTTTTCTTAGTGTTTTCGTTTCGGCCTCTCACTCCAATCTTGGGATAAAATGATCTTCTATTTAAGGGAAAAATTGCTTATTGGACTGTAATGTAAAATACACATTTTTTATGAAACATTATGTATATTTATTTTAAAACACATGATTGTCTTAGACAAAACTAAAACAAAATATTATTTATATATTTATTTATTTAATATTTTGAAAAATTTATGCCCAGATGTAACTGAAAAAAAAAAAAAAAATAAATAAATAAATAAATAAAATAATAATAATAAAATGCATCTTTCTTAAAGGCAAAACTACCGGCATCTTACATAATTTTTTTTTTCACAATCTTACTTCAAAACGTTGAACAAGATCTAAGCCCGTTTATTAATTTACAAAAGGAGGGAATCGCCCCCTTTTACAGGTTTGGCATGAAGTCCAGACAGTGTACTTTTAAAAATGTTTAGATTTATTTTATCTTTTTTAAACTACAGTTTACACAAATAACTAATAAAATCAAGGGACAAGGGAAAATTTTAACATTTATTAAGGGAAAAGAATTTGATTATCAATCTTGTCTAATTTAAATAAATTTCTAAGAATTCTCAAGTAAAGTAGCATACCTCTCGTTACTGATACCTCTCGTACGTCTCCTATGAACAGCTGGTGTCTCCATACCGCGCCTGCGTGTAAGAAAACCACGTGACACGTTATCTTGTCTAACTTAGAATTACAGCCCAACTTTTCCTAGACACTTCTAATAATATAATTCCATTTACACAATAATATGTTGCTTCTTTTCTTTCTTTCTTTCTTTTTCTTTTTTTCTTTTTAATAAATTGGTAACCTTTGTGTTATTAAATATCTTCCAATAACAAAAGAAAATAGGAAAGAAAATTCTACTTCTCTCTCCCCCGTATTTGTTCACTGACTATCAACATCCGCTTTCGTAAAAGTCTATGCATTTTTTTTTTTTTTTTTTTTTTTTAAATATTATTATGCAAAAATCCTTAAAAAAAGTCTTCTACCTTATCTCTTCAGAATATATTTTGTTTTTTAAATACAAATCAATCCCAAATTTATTTGGACGAATTGTGATTCAATAATAATAATAGTAAATACGACGAAATTTAGATATATTTAGATGAGTAATTGTTTTTAAACGTGTATAAATTGAAATGATAAAATACACAAAACACAGTACTTTACACGTTAAAATCTTAAGTCAAAAGACTTAATTTAAAAGTTTACAATATTAAAATATAAAAACATGACAACGTTTCATCCTAGCATCATTGCTCATGGTCTTCTTTAGGTCTAGTTCTGAACTAGTCTGAACTAGACCTGAAGAAGTCCATGAGTAATGATGCTAGGAGGAAACGTTGTCATGTTTTTATAGTTTTACGTTGTAAACTTTTAAATTAAGTCTTTTGACTTAAGATTTTAACGTGTAAAGTACTGTGTTGTTCGTATTTTATGAAATTTAGTTAATTGACTTCATTAATTTAATTATGTTTTTTAATTGTTAAGTACATATACACTAAAAACAGCATTCACAAAATATCGTGCGATTTATTCAAATCGAAAAAATGTTTTAGCACTATCACACTGAGAAAAATAATATACCCCATTCATCTTGAATAACTGGTCATTTTCTGAATCCTCAAACTAGAAATTTAGATTTCCGATTTATGCGTATGAGGTAAACAAATAACCTGAATAGACGAATTGATCGAAAATTTCTAGTCTACACTTTTCTAGACGGTGAAACAATATTATGAATATTATGAATATCATGAATCCTTTGTATTGCGAGAAATTTTGGATTTCTAGAATTCCTCGCTGGATTTTCTAAGATTGGTTCATAAACCAAGATTATACTTACTAAAATTCGCCTTCTTTGTTACCATTTATTTGCAGAGATTTTTAAATATTAGGTGTAAGGGAAAGTTCTGTCGTTGTGTGGCACCCAAACAGAGAGTTTGGATACGAAACCAAGCTTGTTAATGTGATTCAAAGCAGTAGTCTGAGGAAATCCAAGCTTGAAGCCCAGTTTTGTGGAAGTTAACACGGGATTTGTCCTGACCATACTGTAGCACTTCGTCATTGACACCTGATGACCTTCCTGATCTGGATCCATCTTTCAAAGAAAAATCACCCAAACGAAATTTCACAAACCATCTTTAACATATTCGAGTAGTTACTGCGTCCTCTCCAAACACGTCACACAAGCTTTTTGTTGCCTCCATCGCGTTATTCCAGGGATGGAACACGGGCGCAGAATTCATACCGGAATCCGTTTAAGAAATTTCTCTACCTATAATATCGTTGATTTAAGAAGTAGAAAATTTTCTTACATTGAGAGTGGTATGAATTCTGCGCCCGTGTTCCAACCCTGTTATTCCCTTTTTGGGACTCGTACAACATTCAATGCCCTAAGTGCACTTTTTCTTCATCCATGGGGACAGTTCTACAAGTTTGAAAAAACCGACTAAAATATGAAAAAATGTGTGTAAATCATGAATCATACTCTAACCTAACTGTTAAACCAGTTTCAGTCGATAATCGGCAACGCAAAAAAGCGCACGTGTTTGAAAACGACAAAACTTTCCCGTACACCTAATAAGTTTGACACCTCGGTAATATAGACAAACGCTCTAGAATTCTAATAAGGGTTTCTAGAACTCGCTTTCAAAGGGGACTAGAATTTATAAAGATGGCTTGGAACTATTTTTACTAGACCCACAATTTAGATTCTTGATGTCAGTTACAGAATTTTCTCTCAGTACAATATTGCAAATTTCTAATTAAAAGCACATCAGTTTTTTTTATATTTATATGATATCATAGAATTGATCTAAATAGTTAATATTGTTCTTTCATTAATACAAGAACAATGTTCACTATTTTCGTTTTTATAATTTACTAATTTTTTCATTAGTTTAAAAAATATTCTTGAAGATAAATAAATGCGAAAGAGAATTCTATTTTTATTTTCGTTTGTTCATTTTCCATTTTTCCTAGATTCCGCTTCCTGAAGATTTTTCTTTCTGCTTCTAAATGGATATCTACATCCGCTTTCATAAAAGTTAATGCATCAGATACTGAATGATGATTTTTAATTTCGTTTCTAAATTATTAATTTTGTAAGAGCTTATTTTGAAAAATTTGTCATACATAATAAGTTATTTATTAAATTTAGATTATTCCAAACATTATTTGATGAATGAAAAGTGATTCATATAGCAAAATAATTAACAATTTTAAGCATATTAATAAGCACAAATATGTATATATATATATTTGTATTAAAATTTAATTCTTTAAAATAAGAGGATTGATAAGATATTCTTTAAAATAAAATGATGAACTAACGATTTTTTTTTTTTTTTTCATAAAAGGTTTTCATTTTAATAGAAAGGTAATATTATACGCAAATAGCGTTTTTCGTTTAATAATTTCATAAAATAAAATGAAACTTAAGGCATTCTAGGTAATTTGCTAATTATATGTAAACTTTCATTTTGATAAATAGAAGAGATTAATTATTCACGAACAAAATTAATTTTGTTATTATATGTATCATACAGTCGGTAACAAAAGTCTCCGAACACTGGCAAAAATTCCTATGTAAAAAAAGTACACTTAATACAGTTTTGTTAAATAAATCCTTGTCGAATAATGTTTTTAGACTGACTAAGAACAGGATTCGACAAGGATTTATTTAACAAAACTGTATTAAGTGAACTTTTTTTAGATAGGAATTTTCGCTAGTGTTCGGAGACTTTCGTTACCGACTGTACATACATAATAATTCATTCTGAAATTTGCCGACATTATTATATTTTCGCAATAGTTTACGTAATTTTCATCTTCCTGAAGAATACAGAAACAAGAAATAAAATAATTTAAAAAAAAAAAAAAAAAAAAAAAATTCACAATTTCTTTCTACAATTTTTCTTTGTCTATTTTCTCCAACATTCAAAATGAACTTCCGCCTTCCGGAAGAAATCTTTCCAGCAACTTGATGGATATTTTAATCTGATCTTATAAAAGACTATGCATTAAAGCCTAAAACTAAAGCAGAATTGTATAATTTTATTACGGTTTTAATGTTTTCATGAGAGTAAATTTTCATTTACCTTTAAAGTTATTGCGAATAATATCTGATCTTTTTTAAATATATTATGAACGCGAAATTGACTTACTAAATAACATAGAGTAATAATATTCTTATTCTATGCTAAGTAAATAACTTTTATTTTTTTTTTCCCAGTCGAGATATTTAAACTTTTAATATAGAATAAATAATAGTCTCTTTAAAGAAAGTTCTCAGGAATGACCGTACGAAGTTCAGTTTTTTATTAATATGTTTTTAAACTACAAATAAAGAAACATTAATAAATAAATAAATTAATTAATAATTAATTAAACCACCTAATAAGAATGGAAGATGGTATTTAAGTTTTCGTTTGACATACAATTTCATGACGTTTTCGTTTAGTAATTTGATATTTTAAAATGGATTTCAAGCGATTCTGAATAATTTGCTTGTTATAATATACTCTTTTATAAACATTAATAACAGAGATTGAATATTTATCAACAAAAATAATTTCACTGTTTTATATGTCGATGCATACATGATAATTTATTCAGAAATCTGCCTACATTGTTACATTTTCGCATTAATTTATGTAACTTTTCAGAAAGATATGGAAACGAAATATATATATATATATATATGTGTATATTACTTTTTCTTACCCATGTAAATGGTAGAGAAACTATTGTTTTGGGGTGAAATTTTCGAAATCAGGTTTTTGTTATATTTACACGTTTTGAGGTCCCATGAATCCAAAAATCATGTTTTTAGCGGTTGGTCTGTGTGTCTATGAGTCTGTCTGTGTGTGTCTGTGTCTGTTATCAGCATATCTCAAGAAAAAATAATAGCAGCAAATTCAAACTCGGTATTCTAAATGTGTATCATATAGGGATGCTACATCAAACTTTTCGTTGAGATCAAGCAAATGGTTCATGTACCCAAGAGAATTCATATATATATGACGTCTATAGAGAAAATTGCAGGAAAGTAAAATTTAACATATATTGAAGGCGCTAAACTAAATGAAATGAATACACATTTTTTTACCCATAATGTAGAGAAAGTATTGTTTTAGAGTCAAATTTTTGAAAGTGAGTTTTTGTTATATTTACATGTTCTGAGGTCCCCTGAATACGAAAATCATGTTTTCAGCGAATGGTCTCTCTCTCTCTCTCTGTGTGTGTGTGTGTATGTGTGTGTGTGTGTGTGTCTGTCTGTTATCAACATATCTCAATAACAAATAGTAGCAGAAATTCCAAACTCGGTATTCTAAAAGTGTATCATATAAGGATGCTATACTAAGCTTTTCGTTGAGATGAAGCAGTATGTTCATGTAGCAGAAGATCATGTACAGGAACACTCAAAAGTATTCATATACATTACGTGGGGGAAATTGCAGGTAAATAGAGTTTAACATCTATAGACTGCACTAAACCAAATGAAACGAACATATATTTTTTGTAATAGAGATAGTCAACTGAGAAAATTTTTTTTGTGTATGTAGGAGCCTCGCCTCCCCCCCCCCGGGGGGAAGTCCCCCCTCGAGGGGAGTAAATTTTCATGATGAGTATCTTTCAAAAGAGCTCGCCAATACCTTTAGAACGAATGGTTGAACCACCGATCTGCGATAATTTAAAATAAAATTATCGATTTTTTTCACTAAAAATTTTTTTAAATGTAATATTGAGAATAAATTAGACTTTTTTGAAATTTTGAGTGTTATACTACTTCTCTAATATGGAAATTGTCTGCATTATCATGGAAGATAATTTTTTTAAATAATAATTTTAATAAATTATTTTTACTGGGTGAATTTGTATAGGAAAATATAGAAGAAAGTCATGTGGTGGCCACAACACACTAGTTATTTGTTATTAGTGGATGCACTTTACTAATAATATTTTACCATTTCCAGAAAAGCTGTTCGGGAATTGAAATAAATTCCTCATAAAAGAAATATGGTAAATAATGTATGTTTTAAGCTAAATATTTATCGTTTGTTTTTGTATATTTACACGTTTTGAAGCTTCCTGATTACCGTAGTCAAGTTTTTTAACTTTTAATCTTTGTCTATGTCTCTTAGAGTAACTTAAAAGCGAATAATTTTAGGCGATCCAAATGTTGTATTTTGAAGTTAATATAAGTTTGTTGGTGGAAAAGTTTGATCAAGATTTATAAGTTTCATGGAATGTTGCGCGTGAAAATTGTCTGTGTAATTTTAAGTAAACTTTTAATTTTAATAACAGATTTGAATTCTATGTAAATGTAGGTGCATTAATGAAACGGGGGGGGGGGGATTGAGCCCCCCTCACACACAACCAATTATCATATAAAACTCTTCCGAATCCTAATTTGAATAGTTAACTTAGGTTTACATAACAGCACTCTTTATCTTACCTCTTAATCTCCAACCTGTATTTATAGTATTAAATTTCATGGTAAGAAAAGGTCCGTGTGAGTGACACACCAGATTATTTATATGCGTAAAAACATGTTTGATGTAGAATATGGTATGGAAATCATTTACTCTTCGTTTACAGGGCTACACAAAAGAACTAGATCATAGTACGGCAATATTTGAAAATTGATGGAAGTGTATTTCCGGTTGTGCCGTATTAATATAGGATTATGTGTACCTTGTCGTGTGTACATAATCTTCAGAAAATATACAGGGCTGCCAATATTTAAGTCATAACATTCTTTTTTATGGTTAAAGGAAATGTTTACTATAATATTTTACCATGCCAAGTAAAGCTGCACAGGAACTGAAATTAATTCCTCGTGGCCAAATGGTTAATAATGTATTTTTCTAAGCTAGATATTCATTCCTTGGTTTTTTGTATATTTACACGTGTTGAGGTTTCCTGAATACTGAAGTCAATTTTTAACGCTTGATATTTGTCTGTCTCACTTAGAGTAAATTAAAATCAAATACGTTTAGGCGATCCAAATGTTGTATTTTAAATTTAATACACTTGTTACTAGAAAAGTTTGATCAGCCCCCTCACACAGAATTATTTGTCAAATAAAGCTGTTCTGAATCCTAATTTGAATTGTTTTAACACAAGTTTACAGAAGAGTACACGATATCTCACCCCTTAATATCCAATCTGTATTTATAGTATTAAATTTCAGGGTAAGAGAAAGTCGTGTGAGTGACACCACCAGATTATTGTTTTAATATTTTCACGAAGGTAAAATTTTAATTTTTCAGTTAAGTTTCAGAGAATAATATCAGATATTTAGTTAACATATTTTGAACAAGAAATTAACTTAGTAAGTAACTTTCTCCCTCTCTCCTTCTCTATTTATTTATTTATTTATTTTTAACTGAGATATTTAAGTTTTTGATGCAGAATCATTATTAATAATTTCAAGACCAAATAAAGTAAATGAGGTATTTATAATTTCTTTTTTAAAATTTTTTCAAATCGAGAAATATATTTAATACTAATGCTCAATATTACAAGTTTCTAACAAGAAAAAAAAAAAAAAAAAAAAAAAAAATTCTCTTTTTATTTTTTTTCTTGTCTATTTTTCCCAAGATGCAAAATGAGCTCCCACTTCTGAAAGAAATTTTTAAATGCAACTGCATGGATATTTTCATTCGCTTTTTTTAAAAGCCTACGCATTTTAAGTCTGATATTAAAAAAGGGTTTTATAATATTATTTTTGTTTTAATATTTTCACTAAGGTAAATTTTAATTTTTCAGTAAAGTTACTGAGAATAATATGAGACATTTATTTAGCATATCTTTAACAAGAAATTAACTTACTAAGTAATTCTCTCTCTCCCTCCTTTTTTTAATTGAGATATTTAAATTTTTGATGCAGGATAATTATTAATAATTTCAAGACCAAATAAAGTAAATAAGGTATTTGTAATTTTTTTAAAAATAATTTTCAAATCGAGAAATATCTTTATACTAATGTTCAATATTACAAGTTTCTAACAAGGAAAAAAAAAAAAAATAAATAAAAAAAAAATAAAAGCCTCACCATTCTTTTTTTATTTTTTCCTTGTCCATTTTCCCCAATATTCAAAATGAGCTTCCGCTTCTGAAAGAATTTTTTAAATGCAACTGGATGGATATTTTCATTCGCTCTTTTAAAAGCCTATACATTTTAAATCTGATGCTAAAACGGATTTTTATAATACATTTATTGTTTTAATATTTTACGAAGGTAAATTTTCATTTCAGTAAAGTTACTGAGAATAATATCAGACATTTATTTAACATATTTTGAAAAGAAAATAACTTACTAAGTAATTCTCTCTCTCTTTCTCTCTCTCTCTCTCTCTCTTTTTCCCCATTGAGATGTTTAAATTTTTGATGCAGAATAATTATTAATAATTTCAAGACCAAATACAGTAAATACGGTATTTATATATTTTTTTTAATTTATTCAAATAGAGAAATATCTTTAACACTGATGTTCGAAAGTATAAGATTTTTTTTTTTTTTTTTTTAAGTCATTATTTTTATAATAAGAAAATTTTATGCTAGTATGATAAAATCGCTCTTAATATTTAATAATGTCATTCATCCACTTATACAAATCAATGCAACTTGTTTTCCTTTTTAAGATTTTCTAATCGTTTAATTGGTTCAGATAATATTTTAAGAAGAAGGGGAAAAAAAAAATATTTTGTGTGTTCATTTTCCATTTTTGCTAGATATGAAATAAGCTTCCGCTTCCTGAAGCTATTTTCCCACGTCTTAATGGATATCTACGTCCGCTTTCATAAAAGTTAAAGCATCAAATATTAAATGAGAATTTTTAATTTCATTTCTAATTCAATATTTTTCAGAGAGCCTATTTTAAAAGCTTCTTAATATAAAAATAGATATTTACAGAAACGTTATTTAATAAATGAATAGGAATTCATTTAATAAAGTAATTAAAAATTTTAATATTTAATTAATAGAAATTTCTTATTAAGCGCAAATAAGGTTTTCGTTTTAAAGTTTCACTCTATAAAATAACTAACAAAATTTTTTAAAAAGAAAGTTTCGTTTTTATAGTAAGACAATATTATACGAAATCAATGTATTCATTCAGTGATTTAATGTTAAAGTGAATCTTAAGCGATTCTAAGTAATTTGCTAGTTATACGTACACTGTCCAAAATATATATATATCTCCCATAGCTCAAAAAACCAATGGTCGTAGAATGTTGCAAATTCATAGTTGTGACTGTCATGAAGTTTAGTTTTACAACTCCAACTTTGGTTTTGACACGAGCTCCCAGTTTAGAGAAACTACGATTTTATACGATTCTTTGTGACGTCTGTATGTATGTGTATGTCATGTGTGTGTGTGTATCTCGCATAACTCAAAACAGTTGGAAGTAGAATGTTGTAAATTCGTATGTTGGTTTGTTATAAAATCTAGTTGTGTACCTTCTTTTTTGGTATCTCTGTGCCTTTCTATTTTAATGGTAATAACAAAAATTTCATTCATAATGGCTCAAAATTAAAAACTTTTTGCAATTATGTGATCTATCATCGTAGTGATTTCAACAGAAGCTGATAATAGAACCTATAATAAGATTGTTATGAAAGTCGTCAAAAGGAAGTTGTACGTAAAGACATAAGCAAGATTTAATCGACGAATGCATAGTATATTTAACTAGTATCGCCCAGTGGTCGAAACTCGACATTTTTTTTTTTTTGCAAAGCAAGGCAAGGCAAAGTTATTGCCTTGTCCTAAACGGAATGCAATTGCAACACAGCTGCGGCAATTGATTGCCGATATTCACTCTAACTGAATCAGCAGAGTTTTACTTAATATAACTATTTCTCTCTGTAGATGTTAGCTTTTCCTGAAATGAGAGAAAATCGCAACGTGAAAACGCCCCTTGTTGCGTGATACAGCCCAGAAACTAATAGGTACCATGTCAAACCAAGGCCTAACCAAGTATCAAATTATGTTAAATTAATTCGATTGGTTCATAAAGTACAGTGTTTGAACTAAAAAAAAAAAAAGATATTTTTCAAAAATTGTCGAATTGAGTTCGGGAAATTTCAAAACGTGTAACTTTATCGAAAACCAAAAATCTAAAACTTTTCTGAATCTTATATTTTCTACTTATATATGCAGAGGAAAAAATAATAAATCCACTTTTCAAAAAATAAAAATAAGTAGTCAATTTCACTTAATTAAAATGCAAGGAAATCTCAAAACGTGTAAATTAATCGAAAACCGAAAATCAAAAGTTTTTATGTATCTTCTACTTGCTTCTTCTACCCCCAAAAGCTAGCAATAAAGACACTATTTTAAAAAATAAGTAGCCAATTTCAGTTAATTGAAACGTAAAGAAAGCTCAAAACATGCAAATTCAGCAAAAAACGGAAATCGGAATTTTTTCCGTATCGTCTACTTATACGTGCAGCAGTTAGTAACAAATACATTTTCCTTTTATTTAGTATATTAGTTGAATATTTATTGTTTAAATATCACCCTTTGAAATGAAATGTTTATGTTTACATTCGAAACTGGAAGTTTGCCATTTTTTTTTTCTGGAGTTTTGTGATTTTAAATTAAAATTTTATCAATTTTACAGAAAAAATAACTCAATCAAACATATGTAGACAGTAACTTATATATAACTATACCCAAATATCGGAATTAAAATCGGCAGATAATTTCCGTTATTTTTTAATAATTTTTTACAAAAAATCTAATGGACGATTAACGTAGAAAATCTTTTTCATGGCTCCATGGACAGACAGTGACGTCATAACTTTGCTTGCGTATAGTGATGCTACATTATACAAATTACTGTGTCTATGGTTTTATTTGAGCTTTATGAAATTGCCAGATTTAACAACTTTCTACTTTTAGGTATTTTTTAATGTAAAAAAATACGTGTATAAAAGGGAAAAATGGGGGAAAATGCATAAAAAATAAATGTATTTTTAAATACCTTCTTGACATCGTAAGAAAATAATATTTGTATTCGCACCTTCGGGCTAACCATACCTTTCGAATGATACTATTTTCAACCCTCTACTCCCATAATTAATATGTTAAAAAGGGACTACAAATTTTATGCTTGCCTATTAATATATAGATAAATAAATATTCTTGAAACAATTAAATATAACTGTTCTGTGTATTAGTTATCAAGCACAAAATATCAATGTTTTTGTAACAATATATATATTTCAATGGGTGTATGAAGGCATTAAATTATTTTTAAACTAGATTAAACTTTATTAGCTTACCTTATTGATTTTACGTCTTAATCCGAAATCTGTTTTTATAGCATTGAAATACAGTGTAAGTGAAAGTTGTGTGAGTGACACACTAAGTTATTTAGAAATGCAATAACCGCGATTTTTGCATCGCTTTATAGTTTGGTGATGCGAATATTTCTCCCCGAAATAAAAATTGCCTTAACAGTAATTTCTAATTCCTTGACAAAAACAAATAATATTAATAAAATAAAATAGTTAATAAATACTCGCTATGTTTTTTTTTTTTTTCACGCAAATTTTACCTTTATTTACTAGATGATTTATTCAATTTTTCCCCTGAATTACAGTTTTAAAAATATATCAATAAAACTTTGAGTTTTGTACGGAAATTACTGAAAGCTTCATTAGTAAAGATCTTGATACTTCTTAATAATTTAAAATTTAAATATCCCTATTGAAAATAAATAAATAAATTAATAAATAAAGTAAAATAAATAAAAATCACTTAGTAATTCAAATTCATGTTCTTAATATGTTAAATAAATTTCAGATATTATTCTCAACTCTACTGGAAAATGAAAATAAATAATTTACTTTATTTGATCTTGAAATTAATAATTCTATATCAAAAATTTAAACATTTCGATTAAAAAAAAAGAGAGAGAGAGAGAGAGAGAGAGTGTTACTTAATAAATTAATTTCTTGTGCATATAATGTTAAATAAATTTCAGATATTATTCTCAGCAACTCTACTAGAAAATGGAAATTTACCAGACGAAAATATTAAAAGAATAATAATAAAATTATAAAAATCCGCTTCAGGATCAGACTTTAATGCATAAGCTTTTATAAGAGCGGATGAATACAGCCATTAACTTACATGGAAAGAGTTCTTCCGAAAGCGGAAGCTCATTTTGAATCTTGGGGAAAATGGACAAGAAAAAAATAAAATAAGGATAGAGGTTTTTTTTTTTTTTTTTTTTTTCGTTTCCAGATTTCTTTTCAAAGTTACCTAAATTATTGCGAAAATATAATAATATCGGCAAAATTCTGAATGAATTATCATATATCCATCAATATGTGCAATAGAAACATTATTTTTTCATGGATAATTAATCTCTTCTATTAATTAGGATAATTCACAAATTATCTTGAATCGCTAAGATTCATTTTAGCATATTTAATAGTTAAACAAAATCATTTATTGCATAGAATTTTATTATACTATTAAAATGAAACCTTCTTGGTTAAAAAAGATAAAATAATATTAATAGCTTTAATTAATTAATGTTTATTTAAAAATAATTCACCTTTGAAATGAAAACACTATTTGCGATTATTAAATAAATAAATAAATAAATAAAAATAAACAAGTAAATATTATTATTATTATTATTATTATTTTTCTTTTTTGTAAAATGAATGAATGCCTATTCATTGAATAATTCTCGGATTAATCTGAATTTCAAAATAAATAAACATTTATGGAAAAAATGTATACATACATTTTTAGAAAAATGATAATTTAGAAACGAAATTAAAAATTCTCTTTTAGTATGTGATGCATTAACTTTTATGAAAACGGATGTAGATATCCATTAAGAAGCACGAAGAGAAACCTTCAGGAAGCGGAAGTTTTTTCATATCTAGGAAAAATGGAAAATGATTAAACGAAAATAAAAATAGAATTTTCTTTCGCATTTTTTTTTCTTCAAGAATAAGAACTTTTAAACTAATATAAAGATTAGCAAATTAAAAAAAAAAAAAAAAAAAATATCATGAGCACAGTTTTTGTACAGGTGGAAAAATGACATTATTAAATGTTAAAACAATCTTATCATATTAACATAATTTTTTTTTTTAAGCATATAGTATTGTTTATGAGTATTAACGATATTTATCGATTTGAATAAATCAAACAAAATGTGAATAATTTAATTAATTTGTTTGTATTAGTAATTATTAATAATTCACATCAAAAGTTTAAATAACTCGATTAATATATATATATATATGTGTGTACATATATATATGATATGGACACTAAATGACTTCCCATTAATAAGTAACGTGTAAATTTAAAAAGTTGTACTCGATAGAATTATTGAATTTCAGTACCCTTCAAAAATAAAGAAAATGATAAGGGGTTTTTATCTTTTTTTTTTTTTTTTAACAACATTGAATTAATCAAAAAGTATGAGTATATATCAAAATTCATACACGATTGTACCAGAACGCATCTCATGCATTACTTTTTAAAGGATGAACTCAAACATTTTCATTTTTAAAATTTTTTTCACTAGTTCACTTTTAAGTGTCAGGACAAAATCTTCAATGAAATGTATAAGGCATAACATGCTCTTCACAATTCTGAAGATTCAAGATAATTCGTTTAGTACTTTTTGAGATATTTAAAAAAAAAAAAAGTCTGAAATCGAGAGTGTTAAGTCATTTATGGGAAAGGTAGTGTATCTATACATTAATAGGCACAATTGGGCACAATTAATAGGCACAATTTCAAACATGAAATTTGTGGTACACGTTTAACACATTAATTATGGGAGTAGAGGGCTGAAAAGGGTATCATTTGAAAGATATGATTAGCCAGATTTGAAGAATACAAACATTTTTTTTCTTACAATGTTAAGAAGGTATTTAAAAATACTTATATTTTTTTCCCGTATTTTATCATTTTATACACATATTCTTATATATTAATAAATATCTAAAGTAGAAAGTTGTTAAATCTGAAAATTTCTTAAAACTCAAATAAAACCATAGACAGTAATTTCTACAGATGTAGCCTCATTATACTCTCGACTATAGATTTTTTATTCTAGGAGAAAACAGCCATTAGAATGGTAGAAATTTGAGTAAATGAGTGGCAGATCGAAAATTTATACTGTTGAAAATATACGAAAATTAAAAAGGGATTTGATTTATGAAAGTTCTAAAATTTTTAAGATCTAATTTCTTTTTTCTTTCTTTCTTTTCTTTTCTTTGTGATTTACGCCCCAGCTCTAATTTGAAGACATATTTTTAAGCAAAAACATAATGCATTCCAATTAACAGAAATTGACTACTTATTTTTAAAAAAAATGGATCCCGCGTATAATATTAATATATTTTCCAACTATAACTTACCCGTTACCTCGTTTAACCTTTAAATGCATTTTATCTTTGTAACGATATCTTAAAATATCTTTAATTTTCGTTAATTAAATCTCATATATTTTTAATTTTTATGTAGGAAGAAAGCTTACAAAATTATCTTTATGGCTTTAGATTTAAAGTTGAATTATACTATAGGTTGTTTCTGCGTTCCATGTCAAATCAACACAGCTAAAAACCTGACCCCCCTCAGATTTTTATGAAATTGGGCTCATTTATTTGTTCTACTGAGAAATGAATGTATACCAATAAATAAGTCCCTGTCTATTTTAGTTTTTGATATACAGGGTTGCAATAATGGGTAAAAAAATGCAAATTTCGGAAATTCTTCTACTACAAATGTACCCATATTTTCTTTCCTAATTAACTTAGAGATAAAAGATTGGCATCATTAGAAAGTTTATAATATAGGCTTTTAAATTATATGTTTATATCTTGTTTTTACTTTTATTACCTACAATTATTGTAAGATTCAACATGGGAAGGCCATGGGATGCTGAGTTATAAATTAAAATGCAACCTTCCATCAGTATTTTCATAATATTATAATGAAAGGTTTACGCATATTTTGTTCCCTAATTAACTTATAGATATAAAATTGGTATCATTAAGAATTTTATAATACACGCTTTTAAATGATATATCACATGTATATATTTTTAAATATTTTCATTTTATGGTCAAAAATATACATTTAATTTTCATTTAAAAATTGTATGTTACTACTACGTTTATTATCTATAATTACTGTAAGTTTCAACATCGAAAGGCCATTTTTTTGTAAAACGTACGTTACGTTAATATGGAAATACTGGTAGAGTTACATTTTAATTTATAACTCAGTATCCCCTGGCCGTACCATGGGGTCTGTCTCTCTAACTCCCGTAAAAATTCATGGAATTTCTTGAAACTATTATATGTTATTCAAGTTCCTTATCGGATGTTCTCTATTGAAATCAGAGTGAATATTCTACTGGTTAGTGTACAGGGACACCCGAAAGTACTCCGAAGCATTGTGCTCAATGAGAGTTAATTCTGTAAACCGTGTTTTATACCTTTACTTTACTCAAATCTTAATGAAATTGAAATATATTGAAGTTCACTAACTAATGTTTTCTACAGAAAATGTAGTAAATACCACCTCTGGTTTGTGTACAGGGACACCTGAAAGTATTCCAAAGCATTGCGTTCTATGAGGGGTATTTCTATAAACCAAATAACTTTACTATACATAAATCTTAATAAAATTGAAATATGTTATTTATATGAACAAAACAATGTTTTCTTTAGAATACAGCAAGATTAGCATTAAACTTTACAGGGCCACACAAAAATATTCAGTTACCTTAAGGGTTGTTATTGGAAATTTGCTGGAAATACATTTTCGTTTACATTAAGCATTTTTAACACGTTTTAACAATTATATTAAGTGTGAATATGATTGGAAATTGTGATCTGTCTGTTCAACTGTCCATCTGTCTATCTGTTCACTTTCCTGTCTCCAGCGTTCGTAAATATTTTCAGAATTTTTAAAAAATGATGCATGTCATTCAAGTTCACTAAGAAATGTTCCTTATTTAAAATGGTATTATTGCGTTTTAGGAGAAAAATTTTTATAAATCACATTTAAATAACTTTCTACTGCAAAATTCATAAAGAAATTGACATTTTTTGTTAATGCTAAAGTAATATTTTGAATACAATATGATATGGTTAACCTACAGATTTACAGGGCTACACTAAAATATTTAGGTACACCAAGGGCTGAATTTCTTTTACGTTAAGCATTTTTAATACTTTTCAAAAACGTTTAAGAGTAACTAAAACATCAATTAGTTTACATGAATGTCTTTCACTCCTTCTGTCTGTTCGTTGTGTGTAGGCAAAGAATGTTGAAAGTTATTCGATGCAACAAGCACGTATAATGGGAAAGTGTTATAATCAATGCCTACCGCAAGATTTTTCGTTATTGTTTATATATTTCTTTCTTTCATTTTAACACTTTCCAACAATGTTGAGAAAAGTGTTAATGATTTCGGTTTGTCTGTCTGTCCGCGCTGTAACTCCCGTAAATATTTATGGAATTTCTTGAAAGAGATACATGTTATTGAAGTTCACTATGAGATGTTCCTTATTGAAATAATCTGGTGCGTCACTCACACGACTTTCTCTTACCTGAAATTTAATACTATAAATACAGGTTGGAGATTAAGAGGTAAGATAACGAGTACTGTTATGTAAACCTGTCTTAAACAAATCATATTAGGCTTCGGAAGAGTTTCATATGATAATTAGTTCTGTGTGAGGGGGCTACCACCAACCTCAACCCCCCGTTTCATTAATGCAGCCACATTTATATAGAATTTAATTCTGTCATTAAAATTAAAAGTTTACTTAAAATTATACAGACAATTTTCACACGCAACATTCATTGAAACTTATCAATCTTGATCAAACTTTTCCAGCAACAAACTTATATTAATTTCAAAATACAACATTTGGATCTCCTAAAATTTTCGTTTTTAAGTTACTCTAAAAGTAGTATAACACTAAATATCCAAAAAAAGTTGATTTTTTTTTTGTTAAAAATGAAAAAAAAATCTATAACTTTATTTTAGATTATCGCAAATCGATGGTTCAATCCTTCGTTTTAAAGGTATTGGCGAGCTCTTTTGAAAAATACCCATCATGAAAATTTACTCCCCTCGAGGGGGGACTTCCCCCCAGGGGGGTTGGCGAGGCTCCTACATACACAAAAATTTTTTCCCAATTGACATTCTCTATTACAAAAAATATATATTCGTTTCATTTGGTTTAGTGCAGTCTATAGATGTTAAACTCTACTTATCTGCAATTTTCCCCATAGACGTAATGTATTTGAATACTTTTGAGTGTCCCTGTACACGAACCATTTGCTTCATTTCAACGAAAAGCTTACTGTAGCATCCCTATATGATACACATTTAGAATATCGAGTTTGGAATTTCTGCTACTATTTGTTCTTGAGTTATGCTAATAACAGGTACACAGACATACACACACACACAAACCATTCGCTAAAAACATGATTTTTGTATTCAGGGGACCTCAGAACATGTAAATATAACAAAAACTCACTTTCGATAATTTGACCTTAAAACAATACTTTCTCTATCGTAAGGGTAAGAGAAAGTAGAAAGACTGGATACCTCTACCGAAATTTTCCTAAGCATTGTGTGCTATGAGAGTTATTTCTGTAAACCATATTTTAATACCGTTACTCTACACAAATCTTAATGAAATTGAAATATGTTTTACAAGTTCACTATTAGATGATTTTTATAGAAAATGGAGTAAATACTACATCTGATTTATTACAGGGACTCCCGGAAGTATTCCATGGCATTGCGTTCTATGAAAGTAATTCTATAAACCAATTTTTAGTAACTTTAATTTGCCCAAATTTTAATGAAATTGAAATGTGTCATTCATATGCACTAAAAGAATGTTTACTATAGAATATATCACGTTTAGCATTAAAATTTACAGGGCTACATAAAAATATTCACTTACATTAACGGCGAATACTCGAATAGGCTGGAATTGTATTTTTGCTTACATTAAGCGTTTTTATCAATTTCTAACAATGTTTAAGTGTGAATATGATTTGAATTAGTGTATCTGTGTCTGTCTAGCTGTCCATCTGTCTATCTGTCTTCTCCAGCATCCGTAAATATTTTCAGAAAATTTAAAAAATGATGTATGTTATTGAAGTTCACTATGGAGTGTTCTCTATTTAAAATGGCATTAATAGGTCCTGTACAAACTGTTTTGTGTACAGGGACACCCAAACAAATATCAATGCATTGCGTTTTAGGAGAAACATTTTACCATGTTTCTATTAACTTCTATTCTTGTTTGTTTGTTTGTATGTTTGTTTGTTTGTCCGATACAAATCTTGCAATCGAATTTTAACTAACTTCCCTACTAGCTAGACATTTGAAATTTCACAATAGCTCACAACCCAGTGACAACACAATACTTCGAAGTCCGATTTTCGAATTTTCGAATAGTTATCTTATAATTAATTAAAATATGAAAATAATAACCTTCTAATACCTTATAAATAGCCATTATAGTATATAAAATATTAGCTATAATTTAATTTTTGCCAAAAAAAATTTATGAGTTAATTTTTCTTTCGACATAAAAATAAATAAACGTGATTAAATAAATAATTTAATTGAACGTGAGCGTTAAAAAATTGTGAAAAGTTAAATTATGTATCTCACAAAAATTGACGTCACTATTGGTTTAAAGGTTTCATACGCATTGATAAAGTACTAATGTAGTTAGTTCTATCCGCGACTGTAATGAAATGCTCGCCCACTGGTGGGCTAAGGTGAAAATAATAATACGACTGAACGGATAGCTTTTCACGCTTTCGTCGAGAAGCCATTGCTTGCTGCTGCTGTATATTCGATAGGAGGAATAAATCCGCCAAAAAGATAACACATGCTGCTGTATGGCACACTGTAACTCCAATGGATCAAGGAATCCGGAATTAAGCTTCCATTTGTTTCCAAATGACAAATTTAAAATTCCAGTTGCCTCCGCTAATGGAAATAAAGCTTTAGTTAGTAGAAAGTCTGAATTTATTAGACGTTTACGAATTGGGAAAGATGTATAGTCAAGAATGACTGTTTGTTCGAAATATTTCGCACCTGAGGATTTCACAAGTAATAAAAAGTTTAATTTTGTTTTAATTATACAATATTTTAGATAAAGCTGATCGTTTCCTTCGCTAACGAGCAAAAGCAAAATGATCACATTTCATGGATGTCATAGAACAACTATAGTATTAGTCCACAAGTGCATTTGGTGATTTTTCTTTGGTGATTATGGCGAAATGCCGTTTTTGCAAATGGTTGCGATGGATTCCAAGCGTAAACAAAGCGTATTGTATTGCAAAGAATCCAGAAAGGCATCGTTATCGTTCAAAACGGTGCCAAAGAAAAATCGTCAAATCCAGTTATGGACCAACTCTATAGTTGTACGTACACAAACATCAAACCGTCTCAATTATATATATTAAAAGCAAACACGTTTTATTTATGAGACAAAAAATTTTAAGTTAAAATACATTTAAAAAACAAAAATTACATATAAAAACAATTAAAATCAGACGTTTCGAAACCCGTCCGGGTTTCCTCATCAGTAAATACAATATAATATGCAAACAGGACATGAACACTCAAGGAATTTAAAGGAGTACAGAATATTGAGGAGCCAGTGCGCATGCTTCATTGATAGTGTGGAGATGCTTGGCAGTGTGCCAGCTCTCAAGGAAAATACGCGATTTATAATTATGAACACCAGAATTTAAAATTTTTATATTATCGAAGTCAGGAATATGATCGGTTTCTATTGAATGGATTACAATTTTAGAATTTTGGTTGCAATTTTTAAAAGATCGTCTGTGTTCTTGTAGTCTAATTTTTTCTGTACGGCCAGTTTCACCTATATAAACAGATTTGCAATTTTTACATGGAATTAAATATATTACACCAGTTAAATCCAGAGAAGGGGTTATGGGTTTAAAGTTGAAAATTACGTTTTTTAATTGTTTAATTGGCCGGAAAGCAGTATAAATATTATGTTGTTTAAGTAATTTAGAAATAAATTCTGAAGGAAAACCAAAATATGGCATAGAAATATAACTGTTTTTATTAATAAGTGAATTTTTCATTTTCATTGGAGTAGAGGGGGAATTTGCAGGAGGAAACGAAGGAGGGGGGAAGCTGATAATGTTTTCACGATAGATTCGTTTTAACCAATTAAGAGGGTAATCGTTATTTATTAAATCCTGGAATTAAAAAAAAAAAAAAAAAAAAAAAAAATTCCACGATTTAATAAATAACGATTACCCTCTTAATTAGTTAAAACGAATCTATCGTGAAAACATTATCAGCTTCCCCCCTCCTTCGTTTCCTCCTGCAAATTCCCCCTCTACTCCAATGAAAATGAAAAATTCACTTATTAATAAAAACAGTTATATTTCTATGCCATATTTTGGTTTTCCTTCAGAATTTATTTCTAAATTACTTAAACAACATAATATTTATACTGCTTTCCGGCCAATTAAACAATTAAAAAACGTCCTTTTCAACTTTAAACCCATAACCCCTTCTCTGGATTTAACTGGTGTAATATATTTAATTCCATGTAAAAATTGCAAATCTGTTTATATAGGTGAAACTGGCCGTACAGCAAAAATTAGACTACAAGAACACAGACGATCTTTTAAAAATTGCAACCAAAATTCTAAAATTGTAATCCATTCAATAGAAACCGATCATATTCCTGACTTCGATAATATAAAAATTTTAAATTCTGGTGTTCATAATTATAAATCGCGTATTTTCCTTGAGAGCTGGCACACTGCCAAGCATCTCCACACTATCAATGAAGCATGCGCACTGGCTCCTCAATATTCTGTACTCATTTAAATTCCTTGAGTGTTCATGTCCTGTTTGCATATTATGTTGTAATTACTGATGAGGAAACCCGGACGGGTTTCGAAACGTCTGATTTTAATTGTTTTTATATGTAATTTTTGTTTTTTAAATGTATTTTAACTTAAAATTTTTTGTCTCATAAATAAAACGTGTTTGCTTTTAATCTATAGTTGTACCTTTGTTTTATTTATTTATTTATTTATTTTTAATGTACCTTTGTTGTAAGATAACATATAGATGCAGTTAAAATACAGTGGAGTTATTAAATAATAAAACGCAATAATTTTCATTGCATCCTATTATGCAATCGATTTTCCATGATGTAATGGCGGAGAAAGAACAATAATAAATACACGTGGCTATTATATTTACTAACAACGTGAGTTGAGAAAGCGCCATCTATCGATCATTACAAACGCGAATATCTATAATTTAACGGAAATTTAAAAAACATGGTTTATAAAAAGCTTTTTGTCCTATAATTATTTATAAATCACATTTAAATGACTTTCTACTGCGAAAATCATAAAGAAATTGACATTTTTAAATTTTTTTTTTTTTTTTTTTGTTAATATGCTAAAATAATATTTTGTATACAATATGATATGGCTAACCTTCAGACTTACAGGGCTACACTAAAATATTCAGATATATTAAGGGCTACATTTTCTTTTGAGTTAAGCATTTTTAACACTTTCGAAGAAGGTTTAAGAGTGATTATGAATTCAATCAGTCTATCTGTAGGGGAAAACCGTGTATTATGGACCATCGTGTAATACGGACCATGAGGAAATTTGTATGTTCAACACTAGATGGTGAAACCATCTCACTGCATTTAGTGAATATTATTGTTATCTAAAGCAGGAAGTGACTTGTACTTGCGTACCTGTATTTGGACGATTATGAAATTGAGTTTTCGGTTTATATGATCACTGATATAACAAGTATGTTAAAATGAAAGTATTACTTTCTACTGTTTGGTAATTGAAATATAATTTTCGCGTTAATAGCAGCAAATGTACTTATTTTATGAACAATTTAGACATGCGTTTCGTGGACATCAATTTGCATAGCGATTTTTAATTGGAAACCACGTTACTGTGTTTACGCGTGTAATATGAAACATGCTGTGTTGTGTAATATGGACCACTGGTCGATAATAAAAACAGAGAGATTTTGTTAATGCTCGGCGTACATATGTCGCTCAAAATCTTGGGGCTATAGAATAGGCCAGGGAAGCAGACGTAATCAAATTATCACTTCTTTCGCACATTACCCATAGGATATAACCTTTAGACCTCCCCTTTTTTTTCGTCCATTAACTATTTTTTTTTTTTTCGTCCATTAACTATTTTGTTTTCTGTCCATTTTTACAATTCCCAAGAGATGTACAAGTGTCTGAGGGAACATGCTGGACAGTTCGTTTCACAATTCCAAGTGTGTCAGCTGTAAGGACCACTATGGACCACTTGGTCCATATTACACATATGTTCGTGTAATATGGACCACCGATACGTAAATAAAATATTTATTTTCTGCAATTATTAATAGTTTCCAGAGTAAATAGACAATAAGACTTCTTCACACACCATAAACTTTAAACCAGTACAACCGGTTTCGAAAGGACGTAGCCTTCCTTCACCAGGTGAAAAAAAAACACGTACTACTGCCTTGGAGACAAAAGCAAGACTGAAAGCAGGGCACAATCCATATGGGGAGGAGCAGCACAAACAACCAATAGGAAGCATCATGCAGGACCAATCAGAGAGGAACACACTTGCACACACAAAAACAAAGGAGGGAGGGAAGGAATAAACAATTTATTTAATTTAATTTTTTATTTATTTTTAAATTTATTTATTTATTTATTTATTTTTATTATTTATTTATTTTTTAAATTAATATTATACTAATAAGTAAATTTAATAAAATTAATTAATTTATTATTATTTTTATTTATTTATTTGGAATTATTTAATTATAACTATTTTTATGTTATAAACATAATGAAGGAAATTATTTAATTGAATTAAACAAATTTTTCCAGGCTGTAGACAACAAAGTGGAATCAGATTTTTCATTGACAATTTTATCACGATTAAGGTAAATAGCTAAATTTTCCAAAAAATCGCGTTTGGCATGAAAGATAATTTTGGCACTCTTAAAATTAAAACTATGATCAAATTCCCATCTGTGCTTCGCAATAGAAGATTTAGAAATTTCTTGATTAACAACATACCGAGAATGTTCACGTAAACGGCATTCAAGATTTCTTTTTGTTTGACCAATATAAGATAAATCACAATTATTACAAGGGACATTATAGATACCTCACTTATGAAGCTCGGGAACAGGGGATTTAGTTGAAGGGAATTGGAATTCATTGACAGGTTTAAAAATAACGTGAAAATTGAAACGCTTCAAAACTTTGGCTAATTTAAAACATAAGGGGGGATAAAAAGGCAAGACAACAAGATTATCAGGTTTAATTTTATCTTCAATGGAAAGAGTAGAATTATCAGTTGGCCTACTGAACTTTTTGATAGCTTTATTAATTATAGAGGGTCTAAAACCTCTTTTAATAGCAACGGACTTTAAATAATTGAGTTCTTCTTTAAGAGAAGAAGTATCAGAACAAATTTTAAGGGCACGATACACGTAAGTGTAAAAGGTGCCAATTTTTTGTTTAGCCGGATGACTAGAGAGAGCATGGGGAGGTTTAGAAACAGAGAAAGGTTTCCTGTACACAGAGGTTTTAAAAGAGGAATTGCAAAAGAGGAATCGCACCTAGTAACTAAAACATCAAGAAAGGGAAGTTGATTACAATTTTCTAACTCAAAGGTAAACTGAATATGGGGATCAATAGCATTAGCAATATTAAGAATGGCAGAAACATCAAACGGATTTTCAAAAAGAATGATATATGTTATTGATGTTCACTATGGAGTGTTCTCTATTTAAAAGGGCTTTAATAGGTCCTGTATAATCTCTTAGTGTAGACGGGTTCCGAAAAAATGCCAATGCATTGCGAGACATTTTTATGAATCACATTTAAATAACTTTCTACTGTAAAATCATAAAGAAATTGACATTTATTTTTCATATGTTAAAATAATGATTTGAATAGAGTATATGGTTAACCTTCAGATTTACAGGGTTACACTAAAATATTCAGCTACAATAAGGGCTGCAATTAAAATTTAAGGACTGTATTTTCCTTTTTTTAAAGCATTTTTAACACTTTCCAACAATGTTTAAGAGTGATTAGGAATTCAATTAGTCTATGTGTATGCTTTTCAGTGTTTATGTCTATCCACTGTATTATAACGTAGGTAAAGAACATTGAAAGTTATACAACAAGTACATGCAGTTGGAAAGTGTTAATAATCAATGCGTACCACATTATTTTTCGTTCTTGTTTTATATATTATACAATTTATATATTGCAGAAATCATGTGAACGTTCTAATACAAGAACTAAATCGCATAATTCCATGAGATTTTAGATGAAGGGGGCCTTGAAAGAAATTGATGCTAATTGCGTTTTCTGTGTGTTGTAGTACTGATGGTATATCGTTCTACCATGAGTTGCGCTTTTGCTACATCTTAGTATTTGGGTTATGGAAGGGCACCATATTTTATACGATTATTTTTTAAAAAACTATGCTTATTTACTGTTGTTTTAAATCTTTAAAAGGTAATATTAATACGCGGTTCTTTTCAGGATTGAATTTGATAACTAAATTGCTGCATTTGTCAGAGAAAGGGAAGTGTGTGTGTAAAATAGCATTAAACTTATAATAACAGGAGACTTGGCGTTGGAATATTAAAACCCAAATAAACTACTACGTCAGAAACGCCAAAGAAAAATATTGGAAATGCATACAGCTGTTTCGGTAGCCTAAAGCGTACCGTCTTCAGTGCAAAAAGGATTCTGAATCAGGAGAAGTGCTCGTATATATAGGAGAGGGGCCGGATTTAGTTCAACCAATAGAATTACGGGAAAGGTGGGGAGAGTGGCCAATAGGAATTTAGGAAAGTTAGCTGTGTAAACAGTAGAAAAATGAAGAAAATGTGGATTGAATATAAAATTTCCAACAGTCAGACAAATAGGGAACAGCGAAATCCCAATTTACAAGGTTTTTAAAATTTTTATAAATATGAAAAGCTTCAAAGAAATCGAGTTCATGAATGGATTTAGGTCTGCAAATTATTTTAGCTGAATTATATTTAAAATTATGATTTTCCTCCCAGCAATGTTTAGAAATAGCCGATTTATTGGATTCTTGTTTGCGGACGTAATTCATATGTTCTTTTAGGCGAAATTTAAGACTGCGTTTAATTTGGCCAATATATGATAAACCACACTGACAGGAAATACTATAAATATTCCAAGAATTATGCATATCAATGGGATCTTTTAACTGAGAAAAGGTGAGTTTATTGGAAGGCGAAAATATTATTTTAAAATCATATTGTTTGAGAATTTTAGCTATGGTTTGACTGGATTTAGGAAAATAGGGTAAGACAATATTCATATTTCAAGAGACTGATTTAGTAGACGAAATACGAGGGAGTTGTAATTTTTGGATAGCTTTGTCTATAATGGAAGGGTCATAACCTCTGTCAATTGCAATGGCTTTCAGGTATTTAAGTTCAGATTTTAATAAAATAGGATTTGAACAAATATTAAGTGCACGGTTTACAAAAGTATAGAAAGCAGCCATTTTTTGGTTATGTGGGTAACATGAACACGCATGGGGAGGAAGGGAGACAGCAAAATTTTTTCGATAGACGGTGGTTGAAAAACGAGGGTATCAAGAAATGGAAGGGAGCCATTATTTTCTATTTCATATGTAAATTGGATATTACTGTCATCCTAATTTCATTCAACTGAAATGCAATATTTCTGGTTCCAGTTTTGTTAACAAAGCAGTACTCAGGTCTCATTTTAATATTCTCCGTGCAGTTATTAAGGAAACTCGTACCTCCATCGCCAAAATTGAAAAAGATTTATTCTCTCTCCACTTAAAGTTAGCTTTTGAACGTCCTAATTTTATGTTTTTCGATCGCAATTCCTGGATTCATTGTGGCAACCGCTCTCGTAAACACTCAATGATATTACATGATAAATTCACCCGGCTTCGTAATTCACAGAGTCCTATTCATTCGAACGACTTTCCTGTTGTCAATAAAAATGCAATCGTTAATCTTTCCAATGCTGAAATTACCAATAATCAATATTCTGTTCTCAAACTCAATTCAAATTTTGCCATTTCTAAACCTCCTTCTTTTCCTCAGTTAATTGCACTGGTTGAAAAAGCTTTCAAAAATTCTCGACTGACTGACCAACAGAAAGAAAATCTTCGTCATTTAATTCTTAATAATGCCAATTTCAATTCTAAAAATTTTAAATCAAATCTCAGCCCTGCAGAAAAAACGCCTTGAAGGAATTAAAATCTAATGAAAATATCATCATTACTGAAGCTGATAAAGATGGTCAGATTGTTATTTTGGATAAAAAACAATACTTTGAAAGTGTTACCGAATTAATTAATGATGGCCCATATATTCCTCTGCCCCGTGACCCCTCTACTCAAGAGTTAAATAAAATTAAATCTGCTATAAAATCTTGCCCCTTGTTATTGGACTCGACTAGATCTCATCTTATCCCTTCTATTGCTAATTGTGCCAGATTTTATGCTTTACCGAAAGTTCACAAACCCAATATTCCATTTCGTCCCATAGTCTCTAATATCGGTACTGCTTCCTATAATTTAGCTAAATTTCTCCCCACAATTTTTGCTCCCCTTCTTGCTGCTAATAGTTATATTGTTAAGAATTCCATAAAATTTGCAAAAAACATTTAAAACTGCCCTCACACTAATCTCACTATGGTTTCTTTTGATGTAAAATCTCTTTTCACTAATGTTCCAATAAGTGGCGCCCTCTGCTGTCTCGAAAATAGATTAAAAGAGTTTCATTTCACATCTTTTGAAATACAAGAATTAATCTCTGTTACCCGCATTTGTTTATCACAAACCACTTTTTCTTTTCAAAATAAATTCTATCGTCAGTCTGAAGGTTTAGTCATGGATTCCCCTCTCTCACCAAATCTCGCAGATATTTACATGCACTATTTCGAATGCAAGCTTTTTAAGAAAATATCTTTTCCTTTTTGGACCCGTTACGTTGACGACACCTTCACGCTTATCGACATATCTCATCACAATATTGACCATGTCTTAGAAACTTTAAATTCAATTGACAGTAATATCCAATTTACATATGAAATAGAAAATAATGGCTCCCTTCCATTTCTTGATACCCTCGTTTCTCGCACTGTAAATGGATTTTCAACCACCGTCTATCGAAAAAATTTTGCTGTCTCCTTTCCTCCCCTTGCGCGTTCATATCACCCACCTAACAAAAAAATGGCTGCTTTCTATACTTTTGTAAACCGTGCACTTAATATTTGTTCAAATCCTATTTTATTAAAATCTGAAATTAAATACCTGAAAGCCATTACAATTGACAGAGGTTATGACCCTTCCATTATAGACAAAGCTATCCAAAAATTACAACTCCCTCGTATTTCGTCTACTAAATCAGTGTCTTCTAATATCAGTATTGTCTTACCCTATTTTCCTAAATCTAGTCAAACCATAGCTAAAATTCTCAAACAATATGATTTTAAAATAATATTTTCGCCTTCCAATAAACTCACCTTTTCTCAGTTAAAAGATCCCATTGGTATGCATTCTTGGGGTATTTATAGTATTTCCTGTCAGTGTGGTTTATCATATATTGGCCAAACTAAACGCAGTCTTAAATTTCGCCTAAAAGAACATATGAATTACGTCCGCAAACAAGAAACCAATAAATCGGCTATTTCTAAACATTGCTGGGTGGAAAATCATAATTTTAAATTTAATTCAGCTAAAATAATTTGCAGACCTAAATCCATTCATGAACTCGATTTCTTTGAAGCTTTTCATATTTATGAAAATTTAAAAAACCTTGTAAATTGTGATTTCGCTATTCCCTATTTGTCTGACTGTTGGAAATTTTATATTCAATCCACATTTTCTTAATTTTTCTACTGTTTACACAGCTAACTTTCCTAAATTCCTATTGGCCACTCTCCCCACCTGTCCCGTAATCCTATTGGTTGAACTAAATCCGGCCTCTCTCCTATATATACGAGCACTTCTCCTGATTCAGAATCCTTTTTGCACTGAAGACGGTACGCTTTATTCTCCCGAAACAGCTGTATGCATTTCCAATATTTTTCTTTGGCATTTCTGACGTAGTAGTTTATTCGGGTTTTAGCATTAAATTTAATTGTAAAAATTTTTATTGATAAAAAATTAGGTTGACTCAATTTTTCAACAAAGAATACTATAGATGTATCTCACATTTTGTCGGGATAAACAACTTCTATAAATGATAGTGAGAGGAACCAATGCATAAAATAACTTATTACAATGATACAGAAAAATCTTTGTTATGAATTACAGCAAAATTCGTAAAAGATGTCTTCTTTATTTCAGTTTATAGATTTTTAATTTTACAATCCAATTCAACTACGAAAGCTATTTGATCATAAAGGGCAGTTCAATTTTAATAAATTATCTTAATAAGTAAAAACATTCAAAATATAATTACAAAATGGGTATTAGGGTTAAAATGTTAGTGAATATGCGTTTGCTTCGAAACAATGAAGAAACTGTATAAACAATTAATTCGATTAGCATGAATTTGAAGCTTTAATGCGAAAACTCTTTGAAAGTATAGTAAAATCTTACACACGGACTAAGTTATCTTTCCAGCATTGTAACGATTAGAGAAAGTGAACCATTAATCAACTCGCTTAATACAGTCCGTTATCGCTAAAAAGCCATTAGCCTTCCAGATTTTCACGGCTCGTTCCGCTATGCGACCACTTAGCACTGTAGCTTTGGAACATGTGCAACATCCGAAATAATGGTAGCGCCTAATGTTCCACAATCAAGGAGAAAAGTATATTCATCCGAAATCCAGGAAAATTAAATGAGAGAACAAAGCAATGGGAAATTGTGTGAATGAGTATGGTGTAAGTCTTTTTACCAAAAACTTCTCAAGTGAGTGAAAAAAGGATGTGAACATAGAAGAAACTGAGTTACATAATTGTGTGGACAAATTCATAGGCATAAATATTATTGAGGGTGAATAATGAGTATTTTAAATCGCGAAAATGCTTTGTTTTCAAGTATTTTGTATAATTGTATTATTATGCTGTTTCTCGGTTGCAATTTCATTTTAAATAGAACTAACTGTAGCTGATTTAAAATTGGGACTTAAATTATTTTTTCAACACAATTTAACCCTTTTCCAGTTCTAACGCTCTAAAGTGCTCTAAACAGTGTTGCCAAATTTACGGACGCTTTTCTACAACTACCACCGATAATTTTGAGGAGTGATATTTGATATACATAATGGACGAATAACTTATGAAGCGATTAGGTAAACATTACAGTTAAAATTTAGTGGTGGATACTGAATAAAAAAGTCCTTAAATTTGGTAACACTGACCAAAGGTGTGAAGTTAATTGGACTGGCAGAAGGTTAAATATGCACTGTTAAAAATGCTTTCTTAAAAATGAGCTAAATTGTCTCAAAATAGCTCCAAAACAATATTTACTTAAATTTGAAAACCCATGTACTCATTTTTGAGTATACTGACATACTAAAAAATGGGATTGACCAATAAGAATCCCAATATCCTCTTGTTTGACATGTCAATGTACTCAAAATTGAGTACACGGGTTTTCAAATTTAAGTATATATTGTTTCGGAGCTATTTTGAGACAATTTAGCTCATTTTTAAGAGACCATTTTTAACAGTGTGATTAACTTCTACGTTTGAATTTAAATTTACACCAGAAATATAAGTTAGTATGAATAATATGATAATGTATTAAAAAGTAAAACATGCGTATTAACTGTTGACATGTTGTGCTAACTAATAGAACTAAAATGGTTTATAAATTATAATATACATATATAAATAATGGTAGGTAAATGCGGAATGAAATTTTAAAAAAATGTCTATAAGTGCGTTTATAATCTTCAGTAATTGATGGTAAATTTTTAATTGATAACTAAAATATAATAAAGAAATTAATACCTTTTTCAGAAGTTGTGACAGATAACACAGTGTAATTAATTATTACAAAATGTTTCATAATATGGCGATGTGCTGCAACTTACAAAATACAGGTCAATAAATTTTTGGAAAAAAAAAAAAAAATCTGATAAAGTAACAAATCTATCACGCCTGAAAAAATAAATAAATAAATAAATAAAATAATAATAGTAATAATAAAATCAGAACTCGAATTCTATCTCCTGTCCAAGTAGCACCACAATGTTTTTCGAACGATGTGTTGCAGACGTCTACAAAGAAGACATATTCAATAGTACAGTCCAAAAAACTTTTAATGTACATTCTCACAATGCTCTAAAAAAACTGATTTAAATGTCTTAAAATTGTGTAATTTTAAAAATATGGTGAACGTCATAGATCGTTTTATGTAAATTACTGTCTTAGAATTGTAAAATTTTATATACAAATGCATTCAACACTGTAGCAATATGAATTATATCAAAATTTCTCGGAAACTGTTTAAACTTAAAAAAAAAAAAAAAAAAAAAAAAAGAAAAATTCAATATTTTAAATTTATGTACAATGTTTAAATTCTTCTTTAAAACTAATTTTACCCCCTCTCCCCTGCTTTTTATATACCATTAAAGTTTAAGAATTTATTTTAAACATATTTTGGTTTTACTTAATGGATTCATTGTTAAGTAATATTTCTGAAAAATGTTTTCCTGTTGAATGCTAAAATGTAATGCAAAATATTAACAATAAAAAATAAAAATATATTTACAAAATCAATATCAATCCATCCCCAAAGTAACACCTAAGTATTTTTTAATTTATTGTTACATTTTTAATAACGTACATTTAAATGAAAAATTTGAAAAGAAGTTAGCAAAGAACATTTTTTTTTTTTTTTTTTTTTTTTTTCAAATCTTAAAATTTTTAATTTTATTAATTTTTTGTTTAAATAGTTTTCAGGAAATTTTAATATCCTTGATATCGTTATACTTTAATGTGTATGTATCCAAAATTTTATCACTCAAAGACAGCAATATACAAAAAAAAATTCATAACGTTCATTGGTCCATCACTATTTTAAGAGGATAAGTGAGGGTTAATATATATATATATATATATATATATATATATATATATTTAATCTCCCCCTTCATACCCCTGTCTTGCGGGAAAGGAGAGCAACAAATTTACGTCAAATAACACCGTTTCTAAAACTAATATGAATAATTATTTTAAATAAATTAGAAATGTTCAAAAAACACTGCCTCACATATCTTAATATATCGTAATAATACAGTCTGTAGTAATATAGGGTAGGAGCAAGTAGTGTGAGTGCCAAAGCAAATCACCAGCATCTGAATAATATACAAGGAATTTTATTCTAACGAATTTCATCATTCGAATTTTGTTTAAAATTTAATGTTTCTTAGAAATAACAGAAAAAATTTCAACTTTGTTAATTTGTAAACCAAAATTCATTTTTTTTTTTTTTTAATTATTATTTTAGTTATTTATTATGCACCAATGATAATTACTTTATGTGAGCATTCTATTAGAATGGAAGGCAGAAATTTCTCTTTTAAATTCAGAGGTGTAAACATTGTAATTAAAAATTAATTTTACATTTACAAACATAGTTACGGTAACTAGGATTTATACATGTAATCTATGATTGTAAAATCGTCTCAGATTATTTGTTCATCGTATATGTTTTCTATTTGCTTTTATCATAATGTAAAAGAAAAAATATTTACTCGTATATTTTACAGGCCAACATGCATATAAATAAACTGCAGTATAACTCATTCCATCATTGCGTCTATTTCTAGCAGAAAAGTAAGATAAATAATCTGGTGTGTCACTCACACGACTTTCTCTTACCCTGAAATTTAATACTATAAATACAGGTTGCAGATTAATAGGTAAGATAACGAGTACTGTTATGTAAACCTGTGTTAAACAATTCAAATTAGGCTTCGGAAGAGTTTTATATGATAATTAGTTCTGTGTGAGGGGGGGGGGCTATCGCCCCCCTCAGCACCCCGTTTCATTAATGCACCTACATTTATATAGAATTTAATTTGGCTATTAAAAGATAATTCAGTTTTTAAAAAATAATTTATTAAAATTATTATTTAAAAAAAATTATCTTTTGTGATAATGAAGACTATTTTCATATTAGAGAAGTAGTATAACACTAAATATCCAAAAAAAGTCCATTTTATTCTCAATATTAAAAAAAAAAAAAAAAAAAAAAAAAGATTTTTTAAAAGTAAAAATAATTGATAACTTTGTTTTAAATTATCGCAGATCGATGGTTCAACCATTCGTTTAAAGGTATTGGCGAGCTCTTTTGAAAGATACCCATCATGAAAATTTATTCCCCTCGAGGGGGGACTTCCCCCCCAGGGGGGAGGCGAAGCTCCTACATACACAATTTTTTTTCCTGTTGACTATCTCTATTGCAAAAAATATATATTCGTTTCATTTGGTTTAGTGCAGTCTATAGACGTTAAACTCTACTTACCTGCAATTTCCCCCATAGACGTAATGTATTTGAAGTTTAGTGTAGCATCCTTGCATGATACGCATTTAGAATACCAAGTTTGAATTTTCTGCCATAATTCGTTTTTGAGTTATGCTGATAACAGGCAGACACACACACAGTGACACACAGACATACACACAGACCATTTGCTAAAAACTTGATTTTCGTATTCAGGGTACCTCAGAACACGTAAATATCACAAAAACTCGCGTTCGAAAATTTGAACCCAAAACAATACTTTTTCTACCTTATGGGTAAGAGAAAGTAAAAATCCCACATTTAACAAATTGAGGTGAGTGTACGAGTAGCATACACTTTTAAATTTAAACTCTAAAGATAAGCTTTTTATGTCATGCAGAGGTTGACCCGAGCTCGAGATTCATGTTGCAATCCTCTATTTTTTCTTATTTTTCTTCTTCTTCTTATTTTTTTTTTTTTTTGGCATATATGAGTTTATGTATACGTATTAAATATTTTGTAAGCGTACAATTTTTTTCCTTTATATTTTTGCGTGTAGTTCGACCATACATTTATGATATTTTGAAACAAACTTATAATTTTTTCGTTAAAAAATTATAATAAATCCTGTAAAATTGTATTTTTTTTAGATGTCGTTTACAGAGCACAAAGTTGACTTTTGACATTTAGCGTTATTCTTCTTGGGGATAAAAATTGCCTTTATTCCTCGTGGAAAATATTTTTATAAAAGCTGGACTAGGCGCAATAAGAATTATCCTGATCAAATTCAGGAAGGCTCTGTTCTTTCGAAATTTTAGTTGTCCGATTTCATTCTCGAACAATAAGTATTCGCTGATGAGTAATAAAAGCATTCATGTGGGAATACTTCAAAAATAGAAACATAGTCAAGAAAAAGCTGCAGTACCATGCACCCCCCCCTCCTAAAATCATATTCCATTATATTTAGTATTACCCGAGAAAATAACTTTTTTTTCATCATAGGTATATTTTGGGTTATTCTGTAATCTTTCGAACACATTATTATTTTTTTTTTCATAAAAATGCTTGAAACAGAAACCCTATGTATATTATTATTGTTTGTTTAGTTATTTTTTAGTGTCAATTTATTTATTTATTTATTTATTAGCTTTGAGACTTATAGTTACAATGACTTTTGTTTCGAATGACCCATGTTGAATGAATGAATTATAAGTGGGTGGTTTAGAAGAAACCAAGCACCGCGACCAGAGGTCTACTGTACTAACCCACAAAACCTAATCTTTAAAAAGACCTGTGGCAGAAAGAAAACCCAGCAGACACCTAACCGGAATATCCTGAAGCTCAATTATATGCCGCCCCAAGTGCTCAAACCTATAGGCAGAGAAGACTTCACATTCACATAAAATATGTGTTGCAGTTTCCTCCTTGTACTTGCAACCCCTACAAAATGGGTCACTAGCAATACCCATAACATAAAGATGTCTTTTTAAGCGACAGTGTCCCGTAAGGAGACCAATCACCTTGCTGATGCCATTTCTATTAAGCTTCATGAGCTCCTTAGCCCTTGCGCTAGGATTACCACAGTTAAGCTCTTTAGTTTGCCTGCTCCCCTCAGTCTTGAGCCAAGTAGAGTACTACAAATTTCTTATGATGGAGAAAATAGTACTCCTCAGCAAACTACCAGAGATACTCAGAACAGGTTCAGGACCAATAAAAGGTGTATAAGAACCCTTCCTAGCCAGCTCATCAGCTAACTCATTTCCCAGGATACCAGTATGACCTGGTACCCAATACAGGAAGATTTTATTGTTCGCAGCAAGAGCACAACGAGAGAAATAACACTCCCAAACAAGAGAAGTCACTACTGACTTCTGTAAAGCCAACAGGGCAGCCTGACTATCAGAATAAATGTCAATATATCGATTCTTATAGCCCTATTCATGCAAGTCCTACAACACATAAGGATCGCAAAGACTTCAGCCTGAAAGACAGTAGCATACCTCCCCAAAGGATAGGAAAGTGAAGTACATCCTCAGGACAGCAAACACCAGCACCAGTGCCATTATCCAGTAGAGGTCAAGATTCGCGGTCGCCACTCGCCACGTGGCGACCTAATTTGAAAAAGTGGACCTAATTTGAAAAAATTGCTATAATCGCCAATCAGACATGCGATTTTTTCGCGATTTCGCGAAAATCTGTGATTTTTCCCCCCTAATTCCCGCAATTTGACGAATTAACTTCTTTTGCTTAAAAAAAAAAAAATCGCGGATACCGTCCGTTTTAAAAAAAGAAACCCATTAACGATCGGCGATTAAATTCGCTACGAAAGCCACCCAATTCATAATCTTTCTCCATCCACAACATAAATGTCAATATTTATTTTAAACTTGCTTAATGAGACTCTAGAACATATGAAGAAATAGAATTGTTAAATATTTCTAGCTCATGTAATTATTTTTTCCCCTCCCCCATTTTCTTATCTCCAACTAGTGATCGGCGATCAGATGTTCTGCAGAATTCTTTTGTTTCCCAGTCTTTCTCATCCACAACATAAATGTCAATATTCATTTTAAACTTGGTTTGTTAGATTCTAGAAGTAGAACTGAAAGAGTTTAATATTTCCTACCCATGTAATTAATTCTTACTCCCCCCCTCCCTCACATCTCCAGATAGTGATCAGTGATTAATTCTAGAAACAATAAAGAGATAGAAGTGCTCAATATTTCTCACATATGTAATTATCTTTAAACTTCATTACTGAACTTGATAAATCTACTTATTTTTTCTCAATTAAATTAAATATTTATATTTAATATCTATTCCAAATGTTTAAACAAGAGAAAAAATGTAGACTAAATTTTTCAGGTAGGAAATTTTTTTCTAAATAAATTTAAGAAAATTAATACTCAGTTGGTTTTATGCATATTAGAAACTGATAATTAACTACTGTAGCCTTTTTAAATATGTATGATTACTGTACATAAATAAAAATCATATTTTATATTTGTTTGATTTTTTTTTCTTTTTGACATGGAATTTTAATAAGGTTTCATGTGGATATACAACTTATTGCAGTAATATTAAAGAATTGTTTTGTGCTAATGAAAAAAATCCTGAAATTTTTAATGTAGATAGAAAGCTATAAAATGTATATATAACTGTTTAGGTAGTTAATTTATTAAAAGTGACATTATCAATGTTCAATCAATTAACCAAATAATCATGTTAGCAAAAAATTTTCAGCTAATTTCTAATTTTAGCAATCGCATGTCTGTTAATATAATTAAATCTCAGATAATATGCCAAAAAAGATCCCCCCTCCCTTTTCTCCAGACTCAAAATAATTTTGTTTCCTTCTAGTGCTAATCACATCTATTTTCCGTATGGAGATGTCACACTAAGTGAAATTTATTAAATGAATCAAATTTTTGTATTTCTCTTTCAATAAGACAAAATAAATATTCTTGCAAAACACAAATTGTGTATGAGAAATAACATTATTTTGTTAGTGTGTCATCATTATAGCCTGCTGTTTTCTGTATCAAAATGAAATTAATACTTAACTACGAAAGTGCATATATTTTTCCTCATTACTAAAACTTTAAAATCTTCTTTCTAATACTATAGTTATTAATAGCCTTTAAAAGTTGCATTATATGCTACTGTAACTACCCTATATGTTTATAAAACTCACTCTTAAAATACTAATAAGAATAAAATCATAAACACTCAAAGGAAATTCAAACGAGATCATATCTTCTCGCAAAAGTCGAATCATTTTTCAATGATTTGATTTCTTCTGCTTTTATTTCAGATAACTGAAAATTTTAAGCTCTAGAAGTATGAAAGTTAACAAAAATATATTTATTTTCAAACAATATTTAAAGATTTAATTTTAATCTGTGGAAGTGCATAATTTTTTTTAATCATTATTATTAAAATTATTCAATAAAGGCCAATATTTCTTAATTTTCCGATCATATCATCTGTGTTTTATGCCTTTATATGTATATAGATATATATTTTTTAATTATGTGTGTGAATATCAGGTATAACATCGACTCGCGAGTGGCCACTGAGTTTATCATGTTCAGTGGCCACTGGCCACTTACAAAAATTGTAAGTCTTGACCTCTATTATCCATCTTGGAGCCATCAGTGTACCACTTAATATAATTCGTATTACCCCAAGGTGGAGTATTCATCCAAATGTCCCTAGAGGGCAAGTGGATAATATACGGCTTAGAAAAAGCATACCTAGGGAGAACCTTATCACACTGCATAATAAAATGCGGGTGATCCGAAATCTCCTTATTAAGATGCTTCCAGTTCAGATAATTGGAATAATTATTTCAATGCCCAAAACTTCTTAACCTCTTTACACACAAGATAGCCTCAGCCTCAATGCGCATATGCAGAGGGATAAAGCCCAAGAGTAATTCTAAAGCTCCAGTTGGTGTTGTCCTTAAACAACCAGTCATCGCGACACACACCATCCTTTGAATCTTATTAAGATTCTTCTTAGCAGTGTCAAGCCTAGTCCTAGACCACCAGGCAATAGAACCATAAGTGATCATAGGACAAATGATCATGGAGTAAATCCAGTGGATAACCATAGGACTAAGACCCCATGACCTGCCAATAGCATTCCTACAGGCCCAAAAAGCCCTTTTAGCCCTAGAAATGCAATAATCAAGATGACTCTTCCAGTTGAGTTTCTCATCCAGATAGACACCAAGATACTTAACCTCACTTGAATAAGTGAGGTTATGACCAAAGAACTTGATATTTTTTTAAGATAATGGTCCTCTTTCTCCGCTTTCTATGTGTCTTCACAGGGTTCACGAAAAGACCCCCGGAAGAACACCAAGACTCAACTTTCTTAAGGGCATTCTGCATGATACAGCAAACAGTATCCGGAAACTTCCCCTTGGTTACCATGACAATATCATCAGCATAACCAATGCAATCCACCCAAGAGTGACCAATCTCATTCAGAAGTGAATCAACCACGAGACACCACAGCAGTGGAGAAAGAACACCACCCTGTGGACATCCAGTATTGGCTTTGATGATCAGAGAATCACCAAGCAGTGTTGCAGAGGCAAACCTGTTGGTGAGAATACTCTTGATCCAATTCACAGTGGTACTATTGATATTCCTATTAGAAAGCGCATCAATGATGGTGTTAACAGGAACCTTGTCAAAGGCACCCTCGATGTCAAGATAGACAGCAAGAGCCACCTCTTTAGAGACCAGACACTTCTCAACATATGAGTTAAGTGATACAAGGCTGTGTCAGTTGACCTGCCAGGCTGATAGGCAAACTGAAAATTGGAAAGTGGCTGAACACACAAGACCTCTTCCCTGATATACCTATCAACAAACTTCTCAAGAGTCTTTAAGAAAAAAGAAGTGAGACAAATAGGTCTAAAAGACTTTGCCTCAAAATAATTATCTTTACTAGGCTTAGGGATAAAGATAACACTGGAATTTCTCCAAGCCATTGGTGTGTAACCAAGTGCCAAACAGGATCTAAAAATTCTGCAAAGGATGGGTGTCAAAACCTCAGTGCCTTCTTTCAGAAGTGCTGGAAAGATACCATCAATTCCAGGAGTCTTAAAAGACTTGAAGGAGTTAATAGCCCAAATAATTTTTTCATATGTAACAACCTTCCTGGCAGCATTCCATTTCTTTCTTCCACAAGTACGAGTGTTGAGAGTAGAAAAATTTGTCTCATGGCAAGTACTGGAGTTCGGAAAATGGACCCTAAACATTTCTGCCAGGGTCTCCTCTCCAGACTCAGAGTAATCACGCCTAGGCAACTTAACAGCATTAAGATTGCACATCCTGTCCTTAGACATCACCCTAACCAGCCTAGCTGTGGCTGAAATATCACTGATGCCAGAACAATAGCTGATCCAGGATGCCCTTTTGGCATTCCTGACAGTTTTATTATAAGAGGTAAGTGCAACCTTATAGGTTTGCCACTCACCATTCTTCTTAGCTCTATTAAAGAGCTTTCTACAATTGCTACGCATACAACTAAGCTTTTTGGACCACCAAGGAACAATCCTTGGTAAGCTAGTGTGCATAATCTTACAATTTTGGTGGTAGGATTCTAAAATGACCTGTTGCAACTGGTCAACAGCCAATTCGAGATCCAGCACCGAAGACAACTTACTAAAGTGGCCAAAAGCTGCTTTCTTCAGATCTTCACAGTAGGAATCCCACTTAGTATGACGTGGATTCCTACCCTTGGTCTCAAGTCTTATTGGACCTGTAACAGTAAAACAAATTAGCCTGTGATCAGAAAGAGCTTCTTCATCAGAGACTCTCTAATCCCTGATGTTGTCATAGCATATACCATTACAGAACGTAATATCAATGACCTCACTCCTGTTAGAAGTAACAAAAGTAGGTTCATTGCCAGAATTTATAGTATACAGATTATAATGCAAAATATACTCTAAAAGGTCCTCACCCCGCTTGTTGCAATCACTACTACCCCACAATATGTGGTGAGCATTCGCAACACAGCCAATGATGAGCTTGAATTTAAGATTCTGACAATTCTCAATAAGATTAATAATCTATTTTGAGAGAGTGTCCTTATCCTCATATGGAAAATAAGAGGACACAAAAGTAAAACTATCTTTGTTACTCTGATGCTGGTATTTCACCCTGACAGCAACATTGTCACCATTAAGATGATTTACCATGAGCAGAGCATGTAGCTTAGAGCTAATATAAATGCATGCCCTGGGCCTACAACAGGTTCTATCAAAGAAGATCCTCTTGCTGTCTATACCAAGACCAAGGATCTTACCATCTCTAGTCCATGGCTCCTGGATAAGTGCTATGTCCACAGCACCACTAGCCAGCTTTTGGCCAAGAAGGGCAGAAGCCGATTGGCTATTTGTGCAGATTGATTTGCACTACCTTAATGCTACAATCCATAAATCAGGGAGGAAAAGGACACAACTAAGTGCCAGTTAAATCTCCCTCAGATGAAGGAGTAGCACTAGATTCCTTTGAGGAGTTACCTAGCAGCGCTTCAACCTCAGTCAAAGACATAGGTGATGAGGGAGTAAGCGTGCCTTCAGAGTTAGATTCAATATCTAGCTCACTTAAAGTAAGTGAATCAATATTAGTTTGAATAACAGCTTCACTTACCTTGGAAGAGGATGCTTCACCAGTGGTGACACTATCCTCTTCATCCTCCTTACCTCTACCTACATCTTGCGCAACAGCAAGGGTATGCACATTTGGATCCTTCAAAATTTTGAAGGCTCCTCTGTCCAAACCAGTGTAGGCTTTGTAGTCAGCAGCCCTGATTTCCCTAGCAGACTCGATACCAACCTCAAAGATCCATCTAATGGACTGTGGATCTACAAGCCTGTGCAGAACACGCCAGTCCTCAGACTTCAACTTTGGGTTGTACCTAGAAATCCGCTTCAGAAGATCTTTGGGCTCCTCATTAACTACATCCTTTGTTTTGAAGGCTACCTTCACAGGCTTCGGAAGTTCGCTCGCTAGAATGACTTGCAGGGCCTCTTCCTTCAGAACATTCTTGTTTTGACCGAATTCCTTCTTCAGCCACTCCACTGTCCAGGCATCATCACACTGAAAGATGAGAGCACCATCGACAAGTGTAGGGCTGCTTAATTTTGGAAGGTGTTCACTCGCAGGAAACAAATCACCCTTTCTCAAAATTTCCTCTTGGATAGCAAAGGCCTCCGAAGAATTTAGCCTGTTGGAAGGAAAAGATTCTTTCACCACTGCCATCCTGGTTGACTTTGCTACTTGTGCAAATGACTGAAGCTTAGGCTTCTTCGTCATCTCACAGACCTTGGGAGAAGGAGTTGACACTTCTGACCGAAACCTCTTGCGTCCACCATCCTTATTTGGTCACCAGCCATATTTGACGGTATACCCTTCTGCAACCTCTTCCTTCTGTTGCGCTTTTGTGATTTTGTGAGTACTTTCTGCTCACCAGCGGGTCCACCAGGGTGCTGCTGGCCAGAGCCTGCTGCCCCCATAGTAGATCCAGAAGGTTTACAGGTTTCCTCCTGAATATGACGAGTTCCCAAAGGAACATCGTCCTTGTCTGACTGCATAGGCAGTCCTTTAGAAAAGTTGTATCCATACAGGACCACAGAACTGGGAAGAAAGAAAGGTCCACACCTGCATAGCCTCCCAATACAGGTGTAAGGCTAAATACAACGAGGTTTCGCCTGGTTCCTCGAGGGGACCGTTCACGACACCATAACCCCTGGTGCCATTCATCCATCAGCACGGTACCTAACACCTTGGATTGGGGTGCCTGTATGCATTTAGCTGGGTAAAGCGGAATGGCCTTCTCGCCATGGGTGACCCTACCAGGAGCAAAAAGCTCCCGACGTACATCGCCCATTCCACCCAGGTACACCCCCTCGCCACTTTGAGGCAGCACACAGGACATGAGGTGGATGACCCATGTTACAGAACTTCACAATAAATGATGCGCAAAAATGTACCCAAATTAGAGTTGAGAACATATTTACAGCTTTCTATATAATATAAAAACAATAAAAATTAATTCTTTATTAAACAACCAAACCTTCATTAAACGACTTACAGGAATTTGTGAAAGCTATTTTTAATTTCCAGTTTAAAATTAATTAAATTTACATTTCATTTAAAAAGTTATCTGGATGTACAGGGTGTCCGAATAAACTGTCCCTAACTTGGAGAGACTGTTATGTTGTATACTATACTTAACATAAAGTTAAAATGTATTAGAAAAATGTAAATTTAAATAACATGAGTCACAAAGCTTTTATAAAAATCAAATCAGTGCATTTCCGCGTACACTTTTAGTACATTTGCTGTACAATTCCATTACACTTTCTGTTTAGCTTCAGTTTCGATAATACTAGTTCTTTGACCATTTTTAATGTCCTTAGCATTGGGTGGATTTTTTTTACTGTCCGAAATATTATTTATACTGTTATTATGGATTTATATTTTGCATACCAACGAACAACTTGTCACTTCTCCTGTGATAATGTCATATATGTTGTCAGTTGTGGTTTCAAGTGTATCTGCTCAATGCACATGCACGCGCGCCATATGCGAAAAATAAAAATTGCCGTCAAAATCTAAGAATTCAGAAGCTATTTTTGACTAATACCGCGAACGTAACGCTAATAGATTTGTTTAATCGACTGTTGAAATTAGCGATATTTGATTTGGACAAACTGTGTAATAATGAATAAAATATAATATAAACAATATTTATGCGATTAAAATATATCTTTTGAATATATTTATGTATATATATATATATATATATATATATATATATATATATATTACGCTCTTTAACGTGTTTAAGTTTTCTACATTTAATTATGAAATGTTAGCTGAAATTTTCACAGGATAGCATGAATCTATTAAGAAACTGCAGTAAAATTTCCCTTTTTCAAAAATTCGTACAATGCAAACCAAATAAACCCATAAGTGTATTATCTAACAATACATTGTTTTGTTTAGTGTGCTTTTCTTATTAATTTTTTTATTAAGTAAAATTGCTGGTTTAAAACAAATTTTTCATTTCAAAAATTGGTCAAAATAGCATCTGTTAAAAGAATAAATCTCGTATGCAGATTTTTTTACACAGAACAAAATTTCGTTACACAGAATTGTAAAAGAAATACTTTTATTATTAAATATTTATTTTCTTTGGTTTAAAAAAAATCATTTTACATGTATAAAAATAATTATCTTGTTTCATATTTAACGATTTTTATTTATGTATTTAAATTTAAATATGTTTGATTTCAGATTTTTTTCTTTCCACAAAACTTTATCTGAATGAACAACAGAGAAAATTAAACTAATTATCAAGGAATAAATTCTTATGCTAACTAGACATTCAAAAATAAAAGTTTTTTTTTATACGTAGTCTATTAAAAAATGTCTTACCTATGCTTTAAATAATGAAAGTCTAAAATAAAATCTTCTATGTTCGGAAAATTGTCTAACCGTCATTAGTGACTAAAACTACGCCTACATATTTTTAAATTCAATAATTATGATCCTTTTTCTCCAAATATAAATATCCTTTAAATCGAAATTTACATTGGTTTCTCATTAGGCTAAGCATCTCATTATTTCTTAACATTATCGGAATAAATTGTGTTTATTTTGTGTTTACGTATAGACATCATTAACTATGTATTGTGATTCTTGTCCATTGAATCAATGAACATTATTTCCGTATTGTTTTCCCATAAGCTGATTCAAACGAAGCAATGTATCCAAAAAGTCGTCTGCGAACTCGATGATGGTTGAGAAACATTAAAAAATTTAAATGTTAGAATATCTTTCCATAGATTTTCGATATAAATAAAATGGAATTTTATTTTCTCGATCATTTCATATTTTTATTTAAAGAAAATGGTTTCATAATCGACAAATTAATCGATATATGAAATCTTTTGATAATAATAAATGCTTTATTTTACTTAAAACAATTAAAAAGTATAATATTGCACCAATTTATTTTTAGGTTATAATATAAATGATTTTTAATTTCTTTTGTCATTATTGCAGGTAAGGTGAAGTGCGGTATGTGTAACCATGCTGTAAGTGTAAATTCAGCTTATAATTCTTAGAAGCTGAATTTGGAACTAGTCATCATATGTATTTGTATAAACATTTCTTTGTTATATTTATCCTTAGGTTAAAGTTGAGTGTGTATTCGAATCGCACTACAGCTACGCAGTCGACAATTGACGACTGTTTAGCCTTGGGAAATTAAATGAAATATAAAACAATGATAGTTTTAAAGTTTGAAAAATTGAAAAATTGCTCACATTTCCACTTTTTGACAAAGTGTCGATGTCAAACTTCGCAATTTTTCTATTGCTCTACTTGTGAAGTAAACATTACAGTTTTTGGTAAATAAACTAAGTTTTGTATGTGGATTTTGAATATCACACATACACACTGATCAACTGACAAAAAAAAAAAAAAAAAAAAAGAACTCAGATATCTTTAATCATGGAAATCAGGTGAAAATTTTCTATCGAATTTTTTGACCGGATACTATACCCGCGGTAGCTGGGTAATACAAGTAAAAATTAACGTATCAGCGAATCAATGTAATTCCGAATAGGCTCAAAATACATAGTTAGACTAGAAAAAAAAAAAAGGAAACAAATTAAAAGCTGCGAGAGAGCATTTAAAAAAAAAAAAAATTAAAGTTTAAAATGTTGAATAATATTTTATTAAATTTAAATTGTTTTCGAAGAATTTCGTTACTTATTTTGTTGATTTAAACACTTGAATATTTTAAATGAAGGATGCATATAAATATATATATATGAACATTTTATAATTCTTAGACAGTAATTTACAAAAAAGTTTCATAACATCCACTATCTACTTAACACATTCGCCGCCGCATCACCCTATCTGGGTGACGGGAATGCTTCCTTGAGGGCCCCGTCCCCCAAATATAGGTGACGCTCTTCTTGTTCAATTTAATAGGATTTTTAGTTGGAGTTTTAAAAGGAATTTAATGGATTAAGTACTGAAATATAAATATAGGATATACAATATAAAAAATATACACATTATACTATATTTTTTATTAATTTATATTAGGGTAGCATATTACATTATACTATGTCGCATGGTGTTCTTTGAAACACACTAAACACATTTGAGGTGATTTTGGACAATTGGAACAATAGGTCGTAGTTTTTTTTTTTTTTTTTTTTTTTTCATTTTACTTCGCCATGGCGTTCGGCAGTTTGCCTCTTCTTCTGGTAACATATGGCGCACATTCTTCTTATAGGCTTGCCCTGCTGATTCTTACAAATTTTTAAATGGTGCGTCACGTTCCTTGTTTTATTTATACACTGTTAAAAATTTCTGTAAATTTAATGTAAATATTTATCCAGTCTCTGTAATTTAACAGTAATTATTAGTTAAAAGTGAATAATCGAGATTCTCAATCTTTATTCTGTATTTTAACCTAATTTTATTATTTAATTATTTAATTAAAATTAAAAATGACTGTTTCTACTTTAGAAAAAGCATTCCAAGTCCGAAATATATTCTCACCAATAGTTAATTAAATTAATATTAATGATTAAATTGAATGTATAAAATAAGTTTTTTAACATCTCCGTTTATTTTTCTCTGTAATTTTACGTAAGACTTAAGATAATAGATTACACAGAGTTTTCTGTTGAAATTTTTAACAGTGTTTTTCAGTCGAGCATAAAATTTTCCGAGGACTACCATTCGGTAACGAGAAGATCCCGAAATTTTCTTATTTCTGTTTTTTTATTTGTGTCTCTCTGGTATCTCCGGTGGTTAGATTTGGGCCTGTCGAGAAACTCAGCCGAATCACGATGGGCGATGAACGTGTTAATAACTTTAATGGTTAATATCCACTGCTTACATTTAAAATCTAGTATTAGTATCTACTATCTGGAATTCACGAAACATTTTCAGTGTACTAAAATCCTTTTTTAATTTGATAAAAATTAAACTTAAAAATGAAGCTTTATGCAACACAAAATTGAAAAGCTAACAGCTGGGAAACGTGCTCTTTATAGACGTTACTGATCTTTATAAAAATAAAAGTTTCTACGCTTTCAGTTTTGCAGTAGAAATGGCTGTGGGTGATTTGAAAATTAAAATTTTAAATCTAGTTTTTTAGTTAATTTTTTTGTGTATTGAAATAAAATTAGAAACTGATAAAGATTGTTAAAGAATTGCATAAAAATGCATTTTTTTACCTTTAAAAATGACTACTAAGCGTTTTTATTTTCACTTACGATATTTTATTTTTAAAGAAATATTTCAATTCATAAACCTTTTTTCTTTATAAATTGTTCAGACAGTTTAAACCATCGTATCGTGATAGTACTTGTATATATATTATCACAGCTGCCCGATTTGTACGTTCTTTTACTACGGAAGACTTTTAATAGAAACTTTTAATACGTTTTCTAACAGTTTTCCGCGATTAAACATGATGAAAGTTTTGCAAAGAAAAAAAAAAAAAAAAAAAAAAAAAAACATACAATTTAACACCTATTTACAATTTCCTGACAAAACTTTGAACCATTAATTAAAACCAATAAATATAATAGAGTTCGTATAACAGTATTTTATGAATTGCTCTAAATAATTATTTTACTTTAAAAAAAAAGGAAAGGAAGAAAAAAAAAAGAAAAAAAAGATGTGAGGAAAATAGGAAAGCGCAGAAATACCTATCATGTGAGCAAGAAAAGTATTTATCACTGGGATGCAAAAATCTCCAATTACTCAAAAGAAAACAATCTCAGTTTATGAACATTATAATTCACAAATGTAATAGTGGTGGTTCACAATAGGAAAAATAGCCGCTTATTAATTTTCCAATAAAATATTCTAATTAAAAAAGAAACAGCTGTTTATTAAATTTTTTAAGTTTTACGTTTGAACTACGCGGAAAAAATGAAATAATAAATTTTGAAAGAAACCAAGAATAAAACTTTAAAACGTAGTTAATATAAAAAAATTAGTACACTTCCAAAAATTCTTGGTTGTACAAATTGAAGTTTAATTAATTTGTTTTGATATTATCACGAGAAGGTGAAGGGTAGGTAGGTAAAATTGTTTTATATAAACTTATGAAGAGGAAAATATTTTATCAATATGTTGATACTTTTGTGGGTTATTACAATTTTGACGTCTGCAATTTTCTCAGGAATGTAAATTACATAAATGTCAATAAGTAAAATATAAAATGTAAATATTTCTAGGTAAAATGTTGTTAGGAAAATATTAGTTAAAGAGAGGATTCATCTACATTATGTATATTGTTTAGATTTTCTTTTAGCTTATCTAGAGTCCTGCGCGGGTCGGGTTTTACCCGACCCGAACCCGACAGATGAATTTTAAATCAACCCGAAACCCGACCCGAACCCGACAAAAAAATTTTCGTCAACCCGAAACCCGACAAAAAAATTTTCATCAACCCAAAAACCGACCCGAACCCGCAACTGAGAATTTTTTGCGACCCGACCCCGACCCCGACCCGAAACCCGACTTATCTAACACGAACCCGACCCAAAACCCGAAAAACAAATCAACATTACTTATTCATCTAAAAATCATGCAAAACAAGGTAAAATGATATAACATGACATAAAATAAAGTAAATTTTTATTTTCACACAGTTGGTAAATCATAAAAAAAACTAGTATGTTGTGGCCACCACAAGACATTCTTCTATATTTTTCTGTCAAATTCACTAAGTGCGAATAATTTATTAAAACTATTATTAAAAAGTTTAACGTGATGAATGCAAATAATTTTCATCTCAGGGAAATCTAACGCTAAATATCCAAAGAGAGACAGTTTTATCGTCTATAAATAACTTCTTAAACAATGCGTTTTTATAAAGGTTATCTCACATATCATGGTTCGTACAGTTATATGGCATAGAAGTTGAGATATAGCATATAGCCATCCTGTTATCGATGAAATTTGCAGTATAACAACGCCACCTATTGGCCGACAAGCATTCAAACTGAGTCAGCATAATGTCTCATAATCTCACCTTCTCACATATTAAGTTTTGTTTGATGATACACAATAGAACATGAGATATAGCTTTCCTTGTATTTGTGGAAATCGCTATGTAGCAGCGCCACCTGTTGAGCTGTTTACACCAAAAGATGACAGGCGCTAATATATATTAAATGCAAATTTATATGAACATACAAATTTATATGAAATTCTGTGCAGTAGTTCTTGAGATATAGACTTTCCTTAAATTGCGGAAATCGCTGTGTAGCAGCGCCACCTGTTGGCTGATAGGCATTCAGATTGAATCAGCATAATATCTCATATTGGTATTCTCACATATCAAGTTTTGTTGGATTACACGCAACAGAACCTGAGATATAGCCTCCCCTGAAATTGCAGAAATCGCTGTATAGCAGTGCCACCCGTCGAGCGGTTGACACCAAAAGTTGATAGAATCTAATACTTTCTTCTACTGAATATAGAAGAAAGAAAAAAAATTAAAAACTTGTAAACTGCGAAATCTTTTCAATTTGCAGAATGTAAATGCGAGGTTATACTGTATTTGTATTTCTTTAATTTATATATTAACAACAGTCGAGAAAGATTTATAATACTTTTCTAATTTTCATACGATTTCTACAAAAGATACATATTAGTTCCGTTGAAGAAAAGAAAACAGATCCAGATGGAAATACGGATCTATTTTTCTGGCGGATATCCACGGATACGAATAGGGAGCTCCGGTACATGTCTGCCCACCAGCAGCCGAGCGGTTCTGCGCTCGAAGCTGGTAGATGGGAGGTGTCGGGTTCGATCCCAGGTCTCACTCATCGACCTAGCCGTTCGGAGTTTTCCGCGGTTTCCTCCGAAACACGCGTAAATACGGGCTAGGACCCACTAGAAAGACTCAAACGGAGGGCATTCCCCCTATAGGCCTAGGACATATCTAGAGTCAATTTGCCTTAAATCCTCCAACCAAACAACCAACCGATACATGTCTAGTATGTGCAGAATGTTTAAATTAGTTACATAGTTGTAAACATGCCTATAAATTTATATTTATAATTGTAAAAAATATTTTGAAAGGTGTTCTCAAGTCGACCCGACTTGTTGAAAACCAAACCCGACCCGCAAGAAAAAAAATTCAGTCAACCCGATCCGAACCCGACCCGCACGAAAAAAAGATCAGTTAACCCGACCCGAACCCGACCCGCAAGGGAAAAAATTCTGTCCACCCGACCCGACGCAGGACTCTAGCCTATAACGTTTAACTTTTTGGATAAGACAACTACAGTGAGTGATATCTCTACTTATTTATGTCTGTGCATCGAAGTGAGCACGTTATCTAGTGTCCAACATTTCTGTATAAATACAATTTTATTTTTGCTGATTTTTATCATTATTTTAAGAGTGCATAACTGGCTAACTTGTTTGGTTTGCTCTGTAAATTAATTTGTCCTGTCCCTTTTAAGTGTTTAAATTCTTTAAGTTTTTCCTTTAAATAATGCTTATATAACCCATCTTTTTTTTCCCCCTTATCTGTTTTAATGAATAAAATTTTTCATTAACCCCTTCCGGTAAAATTTAATAATAAAATATGCTGCATGTAAAAAAACATTTAATTTTTATTTAAAACTACTCTTATTGATTACGGTTTTTATTTTCCAACAACATTTTACTTTAGTAAAAATTTATACTGACAGTGCCGATGTTCAGCAGTGACTTTAGTCTCATGACGAGTATAGCTCGTCATTGTGCTGTATGACATGAAAAACCAATGACGAGATATACTCGTCATTTCACCGGTAAGGGTTAAGAAAATATTTTGCAGCTGTAAAATAAATCAAAGCTTTAAGGTTTTTACCCTTTTTAATTAAAATACTAGAAATATGCTTCTGTGCCCATAACATAAAAAAAAAAAAAAAGCCTTTAATTTCTATATAATATCGAAATTTTGTTCCATGAAACTTTTGTCAAACTTTAGTTATCGATGACTTCAACTGAAAATTAGACGTTATCTGATCCTTATTTCAATTAATCATGTAAATTTTTATAATTAAAAAAATATTAATTGGCTTTATTTAATAAAAGTAAATTGAAAGCGATTAAAAATGTTTCAGATCGTTGAATATTGGTTTTCTTATAACAATGCACTCTACTAAAAAAAAAAAAAATAATTTCATAGACACGATACTATTTATGATATAATTAAACCTTAGTGTAATTTCATTTTGTTTCTTGTTAGGCAGGCAATTGTAATATAAATCTTTAAAAAAAAAAAAAAAAAAAAAAAAAAAGAAGACAATGTCCATAAAAATGATGAAAAATTAAAATAATAATAATAATAATAATAAAAATACATCAAAGAAATATTCGATAAGGAATTACAGAAATTGAATTAAATAAATGATAGGCCAGCAGTTTTGGAGCCTTTTTTTAAATTATTAATTTACCTATTAAGTTTAATAAAATCTTGTGAAAATTTGTTAAAGATATTTCATAAAAAAAAAAAAAAAAAAAAAAAAAAAAAAAAATCAAAATACAAAAAAGTACTTAGAATAACGAGCAATAAATATAGTAAGTGCATCAAAAATAGAAAATAATAAAAATAAAATAATTTAATACTTTAGATATGTATAATACTTCTCTTTATAACGCTCATTTTCTGTTTCATTATCTATCTTCTTAAAAATTTACCTTTCAAAAATTAAAAGACGCAAAATAATGCTAAATGCTAATACGCGTAACGCATATTCTCTATGTTTAAAATTCCTTTTTCACAAAAATGATATTTCCAGTTTCTAACACTCTTTCAGTTTTTAAATCATTAATTCATACAAATTCAAGCGAAATAATACCTAAAATACGTATTTTACGAGTTGTGTAAAATAAGTCCTTTTCTAAAATTTATTCGATGAAATGTTTAAACAAAAATACGAGAAAATAAAGCTCTAAGGAAAAGTAAGAGACAAAAAATATTTTTTCCTTTTTTTTTTCAAATGAAGCTAACAAGATTTTCTAGCACTTCTTAATTTATATTTCACAATTCTCCAACCACAAGGCATTACTGTAATTGGATGTAAACGTTTCTGAAATTGTCTTAAAATAGAATTTTTCTTTCACCGTATAGAAGAATTAGAAAAATTTCTTTTGACAAGCACGCCTTTTGAGATTTTCAAAAGGCGTCGCAATGCATTTGAATATTTTTAATCTTGTTATTTGGATTGGAGTGCTTTTTAAATTATAAAGTGATTTCTCGCTCATTTTTATAAAATAGTGAGAATACGTATCATTTAATAATAATGCTGTAATTTTCATGACATTTAATCCGTTAGCTGCAATAGCTAAGAATAATAAATATTAAATGATTTTGCGAGGCTTTTTTTTTAATGCCTTAAAAGGAAAAAGAGTAAAAAAAATTAAAGTATAGATTTTTTTTTTTCTTTTAATTTAAGCTGGAAAGTTGAACAATTACTACAGGGATAACTAGGTAGCAATTAAAAATTTTGAAATATTTTGAATTACAAGTTGAGCATTGTCACGTGCTTGATCTCTTGCTTTTGAAATATATGTTGTGACAATTGAGTTACAGTAGTTTGATTGTAGATTTTGTTTTCTGATCGGCCTTGTTTTGTTATTAAAATTTTGAATGCTAAATCAAAGTAGCTTTCACGTTTTCTTTTTCTTTTTCTTAAAAAAAAAAAGAAAGAGAAAACTTTTTTTTTTCCTTTCTTTCTTTTTTTTTCTTTTTTTTTTTTTTTAGGACTGAGGGCCTATCAGTCTCAATCTGAGATTTTTGCGTTGTCGTTTTCGATAGTTGGACATTTGTCGAAATCTAAAATTTATCGAAAATATAATGGAATAATTTGAAAGCGATGTTATAATTTGAAAAAAGAAAAAAAAAAAAAAAAAAAAAAAAAAAAACTAATAGTCCTCCGTCCTAAAAACTAAATTCTGCTTTTGAAAGAATTTCATCAAAATCTTTTTTTTTTTTTTTAATTATTATTGAAAGAAAAAGAAAAGAAAATTAATAATAATCAGTATCGTTACAAGCGATATCGAAAAAGTTTTTTTTAAAAATAATTTTGAATTAGGAAATAAGAAGTGCGCGAGCAATATGAGATAAAAATAAGTAAAAAAAAATAATTTAATGGTTTAATTTTTATATAAAACAAGATCGCGTGCTATCTTAAAAAGTAGATGTAAAATTTAAAGTTTAATTTTTTTGGCAACAATTATAAATTAAAATAAATAATTTAATGAAAGTTTAGAAGTTAGAATTTCTATTTATTTATTTATTTTTAATTTTGTGTTTAAAATGCAAATTTTCTCTGAGTGCAAAATCAACTATTAAAACTTTGAAAAATAAATTTTTGGAAAATAAGTACTAATTTAACGGTTGTGAATTTTCTTGAATGTCAAAACGGAATTTAAAAAAAAGTACACTAGGTAATGAGTAATTATGGAAGTAAATTTTTCTATATAATAACGTGGGCCACGGCTGTCGGTCCACTCTTGATGACATATATAATTCAAAACAATGTTATACTTGGAGGAAAGTGGAAATTGTTTGTTTTTCCTTATTATTATTATTATTATTATTTACTAAAACGTCAAATATATTTTTGATTATCTTAATGGAGATTTTATAGAATATGTACAAACATTCACCTCTTTATTAAATAAATAAATAAATAAATAATAAAACTTTTTAACATTTTAAAACATATGATATAATTATCGAATATGATATAGATCGGGATAAAATGCTAGTCATTTTGTAAATTTAAACTATGTGTTTAAGTTATTGATTTTACTTGATTATTTGCTCTCTGTTTTAAAATTCATACATTTAATATAGCTATATAAATATATAATAGCACTGTAATAAGAAAGCACCACAGTACTGGCGTTTTAAAGTAATAAGTGCAAAACTTTGAACAAACACCATAAAATGTAATAAACTTGCAAAATTATTGCATTTTATGGTGTTTATTTAAAGTTTTGTACTGATATGATAGCACTATTCAATGTCATATATATTATTAAATGCTAGATATTCTTCAAATTTAAATTATATGTTATGTTTATCTATTTATTTTCTTATTTTTAAAGTGAAAATTCAGAATGCAAAGATAAAATGTGTAACTAAGAGCACAGAGAAAAATATTTTTTCTCCCCAAGATTTGGCTGTCTGTTCGTCTGCCAAGAATCAAGAGTCAAGAGGACTCAAGTGGAAACTGAACCAGATGTGACCATAGAACATAGATTCTATTCTGTTTATATGGTGTTACTTGTTATCATACATTTATTTAAAAAATCTTTTGTTTTAATGCACTTCATCATTTTTATAAATTTAAGATATTTTTCTTAAAACATACAAATTTAATTTTTTTTTCCGTTAAGAGGTCTGTAATCAACACTATTTTATAGAAAAGTTATTATAAGATGAAATAAAACATTAAAATGGCAGCCAACATTTTTGTTAAACTAAAAATCATCTGTAGTACTTAACTTAGGCAGGGCCCGAAATTTAAACTGAATTTACACTCGCCGAAAAAAAAAGTTTTACTCGCCACTAAATAGGGTTGTATTTTTTTTTTTTTTTTTTTTTTTTATTTAACGCATTTTTGGTTTTTTTCTTTTTGAAATGCTTTTACAAATATGCCTAAAATTATATATATTAAAAGTGTGTCGTATATCAATCATCATGTCTCATAATCACCTATAATTAAAAATCATTTTAATGTATTGTATTTGAGATTTGAAAAATATTAAAACATCTAATAATATAAATGCAAAAAAAATCATTAAAAAAAAAAAAAAAAAACTCTTAGTCAAACAATATTTTGTGAAAATCTTTTTATTATGACAGATTTATCTTCCTTATTTACCTATTTATTTATTTAACTTTTTACATCAGAAATGTCTTTTTCGTTCATTTTATTTTTGTAATCAGACGGAATGTCGATGCGTATAACTTGTTCATTGTTGTCATTTGAAATGGTCATTTCGGAATAACTTTTTCGATAAAATCGTTGCTTACAAATCATTACAAGTGCAAATCTTTGGTGTTTCAGGGAAAAAAAAAAAAATAAATTGGAAAATATGAACTGTCGGACAGCCCACACACAGACTCGGCACTCCGAAAAGAGAAAATGGAGAGGTAAAATATGATGTTATAAGATGGCAAGATTTTGCCATATTTAGATCTATAAAAAGAATGCTTCCTGTCACCGTATCGTATAATAATTCTATCCATAACTAGATCAAATTTTTACTCGCCACAGTAAAAATTCCACTCGCCAATGGCGAGCTGGCGAGTGGAATATTCACGCCCTGGCTTAGGGTTAACATAATTGGTCTTTTATGTACCTATTGTACTTTTGTAGTCTCAACAGATTAATACCAAATATAATTAGGACAGCGGTAGCGCAATTGCTAGTGCTTGGAACTCGTAATCAAAGGATTACGAGTTCGATACTTGTGTCGACCTAAGACTGTCGTGTACATTAATAGTGGTTTATTCACAGATAATTTTGTTGTGGCTGAAATGTCCTTCATGTTTCGTAAAATTAATACCTCTGGGGGTTACCAAAGCTCGGGAACCACCCCTTCTGATCAAAATACGCCGGCAAAGTCTTGACATCATCAGTTGGCAATGGGTACGAACAATCCAAAGTTAAATTACCATAGACTTTATAAAGAGCGACTGTCACCCATTTTACGCATTTAAAAGATAAGGGACCTCAAACAAGAATTATTAATACATTTAGCAAGTGAGATATCCTGAACTGAATTTTAATTTGTACTTACAGCCATATTGTGACATTAGACTTCGTTGGAGCATGTCTTCTAACCACTCATAAGGATGAATCCCAGACTGTTACCAATTACCCGCTGCTTAGATAAGATCTAGTGTGATTTTTACCACTCAACCGTAACCAAATAAAGTAGGATTAAACTAATAATAGCAGGCCATGCAGCGTTCCTCAATTTTTTATTTTATTATTTTATTATATTGTCACCAGTACCGTCGATAAGAAATTTCTCTTGAATATTTTTTATTGTTTTAAAGCCAGAACATTATGCTTAAAAGTATTGTTATAAATTGTGGTGGCTATTTTATAAAATGAGTATAACATTTTAAAAACGCTGCGAGGCCTACAACAGTTGCAGGTTTTCTAGAATTCGTTATTAACCCTTTGCTGGCCCTAATGCTCTAAACAGGATTGCCAAATTCTTTTCTATTCAATTATCACCAATAATTCTGAAGAATGATATTTGATATACATAGTGGACGAATAACCTTGGAAGTAATTAGACAACCGTTGTAGTTAAAATTTAGTGGTAGATATTAAATCGAAAAGTCACTAAATTTACTACACTGACCAGGGGAGTGAAATTAAATAGGACAGGCTAAGGGTTAACATTTACAAAATAATCATGTTTTTATTTCTTTTTTTTTTCTCTTTATTTTTTTAAGGATGACAAATCACGGAGAGAAACGTTTTTATTAATAATATGAATTTGTCACTATGAAAATACCTTAATCACTTTTTTTATTTCTGTTTTATAGCACAACAGCAAAGTCTTATTACTACAACAGTTTATCACTAAGAAAGCACACATGAGAAAAAACTGTCTCCGGATGATCAAAATCAACGAATTACGTAATGGTTGTAAATGCATTTATTAATATGAATAACGCTTGTCAAAATGTTAGTGTATTGCATTTTTATCTTAAAGTGACTTAAAAATAAAGTAACTTTATATCACGTCTACACCATTACGCTGGGATGTCAAAAAAGAAACTGGCATGCAGAACATGACGTTTTAGATGTTATTATTATTTTAGTTTTGTTTCCTAAATGTACTTTTTATTACTCTATTCGTGTTTCTTGGTCATTTCTTTTGATCACGCCCATAAAAACCTTATCTGTCTGTTACCGCAAGTGCAATAAAAAAAAATCGAAGTTACAGATGGGGTGAGAAGCTGAAATGTTAGTTGTCAAGTAAAAAAAAAAAAAAGTATCAATTTCTTTCTTTATAGTGTAATGTTACAGATATGTTTTTTATAGATATAACCATTGATAGGTTTGGAAAAAAAGCAATTTTTGATCAGAAACTACAAATAGTTTTGTAAAACGTAAGTAACACGGACAAAAAAGTTATAAAGTGTAAGAAATTTAGAAAACTGCGGCTTTCATGAGTTATTACTTAAAAAATTCTGAATTAAATTTTGTTATGTCTCAATGAGCTTTCTCATACATAAATAAACGTATTTGGAATTAAACTTTTAAGAAATTGTCTAACAAGTCGATAATAATTCGCATTTAGCTTGCAATTCTGTAATCTATGTTTTTTGTATACACTAATGAATATTCATACATTTTTCTTTTGTGATTTTTTAAAACTTAAGTATGATATTGATTAATGTTTAGCATGAAAATATTTTATTAATACATTAATAAACCATCATACAAGAGTTGTATATGAAAAAAAAAAAAAAAAAAAAAAAAATAAGAATGAACAGTTTGGATAGGAGAAAAAGAAATACGAATTTATAAAATTTACTTTTACATGCGCTGCCATATGATATATTATATCACCGTCAAACTGACGGGTAAAAAAACCAGAAGACTTCACTTATTTTAGTATTTTCTAGTTAAACTTTACTATCACCATCCATATTAATCACTCAAATTTGTCTCAACTTGGAGTGAACTTTAAGATTAATGATTATATATGGGCTTAAAATAAATTTTGTAGTTTTCAGTTTAATGCTAGTTCTAGTTTTAATTAAAAAAATTTTCAGACGCTCAAGCTAAAAAATATTCTTTTTCTTAAAAATAAATAAATAAATAAATAAATAAACATAATATAATATATTTTTAAAATAACAATCTCTGTGATCCAAATGCAGAGTAAATCAAACGCTTATCTGCGCATGGACCATTCCATAAATTGTCATATGCTTCACAAATTTTTTAAAATTTAAATAATATAGCTATACGTGATTGCTTTAATACTATAATACCTTATCTTTATAACTTATATTATAAATCGATAGTAAATCAATTCTACTATTTAAACTTCTGAAATAATTTTTTTAAAATTTTGTAATAAGTGTGAAACTTTATAGAATAATCCGTATATAGCAAATCACGCTTATAAGCTCCATGCAGTATGAAAGCATACAAATAATGTTGTAACTGCCTTAAATCTTAGTTATACAGGGTGTCCTAAAAGTTCCAGTACTGACGCTGATGTATTTTTTATTTAGAAAAAAACAAAACTTAAAAAGATTATTTTTATGCTAATGATAAAAGGCATATTTAAAATAACGGAGGAAAAAATACAGAACTTACATTTATAATAAATGTTCAAAATGTCCACCCTTTTGTAGGAGGCAAAGCTGAACTCTTTTGTGCATGTTTTTAGAAACGCGTTTTAACATGCTGGGAGTGACTTTTTGTATCCTTTGAGTAATGGCAATTCTTAGATCCTCTATTGTTTGAGGATTATCTGCATAAACTTTGTCCTTTAAATATCCCCACAGAAAAAAGTCCAGAATGTTCAGATCAGGGGATCGGGGTGGCCATAGATTTCTTGAGATGAGTCGATCGCCAAAAAAAATCTTCAAGCATGTCCATGGTTTCGTTACTTGTATGGCATGTTGCACCATTTTGTTGGAACCAAGAATCTCGTTCATTCACTTCTAACAATGCAACAAACTGTTGGATAAGTTCCCTGTATACAGAACCATCCACAGTTGATTCGAAAAACAGAGGTCCAATAATCTTTTTACGTGATACGGCACACCATACGCCAATTTTTTGAAAATGTAAAGGTTTTTGAACTGATGAATGAGGATTGGTCGTTGCCCAAAAGCGAGAGTTTTGCGTGTTTAAGTAACCGCTCAAATGAAACCATGCCTCATCGGAGAAAAATGTTTCGTCCAAAATATTGATGTTGTTGCAAATAAATCTACGGAACCACTGACAATAATGAAACCGCTTCTCAATGTCTGGTGGCTTTAACTCCTGTACCATTTTTACACGATAAGCTCGGAAATTCAAAGCTCTTAAAGCCTTATGTGTTGATCCACGAGATGCGCCCATTTCTTGGGCCAAACGCCTAACGGATTTTTCAAGGAGTTTGCAATATTCTTCGCTGAGTGTCTTGCAGAAAGGCTGGTATAACAACTTTAAGTCTTCCGCTCCTGTGTTTGTCTTCCACAGAACCTGTATTACGAAATCGTCGAACGAGCTGATATACCGTATTTTTACTCGGTATTGCATCATCTGGATATTTATATCTCCAAACATCTTTGCATCTTTCATACGATTTACATTCAAAATAAGCCTCAAGCAGCGCAATTCTCTGAATGCATGATAAACTCATTTCACTATGAAGAACAAAATAACATAAAACTTTATTCTCACACAACTTGAGCGAAAAAAGAGGCAAACAATCCGCGTTTGTAATGATCGATAAATGGCGCTCTCTGAACTGCAGTTGTTAGTAAATATAACAGCCACGTGTATTTATTATTCTTCTTTCTCCGCCATTTCATCATGGAAAGTCGATTGCATAATATGTGGATATGCAGTGGTGTGATAATTTCACCTTAGCCCACCAGAGGGCGAGCATTTCATTACAATCGCGGATAAAATTAAAAGAATTGATGCAATGATAAGCAGACGATAAAATCTAATATTTAAAAAAAATCATGGAGAATGAGTTCTTTAAGTTGGAGTACTGGAACTTTTAGGACACACTGTATATTCGCCGCAATGTAAAAAGCAATTAAATAATAATTAGGTGAATTTCTATTGGGTTTCAGGAATAGCATCTGTGGACTACTTTGACCATCCACTTTGACTTTAGTTTTATCAATTTAGTTTAACAGAAATATTGCAAAGTATTAATTACTTTTGTGATTTTTTTTTTTTTTTTTTTTTTTTTTTTAATGTTCTATAATTATTAAAGTTCTTGGTATTTTGTGTAAAACACAGCAGATGATTTAAATTAGGATGGGAGATGATAGATTTTTTTTGCTGTGTTTTTGGTGTATTATACAGAATTTTAAAAAATAAAAATGAACCAAAAATATTTTTAATGGAAAAGAAACAGTAAATAGGCAAAAATTAAAATAGAAACTGTGACTTGAAGGTTCTATAAAAAGGCAAAGAAACAGAAACCGTATGCTTTAACCTTTCTTTCTTATTTATTTATGATTTAGTCGAAGAAAACGACCTATAAAAACACTCAAAAGAAAAACTCACAAAACAAATCACCTTCAGCAAATTGGCCTGCTAGAAAATAGCCATTAAAGCTACCGCAAAAGGTGATGATAATGTCAAAGATAACGATAATTTAGAAGACCTGCAATTAAAGGCCTACCTCAGCTCCGTTAAAGTATACGGCAGCCTAGAATTTTCTGGTAAAGAAATCCCTTGAAGCTCAGTATAGTGATGAAACAGAAGACGAAACAGGTTGCAAAACATCTATTGGATATTGCTTTATGGTTAGTCGTTGCTCTAAAGATTCAATTCATTTTTATTGCTTAGATAAAGAAGTCGTAGTTACGTTCAATGTGCCCCTCAGGAAAAAAATGCTTTTAACTTCCCCCCCCCCCCTTTTTTTTTTGTTGTAAGCTTTTTAGAAAACATTTTATTGTAAAAAAAAAAAAAAATGTTTAAACAGAGTTTTTTTTTTTTTTTTTTTTTTTTTTTTTTTTTTTAAATATTAAAATATTATTTGAAATCTATTTTGATATTGTTTACAGCTTATGGATTCTTTTGTCGAAAGTATAATTAAACAGAAGTCACAGAAAGTATTTAATTTGTTTATTCTTTATTCAGTCCCCTCCACGGAGGATCAAAATTGTGATGGAATGTCTCCGTTGGTCTTTAGGGGGGCGCACCAGACTGTCGCCAATTACCCATGGCGCAGTAAATCCGTTATGGCGACGTTAAATCCAACCAACTAACAATCTTTATATAGTTTACGAGAGTAAATTATAATTGTATATTTTCTTAAAAAAAAAAAAAAAAAAAGAATGAATAAAAATAAAATAAAACAGTGTGTAATCTGCTTTTAATAATACAAACCTTTCTGCATTAGTGTGTTTTTTCTAAAACTTTTCTCCACTAACAATTTCAAATTATTTGTTAATTTTAATTGGTTTCCCTATTAAAAAATATTCCTGTTCAATTAACACACAACGCAACATTCTTTAAGCGTTGTTTCTTCTAGTATTTTGTTAGTTATTTATATCGAGATTCACATTTTACTAATAACTAGGAGTGGGCGATGCCACTATTTCAATATCACGATATATTGTCAATTCAAAATCGCGATATCACGATATATCACGATATTGGACTCCAATATTTTTTAATCCCTTTCATAATGCTAATTTAAATGTCAATTCTAGATATATATAAAAAAAGCTCGAATTGAATGTGACAAGCTCATTATATCATAAAATATATAGAATACACTAACTTCTTTTATATGTACAACTTCCTATTAATGCAACACCAAATCAACATCAGTATAGAAAAACAAATAATGGAAATACATTTATGCACAAATTTAATTCATACATTACTGTGTTGTCATGTAGTAGCATTATGACATTTAAACACGTTCAACAGTCTCAGAATTTCACTAAAAAATGTTTCTAAAATACATAATTAAGGCAATAAACTTTTGCAAAATCTTCTTAATAAAAAAAGCCCAAATTTGCCCGAGATAATGCTGACACTAATGTCATAGCTACAAAAATAAAGATTTTTTTTCTTTTCGTGGTTTGGAGGATGAATAAAATAACTGAAGAAGGATGATTCAACAGAAAACAATTGACGTCACAATTGCAACAATGTATTGAGAAAAATAAATTTTACCTGCGATATGAAACAAATAAATCAAGAATAAAAGACAATTTAAATGAATAGATGTAATTCTATGTAAGGACCATCAATTAATGATATACCGATTTTCTTTCTCGGCCACCATTATAAAATGCCAAATTGACATAGCATAGTTTTTCAAAATATCCATTTTACATTCTAAGTTTGCTGCATTTATATATAATAGAAGTTAATATATTGCATTCCCGTAAACAGGGTTACATTGCATCATAACAGCATAATTTCTCAGCAAATATGCACACTAATTGAATAAGCATAGATTTTCGTCACGACTCTCATTCCTATCAAGTTTCGTGCATTGATACGCTATAGAAACTGCGATATAGCCTTATCTTCCATGGTGGAAATTGTATACCGGTGCCATCGCACGACACATGTTTTCTAAAAATGGGCGAATCCTGTGTTAAGACTCCTGAAAATAAATAAATATTCATTGAAAACTGCTAATTAAAAATTCTCATGAACTCCAACATTTTCGTCTTTTGTAAACAGAAGACATTAATAAAAACATGAAACCTAAATTCAAACACACGCAAAATAAGTAAATAAGTGAATGATCATATATAAAAATAACGATATAAGTTCTTTTATTATAGACTAGCAGGCTTTGCCCGCTTCGCTGGTCATTATATTGAAATGAATTTTTAAAATACCATATAATTAATAATAATAAAAAAAAAATTATTGAAATCAAAACAAAATATCTTAGACAAAATCTTAACTTAAATTACTAAAATAACTTAACTAACTTAGACAAAATCTAAGTTAAATTTTTCGCTACATTCGGTAGCGGTTTTCCTACTCGCCACACTTCACAAAATCCCTTTATTGCCTCACTTCACAAAATCCCTTTATTGCCTCACTTCACAAAATCCCTTTATAATGAAAAATAACAGGAGTTTCAATACTTGCTGTAACCATAGATATAGTAATTTATATAGATCTATCATCCCATTGTTATCATGCAAAAATGTTTGATGCTGAAAAATTTTTATGGCATCAGCCATATAGTGGCATAGAAACCATTGAAATTCGGCAATTGTAATAGAATAGAATAGAATGTTGATGAATTTTCAAAATGTTGAAATATTGCGTCTTTTAATTCTTCAAATAAATTTATCAAAAGAAATGGATAAGTTATTATAAAAGTAAAATATATTTGACTAAATTATGAAAAATATAAATTTTATAATCAGTTGCCTTGATATAATTATGAAATAAAAACTGGTTTGATTTTTAATGGAATACGTTTTTAAAAGTTTGATATTTTTTAAGATTTTACATTAGTAAGTAATATAGAATTTTCAAAATTCTAAAATATAGTTAGCAGCGGCGTAGTTTAGTTTTAGCATTTAAAAGAGTTTAAATATTAACTAAATTAATAAATATATAAAAGAAAAAAAGAAAGAAAGAAAGAAAAAGAAAAATTAATTTTTATTGTATCTGCAGTTTTTCATTCATCTTTAGTACATAAATTATTCATAAATTTTATTTTCTAAATTATCTGTGTGTATTCACTCGGCGAAAGACGGCCATATTGTGGACTTTTCTCCGAGTAAAAAATAATCAGTTTTTCCCTCCCAATGATCAGTCTATGTCTTATTACTATATCTATGGCTGCAACCCAGTTTATAGAATAATTTCTCTATTTGATATGCTATCATTTCCTGTTAACTTTATCGTTATATTAATGACATATTTTAATTTGATCGAAATTTTCACATGACATGGAATACAAAATTAATTTTCATGTTATACGAATTTTTGCCATCATTTGTTTTTTAAACAATGTATCCAATATTTTAGTTCAACAATTGAATGAACAATTGCAACAACTATTTAATAAAAAATAATTGTTTGATAAACAACAATGTTTATATATATATTTTTACAACAATGAAAAGCTTCTTTTTTTAACAATTTTCTTCAGTCTAATTACTGACCCTTATCTGAGAATGATGTATCTTTCGTTCTTAGGTGCTCTCTTCGTGAGTTACTTTTTAAAAAAGTTCCTCATGTGGTTTATTTTTAAACTTTTCGAGCATCGTCCTATGGAGGATGCTCGGGAAAGGTATGCGTGTCCAGTGACTTCCATCTTTGCTGGACGTTATTTGTCAATGAATAATGACTGTCAAAAATTTTATAACCCAGCTTTATATAAAGCTCGTGTTTGCAAGCATCCAAAGTTGGATATAAAAAAACTGCCAAAAGTTGGTAATATTATTTCACTGCCTGATACAGTTACTGATGAACCTCCGTTCCAAACCGAAGTGGACTCAATTCAGTCTCAGGTAGTGAACGCACTCGATGGAAAAGAAACAGTTTCTACTGCACTGCCTGATAATTCTACTGACGAACCTCCGTTTATCGAAGTGGAATCAGCTCATTCTCAGACAGTGGAAACGGTTATTGAAAATCAACCAGTTTCTGTTTCTCCACAACATCATAAAAAAAAGAAATTCCGGAAATTGAGGAATTTACTGAAAATATGTTGTTGTTGTTGCATTCGAAGTGTAAAAGAATAAATTACCTCGGGATGCTTGCTGGCAGTAGGCTATGGGACCTGCCTTATCAAAACTCCCCATGAGAAACGATGCATGGCGACCTCCACGTGGTGTTTCTCGGGTAACGCTAACAGCCATGCGCATTTAATTTAGATAAAGTTGTTATTATAAGGTTTCGTTTGCGCGTATGCGTGTGTGTTATGATTATTGTTATAACACATACCTAGTTTTTTCTATAATGAATACCCGCTATTTAAATTACAAATTTCGGAAATTTCCATTTTTCGTATATTTATAACCTACTTGAAACTCGATATTATTAATTTTAAAGTAAAATTAAACTGACGCATTAGAATTTTACATGGAAAAAATATCATTTATTCAGATAAAACTACATCAAAATTTATTTTTTGAGCATTCTTAAGCTGAATTGTTCACGTCAAAAAAGTTCCAAAACTTTAAAATATGTTATATCAACCAAAGTCTATAAAAGTAGTACCTGTAAGAAATAACAAAATCGTATTATAGTTTAATATCAGGGAATACTTTTAATTTAGGATTTATTTTCTAATTTTCTGAGAATTATTAGATTAATTTTCGTTCAAGTCGGCAGTGTAAACAAACAAGATAGAAGTACCATTTTATCCATTAAAACTTTAACCACGAGAGAGTTTAGAGAACCAACGATAAACAAATTAAGAAAATAATTATTTGTAGTCACTCACTTTCATAAAAAAAAAAAATGGGAATGATTTGTATTAATGTGATGTTATGTGCAAGGACGTAGGCAAAGGGACGGTCCACTCCCCCTCCCACAGAAATAAATGATGAATGGTTGTTTTCGTGTAGTCTCAAGTATAAAGCAAACATTGCTGCCTAAAAAGATGTTTAAAAAATACTAACCCACATACAAATAATTTTTTAAAACTCACAAATTCAGTTTAAGAAATTTTCCCATTATGTCCTTTTTTTTCTATATTTAAACTCTAGAGCGTCTTAAAACCCATTCTCCCTTAATCTTGCTATATTTTTTCGCTTAATTTCATCCACCTTCGTACTATAGCTATAATATATTATCCTGCGTCATGAATTCAATCTTTTTACTTTCTTCCGTACTCAACAGAAGAAAGCATTGGATTCATAAAAAATTTCAACTTCCAGTTTTCGATGGATTTACATGTTTTGCGATATCTAGAACATGATTGACCATTTTTAGAAAATTTTAGAAAATGCCTATCTGTGTGTGAGCAAAATTTTGTTCCAATTGTATCTCAGGAACTATTACACTGCACAGAATTGCATGTAAACTTATATGCAATTGCACCATGATATAAAATAGTTCTTATTGCTTTTTGGTGATAATCGTCCATCAGGTGGCGTTCCAATCCGGATTTTTCTAAGTTCTTAACTTGGTGGTATAGACCGAAATTTCTTATAAACGTACACAATGAAAATCATTTTTAACGAATCATTATGAAATTAAAAAGATTTGTTTATAATAGTAATAATCAAGTAGAAAAAAAAAAGAAATTGGACATACAGGAGCGACGCTTTCCTCCTGAGGATAAGTCCCCTCCGAGAGGGCAAATTTTCGATATGGGCACCTTTTAAAAAATTTCGTCAATATCTTTAAAACGAATAATTGAACTATTGATCTGTGATACTTTAAATAAAAGTTTTTTTTTTTTTTTTTTTTTTTTTTTTTTTTTTAATTTTAATAAAGTTATTTATTTTGAGTGAATTTGTATAGAAAAATATAGAAGAAAAATTTGCGTGTAAGAGCCGATTAACAAGAGGCATTCGGGGCATGTGACCTGAGTAGCCGAAGGCCATAAAACTGGCCCTGAAAATACCATTTTGCCTTTTACGACAAAAAATGAAAAAAAAAATGGTGTCATAATGCAATTTCTGCCATATTAGTCCTATAAACAGGTATATCTCTATATGTGCTGATTGGTGCACAGAGCAAGAGGGAGACGGGCCCATGAAAATATGTGTTCCTCGGGGCCTATCATGAAGTTAATCAAGGCCCGTTTGTGTATGCGTATGGGCTTTCCTTTGTGTGTGCGTGTGTATATTATTATATCATTCTCTTTCGGTAACCTCCCTCTGCAATTTATTCACCGTGAAGCTATTTGGAGCCGAGTTATGCTTATAAAGGTGATTTGCCTTCTGCCCCGCCCCGGGGGGAAACGGGGGAGGGGAGGTATTTCACAAAATCCCGTCTTGTGTCCCGTCAGGGTCCTAAAACCAACTTGCTCACAAAATTTTTTACCTTTATCTCCCATAGAATAGCCACGGCTATGTTGAGTCAGTGATCAGTGAATCTGTGAATTTACTCTTTTATGTCTATAGATTATCAGTACAAAAAACCCTTAACGGCTTAAAAGTTTGTGACGCCGCTACTTTGTGGCTATAAGAATTTGAAATATGAGTCTTAAAAATAATGATATTAAATTTTAAGTGACGCTTTGCAATTAGTTAAAATATACATAGATATAAAATATACATAGAAAATATACATTCACTTTTATCTTTTATTTATATTTATAATGCAAACGTAATATTTTTAACTTCAAGATCAGACAGATATATAAAATACACTCACTGATGCTTTTTCATTCGCATTTCAAATTCAAAATAAGAGTTTTAAAAGGAATGATATAAAAATTCCAGTGGCGCCTCGGTGTTATTTTAAAAGATTTGTTTTTAGATTCCATTAAAATTACTTTTGTTTTGTCTAATAAAGTGTATTTACACATTTAAACAGTGCTTTTAATTTTCAAATATACTGTCAAATAATTATACTTTCACTGAGTTAGCATTATAAAGTAAAATTATTTATTTCAATAAATTGATTTATCTTTTGCATCACGCTATCCAAAACATTGTATCATAGTGTCCAACTAAGTGAAAATTTGCTCAAAGAGGAAGTGTGACGTAAAGAAAACATTTACACAAATTTTACTTGCAGTTTTGGATAGCGTGACGCAAAAGATAAATCAATTTATTGAAATAAATAATTTTACTTTATAATGCTAACTCAGTGAAAGTATAATTATTTGACAGTATATTTGAAAATTAAAAGCACTGTTTAAATGTGTAAATACACTTTATTAGACAAAACAAAAGTAATTTTAATGGAATCTAAAAACAAATCTTTTAAAATAACACCGAGGCGCCACTGGAATTTTTATATCATTCCTTTTAAAACTCTTATTTTGAATTTGAAATGCGAATGAAAAAGCATCAGTGAGTGTATTTTATATATCTGTCTGATCTTGAAGTTAAAAATATTACGTTTGCATTATAAATATAAATAAAAGATAAAAGTGAATGTATATTTTCTATGTATATTTTATATCTATGTATATTTTAACTAATTGCAAAGCGTCACTTAAAATTTAATATCATTATTTTTAAGACTCATATTTCAAATTCTTATAGCCACAAAGTAGCAGCGTCACAAACTTTTAAGCCGTTAAGGGTTATTTGTACTGATATCATTACTTTTTTGTGGTTATTGATCAAAAAATTAAAACAAGTCCTTCTGGCTCCTAGGAAGGGTAAACTAATTTATCTTTTCTTATGAAGTTGTCACCATTTTTTTTTTCAAAATGGCAGCTACAATTTATTAATGGACTTAGTGGATTTATAAATGAAGGCTATTTATATATGGAGTTTTAAGCAAATCGGTTCATAAAACCTTTCTAATGTAAATTTGAAATTTTCAGTGTGTTGGCACAGGGAAACAAGAGGGTGGATTAAGTTGGCAAATGAACATATCAAATACATTTCTGAGATAAATCCACACTACAAATTTAGTGTGAATTAATTCAGTATTTCAAACGTTATCATACTCACAAATTTTCAAGTAGCCTGCCACTTGGAAACAAAATGGAGAAGCTTCGCACTAGAAAAATTTATTGACTGGGATTCTCAAACTCTTAAAAAAAAAAAAAAAAAAAAAAAAAAGAAAAAAAAAGTAAGTGAAAGTTTTCAAATTTAATTTAGAATTACGTAATTTACATTTTGCAAGTTTCTTTTTAGGGAATTACAAATTAAACAATTAAAAAAATATATCAAGTAAATGTTAAAAATGGAATTTTATATATTTTCTTTCCCCTTTTGAGGCTAAGTATACTGCTTCAATATTCACAATTTAAATTTTCATCAAAAGTGCAGGTAAAAATTACTTCCTATATATTTTCATATAAAACGTTTGGGGGGAAAAATAGACAAAATATACATTAAGCTTTACATTTCTATAATTTTAAAAATAAGATAAAATCACCTGGAGAAAAATTTTATGGAAAATATAAGTTAAACTTTAAAAAAAAAAAAAATGAAATTTCTGCGTAAAAATACTATTTCATAAATATATTTACAACTACAATAAACAAAAAACCCTCCTTTAATTTTAAATAATTATTTCTACATGTTTCGAAGCTATTAAAAGTTTTTTTCTTTCTTTCTTTCTTTTTTTTTTTTTTTAAGAAATAAAATTAAATGTAGTGGCGCCATCTAGTAGGTTTTTTTTTAATCATATACATACAGATTTAACTTTTTTTTTTTTTTTTTTTTTTTTTTCATTTAAAAAAAAAAAAAAATGTTTAGAAACAGGTAGAAATAGTTATTTAAAATTAAAGGAGGATTTTTTGTTTACTGTAATTGTAAATATATTTATGAAATAGAATTTTTTATGCACAAATTAATTAATTAAAAAAAGAAAAGAAAGAATAATTTTTTAAAAATAAATTATTATGGGTTTCAAAGTAAAGATGTTATTTATTTATTTTGACGTGTTTTTTAATAATTGCTTTTTGACACATTTTTCATGAATTTTAATGAAATTCATGAAAAGTGAATTTTATTAAAACACTGTTTAAACACTGTTTATTAAAACACTGTTTTTTCTAATAAACAGTGCAAGCACTGTTTCATCCTCTAGTCATTGCTTTGAATAATAATAATAAAAAAATTGATTATGTTAATATTTAAAATATGTATCATTTTAAAGTCTGAAAAATAAATAAATGAATAAACACTAACTGTATTTTCAAAAGAGATTTTTAATTTTTAAAAAGAAAAATATATATGTATTTACGAAAGAGTATGTTTTAAATAAAAACGATAGATGGCGCCAAAACTCTCTTTGCTGTTTTTTTTTTTCCATTCCCGGAGCGTAAGGATACATAAATAGGAATCGCAAATCATTGAGTTATTATAAAATCGATTTTCATGAATGATTAAAAAAATTTTCGCTTTAAAAAATTGTAAATTCATCATTATTATGATAAAATGGAATATCTAAAATTACAAAATACTTCCTTATTTAAAATATTATCTAAATATTTCTTTGACTAAATATGAAATTTTGAAATCAAAAATATTTCTTTCATAACAGAAGAGAAAATATTTTTAAGTGAATTTGACTTAGTATATATAAAATAAATATTTTAAACACGTAATAAAGTACTTTTGCGTTAAAAATTTCTAAATAATTCATTGGCTGCATTCAAGTCGGTCAATAAAGCAACCCTCATACTCACAAGTAAGAACCGCATAACAGCGTTTTCACCAGAAGAAACATATATAATTGGCGGAGTAATATAGTTCCATATTTAAAGCGATTTATATAAAAAACAAGAGTTTTCCTGAAAAAAACAAAAACGTTACTAGATTCAGAAAGATCCCATTAATAAAATATATTAATTATATTAAAATCGTTCGTGCGGTTTTAGAGATATTTTTCATGAATTTAGTCCATTACATCCTTACATCTCACATTTTTCCTTTTTGGCTTTAAATTGAGATTCAGATCTCAAAACATACTGCATGTAGAAATGTAAAATTTTCAGGATAGATTAAGACCGAAGATAAAAGACTATTTTTAAAAGATCAGAACAAAATATGGCATATTTGCTGAGATATTAAGTGTCGGCTTTTACAAATCTCTTTGATGTCAAACTAGCCGTATATATGAGTTCGCAGCGTCCCGTTTGTCCCTCCGCTTGCGTCACTCAAAAAACTGCCGTTTTTCATGATACTATAGAATATTAAGATTTCTAAAATAAAGGCGCTTCCTTCTGCTGTCTCTGAAATTAGATTCACAGTGGAAAACAATCAGTATCCTGAGTAAAGAATTTGCTTTGGTTTGTTTATTAAAATAAAAATATAAATATAAATAACACCAAATTTTCGCTATATTGATCAGATATAATAAAATATTTGAAAGAAATGAAATAATTGTTAAAATATTAAAACCAAATTCAGTATAAATTGATGACATAGCTTTTAAAAATTTATTTAAATCAAAACAGTTAAAATCTTAAAAAAAAAATATATATATATATATATATATATATATATATATATATATTAAAACTTTTTTTAAAACAAATATGGACGCAAATAAATGACGAAATGATTCAGTTGTTTCTTAATAAAATTAATGACATCGACTAATATTAATTGTATTTATAGGCAATAATAGTTTTGTATCAATATTGTAATGGCGACAATGAATATTCATATCGTAGCAGCGAATAAAGATATGATGACGATCGCGCAGTGTCTCAGTCATATCAGAGTCTCATATCACGCATGCGTTATTGCTTAGCTGTTAATCGATTCCCGATAAAGCAAGATCATGATCAGAAAAGGCGATAACGAATATTCAGATCGTAGCTGTGAGTAGCGATTTCAGATTAAATCAATGTCTAGCATCACGCATGCGTTATACGTGTATCATCCACTCTCCTTCGTATCAGCGATTACCGGCTTTCACGGAGTGAAACGTTGGGCTCACGGAAACTGATATGGTCGCTCGCAGTACGTTCGCAGCTGAGTTCCTGATAATCGTGGCGCTTGCGATATATCGCCAACAGAAAGATTTCGTTATCGGTTTCAAATTGCCTGGTTTTAAATCGATGTTTCGCGATGCATCGATGTATCGCCCAGTCCTACTAATAACACAAGTCTAAAAAAAAAAACTTTTTTTCAGCTGGATAAAATTTTCGGTTAACTTTATGTTCTCGAAGATGTCGAATCAAAAAATGACATACATTTCTGCATACAGCGTACCTTTTTTTTGTGTGAAAGTAAGAGGGGTTTCCAATAAAAAATCACTAAATTTATTGCATTAAACTAAACATATTCTTTCTCGTAATTTAAACAAACAGTTTGTGCATGACATATTTAACATTCTGTGTTCACTATTTTTGACTGTGAAATTTTTTCTTCTTTTTTTTCACCCCCCCCCCCTCCTCCCCACCAATGAATCCCTTTAATTTTATAAATTTTGCATTACTTTTACTTTAATAAATATTGTTTAAGTAATAAATAATTATGGACCATGCTTTTATAATCAGTTATAGGATATGTAGTTGGCCATATAGTTGGCTATAAGGGCACGTTGGCCCAGTCTCAATAAGTTTTACACATTCCATCACATGGCTCTTTCACTCCAGCGAAATATGTGTTGCCTCGTTTCCTTTCCCGCACATCAATGTCATTGAAGAAGAAGCGTCCATTAACACTAGAAGCGCCAGAGAAGTCATTTTGACTGTTTTTACTTTTTGTTTGTATTTAAAAAAAAATCCTGTAATCTTACGAACTCAGAACTTTTTGTATTTGCGTAAAATAACCTGAAAATATACGGTACAAAATATGAAATGAATTGAATTAAAATTAACATATATATGCTTAGCTATACCTAAAAGCGCCACGAACAGTCAAATTGACTGCCATTAAAAATGAGTCGATTGAGTTTTTCTTTTACTCTCAAACATATCTATTTTCAGAAAAACATACTTCCTACACATTCCTTTCATTTATTGTTGCTAAAGCAGGAATCCCCCCCCCCCTCATTCCAGACACCTGTCTACTGTTCGTTCTTTCCTTCGAAATATAATACGCTTTGTTCATTCGCTGAAAAAGGAAATGCGTCACAACTTTTTCTTTCTCTTATTCTTTCACACCTGCTCTTTTGCGACTTGTAATAGATATCATTTTGAATTTTGCATTTGTTCACTGAGTTGTGAAATTTTGTTCTTTCAATGACGGTATGATGGCTGCTCGAAGACGAAAATATCTCAGTCCAGATGAGTATTTACGAGTTTTACAGGAGATATCCGACGATGATTCCGAAGTTGAAGAAAGCAATTTAGAAGAAATCAGTTATGAATGTTTAGGAAATATTGAGAAAAACAGTTCTAGTGGTTCTGAGGAAAGTGTAGATGAGCAGGCAACGGACCTGGACATTCAACCTGGTCGAATTTCTTCATCTGCTGAAACAGGTAAAAAAATATATTTCTTTACTCTTTTCTTTTCTTTCATGTTTTGATTTTGAAGTACTTGATTTTTTGAAAAATATTAATGATAAAAATGTACGTATAATAATTTATATATTTTTTATTATAGGTTCCAGTACTTCAAAACATACAGGATCAAAAAGAAAACTTGATTCTTCAAAATCAGGAAACAGAACCGGATGTAATATCAAAAACCATGTAAAAGGATCTACATATATCGCAAAAGACGGAACTTCCTGGACAGTAACATCTGACTTAGAAAGAAAATCTGGAAAATATGGTTCCCAAAATGTGCTGAAAGAGGTACCAGGTCCAACATCCTATGCAAAAAGAAAAGTCGGTAAAAATGTGACCAGTGCATGGAGACTGTTTGTAGATGAGTCGATGTTGTTTCATATAAAAAGATGCACTGAAGCAAATGCAGTTTCACATAATGAAGAAAATTGGAGTGTATCTTTAGAAGAACTTGATGCTTTTATTGCTATCATATATGCTAGAGGAGCATACGGATCCAATGATATGGATTATGATTTTCTCTGGAATAATACGTGGGGCCCACCTTTTTCGTGAAACATTGCCTCGTAATCGTTTTCGAGATATAATGAAATATCTAAGGTTTGACATGAAATCAACGAGGTCTGAACGCTTAAAAACTGATAAATTTGTTTTGTTTTCAGATATTTGGAACAAATTTATAGAAAACTGTGGTAGTTCCTATAACCCGGGTGAATATTTAGTTGTGGATGAACAACTGTTTCCATCGAAAACTAGATGCAAGTTCACACAATACATGCCAAACAAACCGGACAAATTCGGGATCAAATTTTGGATGCTAGTTGATGTAAACTCAAAGTTTATGTGCAATGCTTTTCCGTATCTTGGAAGAGATGAATCAAGAAATGAAAACGAAAGTCTTCCTGAAAGTGTAGTTATGCGCCTTCTAAGCCCTTACTTGAATACAGGCCGAAATGTGACGGCTGATAACTATTTTTCATCATTATCTCTAGCTAAAAAACTCGAAAAAAAAAAAACGAGTTTCGTAGGCACAGTAAGGAGACATCGAAAAGAAATTCCTCTCGAAGTAAGGAATTCTAAAACTGCACTGTATGAATCTGTATTACTAAAGAATGGAGAATCTACACTCACAGTTTATCAAGGCAAAAAAAAAATAAAAATGTTCTGTTGCTAAGTACCTTGCATCCAGATGTAAAAATTTATTGGGAACATAAGAAGAAACTTCCAGAAACTGTAGAATTCTACAATAAAACTAAATGCGGTGTTGATATTGTCAACCAGATGGCGCGAAAATATTCTATTCGGGCTGCTTCGAGAAGGTGGCCAGTACATACTTTCTATAATGTACTAGACTTAGCAGCAATTAATGCTATTGTCATCTATCAAGAATTAATTGATAAAAACATTTCACGGCGGAACTTCCTATTTCAGTTAGCGGAGGAATTAAGAGAAATTCATTTAAATAGAAAAACGAGCTCAAAATTGCCTGTGGAAATTCCCAGCCCCAGCATAAGACTCTCAAAGAAAAGACGTCAGTGCTAGATAGGACATTGTAACAACAACAAAACAAGTGATACGTGTAAAAAATGTTCGTATTATGTGTGTGGGAAATGTACGTCTGAAGTAGATAAAGTTGTGCTGTGTAAAAATTGTAAAGAGCAATAAAATGTTTTTTTTTTTATAGAAGGTAAGTGGAAATTTACATAAAATAATTGTATATTTTTATAAAAATTAATATGTTTTTCACCAAAGAAGTTCTTAAAAATATTCTATAAAGTAATTAAAAATAGTGTAAAGTTTTATTAAACATATGTTATTTCAAATCTGCATTTAATTCACAGAGCAGTCAAATTGACTGCCGTTGGCGCTTCTAGGTAGGGAGAAATCTTGGCGCTTCTAGTGTTAAAGAACCAGCGAGAATTTTCGAAATTTTCGTAAAGCAAGTAAATTTCCTCGCTTACAAATAATCGCTTTTTATTTATTTGTAAATTACATTTCAGATTTTTGTGAATAATGTTCAGAAAAATAATTCTTTGTAGTTATTGTACGATGTATTTGTTCATTGAAATGCTTTCAAAATAATTCTTTACATTCATTAAAATTTAAAATATCGATATGGTGCTAGTTGGCCCATTTCTCATGGGGTACGTCCGCCTGCCGGACCAACATGCCCCTTAGGATCTCCAGTGTCTAACTGTAACCGAGAAAGTCTCCAAAATCAATTCATTTACACATTAGGAAAACCAGAATTTGGATCTGGGGGAAAAAGGAGATTTGAAAATTGATTTCTATATAATTGGTGCAACTTATTCCAATTCCTGGCAATTTTAGTCAGTCTTTTTTTAAAAAATAAAGATATAATATTGTTTGCACGATCTTAATTTTAAATCATCTGCTGTGTTTTACAAAAATACCAATAACTTTAATAATTATAGAACATTTAAGCGTCCTAGGATGTCTCTCACTCCCCCCCCCTTTTTTTTTTGTTATTATTTACTGTTCTGTATTTCTGACCTATTATGTTCTATGGACTCAAATTATTTGAAGTTCTTTTTAGAAGTGTTAATGTTTTTAAAATAAATACCACTCAAATTATATCAGGTGCGCTAGCGTATAAAATCTATATTCGATTAAGACAAAAGTGAGTAAGCATGTTATAGGTCATCGTTGCAAGATCTAAATTTTTATGAGTGTAGACATCATAGTTATTAACGGGATACAAAATAGATAGTGCTATCTATGGACTTAAGTTAATTAATCAAAGTTTGTTTAAATAATGTGAAATTGTTTAAAATATAAAAGAAAACTTTTATATGTTACATTGCTTTACTAATGCGTGACCATTATATCTAATGATGCGCATATTGTTATTCATCTACAGGATAGTTCCTTCAGAGGCTATTCCTTTACAGGGTAGTATGAAATAATTTACGCATATCACATTCTTTTAGTGCTCAATACTTCATAAAATTATTTAAAATGGACTAATATGTATTTTTGAATTTTGTTACAAATTGGTGGTTACATGTGTTATATATGTAAACTTATTATATATGTCATACATGTAAACTTATATATGTTACGCTGCTTTACAGAAGTATGACCATTATAGGAAATTATGTGCGTATTACTAATAGTTGTTTCAAAAGGAAGCATGAAAGATTTTATAAGTATTATGTTCCACAGGGGCTATTTATTTTCAGTGCATTGAATGATGTTAAATGAATGAAGCTGAAATACATTTGAGAATTTAGCTACAGTAAGGTAGTAACAGAAAATGCATGCCTACCATTTACAGTTCTTTACAAAGACGCATAAAATAATTTTGATATCATTACGGTCCATAGTACAAACATATAATATTGGCGAGAAATACTCACATACCCTGTTGTAATATTTACTTTTCGATGAAATATCTAGTGATTAAATTTTTTTTAAATGCTACTTAGTAAATATTCGGAAAGTCAAGTGGAGTTACTCCAAAAGTTTTTGTAATGTAGTTATCATATGTTCCTATAGTAAATTTTCTGATTATGCTGCGTTGTTTTCGTGTTGTTTTAGCTTAATAAATGGTCGTGCTTAATTTTTTAGCCGAAACAATTGTTGAGATTTTAGCAAGTAGCGGTTCATGGTATTTGCTTACAAAGTTTATCAATGGAGTAGTAAAATTAAGTGCAATGACAAATTTTATATATTTTAAGAGAACTTTCCATAAGTAGGAAGTTTTTTGTCAATGGAGTTATATAACGATTTTACATTAAAAAAAAAAGCATTTAAATGAAATATCTTTAGGTATTGTATATTTTTTTATGTTATATTTATTTTGTTAGATAATTTAGGTTTGTTTTAAATGATTGTTTAGGAATACTTGTTTAAAAAATATATATATAAAAGAAAGAAACACAATTGTCTTTTTTTCTTTTTTTATATATTTAAAAAAAATAAATTTTTATGACAACCTAAGGACGTTTTTATTGTATGTTACAAAACTGTGTTGCCTTCTTTTATATACATATATAATTTTTATGACAACCCGAGGATGTTTTTTATTGTTTTTGTATCGGCATTAACTTTAAAAAAATTTTGGATTGAAGATCTCTTCTCCATCCTTCTAAAAAATTGCTTTCATTGATAGAGAAGTTTACTCGAGAATTTCCGACATTGCTGAAAACATTCATATCTTTGCATAATAGCGAAATAAGGAAAAATCTGGGGAAAAAAATTAGATTCGGCATGAATGCAACGACACGTCAGTTTGATGAAAGTGAAAAAGATTTAGTATAGGTCAATTTAGACGAAAAGCATTAATTCCGAAATAAAAATGCCAGACCTAGGTCATACGTATAGAAAATTAGCCTTAATCTACAGACAAATACCACCAACACCAATTTTATTGCTTAGTTTAATTATTTTGATGCAAATTTAGTTGAAGATTAGGTAATTAGTTAATTATGGCATAGAAAAAATGACAACACGAAATGTCTGACTAAAAGCAATATTTCTGTCGCACTAAAAACGATTACACTGCTCTGCAAAAAGAAATTTTTTTTTTTCGAGCTCTGATACCACCTTTTCTGATTCTTATGTAAAACGCCCTCCTGACTCCGAATATGACTCCCATTTTGCCCAGTCACCCACCGTTTTCTAGATACACTACCCCCTCCCTCAATTTCTTTCCCTGATCGATAATTTTATGACCATGAATTTGATTTGAAGAATGAAAAATAATTAATTTAACACCTAAAAAAAAAAAAAAAAAAAAAAAAAAAATAACATTAATAACAGATAAATAAAAATATAAGATATGTAATGCATAATTTCAGTGGCAAATCCCCCCCCCCCCAGCCCCTCAGAAGATATTTAACGGTTCAAATAATCATTCCCTCTCCTAAAAATCAAATTTATAGCCCAAAATCACCGAAAAATGATAAAATAGGGGGGGGGCATTCCTAAAAAACAGTGGGTGATAGGGCAAAATGGGCGTCATATTCGGACTCAGGAGGTCATTTTACATAAAAATATGCTGAAATGGTGTCAGAAGCAATTTTCATGCCTAGCAGTGTTATTTAAACATGATAAAATATTTAACAACTTTTGTTTTAATATTTCATTGTAGGATAAAAATGATATTGTTTAATTCTCCAGGAAAATTATTGCTTACATATTATACTATGATTGGTATTAAATATAGCAGACTGATATATAATAATAATAATTCATTCTTACATTCATCAATCAACAGGAAGAAAAACGATAATTAAAGAACTAAGAACTACATATGAAATGAAGCCATATACAAAGCAAAATATATTAAAAAAGTTATTATGAATTGTTTCTCAAACATTGGAGGACGCAATCGTATGTACCAAATATGATCAAAGAATTATAGAAAAATATTAGTAAATAGAATAAGAAGCAACAGAGGCCACCGCGGCTTAATTAGGGTGGAGCGGGTCAAGCATGTTTATATAGATATGTGATTATTTGTAACAGTAATAAAAAGAAGAAAGAGAAAGTAAAACAATATATAAACTAAAATATTTATTTGAATAATTATAATACCTATTTCCATACTTTATTAGAACTTCTTTGTGCACAAAGAAAGTTCGGATGAAAATTTTGGAAAGGTTGACGCCCCTGAAAATTTTCAGTGAGCAACGTTACCCAGTACCCCTGAATACTATATTTAAAAGTATTATTCAACCGACAAAATTATATCATCTTTTTCCAAATTTTTAACTGCTTACATGAAATACATTAAAACTTAAAGAAGAACTTGTGCAAATGTGCAGAAAATACCGCCTTCAATAATATAGAAAATAAAACTCATGAATGCAAAATGCACGTAAAAAGCTCATCGTATTACACTTTAACCATTATTGCATAACAATCTTGTGTTATAAGTTCGAGACCAAAATTGCATGCTATGTTCATCAAAGTATTAAATAATAGTAATAATAATAATAAATTTTATTATTTGATATCGAAACCTGCTATTGGTCAAACGCTTCGCAAGATACGTTCACCAGTGGCTTATATCGGTTAGACTTGACATCATTTTTTCAAAAAGTTGATTTCAAATTAGTGTTTTTCATTTGTGTGTATATTTACATATTAATCCCTGCTGCGTTATATACATACACTAAGCGACAAAAAAAAAAAAAAAAAAAAAAAAAAGCCGCACTTGGATATTTTCCTTTTTGCCTTCTACAACCGCTAATTTTATCGTTTAAAAAGCAAATTTTCGAACAGATTTTATTATGTTATCCTTCACATACACGTTAGCTTTGAGTCCAGAGTTAAAAACAAAATGCAACTGTCAGTAAAATTGTAATTTTAGAAATTATTTCAAAAATGGTAAAAGCAAGGCAGTTAACGATGCCACAAAAAGTACAAATTTTTGAATGAAAATCAAAAAATATTTTAATATATGAGATGGCAAAAAAATTAAATGTTAACGAAATATTGGTAAGAGGGTTTTTAGCAAGACATAAAATTTTTTTGGCTGTTTAAACTGAAAATATGATTTTAGGCGGCCATGTTGCTCATCCAAGCGAGATGACCGTAAGTTAAAAAGCTATTGCTTATCAAATCGGTTTGTATTACATTTAGAACATAAAAGAGATTCAGAAAAAGTGTTTAGCAGCATAATTTCTTTAACTACAGTACAGCAACTATTAAACAAAGCAGGTTTAAATGACAGAAAATTTGGAAAAATTCCATTCTTAGTGAAGAAAAATAGGAAAGCAAGACCTCAGTAGGCTAAAAAAATTAAAAAATGATTAGTTAATTATTGGGCTGAACCGATTCTTTTTGATGAGTCAAGTTTAACTTATTTCGAGCTAAAGAAAACGAGCAGATCTGACAACGAAAATATGACCGACTTAATGAAAATCACCCTTTTAAAACAGTGACAAATTCTCCGTACATTATGGTACGGAGGTGCATAACTTTTCAAACAGTCGGGCAAATTTTTACTTTCTTCTATCTTCAATAGAAGAAAGTATTGGATTCGTAAAAATTTTCGATTTCGGGATTTTGATGGATTTACACGTTTTGAGACCTGTAGAACACGATTTTACCATTTTTAGAAAATTTCTGTCTGTCTGTGTGTATGTGTGTGACAAAATTTTGTGGCAACTGTATCTCTGGAACTACTGCACAGAATTTCATACAAATTGGTATGTAGTTGCACCTTGACATAAATTAGTGCCTTGACATAATTAGTCTTACAGGTTGCGTTGCCATCCCGCTTTTTCTAAATTTTTAACAGGGTGATATAGGGCAAAAATTTTCAAGATCGGTATCTTTCGAAAGGTCTCGTCAGTACCTTTAAAACGAATGGTTGAACTATAAATCTGTGATAATTTAAAACAAAGTTATCGATTTTTTTTTACTTTTTACGAAAAAAAACTTAGATTTTTTTTTTTTTTTCTCTTCCCTTAATTTTATCAAACTCCCACGGTTTCCGTGTTCTGACAAACTTAAACTAATTTTTGCTTTTTCCCCCTAATTTTGTCAAAGTCCTACGGTTTCCGTGCCTTGACAAACTTTAACATATTTTTGCATTTTTCCCCTAATTTTGTCAAAGTTCCACGGTTTCCGTGTTTTGACAAACTTTAACAAATTTTCACATTTTACCCAAAATTTTGTCAAAGTCCCACTTTTTTTTTTCTCTCCCCTTAATTCTATTACACTCCCACGGTTTCCGTGTTCTGACAAACTTAAACAAATTTTTGCATTTTCCCCCCAATTTTGTCAAAGTCCCACGGTTTCCGTGTTTTGACAAACTTAGAATAATTTTCACATTTTACCTAAAATTTTGTCAAAGTCCCACTTTTTTTTTTTTTTTTTTTTTTTTTTTTTAAATTATTGTTACTGAGTGAATTTGTATAGGAAAATATAGAAGAAAGTCTCGTGGTGGCCACAACATACTAGTTATGCTCAAGGGATCAATTAACTCGAAATAAAACACAATCTTCATAAAAGTGGTGCCTGACCGACTATTTTGGAGGTATCTTGGACATAGGTAGCAATTCATCCCTTTGGTATTATGCAAACAAGACAGTTTTATTTGTTTCAAACATTAATTTTAAAGTTATTACAAATAAAAAAGGTGTAAGTCATTTTTTCTGTAGTGCGGCTTTTTTTTTTTTTTTTTTTTTTTTTTGTCGCTTAGTGTATATGATTAAATGTCTGTGGGTGTTAAAATTGTTCACTAGTTATTACGAATATGATTAACACTCTTTTTCATGTACATACTGACAGTGTGGAATTATGCATCAGAAAAAAATTCATTTCTTTAGTAAACACGAAGATATGACTCAGAATGCTGAAATACTGAATTCCAACACAATGGATTTTCTTTTCCGCTTCAGATAGCCACCCACGAGTTTACTGACGGAGGGAAGACGAGCAGAGCAGGAGTAACTCCTCTCACACCCCACTTAAATCCTCATCATTTTGTTCTGACTCCGTAATGTGATGTAAATTGAGCGGTGTAAGCGATAATCTTATTGATCTTCCCCGGAAGAAACACTGGAGAAATATTTTCATGTATGTATTTTATGGCTTTAAAGCTGTCCGGGGAAGATAGAATGCTTTCAATTTTAACTGTTTATATTCCTGAGCCAGCCAATTCGATGTAAGATAGAAGAATATAGGAGATTCTGATTTACTTGATACTATGCAATACTGGAGCCACTGAAAAGAATCCCTTGGGAAATTTGATTAAAAAATTATTAAATATTATGTGATAAAATTTTATCATAAAATTTTAGAAATCACCAAGTCTGCTTTTAGGAATTGATTTAAATTGAAATATATAATTACTTTCAAAGATGGTTCCGTTATTTTTAAGGTTTACATTTTTAAAAATTTAATATAGAATATAATTTTAAATTTCACGATATGAAGTGAAAACCAATATATTTCCATTCATTATATTCCATTTAGTTTCATTAATACATTCGGTACAAAAGGAGCCGATTTGAATTAGTATAATTTTCCTTAATTACATAATTTTCCTTATACCACACATAATTGGAAAATGTATAAACCAGCTTCATTTTTATTTGTTCTTTTATTTCTTTTCTATATGTTATGTTAATGAATTTTCTGCATGGCCTCTTGCAGATATTGTTGATATAGTATCATGATATGTATAATTTTAAGATTCATTCGTAAAAATGCTTGAACATTCAGAAATGTTCTCAAATGAATTTTAAAAGATATTTTTGTGATGAAACAATATTGAATTTATCATTTGAATATGCAATTAGTGTTTTTTACAATTTATTATTATTGATATATCGGTAGTAATGAGTGTGTTTATTGACAGAGAAGAAGCCAAATGTGTTTCTTTAACGAACTAATGAAGAACAGAAGAATTGTAATGCACCGATGGTACACAATGATGGAAACAGTACTCACTGAATCTAGAATCTCTGGCTGCGGAATGGTTAGTGTTCTGGCCTTCAGAATGTTGTTGTTGTCGTCAGGTGCTTTATTCCGCTTCAAGCATGGATATTCTTAGTAGTTCGGATGTTCGGAATCCACTGTAAAGCGTAAGATCTTTGTCTAACCGTAAATCTTTGATCTTAATGTGCCGAAAATCAGTCGCGGCTCGTAAACCGAAAATAGGTGAAGAGCTCAAAAATAATATTTAAGTATTTTTAATTATAATTCTTATTAAGCATGGCTTTAACCAAAATTAACTAAAAATACTTATTTAACTGTAAATTTATATTGTATAAATGAATACAGCGTAAAATACAGTGTGCCTCTTTACCAATTTTCGGTGCACGAGCCGCCACTGCCCAAAATAACTTCAGAGTGACACCTTAAACCTAAAGCCAAATCGCTAAATCTAGAATCATTGGTATTGCCCATAAGAGTATGACATCAAATAAATAATTTAGGAAATGAAAGAGAAATACAAGCATGAATGTTTAATAAACTTTGAATTAGCAGACAGGACCAAATAATATGACTATCGAATATGCTAGATTAAACGTTCTCAGATAGTGGATCCGATGTCTTTGAGAATAAATTTCCTATGGGCTAGATGCGGACTATATTTGATTATTGTGACTGTTGCATGCAAAACATGCTTTATCTGTCTGTTAATAAGTGCAATAAAAAAAGCATGATTGGCTTTATGTTAGATAACCATTCACAGTTTTGGATTCCGTTGTTAATAGTTCTTTAAAAGTAACACTTGCAAGTTTTCATAGCGCCATCTATGTGTCACTTTTTCCTGTAATATCCTTTGTATGGAATTGTTGGTGCCGGTTTTATGAACCCAAACAAATATCATTTAAATTCAGCACGCTGTGGGAGATACAAGTGAACAAAATTTCAATTCCTCTAAATAAGAGGGAAGGTTTTTATTAATATTTATTTATAATCAGGGGGCACTGTAATACCCTTTACTGAATCAAAATTAAAAGCCAAGTTTCCTGAAAATGGTTTTGCACTGGCTGTAATACCTCACGTTGTGAGGGTAAACCCTCTACCATTCCTTCCTTCCTTTCCATATACCTGCCGTGAAAGGTGTAATTAACGAAGAGCCTCTTATTAAAAACAAACTAAAACTTTAATTCTTCTAAAACAAAGAGTATATGGCTATTTATACTGGGTAACTAAAAAACTTATCTTTGCCCTACTAATGTAAAAAATTTAACACGTACAATCTCATTTCAGTTGGGAGATACCAGAAACCTCTTATTTCTTTCTCTCTCTAAATGACCTCGATTTTAAGTTTACTTTCTCTAATACTATCACTAGAGAATCAATTTGCATATTTTCGACATCATCTAAAACGTAATCAACTTCAATTACTCAAAACTTTGCAAACCATGAAATTTTACAACAAACTTCGTAGAGTGCCCTTACAACCGAGTATTTCTCCACCAACCGAGATACCAGTTCCACACTACTGTGCCACCTTCCAAGCACTCAACCTAACCAGACCTCGGAAACCATGAAATCTTGCAACGACCCTCGTAGAGTACCTTTGCAACCAGAGTACTTCTCGAAGCCAAATATTCCAAATCATTGTGCCACCTTCCAAGAACTCAACCTCTCTCTCTAACCCTGAAATATCAAATTTTCGCAATTCTCCAACAGCTCTGTGTACTTCGTAAGAAGCCTTACAACTCCCCTCTCACGAAATAAAACTTTTATTGGAGACTTTCAAACGAGTCCGAAAGAAAATTTTACAACTACCACTAAAACTTTACATTCCTTCAAATTTATACTAGTATTTGTAATAAATTACCATCTAAATGAATTCTAACCTATAACACTAAATTGATTCTCCAGGGAAGAAAAAATAATTTGTTTAAATTAAGATAGATTTAAATGCTTAAGATGGATTTAAATGTTAATTAGGTATATTAAATATTTGATTAAATGCTTGATTAAAATGGATTTAAAGGTTTCTAACATTTGAGGGATATTCTAAAAAAAAGTTCTTAAATAAAATTTAATCTCAATCCTATTTGGCCTAAAATTCAAGCATTAATTTTAGAAAAATTTCATTTGGAAGAGGTAATGCTATTTTATAAAATTTGAGAAAATGTGTCAGCGATTACGAAGAGTTTAACGGATAAACGAGTAGCCACTTACATAGGGACCAGCACACGCTGGGCTTTAGATACATGCAATGGATTAAACAACATCTGAAAAGAATATATATATATATATATGGCAGACAATTTCGCCTCCATTAACATAATATGCACTCGTGTGCATATGCGAGAGCTTTAAAATTTAGCAATTGGAAACGAAAATAAACTATTCGTGCTAGAATGTTATAGTTATTAGTTAAACGCGGTATATTCCCGACGCTAACCCAAAAAATCTACTTTCTAAAGCATAGCACACAGTATAATTGAATTAAACATTTCAGTACACAGTTTAGCAATATACATTCATAGGATTAAAGTATAAATGTACAATATTTTGAAAAATATATTTCACAATATAAAACATTGGAATGCATTTGAAAATAAATAATCTATAGTCACCATAGTCTGCAGGCGCTGTTAAATTAAAATATCTTGATTGGTTAAGTAGATGATATAAATTATCGCTCATACCCGAACGAAACGAAAGCGAATGTTTCATAAACGATTTTTTTAACCCTTTGTTGCATATTAATCACCTGGGAAACTTTAAAGGAAATTATTGTGTTTTTCCTATTTAAAATTGCCCCAGAAATCAGGGGAAAAATTGTTTCATCAAAATTTTGTTTATTTTAAAAGTTACAATTTGTCCACTGGGGTGGACAGTATGCATATAGAAACTGGATATCTAAAGTAGAAGTGGTGAAGAAAATAATAAAAGCAGTCACTTTTTTCATCGATACACAAATGAACTTTGTATTTTACGCATGAATATGTAGATTTTCTTGAGCATAACACCATCTTACATCTTTGAGCACTATCTGATATTTGTCTAGCAAAATGATCCACTCCATCGTAGAGGACAGAGCTTGCTTTGACTAACTTTTTTTTTTTTTTTTTTTTTTTTTTTTTTTTTTTGTAGGTTTTTACACTGACATTGGCCCTTGTTTACGTAAGTCTTTCTGTATCTTGTTCATCAATTACTCTTAATACAGCTTGTATTAGTCCTCTGGCAATGGACATCTTGAAAAATCCTAGTTGCATAGAACATTGGGGTATGACAACTTTGTAACGAAGCCAAGAATTTATCACAGTAACATCTATAAAATGAAATAATACCCTTTTGTACCACTACAATGGACAAACGAAAACAGTCCTACATTAGCCTATGTTCATAACGTCCATTGTAGTTGACAAAAAGAAAAATACATCAATTTTCATGAAAAATTGCATCTGAAAATAAGTATTCTATTCAAACATATTCTAGTATGCCTAAAATTACTATTTCAAAATGCAAAATATCAAAATAAAAAAGGTTTAGCACTTGTATATACAATGTTTACAATGAGAAATCATACTAACTTGGAAGCAGAGGTTGACGCTATTTTCAAACTAGCAATGCAATCTGTAATTTTATATTATGTTGCTATCTATGAGCAACAGTTGAAAGCTTAAATAATACAGGAAGAATAAACATTGAAACCAAATCTGTAAAACCATTTGTGTGAAACGAAAAAAAATTAAACTTTTGTCCACTACAGTGGACACGATGCAACAAAGGGTTAAGAGTTAGAACGTTAGGTAATAAATAAAGTACATCCTGTACAGTGACCAAATTAGAGTACCTTCATAATATATTGGCATTAATAACTGTAACAATTACCCAATTACAGAGGTATAGTTTATGCTAAATGAATGAGGACTCAAACATTAATAATTATGATAAATAATTTCCATTTTACAATTTAGAAAAATTTAGAAAAACGATCTCAAAATATGGACTGTCCTCGAAATTAGAGGACATTTGGTCACTATAACATCCTGCAAACGTGAGTTTTCTGGGTCAAAATCCTAGGTGCACGAAAAGGTTCGTAGTGCTCGCAAAGACTGCGATCAGGATTTTGCTGTAGTCAGAATTTTCATGCTCCGCAAATAGCTTGATAATGTTTTCCATAGGCAAAAGCTTTTAAAGCCACACATCAAATTTAGTTCGCTGCTGGTGACACTGAGTGGAAATTCGTTACAGTCAGAATTTTTAAGTTCATGAACCAGTTAGTCACTGAAGACGGCTACCTCATGAGGTTAATATTAAAATAACTTACTGCACTAAATAAAAAAAAATAAAAAAAAAGTTTTTTTTTTTTTTTTTTTTTTTTTAATAGTTTTGCAGTGTTTTTTTTAACGACAAATCTGTAACTTTGTTTTAATTATCTTACATAACATGGCTTTAAATAATGAATTAACCATAAATAAAATACACATTTCCCTTTTTACTTTCTTCTATATGTAATATAGAGAAAGTATTGGATTCGCGAAAATTTTCGACCTCCGTTTTTTGATGGATTTACATGTTTTGGGATGTATAGATTACGAATTAATAGTTTTTAGAAAATGTCTGTCTGTCTGTCTGTATCATTTTTTTGTGGACGCTGTATCTCACGAACCAATGAATGAAATTTAACCAAACTTGGTATTTAGTTGCACCTTGACATAAACTGGTGCTGATTAGATTTTGGGATCAATCGCTCAATAGGTGGCGTTATGATCGCATTTTATGCAAATTTTTAACATGGCAGCATAGGACAAAATTCCGTATAAATGGGCATAAAGAGAGTTATTTTACACTTGTGTTTGTAAAATTAATATGAATTATTGATAATAGTAGTAGTTAACTAGGAAAAAAATTTTGTGCATGTGGGGGCATCGGTTCCCCCCCCCTCCCCCGGGGAAGTAAATTTTCAAGATGGGTATCTTTCGAAAGGTCTCGTTGATAATAGTAATAGTTAATTGGGAAAAAATTTTTGTGCATGTGGGGGCATCGGTTCCCCCCCCACCGGGGGGGGAAGTACCCACCCGGGGGGGCAAAGTTTCAAGATGCGTATCTTTCGAAAGGTCTCGTCAATACCTTTAAAACGAATGGTTGAACCATAAATCTGTGATAATTTAAAACAAAGTTATCGATTTTTTTTTTACTTTTAACAAAAAAAAAACTTAGAAAAAAATCGCAATTTTTTTTTTTTTTTTTTTTAACGAAATTTAACCAAACTTGGTATTTAGTTGCTCCCCGACATAAACTGGTGCTGATTATGTTTGGGGATCAATAGCTCAACAGGTGGCGCTGTGATAGTATTTTATCTAAATTTTTAACATGGCAGCATAGGACAAAAATTCGTATAAATGTGCATAATTAGAGTTGTTTTAAACTTGTGATTGTAAAATTAATATGAATTATTGATAATAGTAGTATGTAACTAGGAAAAAAATTTTCTGCATGGGGGGGGGGGATAAATTTTCAAGATGGGTATCTTTCGAAAGGTCTCGTCAATACCTTTAAAACGAATGGTTGAACTATAAATCTGTGATAATTTAAAACAAAGTTATCGATTTTTTTTACTTTTAACAAAAAAAAAAAAAAAAAAAAAAAAAAAAAAAAACTTAGAAAAAAAAAAAATCGTACTTTTTTTTTTTTTTTTTTTTTTAAATATTGTTACTGATTGAATATGTATAAGTAAATATAGAAGAAAGTCTTGTGGTGGCCACAACATACTAGTTGTAAATATATTTTGAAGAATAGTTTATTTAACAAAATTTTAAGTATCTGAGTATTTATAAAGGTCGTGTTAAGCCTTTTAGTGGATGCAGAAATAAAGGATTAATGTAGTAATTTTAATACTCAAATATGCTGTCTGCTCTGAATATAAAGAATCTTGTCTTAAGTGGTGGTCTTGTTTATTTCGTTAAAGACGTTTTAAGGTTAAGTAGCTTATATATTTTAAATATCTTTCAGGATATTTGGTTTAAAATTACTAATGCAAGTAATTACACAATCCTAAAGAAGGTAGAATCTTCAGAATAATTTCTAAAAATAAATCAGACTTAAATATAAAATTCCTAAACTTCCATAAATCCAAACACAGCATTAATTGATAATTTTAAAGTAATTACAAGCTATTTCTTTTTAATCACACATTTGTAAAAATAATACAAATCTGGCCACAAATAATTACATCATCCCCAAGAAAATTTCTTATGGTTGGTTAAATATAAGGATGCGAAAAATCAATAGACTAAGGGGGAAAAAAATCTTGTTTCAATTGAATGCTCTCTCCCTATCGGTTTTTCAGAAGAAGGGTCCAAAAGAGATATGAAAAGAATGCCTTTACGCCCTACAGATTATCAGAGATGACTCAAAATACGGAATTCCGGAACAAGAGTATTTCATTCCCACCGATTGCTCCTATTCATCCCCAAAACAACGAAGTGGGGTGGAAGTTCAGACAAGAAAATCCATACATTACATACAATTTTTAAATCTTTGTTGTTTGGATGCAGTTGACAAGGTGATGAAGAACGATTCTACTAACACCGATAACTTAGAGGTTTTTAAAGAAAAAGAAGGTGTACTTAGCTGAGAGGTTTAAAGAAAAAGAGAAATCAATATATATTTTTTCCTTTTTTATTGGTTCGCCGTTTATTCATTTTTTGTTTTTAAATAAATTCATTTTTATAAAGCCTTATACTAGGCTTCCGGGATTTCTTGAATGAATTGCAGAGGATTTTGATACATTGTGAAGTATACTGTAGTACAAGGATAGAAGTATGCATGGTAAAATAACTGATTCGATAGAGTGGACAAGAAAACCTATTCATTGTATATAATCTTTAAATCTTTACTGTTTGGATGCAGTTCATAAGGTGATGAAGGACGAATGTACTATCATCGATAACTTAGAGTTTCTTAAAGAAAAAGAAAGTGTACTTAGCTGAGCGATATAAAAAGAAAAATTAAAGAAGAGAAGAAGAAAAAACAATTATTTTTATTTTAGTTATTCATTATAACTACTATTATTACTTTATTTATTTTATTTTATTTTATTTTATTTTATTTTATTTTATTTTATTTTGTTCTTCCGGATTATGGTAGCATCTGATCATCTGTTTTCGTGAATTCTACAACTTAAATAAATGTTTATTTCTTCTCTACTGGTCTTCGATTCATTCTTTTTTTTTTTTTTTTTTTTTTTTTTTTTTCTAAGTAAACAGATTGTTATAAAGGTTTGTACTTGACTTCCGATATTTCTTTAAAGGAATTGCAGAGAATCTGATATGTTGTAAAGAATACTAGCATAAAAGGAGAGGTCTTTAAGATGTTGATATTAAAACTCATTTTGACTGCACTTAGCCTGCACTTTACCTTGCTGAGTTTTTCTAAGGTAAAGGGATAGAGTATGCACGCTAATTGGTGATTAATGTTGAGGCGAGAAAATAATTTATGCATTATGCACAGTTTTTAAGTATTTGTTAATTTTATGTAGTTGACTAAGTAGTAAAGAGGGATTAAAGGTTTTCAAAGAGATGCACTTAGTTGCACTATATATATATATATATATATAAATCCTTTAATAATGTTCTTTATATATTTCTTTTTTAGTGGTACATAGTTCATTTATTTTTTGTTTTTAGAAAATAATATTTTTATAAACATTATACTTTTCCGGCATTTCTTGAATAAATTTCAAAGAGATTTGATTTATTGTGAAATATATATGGTAAAAGAGTAGAGATACAAATTACAATGCCTGTAAAAGAAAAAAAAAAAAAAAAAAAAAAAAAAAAACTTTGCATGTCAGTTGCCATACCTGCCAAAAATTTGTTACGATGCGTAGTGATGCCATGTGGTGTTAATTGGTCACAGACGACCATTCCCTACCCTACCCTACCAACACTCAGATCGCCTGGGGACTTCTACTGTGTGGTTGTACGCTCTTTGCTCCCGCCGACCAGTATTTCGTTCATTTGTTAAAAGTTTGATAAACGATATCGTTATTCCCACTCCGCTCGACGGGTCGAAAGAAGCTTAAAATGGAAACGAAATCCCGTGCCTTGACTCTGCTAGAGAAAGGGGTCTCTCTGATTGATGTAGCCAGATATCTTTCAGTCATTCTAGATGGAGCCAAATAGAGCCATCTAGCAAATTTAGCCAGAGATCCATGAGTAAACGGCTGCAGACGGTAATAAATTGTAAAGCTGAGATAACAAAATACTGACTGCAATGTAACCCAAGTAACACGGAATGGTTGGGAAACGGTTGGCCCTACAGTTCCTTCTTCGTTGGACAACAGTTGTTTTTAGCCATCGCGCCGGCCCTCGGTTGAGCCAACCGTTGGGTGACGGTTGGCCCAACGATGGAATGGTTGGGTCATGATTGGCAAACTGTTGGGTCATTGTTGGTGAACACATTGCAGGCCAACTGTTATAATTTGCAGTTGGGAAAACAGCATTTTAGGAGTGTTTGGCCCAAAATACTATTTACTGTTGGCCCACTGTTATTTTGAGCCCTTTCCCCAACGATAACATTTTCCCAACGAGCTAACAATAAATCGCAGTTGGGCCAACAGTGTGTTACTTGGGAATATTCACAATAAACCCTTTGAATGTTAAGATTTTGACTTAAATGTTCCCATTTTATTGACCTTGTAAAGATTTTCTACACCTGGCTGCATCTAGAATGATCTGCCAGATCTCTGGCTACATCAATCACAAAGTCCCACTTCTCTGGCATAGTCAGCCACGGGATTTCCCTTCCATTTTAAGCTTCTTTCGACCCATTGTGTGGAATGGGAATACCGATGTAGGTTTTCAAACTTTTAAAAAATGAACGAAAAACTGGCTGGCGGAAGCAAAGAGCATACATCCTTACTCTAAAAGTCCACTAGGCGAACTGAGTGTTGATAGTATAGGGAAAGGTCATCTGCGATCGGCTAACACCACATGTTATCACTGGGGTTCGACACATTTTTTTGGCAAGAACGATTGGTATGTAAAGTTTTTTTTTTTTTTTTTTTTTTTTGGTGCCATTGAATGGTAAAGATTTTTTTTTTTTTTTTTGCCATTGAAGTGTAAAGATTTTTTTTTTTTTTTTCCGGAAATGTATAATTTCCGAATATGATGCTAATTCGCTGGAAGAAATGAAAAATAATATTTAGTTTGTTACTTTTATTTTAAATAAATATAATAAAATAAGATCAGTTTTAAAATATTATGTATAAAGAAATAATTATTTTTAGGGCCTATTGCTTTTAACCAGACATTTTGCTTTGTCATCATTTGCTGTGTCATCATGTCTTGATGGTAGCCAACATCCAGTTTTACCATTTTATTGCATTACTTATCTTATAATAATATACCTAAATTGAAATACTTTTACATATTTAAAAATCGACTGCAAACTATTGTATTTACAGTGCGCTGCATGAATATAAACGCACCTTAGCTTTAAAAATTAGAATGGTATAGAAGTGTAACAAAAAAATATGAATAGGTGACACTTGATGCAAACTGTATGTGTATGATTCAAGTAATGAAAATACGAGTCAAAACAATGAAAGACCAATATGATTTTTTAGAAAATGATTTTGTTGACTTTATGACAAAAATACACGTTGCATGAATTTAAACGCACATATAAAAAATAAATAACTGAGTAACAAATACTGCATCTGATACTTTGTAAAGACACCATGGGCTTCTAGAAAAGCCAGTAAACGCCTTGGCATTGACTGATATAGTCGCATGAGGTCATCCAAGCTGATTGTCTTCTAAGCTAATAGAATAGCCGATTTTAGTTCATCTTTCGTGTTAAACTGCCTTCCATTTAAGTAAACATAGCGAACCAGAATATCCCATACGTTATCCTTTATGCTTAAATCGGGGCTTTTTGCGGGCCAATCCAGAACTTTAATTTTATTGTCACGGAACCATTCTTTTACGATATGTGCTGTATGTACAGATGTATCTTGCTGAAAAAATATCATTTCTTCCAGCTTTCTTGACTACTTGACGGCGGAGATTCCTTGTGAGCATCTGGAAATAATCTACATAGTTCATAGTGTTCTTTACGAACTCCAATTCGAAAGTCTCTTCAAAACCTATGGCTGCCCACACCATGACAGACCCACCTCCAGATTGACGTTTTGAACAGTACATTTCTTCGGTTCTCAAATTGTGCCAATAGCTATGAAATCCGTCCGGGACATCGAGATTAAACTTTTTTAGGTCTGAGAAGATGATGTTTTCCTATTTAGTCGATCTAGAATCCGTTTTCTTGCCCATTCCAACTGCATATCTTTGTGATTTTGAGTGAGGGGTGATTTCGCCTTAATTTTCTTAAATTTAATGAATGTTGCAACTTTGATAGTTCTCCATATGGTAGTCCGATGAACACCCAGCTTGTACTGAGCTTTTATCTTTGCACAGGAAATATTATTATTCTTTGCAGAGTTGCACATTCGACGTTTGTCGTAACTGGTGAGCTTTCCTGTTTGCTTCTTATACGCTTTTTTCCCATAATTTGCTCCTTTCTTTATGTAATTTCGCACAACACTCTCACTTCTTCCGATTCAGCGCCCGATTTCACGATTGCTAAAGCCTTTACCACGCATAAAATAGATTTTTATTATCTCGTCTACCGTCAAAGTTTTTTCTCTTACCATCTTGAACAAACTCCGCAAATTTTGCAATCAAGCATTAAAACTGTTTTTAGAGAACTTTAGCAACATGACTATCTGTTTTTTAATTTAATTTCGGTGGTTCTGTTAAATTTTAAACGCAAAATACAGAGTGCGTTTAATTTCGTGCAACAAACAAAAAACAGTGAAAAATAAGAAAATGCTTAAACATTTCTTTACATAATCTTGCATGAGCCTAAACATACTTGCTCAAAGCGCCTTATTCTGTTGTTAGTCATATACAATAACTGTAAGTCACATTCCTTCTTATGAAAATTTAAAAATTCTATTTCTGGTTATTGGAAAAGCTGCGTTTATATTCATGCAACGCACTGTACAAGTAGTAAAAAGTTAAACAAAAGTCCATTCTGTGAAAATATTCAAGCCTTTCAAAAATTAGATTAAAAATAAATAAATAAAAAAGAAATGTTTGTTGTTTGGATGCAGTTGACAAGGTGATGAAGAACAAACCTACTATCGTCGATAACTTAGAGTTTGTTAAAGAAAAAGAAAATGTACTTAGCTAAGAGAGATTAATATATATATATATATATATATATATATATATATATATATGAAGGAAGAGGAAAAAGAAAGAAAACAGTTACAAGGGTCATAGTGCTCCTATATTTTTACGATTCTTTTATTGAACTCACACCACAATTTTTATGAAAAACATTTTTTTAAAGATTTTTATATTATTTTAATAGGAAAAACTTTAGAAAATTTTTTTCTTAAAAGTTGTGATGCAAGTTAAATAAAATAATCATAAAAATATAGGAGTGCTATGACCCCTGCAGTTATTATTATTTTAGCTGTTTATTTTATTGCCATGTTTTTATTAACTTCAATTCTTGTTTGTTTGTTTGTTTGTCCGGTACAAATTTTGTAATCTATTTTTAACTAACTTCAATACTAGCTAGACATTTGAAACTTTCACAGTAGCTCAGAACCCGGTAACAACACAATACTTCGAAGTCAGATTTTCAAATTTTCGAATAGTTTTCTTTTAATTAATTAAAGTATGAAAATAATAAGCTCTTAATAGCAATAAAATAGCCATTAAAATATTAGCTATAATCTTATTGCGGCCAAAAAAAAAAAAAAAAAAAAAAAATTACGAGTTCATTTTCTTTCGACATAAAAATAAATACATTTAATTCAACGTGAACGTTAAAAAATTATAAAAAGTTAAATTATGCATCTCACAAAAATTAACGTCATTATCACTTTAACATTTTTTTACACATTGATAAGTGGTATTGTAGTTCACGAGGCTAATATACGTTGTTCTAAAAGGAGTAATATTTTATTTTTGAAACCAACTTTTTTTTCCCCTTACTATTATTATTATTTTACTGAACTGAGTCCACGTGCTTAAATATTGCTTAAATATTATTTTTTATCCTCGTGTATTTTATTAATGATTCATCAGAAAATTTAAAAACATGGTATATAAAAAGTTTTTTTTAATCGTATAATTATTATTACTACTATTATTACTTCAATTATTATTATTATTATAATTTGTTCTTCCGAATTATGGTAGCATTTGATCATCTGTTTTCTTGCATTCTACAACTTAAATGAATGTTTATTTCTTCTTTACTGGTTTTCAGTTCGTTTATTTATTTTTAAATAAACAAATTGTTATAAAGGTTTGTATTTGGCTTCTGATATTTTTGTGAAGGAATTGCAGAGAATCTGATATATTGTAAAGAATACTAGAGTAAAAGGGAATATGTTTAAAGCATTGATGTTAAGACCCATTGACTGCACTTGGCCTCAAAATACCGTTGAAATACTCGGTGTTGAGTTTTTCTATGGGAAACGAGTATGCACGCTAATTGTTGATAAATGTAGAGGCAACAAAATAATTCATACATTATGCACAGTTTTTAAATATTTATTAATTTTATGTAGTCGATAAAGTAATAAAGAGCGATTAGAGGTTTTCAGAGAAAAATATGTACTTAGTTGCGATATATATATAAACTATTCAATAATGTTCTTTATCTGTTTTTTTTTTTTTTTTTTTTTTTTAAGTAGAACATGGTTTATTTATTCTTTGTTTTCAGTCAAAAAGATTTCTATAAACATTTCTCTTTCAGCATTTTTTGAGTGAATTTCGAAGAAATTCGATTTATTGTGATGTATATATAGTAAAGGAGTAGAGATATACATTATAATTTCCAAATAGGATGCCAGTTTTTTGGGAGAATTAAATGAAAAATAATATTTAGTTTGTTACTTTTAAAATAAATATATTGAAAAAAAAGTTTTAAAATATTTAATGTAAAATAATAATTACTTTCAATTTGTTTTTAGTACGACAGGGCTATTTCTTTAAATCAGATATTTCGTGTTGTCATCATTTGCTGTGTTTCCCCTTGAACATGTCTTGATGTTCGCAAACATCCAGTTTTACATTTTATTTCTTTACTTATCTTATAAAAATGTACTCAAATTGTAAAAACTTTTACAAATTCGGTAAGTGACTGCTAACTGTTGTATTTACAAGTAGTAAGATAATTACGTTAAGAAAAAGTCTATGTCTGAGAAAATATTCAACACATTCAAAATTTAATAAAAAAAATGTTTTAATTAGGCATTTTTAATATATGCGTCATGAATATTACTTCGTCATTCAGTCGTCATTTTGATTAATCTAAGTTTTTCGTAGACATTCGCATTTAAAACCATTGAGTAAACTATTTTTGACATGTTATTACAGTTAAATAAAAATAAATAAACAAATTTGAAATTTATTCATTTGGTTTACTTTCTATTTGGAGCTGAAAAAGTAATATAACATTTAATAATATAAAGAAAAAAATAAACAAACAAAACAAAACAAAGAAAAAAGATATAATCACTTGAGTTTTTATTTAAATTAATGTAGTAATTGTTGCTAAATAACGCAACTTCATAATTTAAAAAGAAGAATGAAACTATTTCCAAAATATTAAAACCCGAATAAACTACTACGTTAGAAACGCCAAAGAAAAATATTGCAAATGCATACAGCTGTTTCGGTAGCCTAAAGCGTACCGTCTTCAGTGCAAAAAGGATCCTTTTTGCACTGAAGACGGTACGCTTTAGGCTACCGAAACAGCTGTATGCATTTGCAATATGTTTCTTTGGCGTTTCTAACGTAGTAGTTTATTCGAGTTTTAATATTCCAACGCCAAGTCTCCTGTTATTATATTTCCAAAATATATCATGATCAACATATCAAGCATATAATATATACAAAATAGTCCTGTCATACTAAATTGAATTCTGTCACTGACAGAATATTTTTACTTATAATCACATCAAAAGCTGTATACTGAATATTCTTTTCTTCTTCACATTATTATTATTATTAATTTTATATAATATTTTCCTTATCATTTATTTTCTTTTATTATTCTTTTCATTAATTGCCAACTGAAAGCGGTCCCAGCTAGAAATTTTTCCTATGGATTTTTGCATTTTCAAAAAAGGTAATTTTTAAAAATCATTTTTTTTTTTTTAAAGCAATGTAGTTAACAGCATTTTAACACTTAAAATATATTTTTTAAATTATTTTTCCTACGTTGCAAAAGAAGGAAATGAATAATTTTCCTTATTTTTTTCTGATATTTTTCCTTTCAACAAAGGCTTAATTTAAAGGCTCAATGACTCTCATTGTGCGTAGGATACAAATATGTAAAAATAATCTTAATATCCAAAAGTTAAGATTTTGCGTAAAAAAGATATAAAATATCCAGACAAAATGTTAAAAATCCCGAATGCGTCCTTGTACTTTACAAGCCGAAGAAGAATATTTCTAGTAACAATGATGACTTACAGGTTTTTAAAGAAAAAGAAGATGTACATGACAGAGAAATAAAAAATTCAACATTCTTTCTTTCTTTCTTTCTTTTTACCTTTTCTTTAGTTTTTATTTTTAAACAAAAATATTTGTTTAAATCTAATTTTGTGTCTCTTGTATTTCCCTTTGAACAAATAGCGGAAAAATTTAATACATTTGTTAAGGATAGAGTGGTAAAAGAAATAGAAGGGTCCGTAGCAATCTTTTAATGTATGGTTAATTTGCCGGAAAAAATTGAAAAATGTTTGTGGAATTATTTCAATTACTTTTATTTTATTGAAAATTAATTGAATGAATTTTTTGCCTCAGAGAAAGATTAATTTATTTGTTCAATAATACTTTATGAGTATACGTAAAATAAATAAAATAACAATCTTTCTTGCCATTCAATATTATAATAAAAATATAAAGATTATGAGAATTAAAATATGTTTTAAATCGCACAAATTAAGTAGTTTTATTTAATATTTGACGCTTTCCTGTGGCTGACAACATAAAGATTATGAGAAATAAACGATGTTTTTAATCACACAAATTAAATAAATTATAAAAAACTATTTGACGTTTTCTTGTGTCTGGCAACATATTAAAGAACAATCGTATTTAAACTGATGCTTAGACATTGCTAAAGGGAAACAATGGACATTTAGTACAGATTAAAAAATAAATACATTTTTTTTTATTATTATAATTAAAATAAATAAATAAATAAATAAATAATAATAATAAATTTATATAAGTCCAAATTTTGTTTTAGTCATTTATATTAATAAATAGTTACGAAAAATGAAATACTTTGTAAAACATGCATAAAATAACTGGAAGAGATATCCATCGCAGTCTTAAAATATGGAGTAATATACTAAAAGATAATTAAAATTGTTACTTATTTATTTATTTTTTAGTTAAAAGGAATAGAAAAAAAATATTTTTTTTTTTCTGATAAGTTTTCTTTTTTTCTTTCTTTATTTTTTTAAAGTAAAAGCTGTATATATATATTCAGCCACCTTTAATATATATCCATTGTGTCTCATACCTCTATAACTTTTTAAAAAAATTCATAAAAATTGAAGAAAATGGTAAAATTGTGCGTGAACGGAGATTTTTTTCTTTTTGTTAAAAAAAAAAAAAAAAAAAAAAAAAAAAAAAGCAATAAAATTTTAGTAGATAGGTGGCGTTGGGCGAGTAAATCACACGTTTCAATGAAAAACTACATTTATTTACATATAGGAAAATATTTACATGCATATCATTCCCATTCTATGTGTCAGCTATCACCTCAAATTACAGTTTGCAAACAAGTTATAACACCGCTAATTGGAGCTTCAGTTGGCGATTCTTGGCTGAGATAAAACAACTTCCCCAATAACGCTTTATCCATTAATATTAACATCTCAATTAAAACTTCATGTTGCAATACTGTGCAATTTAAAGGACTCTAATTTGCATATATCTTGTTAAGCGTTTCTACAGCGCCCTCTAGCGACAACTATTTTAATCTTTTTTTTTTTTTTCTTTTTCTTTGTCACGAAAAATCACCTTCACCAGAATAACTTTTTCACAAATTTCAATTTTAATTTTATAAATTCCTTCAATTTTTACGAATTTTTATTCATAATGTTCAACAATATACAATGGCATAAAATAAGCAACATTTCTTTGTTTTGTTTTTAAGGAGGTACTGAGATTTCGAGTGCTAAAAGAAATACATTCGTTCATATAAGGTGGTTTGAATTAAATAAAGATTTTTCGTTGATAATGTGATGAAGATTACTAGCATCAAGAATTGAAGCGTTTTTAATTAAATAATATGAATTGTTAGCATAAGAAAAATTTAAATAAACTAGAATTCTCTCTTTTAAACTATTATTATTATTATTATTATTTTAGTTTATTTTTACAATGTGATATTTTAAGAATCATTTCGCATTTCGCATTTCATTTTTGTTCTTTTTTGCAACGATTTGTATAAAAAAGATATATATATATATATTTATATATATATGTGTGTTGCTTATTATAGATTAATTATCTTTAATATTTACTTTCTGTTATATATGTATATATATATATATATGTATATATAAGAAGAAAGTGGTATATCTATATCAGAGGTCTGTCCAGACTTTTCAGGCAGGTCCCTGTTTTTTGTAAAATAGTGAAAAATTCTAGACATAATTTTACGAATCTAAAATTCAATGTAAAAGTTTTAAGAAATTGTGAAAAAATTAATTTTTCAAAATAAAATTGCAATTAACCTTTCATTTTAGACAATGACGGCTCATTTTTATAGAGCTATACTTACACATATGCATAGAAACCTTTTACGAATTAGAAATTTAATATCAGTTTCTCGGGGAAATACAACAAAGCACGTCCAATTATTCAGGCGGCCTGTTCATTCCATGGAATATTAGTTTTCGAAATGAAAAAGTTTTATCAAAGGTAAATTTTTAACGGCAAAAATTTTGTGAAAGGTTCTTTTTCAGGATATAAAATTTTGTGAAGGGTCCTTTAACGGACCCAGATTTACCTCTGGACAGACCCCTGAAATATAAATAAGAATAAAAAATACTGTTAGTTGCATTTTTTTCATATAGTTTGAGTTTTTAATTTTAGTGAACTACTTTTTACCGTAGGAATAATTTTACTATGTTTAATGTTATAGGGAATTATTATACGAGCATAAGATATGCTACTTTAATAATTTTAAAGTGTAAATAAGTAGTATTGGCGTCCGCTTTTATACAGTTTAATTTAGTAAGAGAAAAGCAAGGAATTTGCGGTGCTTATTCCGTTGCTTTACATAAAAATACTGGAGTCACTGCGACAGGACCTTTCAAGTGAAGTAAAATTATTTTGATTATATTAAGATTAAAAACATGTTTAAAACCGTTAAAGGATTTAAAAAAGAAGATTTGAAGTGGGTAGCCGAAGAGATTGGAGAGACTTTGCCTTCGACGTTCACAATAGTAAGCTTAAAAGAGCTGATTTTAAAGAGTAAAGAGTATGAAAAGGATCCCGAATTTGTGAAAGATATTTTAGAAAATGCTATAGCTGAAAGAAAAATGAAAGAAGAAAAACAAGAACAAGCTTTGAAAGAAGAAAGACAAGCTGAAAAAGAAGCTGAAAGAGAAGCTGAAGCGTTAAGGCTTGAAAAAGAAGCAGAACTAGAGAAAGAGAAATTAAGATTGAATCATGATTTAGAATTGGCGAGAATACAATCATCTGGGCAAATTCCAACTGATGCTATTTTAAGTAATTATGAAAATAGTACTATGAGACGAAAATTTACTTTACCTAAGCTGGAATTCAGGAAATTTGGCGGGGAAATTAAGGATTGGTTGCCTTTTTGGAGCCAATTTGAACAAATCGATAAAGATGATGAAATTGCCCCAGAGGACAAGTTCCAGTATTTAGTACAAGCAACAATCGCTGGTTCACGCGCAAGAAAAGTTGTTGAAAGTTTCCCGCCAACTGGCGCCAATTATTCAAAGGCAGTGGAAAGTTTAAAGGCTCGTTTTGGCAGGGAAGATATTCTAGTAGAAGTGTATGTATGAGAGTTATTGAAATTGATAATATCTGTGCAAACAAAAGGTAGATTTGCATTAACTTCATTATATGATAGGCTTGAGTCATATTTACGGGCGCTAGAAACATTAGGTGTTACCACTGATGAATATGCCTCCATTTTATACCCTATGGTTGAGTCTTGTTTCCCAGCAGACTTTTTGAAGGCCTGGAATCGCTCGAATCTCTCTTCTTCTAATACGGATGCTAAAGGAAGATTGAATAATCTGATGGATTTTTTGAAAACGGAAGTAGAAGGTGAAGAGAGAATATCTTTAGCTGTAGCGGGCTTCGGTTTGACAAAGCGTGAAGATAATAAATATTCTAAAAGGAAAAACAGTGCAAGTGCAGACTATATGCGAAATAAGATATCGACAGCTGCAGGTTTATTGACAACGTCTTCTGCTTTAGATTTCAAAAGGGTATGCATTTTTTGCCAAGGCAAACATTTGAGCTCTGAATGCTTTTCAGCTCGAAAATTGAGTTTAACTGAGATACAAAAGATTGTAAAGGATAAAAATTGCTGCTTCGCTTGTTTGTTACCTAATCATACAGTGAAAAAATGTCGAGCAGTTTTAAGATGCATTATCTGTTCTAAGAAGCATGTGCCTTTGATGTGCGATTTGCGTGATTCTCAAGGTAAAACTGCACAAGAAAAGGTTGAAGAAAATTCAGTCAGCAGTGAAGTAAACATGGCAAATTTTAATAAGCAAAGTGCTAAAGTATTCCTTCAAACCTTAAAAGTGAAACTCATCTCCGAAAACAAGCAAAAAACAGTTCGTTTATTGTTAGATTCAGCATCCCAAAAATCTTATATTTTGAAAAGTATAGCAGAAGAGATGAATTATACTCCCATTCGTCAAGAAAAAATGATGCATTCATTGTTTGGCGGAGTTACAACAAAGGAATGCCAACATAATTGTTATAGAATAAAGGTTAAGGATATGAAGGAGAAGTTCACCTGTAATTTTGAAGTGATGGATCAAATTACTATATGTGAAAACATTCAACCGGTCACTAATGGTCCGTGGATTAAAGAGTTGAAAGAATATGGAATTGAATTATCTGATGTAAGTCATTGCCGTGAAGTTATCGAAATATTGATTGGTGCTGATATTATGGGAAAGATGTTAACTGGCAAAAGAAAAGTATTGACATCTGGTCTTGTTGCCATAGAAACATACCTTGGTTGGACATTGATGGGCAAAGCGCCTCACACCGAAGTCTCAACAGATAATTTAGCAATGATGGTGACGTCTTTGTTTGTAAATGAAGCTGATATCTCAAACTTATGGAGATTGGACTTGATCGGAATAACAGATACTATAGAAAAGAAATCTAAAAGTGAGATTGACCGTCAAACAAAGGAACATTTCTTAGAGACAGTAAAAATTAACAAGGATGGTCGTTACGAAATTTGTCTTCCTTGGGCTGACGACACATCTGCATTACCAGATAACTTGAGTTTGGCTGTAAGACGTTTGGAAAGTACAACTTCTAAGTTATTATCTAAGAACATGTACGGAAAATATGAAAATATATTTATGGACTGGTTGAATGAGGGGATCATAGAAGAAGTTCCTGCTATCAAAGTGAACTCTTATGGTAATTATTTACCTCATCACCCAGTTATTAAAGAGACCAGTAGTACAACACCTATCCGTCCGGTTTTCGATGCTTCAGCAAAGTTGGCTAACCATCCATCTTTAAATCAGTGTCTGCAGTGTGGCCCAAATTTGATTGAGCTTATCCCAGATATTCTTCTACGTTTCAGAGAAAGAAAATTTGGTGTAACCGCTGATATTAGAAAAGCGTTTCTTCAAATTAGCATTTGTGAAAAGGATAGAGATTTCCTACGATTTCTATGATGGAAAGATCTAAAAGAGAAGAAACTTAGAGTATTTAGGCATGCACGAGTCGTTTTCGGTGTAAAGTGTAGCCCTTTTCTTTTATCATCAGTAATTGAATATCACATCAAAAATAGTGCAAATTGTGAGGAGAGTTTCAAGCAAAGGCTTTTGCATAGTTTTTATGTAGACAATGTCGCCACTAGTGTGCACAGTGAAGAAGATCTAAAGAAATTTATCTCGGACTCAAAGAAAATAATGGAAAATGGTGGTTTTGATTTAAGACAGTGGGAATACACTGGTGATCACGATGAAACGTCCAACCAGAAGGAAACTCAAGTATTGGGTCTGATTTGGGATAAGGTTTCCGATACATTAAAAGTCAACATGAAATGGCTAAACGATTTCAACACAGAAAGGATTGCCAAGCGAAGTATGTTATCGGCAGTTCATAAAATTTTTGATCCTTTTGATTTTACTGCTCCGGTGATGCTTTATCCTAAATTAATGTTACAGAAAGCTTGGAAATTAGGAATTAATTGGGATGACGAAATAACTGGTGATTTACAAAAAGAATTCCTATTATGGTTTCAAGAACTTAAATATTTAAATGATGTTAAGATACCAAGACATATCCAGATCACTCCAGAAAACTTACATGCATGCACTATTCATACTTTCGTTGATGGTAGTAAAGATGCTTACGCAGCAGTAGTATTCTTGAGGATAGAAAAAGAAGATCAAGGGGAAATAATTCTGCTTGCTGCCAAGTCCCGAGTTGCGCCTTTAAGGAATACGACTGTACCAAGGATGGAGCTATTAGCAGCTACTATTGGCGCTCGTTTGGCGAAAACTGTTGTGGATGCTTTGGGTTGGCAGGAAATGAAGCGATATTACTGGAGCGATTCCTCAACAGTGCTTGCTTGGATCTCAAGAAATGAGAGCTGGTCTGTGTTTGTCAGAAATCGGGTTCAAGAGATTCAGAAATTAAGCAGTCCTTCATCATGGAAACATATACCAAGTGAGAAGAATCCAGCAGACTTGCCGTCTAGAGGCTGTAAGACTAAGCAATTAGCTTTAATCAGATGGTGGGAGGGCCCACATTGGATGAAAGATTCAGCAGAATTTAGAAATCACATGAACACTTCCAATGAAGATTGGAATGAGGAAGAAATTCAGAAAGAAAGGTCAAAGTCTATTTGTATGTTGACGAAGCCTGAATTTCCACCCAGCAATAACTGGTATTACAGCTACTTTTCAAGTTATGAAAAAATCATACGTTTAGTTGCTTGGATTCTTCGCTTTAAACATAATTGTTTAAATCCTGATAAGAAGAGTAAAGGCGAATTGACGGCTACTGAATTTCGGGAGGCTGAGATAAAAACTCTACGTATGGTTCAAAAAGAATCTTTCTCTTCGGAAAGTGATGAAAGATTGAAGACATTACAAACCTGTAAAGATGAGCAAGATGTCATTCGTTTGAAAACTAAAATAACTTACAGGAAAGAGAGTGAAGATTTTCTCCATCCCATAATTCTCCCTTCAAAGCATGAAGTTGTTAAGCGACTTATTTTTTATATTCATGTAAAGAACTGTCATGCGGGGTTACAAATCCTCTTAAATTTGCTTAGAGAAAGGTATTGGATCCTCAACGGAAGAAAGAGTGTAAATCTTGTGTTAGCCAGCTGTGTGATTTGTAAAAGGTTTAATTCAAGGGCTTTATGGACATCTAGTGCTCCTCTACCTGAAAACCGAGTAAAAGATTCTGCCGTATTTCAAGTTACAGGCATAGATATGGCTGGTCCTTTGTATCTTAAGAACGATAAGAAGAGTTGGATTTTGATTTTCACATGTGCTATATATAGAGCTGTTCATCTAGAGCTAGTGAACTCTGCTTCCACAGATGCATTTTTGATGGGTTTGAGAAGATTTGTGGCTCGCAGAGGAAGATGCTCTGTTATCTACTGTGATAACGGAACAAATTTTGTTGGCGCAGCTAATTTATTGAGAAGCTTAGATTGGCAATGTATACAAAAATATGTGTCTGTCAACTCCATAGACTGGAAGTTTAACCCGCCAACGGCGGCGTGGTGGGGTGGCTTCTGGGAGAGGATTAGGGTAATAAAAGATCTTCTTAAAAGAGTCTTAGGACGCGCCTGTCTTACGTACGAAGAAATGACAACTCTTTTAGCTGATGTTGAAAGTGTAGTGAATTCAAGGCCTCTAACATATCTTTCTGAAGATGCGACTGTAAAGCCTATCTCCCCATCTATGTTTCTTCAAGATGTTCACGAAATTTAGCTTCCAGATGTTGATGCAGTTGAACAAAATTCTTTATCAAAGAGGCTCAGATACAGGCAGTCCCTACTCAGAGCTTTGAGAGATCGATTCCGATCCGAATATTTGGGTGCTCTCATACAGCGAGCAAACAGAAAGCAGCCAGAAAAGGGTATCGCTGTCGGAGATATTGTATTAATTGGATCTGACAACAAGAAACGAATCCACTGGCCACTAGGCCGTATCACAGAACTTATTCCTGGCAAAGATAAGAAAGTTCGACTTGTAAAGGTTCAAACTTCGCAACATGAACTTTTACGACCTATTCAAAGATTATATCCTTTAGAAGTAACATCATCAAATAATAGTTCAAAACTGAAAGAAGCATACCATTCAAAGGAAACCTCTGCTCAAACTGTTAAACCCGTTGTAACTTCAGAAGAGGAACCAGCCAGATATAGCAAAGCGGGAAGGAGAATTAAAGTCCCTGAAAGACTAATGTATTGAGAACTACACCTGCAACATTTGATTTTTGATTATAACCTATAATCAAAAGGTGGGAGGATGTTAGTTGCATTTTTTCATATAGTTTGAGTTTTTAATTTTAGTGAACTACTTTTTACCGTAGGAATAATTTTACTATGTTTAATGTTATAGGGAATTATTATACGAGCATAAGATATGCTACTTTAATAATTTTAAAGTGTAAATAAGTAGTATTGGCGTCCGCTTTTATACAGTTTAATTTAGTAAGAGAAAAGCTAGGAATTTGCGGTGCTTATTCCGTTGCTTTACAAATACTTTCTTTTATACAAGTAAAAAGAAGAGTTTGTGACAATTTATCGACTTAAGTTTTCGACGGATTTACACGTTTCGAGATGTCCTTAACACGATTTGACTATTTTTAGAAAATGTCTGTCTGTGCATGTGTATCACAAGTTTTGTGAACGCCTTATCTTACGAACAAATGAACGACATTTAACCAAAGTTTTATCTAGTTGAACCCTGACCCAAATTAGTGCTGATTACATTTGGGGATCAACCTCTCAACAGGTGGTGCTGTGATCCCAATTTTTTTTTCTAAATTTTTAACATAACAGTATAAGACAAAATTTCGTATAAATGTGTATAATGAGAGATATTTTTTATACATTATTGTAAAATTAATATGAATTATTGATAATGGTAGTAGTAAACTAGGAAGAAAAAATATGTGCATGTAGGAGGATCACTTCGCGTTGGTGGGAAGTACCTCTTTTCGGCGTATAAATTCTCAATATGGGTATATTTCAAAGAACTCTTCAAAAACTTAAAAGCAAAGAATTAAACCATAAATCTGTGATAATTCAAAATGAAGTTATCAATTTTTTTTACATAAAAAAAAAAAAAAAAAAGAAACGCACATCTTTTGATGTTGGCAGAAGACTGACATTCATTCGATATTTAATGTTATACTTTTATAAGACAAAAATCGCCTGTAATTATCACAGTAAATAGTTTTAAGGAATAATAATTTTAATAACTAATTTGTACTGCTTGAGCTTGTAAAAGATAATATAGAGAAGAAAGTCTTGTGGTGGCCACAACATACTAGTCTTTTTCGTTTTTAAAATATTTTTCTAGGTTTTAAATAAAGCTTAAAGATATAAAAATTGAATTTTAAGACAAAATAAAATGTCTGTTATTGCATTGCATAGGTGCCAACTTGTAAGGTTTTCTTCCGGTATTTCTTCACAAAAAAAATTATCGTGTTTAATCGCAGAAAACTGCCAAAGAACTTATTAGAAATTTCAATTAATAATTTCCGGTAGCAAAAAAAGAGTACAAGTTGTCACCTATGGCATTGTATTGGAAGAATTTGATGAAGGACAATTTTCTACAATTAAAATAATAAAATATGCAATGAAACCTACCTTTGTTGGGAATTATGTAATATGTGCAGTAATTATTTTAATATGTACGTAATTAGTAAGCTTTAAAACAAATTGAAAATCCTCTGAGTTTTTACAGCTATTTTTAGTTAATTTAGTAGCAGTAAATTTTTTCTATAGTAATGATTTATTTTATAATATAGATTATAATGTGCGTTTAATTTTGATTTTTTCTTTCTTTTTAATTGTATTTCTTCTTCTTCTTCTTCTTTAAAATATTTCTTCTTCTTCTTTTTTTTTTAAATATTTCTTCTTCTTCTTCTTTTTTTTTTTTTTTGAATTATAAAAAGTTTTTGTGAAACATCATTATTTTACGATTGCCAGCAATGAAGTATTTAGAAAAAATATGCTACATTTTTGTGTTATGAAAAAGTTATCAAAAATATTTTTAAACGCTTTCGATTAATAAAAGATGTATAAAAAAATATTATGTCTTTTAAAAATTTCAGTATGTATTGCAATTTTAAAGGCAGTGACGACATTTTTTTTTAAATATTGAAATTTAAACTTTTAAATTAGTAACAGATAGATATTTAATAGTTAGATCATAAATTCAAAAATGTCATTTTATCTTTCTTTTAGTTTTTGTAAACATTTTATGAAGTTTTGTTCTTTATTATAGTTTTAAAAAAAAGTGTAGGAAAACATAAGATTTTGTTAAAAAGAGTTGTCTAAATATGACACAGGTCTAAAAGGAAAAAAAAAAAAAAAAAAAAAAAAAAAAAAGGAAAAGTTTAAAAAAAAAAAAAAAATACAACTAGACGAAATGTTTTTGGTCAAGGTTTGTGTTTTCAAGGATGCTGAATCGAAAATAGACCTCCAATTTAAAAATCCTCATATTAATAATTATTTAAATTGTTTACAATAAAAAACTTCTTATTTTATTACATTGAATATAGATATTCTTTCTCATAATTGAATAAACAATTCCCTTCATATATTTAGTATTTTATGCACACATTTTTCGTCTGGGAAGTTTTTTCTTCTTTTTAATGGCCCCCATCCGAACACGTTTCTGCTTTCACCCTCTTCCACTAAATTTCAATGCCCCCAAGGTTGGATTTAATACTATTTTTTATAGTCACCATCATAAAATATTATTTTAATTTAAAAACTAGTTTTTTTTTTTTTTTTTAAGTTTTTTATAATCAGCAACAGGACTCACAATTTTATGCTTTCATGCAAAATTAAACTAAATATATAAGTTTATAAAAAAGGAAAAAAAAAAACGTAATGAGATTTTACTACTAGTATTTCCGGTTTTAGTGAGTAAAAATCTATAAAAACAAGCAAACAACAACAACAAATAAAAGATCTTCCGCAGTTTTTGCTTGCAGAAGACATGTCGTGTACTTTCATAATGTCAAAATTGAACTAAAAGTTCTTCCCCCCCCCCCCCAGTTTTACTAAAATATGAATCTACACAACAATAGTGTGACAAAAAGCATTCTTCAACTCCCATCATTCTATCAGTGGCGGTTCGTACACCGAAAATTGGTGAAGAAGCAGACTATATTTTACACTGTATTCATACACTGTTAAAAATTAGCTTCAGAAACCAAAACATGGTACATTTTTGCTGCCACCATGCGATGGTGAAATCTTCTACTATGATTTGGCGTTTCTTGTTTAAAAAAAGCACCTAATTATGGTAAAAAATTTCTCCGTCTTATGGATGTAGCTATTGAAGTACCAAGCCTTGGTTTAGTAAAGCACCAAATAATGGTAAAGGGTTTCACCATCGCATGGTGGCAGCAAAAATGTACCATGTTTTGGTTCAACCTAGGAGAAAATTTTTAACAGTGATATATATAATATAAATTTACATTTAAATAAGTATTTTTAGTTAATTTTAGTTAAAACCATGCTTAATAAAAATTATGATTAAAAATACTTAAATATTATTTTTGAGCTCTTCACCTATTTTCAGTTCACGAGCCGCCACTGCATTCTATGGTGTTATAAATGTTTATATTTGTAAAATGAAATTGAATCTATTGTAAAATAAGAATTTTAAACATCATATTTTCAAAACTAATTTTTACGAAGTTTCGCATAGTTTGAATGTTCCATGCGTCTTATTTTTTGTTGAATGTTCATGAAACTTCATTTAAAATTTTTTAATACATTTTGGCACAAAACTTATTTCCAATTTTCTATTTTTAATTTATAAACTTTAAATTTTGATATAAAAAAATAGTAATGAAATTCTAAGTAAAACATTTCCACTAACTTTTGTTAAAATTATCTATAGCTACTTGTAAAAAAGAATTTGGAAGTGTAAGTAAAAATTAATTAATAATTTTAATTAATATCTTAATTAATTGTAAAGTTGATGTTCATTTTAATATGTAATTTTTCATCTCTACATGAGACTATATGAAACTTTTTGCAGTAATAGATTTATAAATATCGTTTTTAATTTTGAAATTCCACCATCGCCAACGTAGCATCTTTTGAGATTTCTCTACCTGTAAAACTAGTTTTCTTGTACGATAACATTAACAAAATCGAAGCCGTTACCACATAGTTTTGTGAAAAGAAAAAAATCGCACCCCTTTAAAATTAAGTGTACTGTACGCCCAATTATATGGTAATAAATCATACATTTTTAATTAATTATTTAAATATATTGTGTACTTCATGAAAAACTGCTTTGTTTAATAACATTAACAGAAGAGAAGTTATTAACATGCAGCTCTGTAAACGACAAATCTCATCACCCCCAAAATAAAATATATTATGCACAGAACTGTATGGTAATAAATCATACATTTTTAATTAATTATTTAAATATATTGTGTGCTTCATGAAAAACTGCTTTGTTTAATGACATTAACAGAAGAGAAGTTATTAACATGCAGCTCTGTAAACGACAAATCTCATAACTCTCAAAATAAAATATATTATGCACAGAACTGTATGGTAATAAATCATACATTTTTAATTAATTATTTAAATATATTGTGTGCTTCATGAAAAACTGCTTTGTTTAATGACATTAACAGAAGAGAAGTTATTAACATGCAGCTCTGTAAACGACAAATCTCATAACTCTCAAAATAAAATATATTATGCACAGAACTGTATGGTAGTAAAATCAAACTTTTTTTTTTTTTTTTTAACATTTAAATATTTTGTATATTTCTCACAAAAACTGATTTCCTATTTCAGTAACATTATCAGAAAAAAAAAAAAAATCATTACTATGCAAATCTGTAAAATAGAAAATCACATCAACTTTAAAATTAAGTTTGCCAAAAACAAAGTTATATGGTAATAAAAGCATATATTTTTCATTTAGTATTTATAGATCGTGTATATTTCTTACAAAAACTGGTTTTCTTACTCGGTAACATTAAGAAAACAGAACTCATTTTTTCATACACATAGTAGTACAAATTTTTCTTTATTATTTAAAGATTTTGTGTACTAGATAACTGATTTTCTCGTTTAATTAGATGAACAAAAAAAAAAAAAAAAAAAAAACCTTATTAAGTTTTCAAATATTTTCCATTTCTAATTTTTGATAATTTTTGTGCATTTCCATAATTATTACCAAAGAAATATTTTAATATATTAGTTAGATTCAGTGCTAATTATTTGTATAATTTTAGGCATATTTTCAAATTTTATAAACATTGAGTAAAAAATATGAAAGGGATATTACATGATTTTTTTTTTAATAAAAGTTAAAAAATATCATACCATGAGAACATTAGTAATCTAGGTGTTACTAAGCCATTACAATTTAATTTCTAAAATGTTTGTTGACAAGCTATACGAATGCACATTAAAACTGCACACAGTAAAGTGTAAAAGAATAAATACTAGGTTATGTTAATGAAAATTAAAACATATAATTTAATTTTCAAATTTAATTTTTAAATTTTTCAAAGAAATTTTGTATTTCAATAATTAAAAATATATAGGTTTTACTTAAAAAAAAAAAAAAAAGTAAGAAAGAAAGAAAGAAAGGGAAGAAACTAGTTAACATCACAAAACATTCTTCTAAATTTCCCTATGCAAATTCATGCAGTTCAAATTTATTAAAATTATTATTTATAAAAAGCATTTTCTATGGTCAGTAAAGATAATTTTCATCTAAAAAAGTATAACTACAAATATCGAAAAAGAGTAACTTTTATGCATTTTTCATGAATTTTTATTTATTTAAAAAAAAAAGAAAAAAAAAAGAAAGAAAGAAAGAAAAAGTATATACACGTGTTTGTTTCAATTTATCGCAGGTTCAACCATTCGTTTAAAGGATGTAGACGATTTCTTTTGAAATATACTTATACTTAAAATGCATAGTAAAATACTCCTATATATACAAATTTTTATCCTGGTTGAATATTAGCAGAATAAATAATTTTTTCCCACTAAGGTTGGTTAAAAATAATCCTAATAGTGTACATTTATACAAAATTTTGTTTTATGTTGCTATATAAATCATTATGATAAAATGGCATTACAGTTCATATTGAATTCCAGTCTATTGGTTCGTGAGACACAGTGTTCAGAAAATTTTGGTAATCACACACACACACAGACAAACATTTTCTGAAAATGGTCAAATCGTATTCCGGACATACCAAAATGTGTAATTCTATCGAAAACCGATAATCGGAATTTTTTTCGAATCCAATAATTTCTTCTACTAAAGATAGAAGAAAGCAAACAGAAAGGCAGAACAAGAAAATAATAAAAGTAATGTACTGAATATAAACAGAAAACTCTCGACCACCCCAGTTATTCTAAAACAAATGACATTCATTTCCTTAGAAGCCCATAGAAAAATGCTGACTTTCATTCCATTAACTGTTTGTTTGGACGGAAGTCGTGAATCATATCGTACATAAGGGCTTATTCTTCAAACCTTCAAAATCCACATCGCTTTGTACCAGTCCACTTATACGGGCTGAACCTCACATGCTTGATTTATTGGAGAGGAAACTTTTATGAACTTCAAGCATACTGAAATATTGCTATCGCTGATCAATCATAAATTCAAGGAGGTAATTCATCAGACAAGAATCAGTAGTCTACAGAAAGTGGAGCTACGTGTCATTGGTTTTTATGGAAAACATTCATATTACCCCTTTCTATCTGTTTTTATTCTTTTCATAAATAAAAGATTGAATGACTTGGTTATTTACCTCATCTATTTTTTTTTTTTTTTAACTGTAGAATTTTCGCAATGTCGACATACAACATACAAAGTAAAATTGTAAATTTATACAACGGAAATTTCTTGCGTTTCTGTGCATATAATGAATGATGTAATATTAAATGTCTTTGTTATTTATCCTAAAATTTTTTTTATGTATAGAATTTGCGTAAAAGTCCAGACAAAACATAAAATTATTCATTTATCCTATGACAAGTTTTTTGAGTTTGTATGCATTACAATGTTCAAAAATAATGTTTTAAAATTAACCTTTTCAAAGTAACGCACGTCTTTTTCTGTCAGGCTTAGTAGAAATAAACAGCTGGTGTGACTGAATTTTGAAATGTACGTTTATTTTTTCTAAACAACAGGATACATAAATATCTGTAGTATTCATTATCAAAATTTTAATATTTCTATTGTGCATTGTATTAATTTTTCATATCATTTAACAAATTGCAAATTCTAGTGTAGTTTGGAAGCTGTGCTTAAAAACTCATCATAAAAATTTGAATAAGTAACTAAAATCTTGTGATCATGTATAAAATTCTAATGTCCAGGTCGTCAAATAGAGAATTTGCACGTTTTCTGATTTTATTCTTATATGATAGAAAATGAAAAGGTAAGAAAATAAATACATACATTTTCTTTATTTGAAATCTAATTACGGATTTATAACAATTTTAACATCGCACTATTTACTCTATCGAGAAAACGCAGTATAATGTATCGTGACGTCACTCTTTATGACAACAAACGGGAGTAATCGTTGTTTACATTCGATTTCGTGCTTTGCTTTGCTTCTTGAATCAGCGAAATAGGTTTTGTATTTTATAATAATGACGGATATTAAAAAATCGTAGTATGTATTTTACCACTCTGCACTAATACAACGGCTAATTCTTCTCAAAAGCTATTCTTTAGCGTTCCACAGGATCCTATTAAACGAAAACATTGAACAACCGCCCTGAAAAGAAAGCAGTTGAAAATAATGATAATGGAAAATGGTGATAATGATATTAAATGACTATAAGATGAAAAAGAAATGCTCAGAAATCACATAAACGATTGATAATTACGTAAGTTAAAACGAATTGCTGCTTGCTAACTAGGCTAACAAAATGTAAACATTGAAGCATCATAAAGTGTGACGTCAGGTAGCGTTTTGAAGTCACGTGCTTTTTGGTTAATTTTAAAGTTATTTTTTAAATTAATGAGAACTTTTTTTTTGCATTTTTAATGAACTTTTTGAAATTTATGCGCCTAAAACTACCAAAAAAATAGGATTTTGTTCAAATCCCGCATGTGTGCAAATTCCCCATTGGCTTGGAGAGTGTGTTAAACAGGTTTTACTCTGACAACTAGCCTATTAACAAACTTCCGATAGGCAAAATAACAATATATGCTGACTGAATTATTACAATAATAAAAACTGTTGATATTTCCTTAATTTTTTGTTTCCTTATATTGGTGATCAAAATTTTGAGGGACAAAGTCAAATGAGTACTTATGTAACAGTGTTAACTTTGTTGGATATTTTCGACTATATTTATTTATAATTTTTTTTTAATAGTGACATTATCTCTAAAATGATATTAGCTGTAGTCTTTTTTTAGTAAATAAAAGTAATTTTAGGGAAAATTTTCTTTCACAAAATAAGCATTTATTATATTTCTTTCTTATTGTAAATCAGAATTGCATCATGGAAAAAAAAAAAAAAAAAAAAAAAAAAAGAAACTATTAATAAAATTTTTCTGTAACCCCATATAAACTATTATAAATCATTATATCTCTAAAATTATTTAACAAACATTTATTCCACCGTGTTTTAAAACCAACTAATAAAATTTATTCTTTCGCTAGTATTTAAACTAGTGTGATGAATTATAATAGTTGAGATTTCTAGAATGAAAAATGAAAGCAAAATCTTGTTTTACAAGTCAAATTTTCTGTTAAAATATGCCTGTTAGTAAGGGGTATTCACAACTATTTCTCATATTTGTCAATGATCTACATTGTTCACAGGAACAAGAATGCGATGCTATAAATTTCAAAAATGTGCGCCAAATAAGCATTGCTTTCTTCGTTCTGTCATCCGTTCACCCCAGCAATCAATGAACATTTATAATTCCCTTGTCAGCTTATCATTTAGGAGCATCAATCTCCTGGCTACTTATTGTAAGTAATTATTAAATAATCTCGTCACTCTCGATAGCCAGGATTACAAGCTGACGTATCGCAGAGGATTTAGCCTGACACCAGTATTGATGCAAGAGCAGTTCGTCAAGTCTTTAAACGCTGCCAGCATCAGGAAATCATAGCCAGTACCGTCAATCAAGAGAGAGAGAGAGCCATTTAGAAGATATACAAATAAAAAAAATATATTTAATTCAAGCGTAGAAAAGTTTAAACTTAGAATTTTCATTATGAAAGCTAATATAATTATTGAATTGCTTAAGATAAAGCAAAATGATTTCTTAGAGTATTTTATCAATAACTATAAAATTTCTACAAAAAAAAAAAAAAAAAAAAAAATCAAGCTGTTGCAGTTTTTACCTAGATTAAATAAGTAGTCTAATTGTATTCTACTGTAAAATTCGAGAAATAATACCGGATGATTATCAAGTTCTGATGATTATCAAGTAACAGGAATTTGAACTGTAAATAATTATTTCTGCAAAGCATATACGTAAGTAATAAATTGCGGCTTGATATGAAATGTATGTTCTAATAGTCATAAATTAAGTACTTCTCATTAAGTTACTGTTCAGAAAAAGTAGAAGAATTCAGCCTTTGGTAAATAATTATAATTCTTGCTTTAGGGTAAGTGCACCAGTGATTGACACTTTTAGATCAATCTCTGATGTTTTTAATGTTCTAGTCATCAGAAAATCTTTTTAGACATCTTAAGTTAATACATATGGCATGAAAGACATTCAGAACCACATGTATGTTAAAAAATATATATTTGGTAACAATAATTTTTTTTTTTATGAATTTTTATTTGACACCTACTCAATGTTCCAGTAATTGACACTGCCAAGTTTTTCCTTTTATTAGTAATTGCACCCTATGTTCCAGTGTTTGACACTGCTAGTTATTCATTTTCCAGTTATTAGCACCCTAGGCTCCAGTGTTTGACATAAAATGTTAAAATTCTTATATGTAAAATATATGATTTTATTATTTTTCTTATTTATTAATTATTTCGGGATAGATGTCAATTACTGGAGCATGCCAATCACTGGAACACCTACCCTATATATATAAAGAAAAAGCGTTCAATTCAAAAAGAATTTTGACGAATTTACACGTTTTATAATGTCTTGAATTCGATATGAGCAATTTTAGAAGATGGCTGCCTGTCTGTTTATGTGTGTGTATTTTACCAAATTTTGTTGGCGCAGTATCTCCCGAAATAATGAACTGAATTCCACACAATTTAATTTTGGGTAACTTGGAGTAAATTGGTACTGATTAGTTTTGATCTATATCATTCAGCAGGTGCAATTTTCTTCATTTATGGGGAGGTTACATCTCAGATTTTACAGTGTATAAGTGCACAAATCGTGGCCGTTAGGAAAATCTATGGTGATTGAATTTGGATTCATATCAGACGATAGGTGGCGCTCGTGTTATTTGCTTTCTGCGATTTTCCAGATAACCATATCTATTATAGTGTGTGTATGTGTCTGCGCGCGTGTGTGTATACATATTATATAACATATACATATAAAGTTTTTGTTATTTCTTTTTAAAAATGGCGAGAATTTCTTTTTTTAAACTGGCTTCATATCAAATACACAGATGCAAAGTCTCTTTCAAGAAACTTTATATTACAAATTTTCTACAATTTTCACATTTTTTAACAGTCGAAAAATAATGATGGCAAGTATGCGGATAAAACACGATTAATTAAATATATATATACATTTAGAACGTCTAAATTCATGATAACTTTGTGACTTTTCATACACAGTTTTACAATATTGACTCAAACACTTTATTGTAGTTTTTGTAGCCTCTTGTGATAATTAAGTAAATGGAAATAAAATAATTTAAATAAAGATTGCTCTACGGATCAATATCTAAAAGAAGTCGTTATTTCAATGAATACTAAAAATAAAATTGAACTTAAAGCAGAAAAGTTTATTTATTTTATTTACTTATTTATTTATTTTTTTCTTTCTAATCAGAAAACTGATTTTTACTAAACAGAACATAAAAACCTACGATTACGTTGCATAAATAAAGTAAAAGGTTACAAAGTGCAGACAGCTATCACACATTTTGCACTGAGGAAGGGTCTCAAAGATAGCTCGAAATAGTTGTCCGCACTTTTTAACCTTTTATCGAATTTGTGCGACATGTTTGTCGATATTTATCTCGTGTTTTAATTTTTTGCTCAAAAACATAGTATTTCATGTTTTTTAATGAATTACATTAATTTTACTGTCATGATAGCCTGTAGTATAATTATAAAATTATAAGATAAACATGAATTTATAGTTTTTTCTATCAATATTGTTTACTTATATGAAGCATTTTTGTATGGTATTTTTGTTATCAGCATTATCTTATTTAAAGCATAACTATTATTTTTCTTTAATAAATTAAAAAGTAATAATACGATTATTTATTCGATAAGAAACAACTACTAAATACATTTTTTATTATTCAAGTATTATTCATCAATATTATTCAAGTAAAGGCTATTTCCAATTAATAATAGTTTGAGATTAATTGTTTACACAGAGTTAAAACAATTATTTTTTTCAGCCCTCTAAATGTTGGCTGGTGTTTGTAGAAAAACAAATCATCCTTTTTGTAGTTACATTTCTAATCTCTTTTGAGAAATAATAAAGTTGTTCTTGCATATATTTAAGCTTCGCGGAATATCTCTATTAAAACTCAGCCATACCTATAACAAGCTGAAATTCATGACTTAGAATCAGTATTATAAACACGTTCCCACAGGACATGATATAGGCAATTATGAAAGCATCATAAGGGCTTCTCTGTTTTAGGGATTAAAGGATACTCCGATACAGATGCGAGAACATCAGGCTGATTCCTACAGGGTTGCCATATTTGTAATCATCATCATTAACAAAGCGTTACATGAGGGACTCAGCTTATTTTGTAACACCAAATACAAATGCAACATTCGAGTTCATTGTGATACTTGAAAATTACGAATTTACACAAGTGTAATACAAATCACGTGATATAGTTCAGTGCCGTTGGTATAGATTGTTGATATGCCATTGATATACATTTACTCATTTTCTTTTTATTGATTTATTATAGATTTAAATATAAAAGAAAGTATTGGATTCCAGAAAATTTTCAACTTCAGGTTTTGCCTGTTATATACGTTTTAAAAGGTCCCGAATTCGCTTTGACCATATTTTTTAAATTCTCTCTCTCTCACTCTCTATGCATAATAAAAATTTTTACAGAATTTCACAAATTTTCAATTTAGTTTCACCTTGATATAATTTCATGTTTATTATTTTATTTATGTGTGTCGTTCAATTTATTTCAGATGCTAAGTAAAATAAAATATTAAATTTATCTTTAAATTTCTTTTTTAGAGTAACAATCTAATATGAAAAACTCTGCTTTATCTAAATGATTTGCCTAGAGGTTAATTGCATGGTGATAAACTAATATTTACAACAAGTTAAGCTAATTATTTGATTTAATAATCACATTTAAAGTTGTATATTAAAAATCTTTTTTTGTGTGTGTGTGTGTGTGTGTGTGTGTGTTTATAGTATTATAGTATGTTCAGAAATTATGAAAATTATCTTAAATATTAAATAATAAAATAAATAATAAATAAAGATTTTCGCTCAAATAAAGTTTTATAACCTACGCAACGTATTTTCAACTTCATAAAATTTTAATTTAATTTTTGTTTTTAACAAATTTACCGCCCTACAATCTTATACTTACGTATTTTTAAAATTATGAATGCGAGGATTTTTTTTTTTTTAATCTGTCATGAACGCTAATTACTTTCCAGATTGATTCTAGATTTAAATAATAATAATAATAATAATAATAATAATAATAATAATATAAAGTTGATGTTACCAGAAATTTTTATTTTCACTTAAATGTAGTGGTAATTTTTCATTTTACTATACATAGCTTATAAATTAATGGCCTATGATATGCATGTTATACAGAATATTTTGGGCGCTTTTAATTTTAATAAATTTTTTTATTAACATAGCCCAGATAACAATTATTAACATAATATACCCAATAATATTTAATATATCATTATTGAATTATTTTATATTATTACTAGCAGGCTTTGCCCGCTTCGCTGGTCATTATATTGAAATGAAGTCTCAAAATACCATATCCTTAATAATAATAATAATAATAATAATAATAAAATCATTGAAATCAGTCAAAATCTAAGTTAAATTTCTCGATACCTTCGATAGCACTTTTCCCACTCGCCACACTTCACAAAATCCCTTTATAGTGCATGTTGCATACACATACCTAGCCCACCAATTAAAAAATCGGGATTCTAAGATTATTTGAAGCAGATTTATGTTTTAAAACGTGTTTTTTAGCCCCTCCCCCCCCGGCCCGCTCTAAACTGAATTCATGTCCCTCCCCGCTAAGGAGAGGTAGGGTGGAGTTTCACAAAAGCAATTTGTAGTGTGTGTTGAATACGCATAAGCAGTCCACGCATCAAAAATTATCATTCTAAGATAGTTTGGAACAGAGTTACGCATGAAAACGTGTTTTAAATCACCCCAACCCTCATGGGGGTGATAGCACGAAATTCCAAATAATCCCTTTGTAGTTTGTGTTGAGTACGCATAATCAATCAACCTATCAAAAAATTGCTTTCGTGAGATAATTTGGAGCAGAGTTACTCTTTAAAACGTGTTTTTGCCCCCCCCCCCATCTCCACACACACACACCCTGTTCTTAAAAGTAGGAAAAGGAAAAGTTCACAAAAATCCCCTTATAGTGCGTGTTGGGAACGCATAACCAGCCCGCACATAAGAAAATCGTCTAAGATAGTTTAGAGCAGAGTTACGTATGAAAACATGATTTTGCCCCACCCCACCCCCAAGGGGAATAAGGTGCAATTTTACAAAATCCCTTAGTAGTGTGTGTCTTGAGTACGCATAACCAATCGACATATCAAAAAATCGTTATTATGAGATAATTTGGAGCAGAGTTACTCTTAAAAGCGTTTTTTGCCTCTCTCCCCGCCTTTGACGGAGGGGAGGGGGAATTTTCGTAAGATCCCTTTATAATGCGTGTTGGGAATGCATAAGCAACTCACATGTAAAAATTAATTTTACTGAGATAATTTGAATCAAAGTTATGCTTGGAAACATGCTTTTTGCCCCACCCCCCACCCCCACCCCACCCCCAAGGGGGGATAGGACGGAATTTTACAAAATCTCTTTGTAGTATGTGTCTTGAGTACGCATAACCAATTGACATATCAAAAAATCGTTTTCCTGAGACAATTTGGAGCACAGTTACTCTTAAGCGTGTTTATAAGCGTGTTTTTGACATCCCCCCCCGCCTTTAAGGGTGAAAATTTGTAAAATCTTTTTACTGTGTGTGTTGGAAAAGCATACACAGCCCACATATACAAATTAATCTTACTGAGATAATTTGAAGCAAAGTTATACTTGGAAACGGGTTTATATTGCCCCCCCCCCAAGGGGAAAAGGGGGGACTTTCGCAAAACCCCATTACAGTGGGTGTCAGACACACGTAAGTAAGCCACTCACTAAAATTTGTAACCTCAGGTCCTATAGATTTCCCCGGATGAATTTAGCGCTAAAAGAGGGGCTCGAATTCGCCCCCCTCGTAACTTCCACCCCCCCAAAAAATCGAATATAAAAAAAAAAAAAAAAAAAAAAAAACAGGAGATTTTGGAAATATCCTCAAGAAGACTCTTGGCGATTTTCTATATCTTTGTGCTGTTATTGGTACAGTTTTACTCGAAAACCCGTATTTTGCTAAATTTGCCTCCAGAGATAGTTTTTACCCCCTCCCCTCCTCTCTTAAAAATCCAAAAGTCAAATTGCAGCATTTTTTTTTTTTTTTTTGCACTCATTTCTCGTTGCATTCTCTTTGCAATTTCTTCATCGGGAAGCTATTTGGAGCCGAATTATGCTTATAAGGGGGTTTTGCCTTCTGCTTCCCCCCAGGGGGAGCTGGGGGAGATTTTGCAAAATCCCGCCTTAATGGGCGTCAAGGTCCTAAAACCACCGTGCTCACCAAAATTTGCGAGTCTATTTCCCATAGAATTGCCACGGCTGTGAATCAGTGAATCAGTGATTTTACTCTTTTATTCCCCACCACGCCCCAAAAGGGTAAAGGGGGGGCTTTCACAAAATCCCGTTACAATGGGTTTTGGACACACGTAAATAAGCCACAAACTAAAATTTGTGACCTCAGATACTATAGATTTCCACGGACGAATTTAGCGCAAAAAGGTCAGGGGTCGAATTTGCCCCTTCGTAACTCCCCCCCAAAATCGAAAATCGGAAAAAATCAAAAATGAGTTTTTGCAAATACCATCAAGAAGACGTTTGGCTTTTTTTTTTTTTTTTTTTTTTTTTTTTTGATATCTTTGAGCTATTACTGCTAAAATTTTACTCGAAAATCCATATATTGCGAAATTTCTCCCCGAAAATCCTTTTTACCCCCTCTCCCCCCTTAAAAATCCAAAATTCCAAAATCGCAGAAAATGATTTTTTTGTACTTAAGTCTAGTCTCCCCAACTGCAATTTTTTTCATCGTGAAGTAATTTGGAGCCGAGTTATGATTATAAAGGTGTTTTTGCCTCCTGCGCCTCCGAAAATCATTTTCACCCCTTTTCCCCCTTAAAATCCAAAATTCCAAAATCGCAGAAAACGATTTTTTTGTATTCAAGTCTAGTCTCCCCATCTGCAATATCTTCCTCATGACGCAATTTGGAGCCGAGTTATGCCTATAAAGGTGTTTTTGTCTTCAGCAACTCCGAAAATCATTTTCACCCCCTTCCCCCCTTAAAAATCAAAAATTCCAAAATCGCAGAAAATGATTTTTTCGTATTCAAGCCTAGTCTCCCCATCTGCAATTTCTTCCCTGTGAAGTAATTTCGTGTCGAGTTGTACTTATAAATGTGTTTTTGCCTTATGCGCCCCCGAAAATCTCATTTTTACCCCCTACCCCCCTTAAAAATCCAAAAATCCAAAATCGCAGAAAATGATTTTTTTGTGTTCAAGTCTAGTCTCCCCATCTGCAATTTCTTCACCGTGAAGCAATTTGGAGCCGAGATATGCTTATAAAGGTGGTTTTTGCCTTCTGCCCTCCCCGGGGGGGAACGGTGGCGTATTTCGCAAAATCCCGTCTTAGTGAGCGTCAGGGTCCTAAAATCAACCTACTCACCAAAAATTGTGACTCTATCTCCCATTTGATCGCCACAACCGTGTTGAGTCAGTGAATCAGTGAGTGAATCAGTCAGTGAATCAGTGAGTTTACTCTTTTATATATATAGATTAGATATAGCAATGCTATATATATATATATTTTCTATTAAGTGTTTAAAGCTAAGTTAATTGCCTTGAAACAAAGATAAGAGTAAGACATAGCTGTCAACTTGTATGTTTTTTTTTTTTTTTTTTTTTTTTCCTGCTGCCGGAAATTTATAATCGAAATCTACTATAAGAAGTTTTTTAGCAGTTTTCTGGCGATTTAACGTGATAAAATTTTTTGCAAAGAAATACAGGTGTTAAAAAAAACGTACAAGTTGGCACCTATGCGTCGATATTTAATTAAAGAATTTTTCGAGCTATTTGTAATTAATTATATGACCTCTAAACTGATTGTAATTTTTTACTACATTGTTAAAAATTAAACACTACATTTCATCAGAAAAATAGTTCTAATTTATTTTCAAGCAATATCTTTAGAAACTTGGTTCGTTACACTTTACTATTTTATACAGCAATATTTTCTGTAGTGAGCACATCTAAAATGATAAAATTTAGCTCCAGAATATTGATCGCAGATATATTTTTCTAATTGACACTTATTAATTTAATTTAATTTTAATTTATTTGTGAAACGTTAAACTATTACTTTTAACAATGTGTTGCTTTATTTTAAAAGGGCAAATGATCTTTTAATTCTCGTTTTCTTTTAAATCATTTTTCCATTTTATATAACGAGAAAAAATACTATTTTAAAATTCACACTTTTTTCACAAGTCTCGACAGAATATCACTTCGTATTGTATCGTTTACCAAAGCTGTAACAAAAGAATCAACATATATTTTTGAAAGAAATAAGTACAGCTAAAAATTGGTTGATTATCGATTTTTTGAAGAACCAACCCGTCCAGAAAACTGAAACTTAGTCAGATCTTATTAAAGGAAACAGAAAAGTATACTTTTATATTGATCGTGTCTCAATCAGACGACAACTTTAACAATAATAATCTTAGTTCTACAAAACTCTGTGATGGAAGTCCGGTTTAATGTTTCGCTACTTGAATTAATCAGACATGAAAGTCGAACCGCCTTTGTCAACAGAAGCGAGAAAATTGAAAAGGGTCTTCGGGCTGAATTGAATTAAACTAAAGTAATTTTTCAAGTGGTCAGGCAGAGAAGACGAAACGAATTACTCAAGGAAATTCGGTATTGACAGGCAGGAGTTCGACTCGACACAAAATTGATTAGAAATAAACCGAAACGAAAGTTAAATTCGTAACAATCAGTATTTAGAAAAATCAGATTATTTACATTTTCTTGATCCAGAAAAGCTCAGACAAATTAATATTATGAGAGATGCCGCCCAAGTGGTTCAAATTTTTGAACAGAGGCAGTTATATTAGTTCTTAGATTAACTGAAAATTAAATGCATGACAATTTAAAAAAATTCTAAATAGATCACATTGCTTTGCAGGAAAATCGAAGCCAACACCATTTCTGCAAATTCTTATGTAAAATGACCTCTTGATTCCGAATATGACGCACATTCTGGCCCATCGCCCACCGTTTTTTTTTTTTTTTTTTCAACGTTTCCCTATTTTTATTTACTGTTCGGTAATTTTATGGCCTTGAATTCGATTTGGATGGGAGGAAATGATTTATTTACCTGTTAAATATCTTCTGAGGGGATACAGAGATGAACAATTCTAAAACATGAAATTTGTAGCAAGGGAGAGATTGCCACTGAAAGTATAATTTAAATTTATTATATTTTATTAATCCACTATTATTATTATTATTATTATTATTATTATTATTATTATTCTATACATTATATTTTTTATTTTTAAGTGTTAAAATAATCCTTAAGATCAAATTCATGGTCATAAAATTTCCGAGTAGGGAGAAGCGTCCCAATGAAACGGTAGGTGATTGGGCAAAATGGAGGTCATATTCAGATTCAGGAAGTCATTTCACTTAAGAATAAGCAAGAATGATATAAAGGATGTGTTTTTATTTTTATTTATTTTATTTTTTTATTATTCAGCGCAGTGTTGTTACACGACATTTTTAAGAAAACTTAGTTAAACCGCCAGAAAGCAAAATAATGTCATACCATGGAAACAAAAATAAAAATACTGATTCCTCTCTACTAGAGTCTCGCCGCAGTGCCGGCTCTCTACGAGAAAGTTGAATGAATTGCCTTGGCACGCTGCAATTTCGCGATACACTACAATACTTCTGAAGGGTTCACAGGCAGGCCCTGACTAACGGCAGGGCATACGGGCCAAATGCCCTGGGCCCCCTACATGCGTATGCAGAAATTCTGCAACCTAAGGAGCTCTTATGCCACTGCAAGGGGGCCCCCCAGAATAGGCTTGCCCCGGGGCTCCAGGTAGTCTAAGTTGGGCCCTAGGAGCTTAAAGCAGTTGCTCCTCACGACTCTGCCTTAGTCAAACCCTTATCAGAATAAAAAGATATCATTTAAAGTCTTAATTAATGTAATACAACATAAATGTGAAAATATATATATATATATATATATATATATATATATATATTTATTTATTTATATATACACACTAAGCGACAAAAAAAAAAAAAAAAAAAAAAAAAAAAACCGCACTGCAGAAAAAATGACTTATACCTTTCTTATTTGTAATAACTTTAAAATTAATGGTTGAAACAAATAAAACTGTCACGTTTGCATAATGCCGAAGGGTTGAAATGATACCTATGTACATTTTCGATTTAATAATTCGCTTTATTACACTCTACGAAGTACTTTATAAAAATCTACATAAAACTTTTTTTTTGAACATAATGCAATAACCATACACTTTCTATTCTATTACGATTTATTATATGAAATAAATATGTTATATTTTAACATATGAAATAAAACTATTAATTTGTAAGATCTAAGCAAATTCTTAATAAAAATATGTATTCTGTATTGGGTTAATTCCACCTTTATATGGAATTACTGCTTTAATGCACAGTGGCATAGTATTATACCGTTTTTTCATATAAATTTCAAAAATTTCACTGTGCTAAATATTGGAAATAATTTTTCTAGTTCTTGTAAAGTTGTAGGCTGCAAATTTCAAATCCTCCTTTCTCTCCCCTCGCCTTTTTATGACTAAACATTTTCAAGCAAATTGAGATTAGGACTGTTTCCAAGTCTAATAAAGAAGAAACTCTACGATATTTTTTGTGTGATTTAACTTAGAGTGAAAAAGGATATTATTACTTACAGAATTATAGATGCTCGTGGAAATGGACAGGTAATCGTAACAATTTGATTCAAATTGACGTTCCACAGATGCCGTACAACAAGGTGCATTATCATATTGAAATGCTATTTGAAGAGAAGTCTGAAATACCTCCAAAATTGCCGGTCAGGCGCCACTTTTATAATCACCGTGTTTTACTTTGAGTTAATTGATCCCTTGAGCATGAAAATTTATCTGATTCTTTGGAAAAAGTGTGCACCCCCGTACCATAATGTACGGAGAATGTGTCACTGTTTTAAGAGAGCAGTTTTCATTACGTCAGTCCCATTTTACCGTTCTAGCTGTTTTTTTTTATCAGCTCAAAATTAATTAAACTTGACTCATCAGAGAAACCAAGTTCAGCCCGATAATTTACTGCTAATTTTTTTAATTTTTGGGCAACTAATGCATTTTTTTTTTTTTTTTTTTTTTTTTTTTTTTTTAATATTTGTCCTTAATAATGGCTTTTTTGCAGATCTTCTGGTTTTTAACCTGCCTTGTTTAATTGCTTCCGGACTATTTTTGAAGAAAATATTTTGCTATACAATTTTTTTAAAGTTCTGAACATGATACAAATCGATTTTTTAAACATTTGCTTTTTAACTTGCGGTTATCTTGCTTGGATGAGCAACGTGGACGCCTAAAGTCAAATTTCCAGTTTAAACGGCCAGAAATTTTTATATTTTGCTAAAAACTGTTTTACGAATATTTCGTTAACATTTAATTATTTTGCTGTTTCACATATTAAAATATTTTTTGATTTTCATTCAAAAATTAATACTTTTTGTGGCATCAACTGCCTTATTATTACCATTTTTGAAATAATTTCTAAAATTACAGTTTTTTTTGGCAATTGCATTTTGTTTTTAACACTGGACTCTATGCTAAAGTGTATGTGGAGGACAACATAATAAAATCTGTTCGAAAATTTGCTTTTTAAACAATAAAATTGGCGGTTGTAGAAGGTGAAAATCAAAATATCTAACTGCGGCTTTTTTTTGGTCGCTTAGTGCATATGTATATATATATATATATATATATATATATGTATATTTGTTAGAAGTAAAACCAATATTAGATTAAAAATACATGGAAACACAGAATAAATTTAGGATGCAGTTATTTCAGGGTTTCATAATTTCTCTTTTAGTCTATGAGTTTAAAAATCAAGTATATCTCTGCTAAACGTGAAAGGTTGGTTGGTTGGGTTTTACGCCAAACTAGTGATGAGCAATGGGCAATTCTAAACGTGAAATGATCTCCCTTTAATGCAGCCTTGAAATAACTTATTGCAATCTTAATGTAATGCCTGTTTTCATTTTTTTTTTTTTTTTTTTTTTTTTTTTTCAGTCTATCCCCCTATGTGACTTGTTTGATCCACCCTCTTTTTTTATTATCTGCGAAACTTTTAATTCCTTTACCCCATTTTTTCTGCAAATAGTGTTTGCGGAAAAAAATTATAATAAATAAATAGTAAGGTTTCGATGTTTACAATACAAATTAACCAATTTTTGTAAAATTAACGCATTGCAGGCGGGAAATTTTTATGGCATTCCAAAAGAATAATAAACCTCACCTTCTGGCTTTTTCTGAAACAATTCTTTACTTTAAAAAAGTTTTTTGTTTCCTTAATTTTAGTTTGTTTTACTCTTTATAGAACTCTAGCATATATAAACGAGTGAAATTTACTGTTTTGATTGTTGATGACAAAATTTCAGTTATTTAATCATGAGTTTTGTTAAATAATTTGATGGTTTGGAGAAACGTATGAAGGCGTGACTTATTACGTAAAATAGGAATGATTTTGAACAGGATTTCCTTTTTATGGAATATTAAATATCTTTTCTAAGATTTTAGTTTAAATCTTATCTATATTTTTGTATATTGTAGGTTTGTTCGCCTCAAATTAAATGTAAAACTTTATAGTAACTCTTTCATGCGGATAATTTTTACTTAATTAATTGTGCAAACATACTATTAAAAATTCCGAAAAAAAAAAAAAAAAAAATTGGTAGAAGAATCACGGAAAAAATGTGGTCTGTGACCACCTGTTATCGGATTCGTACGCTTGAAGTTGATACAAAGTATTAAAGAAACGCAAAGGCAGGGCTAACGATTTTAAATAGACATACCGTAATAATAGAAGTTTTGCTCTTTTTTCTTAAATATAACAATTTTTTTCAAAAATTTTAAGGACTAATTTTTAACACTTTCAAACAAGGTTGAAAAGTGTTTATGATTTCGGTTTGTCTGTCTGTCTGTCCGTCTGTCTGTCTGTCCGTCCGTCTGTCTGTCCGCGCTCTAACTCCCGTAAATATTTATGGAATTTCTTGAAACTGATATATGTTATTCAAGTTCACTATTGGACGTTCCCTATTGAAAATGGAGTTTATACCTCTACTGGTTTGTGTACAGGGACACCCGAAAGTATTTCAAAGCATTGCATTCTTTGAGAGGTATTTCTATAAAACATATTTTCATACCTTTACTGTAGACATATCTTAATGAAATTGAAATATGTTATTCAAATTCACTATCGGACGTTCCCTATTGAAAATGGAGTTTATACCTCTACTGGTTTGTGTACAGGGACACCCAAGAGTATTTCAAAGCATTGTGTTCTATGAGAGGTATTTCTATAAACCATATTTTCATACGTTTACTGTAGACATAGCTGAATGAAATTGAAATATGCTATTCAAGTTCACTATTGGGTGTTTCCTGTATAAAATGGAGGAAATACCACCATCGGTTTATGTACAGGGACACTCAGAAGTATTCCAAAGCATTGCGTTCTATGAGAGATATTTCTATAAATCAAATTTTAATAACTTTACTTTCCACGAAGTTTTTGGAAATTGAAATATGTTATTTATATGCACAAAAGAATGCTTTGCACATAATATAGCATGATTAGCATTATATTTACAGGGTGGGACAAAAATATCCTGTTACATTAAGAGCTATTAATAAAAAATTGCTAGAATTGTACTTTCGTTTACGTTAAGCGTTTTTAACACTTTCTAACATTTTTTAAGTGTGAATATAATATCAGTTTTGTGTATCTGCCTGTCCGTCTGTCTGTCTGCCCGAGCTCTAACTCCAGTAAATATTTATGGAATTTCTTGAAACTGATATATGTAATACAAGTTCACTATCGGATGTTCCCTATTGAAAATGGAGTTTATACCTCTACTGGTTTATGTACAGGGGCACCCGAAAGTATTTCAAAACATTGTGTTCTATGAGAGGTATTGCTATAAACCATATTTTCATACCACTACTGTAGACATATCTCAATTAAATTGAAATATGTTATTCAAGTTCATTATTGGATGTTTCCTGTATAAAATGGAGGAAATACCACCGCCGATTTATGTACACGGACACTTAAAAGTATTCAAAAGCATTGCGTTCTATGAGCGATATTTCTATAAATCAAATTTTAATTACTTTCCACGAAGTTTTAGGAAATTGAAATATGTTATTTATATGCACAAAAATTTGCTTTGCATATAATATAGCATGATTAGCATTAGAGCATGATTAGCATTACAGGGTTACACAAAAAATCCATTTATATTAAAAGCTATTAATAAAAAAATGCTGGAATTGTACTTTCGTTTACATAAAGCGTTTTTAACTTTTTCTAACTTTTTTAAGTGTGAATACGATTTCAGTTTGTGTATCTGTCCCTCTGTCTGTCTGTGTGCCTGCCCGCGCTCTAACTCCTGTAAATATTTATGGAATTTCTCGAAACTGATATATTTTATTGAAGTTCACTATCGGATGTTCCATATTGAAAATGGAGTGAATATATCTTCTAGTCTGTGTACAAGGACACCGAAAAGCATTCGAAAGCATTGTGTTCTATGAGTGTTATTTTTATAAATATTTTTCCTATAGAATGTTCCCCATTTAAAATGACATTAATAGGTCCTGTGTAACTAGTTTGTTTACATGGACAACAACAACAACAACAACAAAAAAAAAAAAAAAAAAAAAAAAAAGCCAACGCATTTCGTTTTAGGACAGAATTTTTGAAAGGTATATTTAACAACCTTTCTACTGTAAAAATCATAAAAATATTGAAATGTATTGCTAATATTCTAAAATAATGTTTTGTGTAGAATATGATATGATTAACTTTCTGATTTATAGGGCTACACAAAAATATTCAGAGAGATTAAAATCTGTAATTATAATCTACTGGCTGCATTTTCTTTTGCGTTAAGCCTTTTTACCACTTTCCAAAATACCTAAGAGTAATTTTAAAATCAATTAGTCTATCTGTATATTTTTCAGTCCTTCTATCCGTTGTGTTATAACGTAGGCAAAGAATATTAAAAGTTATTCGATGCAACAATTACTTACAGTTGGAAAATATTACTAATCAATGCGTACTGCATCATTTTTCTTTCTTGTTTCTTTAATCTTGTTATCGATATTTCTGTATTTGAATATTTTAGGGTTCGTGCACCTCAAGTTATTTAAACTTTAACACACAAAAGGACTTATATGTTTTTCTACTATTTTATTTAATTATTATATATATATATATAAATGGTAATTAAGAAGAAAAAAAGGAAAATCATGTTTTATGATTTTGGTTTGTACACCTTATGTAATACATAGGCTTAGAAGACTTTAATATTAGATTTTTATTAAAATAACGGTAGCTTATTTTTTCTTGAAAGAAGGGGGGATTTTTCTGCTGAAAAAATAATAGGGTATTTGATGTTTATTAGTTCTTTATCACACATAATCAATTATTCGAAGGAAAGGTGAGATATTACTTATATTCAATAAAAGCTGAACTATCACGTAACAAGTACATTTATTATGAATAAAAACCTAAAGTTAATATAACACATCAGACATTTAGGTAATTACTAAATATCTTGCACATTTGGAATTAAAATGGTTATTCCTATAGCTTTAGATACAAATACAATGATTATAAGCTTAACTTTAGTTCATTTTCTTTTCCATACTTTTTTTACGATTAAAATCTGAATGAAAAATTTATTTTCTATGGAGGATCATAATTTAATTTTTTTAATTATATGGTCGAACCCCTAACACATTTTCGCTTGTAACTCCATCAAGAATTAATTAAAAGTATATAAATAGTACCTTTTCCGAATTGCCTTTATCTCAAAAATACGAATATAGAGCCAAAAATAGGTGTTACACTTCGAAAAAACGAAGATGAGGCAAATTATAATACGTAGACGAATACCTAAGCAAATGTTAAGAATCGTGAAAAACTAGACATTATTACCAGCCGATTGGCACGAGCCTTATATTTATATGATTTGCGGCAAAGTTAAACGGGGGTGACGACTTATACATATATGTATATACTTATTTATTTGTAACAATAAAAATGTTTAGAAGTGATGGTCCAAAATAAAGCTAATATGTGGAATGTCCAGTCATCTTATGAAGGAATGAGGGTTAAACGAATTAGGCCAATTCATTTAGGTTAAACGAATAATCCTTTATTTTAAGTCCAAAGGAGCAGTCATGGGCCGATTATGAAGACATCATGGGCGACACGCACGCTCTTAGTTCCGGCAACCGTCAGGCTACGGTGCCGATGGCCGGCAATTCGCCGTAGCGGCGGATTTAGTTAGTAAACTTTACCTATTAAAGTAGTATTTAACGTAAGTCTATTAGGCAAGTTAATATCGGAAAATCCACGAGTTCTCGTGTGTTCCAGCTTAAATACGGCTCTTGTTATGAATTCTTATTGGTTCTAGTTGAACTAGATCCCGCCTACATTTTATCCTTGGTTGACTCGGACATCTGGGATTAAGTATATTGCAATGTTTTGCCTTTAAATTTAATGATTGCATAATCTTTATTCTAAAACTTTTTTCTACCCGGAGTACTTTTAGTCCCGCCTTTATTTCGCACCACTTTATTTATAGGAAAATTTTCTCCAATATATAATTTCGATTAATATATATATATATATATATATATATATATAAATAATAGATATCGTAATAAGATTTAATCATAAAATTCAATATATATATATATATATATAATATTTTTTTTTCTTTGCTGTGACGTGTACAGGGTTAGAAAATTAGCACAGAACTCATACCAGTAATCGTTTAAAATATTTCTCTAACTGTAAAATCATTGGTTTATTAAGAAGAAAATTTTATTTCATTTACTGTGGTATGAACTCTTCGCCAATTTCCCTTCCCCATCTCTGCGTGAGTTTAACACTTTCGCGACCGCATGTTTTTGTCTTTTTGACGGTAAGGTCCGCCTGTGGGCGTTATTCTCCCAAGTTACAATATTTCAAAACAACATTTTCTGTATTCACATTTATATTACAAATGGATAAACTTTATAATTATATTCTTTCTAATCAAAGATTTCGTGTCCATAGTATATTTGATTGTACAAATGTGTATATAGGGTATATTTTTAAGAAATAAATAACATACAGATTGCGAAAGAAATGCCCACTGGCGGAGTTACAGATTTTCAAATGACGTGGATCTACGTCAGCGGTCGCGAAAGTGTTAAGTTACCACTTGCATTTACATAACAATCTATAATGTTTCAAATGTGTCCAATATTTTATGATTTATGCATAATTAATAATATTATATTTTTGTAGTTTATTGCAAAGTTATTTTTACATCTATTCAAAATTTTATAAATTCATAACTGAAATCTTTTTAAATAAGTCCAGAACTTTATGCATCAAAAATATACCCTATTTTCAAAATTTGTTTCAATGACTTACCTTAAATATAAAATGTAACTATTAAAATTAAGATTTTTCTGTTAAAATCATAATATGCATCCTTGTAAAATTACAATTATCTTGAAAATATATTACTGTTAGCAAACAACTGATTCACCGCTAATTTATCTTCTTAAATTCATAACAAACTAAACACCTGTAATGGAATTTTGGAATCCATTGTCAAGTCGATATTAAACGCAGGACGACAACAACATTTAAACTGCTGCAGGGCTTAGAGACAGATTACAAGAAATCGATCATCTGTTAAACATAACAGGAAGACCTCGCTTGCGGGCACAGGCTGAAAATTCAATTTAGAATTTTCTCAGGGTGTGATGGAATTGTCTTGAACGAATCTGTATGATGGAATTTAATAATCAAAACTACTCCGTACAAATATTTATCAGACTTGATGTCTTTCGGATTAAATTTTGGGCTTTTAAGCGATCGATTGTGTTATTTCAGTTACGTCAGTTACATGTTAAGTATATGAAAAAGAAGAAATCCATCAACAACGAAAAACATGCAAGGGAGAAAAATTGATTTCCTTAAACTGTAAAATGCGTTCTTGCGACGATACAGTTTATAGAAAATGTTTCTACTAGCATACATAAAATGGTGTTAAGTACTAGTTTCATATTGCATTTAAAATAAAAATAATATTTCAGCAACCTTTTAGAAAAGAATTTATGACCTCTCTCTATATATTTTTTCGAAAAAGAAGGTTGAATTGAGTTGAGGAAGTTTAACGTAGTACTATAAACACGCTGTGGACAATCGGCAACGGTCTAGAATTCATCTTTAGAGGAGGGGGGGGGGGGGTTGGAGACATGCCATCACAAATTCGATCTTCTGTAGAAGGGATTCCATCCCCACTTCGATGACATTGAAGCCACGACGTTGGCAATGTGTACCAACTACCATTAATATATATACGAAGGTCTTCGGCCACTTCGAGTATCGAATCTGTAATCTTCCAATTACGAGTTCGTGGCTCTACCAACCAGGCTGTTCCCCCTCCTCCCTTCGAAGTAAAAAGATACTTCAATCACTGTCAGCGAAATTTAGTACATAATCAATAGCTTCAATAAGTAACATTAACTATACATTATCATAATAACTACATACACAGAGGGCAGAGGTCAAATTTTTAAATTGAAACAGACAGAAAGGAGTTTTAAACCAATAAACAAACTTGAACTTGGCGACAATCACATGCTTGTAAAGATTTTTTATGCCAGAAATGTTCTCACACTGTAAAAATTTTTCATTCGTATTTCACTAAAGGATGATTCAAGTTATTAAAGTGCAAACAAAGTAAAATAAATTATTTGAACGCAAAATTTGTCCTATAATGCATGCCCTATATAAATAGAATCCAAATAAACTTACTTGAGACACTTGCATAAAGATTTCCTAAATAGTTTCGTATGATATTTTCGCAATCTTAAACCACTGATGTTTTAAAAGCCGTAGGGTTTCATTAAAAATCAGAAGTTCAACGAAATTATCCAATTAGTTCTAATAATAAAACATTAGTTCTTATTATGACTCGTTAGTTCGTATGATAATAAGACCCTATGTATATTATTAAGCATGATTCTTTTATTTATAGCTAGCAATCGCCTTTCGCGACCAACTGGTTTGCGACCCATGAAAATTCAAACTTCGAAGCAAAACCTCACTTTGATGACTGCGGTGCAATCTAATGGATCTAATGGTGCAATCTAATGGTGAGTCTAATGGATCTCAACAATTCTGACCATCACAAATACAAACAAGCTGTTCGCGCTTATTGAAACTTCTGACTATGGCAAATTTCCAGTCACAGTTACCTGGGGTGATCTCTTCTCTTCGCAGACACTACCAGATTGTTCGCATCGCTTGAAAAATCAGCAAACACCAGTTTTCGAGCGCTGCTCAGCATATTAATCCTTTAATGGGCAATTGAATTACTCTTATTTAATACCGAAGACCACCTGAATTTACAGAATTGGGATAAAAGATATTAGTAGTATATTCATAAATTCTAAGAGTAAAATATTGTTAAAATGTTACTAAAGGAATTTTTGCAATTAGGAATTAAAATAGGAATTAAAATTAAGTGGAAAAATATATCTCACCGTTGAAAGGGCCAATCACCACCACCAGGATCATGTACTTCACCTTACTTATAGCCTGAAACAAAAATATTATTAGTAAAAATTAGATTATTTATTATTCGTAATGTTTCAGTTATATATATATCATTTAAAAAATAGAAAAGCAAACGAACACAAGTTCTTTTTTTTTTTTTTTTTTTTTTTTTTTTAATATGAGGTCTTCACAAATTAGATTTTACTGAAAAATCTTTTTATGTTTTTATTTTTCGTTGGAGGTAAGCATTTGTCGCGACCAACTGCAGGTACTCCGAAGCCCCTTGTTCACTTGAAAAATTTTATAAAAAACAGAAATCAAATAGGACTTCTGTTTCACATTAATTTTTCACATCAAAAACGCATATTTCTTCTGTAGCATGGCATTTTCCCCCACAGACTTTGAAAACCATAAAATAATTCAAAAACAAAATCAAATATCAGGCTTCGTACGGGACCAGATTTTGTATACACATTTTTGTACACAACATTAGGTGAATCTAGTAAATTAGCTTTTTTTTTTCGTGTGTGTGTGTGTGCAAAAATAAGGACATACATACACACAGGCACTTTTATTAGTAGTAGAGAATATATTTATGCATTTTTGCTTGTATGTGAAGTAAACAGGATTTATTTTTCTCTCTTGCATTAATTTTAAATTTATTAATCATAAAACCTATCAATGAAAAAACTGTCTTTAGCAGAAAAGGTAATGCAGTAAGACAAACAAGCAATTTTACATTGATAGTATTTACAAGTTAAATCTACTTTAATGTTTTTATAAATAAAGACTATATGCATATCTTACATTTCTTCCCAAACCATTGAATCGATTTCCACCACACCTGACATAGTTACTCCTTATTACTAGAGTTGAAGTACTGTGGGAATTTGGTATCTTCAGCGCATGCGTAATGGGAGAGTGTGGAAAAAAAACCTTCTCTAGAATCCCATTTTTGTGTGATTACTATCGAGTGTACCATCTAACTAAACCCATTGTTAGGCGATTGATTTTGAGTACTTGGCGGAGAAACAAAACACGGTTCTGTTCGTACACGGAAATCTCGGTGCTAGCGAACTGAACGCCAAACAGCGCTAAATTGCCAAATATGCTTAATTTTGATAATTTTTTGTGGTCGCTGTAATTCATTTCAGCCGATAATTTTTTCACTTCCTGGTATTGTATGAAAAAAAGAATCACATATATTTTTTTCAATATTTTTTTAGACGACATCTTTTGAATGTTTCCTTGTAAGACTTATTGAGAAAGATTATTTTATTATTATGATAACAGAGTTGCCCACCTAATCCGGAGAATTGTTAGTAGCACCCCCCTTTTCTACACCAGTCTTTTTTTAGAATATTTTTCTTCTTAATTCATCCTAAATACATTTGAAGGGAATTACTCTAAAAATTAAGTGCTGTTGAAAAAAGGGCAGTACTAGCAAACCTCCGGATTAGATTGTCAGCTCTGTGATAACTAAAATGTGCTTGATTTAAATGCTAAAAAATGAAAAAAAGTTATATGGCATAATTTAATGAATACACTAAGAATAGATGCAGTAAAGTAACAAAATATGCAGTAAAGTAACAAAGTATCACAGAACCACAAGCTGTAAGTTATGCTTAAAGCAACATTGCATATGCCAAATGATATCAGATTATTAAATTAGATTCCGATTGATGGTTAAAAAGAAAAATGTTTATTGAACACCATTTAATTCTGAGACTTTTTTTTTTAATCTTTCAAGTGAGTAAGCTATCACAATTTCCATAGGGTCGAGAATTATTTGAGAAATATGAAGCCAAACGTTATGCTCCATGCGATAAAGTGGAAAACAGCATAATAAATATACACTGCACAAAAAGTTATAAAGACAGTATATAATTGCATGAAACTATATATTTTTATATATTTTATCAAAATGAATTTTTTTTTTTGTATATTTTGCTACTAATATAAAATGTTAGAATAACACTTAAAAGACATTGAAAAATATTAGAACTTTACAAAACTTGATTTAATTAGGTTTATCATTGTAGAAAATAGGATAGAAAATATAAAGGTGTGTTCAAATTTGTAAACATTTCGAGTAAACATTTCGAGTGTGTTCGAATTTGTAAACATTTCGAATTTGCAAAATACATAATGGTCGAGAAACAATTTTTACTTCATTCATGCTGAAAATTCTTTTAAAATACCTACGCAAATGGTATTCAAAACTTGTATGATGGCTAACATTGGATCATGTTTACTCTTCACACCGATATTGTATGCGATTTTTGTAAATTTATAGGAACTAGAAGTCTCCATTAATTTTCTACCACGTTTAAATCAAAAATCCTTACCAATTAAGTAAATTTATTAAATTTGTAAGGATGTGAGGCTTCAATTAATCATTAAAACGCCCAGTGTTCGAAATCACGCTGAAGTTGTCTACGTAGTGTTAGGTTGGTAGAGATAAGGTTACCAGTAGAATCTAGTTTTGACTGGTGATGGTCTCCGAGAAAGTGTAAGATTGTCCATACAATACTCACGTCGAGTTAAAATTTTGGTGCGGGACTAATTTTACAGATTCTTTAAAATTAAGATCTGTTCTAAGCATAACTAAGTGAAAGTTAATTGTTAGTTTGAAAGTCGATCCTTACCCTTTGTTTTAAATTCAAATAAATAAGATTAGTTTTATTAAAGTTCGTGATTATTTGAAGTATATAAATTTATACGAGGAACCATGGGGGAACCAAGAAGGGGTGCTATAAATGAGCATTTTCAAATTAACATCAAACCATTTTTTCCCCCCAGTTTTACAAACATGTATAGAAACGTTATTTTGTTGAGAAATATAATCTCCCGAAGCAGTTAGTTGTACTTAATCTTAGGGAATATATCAAACTACTTGTCAGAGTTCAGTTTGTAGTTCCTAAAAACTGTTGGAATGGTTCCGGTTGCTGAAAATCCACCCCAATCATTACTGTAGTTTGATTATGGCGTTTGGTTTAATGTAGATTATACCAAGGAATAATGAAAATCATCTGGATCATCAAGATTGAGATTTTTTTTGGCCCAAACAACTTACATAATTTCATTTTAGACCGAGCGAAATGCATTTTTTTTCAAAATCAATTCCTCTTTTCTCATGTTTATTTGTAAGATGCAAATGTGATATTACCTTTCTATGCAAATTCGGGTGTTTATTCAAAATATTTTGAACGGTTCAGGTGTAATTCGGTAACTAAGTTTCTTCAAACTTCAAACTTTATTTTCAGATTACTTTTTTTAAGGCGATTTCTTCTAACAATCATTCTTTTATGTTTAAGAATGTTTTATGGGAGGTGTAGTTTTCTCAAATAAAAAAAAAAAAAAAAAATTAGAAGGAGATTTTTTAGCAAAATCATTATTGGTCTTGAAGAAAATATAAGATTAAAAAAAAAAAAAGAGCATTTTTTTTTTTTTACAAATATAGCATAAAATGTTTTGATAGAAACAATAAACTACTATATTATAGTTACTATAATAACTTAATGGGAGATTTTTCTTTTCTTTTTAATGCTGTCTTGGAAACATTATTTACAATAATTTTTCTTTACTTTCTCTTACCTATATATTTGGTAGAGAAAGTATTGTTTTTGGTTCAAATTTTTTAAATTGAGTTTTTGTTATATTTACACGTTTTGTGGTTTCCTGAATCCAAAAATTATGTTTTCAGCGGTTGGTCTCTCTGCCTGTGTGTCTCTATCAGCATATCTCAAGAACAAATAGTCGCAGGATGTCTAAACTTGCTATTCTATACATATATCACATAGTGATGCGACGATAAACTTTTCGTCGAGATCAAGCAAATGGGTCTTGTACAAGGACATCCAAGAGAACTCAATACATTACGTCTATGGGGAAAATCTCTGGCAAGTACAGTTTCTTAAACAAAATGGAATTAACATAATTTTTTTTTTTACATTCATAAAAGCATGTTTCGTGTAGATTGTAGTACGTAAATAATTATCAGTCGTATACAGGGCTATCCAAAGTATTTAAATACATTGAGGCTATACTTGGAAATTGTTAGAAGTATATATATATATTTGTGCTAAATGTTTTTCCTATAAGACTAAATTTAAGTACACTGTGTGATGTGCATGTATTTTATAGAGAATATACAGAGCTACCCAAAATTAAACGAAACGCTCTTTTTCAGTGAATGTAATTGATGGAAGCGCTTTGCTACATGTTAATATGTCGACGAACACAGCTCAGGAAGAAAAATTTATTTTTCTTACCCATACTCTAAACAAAGTATTTTTTAAAGTTATGTTTTCAACTGATTTTTTTTTATTATACCCTTTTGAGGTCCCCTGATTATGAAAGTCCAATTTTTAACGGTTGATGGTATGCATATCTCTTATCAACATAACTTAAAAAAAAAAAAAAAAAACTGCAAGGAATTCAAATTTGATGTTTGGAAGCTCGTATTAAGTTGCCACTTAAAAAATTGCATAAGTTTCGCAAATTCGAAGGTAAGTTAACAACAGCCTTGAATTAAGAAAAAAAAAAATTGTGGGCATTATCATTAACCGGGTGTTCAGGGGTGGCAGCCCCCCCCCCCTACACACACAGAGTTATATGTCAAACAAAACTCTTCCTAAACCCATTTTAGATTATTTTAAAAGTACATTGAACTCCATTATCTTACCTTGTTGATCTTACAGGTTAATTTGCAATCTATCTTTATAGCATTGAAATGCAGGGTAAGAGAAAATCCTGTGAGTAACACTCCATATTATTATTATTATTATTATTATTATTATTATTATTATTATTCAATTTATAAAATTAAATAATATGCATGAAAAAATTTACAAAGCCTATTTCAGAATTTTTGTTCACATTTAATTTAATCAACTAAATAATAAAATATCTTTCTATATTTTTTTTTTCTTGAAGGTAACAAAACCTGCTTCGAATAAAAAAAATAATATATAATTAAGCTGATAAGTTGTGTTCTATATTTAAAGTTAGTAGTGAACTGTAATGAATTAAACAACTAATTTATCGAAGAACGTGAGAAAGCCTTATATTATTCTCGAAGTGAAATTGTAATGCATGAAATTTTACACTTGTTCATATGTAGAACATTTTAAAATTGTGTTACAATTTCTTTTATCAGTAAAAGGCACACAAAATTAAAGTAAATATTTAACCGTTTATCTGCTGTATTATGGAACAGACGAAAACAGTATTTAAAACATATATATTTTAAGTTACTTAATAGTATTTTTAAAGATACATGCAATAAAAATCGCCTTATCATTGTAATCAATGAAGAGTTTGTGAGGTGGTACTTTAGTGTACCACTAGTACATAGAGATAAAAAAAAAAAAAAAAAAAAAAAAAAGGTATTTGAACCTTAAAAATGTGTAAAAAAGGATTTACTTTACATGTTCCTTGTATTTTTTCTAAGATTAATGGAAGATTCTTGAAGTAATATAGACATTAATTATAACACACTTGAAGATTCAATTTTGATAGAATGGAGTAGAAGGCTGATTTTTTTTACCAACTATGTGAAAAGTACCAGAGCCGAGAATTGAACCGAGGTCATTCCGCTTAACGCGCGGATGCTCTAACCACTGAGCTACCCTGGCTGATAACTAGCTCGGCACTTCTCACATAATTTACGTTGGCAAGGTTACGAGTGGCTTATTGGAGTTGTGCCATGTTCAAATTTGTAAATTATCTGAGAAGTGCCCAGCTGGTTATCAGCCAGGGTAGCTCAGTGGTTAGAGCATCCGCGCGTTAAGCGGAATGACCCGGGTTCGATTCCCGGCTCTGGTGTTTTTCACATAGTTCGTAAAAAAAAAAAAAAAAAAATCAGCCTTCTACTCCATTTTATCAAAATTGAGTTTTCAAAGGTTGTTAAAAAATTTCTAAATTGACACTTGAAGATGTTGACAAATGCCAAGCAGAAGAAGTGAGATATTAAATCCCAACTGAGGCAAAAATGGCTACATGTAGCGTTTAGTGCACTGCAGTGAGATGAAAGTGAAGTATGATCTATTCTTATAAAAATCTTTGGAATTTCTTCTATAAATTCTTTTTTATACGCTTTTAAAATTAATAGTACTTTAAAACACCGCCGACAGATAAGAGGCTAAGAACAATTTTATATTTTGCTTTCTTTTGTGGCTTAAATAATATCGATTAAAAAACACGCGTATAGTCTTAAGGTTTTCTTCTCATTCACCATGTAAGGCAATTTATACAACTATGAAAGATGACTAGAAGAATATTGAAAATTCCATTCTGTAAAACAATGTAACTGCATTTAAGCCTATCGAAACATGTTATGTGACCCCCTCCTGTTCTAGTGGGTACTTATTGTTGAGTGAATTCTCATATCGAGCCATGTTTTTCTAAAAAATAGGGTTCAATTTAAAATTGATTTCATAATCCATTTTCTGCTTTGCATTTTCTATTATAGCAGAAATGATACGACATTAAGTTACGAATTCTGTGCGATATATATTTTTAAATATAAGCATGAGTAGAAAAACAATACAAACAACTGATTTAAAACTAACGTATAGATTTTCATATCATTTCATTTAAATTGTTATCTTAAAACAAAGTAAATAAATAATACGACAAGTAACTATTCTTAAATGTGTATTCGACTTTAAAAATTAATTTTTAATCTATATATTTTATTTAATAATCTATTTCTGAATTTTTAGAGTAGCTAAATTATAGTAGCATGGCATTATTTCTTTTATTTCTTTTTCAGTTTTTTAAAATATGTCTACAGCCTACATACGTTTATCATATTAGTAAAAAATAAATGGATAACGTTTCCCAAAATTTTTCTTATTATTCAAGAGTCAGGATGCTTAAAATTACAATAAATTAGAATATTCAAAGAACCTAAATTACATTATATTTATAAAAACACTTTGCTGGTATATACGACCTTAAGGATCATACTATTCAAAGAAAGATTATAAAATTTAAAATGCAAATATCCTAAAGCATATGCTCAATAATGGTACGAGGAAAAAAATAGTCCAGCTATTACATATGATAACAGTGATAAAATTTTAATTATTTCAAATGGAAATACCTACTTACTTTATATGTGATCTGCACAGTAAAAGATCAAATGACACTGAATTGGTACCTATCTGAGTATGTAACACAAAACAAAACACAATAAGGCATAGACTTAAAAAAAAAAATTAAGTTGTAAAATTCTCTAGAACATGACTTTTTTCCGGCCAGAGTATTTGTACCGAAAACCTGGCCAAAATTATTTAAAGTAATTTATAATATGGATAAGTATAAATAAACCTTTTTAGAGAGTATATCTTTTAATAAAAAAATAAAAACTAGGTGATACAATATCCATTAACACAATCAGGGTAATATTAATAATATTATTCAATTGAATATAAAAATGTAGGTGATACAATATCCATTATCATAATCAGGATAATATTAATAATATTATTCAATTAAATATAGAAAAAAATGTATATGTTTCGACAGTATATTTATTGATCATTATTCTTGTTTTGTTTATATATATATATATATATATTTTTTTTTTTTTTTTTTTTTTTGAAAAAGTCAATTTTACATATGCAAAAAGGATATCGAAGTGCAGAGGTCAGATCATGAATGAAGCACTATTCCCAAAAATCTGTAGTTTTAAGCATTAGAAATAATCGAGTAAGAGATGCTATTTTTCTATAGATTTGGAAGATATTTTGTTACCAAACTGTTGTGTTAAGAAATCTTTGGCAAAAGATCAAAGGCACGGGACGTCAAATAGTATTTCACAAATGCAATTTTCGGAAGTTATGTAATTGGTAAATTTTTTCTACACTGTATTACATTCGTAAGTATTCGACAGTTGCCTTTTCAAAACAATTAGAATCGAAGGGCCAGTACAGCCAGCAGCAAAATTATTCGAGTGCTAGCAATAATTCCTATGTAAAAAAAAGTACACTTAATACTGTTTTGTTAAATAAATCCTTGCCAAATCATGTTCTTAGTCAGTCTAAGTCAGTCTTAGACTGACTAAGAACATGATTCGACAAGGATTTATTTAACAAAACAGTATTAAGTGTACTTTTTTTATATAGGAATTATTGTCAGCGCTCGAATAATTTTGCTTCCGACTGTAGTATTCAATTGAGGTTGAGTGGGTTTAAAGTTCTCACTAGAGGGACGCTGTGAGCAATCTGCGACGATCTTGGATTCACCCTGAAGCGGTTTTTAAGGTTGCCGTTCCTTTCCGTTGTCCACAAGCACTGAGTTAGGCTATAAGGAGTGATAATTTATTAATAAAAAAGAAATCGAATATGGAAAGAGCACATGACGACACTCGCAGTCAAGTTATGGGTAAAGTGGCGAAACATTGGTATTTCCTCTAAAACAGGTTGGTCTTTTGCCACTCTAGAGGTTTTTCGCTCTGGTTCGCGGAGGTTTAGATTGCTATTGTGCTTAGCTGCTCCAGCGGACTTTGCTGTAGCCGTTTGTCAATTCGGTTACGTAAGGGTAGTTTGTTACATTTATTTTTCTACATTTTGATTGTTCCCCTGGTAGTTCTCGGGTAAGTGCTTCTCTAATCCGCGATTGTAATGAAATGCTCGCCCTCTGGTGGGCTAAGGTGAAATTACAATTAACATGCATAGCTTTCGGCTTTCATCGAGATGCCATTACTTGCCGATGTTTAGTTTCACACATATTTATTGAATAAAAATGAATAAATCCGGTAAAAAAGATAACACTTACTGTTGTGTACCACAGTGTAACTCCAAAGGATCAAGAAATCCAGAATTAAGCTTCCATTTATTTCCAAATGACAAATTTAAAATTTCAGTTGCTTCGGCTAATGGAAGTAGAAAATTAATCAGATGATTTGAAACTAATATTTGTTCAGCTTCACTTAAAAATCTACTTCCGATCGAACTTTGAATAAACTGAAATATTTTTTCCAAAAGCAATCAATTTTTCATGATGTAATGGCGGAGCAATTATAGCACTAATATTAAGTAAGAACACAAAATAGAACAATAATAAATACACGTGGCTATTATATTTACTAACAACAAAAGCTGAAAAAGCGCCACCTATCGATCATTACAAACGCGGATTATATATTATTTTATTGTTTTTTCCCTATTTTGTATTTCAGTTGTAGGCACTTCTGAGTTAAGTTCCCTTGGCTTACCTCGCCTAGTCTGCTTAGGGTTTATTTTTTTCTCTCCCCTCTTTTCCAAAATGCAGTCTGAAATTAAAGTCAGTGATGTGAGTTCCAACGACCCTGATATATACATTAAAGGTATAATTAGCCCGACCCTCCAGTTCCAATATGCTTTTTATAATGGAGCTTCAAATGTATTTATTTTTATGGACCCACTTTCCGGTGCTTTCACACGTAACGAACCTCAAGTCCTAAGTCTCACATAGAGAAAAAACTCGGGGTAAACGCCTCATTACATTTAAAATTTACCTGAACTGGCAGGCTCCTCATAGTAATGACAAACGAAAAATATGCTCTTGCTGCTGCGGAAATAAACTCTTTCATGAACATCCCTGTCCAGGCTAATATACAGCAGGGATACATCACATCCCGTTTTGTGGTCCACAACATTGACACTAATATTCCCCTCCAAGAGCTGGGACAGGAAATACAAAATTCAAATAATTTAAAAGTTAAAGAAATGCGTCGCTTTACGAGGAAAGACCATTCTGGGCCCTGGAGTTCAACTATCAGAGACTGTGCTTTTCACGATTTTAGTACCATTATTCCAATAGAAGTAAAAATGTTTTTTTGAACATGATACGGTGAAATGTAAATATGATACAGTGTTCCGAAAGAGCGGTGTTCCAATTCTTCTAATGCTTGTACTAGTGACACTATCTCTTGCATTAATTGCGTGTCTGCCCACTTATCTTCTGACCTCCATTGCTTTGACAGAGTCAAAGTAATAGAGTTTTTAAAATTCAAGACAGATAGCCATTTACCTATCACGAATGCTCGCAGGTAGTTCGCCAAACATTCCCGTACGAAAAATTACGCTGCAGCTGTTTCTTCTGCTCCCGAAAAACTTGATAAATTTATTACAAAACAAGAACTTACTCAAACCTTAGACTCATTTTTTCAACGGACTCAAGAGATGGTATTGCAAATCATGCAGCAACAAACAACCCTTTCCTACAAGCTATTCAGGGCATTGAAAGCTATTTCCCCTGGAAAGAAACAAGTTAAAGCGGATAAACCTGCTGAAAACAAATCCCGACAGGGCCGCTACAACACATAAAAAGTAAGAGGCGAAAACCCTCGTCTCCAGTTAACGAGCTCCTTCCTTCTGCCTTTATAAACGACTCCTCTGATGCTGAATTTTACCAGGATTCTGCGAACAACCTTTCCGAGGAAGGTATGGAAGGGGATACTTAGTATTCCTCCTTGGGTTTCCTTGTTTCCAGATGCTGACTCGCAGTTCTCCATTAACCTTAATGGCGTCAATATTGCTGACCGCAGAGAGCAAACTCAAACTTTTGCAGAAAATTTCGGAAATCGGGAAATTCTTCATGGGATTCCCTTTGATCTCAGCAATTCATGCACCCTCTAGAATAAGTTCTTTTCCTTAGAGGAATTAAATAATGCAATTAGCGATTCAAGAAACACAACTCCCGGCGAAGACGGGGGTCACCGTCAGCAGACTGAAAGCCCTCAACCATCAAAGTAGGATAAATCTCCTTAACATGATAAACTGAAAGTTTGAAAGTGGGTTTGTCCCTGAAGGATGGAGATCTGCTATCATCTTGCCCATTTGGATATTGGGTAGACACAAACTCAGTGTTAGATCTTACCGTCCAATCGCTCTGACATCTGTGCTGTGCAAGGTAATGGAGAGAATTATCCTCAAACGTATTTTAGATTGGAACATGTGTAATCAGATCCTAAACGAGAAACACTTTTACTTCCTTCCAAACAGCGATAGCTGTAAAGCTTTATGTGTCTTTGAGAGAGACATTCGACAGGCTAGGTGCCAAAATAAGTATGCGTGTGCTGTCAAATTGGACATCCAATCAGCATATGACTCAATCTGGAGAGATGCCTTGTTTTACAAAATGATCACCATTGGAATTGATGGTAATGTGGCCTTGTGGATCACCAAGATGGATTAATAACAGGACTTTAAAAATGAAGTGGTGTGGTGTAGTTTCCAACTCTGTAGAATCTAATAGTAGTGTTTCCCAAGGCAGTGTCATTTGCCCTTAGTCTTCCAAAATGGACTCCCATTTACAAGTTGTATCGTGAATCCAATCAAATTCTTTTGACATTTAGGAGACCTTATTTAGCTGACTGTTTTTACATTCACTGCTCTAAGGCTGCTAGCTATAACCTCAATTCTCCTTCTTCCTATTAACTTCTCCTGGTTTGTAAACCATACGATGTGTTCCCACTCCATGCTCATTCAAAAGTTTCGGCTCTATGGACTAATTTCGGAATATGTGGACATTATCGATGACAATCTCCCTTTTCAAACCAGAGATCTTCCTTCTTCCATTATCCAGCATGTATTTTACGCACATATCGCAGAAAATTATCGGCACTACCAACTAATTGCAGCAGACGTCTCTAAAGATATTAACATAATTTCTATTGCCGTTATTAATATTGGTAGCCAACAAAAAGAAGTTTATACAATTCATCACTTAAATTCTGTTTTTATTGCGAAAGTACTGGCTATCAATCTAGCAGTTCAAAGTTTTTTGAAAGGTGGCCACTACAAAAAAGAAAAGTTGTGAATGCTATACTTCAACTAATTTTTATCACAGTCTGTGCTGAAGTCAGTTTGTTGGGTATTGCAGGTACTATTTGAATGCTACTTATGCTTTCTTCCAATCAATATAACAGTCTATTGAGAGAAACTGTTGATTTCATGCAAAATTGACAAAATAATTTCACTATAATCCTATCTATGTGGACTATTTTTCTTCTTATTATTCGTGAGCGTATAACTTTGCAAAAATAAAAATATTGGACTTAAAAATCCTCCTCTTTTATTAAACGAGTAAATTACGTGACTAGTCATTTATCTCTTTCCGACCCGAAATATTTTTACCTTAAAATATTGTATTTTTCTGTATTTTTACTCTATACTGGTCCCTATGACACTGAAAAAAAAAATGTTTCCCATCTGGAACGTAGAGGGTACCCGTACGATCGTACGAGTTGGGCTTTTTCTGTGATATCATCACCTGTAAAATTTAAAGAGTTATACATTTACTGGCTCTACACTGATAGAAGAAGCAATGTATGTTGAACCCAGATTGTTACAAATAAGGAAATTCATTGACGTACTATTCTTTTGTTGGCTGATATTTACTTAAAATGAAAATCTTTAATACTTGTTATCGTTTTTGATAAACGTAAGTACACGTTATATTTTTCACACCATGTTTTTAAATTGCTTTTGCAGTTTTCAAATCTGCATTTTCAAGGTCTCAAAATATCATCAACACGTGGGAAATGTTCACACATATCGTATTTTTTGTCCTGGCATGACATGTTTTGGCAGGGGAATTATAATATTTGGATCCTTTTACCGGAGGAATTACAACATCACCAACATCACCATCATTTATAACGCTTCTGCTAGAATGTGGAGGTTCTACAAAAGCTTCTGCTACCTCTAATTTGAATTTTAAACAATTCATTTTGTTTTTTGGGGGAATTTTTTGTCATCACGTATCGTCCAAGTCTCACGAGGAAAATTTAAGTCCTACGAACAACATAAATTGTGTATAATTAATATTTTTTATTATTTTACAGTTATTTACACATTGAACTAAAAATTTGTATCTAAGCAATTAGAAATACACTGATAATTACCTTTTTACGATAGATAAAAAGGCGAACTACGTTTCTTGTACATGTAAACAAAGCTAAACTTGCCGATTGAAAGAAAAACATGGACTACAATCACCATCTCTTTATTGAAAAAGGTACTTTACACTTTCTGTGAACTAGCACGATCGTTCATGTCCGGTTTTTACTACACAGATTTAAAATTGTATGTGGATGTCTAACCCGCACGATCGTGCGACCTGGGTCGGAAAGATATATATATATATATGTATATATATATATATATATATACATATATATATATATATATATATACAGTGGCGGACAAAAAAACTGCATCACCTGCGAAAAAATGGAAAAGCGTGTAAATAATGAGTTTCTCGTATATGTTTTATGTAAAGATCATACTGTTAGGATAAAATGAAGTTGTAGAATTAATCTCAATCAAGTTTTACTGGAATTAATGAATTATTTACACTTAATTACTCAGAAAAATGAAAAAGATTGAAAAATGTAATATTTAATAAAACGTGCAACAAAGTAATTGATATACAAATTTTGTAGTTAATATAAAGTCTACATAACTGCAGTCATATTACATTTATTTACATACAGGCATAAGGATCACTTCAGTATTTAGTGGATCCTCCACGAGCTGCAACGATAGCCTTGCAATGGTCTGGCATAGAAGATATTAACTTCTGAATGTAATCCCGGCCAGTATCATGGAACCAAACCCTAATAATGCTTTCCTGCAGTTCAATCTTAGTAACAGGCTTCTTAGCAGCAATTTTCGTACCCATTATGTGCCAACAATTTTCAATGAGATTCAGATCGGAACTATTCCAAGACCAGCCCAAAGCTTTTATTCCAGATTTTGTCAGATAAACCTTAACCTAAAGGGGTAAAATAGCAGGAAATTACTTTTGTAATATCCTTTATGTTGTGGAGGTAAAAACCTGTAAATAAGATAAAAGAATCATGCATGAATAAGTTAGATCGTACTTACCGATTTCACTGTATGACAGGTTGCAGAGTCCTGTTGAAAAAAACAATTTCCAGCACCTTCTGAATAACTGGCTTTAAACACTCCTCTAAGACCTGGGTGTAAACTGATGCATTCACAGTTCCAGTAATAAGCTTCAGTTGTCCAATCCCTTTGCTGGATATGCATCCCCAGACCATTTGGCTCGCTGGGAATTTAACAGTAGGCGATATGAAGTCTGGATTGATAAGCTTCATTTTTACGCCTCCGAACATACCGCTTACTGTCCGACCCATGTAGGTTGAATTTAGATTCATCTGAAAAAATTACTGAGTTCCACTGAGCCTTTGTCCATGAAACATGCTGTTTCACCCAAAAAAGTCCCTTTTGCATCTTTTTTTTTTTTTTTTTTTTTTTTTTTGGAAGTAACGGCTTTTTCTTCGGGCGATACGCATTCAGAACGCATTCGGCAAGGTGTCTTTGGACAGTTCATGCACTTAAATTGACACCACATTTTTTCTCAAATCTGACTTTTAAATCAGAAGCACTATCATGACGATTACGGAGAGACATACGCTTGAGATATCGATCGTCAGATTTTGTGGTTACCCTCTTTCGGCCTGATCCTTTCAACATTACCAGTTTCACGCTCCAACTTAATCACTCTCGAGACTGTCGATTGATTGCAACCAATTTTTTTAGCGATCACACGTGTCGAATATCCTTCTTTGGCTGAAGCAAGTGCCACACATTTCTTCTCTTTCGTCAATTGAACATAAGGAGCCATCGTTTCATCACTTAAAAAATGAGATAAATAACCATTTAACAGGGGAGCAGCCACGGCTCACCGCTCGAAGAGCGGTGTTGAGCTGTACAAGGACCGAAGTCCAAGTAGGGCTGTCCCGAACATTTAATGAAGCAAAAAAAAAAAAAAAATTGTGCATTGTTCATCGCCAGGCTAGACGCCTACTCGCGACACGGGGCGATGAGGGGTAGCATAAGAATATATTTACATGTTTTTGATCAGTATGCCGGGCCCAGCCGGCCCCCCGCGACAAGTGGCATGCTGATTGGTCTGTGGCATTAATGGGTTGACTCCAGCAGTTGAGGTTTGACTCTTAAACATTTCTGGAAACTGGATCTTGTGATTTTGCACTGTTGGCTAGGCTTTTGCTGTATTGCTTGTCTTGGTGATCTTTGCTGTGTTTGCTGACGCCACAAGGAGGGAAGGGGGGGAGGAAAAAGTTGAAAAAGAAACAAAAAGAAACAAAACAAAACTAAAAAGAATAGGTATTAATTGGTTCGATTAGAGATGTCATTTAAGAGGGAGTAAATTTTATTAAGTTTATGAATTAGATGTTTCCTGGATAAGATATTGGGCAGCCAATTTATTGGCCTTGGATTAGGATTCCTTAGATGGAAATTTACTGTGAGGGGGCAGGAGAAGTAATAATGAGCCGGAGTTCCCTCCTCTCCACATGGACACAGAGGCGAGCGCCGGCAATGAAATCTGTTAAGGTACGATGGGAATGGACCGTGACCACTTAAGAAGGCGGTGATAGGGGGTGTCAGGGTCCATGTGTTGGAGCTTGCAATTGGAATCAACTCGAAAGTGTGCCTTCCTTTTTCAGAGGTTGACCATAGGTCTTGCCATTTTTGCTGAAATAAATTTTTGATTTTTCTTTTGACGATAGAGGGGGGAGCGGGGAGGGAGACGGCTATCTCTTCCGACTCCGTCGCGGCCTTTGCCAGCGAATCAGCTATTTCATTGCCAGTCACACCCCTGTGGGCTGAAACGTGAGCCAGGGAGCAGTTACAGTTTAGAGCACTTAGGGAATTTTTGATGGCAATCACCTGGGGGTGTCGGCTCCTGAGGCGGGCTATGGCGAGCAAGCCTGAGAGACTGTCACTGTATATTTTGATGTCTGCATGTGTAGCTGTGGCTATCCAGTCGAGGCCTTTTTGAATTGCGAGTAGTTCTGCTTGGAATACTGAATTATAGTCTTCCAGTTTGCCCGCCCACTGATGGGTTACGACGCCCGAGGCTAGAACGCAGAAAGCTGCGCCCACCCCAGCATCCGTCTTAGATCCATCCGTGTAGACCGCCACTGGAGCAGACGGGGAGAAGCTATTCTTAGAAGTATTGGTTATTAAGGGGGCAACATCCTTTCCAGGGTGGAGGGACCAACTGCAGGTAAGATGTTGTATTGGAGTGTTGGGGAAAATTATCGAGCTTAATTCTGTATCTTTTAATTGGAGAATTTTAGACTTGATGTGTATTTGGGAGACCTGCAGATGGGCATGAGGTATCCCTGTGATGACGGTGATAGCGTCAGTTGAAATAGTTTTATAGCCCCTTGCTATTTGGAGGAGAAAGGGACGTTGGGCTGAATTGAGTTGGGAGATCGCGTCCGACCTGAGGTGACCGCCCCAAATGGATGCCCCGTAGGTAAGGATTTTCTCTATTATGGTATGGTACCAAGTTTTTTGAAAGAAGGTGGAGATACCCCACCTCTTTCCAACCCTTTTTATTGAATTATGGTAGATTTTTTGGGTTTTAATTTTGAGATCTTTTACGTGGGGTAGCCAGTTGAGGCATCGGTTAAAAGTGATGCCTAGAATTTTCAGATGTTCTACATGATTTACGCTGACGCCATCAATCCGCATCTTGGGATATCTCCTACTGCTGAGGGCTTTTGGAAATGCAAGGGTAAGTGCTTTTGTTTTTGAAGGGGACAGTTTGAGATTAAGATCTTTTAGTATTCCGCTAAAAAGGGAAAGGGCAACCTGAGCCTGGTCTTCCAAATCCTTCCTTATGCGGCCAGAGAGAATCAGGGAGAAGTCATCCGCGTAAGCGAAAATCTCAAAACCCGCGGAGCTTATTCTCTGTAGGATGCTGTTGGCTATTAAGTTCCAGAGTAAGGGACCCAAACAGGAGCCCTGCGGGCAGCCTTTGGATTGATTTCTGGGCGTTGCAGCTAACGGCGCAGGAACTTTTTATGGCTTGCATTGCTTGTTCACATGATCTGCCCTCTCTGAACCCGAATTGTTTAGGGTGAAGCAGGTTGTTGGATTCTAGGTAAAAGTTTATTCGTGTAACTATCAGTTTCTCCAATAATTTTCCTAGAGTTGGGAGGAGGCAGATCGGTCTGTAGGAGGAGGGTTCAGAGGGAAGTTTCCCTTGCTTCAGAAAGTACACCACTTCGCCACGGCGGAGAATTTCTGGGAAGTAGTGTTGGTTGAGACAGAGGTTTGACCATTTGTGAAGAACGTGTGGAATTGTGATGTAAACATTAAGGAGGATTTTGAAGTCGATGTTGTCAGGTCCGGGAGCTTTCTTTACATTAAAGCTAAAGAGAGTGGCTTTGATTTCGGCCTCCGTGAAGGGGTCATCCGAGGGAGCCGAAAAGACTGGTTCTTGAAAGTGAGTGATGAGAGATTCTGGGAAGAGAGTGCTTGTAAGGTGTACCAGGTTATTACGTTTGGAAGAAAGCGCCGGAGGGCGCTCCAGTTTCAGTTCTGTTGGAGTGAAGAATTTGTGACTGTAAAATTTTTGCGCAGTTCCGAAAATCTTGGTCTGTGAGGAGCAAAATTTTTTCCATGCGTAGTGCTTGGCTGTGTTGATGTGTTTTTTGAATAATGCAGAATGGAGTTTGATAGCTTGTTTGTGCTGAGGAATTAATGATGGGTCTATGTATTTAAGTTGTCTTTTTAGTGCTGTTAGACGATTACGCATGGAACGTAACTGGGGAGTCCAGAAGGAGTAGGTGAACCGCCGTCCCGACTTTTTGAGTCTGAATGCCGAAGTTGCTGCTGTGTGGATTGTGGCTATGAGGTGTTGTGTGAAGGTTTCTAGTTGATCCTCGTTGGTGATTGTATCTAGTTTCGTAGTTAGGTTATAAGATTCCTTTAGTAAAATGTTATTAAATTTTTTGAAATTACCATTCTTTGTAGCGAAACGTTTTGACTGAGAAATTGAGGGTATGGTGTTTGTTGTGAAAGTGATGTAGTTGTGGTCTGTATTGTTATGTATGTCCAGAACTGACCAGTCACTAATTTTGGCAAAGGCCTTGGGGTTGCAGAGAGTAAAATCTGGCCAGCCCTGCGCGTCGTTCTTGTAAAATGTTGGAGCGGAGTTGTCAATGTTGGCCATGCATAGGTTGTTAGCAGCTATGAATTCTATAAGCTCGCGACCTCTGCGATCCTCGTTGGGTGAACACCACAACGGGGAATTGGCATTGAGGTCGCAGCAGCAGATGAAAAGTGACCTGTGTGTGATGAGATGTCTGCTTGCCACTCCAGCAAGCAGGCCTCGAAGTCCGCAGACGGGGCGGCATAAGCACTTCCAAGGAGCAGTTCTCCCTCCTTCGTGGTGAGTGAAATGAAAACACAATTGTCCCCAGTGAAGACATGGGTGTAATTTAGTGAATTTGTTGCTATGACTATGTGGGCTGAGTTGTTTTTGGAACTGAAACTTGACCAGGCGGAGGGGAAGCCGTATAGATCACCCCTAACGGTGCAATAGGCATCCTGCAACAGCCCGATGTCTATGGACTTTTCTTCCATGAATTCCCGGGCCGTCGAGTTCGCTGCCATGCACCTGTTGGGGTTGATCTGCAGGAATTTTAGATTATTAAAGTTAGCTATTAGAGTGGAGAAGGATGTTGCTTCTTGGGAGGAAGAGGAGGGAGCTTTGGGCTTTTTCTTTCGGGACCTCCCCATTTAGGGAGAGAGAAGAAAAAAAAAAAAAAAAAAAAAAAAAAAAGGATAAAGATTTTCTAAGGATGGGGCTAAGAATAGAGAAATGATTTACCCTTGTCCCCTTTTGGCATGCTATTTATAGAAGTAGGATGATGTAATACTTCAGATGAGTTGCATGATGCAATACGAATGAGGAATGACGCCATATCTTGCTTTGCTGCAACTAAGATATTTTTATGTAAACAAAATAATGGATAACATTAAAAAATTTTATTTTATTTTTAGGTGATGCAGTTTTTTTGTCCGCCACTGTATATATATATATATATATATATATATATTTGTCTTGGGGTTCTCAGTTTTTCGGGATTACCATCATCTTTAGGAAAATTAGCGTTTGCTGTTAACCCTTTATCAGCCAGTTGCATTATATCGCAAAAACTGGGTTTACTCGGTAATGAAAATAAAGATTTTGATGTAAGTTTAGAATTAAGTGAATTTTGGGACGTTAATTCGATTAGATATACCATCATCTGCAGGAAAATTTGTGTTCGCTGTTAACCCTTTATCGGCCAGTTGCAACATATGGCTTAAATTTGGTTTACTCAGAAATGGATATAACGATTTTTATGAAAGTTTGGGGTTAAGTGTTTTTTGAAGAGTTAAATCGATCGGAAATATCCATATCTCCAGGAAAATTCGTGTTCGCTGTTAATCCTTTATCGGCCAGATGTACAATGAGATTGAAATTGAATTTACTCGAAAACGAATATAATGGTTTTGTTGAAAGTCTTATCTTCAGAAAAATTCCCGCTCGCTATTAAAAATCTATCAGCCGGAAGCAAATAGGGTTTACTTGGAAATGGATGTAATGACTTTGAAGAAAGTTTTAGATTAAGTAATTTTGCGGGTAGGAAAAGAATTAGACGTATTCTCATCTTCAAGAAAATTCGTATTTACTGTTAAAACTTTAACTGCCATTTGAAAAATATAGCAGAAATTGGATTTTCTCGAAAAGGGATATAATGATTTTGATGAACGTTTGGGGTTAAGTGTTTTATGCAGCAAAATTGATTAGACTTATCCTCATTTTCATGAAAATTGGGGTTTGCTATTAACCCTTTATCTTTTGGTTACAAAATATAGCAGAAATTTAGTTTACTTGGAAATGGATATAATGATTTTGATAAACGTTTGGAGTTGATGTTTGGAGAAATATTTGCGATGAAATATATATCATGACTTATCCTCATTTTCAAGAAATCTTGTGTTCGCTGTTAACCTTTTATCCGCCGGTTGCAAAATATGGCAGAAACTGGGTTTATTCGGTTGGTTGGTTGGTTGGTTGTAGGATTAAGGCCGATTGACTCCTTAAGTGTCCTAGGCCTACAGGGGGAATGCCCTCCGTGGGGGTCTTTCTAAGGGGTCCTAGCCCGTATTTACGCGAGTTTCGGAGGAAACCACGGAAAACTCCGAACGGCTAGGTCGATGAGCGCGACCTGGGATCGAACCCGGCACCTCCCATCTACCAGCTTTGAGCGCAGAACCGCTCGGCCGCTGGGGGCTGGGTTTATTCGGAAATAAATATTACGATTTTTAATGAAAGTTTGGGGTTGGTTAAGGATTTTTGAAGTGAAAATGCGATTAATTTCATTTTCATATTAGGAAAATTCGAGTTTGCTTTTAATCCTTTATCTTCCTGTTGCAAAATATGATAGAAATTGGTTTTACTCGGAAATAGATATAATGACTTTCCGGAAAAATAGGGGTTAAGTATTTATGAGGTGAAAAATCGATATGGACCTATCCTCATCTTTAGGAAAATTCACATTCGATACTAACCCATCAGCCGCTGTTTTAAAAGAATATGACAGAATTTGGGTTTACTGAGAAAGGATATGACAGTTTTAATAAAATCTTAGGGTTAAAGGTTTTTGAGACGAGAAACCCATGTCACTTATCCTCATCTTTAAGAAATTTAACATTTATTGCTAACTATCACCTCAGCCGTTGAAAAATGTGACATAAATCGAGTTTATTCCGGGTTTTCCCGAAAATGGTTCAAATGATTTTGATAAAAACTTAGAAATAAGGCTGCTTTGAGATGACGAATCCACCTGATTTATTTTCATCGTCTGGAAAATTGGCTTTTACTGTTAACCTTTATTTCTCCTGTTGAAAAATATGACGAAAACTTGGTTGTCTATAAAATGGCTCTAACGATTTTGATAAAAACTTAAATTTAAATGTTTTTTGAGAAGACAAACCCATCTCATTTAACCTCATCTTCACGTAAATTAGCCTTCACAATTAATTCTTTTCCCCCCGATTGCAAAATATGGCAAAAACGTGGTTTTCTCAGAAATAAATCGAACAATTTAAATAGTTTAAGAAATAAATAGAATTAAGTCCCCCCCCCCCCCCCCCCCTTAAATGAGAAACATATTTTACTTATCCTCATTTCGATGAAAGTTATCAATCAATGCTGTGTTAACCTCACTCAGTTTAGAGGTCTTTTAGATGACAATTCAAACTGGATTTCTTCATCTTCAGGAAAGTTAACATTGACAATTAGCCTTTACTCCGCCTATTTAAAAACTACGACAGAAATTTTCGAGGTAATGGCTCTAACGGTTAAGATAAAAACTTAGCATTAAAGGTTTTTTGAGATGAGAAACCTATCCGATTTATTCTCATCTTCATGAAAATTAGAGTTTACTGTTAATCTTCATTTCGCATGTCGTAGAATATGGAAGAAACACAGTTTTCTTAGAAACTTTTTGATTGATTTTAATAAAAAATTAGATTTAGGGAATTTTTGAGTTTACAACTGAATATTAAGCACAAAGGTCTGACTTTTGTTTTTGGTTTTTGGTTTTAAGTCCTCGAATTATTTTGACAATTATTTAGAGTTGGAGTGTGTTTGAGATAACATTACGGTCTGAAATAACCCTCATCTTCATCATAATTAGCATTTACTGGTAACCTGCATACCCGTAGGGAGAAATACGGCATAAACTTTGTTTTCTTGGAAAGATTAAAAAAAAAAAAAAGTTTAGATGTTATCTTATAAATGAAAAGCCGTTTCACATAATTCTTCAGAAAAATCAGCTGTCTTACAGAGAACTATAGCATAAATCTTGTCTTCTAGAAAACTGCTTGAGTTCTTTTGATAAGAAATTATAGTTGATATGATAATTCGATTTGAATTTTAGCTGCCTTACAAGGAACTATAGCAGAAATCTTGTCTTACAGAAAACTGCTTGAACACTTTTGATAAGGAATTACAGTTGATATGATAATTCAATTTGAATATTTCTTATCTTTAGGAAAATTAGTTTTCCGTGTTAACCCCCGTTCCGTAATGGGCAAACAAATAATAAATATAATTACCTAAAAACGAATCCCTGTATACACAACACGAATGATTTTTACACTGAGAGCGAGTAAACTCAGTCACCCAGGTACTATTACATAAGTGTGAAAGTATTTCTTGTATATTTATTATTTGTAATGGACTCTTCCCAGTTTCGTCTGCTCAATCATGTGATAGAGGAAAACGAATAATCGAATTCTGAGAATCGAATTCAATTAAATATTGTTCTTAAGAACAAAAATGTTAATATTTAATATAAAATAAAATAAAAGTAATATTGTGCATTTGTAAACAGTAGAATAGTTGTATTTGTAAATTTAATAATTTTTTAAAAACACTTTATGTGTTTATTTATTTTTAACTGTAAGAATCGATTTTTGTATGTTGTAGTGTAACTGTTACATTAACTGATCTAGCAAAAAATAATAGCTTGTTCTTGTGGAATGTTTATGAATTATAATTTGAATTTTAAAATGTTTTTATTTAATTTAATTGCATAAAGGTGTTACAACAAGTTAATTGACTTAGTTACTGGTCTAAATGGATTTACGCTCTACGATATTGCACTGTCACTGATTTAAGTACCAAAAATCAGAGTATTTAATATGTTCTCCATGAACATCAATAACAAATATAAACTAAATGATGATTGTAAATGTATACAGCAAACAAAAGATGATGAATAATGCTATAAAATGGATAAAAAATGATCATGTATATAAAAAAAAAAAGACACAGATTAAATACGATGGATCAAAAATAAGAATAGAAAATATGTTATTTCAGAAATCGCTATAGATAAACAAGACTTTGTCAGCTATTTGTTTTTCCTCTATCATGTGACCTCTGACGTCAGGTGGGAAGAGCCCATTGGATAATGTGCATTCATATTGCATTCTAATTGTATTCTTTTTAATCTTCATGTTAATGTATTTCTGAATCGAAACAAAAAACATATGAAAAATAGATACAATAAATAACATTAAAAAAAAAAAAAATTAATTTATCGTAAATTCTAAACCTAAAATCGTAAATTCTAAAGCCTATTTAAATAACGCTTATAGATTTTAAATTTAAAATTTGTATATTATAGGATTTTTAGAGACAGGATATATGTTAAAACTGTCCACTGTTTAATCCAAAATCTATATTTGCATATTTCATAGCATATAAAAGAAAAATGAACTATGTTCTATTTGTTAAAATCACTATTTTTGGTTACGAAATTTTATATAGTTTATCAAAAATAAATAGAAAACATTTTTTCTAAAATAGAATATATATCAAGTGAACAACCAATTTGTTGCTTAATAAAAAAATAAAGAAAAATCTGGAAAATGAGCTAAGCATTCCTTTTAATCGCAGACACCGCTATCGTTATTCTATTTAGAGGGTGGAAAACGACAAGTTGATTACACGAACAATGAATGAAGAACATCAGTCGTAGATTACCTTAAAGAATCAATTTTAGTTTTAATCAGGTTACAGCAAAAATGAAAAAGAAGACTGCATTAAGGAAGTAATTAGACAAAATGACACAGGAAAATGAAGATCTGACAATGAAATTTTTTCCAGGAGATTTTTTGGGTTTTTTTCTGGCGACTGAGTGGCGAAATTATCTTAGAATACAAGAAATAAAAGCGCAAAAAATCTTAATGAGCAAATAAAAGAACATAGAAGAAGGGTTGCTTTTGAGGTTATTACTAAAAAAAAAAAAGAAAAAAGCAAAAATTGTTCTATGTACAAATTAAGAGTTTCCGAGCTTATAATTAGATAAAAGCAGAAAAACAAGATTAGCTTTTATTTTTTCCTCATTTAATATGTCTTACATTCCGATACGGAAAGTTAAGTTTTTATGTAAGACGTAAATTTTATTTGTTTTTGTTATCCGTATATATATCATGAAAATAAAATATTGTCTTGCTACTATCACATGCAAGAAAAAATGTAAATTTTCTTGCACAAATACCTCCCCCCCCCCCCCGTAAAATATTGTTCTGATTTTAGGTAAATTTCAAACAAAAATAGAACAGAGAAATTTATCATTTTTCAATTATTGAATTAATGTGTAATTAATTCAATATGTTTTAAAAAAAAATTTTTAAATAGTTTTATTTTTCTTAAGTATTTTCTGTTGAAAATAACATCTTTAACGATAATTTTAATATTTTTTAAATACACTAAGTGGTTCAATTACTCTGTAGCTACACTCACCAATTCCGACTTCCTTTGCTCGCAAATTTCTACAGGCTCTACCTGCCTGATCTGAGCTTTAACTTTCTTCGAATAAGCTACCAATAGTGCATAGCAGAAGAGAAAACAGAAGAATACTGAAAAGTCCCCATATTTCATATCACATTGAAATATGTAATATTAGTACTATGTTGTCTGTTTGAATTAAATAATATGCCAGTAATCTGTCTTAATATTTGACAACTTAATAGCGATTTGCCACCTCCACAATTTTCTGAAATTTTAAACTGACTAAATTCCAGTTATAATAAATATTTTCTTCTTCTCTCGAGGATGCCAACCTCTTAATATATATTTTAATTAATATTATTATTTTTCAGATTTATTTCTACGCCATGGATGATAATTTATTTCTTCTGGTGACTTTGAGGTCAAATACTGAAAAAGAAAAAAAAAAAAAAAAAAAAAAAAAAAATGCTTAGAAGAAACTGTTTGAGGGTCGGCAAATAGAGTATCTTTATCAAAACGGCGTTTTTAATTGATAACTTCGTTAATTAATGGGATAGACATTTCAGACAGTGCAAGCATCAGCACCTCTCGCTTACTGATGATTGCAGAGAATACTGAGGGTGAGGATAAGGCCGCAGATACACAAAACAAACACAGGCGGCAGTAATTTTTTTTAATAGAAAAGTATCAATAAACTAAATATGGATAAAAATATTTACAATAATTAATTATTGATTAACCCTTTTCCGGCCGTACTGAGTACTGAGGATAATGCCGCAGATACACAAAAGGAACACAGGCGGCCGTAATTTTTTTTTAAATAGAAGGGTATCAATAAACAATAAACTAAACATAAATAAATATATTTACAATAATTAATTAATCCTTTGTTGGCCTTAATGCACTAAAACGCTCTAAATAGTTACCAAATTTAGTAACCCTTTTATACAATTACCACGAATAAATTTGTGGTGTGATATCTGATATGAATAAGGGACGAATAACACTTAAAGTGATTAGGCTGTCGTTATAGATAAAATATAGTGGTGAATATTGAATAAAAAAGTGTCTATATTTGGCAACTCTGAATAGAGGAGTGAAATTAAATAGGACCAGCAAAGGGTTAAAATATATTCCGATGAACTTTTTAAAACAGAATAGAGAGTGGTAATAGATTAATATAATTTTAGGTAATTTCTTCATTTTTTGCTGGATTTTGTTTTTGAAAAAGAATGGATTGCTAAGCAAATATTAAATGGAAAATATACACTATCTACCAATAAGTATTTGGACACTTTCGAATTTAGAAGTTTTACCAAATGTTTAGAAAAGCTCTTTAAGAATCCTTTTGAAAATTTGGTAGTGTAAAGAACATGCTATATCTCATATATTTACTAAAAGTTGTGTCCTGAAGAGGAAAGGAACCAGTAAAAAATTAAACAAAAATCAAAATGTTTTGGATTACCTTGTAAAAAATAATGCTTTAAATGCGTTTTGGCTATATCATGTGATTATGAGGATTTTTTCATTATCTATATAATTTTTTATGAGGCTACCACATATATTCATGGATTTATATATATATATATACAAGGTGAGTTTGACATAATCTGCCAAACGAATGGAGGTGATAGAACAGCCCATGGGGAGCATAAAACACCGTAGAAACCCTGTCCCATCTCTAACCGTTTCCGAGTTATGGTAGATAGAAGAAAAAATCTGTTTTTTTTTTTCATCCCGTCTGACAAAAACCCAAATTTATGAGCTTTCTGAAAGACTTACACGCAAAATAAGCACATATTTGGAAAGAACAGAAAAAATCCTATCGGGTGACACCGTTTACAGCAGGATACCTTAATTTGACGGCGAGCTAGAAGCGCTAAAACATTGGCGAAGTTTAAAATCGAGTTGTCACCAAATTCTTTAACCGGGAAGCCTGCAAACACCGTTCACGGTACAGTCGGTCAAATATACCAAAAACTTCTCCATTCCACGAGCTTTATAATGAGCCCACAATAAACCATATCGGTGTTGTAGTTCAGGAGAAATTTAGCTTTTTGTTTTAAATACATTTATCACTGAACTCGACGTTCGTCGAGAAGGAGACTCACGGGGTACCATGGTCGTTCCTGATTTCATGTCCGCCTTCAGCCCGCTGTTTTGTCAGATGCAAAAAAGAAAGTTCTAAAGACAAGAAGAAAAGTAGCAGTTGCATTAAGTTTACAAACACAATGGAATGGAAACAAAAGAAGTATGATGTTTTTCACGTCTTTCACAAAGGAATACGCAAAAAAAAAAAAAAAAAAAAAAAAGACGTATCTCACATTTATGATTAAAGCACATATGCATTCGAAAGGATGTGTGAAATTTAGTGCCGCTGCTGAAATTGGCCACCCCCAAACCTGATACATGCCTTTGTCCACTTACGAACGGAAACCACAGTAGCTCTTAGCGAAAGCTCATCCCTCAGTTTTATTATTGCATCATCGAGCTGGCTGCTTAAATCTTGCAAATTGGCAACTTTCGTGCGGTAAACTTCTTCCTCAGGAAACCCCAAACATACAAGTCCAATGGAGTGAGATCTGGTGATATAGGTCGCCAAGGAATTGGTCCATTACGACCAATCCATCGCGGATACTGCTGAGTCAAGAAGTCCCGAACGGCATTGGAAGAAAGTGCAGGGGCCCCATCGTGTTGGAAAATGATTTCTGCTCGTTATGGTACAGGAATGACATCAAGTAATCCTGGAAGATAATGTTCTAGAAACTCCAAATATGTATTGCTTGTCAGATGACCTTGGAACACATATGGACCTATCAAGCGATCGCCAACCACTTCAAGCCAAACATTTAAGCTGAATCGCGTCTGGAACGATGAGTTTCGTGTTCCAAATGGATTTTGTTGAGCGTAATGATGCCAGTCATGTAAATTTAACATGCGATCCCGAGTGAAAAGTAACTCATCTGTCCACAGTATCGTTCTAAGGAAATGGTGTTCCTCAATATCTCGCTCTAAAAGCCAGCGGCAAAATGTTACCCGCTTTTGGAAATCTGAGCGGCGTAATTCTTGTACCGGTGTGACGTGGTATGGATGATACTGGTTTTTGCGCAAAACAATCATCACTTTACTTTGGGAGATTCCACCTTCTCTCGCAAGTATGCGTGAACTTATATTTGGATTATCCTCCACTCGGTCTACTACGGACTCCTCAGCGCTGGCGGAGCGGCAACCATGGCCCCTTTCGTACACCCTACCGAACGAACCCTTCTCCCTAAGCCTTCGATGAATTGGGCAAATACAGCACGGTTGGGCGCACGACGATGTGGATAACGTAGACGATACTCTTCTTCGACTCTCTGAGAGTTACCATCGCAAAATCCATACACAAAATGCATATCCGCGTACTCTTCATTTGTAAAACTAGGCATATCTGTTTACAGGTTGGAAAGTATGACAATTTGATCCCTGTGATGGCTTCAATTGAAAATAAAATTCACATGGGATACAATTTCAATAAAGTGATAAAATTTCAATATTAATTTACAAAAGTAGAAGAAAAAAAGTGCTATGGAATAAGAACCAACTTGGTTAATTCATACCAATGTAGGAAAACATACTATGAACTAAGAGAGAGCAAGTAGACGTGAGAGCAGTGTGAAAAGATTCGGCCGAGCTCAGGCAGAGTCCAGAAAATGCTAAAGCAATAAGCCGCATAAAATGTAAAAGAAGCTGATGAGCTAATGAGCTGTTACAGACTGACTCGCTTTTTGTACCCGCGAGTGGCATGCGCTCGCAGGAAGGTTGGAATGCATCTGCATATCACTAAGATTCCATATGCAGATAGTCACGAATTTGCATACGTTCCATTTACTCACAATCGTTTCGTTTGCCGAATTTCGACGAACGCCGTTTTCAGTGATGTATTTCAAACAAAAGGCTAAATTTCTCCTGAACTAGAACACCAATATGGTTTATTGTGGGTTCATTCTAAAGCTTGTGGAATGGAAAAGTTTTTGGTAAATTTGATCGATTGTAGCTTGAACGGTGTTTGCAGACTTCCCGGTTAAAGAATTTGGTGACAACTCGATTTTAAACTTCGCCAATGTTTTAGCGCTTCTAGCTCGCCGTCAAATTAAGGTATCCTGCTGTAAATGGTGTCACCCGATAGGATTTTGTCTGCTCTTCCAAATATGTGCTTATTTTGCGTGTAGGTCTTTGAGAAAGCTCACAAATTTGGGTTTTTTCAGACGGGATGGAAAAAAAAAAAAAACAGATTTTTTTTCTATCTACCATAACTCGGAAACGATTAGAGATAGGACAGGGTTTCTATGGTATTTTATGCTCCCCATGGGCTGTTCTATCACCTCCTTCCGTTTGGCAGATTATGTCAAACTCACCCTGTATATATATATATATATATAATTTAAAAAAAAAATCCATTTTTTTATTATAACACATAGGGTATTAAAACCAGTGCAAAGCCATTTTTAGAAAATTCAGTATACTACATTAGACACAGTATACAAGCAATCAGAATACAAAAATGTTAAATACCTCACAAAATATGAGCATTTTTACAAAATACTTTTTTACTATGCATGCGCTAGCTTTTTAAAAAATTAATTTGCATAATTTAATAGCCAAAAGTATTGAGAAACTTATACGAAAACACCAATCAAATATCGTGTAAATTCAAAAAGTTGTGACAGATAGAATGCACAAAATTGCAATTCTCACTGAAAAAAAAAAAAAGGGAAAATGATAGGGGGGGTTATCAATATTTATTTATAATCAGCGAACACTGCATTACCATTGGACATTAATTTAATTAAAAAAAAAGTGAGTGAAACGTTTTACAGTTTAGTTTTTATTTTGAAAGAACCGAAATTTGATTCATTCTATCTCTCATAATTTCTTTAATTTACACGATATTTATTTGACGTTTTTATATAATATGTTCAATACTTTTGGCTATTAAATTATAAAAATGATTTTTTTTTTTTTTTAAGCCAGCGCATGCGTAGTTAAAAATTATTTAGTAAACATGTTCATATTTCGTAAGATATTTAAAATTTTTGCATTCTGATTGCAGTATGCTGTGTCTAATGAAGCATGCCAAATTTTCTGAAAATTTCTTTGCTCTGGGTCTAATAACCTACGTGTTATAAATAAAAAAGTGGATTTTCTTTTTCTTTTAACAAAACCGTTGCATCTCTATGAATGTATGTGGTAATCTTTTAAAAATTTATAAAGATAATGAGAAAATTTCTGTTAATCACTTGCTACAGCCAAAACGCCTTTCAAGCATTGCATTTTACAGGGTGATGCAAAACATTTTGATTTTTCTTTAATTTTTTACTAGTCCCATTTTCCTCTTCGGGTCACAACTTTTGTTGAAATAGACGAGGTATAACATGTTCTTTACACTACCAAAGTTTCAAGATGATTCGTAAAGAACTTTTCTAGATATTTGACAAAACGTTTAAATTCGAAAGTGTCCACAATCTTATTGGTAGGTAGTGTATACGTTTAGAAATTGAAGAAAAATAAAAAGATAAAGATGATATAGATAATGACATCTTAAAGAAAAAAAAAGTAGTTAAAACGATATTTTGGTGAATAGTAACATTTAGTAAAAAAAGTCTCTTTAGTTAATATTTAATTAAATATGCCTAACTCTGTAAATTTAACATTTGTAATTATTTGTAGAATCTGGTGATAATGTATGGTATATAATTTATTATTTCACTCAATTTAAAAGCAAAATTGTATTATTTAATACATTTATGATATTCTGAAACCGACGGCTAAAATATGGAATTTCTTCTTCTTATTATTATTATTATTTTCGTAGGTTTTGTAGACATGATATGATGCTTAATAATAAATGAATTGATAATTAATTTCAGAACGCAATCAGAAAAATGTACCAACAGGCTCTCATGATTAGAAAGTGTGATGTAGGCCCCATTCTTAGTTCTGAAAAAAAAAAAAAAAAGTCTTTAAAATATAAAATAGTGAGAGTAGTCACTAAATAAATAAAATAAAATAAAATAAAAATAATCACGTATAGGCTTTCCCGGGTTTGCAAAACAGTTTCTATGTATTGTAGAAGTTTTAAATTCAAAACCTTGATGAATGACAAGTATTATTAAGCTTGCAGAAAGAAATAGAATTATTTAAATACATAGATTCAATAAACTGAGTTAAGATATACTTTAAAAATATTTAATTAAAGCGATAGATCGTTAAAAATTAGTAATTAAAAAAATGCAACTTTGTTTTTTTTCATTGGAATATAAAATTAGAAAATAAAACCAAATCTCAAAGTAAAAGTATGCATATTGTTTAAAAATAGGACTCTTTCCTTTTTATGAAAATTGATTATTAAATTTCATTATGTATTAAGATACAAATGTATGAATAAAAAAAAAAAAAAAAAAAAAAAAAATGGAAAGACGGATAAAAATTGTCGAATATTGTGAAATAAGCTGTATACGAATTTTAAAGGAAATTCTTAATAATTAGCTAATAATAAAGACTAATTATAATTTATCAGCGATATACCGTCTTGTTTTATGACTTCATTGTAAATATTGATTTATCGTTTGAAAAACAAATGATAATTAATTTGCTATTTACTTTGGCATTTTATACTTTAACGAATCTTTGTGAATAACGAACTAAGAAGAAAGAGAGAAATCGTCATTCAAGCGAATGAAAATTGTTATTTAAAATTTAACTAATTTATACAGAATGAAAGAATTAAAATTTACCGTCTGATTATTGCCTTTGTCTCAAGTTTATTCTTGTTTTACACGACCGAAACATATTCGCATAAGATTTTGATCGAATATAACATAGTATAAGGAAAATGAATATTGTTTGAATTCTGAAATTTATTCCATACAAATGTATAAAAGTAAACATTTATAATTTAAGAGTTGCTTGAAAAATGTTTAATGAATCAAATACTATGACGCAGGAATAAGCAAAAATTTCCATCTAAAATAGTCTCAAATTTTGTTTAATAAAGATCTACTCACAGCAATATTTTCGAATGTAAAAATGTTTACTCATCTATACAGTAGTTTTGTAAAAAAAAAAAAAAAAAAATTATGTTTACTATAAATGTTAAATACGAATAATGTAAAAATGTTTTATTCCACCACAAACAAAACATCATATTTTGAACTGTAATAAAATTTGTACTTTCAAGTTATAGAAAGAAAGGATAATTATGGTAACACACATATCTTTTTCACGGAATTATTAATTAAATGGTAATTTCTAGTTATTAAAATATATTCTAATTCATAATGAAATTTTCTCTATTTTAATAGTATATATAGGGTAGGTGCTCCAGTGATTGGCATGCTCCAGTAATTGACATCAATCCCGAAATAATTAATAAATAAGAAAAATAATAAAATCATATATTTTACACATAAGAATTTTAACATTTTATGTCAGACACTGGAGCATAGGGTGCTAATAACTGGAAAAATGAATAACTAGCAGTGTCAAACACTGGAACATACGGTGCAAATAATAATAAAAGGAAAAACTGGCAGCGTTAATTACTGGAACATCGAGTGGGTGTCAAATAAAAATTCATAAAAAATAATAATAATAATAATTGTTATCAAATATATATATTTTAACATATTTGTGGTTCTGAATGTCTTTCATGCCATATGTATTAATTTAAGATTTCTAAAAATATTTTCTGATGAATAGAACATAAAAACATAAGAGATTGCTCTAAAAGTGTCAATCACTGGTACACTTACACTATATTCTTTTCTTCATTTCGTAATTAAATTATTAGTAGTTATACTTATTTTTACTAATATTCACATTTTTGAGGGAGCAACTGCTACCGCATTTTTTAAGAAGAATCTTCGAAAGATATAAGAAAGAATCTTCGAAGAATCTCGAATAGATATGATGAGGCTCATCTTCTTATTTTTAAATAGTTCATTTTTAACATAGTGTTTATCAAATCTTACTTACTCTTTTAGAAAATAAATTATGGTGGTCTAACGAAACTTCCTAAAAGTCTTATTAAACTTTTTATTTATTTTTTAATTTTAATTTTAATTTTTAAAAATTTTTACATATGTTACATTTTGAGAATCATAATGAAGACAAATGTTGCCTATAGATAGGGTATACCAGCATTAGCACCAAAATTGGCATATAGGACACCAGCATGGCATATTGAAATTTGTTTCCAAGTTATCAATAAATGACGTCAAAATCACACATAGGGGCAACTAATTTGTTGTGTAAAATATTAATACAAAGACACAAAGACTTTTTTCGATTTTTTATTTATAAAAGTGAAAATGGTGAAGTGTCTAAAAGAGAAAGTTTTCGAATAGTGGCACTACTTTATATCTTATAAACAAAAAAAGTCACACTCTATCAGGAAAATCTTTAAACGATAGCTCTGGAAGCCTGCTCTACTAATGTCAGTTCGTTTACTCCATTCTATTAAGTATATTATAGATCTTCAGCCATGTGTCCTTCAGCCCATTAGAAATTTTTCTGGTTAGGTTTTTGTTCAAATTATTTCCTAGGAAGATAAGTGATTTTTAAATATTTGAACTATCAGTATTTTCACGTCATTTATATTAATATTTGCTAACTGTTGATTTGGGCTAAAAATCATATATATATATATTTTCTTAACCAATAACTACTATTAGTCCACATAGATTTTTCAATATGGTACTACCAAAATCCTCAAATATGGGTATCAGGTTATACATTACTGAAAAAAAAATGGTTTCTCAAAAATGAGCGAAATTGTGTCAAAATAGCTCCGAAACAAATATACTCAAATTCGAAAATCCTATGTACTCATTTTTGAGTATACTGACAAGCTCAAAAATGGGGTTGACTATCATGAATCCCAATGTAATTATTAATCATAGATTCTGATTAGGGATGTATTCTTCAGCACACCATTATAAAGCTTCTACGAAGTGGAATTTCTGAAGATATAAGGAAATAAAATTTGAACTTTTAATGTTTAAATAGGGTCGTTGCTACAGTGATTGACATCTATCCCGAAATAATTAATAAATAATAAAAATAATAAAATAATATATTTCAGATGTAAGAATTTCAAAATTTTATGTCAAACACTGGAGCATAGGGTGCTAATAACTGGTAAACTAGCAGTGTCAAACACTAGAACATAGGGGTCAATTACTGATAAAATTAAAAACTGACAATGTCAATTACTGGAACATTCAGTAGGTGTCAAATAAAAATTCTTAAAAAAAAAAAAAAAAAAATTGTTATCAAATGTATATATTTTAACGTATATGTGGTTCTGGATGTCTTTCATACCATATGTACTAACTTAAGATTTCTAAAAGTATTTTCTGATGACTAGAGCATTAAAAACATCAGAGATTGCTCTAAACATGTCCATCACTGGTGCACTTACCCTATGTAAAAATTCTATAAAAGAACTTCTTTTAGTTTGACATACTTGTTAGGTATTGATATACTTTTGCCTCACTAGAGGGCGCCAGAGGTCCCGTTGAGATGAGATTCGAAGAATATTTTTTGTTGACTTTCGTGGGACATTAGTTTTAGTTCTGTTTTAGAATGGAGAGCAACTGGTCATGAAATAGTATTTTGCTCTCGGGGACTTTTTGGCCTGATTTTATTATTCAAGGAGCTATCGTTTAAGAAATAGAAAAAGTAGCTCATAGATTAGCATAGTTTTGTTATAAATCCCTTTTTCTCAAAGTATAATTTTAGAAATAGTACTGCTATAGATAGAAAGAAATGGAAGTTCCGAAAATTTCGAATATGTAAATACTTTTTGTAAATAGGGTTTTTTCGTCATGTAAATATTTTATTTAATAAACTGTATATATTTTATCGTCTCAAAGAAGAAGCTGTTGTTTTGTAGAGAAACTTGCATATTATTCGTCTTCATTTTTTGACGTCGAAGAATTTTACAGGTAAGAAGAATATTAAAATATCAGTTTGAAGATTATTACTTTGAAATTAAAATGGTTTGAAAATATTAAATGAAATAGCCTGCAATCTTTATATTTCAAAGAGTCTAGAAGACTCGCTTTAAGCCATTCAGAAGAATGGCGTTTTATAACATATTTTATGGCGTCCGTAGACCGGATATGTTGTTTATATTAAATACAGGAAATATTGTTTATATTAATATTGTTTATATTAACTGAAAGGAAAAGAATTATTTTCATTTGAAACAAAAATGGTTTAAAGATTATATTATTATTATATGAAAAGTTTTTCAAAAGAAATCTTAAATTGAAATTATTTAGAATATTTCTTTTTCAAAGTAAATAAAATTAAATGTGACTGATTGATTGAAATAAAACAAGATTTTTTATTCGTTCTATTATTTGTACATTTAAAACGTAAATTTATCAAGGTCAGAATAAGATAGTTGTTTTTTATGATTGAAATAAATAAAATTGGAATAAAGAAAGCAACTGAGTATTGAGTTGACCTTGAAAAAGAAGCATTAAATTCATTTGATGAAGAAAATAATAAAAGGTATTTTTTTTCATGGTAAATATTAGATGATGTCAAAATGTGATTGCAGTGAATGTTTATTGTTTTATTTTTTGTTTCGCAACGATAATGAAATAAAGTATTATTTTAGAATTTATGAATGAAAACAGAATGTGCAAGTGATAGAAGCTTCGATTCTAATTTATTCTTGGATTACATATTGTGATTGTTTAATTCAATAAATTTTTACAGTTAATAAATAAATAAAAAATTTTATTCAGTTGGAAATAAATATTGCTATAAGAGTAAAAAAAAAAAAAAAAAAAAAAATGTTATTTTCTTTTGTTTACATTTTACGAAAAGAAAATGGCTCTCAAAATAGAATTTTTTACAAGTTGTTCTTAAAATAAAATCTTCTTGGTAAATAGAAAAGTGAATGTTTTTACATTTAAAATAAAAGGCATAAATAACGAAAAATTGGTTAATTAAAATAAAACTGTTCTGTTTTTTTTAAAAATCAGAAATGGAAAAAATAAAAAGGCGAAGAACGCCATTACGATTTTCCTTTACTAAAACTTTAAATATTTTAAAAACAGAACTAGAGAAAGAAGATCTTGAGAGGGGTATACTTTTAGATAATTTAAATAAATTAGAGGGTTTAATGACAGAATTAAAGACATTTGATAATGAAATATTAGACATTATGTCGGAAGATAGTAAATGCGATGAATCTTTGATTGTAAAAGAAGCGGAAGAAAGCGAAGCATACTGTGATGAATTTATCACAGTTAAAAGACTAATTAATGAAAAGTTAAATTCAAATGTAAATTCTAATTACACAAGCCAAAATAAAATAGAAAGCGAAACAAACTTGAAAACAAAGCGATATAAATTACCAAAATTAGCTATCAAGAAATTTGATTCAAAATTGATAAATTATTTGCCCTTTTGGGCCCAATTTCAGAAAATTCATGAAGATGAAGAATTAGACAACGCTGACAAATTTCAGTACCTTTTACAGTGCGTAGAACCAGGAACTCGAGCCAGAGAATTACTCGAAAGTTACCCCGTAACATCAGAAAATTATTTAAAGGCAGTAAAGGCTTTTGAAGAACGCTATGGGGATAAAGATATCTTAATCGAAGTATATGTTCGGGAATTTTTGAAATTAATTACAGCTAATGTACAGACTAGGGGAAATAGCAAAAATTTGTGTAATTTAGTGACCAAGATAGAAGCACACTTGAGATCGCTGGAAAGCATGGGTGTAAACATTAATCAGAACTCTGCTTGGCTGTATCCAATGGTAGAATTCTGTTTACCCGAAGATATTATTAGAACGTTTCAAAGACTTAATGTTGGGGCCAGGGAAGATTCTACTGAGTTAGATGATAAGAAAACCACACAGAAATCGAACTTGTCACTATTGTTGAATTTTTTGAAAAGGGAAGTGGCAGGTGAAGAAAGGTTACAATTAGCCAAGTCGGGTTTTGAAATTAATTCACCCAGGGAAAATGTTAAAAATAAATTCCACAAGAGAGATAACAGGGTCACCACTGCTGCAGGCTTATTCGCTGCAAAAGAATTAAGCTGTATATTTTGCGGAAAAACGCATGAGAGTAAAGACTGCATAAAGCCAGATCGCTCTCCCTTGACGAAAAGAAAAGTAAAGTAAAAAAAAAAAAAAAATTGCTGTTTGAAATGTTTACGTTTTGGACACCGGGCAAAAACGTGCAAGGTTTTTATTAAGTGCCACGTTTGTTCGAAACCACACACAGAACTATTTTATCCAGAGATAAGGAAAGGGGGTGAAAATACTAGAAGCAAATCTCCCGAAGTAATACAGAACACTGTCGCCAAACAATGCTCCCAGGAAATAGCCCTTATGACGTTAGAAATAAATATAAAAGGGGAAAAAGGCCAAAAAAAGGTGCGTTGTCTTATGGAAAATGGTTCGCAGAAAAGTTACATCTTGAGGAAAACTGCCAAAGAGCTCAAGCTCAAACCCATTAGTACAGAAATAGAAATCTTGATCGGGAGTGACGTTTACGGTCAACTGCTAACGGGTCGAGTCAAGCAATTAGAAAATGGTCTCAGAGCAATAGAAACCAAACTTGGATGGACAGTTTGTGGAAAAACAGGGCTTCCATCTCAGGGTTGATTGAATAGCGGTACAGCGGTATAGATGACAAATATGTACATAAAAGATTAGAATGTTCCAGACTTGAGACAACTCGAAACGATAGGTATCAACGACCCTGCACAAATCTTGTCCAAAAGAGAAGAAAAAGAGTAAGCCCACGATATGTTTTTTAGACAACTCACCAGAAACGTCACATCTGTACACAACACGACCGAATTGGAAGAATTTAAATCTAAGCCAACAGAAATCATGGCTGAAGCTAAAATGGACCTAAGATTGTGGCAATTCGGTCATGTAAAAGAAATAGAAAAGTTGTCTTTAGAAAATGAAAAGGAAGACTTCTCAACTCCAATTCCAGTTTTAGGAATTAAATGGGACAAAACAGATGATAGCTTGATGGTCTGCAATAAATTTGACTTAGAAATAGTGAATCCATCAAAACGTCAAATTCTATCCATAACTCAAGGAATTTTCGATCCCATCGGTTTTCTAGCTCCAGCATTGTTACCAGCCAAGATAATAATTCAAGAATCATGGTCCAGCAAATCAGCATGGGACACTCCACTTCCAGAGAAAATTCAAAGAGACTTTCAGAAATGGTACAGCGAATTAAAACAGCTAACAGAATTGAAGATCCCGAGAAGGATAGGTTATGGAAATAAAGAAGATTGGACCCTACATATTTTCTGCGATGCAAGTCATAGTGCCTATGCAACAGTAAATTTTCTACGGTGCGAAGAAGAAAAAAGAGTTTCAATTCAATTTTTGGGAGCAAAATCACATCACGGTTGGCTCCAAAAAAGGCTCTAACGATTCCTCGTCTTGAGCTGCTTGCCTGTGTGTTGGGATCCAGACTATCAAAGTATGTCGTAGAAGCTTTGGATATCCCTACAGTACCAACTTACTTTTGGACTGATTCTTCGACAGTTTTGGCCTGGATTAAAAGAAATGACCAGTGGGGTACCTTTGTGGGCAACAGAATCAGAGAAATATGCCAACTTACGAACCCTCAACAGTGGTACTTATTTCCAGGAAGTCAAAATCCGGCAGACCTGCCTTCCCGTGGTTGTAGTCCTAATTACCTTCTGGAATCGGGATGGTGGGAGGGTCCTAAATGGCTAGCAGATGAAAAAAGTAACTGGCCCCAACCGAAGATTGTCCCTAATGAAGTCTTAGTTATGTCGGAAAGAAAGAAAACTGCAGTGTCATTATTTTCGAGTCAAAATGTAGATCCATTTATGAATTATGAAAGAACTTCGAAATTTAGTAAACTTGTAAATATTAGTTGTTGGATAAGAAGATTTGCAACAAAATGTAGAAATCGAAATCATATTTTCCCAGCTAACCTTTCGGCAGAAGAAAAGGAAGAGGCGGAAAAATTTCTCAGGTCACGCATACAGTTAGAAAGTTTTGGTGATGTGCGAGAAACAATAAAAGGACTTGTTGTTATGAAAGATCAAGACAATATTCTAAGAGTCAAAACAAAGTTGTTAGATCGAGAAGACACTTTTTCTTTCAAGTATCCTATATTGTTGCCATCAAAACATCATGTTGTAAGGTGCCTAATTAGAGACTGCCACTTGAAGAATTGCCATGCTGGACTTCAGACAGTTGGTTCGATCTTACGTGAACATTACTGGATTATTTCTGCAAAGCGTAACATCAGAAGTGAATTGATAAAATGCACAAAGTGTAAAATTTTTTCTTCCAAACCATTTGTTACTCCTCCGATCCATTTGCCTTTTGACAGAGTCAGAGACTCAAAAGTTTTTGAAGTTGTTGGCATCGACTTATGTGGTCCTCTTTACCTGAAAAATAAGTCCAAAGTATGGATAGTCATTTTTACCTGTGCAGTATCCAGTATATCGAGCCATACACTTGGAATTAGTGACGAATCTTTCAACAGAGGGATTCATACAAGCGCTAAGAAGATTTGTAGCCCGAAGAGGAAGGATTTCGACAATCTACAGTGACAATGGAACTAACTTTCGCGGTGCCAACAATCTCTTTAAATCTCTTGACTGGAATCAAATTCAAAAGACGGATGACATAGCTCCAATAAAATGGAAGTTCATCCCCCAACCGCTGCTTGGTGGGGCGGATGGTGGGAGCGTCTCATTAGAAGTGTAAAAAACCTCCTACTGAGAACTCTTGGAAAATCTTCCCTCAATTTTGAAGATCTCTCTACTATCTTGTGCGAAGTTGAAGCCATAATGAACAGTCGACCTTTAACATACCTATCAGAAGAACCAGACAAGTTCATTCCTTTGACACCTTCCTGTTTTATGCAAGACATTCAAGAAATTGGTGTACCAGATCAGGATGCCATTGATGCCAAAAAACTGAGAGCACGATACAAGTACTGCCAAAGTGTTCGAAAGCAACTATAAAATAGATTTCGAAAAGAGTATCTAGGGCAGTTGGTACAACGAAATAGAGAGAAATGTAAACCTGTTAAACAAGGCGACATTGTGCTAGTAGAAATCAACAGTGTGAAAAGACTACAGTGGCAAATAGGAAGAGTAGTGAAAAAATTTCCCATGCGAGATGGCCGTGCAAGGGTTGTGGAAGTGAAAATGCATTCTGGGACATTGATTAGACCACTTCAAAAACTCTATTCCTTAGAGATATCAGATGCTGAGGATCCAGTGATACAAACAGCAAAAGAGACAATAAACTGAAAGTGGTCAAAAACTATAAAAAAATTTTTTAAAGACAATCACAATTGTTTTAAAATTGCATTGAACTTTAAAATATTTTATTTTTATTTTTCTTTATTTTCATTAGTTTGTAACTTTGTAACTTTAATTTTTACTATTTGTAGTTTATAGCTTTATTTTTTTTAGAATGTAGTTTTATAAGTTTAAATTTTCTTAATTAATTAACTGTTTAATTTTTTAGCTCTCACCTAAAAAATTAAAGGTGGGAGGGTGTTAGGTATTGTTATACTTTTGCCTCACTAGAGGGCGCCTGAGGTCCCGTTGAGATGAGATTCGAAGAACATTTTTTGTTGACTCTCGCGGGATATTAGTTTTAGTTCAGTTTTAGAATGGAGGGCAACTGGTCATGAAATAGTATTTTGCTCTCGGGGCCTTTTTGGCCTGATTTTATTATTCAAGGAGCTATCGTTTAAGAAATAGAAAAAGTAGCTCATAGATTAGCATAGTTTTATTATAAATCCATTTTTCTCAAAGTATAATTTTAGAAATAGTATCGCTATAGATAGAAAGAAATGGATGTTCCGAAAATTTCGAATATGTAAATACTTTTTGTAAATAGTCTTTTTTCGTCATGTAAATATTTTATTTAATAAATTGTATATATTTTATCGTCTCAAAGAAGAAGCTGTTGTTTTGTAGAGAAACTTGCATATTATTCGTCTTCCTTTTTTGACGTCGAAGAATTTTACAGGTAAGAAGAATATTAAAGTATCAGTTTGAAGATTATTACTTTGAAATTCAAATGGTTTGAAAATATTAAATTATTTTGATTAAATGAAATAGCCTGCAATCCTTATATTTCAAAGTGTCTAGAAGACTCGCTTTAAGCCATTCAGAAGAATGGCGTTTTATAACATATTTTATGGCGTCCGTAGACCGGATATATTGTTTATATTAAATACAGGAAATATTGTTTATATTAATATTGTTTATATTAACTGAAAGGAAAAGAATTATTTTCATTTGAAACAAAAAGGGTTTAAAGATTATATTATTATTACTAGCAGACCCGGCCACGCGTTGCTGTGACTAAGTTATACGTTGAATTATACGGCTGTAAACTATTTAGTACAGTCAAATTATTATTTACGAACAAAGACGAAAACGTTGTAGCCGATGTAAAAACCCACAGGGTTGAGATTTGAAACTTAGGTCAAAATTTGGAAGCGATTGATAAAAATTTTCGTAGTGTTGATATTAAGCACAAATTAATTTTATTGTAGGGTCCTATAAATTTTAATGGAGAAGTGATATATATTATTTCTAATGCTACTTTGGATAAAATTGCTAAAATGACTAATATATAAATTAAATTCTATTAAAATTCTATTAAAATAAAAGTATAAAAGAAACAGACGGTTTTAAAATCAATTTTTATGGAGGAGTGAAATATAATATATGCTATAATGGATAATTTTACTATAAAATGACCTCATCATTTTAAATATTTTAAAGAGGGCAACAGCTGTAGTTATAAAAAGGAAAACAATAAGGCTAAACCAGAAAAATAAGTAAATTTGATAAATATTTTAAAACTTTAAAATTGGAAATCTTATGAAATATTGGACATTTAAAGTAAATACATGTATCATTTTAAATAGAAAAAGATTTTGGATAAGTTTAGTATATTTTAACGAAGTGATGAGAAGTTTTTGAGTATGTTAAAATTTTAATAGTAAATTCAAGTTAATAAAGATGGGAAACATTGAGGATTAAGATAAGAATAATTATAAGATTAAAAAAAAAACAACAACTTATTTTAACAACTTATATTAAAAGAGTAATGAATAATATGAAACAATATTTCGTACAATACATATTACATGTCATACATACGTACAATGAATAATACATATTACATTTCGTACAATGCATACATCTGGCATGTATATTTTCGTGTTACGCTTTTGATCGCAAAATAATAATAATAATAATAATAAAAGCCAAGGGCGACAGAGTTTTGAAATTTAAAATTAAAATTTTGTCAATTTGACAGCAAAATAATTCAATCTAACACCCGCGATAACTAATACATATCTATACCCAAATATAAGGATTAAAATCGGGAAATAAATTTCCTCGATTTTTAATAATTTCTTACAAAAAATCCAGTGGGCAATTAACATAGGAAATCTTTTTCTTGGCTGCACAGACGGTCAGTGAGTCACACTTCGCTTGCGTATAGAACTCATAGATATAGTATAGCATATATAGAATAGAGTGATCATTGGGGAGAAAAAAGTTATTCCTTTTCATTTGGGAAAAGACGACGTTTTTACCAAAATATGGCCGTCTTTCCCCGAGTGAATACACACGGGAATACATACTAATATTTTAGCAAATAAAATTTATGAATAATTTATTTGCTAAAGGGGAATGGAACACTCCAGATACAGTTTCAAATTCATATTTCTTTCTTTCTTTTCTTTTTTCTTTTTTTTTTTTCAATACCACTTAATGGCTGTTTCCAAAGCTTTTATTTACTTTTTATTTCGGCATCAAAAATCTTTGTACGATAACATGGGGATGAGAGATCTATATATATTACTATATCTATGATAGAACTACATTAGCACTTTATCAATGTGTATAAAATCTTTAAATTGATTATGACGTCAATTTTCGTGAGATGCATAATTTAACTTTTTATAATTTTTTAACGTTCACGTTTGATTAAATGTATTTATTTTTATGTCGAAAGAAAATGAACTCGTATTTTTTTTTTTTTTTTGGCAACAATTAAATTAATGGAACTCACAGATATTTTGGAGCAACTTTAATAAAGGTCTATAATTAACAAATAATTGCAATAAAACAATATTGTGACAATAAATTGATATAAAAACTATCCTATCTCTCAAGTTGGACCAAACTGCACACAATGTGCAAAATTTCATTAAAATCGGTTCCTTAGTTTAGGAGTTTACCCCGGACAAACATCGTGACACGTAATTTATATATATATACAGATATGAAATGTTTTTCAAAAGAAATCTTAAATTGAAATTATTTAGAATATTTCTTTTTCAAAGTAAATAAAATTAAATGTGACTGATTGATTGAAATAAAACAAGATTTTTTATTCGTTCTATTATTTGTACATTTAAAACGTAAATTTATCAAGGTCAAAATAAGATAGTTGTTTTTTATGATTGAAATAAATAAAATTAGAATAAAGAAAGCAACTGAGTATTGAGTTGATCTTGAAAAAGAAGCATTAAATTCATTTGATGAAGAAAATAATAAAAGGTATTTTTTTTTCATGGTAAATATTAGATGATGTCAAAATCTAATTGCAGTGAATGTTTATTGTTTTATTTTTTGTTTCGCAACGATAATGAAATAAAGTATTATTTTAGAATTTTATGAATAAAAACAGAATGTGCATGTGATAGAAGCTTCGATTCTAATTTACTCTTGGATTACATATTGTGATTGTTTAATTCAATAAATTTTTACAGTTAATAAATAAATAAAAATTTTTATTCAGTTGGAAATAAATATTGCTATAAGAGTAAAATAAAATTAAAAAAAAATGTTATTTTCTTTTGTTTACATTTTACGAAAAGAAAATGGCTCTCAAAATAAAATTTTTTACAAGTTGTTCTTAAAATAAAATCTTCTTGGTAAATAGAAAAGTGAATGTTTTTACATTTAAAATAAAAGGCATAAATAACGAATAATTGGTTGATTAAAATAAAACTGTTCTGTTTTTGTTTAAAAATCAGAAATGGAAAAAATAAAAAGGCGAAGAACGCCATTACGATCTTCCTTTACTAAAACTTTAAATATTTTAAAAACAGAACTAGAGAAAGAAGATCTTGAGAGGGGTATACTTTTAGATAATTTAAATAAATTAGAGGGTTTAATGACAGAATTAAAGACATTTGATAATGAAATATTAGACATTATGTCGGAAGATAGTAAATGCGATGAAGCTTTGATTGTAAAAGAAGCGGAAGAAAGCGAAGCATACTGTGATGAATTTATCACAGTTAAAAGACTAATTAATGAAAAGTTAAATTCAAATGTAAATTCTAATTACACAAGCCAAAATAAAATAGAAAGCGAAACAAACTTGAAAACAAAGCGATATAAATTACCAAAATTATCTATCAAGAAATTTGATTCAAAATTGATAAATTATTTGCCCTTTTGGGCCCAATTTCAGAAAATTCATGAAGATGAAGAATTAGACAACGCTGACAAATTTCAGTACCTTTTACATTGCGTAGAACCAGGAACTCGAGCCAGAGAATTACTCGAAAGTTACCCCGTAACATCAGAAAATTATTTAAAGGCAGTAAAGGCTTTTGAAGAACGCTATGGGGATAAAGATATCTTAATCGAAGTATATGTTCGGGAATTTTTGAAATTAATTACAGCTAATGTACAGACTAGGGGAAATAGCAAAAATTTGTGTAATTTAGTGACCAAGAAAGAAGCACACTTGAGATCGCTGGAAAGCATGGGTGTAAACATTAATCAGAACTCTGCTTGGCTGTACCCAATGGTAGAATTCTGTTTACCCGAAGATATTATTAGAACGTTTCAAAGATTTAATGTTGGGGCCAGGAAAGATTCTACTGAGTTAGATGATAAGGAAACCACACAGAAATCGAACTTGTCACTATTGCTGAATTTTTTGAAAAGGGAAGTAGCAGGTGAAGAAAGGTTACAATTAACCAGGTCGGGTTTTGAAATTAATTCACCCAGGGAAAATGTTAAAAATATATTCCACAAGAGAGATAACAGGGTCCCCACTGCTGCAGGCTTATTCGCTGCAGAAAAATTAAGCTGTATATTTTGCGGAAAAACGCATGAGAGTAAAGACTGCATAACAGCCAGATCGCTCTCCCTTGACGAAAAGAAAAATAAAGTAAAAGAAAAAAATTGCTGTTTGAAATGTTTACGTTTTGGACACCGGACAAAAACGTGCAAAGTTTTTATTAAGTGCCACGTTTGTTCGAAACCACACACAGAACTATTTTATCCAGAGATAAGGAAAGGAGGTGAAAATACTAGAAGCAAATCTCCTGAAGTAATACAGAACACTGTCGCCAAACAATGCTCCCAGGAAATAGCCCTTATGACGTTAGAAATAAATATAAAAGGGGAAAAAGGTAAAAAAAAGGTGCGTTGTCTTATGGACAGTGGTTCGCAGAAAAGTTACATCTTGAGGAAAACTGCCAAAGAGCTCAAGCTCAAACCCATTAGTACAGAAATAGAAATCTTGATCGGGAGTGACGTTTACGGTCAACTGTTAACGGGTCGAGTCAAGCAATTAGAAAATGGTCTCAGAGCAATAGAAACCAAACTTGGATGGACAGTTTGTGGAAAAACAGGGCTTCCATCTCAGGGTTGCTTGAATAGCGGTACAGCGGTATTGATGACAAATCTGTACATAAAAGATTGGAATGTTCCAGACTTGAGACAACTCGAAACGATAGGTATCAACGACCCTGCACAAATCTTGTCCAAAAGAGAAGAAAAAGAGCAAGCCCACGATATGTTTTTTAGACAACTCACCAGAAACGTCACATCTGTAAACAACATGTCCGAATTGGAAGAATTTAAATCTAAGGCAACAGAAATCATGGCTGAAGCTAAAATGGACCTAAGATTGTGGCAATTCGGTCCTGTAAAAGAAATAGAAAAGTTGTTTTTAGAAAATGAAAAGGAAGACTTCTCAACTCCAATTCCAGTTTTAGGAATTAAATGGGACAGAACAGATGATAGCTTGATGGTCTGCAATAAATTTGACTTAGAAATAGTGAATCCATCAAAACGTCAAATTCTATCCATAACTCAAGGAATTTTCGATCCCATCGGTTTTCTAGCTTCAGCATTGTTACCAGCCAAGATAATAATTCAAGAATCATGGTCCAGCAAATCAGCATGGGACACTCCACTTCCAGAGAAAATTCAAAGAGACTTTCAGAAATGGTACAGCGAATTAAAACAGCTAACAGAATTGAAGATCCCGAGAAGAATAGGTTATGGAAATAAAGAAGATTGGACCCTACATATTTTCTGCGATGCAAGTCAAAGTGCCTATGCAACAGTAATTTTTCTACGGTGCGATGAAGAAAAAAGAGTTTCAATTCAATTTTTGGGAGCAAAATCACGGTTGGCCCCCAAAAAGGCTCTAACGATTCCTCGTCTTGAGCTGCTTGCCTGTGTGTTGGGATCCAGACTATCAAAGTATGTCGTAGAAGCTTTGGATATCCCTACAGTACCAACTTACTTTTGGACTGATTCTTCGACAGTTTTGGCCTGGATTAAAAGAAATGACCAGTGGGGTACCTTTGTGGGCAACAGAATCAGAGAAATATGCCAACTTACGAACCCTCAACAGTGGTACTTATTTCCAGGAAGTCAAAATCCGGCAGACCTGCCTTCCCGTGGTTGTAGTCCTAAATACCTTCTGGAATCGGGATGGTGGGAGGGTCCTAAATGGCTAGCAGATGAAAAAAGTAACTGGCCCCAACCGAAGATTGTCCCTAATGAAGTCTTAGTTATGTCGGAAAGAAAGAAAACTGCAGTGTCATTATTTTCGAGTCAAAATGTAGATCCATTTATGAATTATGAAAGAACTTCGAAATTTAGTAAACTTGTAAATATTAGTTGTTGGATAAGAAGATTTGCAACAAAATGTAGAAATAGAAATCATATTTTCCCAGCTGAACTTTCGGCAGAAGAAAAGGAAGAGGCGGAAAAATTTCTCTGGTCACGCATACAGTTAGAAAGTTTTGGTGATGTGCGAGAAACAATAAAAGTACTTGTTTTTATGAAAGATCAAGACAATATTCTAAGAGTCAAAACTAAGTTGTTAGATCGAGAAGACACCTTTTCTTTCAAGTATCCTATATTGTTGCCATGAAAACATCATGTTGTAAGGTGCCTAATTAGAGACTGCCACTTGAAGAATTGCCATGCTGGACTTCAGACAGTTGGTTCGATCTTACGCGAACATTACTGGATTATTTCTGCAAAGCGTAACATCAGAAGTGAATTGATAAAATGCACAAAGTGTAAAATTTTTTCTTCCAAACCATTTGTTACTCCTCCGATCCATTTGCCTTTTGACAGAGTCAGAGACTCAAAAGTTTTTGAAGTTGTTGGCATCGAGTTATGTGGTCCTCTTTACCTGAAAAATAAGTCCAAAGTATGGATAGTCATTTTTACCTGTGCAGTATCCAGTATATCGAGCCATACACTTGGAATTAGTGACGAATCTTTCAACAGAGGGATTCATACAAGCGCTAAGAAGATTTGTAGCCCAAAGAGGAAGGATTTCGACAATCTACAGTGACAATGGAACTAACTTTCGCGGTGCCAACAATCTCTTTAAATCTCTTGACTGGAATCAAATTCAAAAGACGGATGACATAGCTCCAATAAAATGGAAGTTCATCCCCCCAACCGCTGCTTGGTGGGGCGGATGGTGGGAGCGTCTTATTAGAAGTGTAAAAAACCTCCTACTGAGAACTCTTGGAAAATCTTCCCTCAATTTTGAAGATCTCTCTACTATCTTGTGCGAAGTTGAAGCCATAATGAACAGTCGACCTTTAACATACCTAACAGAAGAACCAGACAAGTTCATTCCTTTGACACCTTCCTGTTTTATGCAAGACATTCAAGAAATTGGTGTACCAGATCTGGATGCCATTGATGCCAAAAAACTAAGAGGACGATACAAGCACTGCCAAAGAGTTCGAAAGCAACTACAAAGTAGATTTCGAAAAGAGTATCTAGGGCAGTTGGTACAACGAAATAGAGAGAAATGTAAACCTGTTAAACAAGGCGACATTGTGCTAGTAGAAATCAACAGTGTGAAAAGACTACAGTGGCCAATAGGAAGAGTAGTGAAAAATTTTCTCAGCCGAGATAGCCGTGGCAGTGTTGTGGAAGTGAAAATGCATTCTGGGTTATTGATTAGACCACTTCAAAAACTCTATCCCTTAGAGATATCAGATGCTGAGGATCCAGTGATACAAGCAGAAAAGAGACAATAAACTGAAAGTGGTCAAAAACTATACAAAAGTTTTTTAAAGACAATCACAATTGTTTTAAAATTGCATTGAACTTTAAAATATTTTATTTTTCTTTTTCTTTATTTTCATTAGTTTGTAACTTTGTAACTTTAATTTTTACTATTTGTAGTTTATAGCTTTAATTTTTCTTAGAATGTAGTTTTATAAGTTTAAATTTTCTTAATTAATTAACTGTTTAATTTTTTAGCTGGTATTGATATACCTTTGCCTCACTAGAGGGTGCCAGAGGTCCCGTTGAGATGAGATTCGAAGAACATTTTTTGTTGACACTCGTGGGACATTAGTTTTAGTTCTGTTTTAGAATGGAGAGCAACTGGTCATGAAATAGTATTTTGCTCTCGGGGCCTTTTTGGCCTGATTTTATTATTCAAGGAGCTATCGTTTAAGAAATAGAAAAAGTAGCTCATAGATTAGCATAGTTTTATTATAAATCCATTTTTCTCAAAGTATAATTTTAGAAATAGTATCGCTATAGATAGAAAGAAATGGAAGTTCCGAAAATTTCGAATATGTAAATACTTTTTGTAAATAGTGTTTTTTCGTCATGTAAATATTTTATTTAATAAACTGTATATATTTTATCGTCTCAAAGAAGAAGCTGTTGTTTTGTAGAGAAACTTGCATATTATTCGTCTTCATTTTTTGACGTCGAAGAATTTTACAGGTAAGAAGAATATTAAAATATCAGTTTGAAGATTATTACTTTGAATTTAAAATGGTTTGAAAATATTAAATTATTTTGATTAAATGAAATAGCCTGCAATCTTTATATTTCAAAGAGTCTAGAAGACTCGCCTTAAGCCATTCAGAAGAATGGCGTTTTATAACAATACTCATGATAAATTATGATTTAAACAGCTATGAATTTTAAAACTTGCGATATTTCATAAATGTAACAGACATGTTTAATAGTATTGTAATTAGACAAAAGTTTGTATTAATAATTCAGTATAATAGAAACAAAAATTTAGTTTTTTTTTTTTTTTTTTTTTTTTTTTTTTCAACTTAACAATATATTTATTTTTCAGTTAAGAAAATTAAAAAATTTTAATTATTGAAATTTTAGATGTTGAAACATTGATACAAAAGTTTGTAAATAAATAATAATAAAATAAGTATACAAAAGTTTGTATCAATATTTCAATAGTAAAACAAACAAAAAACTGTTATTTTTTAATTTTATTTATTTATTTATTTTTTCTTTTTTAGTGCTAGAGGCCTATTTCAGTCGGTACAGTTGTCGAATTTTTATAATACACTCTTAATTAGTGCTAAGGGCCTATTTCAGTCGGTTTATTGAATGGGGATTTATTGAATGAAGTCTCCCCAAGGCCCAACTTTGACATGAGTCCCCCCCAACGTACCCCTATTTCAGTCGGTACAGCGTTGTCGAATTTTTATACGTCACTTTTAATTAGTGCTAAGGGCCTATTTCAGTCGGTTTATTGAATGGGGATTTATTGAATGAAGTCCCCCCAAGGCACAACTTTGACATGAGTCCCCCCCAGGCCCAACTTTGACATGAGCCCCCCCCCCAAGTTACCCCTATTTCAGTCGGTACAGCGTTGTCGAATTTTTATAATACACTCTTAATAGTGCTAAGGGCCTATTTCAGTCGGTTTATTGAATGGGGATTTATTGAATGAAGTCCCCCAAGGCACAATTTTGACATGAGTCCCCCCCAGGCCCAACTTTGACATGAGTCCCCCCCAAGTTGCCCCTATATCAGTCGGGACAGCGTTGTCGAATTTTTATAATACACTCTTAATTAGTGCTAAGGGCCTATTTCAGTCGGTTTATTGAATGGGGATTTATTGAATGAAGTCCCCCAAAGGCACAACTTTGACATGAGTCCCCCCCAAGGTACCCCTATTTCAGTCGGTACAGCGTTGTCGAATTTTTATAATACACTCTTAATAGTGCTAAGGGCCTATTTCAGTCGGTTTATTGAATGGGGATTTATTGAATGAAGTCCCCCCAAGGCACAACTTTGACATGAGTCCCCCCCAGGCCCAACTTTGACATGAGTCCCCCCCAGGCCCAACTTTGACATGAGTCCCCCCCAGGCCCAACTTTGACATGAGTCCCCCCCGAGGTACAACTTTGACATGAGTCCCCCCCAGGCCCAACTTTGACATGAGTCCCCCCAGGCCCAACTTTGACATGAGTCCCCCCCAAGGCTCAACTTTGACATGTGTCCCCCCCAAGGTACAACTTTGACATGAGTCCCCCCCAAGGCACACCTTTGACATGAGTCCCCCCGAAGGCACACCTCCCCCTCATTGGGAAAAAGAGAAAAAACGTTGTTTTGCGGCTATAAGACAGTTTGGACTTCCAACGTTATTTGTTACAATATCTGCAGCTGAAACACATTGGTTTGATTTAATGAAAACTTTATCATGGAATTTAGATCGTCACGAATTAACTAAAGAAGAATTTGTCGATATTAACAAGTTTAGCAGTAGGCCTCTGGCACGCACTAAATTAAAATCTGTCAATGTCATATTTTCATGTTTTTTTTTTTTTTTTTCAGTTTAACAAAACATTTATTTTTCAATTAAAAAGAATTTAAATTTTCAATAATTTAAATTTTAATTTTTAAATATTGATACAAAAGTTTGTAAATAAATACTGGTATGCGGAAGAATACATCAAGAATTAGAATCTACGATTAAGATATTGTGATTCACGATGGTCAACACCAATTTTGAGCATGTCAGTATTCTTAAAAATGAGTAAATGGGATTTTTAAGTTTGAGTGTATTTGTTTCGGAGTTATTTTGATACAATTTTGCTCATTTTTGAAAAACTAATTTTTTCCAGTGACGGAAATCGACATTATTTTTTTTTTTACTGTAAATGTTGATGTTGTTTTGTTAAACTTATCGTGTAATTTATTAGCACTACACTATTAGTTCCCCATCATACTATAGGTATGGGGAACTTAGGTAATCGTGAAAAATTTCGCCCTCGGTTTTTTGACTTTTTTATACGTTCATTAGTTCCCCATCATACTATAGGTATGGGGAACTTAGGTAATTGGAAAAAATTCGACCTCGGATTTTGACTTTTTTATACGTTTTCAGGTCTGAGGAATCCGAAAATGACAAAATTTGTATGGTGTCTGTCTGTAGGGTGTCTGATAGTGTGTCAGTAAGTTAGTCCGTTAGTTTGTCAGTCTGTTTACACGATATCTCACGAACAAATATTCGCAGAGAGGTCAGATCAGTTTTAAAATATTACTTTCGATACTGGCAAGAACCCTATTTATTTGGAACATTCGAATTAAAAAACTTCATAAGTTATTAGAAATTTACGATTTTCTTAACATGGGAGAATAGGACAAAAATTCACTTAAACGTGCATTAAATGGAAATGTTTTACTGTAAAAATGTCAGACCGGTTTTAAAATATGAGTTTTGATGCCGGAATGAACATCAGTAACTATAAATATGCTACTTTGGAAATTTCGCAAGTTATTGGAAAGTTACAAATTTCTTAACATGGCAGTATAGGGCAAAATTTCACATAAACGTCAATTTTGAGCGATATTTTCATCGTAAAGATGTCAGACTACTTTTGAAATATTATTTAGGACACTGGCATGAATATTAATGACTATGAATTTTCCAATATAAAAATTTTGTAAGTTATTGGAAATTTACGAATTTCTTAACATGGCAGAATAGAGCAAAATTTCACATAAGCCTCAATCTTGAGGGATATTTTCACCGTAAAGATGTCAAACAACTTTCGAAATATTATTTAGGATACTGGCATGAATATCATAGACTATGATTTTTCCAATTTAAACTAGTATGTTGTGGCCACCACAAGACATTCTTCTATATTTTCCTATACAAATTCACTCAGTAACAATATTAAAAAAAAAAAAAAAATCGATAACTTTGTTTTAAATTATCACATATTTATAGTTCAACCATTCGTTTTAAAGGTATTGACGAGACCTATCGAAAGGTACCCATCTTGAAAATTTACCTTCCCGGGTGGGGGTGGGGGGGGGGGTACTTCTCCCAAGGGATGAAGCGATGCCCCCACATGCGCAATTTTTTTCTCCTAATTAACTACTACTATTATGAATAATTCATATTTATTTTACAAACCTAATTCTGTCCTAGATTGCCATGTTCAAAATTTAGAATACGATCACAGCGCCACCTGTTAAGCGATTGATCCCCAAATCTAATCAGCAGCAGTTTATGTGAGGGGCCAACTAAATACCAAGTTTAGTTAAATTTCGTTAAAAAAAACTAGTATGTTGTGGCCACCACGAGACTTTCTTCTATATTTTCCTATACAAATTTACTCAGTAACAGTAATAATAATAAAAAAAAAAAAAAAAAAAAAAAAAGAATGTGGGACTTTGACAAAATTTTGGGTAAAATGTGAAAAATATTCTAAATTTGTCAAAACACGGAAACCGTGGGACTTTGACAAAATTGGGGGAAAAATGCAAAAATTTGTTTAAGTTTGTCAGAACACGGAAACCGTAGGAGTTTGATAGAATTAAGGGGAGAGATTAAAAAAAAAAAAAAGTGGGACTTTGACAAAATTTTGGGTAAAATGTGAAAATTTGTTAAAGTTTGTCAAAAAACGGAAACCGTGGGACTTTGCCAAAAATAGGGGAAAAATGCAAAAATATGTTAAAGTTTGTCAAGACACGGAAACCGTAGGACTTTGACAAAATTAGGGGGGGAAAGCAAAAACTAGTTTAAGTTTGTCAGAACACGGAAACCGTGGGAGTTTGATAAAATTAAGGGGAGAGAAAAAAAAAAAAAAAAGATTTTTTTTCTAAGTTTTTTTTCGTAAAAAGTAAAAAAAATCGATAACTTTGTTTTAAATTATCACAGATTTATAGTTCAACCATTCGTTTTAAAGGTACTGACGAGACCTTTCGAAAGATACCCATGTTGAAAATTTTTTGCCCTATATCACCCTGTTAAAAATTTAGAAAAAGCGGAATGGCAACGCAACCTGTAAGACGATTTTTACCAAAAGTTGATAGGCACTAATTTATGTCAAGGTGCAACTACATACCAATTTCGATGAAATTCTGTGCAGTAGTTCCAGAGATACAGTTGCCACAAAATTTTGTCACACACACACACAGACAGACAGACAGACAGACAGACAGACAGACAGACAATTTCTAAAAATGATAAAATCGTGTTCTACAGGTCTCAAAACGTGTAAATCCATCAAAAACCCGAAATCGAAAATTTTTACGAATCCAATACTTTCTTCTATTGAAGATAGAAGAAAGTAATATATATATATATATATATATATATATATATATACAATTTTTTTATTTTATTTATTTATTTATTTTTTTTTTTGTTAAAAGTAAAAAAAATCGATAACTTTGTTTTAAGTTATCACAGATTTATAGTTCAACCATTCGTTTTAAAGGTATTGACGAGACCTTTCGAAAGATACCCATCTTGAAAATTTACTCCCCTCGAGGGGGAGCTTTCCCCCCAAGGGGGGGGGGGGGTTGGCGAGGCTCCTACACATACAATTTTTTTTTCCATTTGACTATCTCTATTATAAATAATTCTTGTAAGCTTCATAATGATAACTGAAAAATAATTCTCTTTATGCACATTTATACAAAATTTTGTCGTATATCACCATGTTAAAAATTTAGAAATAGCGAGATGGCAACGCAACCTGTAGGACAATTTTTACCAAAAGTTGATAGGCACTAATTTATGTGAAGGTGCAACTACGTAACAATTTGCATGAAATTATGTGCAGTAGTTCCTGAGATAAAGTTGCCACAAAATTTTGTCACACACACACAGACTGACAAACAGACAGACATTTTCTAAAAATGGTCAAATCGTGTTCTACAGCTGTCAAAACGTGTAAATCCATCAAAAACCATAGGTCGAAAATTTTTACGAATCCAATGCTTTCTTCTATTGAATATAGAACAAAGTAAAAATTCGTAAGTTATTTGGAATTTGCGATTTACTTAACATGTCAGAATAAGGCAAAATTGAGCACAAACTTCAATTTTGAGGATCTTAAATACATTAGACAATTTCAAAATTACATTTATGATATTTGTTCGAACATGATTGAATACAAATATTCTAATAGAAAAATTTCGTAATTTACGATTTTATCAACATAGCGAAATTGAAAATTTTTCATATAAATATGAATTTTGAGGATTATTGCATTGGAAACAGTAGCATGAAAACTAAACAACGGAATCGACCCTGATAAAATAAATTAATAGATTAGAATAAGATAAATATATCGAAGTGAATGGTGGATAGCCTGTTAGGCGGGGATTCAAATTCATTTCTTTTAACATGATTATAATATGTCTCGCACTAGAAATTTATGAGAACATATATATGACGGGGAACTGAGCAGTGTCCACCTATGCCATCTAGTTTCTTATGTTTACAGATTTTCTTCCAGATGTCAGGCAAACAGAAAAAAAAAAAAAAAAAGAAAGAAAGAAAGAAAGAAAGAAAAAAGAAAAGAATGAATGAATGAAAAAATCCTTAGAACTGTTGAGAAAATAGGGCTTCAATTTTTTATGAGAAGATATCTTGGGCTATTCAGTAAGGATATCAGAAGTGTTGTTAACTTAGAGCATATATTTAACTGTATAGACAGTGCATTCAGTACTAAAGTTTTTATTCAAAGAGTAAAGAAGACTGAGGATGATCTTCATCGGTCATGTGCAGAGTGAAACGGATAAATCCATCCGTAACTGGATGACACAGTGAAAAAGTTTGAAACCCATTAATCGAAAGTAGGATGAGAGGCGTGACGAACGACCTTCATTGGTGAAAACTTGAAAAGCGCTCGTCATATAATTTTTAACACTTTCCAAAAAGGTTGAAAAGTATTAATAACTCCGGTTTGTCTATCTATCCGTTCGTCTGCCCGTCTGTCTGTCCGCGCTCTAACTCTTGTAAATATTCATGATATTCTTAAAAGGAATATACTTTATTCAAGTTCACTATAGGATATTCCGTACTGAAAATGGAGTGAATACCACTACTGTTTTCTATACAGGACACCCGAAAATATTCCAAAGAATTGTGTTCTATGAAGGTATTTCTATAAACCATGTTTTCGTACCTTTACTTTACACAAATCTTAATAAAATTGAAATATGTTATTCAAGTACACTATCGAATATCCTCATAGAAAATGGGGTAAATACCACCACTGGTTTGAGTACAGGAACACCGGAAAATATTCCAAAGCATTGCATTCTGTCGTTGTATGAGAGGTATTTCCATAAACCAAATTTTAGTATCTTTACTTTGCACAAATCTTAATGAAATTTAAGTATGTTATTATTATGCACAAAAGAATATAGCATAATTAGCATTAAGATTTGCATGGTCACACAAAAATATTCAGTTACATTGTGAGGGATGTAGCTTCGAGTTGAGGTAAAAGGATGGCGCCGTAGGTAATCAGTAAGATGTTGATCAGAGGTTGGGAAAGTATAAGCTGGGTCCAGCACAAATGTTGACGGCAGCGGCGAAAGGGATAGGTTGAAGTTGTAAAGCTGGGGTGATTTTAGGTCGGCATGGAGTAGTTAAAAGAAAATTAGAATCTACGCAGATTGAGTAAAGATGGTTGAAAGCGATTAGTTTTGGAGATCTAAGTTTGTGAATCGAAGTGAAGGATGCGTTCTATTTTCAGGGTGTTTGAATAGCGAGTTGTTGGAATGGAAGTTCGTCGGTGTTGGAGTGAGCAGAGATTTATGCAAGTATTAAGCGATTATTGAAATTGACGGTGGAGCTCATTAATTTGGGCGAGTAATAGTTTTTAGGGAGTCATAAAAGTAGTGTGTGAAAAAAGCTAGTTGGAGTGTGTAGTTATTGTCCATCGACGTTGTGTGATCAACGGAGGTATTTCTCGAGTGTTTATCGTTTAGAATAAGCTTCTTACGGCAGTCATCTCAGCCACCATCGATGAGCATATAAATTTTATATTTACTTTAATTTAGTCATTTAAATATCTGAGTGAGTTTATTTACATTGCCCCTTACTCATATTCAAAGTTTCAGTAAAGTTTATTTTATTTTATACAAGAGTCTCTGGTTACCTTCTAGATTTAAGTAATCAATAAGATGGGGTCTGCTGCAGATGCCGAGGCGCAGACCTCACAGCATAAAAGGCTATTATTAGAAATTTGCTGGAATTGCATTTTCGTTTACATTAAACGTTTTTAAGATTTTCAAGCATTTTTTTAAGTATGAATATGATTTCGATTTGTGTATCTGTCTGCCCGACTGTCTATTTGTCTATCTGAACGTTTGCCTATCTCCAACGTCCGTAAATATTTTCAGAATAAAAAAAAAATGATATGCGTTATTCAAGTTCACTATAGAATGTTTCCTATTTAAAATGACATTAATGGGTCCTGTACTGGTTTATATACATTGACACTCACAAAATTGACACTCACCAATGCCACTCACCAATGCATTGCGTTTTAGGAGATACATTTTTATAAATCCCAATTACGTGACTTTCTACCGCAAAAATTATAAAGAAATTGACATTCACTGTTAATATGCTAAAATAGTACTTAGTAATATGCTAAAATAGTACTTAGTACTTAGTTAAATAAATCCTTGTCGAATCATGTTCTTAGTCAATCTAAGAACATGATTCAGTAAGGATTTATTTAACAAAACCGCATGAAACGTACTTTTTTTACATAGGAATTTTTGATAGTGTTCGGACACTTTTGTAACCGAGTGTACTTAAATTCTATAACATTATTGATATACTTGACCGTAGAATTTTATAGTGGATATAAAGAATTTACGTATGGTAATATTTTCATTGTGAAACGAGCATTCTAAATGATCACATAAAGACTTCAACAAAAAGACGTTCATGTTTGGGCATTTTACCCATTTTGATATTAGAAAAACGCCAGTAGAATGTCTTTTTTGAATAAAAAAACCCATGAATTTATAGCAAGCTTGCTATTCTAGTTTTCATTGTTTGTTTCGTAGACGTCGTTCATAGCTGACTACTCGACTTCAGTGTTTTTATATTTTAAGATTTTATACTAGTCCTATATTTCAATATTATTTTCATATTTTTATGCCAATGCTAAGGTACACTTGTGCTTTATGTTGTTAAAAAAATGTTGCCAGCTTAGGTCAATTTAGTTGTAACTCAATATTTTTTAGAAATTTCGTGACGAGTTTTACCTTTTAGAGGTTCTTTTTTAGTAGTATTATTGAAATCGTGTAAATTAGCACCAAATGTCTAAAAATATTAGCTTCAGCTAAATTAACCAAAACTGGTAATTTTTTTTTTTTTTTGTAAAAATTTGAACTTTACTTTTAACAGTGTACGTTAGGCTTTTGTTTTCCTTGATATTCTTCTTTAGTTCAATTTCTAAAATCGTGTAATATTTTAAATGAACGACCAAAAAACATGGGCGTTATAAGTTTGAGGCATTTGTCTGACTGTATATCTGCCTGAACTGAAAAAATGTTCTGTGACTGATATCTGGAAACTAAATTATGGCTGTAGTAAACACAGTTCAATGCCATCCTTATAAATTCTAGTCACCTTTGCCAGCGAGTTCTAAACACCTATTAGAATTTTAGAGCGTTTTCCTGTATAAGCGTGTTCACTCTCATTTAAAAACCTTTGAAAATAAATGCGAAGAGAAGAGGTGAGTTTTAGTAACTATAATTTAGTTCCATGACCTCATTCTGGGAATTCAAATGATGATTTCTCGTAATATAATATTCATGGTGTTTACAATATTGTTTCACCATTTAGAAAAATGTAGACTTTATGGATTCAGAAAATGATTGTTTATTCGTTTTAGATGAAAGCTGTATATTTTTTCCCCAGTATGTATCACGGTAGCTTCCAAGCGAGAGGACCGATTTCAACACTTAAAAAAAAAAAAAAAAAAAAAAAAATTAGAACGTTTTAATTGGGAATGGTTTTAACTATCAATAATAAAAGTTTGTTTAATAAATATTTTTAACTAATTAAATTGCTTTTTTTTTTCCTCCTGAGCAGTTTACGTTGATATTTTAAGATTCGGGAACTAGCAATCTTCTAATTTTCAAATCATGTTAGTTAAAATCTACAAACTCATAAATTTTAAATTTTTTAATTACGTTTTTAAACGATTTTTTTAATCGTTTTTTAAAATAAATCGTGATATTTAAACCGAATTTTATAAATATAAATTTTAGCTATAAATAATGACTATGAGTTTCCAGTTCATAAATATCATAATTCGATTGAAAATTAGAGATTTTATAGATTATTTTTTTTTAAAATTATTTATATAGTGATTTTTTTTTTCATACCATTATTCATTGATATTTTAAAATTTGTACGCTGTTAATCACATGTTAGATGAACTTAAACTCATATTATATGATAAATTTTATATTATTCGAAAAATCCCTAAATTCAGCAAAAAATTAGAGATTTTAAAGAGAATTTAAAATTAGCGGGCTAACAGTTTTCCAACTGAAAATTACAGATTTAAACAACAATAATAATTATTAGTATTAGTATTAATTGAATTAAACCCTTATTTTTAAAGCTAGCGTTACATCTGTAATTGGCAATGCATGTATCATATGTATTATTAATCAAGTTTTCAAACAGTTTATTAAATATTCATTAGCAATAATGAAAACCTTTTCGACATAAGAAATATAACTGTATTTCTATGAAGAGATGTGCTTCAAAAGAGAAATGTAAACTAGAAGGGAATTAAAATTTATCAAGAATTGTTTGAAGTATTATAAGTTGACAGAATTATTTGGACATGTTCAAGTGAATACTTCTTGAAACACGACGATTGAAGTAGATTCTTTGAAAAGCGGCTTTAGAAATGTCTTTCAAAGTATATCTGAATTACTTCTAGAGATTATCATTCGAATCTCTTCAAGTAACTAATTCACGTATGTTTGTAATAAATTGCTAGCGACGAATACTGCAAATACAAGAACTATTGAGGAAATATTTTAAACAATAATCAGCACGTTCTTTCAACTAATTATTGGAAAGAGTTCTTAGTTAAGATTTGAGGATGAAACTAGTAAGAAAATTTCAGTTGCTATTTCAAAGAATTAAAAATTAGAAGAGAAATTTACATTTACATTGCAGTATTTCAAATTTTATTATGCATTTTAAAGATATTAATTAAAGCTAGAATTCCATGGTTAATAAGGAAGAAGTAGTTTGCTGAAACTTATCATGTATTTTACATGTAACTATTAAAAATGTTAATTTATAATAGATAATAAATACAAAAAAAAGAAATAAAAATCTTTTATAAAAGTTTAAATCATACCCCACATAACAAAAATACTTCTGAATTATTTGTAGTTTTTTAAAATATCATTAATTAACTATGAATATTTTATTTAAAGATAAGGTGTAAGGTTGATTTTTTTTTTAAATACCAACTCTGTAAAAAATGCCAGAACCGGGAATCGAACTCGGGCACTCCGCTTACCGTGCGCATATCTACCACTGAGCCACTCTAACTGATTGCCTATTGGCATTTTTCAGATAATATTCGTTGGTGAGTATATTACGTGAGAAATTCCGAGTGGTAATCAGCCAAGATGTCTCAAGAGTAGAGCATCCGTACACGGTACCCATAGAGCGCAGAACAGAATGTTTCAGTTATGCTGCAAAATACTTACAATCTTTCATTATCGTAACAGATTTTAGCATGCTCATTGAAATAATTCTGAAACCTTCACCCTTTTTGATATTATATTTGTTAAGTGATTGAAACGTTTCTGTTACGTATATGATTTTTTGTTACGATCGCGGACATTTCTACGTTTTTGGAACTAATTGGAAATTCAACTGAATGTTTCGAAACGTTTCTGGAATATGTACAATGTTTGGATGTTATATGACTGTTACATTTTTGGAGCATTTAGTGATGTTAGGGTAAACTGTGTGCTTGGGGTCGATTTCCGGCTCTGGCATTTTTCATTTTTAATAAACTTTACATTTCATTTCTCAATAAAATATTAATAGCTTTTTTAATTAAAAATAATTTTAAATAGGAATAAATTCAGTGATAAATATGTTCTACTTATAAATTCAGAATCTTAGCATTATTGTGACAAAATTGGAAAAAATTATTTTATCATCAAAGAATATATTTAGTTAAGAAATAAATTTAGTGATAAGGACAATAAACAAGAACAGTTTTGAACTATTAAATTTTTTTAATTGTTTGTTCACACATAATTTACACATAAAAACGTTTAAAACTATCTCATAATGCACCAGTTTTAATAAAACTGGTTTACTTATTTTTATTCTTTTTCTAGAGAGCATGGGAAGATGAGTGCACAGTATAATCAACTATCGTAAATAAGTACGTATATAAGTACGTAATAAGTATGTAAATAAGTGCGTAAAGCTGTTATAGACATGCTTTTTGCCACAAAATTGCACAAAAAGTGTATGCAATTCCCTACTATTAAATAATACCGGATTTATTGAAAAATATAGCATTAAACAGAGGAATAAAGATTTAACAAAATATTTGACATAAAACTGGAAAACAGAAAATTATGTAAAAAGTTTTAGTTTAATCACGTTCAATTTTGAAAACTATCTATTGTAAATACCATTGAAAAACAACCCATGTTAAAACACAGAAATTGATTCGTGACCAAAATATTAAGAAAATTACTACCGGAAACATCCTCCACAAAACAATGTTTCTAGAATCGAATCGTGGACGAATCAGCGATTTAAGAGCTTTCATTAAATTATAGTAAAGATTTCTTTAATAACACTCCTAAAAATCTTTTACTTTTTCTCCGATTCTTATAACAATCATGTAAATGTGAAGTTAACATTTGTTTTATATATTTCACGTCAGGATTGCATTTGGATTGCATTTCGTCACATACTTAATCCTTCTTTCGATTAAAAGGAATCTATACAAAATAAACCCTTAATTAAAAAAAAATAATAATAATTTGTATGTTGTGGCCACCACAAAACGTACTTGTGTATGATTCTAAATAATAAAATCCTATTATTATTATTATTTTTTTTTTTACTATAAAATCTAGACATATATAGTTTACGCTGGGAAATTTTAGGCAGCAGATGCTTAAGGGCTCGCTTCTCTCACCGTCGCCGGAAGCCGAAGCTAATGTTATTCTATGGGAAATTTTCTTTACTAATTACTTATTGACTAATCCATGTTTTTAAATTCGGTTTTCACATTCAGAAAATTCCCAACTGTTAAATTGACGCACTTTTTTCAAAAATATATATTTTTTAATTTTTAATATTTTATTTTGAAATTGCAAAATGAGAAATTTCACATGTTGAAAGTTCGTATTTTACAGCTTCAAAATAAAATATTAAAAATTAAAAAATTACATTTTTAAAAAAGGTGCGTCAGTTTAACAGTTGGAAATTTTCTGAATGTGAAAACAGAATTTAAAAATATGGATTAGTTAATTAGTTATACGTAAAGAAATTTTCCTATAGAATAGCATTGTCTCGGGCTTCCGGCTACCGTGAGTGAAGAGAGCAGTTAAGGTATAGCCATATGGACAATCGAAAAAGACGAGTAACAGCTTTGCAACTTGCACCGATGCACATCAAGTTTAGTCAGCATTCTTTATCTTAATGGCCATCTTGCTTATCAAACATAATGCTTTTATATGTATGTCCTAGAAAGTTAGACATAGCCTTCCCATACACTAGAAATTACAGTACAATAATACCCCTGTCAGAGGCTACGCATCCAAATAGAATCAACTTAGCTTTTCAAAATGATCCTGTTCTATACTAAGCTTTGTGAAATTATACTATTGTACAAAATAGAAACTGAGATATAGTCTTAGTGTAAATGGGAGAAATCACAACATAGCAGCACCATCTGTTGAGAAGCAAATTGTACCAAAATTCGTAGGCATTAGTTTATTTTAAGTCAAAGTGCAGCTACATAGAAGGTTTTATGAAAATCTGTAGATTAATTCTTGATCTAGAGCTGATAGAATATTTCTTTCACAGATACAGGCAGATGAACAGGGCACACATCAATTGCGCTTATGTTAATCCCCCTATAAAAATATATCAATTGCGCTCGTGAATAAAAATACTGATAACCTTCATTGTCACCCCCCCCCTCCACTTGTATACTGGAAGGTAACGAATGATAATTTCTATGAAGGAAAAAATTCTTTACTTATTCTGATGGTATCTCCAGGGTAACGCTAATAGGCTCCAATAAATTCAAACAAGAGCAATTTAATATATATATATATATATATATATATATATATATATATATATATATATATATATTTATATTATATTATTTATGTAAAGAAATATTTATAATTACAAAAACTAAAACTTATCTAATAAATAAAAGCAAATAAATGTACAAATAAAAGCAAGTCTTGCTTTTGCCTCCATGGTGCGTGTTTTTTGCACTTGATGAAGAAAGGCCGCGTTCTTTCGAAACCGGTGTTGCTGGATTGAATTTTATGGTGTGTGAAGAAGTTTTAAAGTTTAAATATTGAATATACACCAGATTTTTATATAGTTTTGTCATACCTGCAATTTTTCCAAAATATTTTCACATTTAAATGAAACATAAGTACTTCAAAAATAAATCCAAAAACCTCATGCCATCAATAACTTATGATAGAATAAGCAGAACAATTTGTTCTGGTATGCAAAATATTTTTTGAAAAACAAATTTATTCCTGAAAAGCTTTCAAAAAATTAAAACAAACAAATATTAATGATTATCAAAAAGCTTTATCGACAAATTATGCAAATTTGAATAGTCATAATCATTTAGAATTTGTTTTCTGATTTAAGATTTTCTGAAAAACCAACGAGCGCAATTGGTATGTTTATGCTTTTTTTGTGCGGGGTGGGGGGTGGGGGGGGATATGATCTCGGCGCAACTGATGCCTATGAGGATGAAGGCCTTAAGCGCAATTGAGTAGTACCTCCTATTCTTAAACGCAACTCAATAACACCCGATGAACATTTTTTAAAAATGATCAAAAAGTTGTCAGGACAATTCAAAGCGCGTAAATCATCTAAAACCTAAAGTTCAAATTTCATACGAAACCAATAGTATCTTTCATGAATGTAGAAGAAAGTAATAATGAAACATATTTAAAAGTTTTAAAGCGTTTATATATCAAAAATTCAGTGGAAAATATTTTAAAATTTCAGTTGCTCTATTAAAATTCGATTTTTGTCATTCATTAATCAGAAATATTCGAATAAAACTGAAAAATAAAATAAAAAAATAAATAAATAAATATAAAATAAATATAAAACTTTCTTTTGCGACTTTTATATAAATCCACCTATACGTCATATTATGTCATGTCGATGAGTTTAAATCATGAATATATCTGATATGAAATATGAATATTTATCTCTTTTACATCTCTCTGATTTTCGAATCTATTAGTTCAGCTCTTTAGTTCACATTTTATGAATATTTATTCCGTCCTAAACACTGCAGTTTAATTTAGAACCGAGTTCGAGGATGTAATGAAAAATCGAACTCTTTTAATGCGGCGCCCAATAAAGTGAGGGCGGGTAGCGAATATCCTTCTCCATCTGAAGGCAACTTCAATGTGATCCTCTATTTGGGAAGGAAAATTTTCAGTCAATAAAATTCCAGTATTTCAATCAATCATCCCATTTCTATTCTTGGCCACCCCCTATTGCAAGGGAATAAGTAATCGAGACGGAACTGATGGATACGATGGACATTACTTATTTTGTATTAGATTTTTTTTTTCGTTTATGTATTAGATAACGTGAAATCTATTACAAGAATTGTAGAAAGAAAATATAAAAAAGGTATAAAGCTCATGTCTCATACAAGTACTAAGATAGAAACCTCAATCGAAGAGAACTGCACTTAATAATATTTAGAATTTCTAGCTTATTATTTCACGCGAATATAAAATGTCCTTAATATATTTCCTGGACATACTTTCCTCGAATAAAATTAATACAAAAGATATTGTGTTCAGTAACCGTTTTTGACATTTTATTGAAATATTAAAAACAGGAATCCATTAAATCGTGAATTTGTCCCTGTTGATGTTTATGACATTTTGCCACCATTAAAAAAGTTTGTTGATGTCTCAAAGAAAATATTCTTTCGTTTTGATTCAGAGAATTCCTTCATCCATGCTCTCAGTCCAGCCTCATTATTGAATGTTTCTCTCCGTAAATCATTTGAAAGCGATAAAAAGAGATGAAATTTTAATGGAACAAGATCTAGACAGTAAGAAGGATGAGGCGGCGCTTCCTTCTTGAGATTTTAAACTGCAGTTTCGGTCACATTAAAGGTATGAAGAAGTGCATTGTCGTGTTACAGAAGAAACACATTTCGCCTATTCAGTCGACTTCGCGGTACCCAAGTGATGAACTCCTGAAATTTGCACAATGAGTTAAATGGTTCACCACAGTTTTCTGAGCACAGCACAGCTACTCCATCAATTTTCTCGATGTTTGAAATTGCCAATTGCGCAGCCCTAGTGCGACGTAAAACCCAACCAGCCAACCAACCAACTCTTCATGTTTGACGTAAATTTTTTGTGTAACAAGTTGATCGACCAAAGTATGTGCCAAGTTTCAAGTCGAAATTTTCATTTTCAAGCGCAAAAAGTAGCAGAGGTCGGTACTTTGAGGCATTACTCTTCCATACACGGTACAAATCTCATAAGCATCTTTAGCACCTCGACTAAATACAAAAAAACAACGGTGCCGAATATGTTCATTTTTTTTTTACTTGTCATTTCCATTTTAAAAATATGAAAATACACAGACTCTGCTTCCTCCTACACCCCCCCCCCCCAAAAAAAAAAAAAAAAAAAAAAAAAAAATTTAAAAAAACATATTTATTTTCAATATATCTTGTCAGTCGAATTTCTCTATGCATTAGAACAAATTTAGAGTTTTAAAATCTTTTAACAATAAAGTTTAAAATATTTATGTTTGTAACAGAGTTAAAAAAAAAAAAAAAGTTTAGTTTGAGCCAAAAGGACCACTACAGCATTATCACATTAATACTTTCCCTTAAAAAAAAATTAATAAACATATGTATATAAATGTTTACTTGTGCTCTAATGCTCAAGACGCTGATCACAGATCTGCAAAACTCGTTAAGGGTTCGGACCATGAAAGGATACGTATGATTTTTTCGACTTTATAGGGTGGGCGTCCCTAAAAAACGGTAGGTTATAGGGCAAAATGGGTGTCATATTCGGGTTCAGGAGGTCATTTTACATAATAATTTGCAAAAATGGTGTTTTGGCAGATTTTAGTGCAGGACAGTGTAATTTTTCTTCAAACGGTTTATTGTGAACAATGCCATTTTGTTTTCAGTTTATCCGCCCGGCTAATCACCAAAACCTTTTTCAGATTTGTTTAATATAATCATTATTTAAATATTTTTATATTATACTGGTTGAAAGGAAATTTATTATTCCCTTATTAATAGAAAAACGTCATTAGTAATATTTACAATTTCTTAAAATACAAATGCTGTTTATAACTTTTAAAAATTGTTAATACTATGAATAATGTGTTTGCCATATTTTCAGAATAAAATGTTTTCCCTTTCAAATCTATTACAAAGAGACTTTTAACAGGAAATTAGTTTTTTTTTTTTTTTTTAAACATATTTGAAAAACACTATTTACCTATTGTAATCTTTGAACGAAAGAAAAAACTTCCAATGCAAAACTTTTAACAACTTAATTTAATTTAAATTAATTTTATTTTAACTTTTATGAAAGGTGTTTCTAAATGGAAACTTAATGTAAGATATGAAAAAAAAAAAAAAAAAAGCAACATACACACACAAGTAGGATTGGGCAATTCTCGAAATGTGTAATCCGCAAACGTAAGCAATGAGCAATTTTATTTTATTTTAGTTTTATTTTAGTTTAAAGGTTTTTGAAAGTTTAATTTACAAGCATAGAAAATAATATAAAATCCTTAAAAGACAGCAAATATTCTGTGAAATAGGCCTGCGACCTGCGATGAATTATTTTGTTCTTAAGCCATCTTTTTTTTCTTTTTTTGGCCGGGGATGGGGGGGGGGGTATTGATTACGGAAGAACTATAAAAAAAAAAAAAAAAAATTCTTCACGTACAGTTTTGACAAAAAAAAATGGGACTTTTTAAGCTTAAAACTCCACTTTTTGAACTCCTATTTAAGTTATTTCCCGTAAAATCTGGGTGATGGGAGTGAACAACAAGAAGAGCTATTACATTTCAAGACATCAAAGAAATGTAAAGGAGGTATCAGTGTCGATGGATATTAACATGGTAGCAGATTATTCTTGGATGATGCATAGAGAATCCCCCCCCTTTCTAGGCCTTCAAGCCATGCACAAATAATAAAGCTCAAAAGGGAGCTATGATGTAAAGAAACACATTTAAAAGGTAATGTGTAAACGATAGCCTATTTTAATGCATTTTATGCATAAAAAGTTTCGAATTGGTTATAGCCTTTGTGTCCTTCCGACCTTCATCTTTACTTTGTGAAAAAACCTTAAGTGATAGGAAGAAAAGAGTAGCATTTCTGAATTTAGCGTATCAAAATAAAATAAAGACACCCAGGGCAGTGAAACAAAATCGAAAAGTACGATTTTGCAGGTCTGTGTAATTAATGCATTTAATTAGTCAATCTGCAGGTTACAAAGTTCGGATGACGTTCTTCCAAATGAAATTAGAATATATGTATTAAATACGCTTTATTTATACAAAACATTTAATAATTTAAACGAAAACATTATATTATTGTATGTCTTCTTATAAGCTTTAAGACACACTGAAAAAAATAGTTTCTTAAAAATAAGTATATATTGTCTCAAAATAGCTCCGAAACTATATATACTTAAATTTGAAAACCAATGTACTCATTTTTGAGTATATTAACATGCTCAAAAATGGGGTTGACCAATAAGAATCTCAAAATCCCCATGTTTGTCATGTCAATATACTCAAAAATGAGTACATGGATTTTCAAATTTAAGTATATATTTTTTCGGAGGTATTTTGAGAAAATATGTACTTATTTTTAAGAAACTATTTTTAACAGTGCATCAGATTACTTTTGAAAATTTATTTATTGAAAAAAAAATTATCATTGTTTCGATTGTTACATGATTCGGACATTTCTGTTTCTTACTAAAGAAAACTGAATTTTTTAACATAAACTTTACAAAAACGTATAGAAACATTTAAAAATTTACTTTTACAGATAGAAAAGAATATTTAAAAAAAATTAAATATATTTTCAGTTCATTGTTAGATTTGTTTCTGTTGTTACTTTTGGACACAATAAAATACAAAATATTTCTTTTTAGAAAATTCTTTTTATCTTCAAAATCCTTAAATCAGTACTGTTGAAGAAATAATCAAACAATCATCTCTTTACTATATTCGTTTATTATTTTCCATTAAAATCGTTTAAGAAGAAGCTATAGCTCTTTTATTGTTGGTGCATTGAAACAGTTAACATATTAAATCTAAAATTGCGTAATTGCCAACTTTTTATGTTTTTTGAATACCAATATTTTTATAGAAGAATTTTTGATTTATGTAAAAGCTTAAAATCTTCAATTAAATAAGACAAAGAATATGATGTTAAAATAGTAATATTCCCAATGCGTAAATGTTGGCAACTATAAAATTGACCATTTTAGCCCAAAATAATAAAATTTTTAGAAGTAAAATTTTAATATAAAGTTTTACAATATATTATATCAATTCTTGTCTTTAAAGGTAATTAGAAACTTAATGAAAATAAAAGTTTAAGTCAATGATAAATGAATATTATTATGACTTTTTGCGAATTGCCTTGTTATACTTTATGAAAAAGGAAATCAATTTTTTAAAGCTGAAAAAACAACAAACAACTATATTGTGGCCATTACAAAATTTTCATTTATATCATTCTGTATAACACTGCCACTTACAGTTTAACATGAGCACAAAAATTTAGCCATAGCTTCTCTCAATAAAAACTTTACGTATGGAGTTTGGTGTAATTTTAATTAACAGAGGCTGAAATGTAGTCATGTGCAAAATTACAATAGCAGCTTAACCTAGTATCCGATATACAGCTAAATTTAAGTTAATATTTGTTTTCATAATGGTTATCTCACATATCAAGTTTCATGCCGTTATATGCCATAGAAATTGAGATTTTTGCCTTCCTATTCACGGAGTAAATTGCAGCGCAGCAGCGCCACCTGTGATCGATATACACCCGAATTAAATCGGTACAGCAGGGTTCCCGCGGCCCGATTTTTTTCAAGGACATTTCTCCCAGTATTATCTAAAAATAAATTTCTTAAATGTACAGGGTACATTTAAGTGTATAGTGTGTATTAAGTGTTAAGTGTATAGTGTATTAAGGGTATAGTGTGTTATAATGGTTCGCTTATGTACCAAAATTTGTGCAATTATATACAATAGAATCTGTGATATGGGTCGTTCATTACAAAAGTGAATTATCTCCTTGGAAATTGATTTTGAAATAACGAGCTTTTTTCAAATTTTTGTGTTGTAGAGAGATAAACATTTTCTAAAATCAATTCATATTTTGATTCTCTTAACATATGCAAATGTATGAAAAACCGGAAGTCGAAAATTTTTACGAATCCAATACTTTCATCTATTCAATATAGAAGGGAATAAAAACAACAAAAGAATATTTTTTTTTTCCTTAATAAATAAACAATTTTTTTTTTCTTATGATACGTAATTTAAATAACTTTTTATAGGAAGTATCACTATTTTGTTCTTTCAAAATAGAAACATGTGTCAATACACACATATACATAAAAACTTATCTCCTGATTTTCTAAATTGCTGTTCCCAAACTAAAAATACGAAAGATACTTTTTTTTTAAAGTCTTGTTATTTCCTTTAAGGAAATCTGAAGTCGATAACGATGTATCGCATTCAACTTTCAGATAAGAATATAACACATTTCCTTACATTCTATGCCACAAAAGTCTTCAACTTTCCGGATACCGAAACTGTTCTAGTAAAAATGCCTGAATGTGATAGGCACCGAACTTTTTATCAGAGAAAATTTCAAAAGTTGCATGTCATCTCATTTTTTTATCGTGGTATATGGCATAAACTTATAATGAAGTAAGCAAAGTAAATATCTAAAAGTTAAACTTGTTATTCAAGTAACTTCCGAATAGTTTTGTAAAAATTTTTTGATTTATGTCGTCGAACAGGCATATGACAGGAAATGATAAAAGAAAAAAAAAAAAAAAAAAGTTTGCTTGTAGTTTTATATATATATATATATAAAAAAAAAAAAAAAAAAAAAAAAAAAAAAAAACACAAAAAGTTATAAAGCCCGGTTGTTTTGAATCCCAACATTCTACGAAAATATACAACAATTTTCTTTTACAGCAAATTTTTCAAAGTTGAGTGTTCACGGCAGAAAATAAATATAGACGAATTTTTGCTGTTTATAATATCGAATCTTCTGTCTGTCTTTCGTAAAAATAATGTTGAATTGATAAATGTAATAAAGGTCAACTTTTATGCTATGTTTTCTGGGTAACTTTTAACTGTTTTTTGCAAGATAAAACTGTTTGTTTTTAAATAAATTTGTTTTTATTTAACAATACATCGTAATTATGAAAAAATACCACATAATTGGCATTTAAAAGCAATAAGTACAAAACTTTAAATAAACGCCATGAAATGCATTGTTGATTAATTATAACTAGATTCATGCAAAAAGAATTGACCTGCATCAAAAAACATTTTACTCAGACGAAACTAAGTTTTAGCATGCATAATATTAAGAAAAGCTAACTCACCTCTCTCTTGCATTTCCTCTGGTCGCTTGAAAAAACATTTTAGGCAAGTCAATAAAGATGAAATCCGATTGCTTACTATAGTTGATTTAATCAGAGATTTTCTTTCAGAATTTTATGAATAAAAACAGAATCTTTCACAAACTTTAGCACAGGTTTAAACATTCAGAATACGTATAAAGGCATTTTTTTATGCCTTGAATGAATTATAAAGAATAAACAGAAGAATACTTATTGTTTTAATAATATAACAATTAATGGATTACTTGGCTGTACGAATGCAGCCTGAATATTAGAATGTCAATTCAAGAATAAAGTTACTTCAGTTTTTCGAATAGTTCAGAGAGAAAAACAGAATCAATAATAAAAAAAAGAAAAATAATGAGTTTTTTTTCTCTTTCTGGTCACATGACTGTCTACTTCTGATCGGCTGTCGCCTTTACCGCTTCCCATGAATCAACAGGCTGGGCGGGGCGGGAAGGCACCGGAGCAGGAGTCGAAATACTTGGAAAAGGGATCACCTGCGTAACCGGTCGAATCAGAGTTACAGCAGAAGAGGTCTTAAGTTGCAGGACCCTGGCGATTCCGTCAGGTCCGGGAATCAACTTGATGATTCTGGCGAGATCCCAATGGAGTGGAGGTGATACTTTATTTTTCAGGATGACGAGTTCCCCTGGAGAAAAGTTGTGACGGTGGTTGTTGGTTCTTTTGGATCTATACAGCAATGTTGGCAGGTATTGTGCTTTCCACCTCTTCCAAAACGTTTCCTTCATCTGCAATAAGAGCTTATACCTAGAAGAAAGACTAAGAGAATTGTTTGTTAATGGCAGTTCTGGCAATTCTAATAATGCAGTTCCAATCAAGAAATGTCCTGGTGTTAAAGCTGCGATATCATTAGGAGCATTGGACAATGGTGTTAGAGGCCGCGAATTTATAACAGCCTCTATTTGACATAGAAGGGTGGAAAGTTCCTCCAACGTTAATATTGCTCCTTGTGTGATTTTTATCAAATGATGTTTGGCTAATTTTATCGACGCTTCCCAGAGTCCCCCAAAATTTGGAGCATACGGGGGAATAAAGTGCCAGGTTATTTGGTGTTGGGAAGCAAAATTTTGTAATTTTTCTTCTTTGAATAAAGAAAATAGCTGTTTTAGGTAAGAATGGGCTCCGACAAAATTTCTGCCATCGTCCGAAAATATGTCAGAGGGGTATCCACGCCTACCTATGAAGCGTTTCAAGGCTGCGAGAAAGGCTTCGGTAGAAAGATTTGAAACACATTCAAGATGCACTGCCTTTGTCGCCATACAGATGAAAAGGGCAATATATGATTTAAAGGTTGTCGCTTTTCGTTTATGTTGACATTTTGTCATTACTGGTCCCGCGAAATCGACACCAACCTTCGAAAAGGGCCGAATGGGTGTGATTCTTTCTGAGGGTAGATCCCCCATCTTTGGAATTATTGGCTTAGCTGACAGTCGAAAACAGAGTATACACTGTCTTAATACTGATTTTACGGTGGAGCGTCCGTGGGGAATCCAAAATTTGTTTCTAAGGAGTGAAAGTACTAAATTGGGACCAGCATGGGAGCTTAAGTTATGATAATATGTTATTATCAAGGAAGTAACGTGATTTGCTTTGGGAAGTAATATGGGGTGTTTTTCTTGAAATCGTAAGGATGTGTGGTTCCGCAGGCGTCCTCCAACACGAAGAATGCCTGCTTCATCCAGAAAAGGATCAAGACAGAATAGATGGTGTGAAGGTTTTAAAAGTTTGCCTTTCCTTAGTAAGGCAATTTCATCACTAAATTCTGCATTTTGAATAATTTTTACAAGCCACATTTCCGCTTGATTTAGCTCTATGGCCTTTAAAGGACCACTTTCCTTTGATTTGGTTTTAATTTTATTGATAAATCTCAAAACATAAGCTAGAATTCTTAAAAGTTTTAGATAGTTAGAGTATTTCGTGATATGTGATATGAAAGTGTTATTAGAAAGTGTAGGCTTAGAACTTGAATCTGTCGAATGTTGATGAGTTTGTTTCTGAACGGAAACTGAATGTAATGTGCACATTGGTGGTAGCTCAAAACTATGGAGCCATTTTGGCCCTTCCCACCACTCAGTTCTAGCTTTCAACTTAGCCGGGGACAATCCGCGTGTGGCACAATCGGCCGGGTTTTCTTTTCCTGGGATATGTCTCCAAAATTCTAATTGAGTAAGAGCTCTGATTTTGGTAGCTCTATGGGCCACGAAACTATTTCCTTTGTTTGAAGGGTTATTTATCCAGTTTAATACAATAGAAGAGTCAGTATACCAGTATGTCGAATGAGTAAATTTAAGGGATTTTTGAATATTGCAAATTAACTCAGCTACGAGTACAGCCCCACACAATTCTAATTTCGGTAAAGTGAGTGCTTTTATGGGTGCGACTCTAGTTTTAGCAGCAATTAGATATACCTGAATCGTGTTTGTTATGATCTTTAAATATGCGACTGCCGCATACGCCCTCGGAGAGGCATCACAAAAGCCATGCAGTTCAACTGTACAATCTTTAGTATTTGAACCTACATAGCGTGGAATGGACATAGATTTAAACTCATTAATTTCATTATAAAAAGTTTTCCATTCTTGCAAAATATCTGGAGGTATAGGCTCATCCCACGTTGATTGCAACTTCCACAATTTTTGTAGAATGAGTTTTAAGGTTATTGTAGATGGCGAAATAATTCCGAGGGGATCATAAATTTGCGCAATTACGGAGAGCAACTGTCTTTTCGTATTAATTTGTTGATCAGCTAAGGTTCTAACTTGAAGAGTATCTTCACTTAAATCCCAGAACATTCCTAGTACTCTTTGATTTATTTTTTCTTTATCCTCAAAAAAATGAATGACCGAATTAGCCTTATCTTCCTCTGGAATATCAGAGAGCGCTTCTGGATGGCTACAAGCCCATTTCCTAAGTTTAAACCCTCCAGCTTGCATTAGAGCCTGCAGCTCCATTATTCTATCTTTCGCGAATTGAAGGGATTGTGCCCCTGACAATAAGTCATCGATGTAAAAATTTTCCTTGGCAATTTCTGCTGCCAATGGAAAATTTTGTCCCTCATCCTCACATAATTGCTTAAGGGTGCGTAACGCTAAATAGGGTGCACAAGCTGTTCCGTAGGTGACAGTATTCAATTCGTAAAAGGATAATTGGTCATTGGGAGATTCTCTCCAAACAATTCTTTGGTAGATTCTATGTTTCCTTTCAATTAAGATTTGCCGATACATTTTAGCTATGTCTGCACTGAACGCTACAGGGTTGGCTCGAAATTTTACTAAATTGTCAAAAATATTTGACTGTAGTTTAGGACCAATATATAAAATGTCATTTAAAGATTTGTTATTTGTTGTTTTAAACGAGGCGTCAAATACTACACGTAATTTTGTTATTTCAGAGTTTTCATTTACCACCGCATGATGCGGTAAATAATAATGTGGCGTTTCATTAATTTCAGCTGGATTTAATTTTGTCATATGACCTAAATTTATATATTCGTTCATGAAATTCGAATACTCCCTCTTTAATTGTGGGTTCTTTTTAATTTTATTTTCAATGGAAAGAAATCTTGAAATAGCACCTAACTTACTGTCACCTAGTGCCTTATCTGGCTTAAACGGTAGATGAACGACATATCTTCCCTGACTATTTCTTTTAGTTGTGTTCACATAAATATTTTCCACAGGATCATTTTCTATCTTTTTTGATTCTACATTTGGAATTGATTCTGTATCAAAAAATTGTTTTAAAGTGTTGTTGATATCATCATCAATAGTCATATGACACGTTAAACTGATATTTGTACATTGAAAACTGTTTATTCGTCCTGAAAGGAGGTAACCCAGCTTTGTGGGGAATGCTGTAGGAGTTCCTGCTGGCCCTTGAATTGGACTGCCATTGCAGATTGAGGCGACTATTTCTGCCCCAAGAAGAATATCGATTGGACCACTAACGTCATAATTGGGATCAGCTAGTTGTAATCCCTTTATGTGTGGCCAATCATGTTGTGGTAGTTGGAAATTAGGGAGAGGTGAGGTAACCGTATCAACTATAAAAGCGCTGACTGAAAATGACTCCGACGAAAAATGCGGAGTGAATTTAAATTCTGTTTCGTTGAGAGCAGTTTCTGCTAAAACGCAATTAATCCCTATTATACTATGCGACGTGCTCCGTAAGGGCAAATTTAGTCGCTTAGCACATTCCTTAGTAATTAATGAATTTTGACTAGCATTATCTATCAAAGCTTTACAATGCACAATTTTTCCTTTATTCGATTTAACTTTAATTAGTGCTGTAGATAACAAAACATTACTAGAATAAAACTGAGCACTATTTGAAACTGATGTATCTGGCGATACATGATTCGCCCTTTCATAATTTGAATTTCTACCATAAACATGCAATAGCGTATGGTGTTTTTCTGCACAATTTTTACAATTAATGTCTATCCTACAATTCTCCAGCCTATGATTTTGGCGTAAGCAATTTTGACATAACTTATTTAATTCAACAAATTTCCATCTTTCTTTAACGGGTTTTGAATTAAATGTCGGACATTTAAATAGCGCGTGACGCTCATTACAAAGAATGCACGTATTTTCCTTTTTCACAATTGTACTCAATACGTTTGATTTCTTCGAATTAGTGAATTTTACGTCTTGTTTACATTTTATCTCTTCAACACCGCGCGCTTCGCGCTCAACGAATTTCCTAAAAAGATCAAGATCAGGCAATTTATCACTATCCAACATTAATTCCCATCTCTGTTTTAACGATTCATCCAATTTCCCCATCATGAATTTTATTATAATTAAGTCGCTTAACGCATTAGAATCTAAACCCAAAGTTTTTAAGTTTCTGACGGCTTCGTTACAAGTATCTAATAACTCAAGTAAAGTTTTAGCATTGTTTGCTTTTACAATTTTCATAGAAAATATTTTGTTAATTTGACTCAGTGCTAATTGTCTTTTATTTTCATATCTTTCATTTAATATTTCCCAACATTGATCTAGATTTTCCTCTTTTAGAGCGAATCCTCGAATTAATTTAGCTGCGTTTCCGCGCACTGAAGAATGTAAATATTGCAGTTTTTCAATTTTGGATAATTGATTATTTTGTAGAATTGTCGAATTAAAAATTTCTTTAAAAGAAATCCAATTTTCGGTTTCATCAAAAAATTTTGGAAGATCAAATTTAGGTAATTTAATAAGAGACGATTTACCATTTTTCTCATCTTTATTTTCCGCGTGAGTATCTGAATCGCACGCATTTACTTCTGTTTTGTCCTCTAACTCCACCAGTAAATCAAAAACCACTCCCTTCTATCTCAAATACATATCCATATAATCCTCATTCTCTTTAGCGGATAAATTTTTAAATATTTCCGCGATTTCATGATCATACGATTGAACTTTGGTTTTTAATAATTTAACCTTAGATTGTTCATCTTTACTACACCCCTTTACTCTATCTCTAAAACTATCGATTTCCTTACATAAATTTTCAAATAATAAAACTTGCTTAGATAATTTCGGCATTTTAGAATATATAAGTTTAAATACACATAACTATAGGCCTTCGAATTACAGAACAAACATTCAAGAACAAAAATAAATCATTTTAAGAATAAATGATTACGAATAAGAATAAGAATATCAAATACATATTAAATATATATAGTTTTTTTTTTTTTTATATATATCTATATAAATCATCGATAGACTCATGGCTCTAGGACGGACCAAAAACATGTTGATTAATTATAACTAGAATCATGCATAATGAATTGACCTGCATCAAAAAACATTTTACTCAGACGAATTTAAGTTTTAGCATGCATAATATTAAGAAAAGCTAACTCACCTCTCTCCTGCATTTCCTCTGGTCGCTTGAAAAAACATTTTAGGCAAGTCAATAAAGATGAAATCCGATTGCTTACTATAGTTGATTTAATCAGAGATTTTCTTTCAGAATTTTATGAATAAAAACAGAATCTTTCACAAACTTTAGCACAGGTTTAAATATTCAGAATACGTATAAAGGCATTTTTTTATGCCTTGAATGAATTATAAAGAATAAACAGAAGAATACTTATTGTTTTAATAATATAACAATTAATGGATTACTTGGCTGTACGAATGCAGCCTGAATATTAGAATGTCAATTCAAGAATAAAGTTACTTCAGTTTTTCGAATAGTTCAGAGAGAAAAACAGAATCAATAATAAAAAAAAGAAAAAGAATGAGTTTTTTTTCTCTTTCTGGTCACATGACTGTCTACTTCTGATCGGCTGTCGCCTTTACCGCTTCCCATGAATCAACATGCATTTTATGGTGTTTATTTAAAGTTTTGTACTTAATACACATCTTAATGTTGAAAAATGTTTTATAATGTAAGAAGATTGACCGACGTTTTCTTACAAGTTTCTTTCTGGTATTTTCAAAGTAAAATACTGTGCGATAAAAATATTTATCAAAAATTCATTGAGGCAAAATAATTGTTGCTTAAAAGTTAAAACTAAAATGTTTAAATTTGTGTGCCTAACTGAGTCACATAACATGTTTATTCTTATTAAGAATAAAAATTAAAATTTTTAAACAAGTTATATTCATTTGTCGCAAGTTCAATCCGTTCAGATACTGATTGATTTGAACTTTAATTTCATAATTTATGGAAAATATTGCTTTATTTATAAAGCTTTATTTTGCTTTGACGGTGGTAAATCGATGCTATTTCCACCTTTCTGTTTGTTTAGAAAATTTTATTTTATTTTATTTTATTTTTCAAATACTTTTTGCGAAAGAAATAAAAACTAGTATGTTGGGGCCACCACAAGACTTTCTTCTATATTTTCCTGTAAAAATTCACTCTGTAAAAGTATTTTATTAAAACAATTATTTATTAAAATCATCTACCATAATGAATGCAGAAGGATTTCATCTTAGAAAAAACTAACACTAAATATCAGAAAAGAAAGACAGTTTTATTCTGTATAAATAAAGTCTTAAAAAATGCGTTTTCATAATGGTTATCTAAAATATCAAGTTTAGTACAGTTATATGCCATAATAGTTTAGATATGGCTTTCCCGCACTTAGGGAAAATTGCAGTATAGCAGCTCCACTTATTGGCTGATATGCATCCAAATTGAAACAGCATAATGTCATATGATGGCCTTCTTACATATCAAGTTTTGCTTGACTATACACAATAGAACCTGAGATAAAGCCTTCCCTGAAATTGCAGATATCGACGTATAGCTTCACCACCTGTTGAGAGATTAGCACCAAAAGTTTACAGACACTAATTTATGTCGTGGTGCATCCACATATAAATTTCTGTGCAATTCTGGGCAGTAGTTCCTGAGACATAGCCTTCCCTTAATTTGTAGAAGTCGCTATATAGCACAGCCACCTGTTGAGAATTGACACCAAAAGTTGGTAGGCACTAACTTAGGTCAAAGTGTATCTGCATATAAATTTATATGCAAATTCGTGCTGCAAATCCTGCGATATATCCTTCCCTCAAATTGTGGAAATCACGCAATAGCAGTGCCACCTACCAAGCAATCGACACCAAAAGTTGAAAGGCACTAATTTAGGTCAAGGTGCATGCGCATATAAATTTATATGTAATTTCGTGCAGTAGTTCCTGAGATATAGCCTTTTTCTGTAATTGTGGAAATCGTGGTATTGCAACGCCGCCTTTTGATCAATTAACACCAAAAGTTGACAGGCACTAATTTAGGTCAAGGTACATGTGCATGTAAATTTATATGCAACTCTTTGCAGTAATTCCTGAGATACAGTCGCCACAAAATTTTTGTCACACACACATACAGACAGATATTTTCTAAAACTGGTCAAAGGAAAATAAAGAAAAAATTAGGACATAAGAACAGAAGTTATAACAGTAATATATGAGTTTATTAGCAGATTGGTGTGTTTAGGATTAAGGCCAATTGAAAACACGAAGTTCCTAAGCCTTGGTGAAGTGCCATCCAGTGTGTGTGTGTGTGGGGGGGGGTCTTTCTAAGTATAAGCAGATTGGCAAACTGATACTTAAATCAGCCCCATGAGTGGCCAATGGACTTTGTTCGGTAGGTGCCGACGTTTTTCGGTGGGAAACTGGTAAATACCGGGTTAAATCCCAGGTCATGTCTATCCGTTTGCAATTTTTCGTGGTTTTTTCCTAAATACGCAAGGAAAACCATTTTATTGCTGGAACAAATCTTCTGATCTAAAACTTAATTATTTTTTTTACAGACCAGTTACAGCATATTTTCAATCTTAAATTTTCTTACAGTTACAGTCTTAAATTTTCTAATAATAAAATAATTCTTCTAAAATATATTCATCCTCATTAAACTTCTCAAATAATAAAATGTCGATGGGTCTCACCTGAAAGCTTCTATCGCAATAGGTCAGGACGTGGAAGGTGGCAGCTATGATCCATTAACACAAAATCGATGAAACTACAGCACTACTTAGATGAGAAGACATAATACAATGCTTTGTTAGCATACATGTAAAACGAAACAGAAAGGTTGGTTGTAGGAATTAAGGCCGATTGACTCCTGATGTGTCCTAGGCCTACAGGAGGAATGCCCTCCGTGGGGGTCTTTCTAAGGGGTCCTAGCCCGTATTTACGCGAGTTTCGGAGGAAACCACGGAAAACTCCGAACGGCTAGGTCAATGAGCGCGACCTGGGATCGAACCCGGCACCTCCCATCTACCAGCTTCGAGCGCCACGAAACAGAAAGAAAAAATTATTTACAGTATTTACAATTAAATATTAAAGTCTTTCTTAACATTAAAGTCTTAAATTCTACTTAGTTCTTAAGTATTAATTCTAATTCTTAAAAGTTTTTATAATAATAAATGTTTATAATAAATTTAATAATAAAATTAATAATAAATTTTTATAATAATAATGTTAATATTCTGTTTTAGGACCGGGCGTCTGTAAACAAAACGATCGTAACGTAGCCCCATCTCTATTCAAGGTCCTTTTCTGTTCTGATTCTAAAATGCATCTTTTTTTAACTTCTCATTTCAAAATCGAAAGAGTGGTGCAATCAGAAAAAGAGGCACGCGCCAGTCTGTCTGGACAGTCGTTTGTTCTGAAAACAGAAGAATGAAAAGGAGAATCCCCGACATCCTCCCACCTTGAGTTGCGACTAATCAGAGGAACTCAACAATCCAAGTTGAAGTCGTTGAGGGGGTTTCGCCACACGGCCAGTTCGGGAGACCACCGAGGGACTGGAAGTGGGATCATCTGTTGTGGACTTCTTGTTACTGGTTCTGAAACTGGTAGGTTCTGGAGGGTCTTTCACAGGTTTCTTTTCTCTGGGGTTGAGTATCGGTTTCTGTGAGAGTTTCTTGTTTTCGGAAGTCGAAGGACTTAAATTTTCTTGGAGAGATTTATGTAAAGTGGGGTAATTCTTATGTTCGGTATTATCAATTTCTAAAGGAAACAATCTTTGCAATGGAAGCAGAAAAAAATCCATTTTCGGTCTTCACCTTAGCTAGGCGTATGACATTATTCTTGCCTGGGTAATTTTCGATCACTTTTGCCAAAGGCCAATGAACACGTTTCTTATTGAAATCTAGTAGGACAACATCGCCAACTTTCAATTGTTTGAATCTTTTGGTCTTAGATGCATGTTGGAGTAATTGTCCTAAATATTCAGTTCTGAATCTGTTTCTTAGGTTTACTCTGATTATTTGTCTATATCTGGCTCTGCGATTAAGATCTTTAGAATCCAAAGCATCTAGGTCAGGTACTCCTGATGTTGGTAGTTGTCTTAGGAACATCACTGGTGTTAAAGGTAAGGGAATTCGTTATCTTCGGAAACATAGGTTATAGGCCGTGAATTAATCACTTGTTCACAGTCACATAGTATGGCGTAAAGTTCTTCGTAATTCAAAGATGAACGACCTAAGTTTGTTTTCAGGATTCCTTTAACCATTCCAACAAGCCTCTCCCACCAACCCCCCCACCACGGTGCTGCAGGAGGGTTGAATTTCCATCTGATCTTCTGGGTGGAAGCTACCTTGCAGATGGTTTCCCAATCTACACTCGAGAGAGCATTGCTTGTTCCTAGAAAGTTCTTCCCGTTGTCTGAATAGATGATGTAGGGTCTGCCTCTCCTTGCTATGAACCTTCTCAGAGACTGGATAAAACTTTCTGTAGACAGAGACGTAATGACCTCAAGATGTATGGCTCGGTAGACAGCGCAAGTAAATAAGGCTATCCACGCTTTTGATCCATCAGAAAGATGAAGAGGACAGGATAGATCTATGCCTACCACTTCAAAGATGGCTGCTTCTCGTACTCTGTCTTCGGGTGGTACTCCAGGTTCAACATCTATTTTGGAAGTCTGAAGTTTTCTGCAAATCACGCATTTTCTTATTGAATTTCTAATGCCCTTTCTAGACTTCATTATCCAAAAATTTTCTCTTAGTAGTGTCATTAGGGTGCTGACCCCAGCGTGCTGATTTTCTAAATGCTTCTCGAATACTAATCTTTGGACGACGGGATGCTTGTAAGGTAAGATTACAGGATATCTGAAGTTTTCACTGTCATTTCTTTGAATTATATTGGTTCTTACTCTTAAGAGACCAGCTTAATCTACGACAGGCCTTAAATTTTTTAATTTTGGATCTGTTCTCCCTGAAAAAGATTCTTGTTGTACTAATCGTAGAAGTACATTTTCTGCGTTTGAAAATTCTTCAACTGAAATATCGGAACTGAATTCGGACATTTTCTCAGTAGTCTTCGAATTATGATAAAATCTATAAATCCAGGCAATGGTTCAGACAGTTTTCTTGTAAGAAGAAAAATATTGATAAAATCAATTGAAATTATCTTCTTTTTTATCTAAAAGATTTAGGATTGTCTTCCTTTTTTCGCTGTTTATGAGTTCTTCGTTTGGGTCTTCTTCTATTTGAGGCCATTCATTTTCATGTAAATAAAGCCAACTTGGACCCTCCCGCCATCTCGATTTCTGTAGTTGTTCAAAAGAACATCCTCTAGACGGGAGGTCCGCGGGATTCAAATCTCCGGGTACATGTCTCCAATTGCAAACTTCGGTCAGATTTCGGATTTCTAATACTCGGTTATGTACAAAGATACCCCATTCTTGTTTTCTTCTTATCCAACCTAAAGCAGTGGTTGAATCTGACCAAAATATGGTATTTGCATGTAAATTTAAATCGTTTTGTACATTTTTGGGCAACCTAGCGCCATTAAGACAAGATAACAGTTCAAGGCGAGGTATGGTCAATTCCTTAATAGGTGCTACTCGATTTTTAGCATTGATTAACTGGATCTTGATTCCTTCTGAGGTCTCTACTCTTATGAATACGCAAGTGGCATATGCTCGCTTGCTTGCACCAGAAAAAACATGTAATGATGTTTTCTTTTCTTTCTCTGGGCAAATGTTAAGCCAACGAGGTATTTTAATTTGGGATAACAAATTTATTCCTTTCAGCCAATTAGAAGACTGTTGTTTTAAAGTTTCAGAAAGCTCTTTGTCCCATTTCACCTTCTGAATCCACGTTTCTTGAAGGATCAGTCTGGGAATTAAACTGGCAGGTGCTGTGAATCCTACAGGATCAAAAAGTTTTGGGGTAACTGATAACATTTTTCTTTTTTGTAAGGGGTTCACTTATCTTCAGGGGTTCTTCAATTTTACAAACTAAATTGTCATTTTCTAAATCTCAGAGTAATCCTAATACGGGAGCAAACCTCGGTTCATCTTCAGTTTTGTCGATCATAGCCTGGGGCCAATTCGATCGCCAACATCTCAAATTGAAATGTGCCGAAGCCAAAATTCCTTGAGATTCTGATATGAATTTTTCTGTTTCTTGAACTGAATTCAGGCTGATGAGGGAATTATCTAAATAGAAGGAATCTCTTAAGAGCCTAGCTGTCTCTCGCCATTGTTCGGGGGCATTTTCTAAAAGGTGATTTAATGTTGCCATAAGCAAAAAATGGCTTGAAGTTAGGCCGAAAACCACAGGACAATGTCTATAAATTTTTAATTTATTTTCGCTATTAAACCAAAAAAATCTCAAAAAATCGCGATCTTTCTCTGTTATTTTAATTTGCAAGAATGCTTTCTCTATATCGGACGAAATGCCTATCTTGTATCTACGAAATCTATTCAAAATGCTAGTTATAATTTCTACAAGATTAGGTCCTTTTGTTAAACAATCATTAAGGGAGGGACTGTTTCTAGTGTGTGCTGAGGCATTAAATACTGGACGAATTTTAGTGGTTTCACTAGATTCTTTAACCACAGGTCTGTGTGCTAAATAATGCACATTGTTCCTTTTCTGGTCCAATACCTCTTCTATAATCTGATTGTTTCCCCAGAAATCAAAAATTTCCCCATATTCCTTTTTCCTATCAGATTTGATTAATTTATTTTTCGTCTTGTACAGGCACTTTTCTGCCAACGAGTAATTATCTGATAAAATCGAATGGTCAACTGTCCATGGTAAATTGCATATTGACCGCTTTTATCTCGTTTAACAGTTTCTAGAAAATAATTCTTGGTTTCTTGTTTCAAATCCTGTTTCGATTTATTGAACAGGGGAGCAGCCCCGGCTCACCGCTCGAAGAGCGGTGTTGAGCTATGCTAGGACCGAAGTCCACGTGGGAAAAAAAAAAAAAAAAAATTACAGAATTCATCTCCAGGCTTAGATCCTACCCGCGACAATGGGCGATTGATCTTTTGACTTTTCTTCCGAGGGCATCATAGTTGCTTGTTTGCAGGGGTGAATTTATTTTTGCTGCATTATTTGGTTTCAGGTTGACCTTTGCTGCACTTCTGACGCTACAAGAGGGTAATGGGGTAGTGGGGAAAGTTAGCGTTTTGCTGGGTACCGAGAAGCACATTAGACAACTTGGAGAGTGGAAAAAAGAGAAAAAAAAAAAAGGGAAATAAAATAAAAATTTAATGAAATAGATAGATAGAGAGAATTATTTAATTTATTTAAGTTAATTATTTAATTTATTTAAGTTAATTTTGGGACCATGATTAGTTGGTCGTTATTATTAGAAGAGTTACTTGGGAGACTTTTAGTTTGTTCGATTGGATATATCCATTAAGAGGGAGTAGATGCTATTGAGTTTATGGATTAGGATTTTATTGGTTAGGATGTTTGGAAGCCAGTTTATTGGCCTAGGGGTTGGGTTTCTAAGATGGAAAACTTCTGTAAGGGGGCATGAGAAATAGTAGTGATCCGGCGTTTCCTCCTCTCCACATGGACACAGGGATGAGCGCCGGCAATGAAATCTATTTAAGTAGGAGGGGAAAGGGCCATGGCCACTTAAAAAGGCTGAGATGGGTGGTGTTAGGGTCCAGGTGTTTGTGCTAACATTTGGGATAAGATTATAGGTATGCCTACCTTTTTCGGAGGTAGACCATAGGTCTTGCCATTTTTGCATGGTCAGATTTTTAATTTTCCTTTTGACAAAGGAGGGGGGGGGGCTGGGAGAGAGACGTCTATGACTTCCGACTCTGTTGCGGCCTTTGCAAGAGAATCAGCTATTTCATTGCCGGCTACGCCCCTGTGGGCTGAAACGTGAGCCAGGGAGCAGTTACAGTTTAGGGTGCTAAGGGAGTTTTTTATTTCTATTACTTGAGGGTGTCTGCTCCTGTGTCGAGCTATGGCGAGCAGACCTGAGAGACTATCGCTGAAAATGCTTATATCTTGATGTTTTGCCTCTGAGATCCAGTTAATGCCTTTTTGTATTGCATATAATTCCGCTTGGAAAACAGAGTTGTAGTCTTCGAGTCTGCCCGCCCACTGATGGGTCACGACGCCTGAAGCTAGGACGCAGAAAGCTGCAGCCACTCCAGCATCCGTCTTAGAACCATCCGTGTAGACCGCCACAGGGACAGACGGGGAGAAGCTATTTTTAGAGCAGTTTGTAATGAGAGGAGCAACATCCTTACCGGGGTGGAGGGCCCAGCTGCAGGTAAGATGCTGGATTGGGGTGTTGGGAAAAATGGTTGAGCTAAGTTCTGGGTCTTTAAGTTGGAGAATTCTGGATTTTATGTTGATTTGTGATACCTGCAGGTGGGCATGGGGAATCCCTGTGATGACAGTGATGGCATCAGTCGAAATGGTTTTATAGCCTCTTGCTATTTGTAAGAGGAACGGACGTTGGGCTGAGTTTAGTTGGGTTATTGCATCAGATCTTAGATGGCCGCCCCAGATGGATGCCCCATACGTGAGAATTTTGTCAATTATTGTGAGGTACCATGTTTTGAGGTGGAAGGTGGAAATACCCCACCTCTTGCCAACCATTTTTAAGGAGTTATGGTATATTTTTGCGTTTTGATTTTTAAGTCTTTGACATGGGGCAACCAGTTGAGGCGTCGATCAAAAGTGACTCCTAGAATTTTGAGTTGTTCTACGTGGTTGACGCTGATGCCATCGATCCGCATCTTGGGATATCTTCTATTGCTGAGGGCTTTTGGAAAGGCTAATGTGAGTGCTTTTGTTTTTGAGGGGGATAATTTGAGATTAAGGTCTTGTAATAGACCACTAAAGAGGGAGAGGGCTACCTGAGCCTGGTCTTCCAAATCTTTCCTTATGCGGCCAGAGAGAATCAGGGAGAAGTCATCAGCATACGCGAAAATCTCGAAGCCCGCCGAGCTCATTTCTCGAAGGATGCTATTGGCGATTATGTTCCATAGTAATGGACCAAGACATGAGCCCTGCGGGCAGCCTTTAGATTGAGGGAGTTCTGAGGAGCCTTCCCTCCAGTTAACTAGGATTTTTCGTTTTGAGAGATAAGATCTGATAACTCCCGCCAGATTCCTCGGGCAGCCAAGGTCCTGGAGAGCTTGTAGAATGTGGGGCCACTCTATGTTGTCGAAAGCTCCCTGTATGTCTAGTGAGACGATGGTGGTGTATTTCTGGGCATTGCAGCTGACGGCGCAGGAACTCTTGATGGCTTGCATTGCTTCGTCGCACGATCTGCCCTCTCTGAACCCGAATTGGTTTGGGTGGAGCAGGTTGTTTGATTCGAGGTAGAAATTTAGGCGTGTTACTGTCAGTTTTTCCAATAATTTTCCTAACGTTGGTAGGAGGCAGATCGGTCTGTAGGATGAGGGTTTAGAGGGGAGTTTCCCTTGCTTCAGGAAATACACCACTTCGCCTCTGCGGAGAATTTCAGGAAAGTAGCGAAAGTTTAGACAGAGGTTTGACCATTTTTGTAGGAGGTGTGGTATTGTTAGGTGTACATTGCGGAGAATTTTAAAGTCTAAATTGTCGTGACCTGGAGCTTTCTTTACATTGAAGCTGAATAGAGTGGCTTTGATCTCGGCCTCCGTGAAGGGGACATCCGAGGGAGCCGAGAAGACGGGCACTTGAAAGTTTGTGAGAAGAGATTCTGGGAAGAGTGTGCTTGTTAGGTATTCCAGGTTGTTACGTTTGGAAGAGAGCGCCGGAGGGCGCTCCAGTTTCAGTTCTGTTGGTGTAAAGAATTTGTTACTGTAGAATTTTTGTGCTGTTCCGAAAATCTTGGTCTGTGATGAGCAAAAGTGTTTCCATGCGTTGCGTTTAGCTGTGTTTATGTGTTTTTTGAAAAGGGCCGAATGAAGTTTGATTGCTTGTTTTTGCTGTGGGATTAGGGATGGATCGATATATTTTAATTGTCTTTTAAGAGCTGTGAGTCGATTACGCATGGAACGTAGCTGGGGGGTCCAGAAGGTGTAGGCGAACTGCCGTCCCGACTTCTTCAGTCTGAATGCTGAGGTTGCTGCAGTGTGGATTGTGGCTATGAGGTTTTGAGTGTATGTTTCTAACTGGGCCTCGTTAGTGATTGTATTTAGCTCCGAGATAAGTTTCGATGATTCCTTTTGAATTAGGCTATTGAATTTTTTGAAATTGCCATGCTTGGTGGCGAAGCGTTTAGAGTGTGATATTGAGGGTATGGTGCTTGTTGAGAATGTGATGTAATTATGATCTGTGTTGTTGTGTATGTCCAGAACTGACCAGTCGTTTATTCTTGCGAACGCCTTAGGGTTGCAGAGAGTAAAGTCAGGCCAGCCCTGTGCATCGTTTAAACGATGCACAGGGCTGGCCTGACTTTACTCTCTGCAACCCTAAGGCGTTCGCAAGAATAAACGACTGGTCAGTTCTGGACATACACAACAACACAGATCATAATTACATCACATTCTCAACAAGCACCATACCCTCATTATCTTCATTAGTAATTCCTAGAATGTCAAGGCGCCATAAATCTGATAAACTGACGTTTGACACGTGTAATGACAACGATAGACCCGCCAAAGAATTGTCCTGCTCACTCTTGTGACCCTCTGTCTTGCCGAAAATGGGCCAACCCAATTTAGTTCTAAATGTAGTTAATCCCAAATTGGAAAATATTTTATGTCATCTGTGAACAGTTTAGCGGACATATCAGCTCCCAAATGTATATGTACTTCGTCTGGATTTTTCTGGTATAAACAGGATTTAATTTTTCTAGGGACATCTGATAAATATACACCTTCCTTTTCTAAGAGTTTTACTAATTTATCATCGCGACATAAATTCACGTCTGTGCATATTTTTTCTTCATCTAGTGCTTGTATTTTACACTTAAACGTATTATCTAAACTCCCGATCGTAAATTCATAACGATTATGTTCAGCTGACATTTCCATGCCCCCAAAAAGACCATGTCTGATTGTTTCTTTATTCATTCTTTTTAATTTTAACTTATCAGCTGCAAACTTACTGATGTAACTATTATGAGATCCGGAGTCAATAATTAACCAAATATATGTTGATTTACTATCATCCCTGTTAGAAATTGCTACTATTAACGTCTGCAAATAAACATTCGCTTGTAAATTATGATTCGATAACGCCAATTTAGATTGATCATTTCTTTCGTAATTACTTATTTCCTGTTTCAAATCTTTATTTCCATTACACATTATTTCTGAATGCCTCCGATTACATAACTTGCATAAAGTTTTTCATACACAGTGTCTAGCTAAATGCGAAGACTGAGGACATAAATAACACAGTCCTTTCTTACGCAATAGAATAACTCTTTAATCAAATGGTAAATTACGAGTTTTGACACATTTGTTACTTAAATGCGATTCTGAGCAAAAATTACACCTATCACTCTTATTCTCATTTAATAAATCACAAGTAGTAGGCAATTTCCGGTTCTGAGTATCAAATTTATTAACGCGGGGGGGGGGGGACATCTCTACGATTTTGATTATCTAATCTTTGAGCTCGGGGGGAGAAATGACTGGCGCTAGCGCCGCTATCCTCTTGTCTGGTAGTTATTAAGCATTCTCGCGATACGAGTTGTTTATTTAAGAAAGATAATATATCTTTAACACCGTAATTAACACCGTGAAATTCCATATTAAATTATAATGTTAAATCTTTAGGTAAAATTTTTAGTAATATCGGTGACAATAAACTGCCGTAGCTACATAAAGAACATCTAATGACTCTAAACTTCTAATGTTAGTTTGGATTTCATCGTAAATTTTCCTGAGCGATTTAATGTCACTTGAATGTTTTATTGGGGCAATATTTAATAATTTATTCCAATGTACATTCACTAAAAGGTCTTCTTTCCCATATCTTTCTTTTAAAATATCTACTACTTTTATGTAATTACTCGCGGTAACAGAGAATCCTTCAATACATTTTAAGGGGTCAGGTGCTAAAATGATTTCCAGTAATTAAATTTTATCTACAGGATCTAAACTTTCATTATTATGAATAGCCGTTTCGAATGACGACCAAAAAGTCAGCCATTCAGCTGCTTTCCCGTTAAATTTAGCGGGATCTGGCTGTGGTAATCTGATGTGCATTGCTTCTTTAGAAATAGATCTTCTTTCGGTTTCTATTGATGAAACACTTGTTTCACTTTTCTTTAGTTCTTTCAATTTTCTTTTCGCTCGAAATCGCCAAGTAAGTATTTTCTCACGGTATTCATTTGCCGTTTCTAATTCGGCTTCTAATTGGAGTTCTTGAGTTAAATTTTTAATCTCTGAATATTTACTCTTTCAATCTATAGTAGTTTCATTCAATAATTCAATAGTTTCTTCTAAATCTACAGCATCTGGATCTATATCATAGTATAAAGTTTTTAATTTGTTGATAAATTTATTAATACTGTCTCTTATGACAGCTCTCTCTTTTTTAGGGATGACTAAATTAGCCATAATAAATACAAAATTTAAAATATTATAATATTATCTATCTTTTCAATTGTAAATAATGGATACTTAAGTAGCTGACAATATCCCGTGGCTGGGATGCCAAAAAATATTGCTGCAACAAATCTTCTGATCTAAAACTTAATTATTTTTCTTACAGACCCGTTACAGCATATTTTCAATCTTAAATTTTCTTACAGTTACAGTCTTAAATTTTCTAATAATAAAATAATTCTTCTAAAATATATTCATCCTCATTAAACTTCTCAAAAAATAAAATATGGATGGGTCTCACCTGAAAGCTTCTATCGCAATAGGTCCGGATGTGGAAGGTGGCAGCTATGATCCATTAACACAAAATCGATGAAACTACAGCACTACTTAGATGGGAAGACATAATACAATGCTTTGTTAGCATACATGTAAAACGAAACAGAAACAAAAATTATCTACAGTATTTACAATTAAATATTAAAGTCTTTCTTAACATTAAAGTCTTAAATTCTACTTAGTTCTTAAATATTAATTCTAATTCTTAAAAGTTTTAATTTTTCTGTTTCAAGTCCGGGGCGTCTGTAAACAAAACGATCGTAACGTAGCCCCATCTCTATTCAAGGTCCTTTTCTGTTCTGATTCTTTTTTTTACTTCTCATTTCAAAATCGAAAGAGTGGTACAATCAGAAAAAGAGGCACGCGCCAGTCTGTCTGGACAGTCGTTTGTTCTAAAAACAGAAGAATGAAACTGGAATCCCCGACACATTTAAAAGACCCCTCCATGGAGGGAAATCCTTTTACATTTGGTTGTTTTATCATTATTATTAACCTTGGTGAAGCAATATATATATATATGTTGCCGTTAAAACGCGAAATCCGTTAATCTGCAGATTACCTAGCTAATCTGCATATTAACTAAAATGACCCATTAAAGTGCGGAATAAAGAGTTTTCCGCATTTTAACTAGGTAATCTGCAGATTAACGGCTTCTGTGTCGTTAAAGTTCAAATGTTTGTTTCGAGCGTTAGTTTTTTTACATTCACTATGACGTCAAACAGTCATGTGATACAGATACGCGAATCCCAGATTAGTCTGTGACGCGATTGACCTTCAAACACAAACCAAAACTTTTATCCCTTCCGCTCCGCTATGATAAACAGTAAAGCGCAAAACGTGGATCGTCGAAGCTATGATATTAGGTTTCTTCTTATGACCAACACAAAATTTAAAGTAACAAGTAAGTTATAATTGTTTTGATTTATTTCTTCTCTTTTTAAATTCTGTCAATATAAGTTTGATAAGGGTCTGCATTTTATTAATGAAATCTAATTTTAATTAAAAGCTTTCTCTTGTGAAACTTTATTTTCAATTATGAATATTAAATTTACAACACAGTAATTATTTTCTCCCGAAATAAAACTATCAAACCACAACTTTTTAAAACTAATTTATTTTAAAATTGATTTAAATTACTATTACTTACTAAAAAAAAAAAAAAAAAAACATGTATTAATGTTTAACTCTGGAAAATATGGCAATCAATATTATGGCATTGTTTAATAAATACTTAATATGAATTTTTTATGCATTTTTTAGCACTTCATTACAATTTTCTTTTTTGTTTCTTTCAATTTCAAGTTTCCTTTATATATTTTATATATCATGATTATATTTTTAATTTTGTTCGCTTTTTCAGATAATTTCGTTGTAGTTTATCACATAAAATGTGTTAATAAAGTTTTTTTTTTTTTTTTTTGTAAAATTAATATATTTGCTAAAATTGTACATATATATGTATGCTGCAAAATATAGTTTAATAAAGCATTGGAAAACTGTCATTTTAATTTTCATGCGTTCTAAAAATTATTAAAGCAATTTTAATTATATGAAGTACTTCTTAAAATGCTTCTGATTTGTCTAATTTAATATTTCTTTAGCGAATTAAAAATTGGTGCATAACATTTTTTAAAATATAGTAATAGCAATATAAGTTGTTAATAAAACTTTTTTTTTTTTTTTTTTTTTTTTTTTTTTTTTAAATTGTTAAATATTTTTATTTGAAAAGAAATCGTTACTTTATTACAATTCTAACATTCACTTATAAAATAGACTTTATTGAAAGCTATTAAAGATATTATATTTCATATTAAAAATGCATAACATCTTCAAACTTATATTGACAGAATAAAAAAGATGAAATAAAAAAAAAATAAAAATAAAAAAAACAAATATAACTTTAAACGACATAAAAATTAAAACACATACAGATTAAAATAAGTAAAGAAAGAAAAGAAAACTATTTTTTTTTTCTTTTCCCGAATGAAAAAAAAACAAATGCAACACAGCATGCTTTAACATTACACCACCAGAGATCTTATTTTCACTTTAACGAGTGTATAGTAGGTAATGTGCAGATTACCTAGGTAATTTGAGAAATGAAACAATTTTTCTCACTTTAACGGATCACCCTAGTTAATGTGCAGATTACCTAGCTAATCTGCAGATTAACTGATTTCTGCACTTTAGCGGTAACATATATATATATATTGTGCGTGTGTTTTTAAATCATAAAAATTGTCATTAGAAGTTGTGTAGCTACGAGAAAATGAGTTATATTTTAAAATGTTTTTCGAAATAAAATATTGCATTTTTTCTTTTAGGTAAGCTAGTAGTTAAAATAATTGCTTGAATGAGAAAACGAGTTAGATTTTAAAATATTTTCTGAAATGAAATGTTGCATTTTTCGTTTTAAATAAGCTAATAGTTAAAATAACTGCTTGAATGAGAAAATGAGTTACTTTTTAAAATATTTTTTGAAACGAATTGTTGCATTTTTCCTTTAAAGTAAGCTTGTAGTTAAAATAACCGCTTGGATGAGAAAACGAGTTAGTTTTAAAAATATTTTTTGAAATGAAATGGTGTGCTTTTCCTTTTAAGTAAACTAGTAGTTAAAATAACTGCTTGAAGGAGAAAACGAGTTAGTTTTAAAAATATTTTTTGAAATGGCTAGGGGGTTCTGGCCCCTGCTCGCCTCGCTCACCAACTCTCGAGGGAGGCTTTGCCTTCCCCTCCCCCCTCGTCTCGCTTAATTCATTAACCCATGAGAGGATCTGCTTGCCTATTCGTTTCTTTGCCTTTCACTGAATAGGAATATTAATAGTGCATAATACAAAACAAAAGCAGAAAAATGTTATAGAAATCCCCATAGTCAATATCAAATTGAAATACAATATATTTACTACTACTACTACTATTATTATTGTCGGATATCCCCCGTTCATTCTTCTGCTTTCAGAACAAATGCCTTTCCAGACAGACGGGCGCCTCTTTTTCGCGAAAGGTGCTTTTTTAGAATCAGAATCAGAACAGAACAGGACCTTGAATAGAGAAGGGGCTATGCTAAGATCGTCTTGTTTACAGACGCCCCGGTCCTAAAACAGAACTATTGAAACTTTTAAGAATTAGAATAAATATTTAAGAACTAATGACAATTTAAGACTTTAATGTTAAGAAAGGCTTTAATATTTAATTGTAAATACTGTAGATAGTTTTTGTTCTGTTTTCGTTTTTACATGTATGCTAACAAAGCATTAAAAATTCTGTTTTCATCTAAGAAGTGCTACATTCATCGAGTCTAGTTTCTTTAATGGATGATAGTTGCCCCATCCACGCCCGGACCCTTGGATTAGAAGTTTTCAGGTGAGACCCATCCATATTTTATTATTTAGATGAATAAATATTTTATTAGAAAATTTAAGAATGTAAGAAGAGTTAAGATTTGAAATATGCTGTATCGGGTCAGTAACAAGAATAAGTTTTAGATCAGAAATCTGGTACAGCCATAATTATTATTATTATTATTATTATTATATTAGAATGAAATATTATGCTTAAAACCAGTATTATTATTGTTATTATTATTATTTTATAGTATAGAAAGAAATTTGTAATATCTAGATCCTAGACCATTTTGCATTACAGCTTTAGTATATGACTTCCTTGGCGACTTTTAAATTTTTGTCACTATTTGTCGATGAATTTTTTAGTATAATTGCCTGTTAAAAAAAAAAAAAAGAAAAGAAAAGAAAAGAAAGATAGAAAGAAAAAATAAGGGAAAACAAAAAGAAAAGAAAATCTAGTACTTATTTAGTACTATACTTTTTCTATTGAAAATTTTAGTTAATTTAGGGCTTTGTAATAGTCTAAATTTATATTTCTAATGAACAAGTAGGTAATAACTTTAAACATTCGAAAATATCTAAAAAAAAAAAAAAAAAAAAAAAAAAAAAAGTTTATTATTATTATTAATTAATTCGGAATGATCTCCAACAGCCTCAATTAATTTTTAATTCTCTCCTGCTTGCAGCTTAAAATAACGAAGGATAAAACGTACTCTATAAGAATTTTAGGTGATGAATTTTTTTCTTGCCCTAATTAGAAATATGAAATGTATATCATGGAAATGTTTAATTCTATAATGTTAAAAAATTATTTTTGCGAAATTGGAAGGTGTTCATTTATAAATGAGTTTGAATTTGACTCTAAAACATATTTTTATGCCAAAATATATCTGATAGATTTAAAAAAAAAAAGTTTTTTAAGAATAAGAAAAAAAAAGGGGTGGGGGGGGGTAAATATACTTTAAAGACAAAAAAAAAAAAAAAAGACGCTCATAAGGACGATAATTTGTAAAAAGAATAAGTAATCCGATTCAAAAACAATGCTACTTTCGAAATCAAATTTCTAAACCTAAATTCAGTTGCTTTTTTAAAAACTTGATATAACACAAATGTAAATATAAAAAATATCACCAAATTAAATGCTTATCTATAATGGATAATGAGGATAATAAGAATAAATAGAATTTATGCGAAGGACACTGCCCTTCACGAGGAGACGTGGTCGCAGACAAAAAAAACGTTCACGCCATTGACATTAAGTTTTTTTTTTTTCTTTCTTTTTTTTTAATACATAGAGAAATGATACATTTTTAAGTAAGTTAGTAGTTAAAATATCTGCTTGAATGAGAAAACGAACTAGTTTTTAAAATATTTTTTTAAAATAAAATGCTGTATTTTTTTCATTTAAGTAAGCTAGTAGTTAAAATAACTGCTTTAATGCTTTAACATTTTTTATGGCGAACGAAGACGAAACGCTTCAATTTGAAGCAACATGTTTTATGCAGTAAAAGATTTTGAAAAAGAAGATTTGATATACATAGCTGAAGAAATTGGTCAAATAGCTCCGCCAAACAGCATAATTCCCACAATAAAATCTTTAATTCTGAATAGTAAAGAATATAAAAACGATCCTGAATCTATAGGATCTTTCAGCGCAGAAAAAGGACAAACAAACTATACTAAAAAATAAGCAGTGCTGTTTCGCATGTTCAACATCGTACCAAATGACGAAAGGATGTAAGATTACCTCTAAAATGCTTTATCTGTGTTAAGAAACATACTGCTGTGATATGTCAAATGCTTGATAAAGAAAGAAAAACGAATGAGAAGGAAGAAGAAAATAAGGCATTAAAAAACGAAGTTAAATTGACAAATTTTGATAGAAATCAAATTTTTCTTCAAACAATAAAAGCCAGAATTATTTCTGATAACAAAGAAAAAGACATTCGCCTAATATTGGATTTAGGATTGCAAAATTCTTATGTTTTGAGAAACATAGCACAAAGAATGGATTACTTATCCCTTCCACAAGAAAAAAATAATCCGCTTTTCGGTGTTATTACAATCAAGGAATCTAGCACAATTGTTATAAAATAAGATTGAGTGATGTCAAAGAAAAATTTAACTCAAAACTTTCAAGTTTTGAATCAAAATACTGCCTACAAATATTCTATGTCTGGCCACAGCATTACTATGGGACACTATTGGCGAAGTTTGAAATTGCACACCGAAAGAGTTCGGACGTTTCTCCCCTAGGTATTTATTTACTTACGCAATTGCGACAGCCATTTTAATTCATAGCCAAAATGATAAAAAAATATTTAAAGTCGCCAAGGGTGCTATACTAAAATAGTGCCTATACTTGTAAAAGAGGGTTTATAGCTTAAAGAAAGAACTGGAAGTGAAGAATATCGTTTTGACGAAAGTTGGATATTACTTTGAATCTATTCAGATATTGATTAAAACTAATGTCATGATACAGCACCTAGTATATACAGTGCGCATATGATCGAATGCTAAAAAAATTAAGCTTCCCAGACGGCGCTATGATAAAATTTTTTGCTCAAATCTAAGAGCTGATTGTTTTTTTCCATATTTGTCAGTTCAATCATATGACCTAAGCACATAATTAACCAATAGGCAGTTTTTTAAACAATAAACGCGATCGCACTGACCTCTGGTGAGAGGCTTAATTTTTACGGCACTGATTTGCTGGTCGCTTTCCACACTATGTTATCTAGGCGCTGTAGTTACGAGTAAATTACTGACAAGTCACAAAGAAGAGTTGACATCAGGATGTAGCACTGAAAGCGCATTTAGATTGGATATTAATTGGAAAAAGTTCTTTAAAATGATACATCAAACGAAAATTTAGTGTTGAAAATAATTTCTTTGTTCGTGGAAGAAGCCGAGATCTCCGATTTATGGAGGTTAGATTCGCTGGGAGTATTCGTTAGATTGGTCTCTCACTGTGGGTTCCAAACCGCGTGGTTATAGGGATTTTTGTTCCCACAGGAGAAAAAAATTGGTCTACGGTCCTGCTAAAGCAGAAGACCGTAGTTTAATTTATTAATAGGAGATACATCGAAATTTGCACTTAAGACTGTTTTGAGGAAAGCTTAAAATGATAAAAAATAAAATAATAAATAATAAATAAACTCAAATAAAAAAAGAAAGTCCAAACAGGAGGTAGATCGTCGCTTGAACTCTAGAACACTAGCGTGTTCACATCTGCCGCTGTCACTAGAGATACGCAAAATTTACGTGCTCATGTAGAATTCGTTTTATTTGCTTATACATTAATGTTTTTTTTTTGTTGTTGTTGTTGTTTTTTTAATATGTTTAATTACACTGCTCGTCATGAAAATTGCCTCTGACACCATTTCAGCATATTCTTATGTGAAATGACCTCCTGAATCCGAATATGACCACCATTTTGCCCAATCACCCATCAATTTCTAGATACACCCTCTCCCTCATTTTTATCATTGTTTGGTAATTTTACACCCATCAGTTTGATTTAGAGCGGAACAATGATTATTTTAACCGTTAAATGTCTTCTGACCTGAGGAGCTACAGAGGTAGAAAGTTTTAAAACACGAACATTTGTAGTGAGGAGAAAATTTGAGGGTATTTGTGCCCATAAAACAAAAGAAAATCAATAAAAACAGTTCTGTTTCTCTTTTATTTATTTATTTATTTATTTGCAATATTTCTCTTATTTTTTACATATTCCAGCTTCCAGTTTCATATAAACCGATTCATAAACAATGCTATTTTCGAAATCGAATTTCTAAACCTAAATTCAGTTACTTTTTTAAAAACTTGATATAACACAAATTTAAATATCAAAAATATCACCAAATTAAATGCTTATCTATAATGGATAATGAGGATCATTTTTTTTTTATTATTTCCAATGGCTAGGCAAAAGTTACATAGGACTATAAAGATACGAATCAAGTTATAGACAATATAACATAGAAGACCAAAGTCATTGCCTAAGGAGCGATCTTGCCTCCCAATATCTCGACTCTTCTGTAGAACATCGAAGAGCCCTACAACGGGACAGATGGTCCCGGTCCATTACTTCTCCAGAATCACAAAGTGGGCAAATAGGGTCGTTTAAGATACCTATGCGCTTCAAATGAGCGGCAAGGCAGTCATGTCCGGTAGATAGGCGGAAAGTCACAACTGCCTTACGTCTTGGTTTATCAGGAATTAGAGAAGGACTTAAATTCTTCTATTTCTTTAGAGCTGTACGATTCTCAAGATCTCGTAAAGCATTAGATGCACATAAATTCTTTAAAACAGTTTAATCCTCCAGTAAGAAATGGCTGTATTGGGATGTTTTAGTAAGGTGGCACCTCTTTTTGCAAGAAAGTCCGCTTGTTCATTGACCCAAAGGCCACAATTGCCGGGCACCCACTGGAGAACAATTTGCTTCCCCTTTAAAGTGAGAGTTCTTAATGATTCTTGACATTGGGATACTTCCGGTGTTAATGGATGATCAACAGCGCTTATTGAGTGGATGGCTGCCTGAGGGTCAGAAAGAATGACCGCCCTTTCAAACTTGCAATGGACAGCTAATAGTTGCTTTAAAGCTAAACGTATCGCCACAACTTCACCATCAAAGGAGGTACCAATATAGCCCGCAGGGGCATATAATGGGGATCATTATAATAATGAGGATCATTATTCTCAAGAAAAGAACATATAAAAATCGATAAACAGGATAAGAAATTGTCAGTAAGAAAATTAATTTTCTTAATAGCAACATTGACATTTATTTTATTATTTTTTATACCTTGGATTACATTTTAATTTTCCTGGGGAAAATGACATCATGATAGAAAAACAACGCCATGAGAGAAACATTTTTCAAGGTAGCAAATAGATTATCTTCATTAATCCGACGTTTTTAATTACTAATTTCGTTAATTAAGATGATAGAAGATTTTTAGCAACAAATATGTCCTCCTTGGAGTATTCGGGAAACACAGATATCTCTTGTGAAGCGAAGGACACTGCCCTTCACGAGAAGATGCGGTCACAGACAAAAAAATTGACGCCAGCTTTTTTTTTTTTTTTTAAAATATATAGAGATAAGTTATATTTTTCCTTTTAAGTAAGTTAGCAGTTTAAATATCTGCTTGAATGCTTTAACATTTTTTGTGGCGAACGAAGATAAAACGTTTGAATTTGAAGTAAAATGTTTTATGCAGTAAAAGATTTTGAAAAAGAAGATTTGATATGCATAGCTGAAGAAATTGTTGAAATAGCTCCGCCGAACAGCATAATTCCCAGTACAAAATGTTTAATTCTGAATAGTAAAGAATACAAAAAAGATCCTGAATTTAAAGGATCTTTCAGCGCAAAATATAAGCAATGCTGTTTCGCAAGTTCAACATCGTACCGAAAGAGGAAACGATGTAAGTATACCTCTAAAATGCTTTATGTGTGTTAAGAAACATACTACTGTGATATGTCAAATGCTTGATAAAGAAAGAAAAACGAATGAGAAGGAAGAAGATAAGGCATTAAAAACGAAGTTAGTTTGACAAATTTTAATAGAAATCAGGTTTTTCTTCAAACAATGAAAGCCAGAATTATTTCTGATTACAAAGAAAAAGATATTTGCCTAATATTGGATTCAAGATTGCAAAATTCTTATGTTTTGAGAGACATAGCACAAAGAATGGATTATTTATCCGTACCACAAGAAAAAAATAATCCATTCGCTTTTCGGTGTTATTACATTCAAGGAATCTAACACAATTGTTGTAAAATAAGATTAAGCGATATCAAAGAATAATGTAAACGCAAAACTTTGAAGTTTTGGATCAAAATACTGCCAGCAAAAATTCTATGTCTGGCCACAGCATTACTATGGGACACTATTGGCAAAGTTTGAAATTTCCCACCGAAAGAGTTCGAACGTTTCTCCCCTAGGTATTTATTTACTTACTCAATTGCAATAGTCATTTTAATTCATAGCCAAAATGATAAAAATATATTTAAAGTCGCCAAGGATCCTATACTAAAATAGTGCCTATAGTTGTAAAAGAGGGTTTATAGCTTAAAGAAAGAATGGGAAGTGAAGAATATCGTTTTGACGAAAGTTGGATATTACTTTGAATCTATTTAGGTATTGATTGAAACTAATGTCACGATACAGCACCTAGTATATACAGGGCGCTTATGATCGAATGCTTAAAATAGTGCTAAAAAGTTAAGCTTCCCAGACAGCGCTAAGATCAAATTCTTTGCTCAAATCTAAGAACTGACTGGCTTTTCCCAGTTTCGTCAGTTTAGTCACATGATCTAAGCACATAATTAACCAAGAGGGAGTTTTTTAAGCAATAAACTCGATCGCACTGACCTTTCGTGAGAGGCTTAATTTTTAAGGCACTCATTTGCTGGTCATTTTCCACACTATGTATTGTAGGTGCTGTAATTACGAGTAAATTACTGACAAGTCACAAAGAAGAGTTGACATCAGGATGTAGCACTGAAAGCGCATTTAGATTGGATATTAATTGGAAAAAGTTCTTTAAAATGATACATCAAACGAAAATTTAGTGTTGAAAATAATTTCTTTGTTCGTGGAAGAAGCCGAGATCTCCGATTTATGGAGGTTAGATTCGCTGGGAGTATTCGTTAGATTGGTCTCTCACTGTGGGTTCCAAACCGCGTGGTTATAGGGATTTTTGTTCCCACAGGAGAAAAAAATTGGTCTACGGTCCTGCTAAAGCAGAAGACCGTAGTTTAATTTATTAATAGGAGATACATCGAAATTTGCACTTAAGACTGTTTTGAGGAAAGCTTAAAATGATAAAAAATAAAATAATAAATAATAAATAAACTCAAATAAAAAAAGAAAGTCCAAACAGGAGGTAGATCGTCGCTTGAACTCTAGAACACTAGCGTGTTCACATCTGCCGCTGTCACTAGAGATACGCAAAATTTACGTGCTCATGTAGAATTCGTTTTATTTGCTTATACATTAATGTTTTTTTTTGTTGTTGTTGTTGTTTTTTTAATATGTTTAATTACACTGCTCGTCATGAAAATTGCCTCTGACACCATTTCAGCATATTCTTATGTGAAATGACCTCCTGAATCCGAATATGACCACCATTTTGCCCAATCACCCATCAATTTCTAGATACACCCTCTCCCTCATTTTTATCATTGTTTGGTAATTTTACACCCATCAGTTTGATTTAGAGCGGAACAATGATTATTTTAACCGTTAAATGTCTTCTGACCTGAGGAGCTACAGAGGTAGAAAGTTTTAAAACACGAACATTTGTAGTGAGGAGAAAATTTGAGGGTATTTGTGCCCATAAAACAAAAGAAAATCAATAAAAACAGTTCTGTTTCTCTTTTATTTATTTATTTATTTATTTGCAATATTTCTCTTATTTTTTACATATTCCAGCTTCCAGTTTCATATAAACCGATTCATAAACAATGCTATTTTCAAAATCGAATTTCTAAACCTAAATTCAGTTACTTTTTTAAAAACTTGATATAACACAAATTTAAATATCAAAAATATCACCAAATTAAATGCTTATCTATAATGGATAATGAGGATCATTTTTTTTTTATTATTTCCAATGGCTAGGCAAAAGTTACATAGGACTATAAAGATACGAATCAAGTTATAGACAATATAACATAGAAGACCAAAGTCATTGCCTAAGGAGCGATCTTGCCTCCCAATATCTCGACTCTTCTGTAGAACATCGAAGAGCCCTACAACGGGACAGATGGTCCCGGTCCATTACTTCTCCAGAATCACAAAGTGGGCAAATAGGGTCGTTTAAGATACCTATGCGCTTCAAATGAGCGGCAAGGCAGTCATGTCCGGTAGATAGGCGGAAAGTCACAACTGCCTTACGTCTTGGTTTATCAGGAATTAGAGAAGGACTTAAATTCTTCTATTTCTTTAGAGCTGTACGATTCTCAAGATCTCGTAAAGCATTAGATGCACATAAATTCTTTAAAACAGTTTAATCCTCCAGTAAGAAATGGCTGTATTGGGATGTTTTAGTAAGGTGGCACCTCTTTTTGCAAGAAAGTCCGCTTGTTCATTGACCCAAAGGCCACAATTGCCGGGCACCCACTGGAGAACAATTTGCTTCCCCTTTAAAGTGAGAGTTCTTAATGATTCTTGACATTGGGATACTTCCGGTGTTAATGGATGATCAACAGCGCTTATTGAGTGGATGGCTGCCTGAGGGTCAGAAAGAATGACCGCCCTTTCAAACTTGCAATGGACAGCTAATAGTTGCTTTAAAGCTAAACGTATCGCCACAACTTCACCATCAAAGGAGGTACCAATATAGCCCGCAGGGGCATATAATGGGGATCATTATAATAATGAGGATCATTATTCTCAAGAAAAGAACATATAAAAATCGATAAACAGGATAAGAAATTGTCAGTAAGAAAATTAATTTTCTTAATAGCAACATTGACATTTATTTTATTATTTTTTATACCTTGGATTACATTTTAATTTTCCTGGGGAAAATGACATCATGATAGAAAAACAACGCCATGAGAGAAACATTTTTCAAGGTAGCAAATAGATTATCTTCATTAATCCGACGTTTTTAATTACTAATTTCGTTAATTAAGATGATAGAAGATTTTTAGCAACAAATATGTCCTCCTTGGAGTATTCGGTAAACACAGATATCTCTTGTGAAGCGAAGGACACTGCCCTTCACGAGAAGATGCGGTCACAGACAAAAAAATTGACGCCAGCTTTTTTTTTTTTTTTTAAATATATAGAGATAAGTTATATTTTTCCTTTTAAGTAAGTTAGCAGTTTAAATATCTGCTTGAATGCTTTAACATTTTTTGTGGCGAACGAAGATAAAACGTTTGAATTTGAAGTAAAATGTTTTATGCAGTAAAAGATTTTGAAAAAGAAGATTTGATATGCATAGCTGAAGAAATTGTTGAAATAGCTCCGCCGAACAGCATAATTCCCAGTACAAAATGTTTAATTCTGAATAGTAAAGAATACAAAAAAGATCCTGAATTTAAAGGATCTTTCAGCGCAAAATATAAGCAATGCTGTTTCGCAAGTTCAACATCGTACCGAAAGAGGAAACGATGTAAGTATACCTCTAAAATGCTTTATGTGTGTTAAGAAACATACTACTGTGATATGTCAAATGCTTGATAAAGAAAGAAAAACGAATGAGAAGGAAGAAGATAAGGCATTAAAAACGAAGTTAGTTTGACAAATTTTAATAGAAATCAGGTTTTTCTTCAAACAATGAAAGCCAGAATTATTTCTGATTACAAAGAAAAAGATATTTGCCTAATATTGGATTCAAGATTGCAAAATTCTTATGTTTTGAGAGACATAGCACAAAGAATGGATTATTTATCCGTACCACAAGAAAAAAATAATCCATTCGCTTTTCGGTGTTATTACATTCAAGGAATCTAACACAATTGTTGTAAAATAAGATTAAGCGATATCAAAGAATAATGTAAACGCAAAACTTTGAAGTTTTGGATCAAAATACTGCCAGCAAAAATTCTATGTCTGGCCACAGCATTACTATGGGACACTATTGGCAAAGTTTGAAATTTCCCACCGAAAGAGTTCGAACGTTTCTCCCCTAGGTATTTATTTACTTACTCAATTGCAATAGTCATTTTAATTCATAGCCAAAATGATAAAAATATATTTAAAGTCGCCAAGGATCCTATACTAAAATAGTGCCTATAGTTGTAAAAGAGGGTTTATAGCTTAAAGAAAGAATGGGAAGTGAAGAATATCGTTTTGACGAAAGTTGGATATTACTTTGAATCTATTTAGGTATTGATTGAAACTAATGTCACGATACAGCACCTAGTATATACAGGGCGCTTATGATCGAATGCTTAAAATAGTGCTAAAAAGTTAAGCTTCCCAGACAGCGCTAAGATCAAATTCTTTGCTCAAATCTAAGAACTGACTGGCTTTTCCCAGTTTCGTCAGTTTAGTCACATGATCTAAGCACATAATTAACCAAGAGGGAGTTTTTTAAGCAATAAACTCGATCGCACTGACCTTTCGTGAGAGGCTTAATTTTTAAGGCACTCATTTGCTGGTCATTTTCCACACTATGTATTGTAGGTGCTGTAATTACGAGTAAATTACTGACAAGTCACAAAGAAGAGTTGACATCATGATGTAGCACTGAAAACGCGTTTAGATTGGGTATTAATTGGAAAAAGTTCGTGAAAATGATACATCCAAAGAAAATTTAGTGTTGACAATAACTTCTTTGTTCGTGGAAGAAGCCGAGATCTCCGATTTATGGTGGTTAGATTCGCTAGCAGCATTGGCTACATTGGTCTCTCACTGTGGGTCCCGAACCGCGTGGTTATAGAGATTTTTGTTCCCACAGGAGAAAAAATTTGTCTACGGTCCTGCTGTAGAAGAAGACCGTAGTTTAATTTATTTATAGGAGATACATCGAAAGTTGTACTTAAGACTGTTTTGAGGAAAGCTTAAAATGATAAAAAATAAAACAATAAATAATAAATAAACTCAAATAAAAAAAAAGAAAGTCCAAACAGGTGGTAGATCGTCGCGTAAACCCTAGAACACTAGTGTGTTCACATCTGCCGCTGTCACTAGAGATACACAAAATTTACGTGCTCATGTAAAATTCGTTTTATTTACTTATACATTAATGCTTTTTTTTTTTTTTTTTTTAATATGTTTAATTGCTCGGCATGAAAATTGCCTGTGGCACCATTTCAGCATATTCTTATGTAAAATGACCTCCTGAATCCGAATATGACCAAAATTTTGCCCACTCACCCACCGTTTTCTAGATACACCCCCTCCCTCATTTTTATCATTGTTTGCTAATTTTATACCCATCAGTTTTATTTGGAGAGGAACGATGATTATTTTAACAGTTAAATGTCTTCTGACCTGAGGAGCTACAGAGGTAGAAAGTTCTAAAACACGAACATTTATAGTAAGGAGGATATTTGAGGGTATTTGTGCCCAGAAAACAAAAGAAAATCAATAAAAACAATCAGTTCTGTTTCTCTGTTTTTTTTTTTTTTTTTTTTTTTTTTTTTTTCCCGTAATATTTCTCTTTTTTTTTTTTTTGCATATTCCAGCTTCCGCAGTTTACCATTTTCTTACCAAAACACCCCAAATAATATAAATTATACAGTGAAAATTTTTTCAAAGTGTTGGTAGAAAATTTGACTGATTCACTGTATTTGCTTTCAATAACTCCCACGTTAAATGTTTTGGGCAGTAAAAAACATGAACAGTAAAATCTCCTGGCGGCTTTTGAATTTTTGTCGCCATATTAGCTATGGACTTTTTTTTTTTTTTTGTATAATTTCTTGCATAAAAATAGAAATTCTATTTTGCTAATACTTTTATCGGACACCTTTTCATTAATATATAAGAATCCTTCATATTTTGTTTATTTTATTAATGGTTTTTAGGTTTAAAATAGTACTTGATGAAATAAATTTTCTATTTTTAAAACTGCATTCTTTTTTCTATAAAATTATCTACTCAGATAAAAATAGATCATTTATGTGACTACTATTTCAGTTTATTTTTTATTTTTGTAATATTTTATAATTTTTGCATTTTTGATGCGCTACCTACATTAAAATCACTGTTGCTAAATTAAACTTCTTGGCGAAAAATGTTCGGTGGACATCAACGCAAAAATTTAAAAAATCGCCCAGGAGGATCTATAAAACTGATTTTACTACAACATATATTAGCGTCGTAGCACTTTATCAATGTGTAAAAAATAAATAAATAAATAAATAAATAACAAATAAATAAATAAAGTTATAATGACATCAGTTTTTGTGAGATGCATAATTTATTTTTATTTTTATAATTTTTTATTGTTCACGTTTAGGTAAATGTATTTATTTTCCTGTTGGAAAAAAAAAAATGAACTCGTAAATATTTTTGGCAACAATTAAATTATGGATAAAATTTAAATGGCTAATTTTTTGCTATTACTCGCTTATTATTTTCATATTTTTATTAATTAAATGAAAAATAAGGAAAAATTCGGAAATCTGACTTCGATGTGTACAATGACCTTTCGGGGACACCTTTGTGTTAAGACTGTCCGAGCTACCGTTTTCGAGAACATATATATACATATATATACAAATACTGCTCACTTAATAGTATAAGATATATAGATTTTATTTAGTATTTTCCCGTAGTAAAGCGTCTGTTACACTGTATAAAAGGAGATAATGTTTATATGAATTTTAGTATCACACAAGAGAAAAATGCTTTTTATGCGCAAGGCGAAACAATTAAAATAAATACTTGTTATAGCGGTTTAAAACTTTGATTTGTCTTGGATTGTTGAGATTTGGTTAATGTCAATTGTATTACATAAATAACGCTAATTTGGAAATCATATTTTAATGTAGTAGTACTGAAAATATTCAAATATTGTCGAAGTTAGCATTGTCTCGCATCTCTATGAAACAGAGCTGAAATATACGTAACAAATTTCGAAGAACCATGATGCTTTTGCGATCAAAGTTACATTAAAAAGAAAAAGAAAAAATGGAAATGAAAATTTTAACATATTGTACCAAAGAAAATTTAATTTTTAACGAGCATTTTTTTTTTTTTTTTTTTTTTTTTTTTTTCTGTGTGTTGTCAGATATCCAGCTTTATTCAACGTTACCTATACCATAATCATGACGACGTTTCTTTGCTGTCTGAAAAAAAAAAAAAAAAAAAAAAAAACATTCCTCTCATCCTAATAAAAATTTACTTTTATCTCGTTGTCAAACTCATTTATTCAATCCTAAATGAAATATTAGCGATTGAATATACCCCATTGAGGAAGTGATAGGATTTGTTTAATATAAAGAAAGCATCCTTATATAAAGGAAAGTGACAGGCGATATCAACTATTGGGCTGGATTGCATAGCAATATCATATTTTCTTTTTGTGTGTGTGTGACAGCTAAAGAATACACTCATAGTTGCCAATGTCACTTAGACTTCTCCGATCCCTTATCACTGGCGGGAATGGTAAGATATGTATGTCTTTCCAATATCATTCTATTTGACCTAAAATATTTTTTATAGCTTTTTTTAGAATAAAGTAATTTTTACTTTCTCTTACACATATGTATATATATATATATGGTTCAGAAAGTATTATTTTTGGGTCAATTTTTTGAAATTGAGCTCTAAACTTGTCGTTTCCGAACATGATCAAAGGAGGTAACAATATTATTTCAAATGTTGACTTAGGGGATGCAACAGTACAATAAATATTTCGTTTAACTACACTTCTTCAAATATACCATGGGTTTTTTTTTCATCCCCCCCCCCCAAAAAAAAAAAAAAAAAAAAAAAAAAACTGTATGAGGTAGCTATATAAACCAAACTGTATATTTTGGACTGAATAATTTTCTTTCAATCTCTTATAATTTTTTGTTAACTTAACAAATATTTCTGAACTCATTCTAAATAACCGTGCTGGCAGACAGACAATTAAAATTTAATACTGTATTTAACCCAGTGTTCTCTGAATGACTAAATAAATATTAAAATGGATATTATTTCAGAAAATATTGCCATATCGCACCTCGATAAGAAAAGTGACCAACCTCAAAAAATGATAATTTTGAGCTTATGTCATTGAAAAGGCGTATAAAGGGTCCAAACTTAAAAAAAAAAAAAAAAAAAAAAAAAAAAAAAAAAATCATATACCTATTTCTAAGATTATCCACATGAGAAGCAATTGTAACGATTTTATCATAACTAGCATGCTTCGCCCACTTCGCTGGGTACTATATTTTAATTAAAGGATTTATTTTTAATTTAATGGTTGAAACGTTTAAATAAATATATTTCGATTGGCAACTATTTTCTTCACTGTTTTAGTATGGGATCTCCTTGACAATATCAAACAATTTTTGAACTTCTTGAATCAGTGCAACAAAACTATTATTAAAACGAATATTCTCGAAAAGAGTCAAATAGAAATGGAAATTCTTCGAATATTCTCGAAACAGTTGAAGCTGTTACACGTACAGTAATAAAGTCACTATTCGATGAATGGTCTGGAACAGTCCAAAAAATAGTCACATGTTCCACATGAATAAAGTAAATAACATCAAATACCCAGAGCAGAAATTTCCGCTCACTCACGAAAAATATCCAATCGCTTAGAGTTCAATTTCTAAAGTGCAGTCACTCAGAATAGGTCTCTGAATAACTCTGAATCGCAGTGACTACATACCCTTTCGCAAAAATCAACTCACTCCTATTTATAACTTTTGGCGATGGGGCTTGGTAATGACTCCATCGAGAATTCCATGATAAGCTGGAGATCTATGTTCTCGTGTGTCGGAGAGCTTCGAAACTTCGGGAACCCTAAACTACCATTTTTCATCAAATTGGTCGCCCACTCGCCAAGTTTGTCGCCAATACTGACCCAACTGGAAGTGAATGGTCTGCGCTTTTATTTTCACTTTGCCTGTAAAACTATACTTTCATTGTAACAGTACAATTGATGATGGAAAAAGACTTAATCTCTTTTATCAATAATCTATGAGCACTATTTCTGCCGTATTTTAAACAGCTAATGTTTCTATGGTTATATATATTTCCCATATATATAACATATTTTTATTTTTATTTATTTATTTATTTAAATACTAATTTGAATTAATCAAATATTTTTGCCCGACAGCGTGCAAGTGCATTCACACACAGCAGCTCATTTATTTGTATGTTAAATTAGCGTAGTGATTGGTATATAAAAAATAAATAAGTGAACATTATCGTGCTACACAACTTTATTATACCTCTCCCCTTGGCGGCTTTTGAATTTTTGTCTCCATATTAGCGATGGATATATATATATATATATATATATATATATATATATATATATATTTTTTTTTTTTTTTGGGGGGGGGGGGGATAATTTTTTGCATAAAAATAGAAGTCCTATTTTGCTAATACTTTTATTGGACATCTTTTCGTTAATGTATAAGAATCCTTCACGTTCTGTTTATTTTTTTAATGGTTTTTAGGTTTAAAATAGTGCTTTCTGAAATAATTTTTCTAATTTTAAAACTGCATTTTCTTTTTTCTTTTTTTTTTTTTTTTTTTTTTTAATTATCTACTCAGATAAAATAGATCATTTATGTGACTACTATTTCGGTTTATCTTTTATTATTTTTATTTTTGAAATATTTTGTAATTTTTATATTTTTTATGCGCTACACCTAGATTTAAATCTCTGTTGCTAAATTAAACTTCTTGGCTTCGGTGTACTTCATGTAAAAATGTTCGGTGTACTTCAATGCAAAAATTAAAAAAAAAAAAAAAAAAAATCGCACAGAAGGATCTATAAATAAAACTAATTTTAGTACAACATATATTAGCCTCGTAAACTATATTAGCACTTTAACAATGTGTAAAAAAAAATTCTAAAGTGATAATGACGTCAATTTTTACGAGATACATAATTTTTTTTTCTTTTTTTTTTAAACATATATATATATAATTTTTTATTCTTCAGGTTTAGATAAATGTATTTATTATCCTGTTTGAAAAAAAAAAAAAAAAAAAAAAAAAATGAACTCGTAAATTTTTTTGGCAATAATTAAATTATGGATACAATTTAAATGGCTAATTTTTGGCTATTATTAGCGTATTATTTTCATATTTTTATTGTTTAAAAGAAAACCAATAAAAAATTCGAAAATCTGACTGCCATGTACACATTGACCCTTCGGGGGGCACCTTTGTGTTAAATCGCGTGAGTGTCCGAGCTACCGTTTTTTAGAACAGTGAAATGTACATATATATATATATATACACACACAAATATTGTTCACTTAATAGTATAAGACGATAGTCAGTGCGTTTTCGTTGTACTTAAATTAATCTTTTTCTAATATTGCTTTTTGAGTTGCGTCGCTTTTCTTCCTGGAGAGCAATATACCTGCTACAAAATGTATATTTATTTACATCTATCGTCCAGAAAATTGTTATAACTGCCATTCAGAAGCGTAGTCTTATATTTTCTATAATTAGTTAAATGTAGTTTCTTGTAGATGTAGAGTTGCCAGACAAATACTAAAATTTTATCTTCTAACACCAATAAAGTTTTAAAGTATATCAATCTATTGATTCAATTACACCTGATTTAGTTTTTGTATAAAGCGGTTGTTTTAATGAAAAATTATCGGTGTTAAAAATAAAACTGTAGTATTTCATCTTGAAATTCTGTTTAGATGGCCCAAAATTGTAAAAAAATATTTAAAAAATAAATTTAACATTTTCTAAAATGTAATATCTTTTTTATCCATAGAAAAAACAAGGAGGGGGATGCGTTGTTTTAATTACGCTTTCGAGTACTAATTAATTTTTTTTTTTTTTTTTTTAACATTAAAGGCAAATTAATTGAAATCACAATAGATATAGTTCATTTTATTCACTTATTTATTTTAAAATTTAAGATAAATAAAGTCTTTTTTTCAGAAGATAAAAACGCTATTCCAAGCTTATAATTCCCACATTTCCACGACCAATGAGATTAAAGTTGTTATTGATGCAGTAATCAGCTTATAAAATAGAAAAAGAAAAAAACAAGCATAGTTATGCTAGATAAAACAGCATTTTAATTTGTTTTTTTTTCTCTATGCTCTCTTGAGAAAAAACAGTAAGCTTCTATCATTTTTGCAAAGGAGAAAAAAAAAAAAAAAAAAGATTTTAATAAATAGAAAAATTTAAAACGTTGATAAATATTATATAATTACGTTAAGATTTTCATGTGTTTTAAATTAAATATAAAAAGCCCTAAATATCTATAAGTTTATATATATATAAAGTAATTAATTGAAAAGTGAATAAGAATTATTTTATATTTTTAAATATTTATAGTAAAATTTAATTATACTTTAAATTAACGATAAATTATTGTTAAAGAATTCAGTGTTTTTGTTACTTAAAAGTATGTCTCCAAAACGATTGAATGCGTTTTACTCTTTTACAAGAGTTATAAAATGCATTATTGTAACTAAGTGAACGGTAACGCAATTGGAATGTAGGAGAGTTTCCAATTTAAAGAAAGACGCTTACCCGGAAATATATCTAAAGTTTTTGACGTGTCTTTGGAAATAAACCATAAATTAAACATTGATCTGAATAGAGACGATGCACTGAAGTAGGATTTGCTTCTTATTAAAATACGAATATTACTGTAAAACTGAGAAAGAGGTTCTAGCGATAAAATAAGAGACTTACCTAATTACTAACTAATGAAATAGAATGAGAATGTCTTTTTAGACAGGGGTCTTATTGGTAGATTAATCCGTATAACATTCGAGCCGCGGTTGCCCAGTCGATAGAGCGCCGGCCTCGTAATTGAAAGATTGCCGATTCTGTACTCGAGCCGGCCAAAGACCTTCGTGTACACTAATGGTGGCTGGTGCACGTAAAATCTGTCGTGGCCGCCTCCATGTTCCCGTCAAAAATTATACCTCTCGGAGTCACCGAAGCGGGAGAGCCATCATTTCCGTGGAGGATCAAAATTGCGATGGCATATCTCCGGAGCACTTCTAGGGGTGAGTCCCAGACCGTCGGCAATTGCCCATTTGCGCAGCACTAGTGCGACGTAAAACCCAACCAACCAACAAACCCTATAACATTCAATTTGTCAAAAGAAAAAAATATATATATGTATATGAACTTAAACAATTTATTAGACTTTTACGGTTAATTTTTATAAATACTGAGTGCCCCATAAGTCTGAAGGTATTTTAAAAAATCATAAAAATTGAAGAATCTCTGAGTTTTATCAAAATTGTTCGATCCAGTTCCATGAAACTAAATTTTTGCCATATTTCTCAATGGATGGAATACTTGTTAACGGTGAACGCTAATTTTCGTGAATGTGAGACAAGTCAGATGTTTTCGTCTTTTCGTAACACTTTAATCCAAACTTTTTGTCAAAGTCATTAAAACCATTTCCAAGAGAATCCCATTTCGTTCATATTTTTGCAATGGTTAATATTTTGCAATGGTGTACGAACGATAAGTTTTCTGAAGATGATGATAGGTCAAGTTGGTTTTTCTCTTTATAAAACACTTAACTTTTAAGTTTTTATCAATATCGTTTTATTCATTTCTGTCTGAATCAAATTTTTGCCATATTTTGCAACCGTTGATATAAGGGTTAACAGCAAAAGATTGTTTTCCAGGACATAAAGATAAGTCAGATGCGTTTATTGTTTTAAAAAACCCTTGTTTCTAGGTTTATATCAAAATAATTTGACTATTGTGTAAAACTAAGTCTCTGTCATACTTTCCAATGAGTGGAGTCTGGGTTAGAAACGAACGTTAATTTTTCTGACTATGAATATAAGTTACATGAGTTTATCATTTCAAGAAACGTTAACCCTAAATTTTTATCGAAATCGCTAGATTCATTTCCGTGTAGACCAGATTTCTGGCATACATTGCAGCTGGCGGAGTAAGGGTTAACAGCAAACTCAATTTATCATGAAGTTGCTGATAAGTCTTATGGGTTTGTCTTCTCAAAAATTTTTTAACTCCAAGTTCTTTTTAAAAGCTTAGACCCATTTAAGTAAACCAAATTTCTGTAATATGTTTCAACCGGTGTATAAAGAATTAACATCGAACATGAATGTTTTTGAAAATCAGTATATGCCTACTCGAATTTTCATCCCAAAAAATCCTTAACCTCAAACTTGCATCAAAATCGTTATATCTATTTCTGAGTAAACGCAGTTTTTGCCATATTTTGCAACCAGCGGATAAAAAGCTAACAGCGAACACGAATTTTCCTGAATGCGGCTCTAAGTCCAAACTGTTTATTCCTCTAAAACATCCTTAACCCTTTAACGTGCGCTATCCTCGCTGCGAGGACGCAAAATTTAAGATCCAGCTGCAAAAATTCACCCCGGAATTTTTTTTAGCAAAAATTTACGTTTATAACATAGCAGAAAAGGCAGTTTTTTTTAACCTTAAAATTTAAAATTTCTTTTAGTTTAATTTAATTAATGAATTCCGGTGGCAGCATAATTTAAATGACCGAATTGTCTCGCGCTGCAAAGGGTTAACATCATACTTTCCCCAAAATCGTTATATCCATTTCCGAATAAACCCAATTTATGCCCTATTTTGCAACCTACAGGCAAAGGATTAACATCGAATGAAATTTTCTTGAAGATGAGGATAAGTTCAATCGATCTTTCATCTCCAAAAACCCTTAACTCTAAACTTTAATCAAAATCGTTTTATCGAGTAAATATAGTTTGTGCCATATTTTGCAACTGATTCGTAAAGGGTTAACAATGAATGCAAATTTTCCTGAAGATGAGGATAAGTCCAAACAATATTTCACCTTAAAAAGTCCTCAACTCCAAACTTTCATAGAAATCGTTCTATCCATTTTCAAGTAAACCACATGTTTCCACCGGCGGATGTGGGGTTAGCAGTGAACGCGAAATTTCGTGATATTAATATAATTTCGTGATATTATATTGTAGATTATTTTTTTTCATTAGCAAACAGAAATTAGCGTGAATCAATATGTTATATTACATTATCAATTTTCAGTAATTAATACACACACACATATAAATATAAATATAGATATATGTATATACTGTATATTTATAAGATTATGCTTTAAAGTTTCCTTTTTTTTTTTTTCTATGAAGGAGATTAGCATCGATGGAAATATACTAATGAGCTTAATAAATGAGTTTTAAAAAAATGTTCTCATAAAAACGCTGGTAAGATACTAATATTTTAATAACTATTTTTCTGAGGAATATTCTCTGAAAATTATATATCTATTGGTTCTTTCGGAACAAAAAAAGAATGAAAGAAAGAAAACAAATGTTTCAATTTAAATTTTCAAAATATTAATATAAGTCAATACAATATATGTTTATATAATACTATCAGATGTTGCCTACTTCCCTGGTCACTATATTTAAATTAACTCTCAAAATTACATGTAACTCTTGAATAAAAAAAAAAAAAAAAAAAAAAAAACTCATAAAGTGAGATTTGAAAATTTAATCTCATAAAACGAAAATGGGAAAATATCTTATTTGAAAATATCTCATAAAATCAACTTAAAAAAAAAAAAAAAAAAAAAAAAAAAAAGGATTAACCCGATTAGGTTATCGTTTTTTGTTTTCGGCATTTTGTCAGGTCATCGTGGATCGCTGAAGACGTCAGGCGTGTTAGAACACGTTACATGTAATGAAGAAATATGATAAAATTCTTGAACACTTTTGTACACATAGCACAACCACATACAAAAAAATCTGGAGTGACTCCACTCGACTTTCCGAACATTGAGTAACTAACAGTTTTGTAGATAAAATAAAGAAAGAGGAATTGCTAAACAAACAAAAGAGAGAAAACCATAATAGAGTGTTTTTTTCTCCATATATCACACGAGGTTTTATTTAACGCTACTGAACTTTGAGCCCTTAGATCATAATGATAAAGAATTTTTCGTTTTGTTCCTGTAAAAATCTATAGATGCTAGATTCACCAAAATGCTTATAGTTAGTGCAACAGTGATTTATAATATTCATACAAATTTTCAGCTCAATTGAATAAGGCGTTTAGATGCTATCGCACTTTTAAAAATTTGGTCTCATAGGCCATAATGATAAAGAATATTTCTTTGTGTCCCTGTAAAAAAACTGTAGTGCTAGATTCACCAAAATCTATACAGTTGGTGCAAATGCGACCTATAACATGTGTACAATTTTTTTGCTCAGATTAATAAGGCGTTTAGACGCTATCACACTTTTAAAAATTTGGCCCCATTGGCCTTAATGATAAAGAATTTTTCTTTGTGTCCCTGTAAAAAAACTATAAGTGCTAGATTCTCCAAAATCTATACAGATTGAGTATCTGTGACCTATAATATGGGTATAAAATTTTTGCTCAATTGAATAAGGCGTTTAGATGCTATCGCACTTTTAAGATTTTGGTCCCATAGGCCATAATGATAAAGAATTTTTCTTTGTGTCCCTGTAAAAAAACTATAAGTGCTAGATTCACCAAAATCTATAGGGTTTGTACTATGGTGACTTACAATATACGTACCAACTTTCAGGTTAATCGAACAAAGCCTTTAGACGCTAGCGTGTTCACAAACATACACACATACACACATACACACATACACACATACACACACACATACATACATCATCGTAAAAATAGTGAAAACGGACTCAGGGGACCTCAAAACGTACAGAAACATCAAAATCTCGAATTCGGATTTTTGACATGATTACAATACTTTCCTCACTATAGTGTTCGGAAAGTAAAAAGAAAAAAAAAAAACTTACTGAGATAATTTGGAATAATGCTACGCATATTTCTCCCCCCCCCCCCTCCTATACCACCGTAGGGGGAAGCGTGGGTGTTTTGCAAAATTGATTTATAGAGTATTTAGGCACACGAAGTCGTAGGCACATGCACACACACAAAAAGAAAAAAAAAAAAAAAAAGAAAAATTAACATATTTCTGAGATAATTTATAAGAGATTTATAATTGGAAGTGTGGACTTTTTTTTTACCTCCGATCACAAATGGGGTGAATGGGGATACTTCGCAAAGTCCCTTTATCGTGCATGTTTATACACATAGCATACCTACATGCCAAAAAATAATATTGAAAAGTGTGGCTTCAAATCTGGCAAAATTCATTCATGCTTACATCGAGGAAATGAATTTTATTTCAGGCATCTATCGAAAATGTGTTAATTTTTCTTTCAGTTTTGCTTTTTAAAATAGTCTGTCTTCTAATTTAGTTCGTGTTTGAAATCTGATTTTTGTGCGTATTTTTAAATAAAATATTTCTTCACGGATTGGTCGATTTTTTCTATCTCGCTGTATTATGTATAAGATTGTAACAAATGTGTTATTTGAAAGACAAATTCATATTCTTATTAGCTTATGGAAATACTCTTAACTAATTAATAATACTACAACTTAAAGTATACAGTCAGGAAAAAAAAAAAAAAAAAAAAAAACCTTTCTCCCACCTAATTTTGCCGTAAATTAACGTAGAAAATTGCGGCTGTTACCGATCGATTAGTAATACCGTCTAGTTTTTAATGGTATAGTTAGATTTTGCTTAAGGGGTCATCTACATATTAAAACAGGTATTAACTTAATTTTTTTTTCAATGGCAACCCCTATTTTTGACCTCATATTCAAATTTCTGAGATCAAGGCGGTTCGGAAAAAGTCTTATTTGTGTACTTTAAATGAATTCTTGACAGAGTTACAAGCGAAAATGTAATAGGGATCCATCTATACATTTAGAAAAAATAAATTCTGATCTACCGCATAATGGACATTATTCATTAAGATTCATACCAGAAAAAAATACAAAAATATTCATTATAAAAATAAAATAAAATCAATCTATAGAAGGTGGTGTGTTTGCTTCGAAATTTATCTCAATAGTTTCAGTTGACTCCCGTATAACGTGCTAGTTCAAAATACGACCAATAAATAAAGACTAGCCTCTAGTACTCGTACAGCGCGATAAACAGTTCCGTATAACGCTTAAGACAAATTTAACATTTTCACATATTTTATCAAATTTTTGATTCCTTTAAGGCGTAAATGACTTATATTTTTCTTCTGAAATTAAACATTTATGAATTAAACATTTTTAAATAGTTTATTTTTAATAAAAATGAAATAGTTTGTTACTCACTTTATACGTTTAAACTTAAATTGCTCGAGTCACATGAACCCTACAATATTCAGTTACAAAAATGTGGATAGCAACATAAAATAATAATAGTACTAATGATAACAGTAATAGCGCTTAAAAAAAGTTTAATATTTAAGAAAAAATTATTTGTCTACTTTTGTTGGGTACATTTTTATTTGATACAGTAAGCCCCGCATGAAGGTGTTTCTATAAAGTGTTCCATTTAATTTGAGGCGTATAAGCCTACAATATGCAATATACAAAGATACAGATAACAAGATTTAAACTAAAATCTGAGAAATGATATATAACACTTTCGTGACCGCTGATGTAGATTCACGTCTTTTGAAAATCTGTAACTCCTCCAGTGGGCGTTTCTTTCGCGATTTGTATGTTACTTATTTCTTAAGAATATAACCAATATTTATGTTTGTAGAATTAAATATACTATGGATACAAATTACAGAAAATCTTGTTCTGAAATCTTGAAACTTGGTAGAATAACGCCCACAGGCTGCACTTACGGCCAAAAAGACAAGACCATGCGGTCGCGAAAGTGTTAATATTCAATAAAAAGGACATACTGTTCAAAAGTATTCCTAATTTGAGTAATAAGTCACGCCTTTATACCTTTCTCTAAAATATCAAATTATTTCACAAATTCATGATTAAATAACTGAAAGTTTGTCATCAACAATCGAAACGGTAAATTTCATTCGTTTATATACGCCAGAGTTCTATAAAGAGTCAAACAAAATAAAATTAAGGAAACAAGAAAATTTTTTTTAAGTAAAAGTAATTGTTTCAGAAAAAGCCAGAGGGTGGGTTATTTATTTATTTTATTTATTTATTTATTTATTATTATTATTATTTGTAATGCCATCAGAACTTCCCGCCTGCAATGCGTTAATTTTGCTAAAATAGGTTCATTTGAATCATAAGTGTCGAAACCTTACTCAGAAACTAAACTAAAATAAACTTAAATACACTCATGTCCATAAATTAAGGATAATGTAAATAAAGGTTCAGAAGCAGAATAAACATGACTTATTCATAAAGCTCATTTGCTAAACAAAAGATCGAAAACAAAAAAAGGTGGTTTATGTAGGATGCTACTTATAAAAACTACGATTTTTGCTCCCTGAAGCAATTACAAAAAAATATCTTCCTTACAAAAGCTTTATATTACATGGTGGGTATGATGGTTAATACATTGTATGTCTCTGAGATGATGAAATACAGTCCTTACAACGTCTAGGAACGCTGAATATTAAATTATTGATCTGATCTTGGGGAAGATTACTCCACTCAGTAAGCAATGTTCTCCGAAGTTCCGGTACACATGTATAGAAGGTGGTTGATGGGCTGCAACTCATCGGAAAAGCATGTCCTACACATGCTCTATCGGATTCTAGTCAGGTGAGAATGCTGGCTGGCCATTCCATGCGAGTGACAGCTTCAGATTGTAAGCATCCGTGTACAATGTTTGCACGGTGAAGACGCGCATTGTCATCCATAAACACAAATTCTGGGTCCATAGCCCCCCTAAACAAACGTACATGCTGTTCCTGAATGATGTCCCGATAAATTTGACCTGTCATGGATCCGATTTGAAATGCAGATCTGTTCTGGTGTCCAATATAATTCCTCCCCCCCCCCCCAAAAAAAAAAAAAAAAAAAAAAAAAAACGAGCACTCCTGCCCCACAATAACGGTGTCGTTCAATGATGCTCTTTTGGTGGTAACGGGTACGTGACGTTCTACATATGAAAGTCTGGCGTGAATCACACTGAAATCTAAACCTGGACTCGTCGGAAAACATCACACAAGCCCACTGTGCTTCTATCCACATTGCATGTTCTCTACTCCAAGTTAACCGTTAGCAACAGTGAATTGCCGCGAGCGGAACTCATCTAACAGGCCTGCGAGCATATAGACCAATATCTCCTAAACGTCTAACGGTTTGCCTTGAAACTGTGGTACCCGTGGCTACAGACAATGACGAGACAGGGCTGATGCTGTGCTTTATCTGCTCATTTTGGCAATTACTGTCAAATACCGGTCGTCATTCGGCAATGTAACTCGGAGCCGACCAGTACTGCAACGTTGACTGGCATGATGCCAAAATCTAGAGATGACACTTTGGGCGATTCCAAGTTCCCCGATACTTCTATCTGAGTACGCCCCCATTCTAGTCTTCCGATAATTCTACCACGTAAAAAAATATCTGCATACGTCCTCTGTGTCATAACTATTCGTTTGTGGCAATGAGCGGCATACAGAACGCTTGTGAAAAAATTTTCTTCTTTGCTCCCATTCCTCATCTAACCCTTTCTTACACTTTCGTCACTGTAACATCATACCGGCGTCATCTGATGGCTTCCTAAAATTTGCATGTTATTCTTAAAAATGTGTGTGGTATTTCTACAGATGAAATTTTTGCATTAAAGTTCAATTTCCATGTGATTCTTAATTATCCTTAATTTATGGACATGAGTGTAAAATAAAATTTTTCAGTATTGTACTGAACTTGCATAAATTGGTCTCATAATGTATGTCCCATACAACACGATTTTCATAACTAATATTCCGCGTTATACAGTAGTCTACTGCCTTGAATTCTTAATTTTTAAATGTGTAGGATCAGTATCCATATCTTTAAAAGTTATAAGATATTATACTTTGTTTTAAATTCTTTTTTACATAATAAATGTGAATTTTACACAGTGATTAGAATAATCGAAAATAAATTATATTGCGCTTTGTTTCAAAAATAGATTTTGTAAATTAAAAAGAAAATGGAAAAGAAATTGAAAAAAATATTCCACTATTTGATTTTGCTTTAAAAAACATTTAATAAAAAATTAACATTTTATTATGTTACTTCATACGATAAAATTTAAGTAATATAAAGCTTAAAAACGGTACACTTAACAAATGCAGAAGTATCACAAGATTAAAACAGAAAATTCGTAATAAAAAACTTATAAAAATTATTAAATTTTATTAATAATATTAATAAAACTATTATTGAATGCGTATTGCTGTTTCAAATAGTAAGCCTCGTTTAACCGTGCTTTCTAAAACATGACATTTAACTTGAGGTGTACAAACCCTAGAATATTTAATTATAAGAAATGGGCAAAAGGGTTAAAACAGAATTTCAGCGATGAAAAACTAGAAAAAGATATTTAATATTTAAGAAGGAATACTTAACATATCACAATCGGATATACAGTGCGTTAAGAAATTATAAGACCACAAGCGTATTGATGCATTTCTGAAGAAGGGAGCATAATATGTAAATTTTTAGTTGCGTATTTAAAATTGATAGGAAAATGCATCCTATACTAATTCCAACTTTTAAAATTAAATTAAATTTCATTAAAACTTATTCATTTTTATAAAAATTAAAGACTGTGACTGTTAAGAAATTATAAGACCACCTGAGAAAATTAGCATATTGTACATGACGCCAAACTCAATATAAAGCGCATGCGTCAGTGTTTCGTAAAAGCATTACCTAAGAAGCAAAGGTTTAGGTTTTGAATGTGTTATCTACGATTAATTTGACGATGCTTTGAGGTAAAGAATTATTGGAGTGCGAAGTGAGAAAAATTTTATTTTATAAAGGTTCTGGTAAATCTGAAAGAGATATTGCGAGGTTAATGAACCGTTCTAAAACTGCCATTCATAATGCCATAATTAGAAAAGATTATTCAAACAAAATAAAACGATCTGGTAGAAAAAATATTTTGACAGCACGTGATAATAGACAAATTTTTCGACTGTCAACTAAAAAAGGTCTTTCAACTCCTGAAATTTCGGAACGTTTCAGCAAGAAAACTTCACATGTAACAGTCTGGAAGAGTCTTAAATAAAATATTAATACGAAATTTATGAAATTGAAGAAAAAACCAAAGTTATTGAAATGCCATCGAGAAGAAAGATTAAAATGGGCTAAAAATTTCATGTCATGGAATGAAGAGTGGAAACAAATTATATTTTCTGATGAAAAGAAATTTAACCTTGATGGTCCCGATGGTTACAAACACTATTGGCATGACTTGAGGAAGGAACCAGAAGAATGCTTCAGTCGACAAATGGGTGGAGGATCAGTAATGAATTGGGGAGCTTTCAGTTCTGAGGGTTTGTGTGATTTACAGCGGATTTCGGGTCATATGAACTCTACACAAAATCATTCTATGCTATATGATCATATGATACCGTTTGGACGTTTATTAGGTGGTGCTAACTGGATGTTTCAACAGGACAATGCTGCTTGTCATACATCTAAATCCACACAGGAGTGGTTTAAAAAAGAAAAATGGCCAAGTCGAAGTCCAGACTTGAACCCCATGGAAAACCTATGGGTATATTATCTCGCAAAGTTTATGCTAATAATAAACAATTTTCATCTGCCAGTGAACTGGAAGTAGCCATTGTAAAAGAATGGTACAATATTTCTATAACTGAACTTAATCACCTCCCAGCAAAACCACGGATGACGGCCAACACGAGGCCAAGTGCTGGTTGCCAACAGTAGCTGCAGCTGGCCCGTCGGTGGCAAAAGTTACGGTGCCGCAGGGAATATGTTACGCCGGCCGTCAGTAGGCCATATTCAATCGATCCACTGTTGGCAGCCTGCAGTAAGTTAAAAATAAGTTAGTGGGCCAGTGAATGGATCGCTGCTGGCAGCTAGCAGTATGACGACAATAGGTAATGGGCCACTGTTGGTAACCGACATTAGGTTAGAAATTGTTAGTGGGCCAGTGTTGGACTACCTGGTGGCAAACATAATTTTTCTATGTTATTGCTGGCAGCCTGCAGTGGGCCAGCTGTGGCAAACATAAAAAAATATATTACTGCCGGCAGTCTTCACTGGTCCTTTATATTTTCCCATTAAAGGCCCGCTTCACTCACCGTCGCCGGAAGCCGAAGCCAATGTTATTCTATGGGAAATTTTCTTTGCAAATAACTTATTAACTAATACATATTTTTAAATTCTGTTTTCATATTCTGAAAATTCCTAACTGTTAAATTGACGGACCTTTTTTAAAATTTTTTTTTATATTTTTTTTATATTTTATTTTGAAGCTGCAAAATATGAATTTTCAATATGTGAAATTTTTCATTTTGCAAATTCAAAATAAAATATTAAAAATTAAAAAAAAATACATTTAAAAAAAAAAGTCCATCAATTTAACAGTTGGGAATTTTCTGAATGTGAAAACAGAATTTAAAAATATGTGTTAGTTAATAAGTTATTTGTAAAGAAAATTTCCCATAGAATAACATTGCCTCGGACTTCCGGAGACGGTAAGTGAAGAGGGCCGTTAATAGGCCAGCAGTGATTTAGTTATAGCTAGTATATTTATTTTATTGGTGATACCTTTAATTTTATTAATGCTTTTTTCTTTTTTTTTTTTCCTCTCTCTTTTTTCTGATGAAGTAGCAGCCAGTTTTTTCTATGCATCCAATATTTAATTTGATTTTGTACATATTCATTTTTAAATACTATTTACAAGTATTTGATTCATACACTATGGTTGTAAATTCAGGATTTCTAGTGCAGCATATAGGAAATATTCAGTTGATCCATTTTCCTTATCATAAAAGTTTAATTTTTTGTTTTCATTGCAAACATTTCTCTATATTACATTTTTTGGTATAAAGGAGATTATGGTTTTTTTTTTTTTTTTTTTTTTTTTAAGTGTTCAAATGTCAATATCTTATACAAATAAATGTAACTTTACATGTGAAAATTATAAAATATTGAAACAAAAATTGTTATAAAGAGAGCATTGCAAAAAACACCAAAAACTAAAAAATAAATAAATAAAATAAATAAAAATAAAAAATTGCAGCAATTGTTTCCGGTTGAAATAGCACGAAGACCCTTCATCAGGCGAAAAAAAGTGGGCACGAGTGCAGCAAAAGTAATTTGCTGCAATCGTGCTTTTTTTTAAACTCACGAAGGGATGTGTTATTATTTCAACCTAAAAGAACTGATGCATTTTTTTTTTTTTGGAGGGGGGGGGCGGCAATGATTATGTTCATTTACAAAGTTTTCTATTTATTACTACAATACAAAATCTCAAATCCGGAATCGTCCGTACCGTGGCCTTTCCGAATTTCGGACTTTTCCGGATTTTAGGTCACTTTCTGATTTACGGCAATAAAAAAAACGGACATCTCCATTCCGAACGCCCTTTAATTAATAACTAGCTTACGCCGCCCGAGGGTGCGATTTCTTAAGAAATTGGAGTATACTCTCAAGTAACATGTACAATACTTTGAATAAACACCATAAAATTTTGCAAACGCAACGCTTACGCTTTGTTTGCCGCACTCGTGCCTACTTCGTTTGCTTGATGAAGGATCATGTTTTCTTTCCATCCGAAACGATTGTTGCGAGTTCTTACATTTTATGGTGTTTACTCTTATTACTTTTAAACACCAATTCTGTGGTGCTTTTTTATTATAACTCTCAAGTATCCAGAAAATCTTGAATATTTTTTTTTCCCAATTGATAATTTTTTTTCCTTTTTTTTAAAAGAGCAGGCATATGATCAAACTTTCTTTTTTTCTCTCTGTGTGTTTATCTACAAAGTCGCACATTTGAAACCACAGAAATTATCACTGAGAAATGCAATATGCTATTTAGAATTAATTACACAGCTGTCAAACTTAACCAGGCCGCCACAAAGAACTTTTTCGTGTTGTTGATAGTCCAATGGGATCTTTACCCCTCCCCAACTCTCTTCAATGTCCTTGAGTGAATAATTTTTCGACGTGCGATACCGAAAGATGATTTTGCAGTTTTATACAGATGACGTTATTTGAACTTAATGCGAATATTCAGCATTTGACCTGTGCCAATTTATTTTCATTAGGTTTGGAAAGCAGATTCTGAAAAGGGTAAAAGAAGAAGGGAATACAGTTTCAGCTGAAAGAAAAAAAATATATATATCGTTCGGTTGAGTAAAGAGATAACGGAATTAGGGAGAAAAAGAAAAGTGCATTTGTCGTTGTAGTTGTAAATATTTGAGAGTTTTATCCGCAATTACCTATTTAAAAAATATTTTTAGAATTCCATAAAACTCATATATGTTATACAGGTTTTCGAGACGATTGTCATAAAAAGTTGTACAGGTAACACAAATGGTTTCAGTATAAAAATTCATAAAATAATTTGGATACATTACAGTTTAAAAGAAACTTCTTATCAGCGCATGAAAAAATCTTTATACAACGCTAAAATACAGATCAACATAAATTTTATAGATGCAATAAGAAATGGTTCCGATCAAAAATGATAAAATAAGTAATTGTGGTTCATTTAACAGTGATGCACAAAAATATACTTATACGTTACGGGAAATTGAGGGGGAAACTATTTCAGTTTCGTAAAAGTGAAATTATTTTTCAAACTTGCATTTAAAAAATAATAATAAATAAATAAATAAAATAAAACAGTTTGTTATGGCTACCACTTTTTTTTTTCTTTTCCTATAATAGTTTATAGAAATTACATATTAAAATTATTATTTATGAAAATTATTTTCTATGATGGAGATAGGCGATTTTCATTTAAAAAAAGTACAATATACTAAATTTCGAAAGAAAATCCATTTTATGGTAATATATGTATATATGAAGAAATGTTTCGACATTCGGTTTTCGAAGTATTTGCATGTTTTGAGATTCCTGAACACGATTTGACCATTTTTAGAAAGTTTCACTCTGTAAGTGTGTATAAAAAAAAAATGTGGACGCTGTATCTCACGAACCAATGGACGAAATTTAACCAAATTTGTTATTTAAACAAACTTGATTAAAATCGTTCCCGATTACATTTGTGGATCATTCAAGATCCATAATTTTTATTTTATTAAATCAATTAAAATAATAATAACAATAATAAAATACTAAAAAGTTTGCGACTATCATAATTTACTAAAACGGATCAACTGGATATTTGTTATATAGTTCTAGAAATCATTTTGTTACAACAATGGATTTAGAGGCAAACATTTTTAAAAAATAGTATTTAAAAAATAATACAAAAACAAATTAATAATTGAATTACTTACTCATATTTTCTTTTTACGAGATTTTCAATCTCGCAGCCGCAGCCGCAGACTACAACAACGAACGAGAACTTCCTATGAAATGGCGGACAGCGAGGGAATTTCAAATCAACAGAAAAAGAATCACAGCGCCCTCTATGCATACAAATTGGTTATGGCCTAATAATTTGTGGTCACAACATGAAAAACATGATGTTGGCCGTGTCGTGATAGCCTGCATAAGGCCAACTGTGTTTATGCCACTTCTGGGCCACCGACCATTTTTCTTTAGGCTTCCATCACTGCTGGCAGCCACAAACGGCCCGCTGCCGGAGTTATATGGGGCAACCGGTAACTGATGGCAAGTGCAGGATGCCAGCAGTAGGCCATAACGAGCCCAGCAGTATAAGTTTTGCTGGGCTGGTTACTTCAATGAAAAACAAAGTGTTTGAAGTCATCAGGAAAAATGGAGGACCAATATCATATTAATTTTTTATACAATTTTGTTTTTTGACAAGTGGTCTTATATTTTCTCAACAGGTTATTTTTCACTTATTTCTAATTATATATTTTAATTAAACATTTATTGCATTATACCAAGTTATTGCAAACTAATTATAAAAAAAATATAGAGCAATGTGTTATTTTATGTGTTTAAATTATGATTAGAATCTTTATATTTTTTATAATTTACAAAATTAAAGTGGTCTTATAATTTCTTAACGGACTGTATTTCTATTTTGTAACGTAAGCCATGGCTTTACACATTTTTCTAAAACTTTACATTATAAAACAAAATGATTTTACATATTTCCAATTAAATCGTTTACGTTTTGTCTTCAGCAATCGATGTAGTAAATTACATTGAGATTTACGCATACCAGCGTCAAATATAGAGTCAAATAGGAATATGCAAAATATTTTTTTTTTTTTTTTTAAATATTGTTTCAGTGATATAGAGGTGGGGCTTGTTTTCTTTTAGCATTCTTTCACAATCTTCCTGCTGCATTGCGATAAATTTACAGAAATAAGCCAATTTGTATAATAAACATCGAAATGTTATTAGAAAGCCCCCCTAACAGCAGTAAAAAAAAATGAAATATCACTGTAACTCAAAAAATAATATTAGGAACGAGCTGTAAATTTGGAAACCCATGTTTCTGATGATGCCTGTTCTATATGTGCAAAAATTAATATAGGTCACAATTCATAATGTTTTCGAATATGAATTTATTAATAATTTTCATGTTGCTGACAGTACATTGAATTCTCTGAATTCTCATCAAGGTAAAGAAAATTATTATTGATGACTGGCAGAAAACACACATATACACACACACAACAACAACAACAAAAAAAAGACATGAAAAGATCCGCTGTACATAATCTATATATAATAAATGAATATTTTGTACACAGATTTTAGGAACTGTTTTAATAAAATTATTTCTTTGAAAACATTACATAAATACTTCCTAATATCTTTAACTACTCTTCAAAACTATTTGACAAAATGCATGAGAAAATACTTCTTGCAAAATAGATAGAAATGTATAGTTTTTAAATGATGTTCTGATCCATTAAAATAATTCTCTTCAGAGATTCCGCAGATTTTTTTTTTTTTTTTTTTTGTTAGAATATGTTTCCCGGGAGATTTTTGATTAAAGAATTTGCTTGTTTTCCGATGTACATGGACACTTTTTCATTTGCAGAAAAAAGATTTTTTTTTTCTTTATCTCGCAAAAATCAGTTTTTATTTAACAAACTAATTAAAGATACTTATTTAAAAAAAAAAAAAAAAAACGTTTAATATAAAACTAACAAAACGATTTGAATTTTTTTTTTTTTTTTTTTTTTTTTTTTTTTTTAAAGTTTAGTTAGCAAAAACGCTACATTTTTCTTTTTCTCAAGGACAGATAAATAGATATATATTTTATAGATATATAAATAGATATATATTTTAAAATAAACTGATGTTAAAATTTTTTATACCATTTCTATCAATGTTCCATTTACAAAGTTAATCATTTATTTTAAACAGCGGAGTTAAAACTTAATATTCATTATAGTAATTTCTTTTAATTATATAGGGCAAAAAATATCTTTTAGTCGAGTATTGAGAAATTTGAACTAATACACTGATGGGAAAAAAAATCCCAACATCAAGAAAAAATTATTGTACAGTAATGAAATTTCAGCAATACATTTGTCTAGGTAACATATTTAATTGATTAAAGTTTCAAGATCACAGGTAGAGCCACTGGCGAGAAGAGCCATTTCAAATGTGAAATGTTGGTACATTAGTAACCGGTGTAGCCGCCAGAATTTTGAATGCAAGCATGCAAACGTGCATGCATTGTGTCGTACAGGTGACGGATATCAGTTTGTGGGATGGAGTTCCATGCCTGTTGCACTTGAGCGGTCAATGCAGAGACGGTTAATGCTGGTTGTGGATGACGCTGGAGTTGTCGTCCAATGATGTCCCATACGTGCTCGATTGGAGAAAGATCTGGTGATCTAGCAGGCCAAGACAACATGTCGACACTCTGTAGAGCATGTTGGATTACAACAGCGGTATGAGGGCGAGCGTTATCCTTTTGGAAAACACCCCCTTGAATGCTGTTCATGAATGGCAGCACAACAGGTTGTATCATTAGGCTGACGTACAAATTTGCAGTCAGGGTGCGTGGGATAACCACGAGAGTGCTCCTGCTGTCATACGAAATTGCTCCCCAAACCATAACTCCAGGAGTAGGCCCTGTGTGTCTAGGCCGCAGACAGGTCGCTAGCAGGCATTCACCTGGCCTCCTTCTAACCAACACACGGCTATCACTGCGACCAAGGCAGAACCGGCTTTCATCAGAAAACACAACAGATCTCCACTCCGTCCTCCAATGAGCTCTAGCTTGACACCACTCACGTCGCAAACGGCAATGGTTTGGAGTCAGTGGAATGCACGCTACAGGGCGTCTGGCTCGGAGCTGTCCTTGAAGTAACCGATTTGTAACAGTTCGTTGTGTCACTGTGGTGCCAACTGCAGCTCGAATTTCAGCTGCAGACGCAGTACGATTAACCACAGCCATACGCCGAACACGGCGGTCTTTCCTCTCAGTAGTGCCACGTGGCCGCCCGGAACCCGGTCTTCTTGAGGCAGTACCTTCCCTTGACCACTGCTGCCAACACTCATGCACAGTGGATACATTCCTGCCAAGTCTTTCTGCAATATCGTGGAAAGAAAACCCACCTTCTCGTAGCCCTACTACACGACCTCGTTCAAACTCTGTGAGCTGTTGATAATGGCTTCTTCGTCTTCTTAGAGGCATCCTTGACTAACATTAACTCACTACGTCAAATCTCAACTGTAAATAACGATCACGAACCTTACAGCGCTTATTTAAAGCAAACCTCATTTGCATGTTCATAGTGTCGCTACTAGCGCCACACTTATGCGCGTAGCTCGAAATTTGAATCGACGTCATCTTTCAGATGTATAAACACGCCTACCGAATTTCGTTTATCTAGCACAGCTCCTTCCTGGTGTTGGGATATTTTTTTTTCCATTAGTGTATGATGCAGTATTCACAGGTCAACAATCTTTAACCTTTCTACTCTGTATGGGTCGATTCGACCCATTTTAAAAATTGATCTTTCGATATCTTCTACAGATTTTAATTTTGATTGTTCAAACATTATGTATGCCTCAAAAATATGCATTCGTTTAATATATGATGTTTTCAGAGTCATTGGTTTGTTTTAAAACACCCCAAAAAAGTATGTGACATATTACCTGTCTGGGTCGATTTGACCCACATTATTAACATGCATAGAAATGCTTAAAACACCAATTTTTTTCTTTTGAGTAGACTTTATTTTCAGGAATAGTCAATAGATGGCGATAGTTGTCGGAAACGTAGATGTAAAATGAGCTCCATAGAAATTCTTTCTTAAGACCTAAATTCAATCTATACAAAGTGGGTCGATTCGACCCTTACAGGTAAAACGTAAATTTTTTTCAACAGGTTAGGAAGGTTAAAACATGTATTAAATTAGTCGAGATAGTCATAATAAATACAGGTTGCTCCAGAGAATACCCACCAGAAATAAAATTTTATTGAAGCCGTACATGCATACGAATAGACAGATTATAATGAAATTACAAAATACATGAAATGAAATTTATATAATATATTTTTAAAGTTTTGCTATCTATCTGAGTGATTCTTTTTTAACGGACAGTAAAATCGATTACCACCTACATGATGACGCCTTTTAAAATAACCTATATTTTATGTTCAGTGCTCATGATCAGGTTGGACAAAGTCATGGGATTCCTCTAATAGATTTTCTTTTTCAAGTGAATAATAAATAAATAAATAAATAAAAACCGGTACAGGTACAGCGAATAAGAAAGGAGCAGTCACATCTATGGGGAATATAATTCAATGATATTTTTTCCGAAAATATTCGCGCAGGACATCGATGACATGATTCTTTGCGGACATGCATTATCTTGCATTAACCACGGCCACCTTAAACGACTGGAATGAATATATTCTTAAGCACTTGCATGCATCATTCAATAGTCACAGTCCTACAAGATTATAAAACTAATGCTAAATAGGGCACAGGACATTGTAACAAGTGGATACTACTTACAAAAACCACATCATGTGACTTTTCTGATTCCAGATAGTTTTGATGTTGGCAAAACCATCAAGCCAAAAATTTGCCTCATCTGTAAATCACATGACAATACCTAACAAAAATATATAGAAATAGACCTATTCAAATAAATAAATAAATAAATAAATAAATAAATAACAAACAAAGCATAGAGCCATACAGTCGGTAATAAAAGTATCCGAACACTAGCAAAAATTCCTATATAAAAAAAAGTAGAGTTAATACTGTTTTGTTAAATAAATCCCTGTCGAATCATGTTCTTTGATTCGACAAGGATTTATTTAACAAAACAGTATTAATTCTACTTACTTTATATAGGAATTTTTGCTAGTGTTCGGATACTTCTGTTACCAACTATACGTATATTCCCATCGCCCCCTCCGAAAAAAAAGCCCTTTTTTATACGTAGCATTTTCCAAGAAAGTATCGTTTAAGCTAGTAGGTATAATTCGGGATTCTCTGTATCTATATTAATAAAATTATACTTTTGTCTGTAAATTTGTCAGAATCAAAACATTTTGCGACATCTTCACGTTTCACACACCTAAAATGACTTCAGAAAATTTTGTCTGTGTGTGTGTGCGCCATCGTGTCTGTACGTCTGTAACTCTATTTTTGTCCGGGTATCACGTGAGAACGGCTGGACGGAATTCAACGGCGCTTAGCAGGAATTTAGATCTTTACCCAACTGCCAACATAAAATTATATCTATCGACGTTTTCGAAATCCCCCGTTGCCCCTGGGGGGGAGTCAAAAACACGTTTCTAAACATAACACGGCTCCAAATTACTTCATAGTAAAGAAATTGCGCACGGGGAAACTAGACATGAGTACAAATAAAGCATTATCAGCGATTTAGGAATTTTCGATTTTTAAGGGGAGGGAGGGGGGGGGGAATTGATTTTTGGAAAGAAATTTCGCAAATTCCGGATAACTCTACCAAAAATGGATCAAAGATTCTGAAAAAAGCTACGGGACTTCCTTAGGATATTTCCAAAAATACCTTTTTTTTTTTTGTGATTTGCGATTTTTTTTGTGTAGGGGTTACGAGGGAGAAAATCGAGACACCTCTTTTAGCGTTAAATTTCTCCTGGAAAATCTATGGGAGCTGCTGTGACGAATTTCGGTTCTTGAAGTGTTTGCATGTAACCGACACCTAAAGTAACGGGATTTATCAAAATTATCCCCATTCCCTCCTCAGGGGAAGATAGAAGGCAAAACCACATTTGTAAGTATAACTCGACTCCAAATTATTTCACAGTGAAGAAATTGCACATGGGAACACTACACATGAGTACAAATTAAATGTTTTATGCGATTTAGGAAATTTCGATTTTTAAGCGGGGGGGGGGGGAAATCAATTTTTGGCACGAAATTTTGCAAATTTCAAATTTTTTAGTAGAACTATACCAAAAATTGAACAAAGATGTTGAAAACAGCCATGCGTATTATCTAGGATATTTTCAAAACACGTTTTTGATTTTTTGGGATCTGCCATTTTTTTCCCCCCTCTTTTTTTTTTTTTTTTTTTTTTTCTTGAGGAGGGAAAGGGTTTGTGTTACAATTTCGAGACACCCCTTTTAGCGCTAAATTTTTCCTGGGAAATTTATGAAAGCTGCGGTCACAAAGTTTGGTGCTAGGATTGTTTATAAGTATCCTACTCCTAAAGTAACGGGATTTATCGAAGTTTATCCCCTTTCCCCATGGGGGGGGGGCAGGATGAAAAAAAAAGCGTGTAAACATAACTGGACCCCAAATGTCTTCACGGTGAAGAAACTGCAGATGAGGAGACTAGACTTCAGTATAAATAAAACATTATGTATGGGTTTTGGAATTTTTGATTCTTACAGGAGGGAGGAGAAAAATCGTTTTTTTTTTTGGGGGGGGGGGATTTCAACAATTCTGGATGAGCTCTACTAAAAATGGTACAAAGGTATTAAAAACAGCCACGTGTCTTCTTTAAAATTTTTACAAAACACTTTTTTTTTTTTTTTTGTGATTTTCGAATTTTTTTTTGTTGGTGAGGGGGGGGGGGGGCATTACAAAAGAGCTAATTCGAGTCTCCCCTTTTAGCGCTAAATTTGTCTTGGGAAATCTATGAGATTAGCGGCCACGAAATTTGGTGCGTAAATTGTTTATATGTATCCCACACTTATTGTAAGGGGATTTTATGAAATTCCCCCCTTACCCCACCGAGGGGTCGGGGGCCAATAAACACGTGTGATATAACATTTTCCCGTTTGAATTCGCTTTAAATTATCTCAGAAAGGCAAATTTCGATGTGTGGATGTTGATTAAATGTAAGCATCATGTACTTTGGTGGGATTTTGGAAATCTTCTAACTTTCCAGCTGGGGAAGTGGAAGTATGAAGAGGGTAAGTTGCTGCCGAATACAGTGTGGACCCGGACTCCTCACGTTGCGAGCGGAAAAAACCTCTATCAAACACATCGGGAACTTTAATTTAGGTTATTAATCATGATATGGGACTTTGACAACTCATTTAAGTATAGTGCCCAGAGAAGCGGGCAAAGCTTGCTAGTTAACAATAAAATAAAAATTACCTTGTAAAATTTTATGCAGTAATTAACACATATAATCTAAGTGTCGGGAAAACGTGCGATTTTAATGTATTTTGAAGTAAGGTACAGAATTCAATGCGGCCTAAAATGTTATTAATAGTATTTACTGTAAACATCAACTACTGGTAACGTAGTAGCTGAAATAATGTAATAGATGACAGTTAAATATATAATTGCTTAAACGCAAAACTAAAATAAGAAATACAGAAAACATCAGTAAAAACTATTTGCATATTTTTTATTCTTACCTGCCATTTATTGTCATAACGACATAAATTAAAGCATTGGCTGTTAACCTCTACTAAATATAAGAGCATCAAGCAATGACAAGGATGCAATTGTGAAATCTGCTGCTAATAAAGGTCGGGTGTCAAGGCTTTAAAATGTGTTTTTATTTAGTTTCATTTCTTTCAATTATAACAGTAACAACTACTTTCCCTGAACGTAAAAGCATGAGATAAAATATAGAGGATTTAATGACGAATCTTTTTTTAAAGGAATGAATTTTTAGGTTAAACCATTTAACATTTTATGAAAGTATAAGATTTGCTCTTCGCTAGATGAAAGAATTTTCAAAATGGTCGTTATTGACTTTTTAACCAAACTTATGAAAGCATAGTAATAACCGTAAGACCCCACTTTCTATATCAATTTAGAATAACAGGCAGCTTTTCATTAAAGCTTTCTTCATGAAAATGAATTGTATTATAAACCTGAAACCAATCCACTATGGAATATTCTCTATAGTATGATTAGCATTGAGATTTACATGGTCACAAAAAATATTTAAATACATTAAGGGTTTTGTAAGTTGCTGGAATTCCATTTTCGTTTTTTACTTTCTTCTATCTTCAATAGAAGAAAGTATTGGATTCGTAAAAATTTTCGATTTCGGGTTTTTGATGGATTTACTCGTTTTGAGAGCTGTAGAACACGATTTTACCATTTTTAGAAAATGTCTGTCTGTCTGTCTGTGTGTGTGTGTGTGACAAAATTTTGTGGAAACTGTATCTCTGGAACTACTGCACAGAATTTCATACAAATTGGTATGTAGTTGCACCTTGACATAAATTAGTGCCTATCAACTTTTGGTAAAAATCGTCTTACAGGTTGCGTTGCCATCCCGCTAATTTCTAAATTTTTAACAGGGTGATATAGGGCAAAAATTTTCAAGATGGGTATCTTTCGAAAGGTCTCGTTAGTACCTTTAAAACGAATGGTTGAACTATAAATCTGTGATAATTTAAAACAAAGTTATTGATTTTTTTTACTTTTTACGAAAAAAAAAACTTAGAATTTTTTTTTTTCTCTCCCCTTAATTTTATCAAACTCCCACGGTTTCCGTGTTCTGACAAACTTAAACTAATTTTTGCTTTTCCCCCCTAATTTTGTCAAAGTCTTACGGTTTCCGTGTCTTGACAAACTTTAACAAATTTTCACATTTTACTCAAAATTTTATCAAAGTCCCACTTTTTTTTTTTAAATCTCTCCTTTTAATTCTATCAAACTCCCACGGTTTCCGTGTTCTGACAAACTTAGAATAATTTTCACATTTTACCCAAAATTTTGTCAAAGTCCCACTTTTTTTTTTTTTTATTATTATTATTATTATTGTTACTGAGTGAATTTGTATAGGAAAATATAGAAGAAAGTCTCGTGGTGGCCACAACATACTAGTTGCTAAACGTTTTTAACAGTTTCTAATAATGTTTAAGAGCAATTATGATTTTGATTAATCTGTCTGTCTTCCTGTTGCATTTATTCATCTCTAGCGTTCGTAAAAACTTTCAGAAATTCTTCAAAATACAAGTTATTCAAATTCATTAGGGTATGTTTCCTATTTAAAATGGTATAAATATCAGAACTGATTTGTGTACAGGGATAACGAAAATAATATCAATGCATTACGTTTTATAAGAAGCATTTTTTATAATTCATATTTAAATAATTTTGTATTGCAAAAATTATAATACAAATGACATTAATTATTTATATGCTAAATAAAGATGTAACTTGTAGAATATGGTATGTTTATCGTTAAGATTAACAGGACTACACTAAACTATTCAGATAAATTAAGTGCTATAATTGGAAATCGCTTGAATTGCATTTCCATTTGTATTGAGCGTTATTACCAGACTCCAACGATATTTAAGATAGTGATCATGAATATGATTAGATTATCTGTCTGTCTTTCTGATTTTTACCGTTCTTTGTGTGATCATGTAGGTAAAAAGCCCTGACGTTTCAACAATGCAATGAGTACGCTCTGTTGAAAATGCTATTAATCGATGTAAATCGCATAATTTTTCGTTCATGTTTCACTTATTTAATTTTTTCTAAAAGTTTTTCAAAAGTTTTCTATTACCTAAATGTAAATCTGAAACTGAATTATTCTGGGCACCACAGGCTGCAGCGTAACAAAGCGAAAATAAATATTAATTTCCAAACAGTATGCGTTTCCTACCCATATATCCTTTTGTAAATTAAGGCTTATTTTATTTTATTTTTATCCAAAAAATTTTTAATCACCACAGGTATTGGGATCTCAAAAACCCTTTTATTTAATTTCCTAAGTACTTCGAATAGCTCATATTTAATAAAATCTAAGGAATAACTATTTTTTAGGCCTTATTTCATTCCATAACATGTGTTAAAAATATACTATTTATTAGCCTTCAAATATTTGTGACATTTATATTGAAACAATAAACGATTTTGAGTACAATTTATTAGAGACTGATTATAATTTATTAATCACATGCATCGAAAAACAATTATGAAGGAATCATAAGTGCCAATATACCCTTGCGTGAAAGACCGTGCTAGCCTAGTTGGTAGAATGTCGAGCCCATAAACGTATGTTTATGGCTTTGATATTCGAGCCGGCCAAAGACTGTTGCCTACATTGATAATGGCTGGTGCATGTAAAATCTGTCGGAGATGCAATGCCCTTCAAGTTTAAAAAAATAACATACCTAGGGATTATTCAAAAGGGGAACCATCTCCTCCAAGTAGGTTCAAAGTTGTGATGGCATGCCTCCGGATCACTTCTATGCTAGGAGGAATGATATAAGAAGAGATGAAATGTCCGGAAAAACATGAAGCCAAAACCGTAACTGTAGAGGCCATTAAGTATAACAGTTGCATAAGAAATTCTGCATTGTTATTGTGGAATTGTATAGTATGGATCATTAAAGATGAAAATCATTGTAACTATAAGTCTCAAATAAAAAAAGTCACGCTGAAAAAAAGTCGCCAGAAAATCTATTATAGTAAAACACAAAGCCTTTTTTGTAAGACCAAAATCGTACGATATGAGCATGCGCGAGAAAATTTTGAACCAATTCGGAAGGGAATATTCCTTTCTCTTTACGCAGTGCATTACGAAAACCGATGATAAAGATTGAGCAGACAGCATTAACGTATTTCATTTGTCTGTGGCAGACGCTAATTAAAACTCAATCATAAAAATAATTCACATGATTAATTCATTGATTCATACTTCCCAAGGAAGTATATTAAAAACAAAGCAATTCGCGAATAGTTATCGGTTACATTTATTTATGATCGGTTTTCATCGTATGCTTCACAGGTGAGAAATAGTTTTTACCACGAAAATTCATTTACGCAGGATGTGCGCCATCTGTATTTTTTTCCATTTGTTAAAAGAAAATAAAGAAAAAATCTTTTAAAATTAACAGAGTTTATTGTTCTTTAAAAGTAAAATTTTATCAGTTGAAAATTTAGAAAAGGTGGAGATAGATATTTAAAATCTAAGGAGGTTTTTTATTTTAATTTTATTTATTTATTTTTACTCTAATTATTATAATCTCTGATATTTCATTTTGATACCATATTACAGTAACAATAATTTTAAAAGAATAATGTTGAAATATTGATATATTATGCGAGTAAAAATTTATATTCTATAGTTTATTATTAAAAATTTAATGAGCAAATTAATTTGCTAAAGTATTAAATTCATTCTTATTTATCTATTTATTTTTAACAGTATACTTTTGTTGAAATATACTATTTTGATAGAGTAAAGTATTATAATACTATTCCAGTAAAAACAAATTTTAACTGTATTCTGATTTGCAGTTTATTTTTAGAATACAATGAATTAATATTTTGGATTATATCCAAGTGGTTTTACAAATATGAGTAGGAAAAATCAGAATCAAAACTATTATTTTACACTTAAAATACACTTATTGTCATGGCAAACCTTGGGATTTTATTTTTAATATATGAAGTATACTTAAATTTTGTATATTGAAATTTCATGAAATTTATCCCTCCTCCCGCCAACCAAATGATAATTGGTTATAGCAAGGGGTTTTAAATCGGTTAAGAAGAGCAATGCGAAATATTCAAACAAGGGTGTTAACTTTATGCCGTGAAAAGACTTTAGTTGCACATCATTCGTCAAATTTTGACGGGTATTAACTAGTAATCTATTAAAAAACAAATAAATAAAAATGCGTTTTCAATTTTGAAATGCGTTTTAAAAGCTTCTAAAAATGTTTAAGGGTGAGTATGGCTTCATTTCATCTTTTTGCTTGTTTGTCTGTTAACTTCTGTGATCACGCTCTAATTTCCGATAATATTTATTGAATGGTTTGAAAGTGGTAGATGTTATTCAAGTTTTGCATATTCTGTGTTCAAAATTGTATAATTAGCATAACTAATGTGTGTAGACGGACTTGCAAAATATTTCTGATGCATTAAAGTCCATGATCGGCATTTTAAAAAGCATACTTTAATATTTTATACTGAACATAACATATGAAACACTTGGCGTTCTTTTCAGATGGTGAATAAGAACCTGTGTCTTTTTATTCTAAGAAAACTGGCACAAGGATGTTTAAATGCATATAAAAAGATAATATTTAGAAAATTAAGATAAATAAGAATGGCACGAAATATTTCTTTAGTAATATAAGATATACTTCGTCCACTGGACTGACATAAAAGGACATTTAGAGAAAAAGACGTATAATAGAAATTTTAATAAACAATTTTGAATCTTACAAGTTTTATTTTATACAAATGCAATTTTATGTAGAACTATTATATAAAAGAACAATTAATAATACAATGTTATTAGTTTTAAAAATTTTAAAAGTAGTTTTAGTCTATAATTTAATAGTAGTGTAAAATAAAATATCATATACTTATTATTTCTAGAAAATAACACTGCTCTGAACAAAAAAAAAAAAAAAAAACAAGAAAAAAAAAAAATTCGAGATCTGATACCTTTCGTGCTGATTCTTATGTAAAATGACCTCCTGAATCCGAATATGACTCTCATTTTGCCCAGTAACCCACCGTTTTTTAGATACACCACCCCTTCCTCAATTTCGTTCCCTGTTCGATAATTTTATGACTATGAATTTGATTTGAAGAATGAAAAATAATTATTTTAACACCTAAAATAAAAAAAATATATATAAAGTTTAAAAAATAACAATAATAACAGATTAAAAAAATATAAGATATGTAATGCATAATTTCAGTAGCAAATCCCACCCAAAATTTTTTCCTTGCCGCAAATGTCCATGTTTTAGAACTTTCCAACTCTGCAGCCCCTCAGAAGATATTTAACGGTTAAAATAATCCTCCCCCCTCCTAAAAATCAAATTTATAGCCATAAAATCACCGAAAAATGATTAAAATAGGGGGCCATTCCCAAAAAACGACGGGTGATAGTGCAAAATGGGCGCCATATTCGAATTCAGGAGGTCAATTTACATAAATATATGCTGAAATGGTGTCAGAGGAAATTTTCATGCCGAGCAGTGTGATTAATACATTTTAAAATAGCACATGGGTAGAAAAGTGAGAAGATTCACATCATGAATGAAATATGTTTCTAATTTTTTCTCTTTAGGAATTACATTGAATATATATATACATATATACCACCTTCAACTAGAACTGATAAGTTGTCATTTTATGAATCCCTAAACTAGAAATTTAGATTTCTGAGTTATGCGTATAAGGTAAACGAATAAACTGGATAAACGAAATGATCGAGAATTTCTAGCTCATACTTTTCAAGATGGTTAAACGATACATTATATTATGAATCCTTTGTATTGCTAGAAATTCTCACTTTGATTTATAGAATTGATTCATAAACTCGAATTATAGTTACTTAAACTCGCCTGTAGTGTTCGCATTTATTTGCAAAGATTTTTAAATAAATTTGACTATGATAATATAGGAAAATGCCCTAGAATTTTAAAAGGGTTGTGTGGACTTTGCTAGCAAAGGGAACTTAGAATTTATATGGATGCATGCAACTATTTTTACTGGAGCCGCAATTCATTTTCTAGATGTCAATCGCATTTTTTTTTTTTTTTTTTTTTTTTTTTTTTGTGTGTGTGTGTAAACTATAATGAACACTTTTGTGAGCTTCCTACCTCCATAGAAGAATGTTTTTTGCTGGCTACAATTTTCTTTCCCCCCTGCTTTTTAAACTAATTAAAATGCAAATAAAATTACCTCTTCGTAATTTACAAGTCTGCCTTTGCCAAAGTTATGGAACTTTGTCTGATATATATATATATATAATATATATATATGTGTGTGTATATATCTGTACTGATAAGTATAAAGGAGTTAAGTCCAAAAATGTCGATTTTGAGTTAAGTACATAGTCAGACTGAGAAAAAAATACTCCATCGATTGATATAAAGGATTTAAGCCCATGTCATTTAGCCTTTGAGAAAAAGCATTGGTAAAAAAGATTCAAGTGAGAAATTTAGCATTCATGTTTGGTATAAAAGGTTTAAGTCAATTTGTTCCCTTTATGAAATGAAATTTGATAATCACTTGAATGGTATAAAGGGTATAAGTCAACATAATCCCTTTTTCCTGATCGAGTCTTCTGATTAGTTTTTGGTATAAAGGATTTAAGTCCACCTTTCTCTTTTTGCGCTGTGCCACTTGGCGGTCAACAGGCTTTAATCCAATGTAATAATGAGATTATAATTATTCAATTGCTTATTATTGTATTTTATGCTTTAATTTATAAATGTAGAACTGGTATCGATAAAAAAATTACCCACTTTTCAATTGAAATTAATATATATAAATAATTTACTACATCATTCTTTACCAATAATTTACTGCATTTAACATGTGAGAAAAGCAGATTTAGTTTATGAACAGAAAAGGCTTGGCAAAGCAAAAGCCAAAACTGATACCTCAAAACTGTGCTTAGTTTTTGATTTACAACAGTGTCTAGCAACTCCATTTCTGTCATCATCTGTAGCTTTCAACAAACGCCAACTTTGAACTTTTAATTTGACTATACGTGACAATGCCATAGGTAAGTCATGTCATTACATGTAGCACGATGGTCGTGAAACTAACGAAATTGCTTCATGTCTTTACGACTACCTACGAAATGTATCTGACACTGTTACAAGTGTAACTTTCTATTCTGACACATCAACACAACAAAAACATCCATGTGTCAGCGATGTTTTTGAATGCGATGGCTGACTTCCCTCATTTCTCCAGCATCAATCACAAATTTCTAATTTCAGGTCACTCGCACATGGAATGTGACGTAGACCATGCTCTTATTGAGAGAGAAAAGAAAAGTATGGCATTTCAAGTATTCCACCCACATGATTGGTATCAGGTTTTTCGGTCTACAGGGAAGAAAAATAAATTCACTGTTAGAGAGATGACTCAAGATGATTTTTTTGATTTTGCATTACTGTCAATAAATACTCTCGTTGTGCGAAAGAATAATGTTGATGGAGAGCCGTTCAAGTGACAAGAGGTACAATGATTGGTATTGACAGGAAGGGAATCAGATATTTTATAGGGACAGTCTACTTGAAGGCACTTTAAAAAAAATTAGTATTCTTCGACGAGGCAAAACAAATCTCCGAATTACCCAGATTCAAAAACGGTATAACAAATCTGTTCCAATCGCAGTGCAGAAGAAGAGAGATCAACTTATTTTGCTTCCTCTTGCGCCTCCAGTATTCCATAACTTTTACAAAACTTTACGAACACCAGCTAGCACAGAAAACATTGACCCAAACTTAGAATTTAGTGATACTGTTGAAAATGACTATTAATCACCATGACCCATGATTCAGTGGAAGGAAACACGAATATAATATTGTGATGGTCAATATTCTATTAATCCTAATGCTTTGTAATTGGTGCACTCTTAAAAATGGTTTCTTAAAAATGAGCTAAATTGTCTCAAAATAGCTCCGAAACAATATAGGGGAGACTGGGGCACAGTGGACCACTTTTACACTTTTAATTTTTTTTCAACAAAAATAAAAAAGCAAGGTACCTGAAAAAGTTAGCAAACATTCTTTAAACCTCGCTTGACATGTTCTAATTTGTTATAACAATACATTTAATACATTACGAATAAAAAAATAAATTGTGTGCACTCACAAAGTGGACCACTGTGCCCCATCACTCGGGCACAGTGGTCCACAACCAGGGTTACAGTGGACCAACCTCTGTTGTTCATGTTTAATTAATATAAATTACTCATTTTTTCCCCTAAAATTAGTTTCTTATGCAATTCTAGTCTAAATAACATAATTCGAATATTTTCATGAAATACAATTACCAAAATTTAAAGGAATAATAAATAAATAAATAAATAAATAATTAAATAAGAAATCAAATTAGAGTAAGAATTCTATATCAGATTTCCTTTGTCTTTTACGTGCCATCACTAAAAACAATAAGATATATTTTTAATTTGTTTATTAATGTTATATAGTTATAAAAATTATGAAATATGTAATTAAACATTATGTTACTATTCAAATATTTTTATTAATTATTTTGAGATATTTGTACTTTACATTATATTTGTGAGATAGGTTTAACTAAAATTATTCTACTTTTATCTTTTACATATTATTCCTAAAAACAACAACAATAAATTTATATAACCTACTATTTATTATATCACATATTCATTTTATTTATTTTTTTAATATTAAACAATTCAAATAGTTATTAAATTTAGATATTCATAATTATTATACTACTATTCAGCTATTTTCCCTTTTCAGAAATTTATATAATGTTAAGATTATTATTTTTTTATTAATTATTTTGAGTCACATTATATTTGTATATGTAAATTCAACTAAAATAAATAATGTGTTAAATATAATTTGGAGTTTAGGCACATTGGAAGGTAGCCCACTGTGCCCAATGTCCAAACAAAACAAATAATATTAAAATACTATATAGACTATAAATATGCTAAAAAATTTTATAAATTTAAAAACAACAATATCTTAGCTTTTCTTAACAACTGTCCAATACTTGTAGTCAATAGTTCTGTCCTGATAAAATTAAAAAAAACTTCAAACTTGAAAAATTACTTTGAGCAGCTCAAAACATAAAAGGTGTATAAAATGGCTACCATAGCATTTACCATGGTTTTTTTTTTTTTTGGATGTGTAGAAGTAGTACCATGCTTCCATCTATGAATCTCAATATAAACTATAAGAGTTAAATACTAAGAGATTTAAATAGGGGTGGTCCCCTGTGCCCCTAGGTCCACTGTGCCCCAGTCTCCCCTATACTTAAATTTGAAAACCCATGTACTCATTTTTGAATATATTGGCATGTCAAATATATGGATATTGGGATTCTTATTGTTCAACCCTATTTTTGAATTTTTCAATATACTCAAAAACGAGTACATGGGTTTTCAAATTTAAGTATATATATTGTTTCGGAGCTATTTTGAGACAATTTAGCTCATTTTTAAGGAACTATTTTTTACAGTGTGTTTTAACTTTAGTGTTTTGCTTGTGGATTATTAATGACGTATTTTGTTGCCATTTAATAGGGTGATACATATTTTTGTTTTTTAATCTATTGTTTTATTTTTTAATTTATTATTATGTTCTTTTTTCTTTATCATCATTATTATTATTATTAACTATTTTCAACTACAGCATATCGTTTATTATGATTTATATTCTTCTAATCTTCAAAAGTTTTATAACAAGAAAGGACAATGAAATTTTATAACAACAGCTTCTAGAGGTAAAATACAAAAATATTTCATCATTTCTCAAACTGATTTATCTCTCAATCAGTTTAGCTTAAGTAGTATTGTATATCAGATATTTTTTTTTATTTGGTATATATTATCAAGTGCATATTATCTTTATTTAATTACTTCATAGACATTGAAGGTTTTTGAGCATTAATTTTCAATAATTGTGTAATAATTCCTATCTTCAATATGATAGTCTATGATATTGTATTCAATTCCTTGTTTGAGGTAATAAATTCTTTCAATAATGCTGATCGTTCATGTTTCCCGAACCTGGATTTACCATGGACCCTTACCTTATAACATTTCATAAATCTTAGATTTCTAAGATGAAAGCATTTGGTAATCCGGCATAACTTTATTCATATATCTTATTAAAGTCATGAATCAATATGTTGAGGAAGTTAGAATTGATAAGACCTTATTTTTATTAGGTTCAAAATATTTTGAACATCTACTGAGGTCATAAATCCAGTATTTTTTAATGATGCAGCCAAGTATTTGGACTGTCAGCATAATCATAATGTTAAATGAATGTAAAAGTCAAAGTGGTAAAAAGGAGTTAAGTCCTGGGTTGAGTGATACAAAGGATTTAAGTCCTGCAGGCATTTTTTCAAAACTATATAAATCTGTTAAAAATAAACAAACTTCAAAATTAAATGTATGTAGTTTATTCACAAAATTGTATATTATGATAATATCCTGGTTAAAACTGTATTGAACGGATACGTTTTTATACAGAATATTTTAAACTTTATTTATCGTCTCCTGAAAAATCAAGAATATGGACTTAAATCCTTTATACTTATCAGTACAGATATGATGAATACTATATTTAATATAAAAACTGAAAACTCTGTGAAACAAGGGCAGTTTTCAAACAAATGAAACTCAAACAACAATAAGAAAGAGCAGAGGCCACAATGGCTTAAGACGGATGGAGCGGTTTAAAAAAGTCTTACCGTTGCCCATCTTTACCCAAAACTTCTGCAAGACCATATTAAAAGAAAGAAAAATTACGATGAAATTATTTTTATTATTAGGTGAAGGAAATTATTTTATAATTACTGATACTTATAAAGCAAATTTATAAGAACGAAATCCATTATATATATTATGTGTTAAAATGAGGATTTAGGATTATATATATATATATATGTGTGTGTGTGTGTGCTGTGTGTGTGTGTATGTGGGTGTGAGTGTATTTCATTTCTTTTCTAGTATTTCATATTCCGTTTAGAGGGAGGTAGGAGACAAAGAATAGTACATTTGCAATAATAATAATAATAATATATAGAACAGAATTGAAAATAATAGTAGGTTATTCCCTAATAAAAATCAACTTCTCTTGTTCTTATGTATTAAGAATTTGAAAGTAATGTAAAATTATTTTAATTAATTAATTAAAAAGAACGTGGATAATTCTTGGCAATTTTTTCTTGCTAATACTCATTAAAAATAATAACTCCATTTTTGCTACATCTAAATAGAAATATAAGAAACAATTTTAAAAACTAAAAGTTATTAAAAAGCCAATTTTTTCATTTATGAAGACGACTGAACTATTTTTCCGGTGTCTTTTTTTCCGTGACTTTTTTCCGGGTGACTTTTTTTCCCGGTGAATTTTTTTCTACATAATTTTTTTCCCGGTGATTCTGTTTTCGTGTGACTTTTTTCCGGGGATTTTTTTTTCCGATGACTTTCTTTCCACTTACCCCCAAGAATAAAGAAAGGGCGGGTTTACAAACGAACATTCCGTTAATCAATCTCTAGAGTGGCGAAAGATCAACCTGTATTGATGGAAATACCAATGTTTTGCCACTCTACCCATAACTTGACTGCGAGTGACGTCACGTGCCCTTTCCTTATAAATCCCATACCTTTACCTAGAGCTCCTAAAATACAGGCTGGCTCATCAGGCATTTTGTTTTCCACTCAGCGATTGTTGCCCACGCTGTCCGAAATTCAAGTGTTATCAACAAATCACATAAAATGGGGGTTTTGCAGACGAAAACTGCTCAAATCATACCAGAACTGCTTTTAGAACGTTTAGATTTCCAACAGATGAAGAAAGGTGAAAGAAATGGGCTATTAATTGTCCAAAAGCAAATTATACGCTTAGCTTTCAATCACAAATATGAAGTGTAATTATGATATGTTTTCTTGCATTTTTTGTATCAATTATTTGTTTTTATTGCTGTTTGAGTATCTAAATGTTCTATTTTACAACCTACACTACTTTTCAACGTGTATAAATATTTAAAATTAACTAATTTAACAGTAGCAGTGATGGCTTCTTTTTACAAGGGTTATAAGAAAATTTCGCCAAATATTACCGCCAAACTTATCAAGTGCAGACAATCATTCGCTCTTCTGTATAGGCAAAATCGCCATTTTAGGCGATAAAGACGCTGAGTAATACGTCTGCAACTAAACGTCGCTAAGCTATATTTCCGCTGGGTAACAATGATCAGCTGTGAATCAGTTCGTAATATAGGAGCCTTACCTTTACCAATCGCCCACTGTTTTACTCTAGTGTTGCTTTAAGCTGACTGAACTTCGACCACAACCCTTGCTTGAAACGTTTTATATTTGAACTTATTTAAGTTTTTGAGATATCAATACACCGTGTACCATTTTGTTAAAAGACCATGCTAAAAAGGAATTATTCAACGATTTCTTTTAAAAAACTTATTTTACACATTTCACATTAAATAAAATAATAATAACAAATAACATTTGAAGACTTTTAAATTCAAATATATACCATTTCAGAAAAAAATATCTCTCATGAGACTTCTGACGTTTTGATGTTTGACATATAATATCATTTAGATAGAATGATAGTCATAAAAAAAAAAAAAAAAAAAAAAAAAAAAATAGTCCACCTGCAAAACTTAAAGATATTATTAGAGGTTAAAAGTACCCATCAGATTCTTTAAATATAAATATTCTTCTTCCACTTCACGGAATGCATTAATAAGCTGGAGGGGGAAAAAAATCACCTGTCTTACCCTGAAGACACATTTTTCGAATTCTATTGTTTTGGATCTTTCATAACCATCCACCCTAAAACGACAATCCCCTTCTTTTCACGCTAATGCTTTCTTCTGAACCTTCGAACGTTTTTATACTGCTCTTGTCTCTTTTCTTTCCGGTTAAAGAACGCATTCGTCCGGCAATTTATTTACTCCCGAGATGTCAGCTGTACTTGAAGGAAGATCGGCCTCGGGCTTGTCATCAACAAAAGGGGCCATAAGAGAAAAGTTAACGTCGTCAAAGAGGAACTTGAGGAAAATTTTCGTGTTGTAAAATAACTTCAAAGTGTATTCTGTGGTGATACTTGGAACATTATAAGACATAGAAGTACCTAAAGTTAGTGACTCTGCGGAAAATTTTGAAGCAAATAAAAGATGATAGTTTGCTATAATGGTTAAATTTTGTCATCGTTCAGATTTAAGGGTTGTTAGCATTCATTTGTTTAAATTTTGAAGGAAACAAATTCGGATTTAAAGATTTTAATTAAGATTTAATTTAAAAATGAAACTTAATTTTCTTTTTTCTCTTTGCTCATTTTTTTATTTTTATTTTTTCAAGTATGTACTAGATGACTATTATCTTTATTTGATCTTTATTTGTTATCTGTCTGAATCTTTATTTTTATCTTATTTTAAATTAATTTTAATCATATAAATAAACCTGCTTATTTATCTCAACAAATGTAAAAGTTATGGTTTTTCTTGTAGATAATAGGGAAAAATAAAATTGAATAATTAAATCGCTTTTTAAGCAATTAATAAGTCATAGCGTTTAGTCAACTATATTCAGTCTTTATTTTAAGAAAAAAAAAAAAAAAAAAAAGTGCATGTAAACATTTGAATTGACGTTGTGAAAAATTTGTTGTTCATTTAACTGCTTTGAGGCCTATAGTTATAATAATTTTTGTCTAGAATGATTCATAATACATGTATTCACAAATAAAAAAGGCACAGTTTTTTGTTTTATACATATACAAGAGCATCATAAAGGTTCATGCTCAAACTGGGATTCGAACTTCAGACCTGGAGTTCTAAGCAGTTCCCTACCAACCAGACAACCAAGCTACTAAAAAAATATATATATATAGAAATCGGCCTTATATTATTAAATAATAATATAAGGAATTTATTGTCTGTTGAAAAATTATTATGCAAATATGTTCTACTAAAAAAAATTAAATGAAAAAAATTAATTAACGTTATGAACGAAGCTTATTTGTCACTAGAATTACGTTACTTTTTATTATATTTTATATTCCAATAGTAGGGGAGACCCGTGTACCTAGGGCCATCATGTACCTAGGGCCACCCCACTTTATTTGAATAATATTTAATTTTACGTTTTAATACTCAATTGGACGAGTAACAATCCCAATTGCTACTTTTACAAGTACTTTGGAACTTTTGAGGAGAGAGTTTTGACAAGTTACATGTAGAAAACGAATTTGCATGGTTTGAAGTAAAATTTTGCAGCTCATCTCTTTTTGCTATTTTACAAAAGAAAGACAAATATTTTTCTTTTACTTTTAGTGTATAATTTTGCTTGGTATATTGAGTAATAAATGAGATATTTAATTAGTCCTCTCTGCATGTAGATTTTTTAGAGGAAAACATTTTGAATGAAGTTACCAAAACTTGTACCTAGGGCCACATAGCTGCCTTGTACCTAGGGGCAGTGTGTTTGGACCTTTTAACACTTTCGCGACCGCATATGTGTCTTTTTGACAGTAAGGTCCACCTGTGAGCGTTTTTCTCATAAGTTATAATTTTTCAAAGCAAAATTTTCCGTATTCACATTAATATTACAAATGGATATGCATTATGATCATACTCTCTCTAATCAAAGTATTTGCATCCATAGTATACTGATTGCACAAATATGAATATTGTGTATATTTTTTAGAAACAAATAACATACAAATTGCAAAAGAAACGCCCACTGGTGGAATTTCATATTTTCAAATGACGTGAATCTACGTCAGCGGTCGCGAAAGTGTTAAGAAACACAGTAAAGCCTGTAGAAATTGGATGCTGGCAAACCCTGGTAAACCAATCACTATATATGACGTTGCTGAAAATGTTGGGAAGTCCTATCCGTCGGCCTTTACCCCTGTAAACATTCTGTTAGGCTTTCGTGTATTCGGCACATGGCCAATGAATCAAAACACATTCACTGAGGATGAATATTTAAGTTCAAATGTGGCTGAAAGACAAGATCCCTCCATAAATAAAAAAAAAAAAAAAAACCCAGTCAGAAAGTAAACCAACAATGATAGATCTGGATGTCTCTGTTCGTGTCCTGTTGAAATTTCGAAACCTTCAACATCTAATGTCTTTTCGTGTGTCATGTTTTAACAGGTACGGACCTAAGCAAAACCTTTACTTAAAGCAAAACCTCCCACATCAAAGAAAAGATGTGACCGAAAACCAGAGAGATCTAGAAATTCAAGAGATACTCCAGAGTAAAAAAAAATGAAGAAAAAAGAACACTCAGTTAGAATATACCAAAGAAAAAAAAAAAAAGAAAGGAAAAAAGTGAAAATTTTCGTGTTTCAAATTAAGCCAACAGCATGATAATTATTATATGATAAATAAATACATTACTTGATTTTGTTTCTTTTACAAAATACATGTTTACATGCTTATTTTCTATTCATTACAAAGTAAAATCTAAATTTGAGAGAATGGCCCTAGGTACAATAAGGTCTGGCCCCCCAGGTACAATGAGGGTGTTGTACCTAGGGCCACGAGTGACGTTTTTTTAAAAACCTTCTATTTGTCGGAATTTATTATTTTAGGTATTTATATTAATCCCAATTGGAAGTAATTAGTCCTAAAGATATGCTCATATCAGTTTGAGAATTTTAAAGAGGTCAAGGGCTCTGTTTTTGGACATTGAAAAAAAGCGGCCCTTGGTACACGGGTCTCCCCTACTATTAGGATATTTATAGAATTTAGAATATTGTGAGTTTCATTAATTTAATTTTTCTATCTATCCTTCTCCACATGTATGCAGGACGTTGACGAATTTGACCGACGACAAATACTGAAGGGTGATAGTAGGCATTTGTGGATGAAAAATTATCTTAGAACATTGGATCGCAAACTTCATATAACAGGAGAAAAACAAATTGGTCAAATGCAAAGGCGTGGATTATGGGCATTGCGGTTGAGATAAAGAAACCTCCCCTTAGAAAAATTTACCATTCATATTGAGAAAATAGAATCAGCAAGCAAGTGATTATTAGTGAATTGCAAAATTCGTGTGCGTTAAACTTCATTAGGAAACAGCATGTCAGATTACACGAACGAGAAATATGCTGATTTGATTTACGGCCTAACACGGGGCACAGAAGATATACTAAGAGCTATATCTGAGAAAGCATTGTACCACCTTTACAAGCATCAATCGAGGGCTTTGAGATACAGACCCTTCCATATAACAAGACAAGAATGCAGTGTGCAGACACCTGAAACAGAAGATTATTGCAAAGTTTTGGTTTTGCCGCTTCTCCTTCGACAAGTACACGCTCGTTTGCATCTTAACTGGGTATTTGGCGCGAAAATGTGTTAAAAGTACTGCGAGGTGAAAAGATGTACCTCCTTCTTCGTGCAGAGTGTCCAGTTCTTAGCTGATGCCAATTATCCTTTTCGTGTGGAGTTACTAAGCTGTATAGTTTATACCATGCCGAATGATTTTAAGATCTAAGATCTCCACCACTGTTTTATTCACAGATGAAGTCTGCTGTACGAAAGAAAGCGTAATCAACACGTACAATGCACGTATGTCGTCGTCCAAAAATTCCCATAATACTGTCTCATCAAAAGTGCAACGCAGGTTCAGTATTAACATCATGAAGGGTTCCTGCTGCTTGGTCTGCACGGTCGCCAGACCTTGCATTTATTTTCTTTGGCCACCTAAATCACTTGTTTATTAGACACCTATATATACAATGGAGGACATCACAGCATGGATAGTCGTCATTTCAGAAGCCATCACCAACTCACCAGGTATGTTTGAACGTGTTTGGTAATCCTTAGTCCATTGGAGGTGGCCGCATAATGACCTTCGTATTCACAACTTTGAACAATTCCTATAAAAATTTCTCTTCGTCTCCTTTCTGGAGAACTGTGATGCATTGTCTGTATGATAATCATGCTTTACGACAAATAAATGATTTTTACTTTCTTTTTACCCTTTTTATTTCACTCGAAGTCACATCCTTCATAACCTTTTTTGAAATTTTCTCTTATTAAATGAGTTTTGAGACCCTTTGTCCTATGCATAGTTTCCAATTCACCCGATTTAGGATGGGGATTTTATACCAAAAACTGTCTACGACAGTTTTCACTTTATGCAATCGTAGAAAAGTTGTCTGACAGATTTTTGTTAAAAAATAATGGTGACAAATTTGATTTAAAAACTGAAAATGTTTTCAAGTATGTGTTTGACAACATTTCACACTCTTGATGCCAACTATCAATTATCCGAATTTTTCGGTCAAATTCGGCAACACGCTGCATATACCCTGTATATATATATATAGTCATTTTTAAATACATTAGACATTAATTTTTCTACTTTGGCGTTTAATTTCTTTTAAAGGAATCGGGCGCCTTTGAACTGGCACCACTGAAGTTTCCACATAAAAGCTTATATTTCAATTACTTATTCATAAATTCAACTGCATTAGGTTTCTTCAATAGAATATATATATTCAGCCAACAATTCTTGTGTCTTCTGATATTTTTTTCACAGTTGAAATCGTTAAATTGCGTTTTCTTAGTTTGCATTTTTTTTTCATAAATTTATTATCTTTAAGTGCTAAAACTTCTACAGATATTTAAGACTTAATAAATATATATATATATATATAAATTATGAATGTTTAATAAAACCTACTTACAGGAAAATTCTTGAGTGATAATTTAAACAATTAGAAATGATTATTTTAGTACTGTTAAAATCAGGTAAATGGTCAGTTTCTATTGCATGCTGTACTATTTTCGAACGTATATCACGGTTTTTAAAATTTGTTTTATGTTCCTTAATTCGAGTATGAAGAGAACGTCCTGTTTGACCAATACAAGAACCAAACCGAATTACAAGATTTACAAGGGATATTATAAATAACACCTGTACGGGAAAAGGGGGGGGGATAACAGCTTTAAAATTAGAAAGGAAATTACGAATTAGAAATCGTGGTTTATAGGAAACAGAACAGTGCGTAAAACTTTGGCAATAGATTCAGAAATATTTTTATAGTAAGGAATAGTAACGAACGATTTAGGTGATTTAGATGAATTAGTTTCATGATTATCCTTATTAAAGTCATACTCTTTTAATTTTCTTTTAAGCCAGCGAAAGGGATAATTATTACGCTTTAAGTCCGAAAAAATCCTTTTTAATTCCAACTGGAAAAGTTCATCGGTACTGCAATATAATTTTGCGCGGTCAAGTAACGTATGGAAAACAGCAGATTTATGTGAAGAAGGGTTAGCTGAATTAAAATTTAAATATTGGCCTGAAAATGTAGGTTTCCTATAAACAGAAGTAACAAATTTAGAATAAGTATCAGTAGGCGAACGCTCAATTAAAATATCTAAGAAAGGGAGTTTATTATCTTTTTCTTGTTCTAAGGTAAACTGAATTGAAGGATTAAAGGAATTAGCATAATTAAGAATATCAGAAACATATTGATTATCAGTGATATTTATTAATTAATTTTTGGGAAACGATTTTAAAAGTGCATGTTGTGGGGTTTGCGTGGTTGCAGACTCCATCTTAATTAATTAAGCAGATAACTAAATTGATAATTGAAGAGCACGACACGTGAATATAAATTATAAATAAGACTTTTATTTGAACTTAAATTCAGGGAGGGGGGAGGGGATTACTTTTCCGAACTCAGTCAAATAATTAAATAAATGAACAATTTAGAGAAATATAGAACTTAAGTCTCACCCAGCAGAAATAGTAGAAACACGGAGAATACTGCTCTCAGTTGATTCGCTGAACTATGCTCGCTTAAAGGTTGTCGGCAGGATCCCCTTGTTCAGCAATTCCTTTCACACAAATTCCACTCTATCTGCTCACCGTAATACTCGCCAAATTAGAAACCTCCACTATAGAATTACTTAGTGCTCGCATTAAAGATCTGTCCGCATCAACACCACACTCTCTACAACAATACCTCGATATTTATCCTTAACCCAACCGCCTCCAATCGTTTCACTTAGCAAAACTTCAAAACCTGTTCATATCCACTTCACACTCCGCAAGTTACTTTCTCCGTTGCAGCTCTATGCTGGCGCAAAATCATTCCGACCTTATCTGAAGCTTCGCCGAACGTTTGTATCGACCTTCCTAATCTCCCATCTATTGCGTCACCCGCAGTAGCTGAATCCAGCTCAATTTTAAAATTTTGGCGACCTTTCATTGTCTCATCCTTACAATGTCACTGTAAAATTTTTTTCAAAGAACTTGATTTTGTTATATTTATACTTTTAATTTTTTTTTTCTTTTAATCACTGTTTAATCACTCCATCACAATATATTTTTTAATAGTTTCTATTAAACATCCAAAAAATATCAAGTCTTTTATTAAATATCTGTAGAAGTTTTAGCATTTTGAAGATCACGAATTCATAAATAAATGCATATTGAGAAAACGCAATTTAAAGGTTTAAAATTTGTAAAAAATATATCAAAATCCATAAGAGTTATTATCGGATTATATATTATTGAACACACCAAATATAGTTCAATTTATAGATAATAAATGGAAATATAAAATTTTATATAAATCCTTCAGTAGTACTAAGTCCCCTTACCACATAAAAACCGTTTTCCTGTACAACCATATAAACCCCTCTAGCATGTAATTAATAGTACTTGTTATAGTAAAATATTTCTTTTTTTTTTCCTGATAAATTGAGTTAAAATTGTCCTATTTTAGTTTGCAGAATTTTAAAATTCTTTATACAGAATAGACAGCGGCAATAATCATTAAAACATAATCGAATTTCGGTGTTATGTTGGTTAAATTTTTTCCTATTATGAATAAACATTCTTACTTAAATTTTGTCAAATCGTTAAAAGAAAATTATGCTTTCAAACATATTTGCTACTACTACTACTACTACTAATAAAATGAATGAATGAATAAATAAATAAATAAAAATAAAAAAATAAATAAAAATAATAAAATAAATAAATAAATTTTATCACTGTAATGTCGCACTTTTTCTATAGTTCTACTCTATTTTTAGTATTTTTTTTTTTTTTTTTTTTTTTATAAATTTCTATTGAGTTAAAAAAAAAAAAAAAGTATAGGTGGAATATTTTTGCTTATTTTTCATCAATACACTTCTATAGTTATTTCGGGATGATTTTTAAATAACTCCACTTTTTATTGATAAAATAAATAAATGGATAAATAGGAGAGGCCAGAAAGAAACAAAGGGGAAAATTAAATGAAAAAGGAAAATCTGGAAGCTTCAGAAACCTATAAATTTATGGATAACCAATCACTGATAACACTGCGCTGACAAAAAAAAAAAAAAAAAATCGAGCTCTGATACCATTTTTGCTTATTATTATGTAAAATGACCTCCTGAATACGAATATGATTCCCATTTTGCTCAGTCACGCACCGTTTTCCAGAGACACCACCCCCTCACTCAATTTTTATCACTGTACGCTAATTTTATGACCATTAACTTGATTTGGAGATTGAAAAAGAATTAATTTAACGCCTAAAAGAAATATATATATAATGTTTAATAAATAACATTAACAATAGATTAAAAACATATAAGAAAAGTAATACATAATTTCAGTGGCAAATCCTCCCCTAAATTTTCCCCTTGCCTAAAATGTTCATGTTTTAGAATTTTCTAACTGTGTAGCCCACCAGAAGATATTTAATAATCCTCTCTTCCCCCCCCCCCCAAAAAAAAAAAAAAAAAAAAAAAAAATCAAATTTACAGCCATAAAATCACTGAAAAGTGATAAAAATAGGGGGCCGTTTCTAAAAAATGGTGGGTAATAAGGCAAAATGGGCGTCATATTCGGAATCCAGAGGTTATTTTGCATAAGAATTTGCAAAAACGGCAATTTTCATGCCAAGCAGTTAGCAGTGTAATCGGTTATTTTGAATTTAAGCAAGTAATATAGTTTAAAATATGTTTTTTAGGGAACTCCTTTAAAATATACTATATCTATAATGATAGGGGAAAAAGAACTTGTTTTTCTCCGATTTGTCAGTTATTATTTAAATTAAAATTTTCAGTATTCCGAATTTTCCGAAATGCGGTAGTCCAATGGAAATTTTTTATTTATTTGTTTGAAAAGCCCCAAAACTTCAATAAAGTTAAATACCATTGGCTAATACGAACTTTTGAGGGGGGAAAAAAGTCGCGAATCATCATTTACTTTCATTAAGGATAATTCCACCCAGGAAGATTTTTACTGCAAAGTTTTCCTAGAATCTCTGTTTATTTAGGAAAACTTTTCGTATGATTAGACAATGCAATTGCTACCTTTATTACTCTTGAGAAATAATCCAGTGGCGATATTAATAAAGGTGTAAAACTGAGGGTTTTTTTTTCTGAAATTTAATTATTATTATTTTTTTTATTTTTATTTGTAAATTTGAAATTTCGTCATGCTTCCGTCAAAGAAAAAAAAAAAAAAAGGCCAGAAATTTACAAATACATATATATATATATTATATTTTTTTGTAAGCTTCCAATGATTAAACTACTTAACATTTTATAAAACCGTAGACAAAATTATCTTAGAAAAATTAAAATATTATTAAGTCCGAAAAAATCCTTTTTAATTCCAACTGGAAAAGTTCATCGGTACTGCAATATAATTTTGCGCGGTGAAGTAACGTATGGAAAACAGCAGATTTATGTGAAGAAGGGTTAGCTGAATTAAAATTTAAATATTGGCCTGAAAATGTAGGTTTCCTATAAACAGAAGTAACAAATTTAGAATAAGTATCAGTAGGCGAACGCTCAATTAAAATATCTAAGAAAGGGAGTTTATTATATTTTTCTTGTTCTAAGGTAAACTGAATTGAAGGATTAACGGAATTAGCATAATTAAGAATATCAGAAACATATTGATTATCAGTGATATTTATTAATTAATTTTTGGGAAACGATTTTAAAAGTGCATGTTGTGGGGTTTGCGTGGTTGCAGACTCCATCTTAATTAATTAAGCAGATAACTAAATTGATAATTGAAGAGCACGACACGTGAATATAAATTATAAATAAGACTTTTATTTGAACTTAAATTCAGGGGGGAGGGGATTACTTTTCCGAACTCAATCAAATAATTAAATAAATGAACAATTTAGAGAAATATAGAACTTAAGTCTCACCCAGCAGAAATAGTAGAAACTCGGAGAATACTGCTCTCAGTTGATTCGCTGAACTATGCTCGCTTAAAGGTTGTCGGCAGGATCCCCTTGTCCAGCAATTCCTTTCACACAAATTCCACTTTATCTGCACACCGTAATACTCGCCAAATTAGAAACCTCCACTATCGAATAACTTAGTGCTCGCATTAAAGATCTGTCCGCATCAACACCACACTCTCTACAACAATACCTCGATATTTATCCTTAACCCAACCGCCTCCAATCATTTCACTTAGCAAAACTTCAAAACCTGTTCATATCCACTTCACACTCCGCAGGTTACTTTCTCCGTTGCAGCTCTATGCTGGCGCAAAATCATTCCGACCTTATCTGAAGCTTCGCCGAACGTTTGCGTCGACCTTCCTAATCTCCCATCTATTGCGTCACCCGCAGTAGCTGAATCCAGCTCAATTTTAAAATTTTGGCGACCTTTCATTGTCTCATCCTTACAATGTCACTGTAAAATTTTTTTCAAAGAACTTGATTTTGTTATATTTATACTTTTAATTTTTTTTTTCTTTTAATCACTATTTAATCACTCCATCACAATATATTTTTTAATAGTTTCTATTAAACATCCAAAAAATATCAAGTCTTTCATTAAATATCTGTAGAAGTTTTAGCATTTTGAAGATCAGGAATTCATAAATAAATGCATATTGAGAAAACGCAATTTAAAGGTTTAAAATTTGTAAAAAATATATCAAAATCCATAAGAGTTATTATCGGATTATATATTATTGAACACACCAAATATAGTTCAATTTATAGATAATAAATGGAAATATAAAATTTTATATAAATCCTTCAGTAGTACTAAGTCCCCTTACCACATAAAAACCGTTTTCCTGTACAACCATATAAACCCCTCTAGCATGTAATTAATAGTGCTTGTTATAGTAAAATATTTCTTTTTTTTCCCTGATAAATTGAGTTAAAATTGTCCTATTTTAGTTTGCAGAATTTTAAAATTCTTTATACAGAATAGAGAGCGGCAATAATCATTAAAACATAATCGAATTTCGGTGTTATGTTGGTTAAATTTTTTCCTGTTATGAATAAACATTCTTACTTAAATTTTGTCAAATCGTTAAAAGAAAAATATGCTTTCAAACATACAATTGCTACTACTACTACTAATAATAATAAAATGATTGAATGAATAAATAAATAAAAATAAAAATAAAAATAATAAAATAAATAAATAAATTTTATCACTGTAATGTCGCACTTTTTCTATAGTTCTGGTCTATTTTTAGTATTTTTTTTTTTTTTTTTTTTTTTTTTTTTTTAAATTTCGATTGAGTTAAAAAAAAAAAAAAAAAGTATAGGTGGCATCAATATACTTCTATAGTTATTTCGGGATGATTTTTTAAATAACTCCACTTTTTATTGATAAAATAAATAAATGGATAAATAGGAGAGGCCAGAAAGAAAGAAAGAGGAAAATTAAATGAAAAAGGAAAATCGGGAAACTTCAGAAACCTATAAATTTATGTAAAACCAATCACTGATAACACTGCGCTGACAAAAAAAAAAAAAAAAAAAAAAAAAAATCAAGCTCTGATACCATTTTTGCTTATTCTTATGTAAAATGACCTCCTGAATACGAATATGATTCCCATTTTGCTCAGTCACGCACCGTTTTCCAGAGACACCACCCCCTCCCTCAATTTTTATCACTGTACGGTAATTTTATGATCATTAACTTGATTTGGAGATTGAAAAAGAATTAATTTAACGCCTAAAAGAATATATATATATATATACATACATATATATATATATATATATATATATATATATATATATATAATGTTTAATAAATAACATTAATAATAGATTAAAAACATATAAGAAAAGTAATACATAATTTCAGTGGCAAATCCTCCCCTAAATTTTCCCCTTGCCTAAAATGTTCATGTTTTAGAATTTTCTATCTGTGTTGCCCACCAGAAGATATTTAATAATCCTCTCCCCCTCCCCCCCCCCCCCCCAAAAAAAAAAAAAAAAAAAAAAAAAAAAAAAATCAAATTTACAGCCATAAAATCATCGAAAATGATATAAATAGGGGGCCGTTTCTAAAAAACGGTGGGTAATAAGGCAAAATGGGCGTCATATTCGGAATCCAGAAGTTATTTTGCATAAGAATTTGCAAAAACGGCAATTTTCATGCCAAACAGTCAGCAGTGTAATCGGTTATTTTGAATTTAAGCAAGTAATATAGTTTAAAATATGTTTTTTAGGGAACTTCTTTAAAATATACTATATCTATAATGATAGGGGAAAAATAACTTGTTTTTCTCCGATTTGTCAGTTATTATTTAAATTAAAATTTTCAGTATTCCGAATTTTCCGAAATTCGGTATTCCAATGGAAATTTTTTATTTATTTGTTTGGAAAGCCCCAAAACTTCAATAAAGTTAAATACCATTGGCTAATACGAACTTTTGACGGGGAAAAAAAGTCGCGTATCATCATTTACTTTCATTAAGGATAATTCCACCCAGGAAGATTTTTACTGCAAAGATTTCCTAGAATCTCTGTTTATTTAGGAAAACTTTTCGTATGATTAGACAATGCAATTGCTGCCTTTGTTACTCTTGAGAAATGATCCAGTGGCGATATTAATAAAGGTGTAAAACTGAGGGGTTTTTTTTTCTGAAATTTAATTATTATTATTATTTTTATTATTATTTGTAAATTTGAAATTTCGTCATGCTTCCGTCAAAGAAAAAAAAAAAAAAAAAAAAAAAAAAGGCCAGAAATTTACAAATATATATATATATATATATATATATATATATATATATTATATTTTTTTGTAAGCTTCCAATGATTAAACTACTTAACATTTTATAAAACCGTAGACAAAATTATCTTAGAAAAATTAAAATATTAAAAACGTTTATGAGGAAAATATTAAGTCCAAAATGATTTTTAATTCCAGTCTTCAAATTTTAATGTTAAATTTCGAAATATATAACAGTTATGTTGTTTATTATTGTTTATTATTATTATTTACATTTTTACAATAAACTTGACTCGGACTTTACTATAGAAAATTATTAGAGTGGCTTTGTTAGTATATATTATATTAAGTGAAACATAATGTAACTAACTTATTAGCATAACATAATGTATAACTAATAAAAAACATAACTTTCAACGAAATACTTTTGTTAATAATATTATGTGGCATCAGCAAATAATTATTTACGATTGAACTTAAAAAAATTCACTTGCTACGAGGCAACTAAGTAAAATAAATTGGTGACTTAAAAAAAAAAAAAAAAAAAAATTAAACAATTTGCTCCATTCTTTCTTTTGAAACATTAAGCATTTTGGTAAATAAATAAATAAATAAAAATAAATCATGTCAAGCAGTGGCATAATGACCAAATTTTTGGATAACGCCTGCAAAAATATGGAATAATTTGGAAATTAGACACGAAAAAAAATATTAGGTACTATGATGATTTGTGAGGAAGAATTAATGTATTTCGGAAATTAACTTTGAATTTGAATTTTGTCAGTTAATAGTAAAATGTTTAGGGATTTCTGCAGTTGGAGGCGAAAACGTTTCTGTATTTCAGCAATTATCTGCGAGTAAGCTTTAAAAAAAAAAAAAAAAAAAAAAAAAAAAAAAAAAATCAATGGCTTAATAGTTTCGCATTTAGGCAATCAGAGGCAAAAATATCTCAGTGTCTTGATGAGTAGGCTACAAAATAAAAAAATAAATAAAATATAAGTATAAAAAAATAAAATAACATATTTATATATTAACTATAAAGAAAAAGAAATAAAGAACACATTCAGATGTCTATGCAAGAAAAATTTGGGTTCAAAAACGAAACATTCACAAAATAAATAAATAAATAAATTTATTAATTAATAAACAAATCGATGCAAACTAATGATAAACATAAAATGAAAACTTATGGAAATTGCACAACAAATGAAATAAATAAATAAATAATAATAAGAAAAAATCTTCAAAAAATTCGTATGAGAAAGTAATTTATTTTTATGATTAACCAAAAATTTTGAAAAAATGTAGCGAGTAAGTTAAAGAAGGTACCAACCACTGGCAAGTAACTTAAAATTTTAATATTCAGGTCTATTAAACATATTTTGGTTTAACCAAATCTCATATAAAGATTGTGGAATGTATAGTGAGATGACTTCGGCAAAGAAAATATTTAGTACCAAAAGGCACTGATAGGGAAGATTTTAACTCTACTGTAGGCTGACCAGATCAAAGTACTTTATAAGAGAGAAGCGTAAAAAATTGCTACAATTATCCAATTATGTATGCATTTTTCATTCCTAATAAATAAGGGCTAAAAAGAAGTATTACTGACTAATAATTTACTTTCTACAATTTTTTAAAACTTAAGAAAAATGCCTTTAAAAAAAAGGAAGTTCCCATTTGTCCCCAGAAAATGGGGACGTTTGGTCAGTATACTCTACTGCCCTGTACGTACAGTCGGTAACAAAAGTATCCGAACACTAGCAAAAATTCCTATATAAAAAAAGTAGAGTTAATACTGTTTTGTTAAATAAATCCTTGTCGAATCATGTTCTTATAGTCAGTCTAAAGACAGGATTCGACAAGGATTTATTTAACAAAACAGTATTAACTCTACTTTTTTACATAGGAATTTTTGCTAGTGTTTGAATACTTTTGTTACCGACTGTACTATGGAACTTACATAATCGACCTTGATTATGTAAATTTACACATATTGCATGTGGACCTGGGAAACCTCAATATTGATTAATAAAAGAATATTTTCTGTGAGTTCCATACTGTATGTCATTCATTTCTACATGTGGATTTTTATTAGAATATTAATGATTACATAATCTATTTTTCATGCATTTATTCTACTTATTAACTTTTTTCGTATCCAACAGCTTCAAAGTCGTATACACTAGGAAAATTGCACAATCTGGCTTTATTGCGCAAATTTCTCAGCGCGTATGTGACAGCAGTGCCAAAATCTCCCCTATCGGTTACTTTTGTTATTATTATTACTATTATTATTATTATTTTCAAAAATCATATCTCATGGTCTTTATATAAAATTTGGTTTCAACCGTTTATTAGTTTTTTATGCAATTGCCTCTAGATAAGGAAAGTTCTTTTATGGCCATCCTGTGCTTTGATTTCCATATAAAATTTAAGTAATTGTAAACAAATTTAACCTGATCAAGTTAAATATTTTCAAAAGTACTTCAGAATTCTTATTGATATAAACTTCAATTATATTATAATGGATGCAGTGAATGGTGTCGAATGATTCATCTTACAAGAAACTCTTACAATATAAAAACATAAGAAATACATTTATTTACAAAGCATTTATTAGTAAACTATCTAACGACTTTCGATTTTTCGACAGCGCAGTAAGTTTCGATATATACATATATATAAAATTCTTATTCTTGATTAACACTTTAAAGGACCATAGTAAATATAATTAAATTCCAAATAAACTACGACGTCAGATACGCCAAAGAAAAATATTGGAAATGCATACAGCTGTTTCGGTAGCCTTAAGCGTACCGTCTTCAGTGTAAAAAGGATTCTGAATCAGGAGAAGTGCTCGTATATATAGGAGAGGGGCCGGATTTAGTTCAACCAATAGGATTACGGGAAAGGTGGGGAGAGTTTCCAATAGGAATTTAGGAAAGTTAGCTGTGTAAACAGTAGAAAAATTAAGAAAATGTGGACTGAATATAAAATTTCCAACAGTCAGACAAATAGGGAATAGCGAAATCACAATTTACAAGGTTTTTAAAATTTTTATAAATATGAAAAACTTCAAAGAAATCGAGTTCATGAATGGATTTAGGTCCGCAAATTATTTTAGCTGAATTAAATTTAAAACAAAATCTTTTTGTAAAAAAAATAGAACCGACTCAAAAAAGCAACTACTATTCAAGCAACTAAAAAAAAAAAAAAAAAAAAAAAAAAAAATGGCATGAAATGAAACTGTAAATTGCGCCTAAAAGTATAAAATAATTTCCTTCGTCAAACAACCTATAACACTACAATTAATCATAACTTTTGAAGTCGGCGCAAAATTAAATAAAATTTAATTAGTTTTTAAAGATTTGTTTTTAGATCGATAGCTACAAATGCTGTTGTCTCGAATGATCCATTTTCATGTTTCCTTTATTATTTTATCACTGTATACAATTGGTCCATTAGTAGCATCTACATAGAACAGTGAACATTCTTCGCAATTCGTATTTATGTTTCTACGAAGTTAGTTTCCTTTGCAATTTTGGTATAACTTTGATAACTATCATCCTTGGTGGCTTTTGGATTTGTCGATCAAAACGTAATGCAAAAATATACATGTAAGGTGTATATTTTCATAATATATATATTGTACGAAGTATTCTTTCATATTCTTGATTACTCTCTTGAAAGAAATTAAATACGTTTGTCAGATAATTTTGCGATTTTTCTTTAACTAAGGACGCCAGGTACCAACAGCTTCGCCAACTTTTGCTGTTTACGAAATCTTATTTGTTTTCTTGAATCAAAGTAGTTTTCGGCTGCGTTTTGCAGGTGACATTGTGAGATGTGTATTTTGAATAGAATTTGATTTTTGTATTGAATACAGGTATCAATTTTTATTTAATTTTGCGCCGACTTCAAAAGTTATGATTAATTGTAGTGTTATAGGTTGTTTGACGAAGGAAATTATTTTATACTTTTAGGCGCAATTTACAGTTTCATTTCATGCCATTTTTTTTTTAGTTGCTTGAATACTAGTTGCTTTTTGGAGTCGGTTCTATTTTTTTACAAAAAGATTTTATTTTTCTCTTGAAACTTTATTCATATAGCAGAACATCAGAAGACGCTGGACGGCAGTTTCACAAATCACAACCCCCAAGAAAAGTGACATAACTCAAAAAATGGTTTATGCCACTGAAAAATACATGAAATGCACCCAATGTGAACAAAAAAGTTACATCTCCATCTAGAAAGTTATCCACTCGAGAGACAGTTGTGCTAGTCTTATTCTAGTCAAGTTATTTTTAAGTTGATTTTTCTCAAATGCTGCATTTTTCAGTTGTATCGCTTTTCTTGACTTTATCGGATATGAGAAAAAAAATATCTATTGAATGAACATACTTTAAATTAAAAAGGCTTTAGAAATGTAAAGAACGGATACGCTGTATTCGTAACCAAAAATTCTGTTAGGCATATATTAAATTTTACAGTGAATACGTGTTACCCGCTACGTGGGAAATTGCTCAGCGTAAAGTTCAAACAAAATAGGCATTGCAGCTGTCGGACAGAAGTTTCAACATCGATACTTGCATACTTACTACTTTTACCAGTGTAGCTGCATGCGTTCAGAAGTTAGAGTGAGAACAGACTTTTGTGAGTATCCTGTAATTTGTTTATATCTTAATGAAATCATAATGAAACCTATTTCAGGACAAGATCTTTGCGACAACAAAAAAAAAGTATTAAAATTAAAGCATGTCGTACGAAGTTATAAGCTAACAAATTTCAACAACAACAACAATGAAAAACATAGTTTGTATTGAGAACCTCTTCCTTTATGAAGTCGGTTTAAAACGTTTATACGTTAATCGATGTGACCGCTTACAATAACCATATTTTGAATTTTACATAGCATAAATGTCACCCGCTACGCTACAACGTATGCAATACTGTTGAAGTGTGAAGAAAATATTAATTTTCGGACAAACAAATGATCGTTTTAATCGTTCTATTTTTAGCATTAATGTCTAAAAACTGTTTTTTCTTACTAAATCAATGGCATCCTGTAACTTTGTAATTCACTTTTTTCCCTATCTTGAACCGTTTTCGAGATAGGAACGCTAACTATGCTGTTTTCCACCAGATGGCGCTATAGGCGGTTGGATCACGTTGCGCATGACTACTATACTATACCTACATGCAACTTTTATGACTATAGCTGCAGCCGTTCAGCAGTTAAAAGAATCGGAAACTCACTTTTTTTGGCACACTGTATCTTCTTTTGATCGTAAAGATATTACAATGGGACCTATTTCAGACCAAGACCTTTACCACAAAACAAAAAGTATCAAAATCGGAGCATCCATTCAGGAGTTATGAGCTAACAAAAAAAAAAATATATATATATACGGTCTGAAATGAGAACCTCCTCCTTTTTTGAAGTCGGTTAATAAATGTCAGTCGCTACGCTACAACATATGCAATGTCGTTCAAGTGTGCACAAAATAGGAAATTGTGAACAAACAAATGCACGTTTTAAGCATTCTGTTTTTAACATTAATGTCTAAACTATCTTTTCGTACTAAATCGATGATGCTCTGCAATTTTATTATTCACTTTTTTACCCTGTCTTGAACCGTTTCCGAGATAGGAACGCTAACTCCACTGTTTTTCACCAGGTGGCGTTGTAGGCGGTTGAATTGCGTAGCACATGTTCACTTTACTATACCTACATACCACTTTTATTACTATAGTTGCAGCTGTTCAGCAGTTAAAAGAGTCGGGACTGACTTTTTTGGGCACCCTGTATTTTCTTTTGATCGTAAAGGTATTACAATGGGACCTACTTCAGACCAAGACTTTTAAATAAAGCAAAAAGTATCAAAATCGGATCATCCGTTCAGAAGTTATGAGCTAACAAACAAAAACAAAAACAAAAAAACATACGCTTTGAATTGAGAACCTCCTCCTCTCTGAAGTCGGTTAATTAGAGCATCTCTTACGAAGTTATAAGCTTACAAACATCAACAACAACACATAGCTCGAATTGAGAACACTCTCATTTCTGAAGTTGGTTGAAAATGACTTTGCGCTAATCGATGTTACCGCTTACAGTAACAGTACTTTGAACCACAGAGTATACGTGTCATCCGCTACGCTGCAAAGTGTGCAACGTAGTTCAAGTGCGCACAGTGTAGGATATTGCGAACAAACAACTGCACGTTTTAAGCACTCTTTTTTTAGCAATAATATCTAAAAACTGTCTTTTCGTAGTAAATAGATGATGCTCTACGTCTTCGTAATTAACTTTTCTACCATCTTGAACCGTTTTTGAGATAGGAGCGCTAATTCCGCGGTTTTTCACCAGATGGCGCTTTATTTTCTTTAGATTGTAAAGATATTACAATGGGACCTACTTCTTACCAAGATCTTTACAACAAAACAAAAAGTATCTAGTAACCGTATTTTGAACTATATAGCGTATGCCTCACCAGCTACGCCTACAACGGGTGCAATGTAGCTCAAGTGTGCAAAGTGTAAGAAATTGCGAACACACAAATGCACGTTTTTAGCATTGTATTTTTAGCATCAATGTCTAAACTATCTTTCCGTACTAAATCGATGATGCTCTGCAATTTTATAATTCACTTTTTCCCCCTGTCTTCAACCGTTTCCGAGAGAGGAACGCTAGCATGAATGTCTAAACTATCTTTTTGTACTAAATCTGTGATACTCTTCAACTTTGTAATTCACTTTTTTCTCTAGAACCATTTTCGAGATAGGAACACTAACTCCTCTATTTTCCACCAGGTGGCGCTGCAAGCGGTTTAACCTTGTACTGCATGGCCACTTTGCTATATACTTACATACTACTTTTATCACTATAGCTGCAACCGTTTAGCAGTTAAAAGAGTTGGGACTGATTTTTTTGGGCACCCTGTATTTTTTTTAGATCGTAGAGATATTACAATGGGACCTATTTCAGACCAAGACCTTTTCAACAAAACAAAAAGGATCAAAATCGGAGTATCCGTTCAGAAGTTATGAGCTAACAAACATAAAAAAACATACGGTTTGAATTGAGAACCTTCCATCTTTTTTTGAAGTCGGTTAATTATGATTTTCCTCCCAGCAATGTTTAGAAATAGCCGATTTATTGGTTTCTTGTTTGCGGACGTAATTCATATGTTCTTTTAGACGAAATTTAAGACTGCGTTTAGTTTGGCCAATATATGATAAACCACACTGACAGGAAATACTAAATACTAACTTTAGTAAATACTAACGAAATACTAACTTTTTGCACTGAAGACTGTACGCTTAAGGCTACCGAAACAGCTGTATGCATTTCCAATATTTTTCTTTGGCGTATCTGACGTAGTAGTTTATTTGGGTTTTAATATTCCAACGCCAAGTCTCCTGTTATTACATAGTAAATATACTTACCAACAAAATCATCAATATTTAAATGGTCGGTTGGTTGGTAGTGTTTTATTTTGCACTAGAGCTGCGGGATGGGCAATTGGAGACGGTCTGGGACTCACTTCTAGGAGCGGTCCAGAGACATGTCATCACAATTTTGATCTTCCCCAGATGGGATCGCTCTCTCTCTTCGGTGACCCCCAGAGGTATAATTTGGATTGGGAGATGCAGGACATTGCGGCCACGACGGGTTTTACGTGCACCAGCCAACGCATTTGTAAAATTGAAAGGCGTGGTAAACTGTAAACTACTGCCGTTTTCACTCTGCTGAAATATATGAAAGAACAAACGAAAAAACAAAAAAAAAAAAGTATATGTATATAATCTGTACTGCAGTGGTGAACATTAAAACTATGGATGAAATTCTGTCTATGACAGAATTTAATTTAGTACGACTAAATTAAAGACGGAATTAAATTTAGTACTTTTTTTTTTTTTTTTGTATATATATATATAAAAAAAAAAGGAAGAAGAAAGAAATCTGAAAACATTAGTTTAAATAATCAGGAAATATTTAGCCGAGACCCGTTGGCTCTGTGGTCAGAGTACACAACTACGAACCCGGAGGTTGTGAGTTCGATCCTCACCAATGGGAAGTGGAAAAAAAATATATATGTATATATAAAAGTTTTTACGGATTTCAAAAACTATTTTAAGATAGAGTAAAAAATTAAATGGTAAAATTGGATATTGTCAGGCATTTTCGAAGTGGAACACCATAAATTGCTAACGACGCAAAATGCCAGATTGAAAGAAATAGTCCTGTCGTACTAAAACTAACTAAGTGTCACACTGTTCGTTGATTCCTTTTTCCTGAAAATTCTCTTTCTATAAGCAAAAGTGGGTGCTTCGACTAAAATCAGTGGACGTGGAACAGTAGCTTACGACATCTTTCTCATTTAAAATTAATGAATTGGGTGGTAAGTTTATTTCTTACGACTTATAAAGGATTAAATGTCAAATTAATTTTATCTAACAAGCAAAATAAATTTATTTTTTCAAATTAATATCAGTCCCAAAAATATTTTAATGTACTATTGCTAGAAATAAATGACCCGTTAAAGGAATAACCAATAATTACAAAATTCCTATTTTAATCTATTTGTTTCACTAAATAAATGTACATAATACATGTAATAACTGTACAGGTCAAACTGGTAATCCTTTTGAAGTTCTTTCTATACACCAGGTAGTTTAGATTTAATTTATCAAACTATATCTATATAAAGAGATTATAGGATATCATGAAAAATAAAAATAGTACAGAATACTCCAGGGAGAGTTTCATCAATCACGGCAATTCACAAAGGTTAGAAGAGACAGACTTCATTTTCTCCTCTTAGAAACTTTCATAAATTCAGTCAAGCCTTATAGGCCTGTCATGTAAAATGTAAAATTGGGGAAAAGTTCCAAAGTTTGTACTGTTCAAAAAGATTTCAGAACTAAGAAATAATAAATCTGGATTCAACAGGTAATAAAATTTACAGTCTCGGAAAAAGTTGGAAATTGGCATTTTCTTAAAACTCAAAAACAGCAGAAGAATATTATCTTGACTGGTTTATATATGCTTCTTTTAAGTACTTGCATCCATCCATAAATTTGAAGTGGATGAAACAGTTTTTATAAGGTAAAGTATTTGTTGATGTATAAGATGAAAATTTATATAAGATATACCTTTTGATAAATAAGTAAATAAATAGATACTTAATTATATAATTTAACATAAAAAAAAAATCATGTATTAAAACTTATACTTTAATCATTAATATCTGTAAAAATTATTCTAATAGGAGGTCTCTAAATCTTCAAAGGCCACTTCAGCTTGGTTGATTATTAAATTTTAATTATTATCTATTTTAAATGACATTTAATTAAATGGGAATTTTATTATTTTGTAAATTGTTATTAAGAGAAATGTTTTATTATTATTATTATTATGAATATAGACGCATTTAGTAACATAATATTATATGAAAATTCATTTATCTTTAAAATATAACTTATATCCTAATAGATTTAAACATAGTAATGTGCTATTTACAGATAAAACCCCTTTTTTAATGTTACAGTCTCATCATGAACAAACATTATTAAAAAAGTTAATTAATTGAATAAGGTGGCATTTTTTCTAATCCTTTGTCCATTGTTTAATTTGTGTTGTTTCTTTTCTTTGTAATTAGCAAAGAATTAAGTAAATTCGGTTTCAATCTATAGTCCGGATTTTTAGTACACTGTAAAAAATAGGTTCTTAAAAATAAGTATATTGTCTCAAAATAGCCCTGAAACAATATATACTTAAATTTGAAAACCTATGTACTCATTTTTGAGTATACTGATGTGCTCAAAAATGGGGTTGGCCAATAAGAATCCCAATATCCCCATGTTTGACATGTCAGTGTACTCAAAAATGAGTATATGGGTTTTCAAATTTAAGTATATATTCTTTCGGGGCTATTTTGAGGGGCTATATATACTCTTTTTTAAAAACCTATTTTTTACAGTGTAAACATCTGTTTACCATTTTATGAGGTTTCAAATGCTGGTCGCAAATATTTATTTTTGCCAAATCAGTTAAAAAATAATTCACAATTCAATTTTTAATGTATACTTATTATTATTATTTCTGAGCATATTATGTATATACTGTAAGGAGAAAAAAATGAACTTTCAATAGGACATTTTCATTGTAATTATAAGTAAAGTTAATTGGCTTAACTCAGTATATAAAAGTTACTTTAGTCAGCATGGAATGACTTTTAGTGTAATTTATCTTTTGTCATTTACAGAAATACCTAAAAAATTCATTAGAAGATATTGAATTCACTTTGTATGATAATGACGGGTATTAAGCATAATAAAATTACCATCGAAGTTATAAAATTAATACAATTAGAGAAAAAGAATTTTTCATGGAAATTTATTCTTATAAAAAATTCTTTTCAGGCAGGTATTTTACGAATCAAGCGGTAATTACATATAGATTCGTATTTCTAGAAAAAAAGAAAAAAAGACTTGGATTGAGTCTTATATATTCTTATGCTATCCAGATGTCGAATAAAGTCTAATTATCGGAAAAAAGGTGTGTTTAATTAACATTAAATTATCTTTTCATTTCTAATAAAATAAGAATTTAGTATCCCTTTGTTAAGGTAATTAAATGTTAGTAATGAATATCATGAAATCTAAAACAAATCTGATGATATAAAAAGTGAAAATCAATAAGTTATCAAAGTAATTTGAATATTTCAAAACCTTTATTCAAATTTTTTATTCTTTGTTTCACATAAGTTAAATTCTTTAAACGCAGGAGAAGGGGAATTTGTTATTATTTTCTTAAAACTGTCGAGTTTTAAGAAAATCATCATGGGATATTTCATGTGATTTACTTTCATTATGTTATTTGTAATTTTCTCTTCACAGATATGTTTTATTATACTCACTTTAAGCTAATTTTTTTTCAGTACATTTCTATATGTACACTAACATATGTAGGATGAATTATAAACGTTCATAATCAAAAGAAGACTTGAACTCTGCATTTTCCAAATAGTAACTATAGCTTGATCTCTGTTTGACTTTTTTTCTTTTTAAGAAAAGGTCCTTCTATGTGTTTAATAGTTTAATTGACTGCTGATATTTCAATTTTAAATTGCTTCATTATGAAAAGACCCCCCCCCCCCAAAAAAAAAAAATAAAAAAATAAAATAAAATAAAAAAATAAAATAAAAAAAATAAAATAAAATAAAATAAAATAAAAAATAAAAATAAATAAAATAAATAAAAATAAAAATAAAAATAAATAAATAAATAAAATAAAAATAAATAAATAAATAAATAAATAAAATCTCCATTAAGTGAAATAGTAAGTTATCACATACGTTCGACACTTGACAACATATGAAAAGCGTCTTTTATTATATCTATGAAGACACCAGGAGAGACACAACATCTACGTTCAGTAGGAAAATTTTGCTATAATATATTGTTTTATATGACATATAATTAATTTCTAGCATAAAGATTTTTAAGAAATTCTATTTATGGTATTACACCACACTGAATTATTTAAGTTCTTCACTATGTAACAATACGAATAAATTAAGCCTACGTTTAAGAACTGAAACATAATGGGATGTGGGGGGGGGGGAATCCTGGAAAACAAGAAAAAATTATTTAATGAAATTAAATTTAGGCAAAGCAATTGTGTCCATAACATGTTTTATTAACCCAATCACATAGAATGACGAGCTTTAGTCATATGAAGCTGCTATAGCATTAAAATCGGATGATGAGAACAACTCCCAAATGCGCTGTGTACCATTCGCATTTGTAGACGGAACCTATTTTATGTAGCAGTCGTTGGTATTCCTTCGAGCTTCCAACTGAGGACAAAAGTGAAGATTTTCTACCAATCGATACGGCTATTTACAGCCAGTAAGAAACGAACATGAAGTTCTCTCAATTGAAAATTATTCTAAAAAAAAAAAAATAATAATAATAATAGAGGGCTGAGGTAGCCTGGTCAGTAGAGCACTGAGCTTGTAATTGAAATATTGTAGGTTCGATACTCGAGCCAGCCGAAGACCGTCGTATACACTAATGACGTCCAGTGCACGTAAAATCCGTCATGGCCGCAATGTCCTCCATGTTCCTACCTAAATTATGCCTCTGGTGTCACCGAAGTGGGAGAGCCATACTTCCCATGGAGAATCAAAATTCTGATGTGTCTCCGAACCTTGTTAGGGGTAAGACCCAGGCCGTCGCCAATTCCTCAGAGTATATCACTAGTGCGACGTAAAACTCACTTAATCTCAACTATGTAGATTTTTATAAAGTACTTCGTAGTGTGTAATAAAGTTAATTAGAAAATCGAAAATGTACATAGATATAATTTCATACCTTCGGTATTATGCAAACATGACAGTTTTATTTGTTTCAACCATTAGTTTTGAAGTTATTTTAAATAAAAAAAAGGTATAAGTCATTTTTTCTGCAGTGCGTCTTTTTTTTTTTTTTTTTTTTCTTATCCCTTAGTGTACATCCCGTCTCAGGAATGGTAGTACCAACGAATTGAGTCAGAAATCTGACCTACAAATTTACTGTCAAATTGCTTGATATAACGACGAAAGTACTTCTGTTGTTTTAAGAAGTTGATCCCCTATTTAACCATGGTGTTGTTCAGTTTATCTTTATTTAAATTATCTATGTTTATGAATTCTATGTGCTTTGGTTCAAAAGTGATAAATAAAATTGTAACTGGTGCAATATATTGAATTTTATTGCATATCTAAATTTTAATGGGTACTTTTTGGAAAGTATTTTTTGACACCATCCGCAAGATTTTGAAAAGCCTTCTTCATTCTTTGCTACAAAATCTTGCACACATATTTATGTAAAAAAATATCTACAAAATGAAATAATATTTAGTAAAACTAACTCTTTTTCTAGTCAAATATTTGGTTTTAAAAACGTTTGAAGTTTTCAATTATTCAAATTTTCATATTTTATTTATTTTTAAAATAGCAAATTTTTAAATATCTTTCAGTTCTTGATTCATTTTATTAAATATGTTTTTACAAACATTTTAAGACGGTAAAAAAGCATATAAGTTATTTTCACGATAAGATATACGAATAGTGGTATAGAGCACTTTTTAATAAAGGAGCATTAAATTTCCGACTTGATATCAGCTACAAATTTCTAATAATTCTTGAATCAATGTGTGTAAGCTTATAAATGAACTGTTGAAATGTTTAGAATTATTCATTTTTCAACACATATAACTTTTTCAAAAATTCGATTTTTTTTCTTTCTCTTACACCTTGTAAAGAACATTAGATTTTTAAACAATATTTTATTAAATTTCTTTAAAATCATCTTTTTTTATTCATCTATTAGTCTCAATCTGGGATTTTTGCGGTGTCATTTTTCGATAGTTGGACATTTATTGAAATTTAAAATTTATCGAAAATATAATTGAATAATTTGAAAGCGATGTTATAATTTAAAAAAAAAAAAAAAAAAAACTAATAGTCCTCCGTCCTAAACTAAATTCTGCTTTTTCCAGAATTTCATCAAAATCTTTTTTTAAGAAAAAGAAAAAAAAAAAAAAAATTAATAATAATAATCAGTATCGAAACAAACACTGTCGAAAGTGTTTTTTTTTTTTTTAAATAATTTTGAATTAGGAGATAAAAAGTGCTCGTGCAAAATGAAATAAAAATAAGTAAAAAAAAAATGAATTTAATGATTTAATTTTTATATAAAACATGATCGCGTGCTATCTTAAAAAGTAGATGTAAAATTTAAAGTTTATGGGGTGCGTGTGGCATCTATAAAAATTGTTTTATTTTATTATTACTATTATTGTGATTCATTTAAATAGCGCATAAACATTTCTTATCCAACAAAGCAGGCAAAAACTGCTAATAAAAAAATTGAATTTGTTTGATTTACTTCTTCCTAGAAAGTCCTACGAAATTCGTTCTTGTTGTTATTATTATTTTTTTCGTTTTTATTTCTTTTCATTTCATCTTTTATATATATATATATATATATATATATATATATCCGTCCTCACATTTGTTGTAAAAAAAAAAAAAAAAAATGAAAATAGAAATGTGCGTGTGACATGAGAGCATTGCATACATGAAAAACTGGGTATCGTGGAGATAAAAGCACAGAAGAAACCTAAAAGATATTAAATTTATTTTTTGATGCACGGTATAAAATGCATTTCAAATATATATATGTACTAGCTGACCCGACAAACGTTGTTTTGTCATTTAAATTATTTCTAGAGAATATTTTGCTAGAAAAAAATAACTAACTTATTGTAAGTGTGTAAGGATGTGGTATATAAGTGAAACAGGTATGGAGCGCTGTGAACGGTGACTGTGAATGTGGTATATAAGTGAAACAGGTATGGAGCACTGTGAACGGTGACTGTGAATTCCGATTATAACGTAAAAGATATAATTACCGAAATTTTCGCTACTTGCTTGGTACTTTCTACTTGCTACTTGTTATTTAAAACCTCCGCTGAATGTCGAACAGCACAAAATTTTATTTCATACGGCAAATATTTCAATTTATGAGAGAATCTCTGATAGCAACGAATTTCACATAAAAATTCCGTCTTTTTTGAATAAGCTGTAACAATCTGAACCGATTTGATGAAAATTTTTATCAAAAAGTTATTACAATATCTAACAACATTACATGTACATTTATCACAATTCAATCAATCGATGCATGTGAGTATGTGTATAGTATGAGCGAAGTGAAATGTAGAGTTCGTATTAAATAAAAACTTAAACTCGTTTTAATTAAAGGTGAAAAAGTTGAAACTCAATTTATTTTATAACAGGTATATTTTTTTAATTTACAAAAACTGAATTTACCGTAATGCCATTGGATGTACAATATTTTTGGTTAATCCTTGAGGAGTATGCACAAACAAATTCGAAGGTTTTCCAAACCTTGAACACGCAACATATAATTGGCCGTGAGAAAAGCACGGATTTTCTAAATCTAAGCCACAAATTAGGACCCCTTTGGTGACTTTAAATATTTTAAGTCATTTTTGCGATGAATTGAAATGGCTATCTCAATTGTGGATCTAAAGATCTTAGCGAGAAGCGTCCGAGCTACTTCGGTGCCAAATTTCAAATTTTGCCAAAGGGATCCGATACTAAAAGTGTTCCATACAAAAAATCTATATATATATAAATGAATGTTTGTCTGTATGTCCTTTATAAAATCGTAAACAGCTTGACCGATTTCGATCATTCTTTTTTTGCTTTTTTCCTTATAGGTCAGGGATGGTTTAGGAAAAAAAAAATTAAAAAATTCGCCCCCCAAGGGGGGGGGGGCAAAATGTGAATTAAAAAAATCCTTCATATCTCAAACAAAAAAAACAGATATCCGTAAAATTTTTGCTTTAAAATATAGCTAATATAAATGTCTAAAAACCAATTTCTGGAATTTTCGAAATTCGGTACCCAAGGGGGGGCGGGGAGGCAAAACGGGATTTCACATGTGTAAAACGCGATTTCGCATAATTCTATATATCTCAAACAAAAAAAAAAAAACAAACAGATATACATGAAATTTTTGCTATAAAATATAGCTAATACAAATACCTAAAAACCAATTTCTGGAATTTTAAAAATTCAGCTCCCAGGTGGGGCAGCAGGGGCAAAAACAATTAGAAATACAGTTAGGCCTTTCAAAATTGGTACAGATAGGTTTCAATAGCCTACAAGTCGAATGGGGATATTTTCGAAAGTGTAAAGTTATTAGGAGGGGAGAGAAGGGGGGGAAATAAAAATGGAATTAGATCGTTCAAATTTGGTATATAGAGGTTTTCGATACTTACAAATCGATTGCGGATATTTTGGAATTTGTAAAATTATTAGGAGGTGCGGAAAGGGGGTGGAGCGGTAAGGGGGGGGCTATGGGCAAAAACAAATAGAAATACAGTTAGGACATTCAAAATTGGTACAGATAGGTTTTAAAGGCCTGCAAGTCGAATGGGGATATTTTCGAAAGTGTAAATTTATTAGGAGGGGCTAGAAGGGGGAGGGGATAGGGGGGGGGGACAAAAAAAATAAAAATAGAGTTAGATCGTTCAAAATTGGTACACAAATGGTTTTCGATACTTAAAATCGAATGCGGATATTTTTGAATTTGTAAAATTATTAGGAGGGGCGGTAAGGGGGGGGGGGGTCTATGGGCAAAAACGAATAGAAATGCAGTTAGGCCGTTCAAAATTGGTACAGATTGGTTTTAGAGGCCTGCAAGTCGATGGGGGATATTTTCGAAAGTGTAACGTTATTAGGAGGGACGGGAGGGGGGGCGGAGGGGCAAAAAAAATAAAATAGAGTTAGATCATTCAAAATTGGTACATAGAGGTTTTCGATACGTACAAATCGATTGCGGATATTTTCGAATTTTTAAAATTATTGGGAGGGGGAGGAGAGTCGTGGGGCAAAAAATAAAAATAGATTGTTCAAAACTGGTGCATAGAGGTTTTTGATATTTACAAATCGATTGCGGATATTTTCGAATTTGTAAAATTATTAGGATAGACGGGAGGGGGGGACAAAGGGGGAAAATAACAGAAATAAGAGTTAGAGCATTTTGGGAATTTTTTCCGAAGGCAGTGAGAACCCGGTGCGACATTTTTCCTAATCAGATTTTGTTTCGCTTTTTTTTTTTTTTTTTTTTTTTTTCACGTGATAAAAATTAATGCAATTTTGAGAATTCAGTAATTATAGTGATTCATTTAAAAATAGGGTGAAGCGGGCGAAGCCTGCTAGTAAATAAATAAAATATAATAAATTAGCTACACAAATAAATTTGTAGGTTAGGGTGGTTGTTAATCAACGCGCGTGTAAATTTGACAGAAAATTATATAAAATACTCACTCCAATTCCGCACCAAATTTGCAAAATGTATAGTTTTTTATGCACACTTCAAAACTCTTCAAACACTAATTACATCTTGATGTAATATTTCAATTAGGACACAATTTTTTTGTATAACAATAATAACACGAAGTTACAAAATATTTTCCTGAATTTGATCGCAGCACCAACTGTCTGGACAAACTGGAATTACAATAGAATACACGCAAGCGAAGTGTGACGTCACTGACCGTCAGTGGATGCAAGAAAAATATTTCCTATGTTAATCTCTCATTGGATTTTTTATAAAAAATTATTAAAAATCGAGGAAAAATATTTCTCGATTTTAATCCCCGTATTTGGGTATATAGATATGTATTAGTTATCGTATGCATGTGCTAGATTGAGTTATTTTGCTCTCAAATTGACAAAATTTTAATTTTAAATTTCAAAACTCTGTCTTCCTTGGCTTTTTTTGTATTTGGCGATTAAATATGTTCGCCAGATGATATGGCGATATTTTTTTTCCGGCAAAGATGACAGAGTTTTGAGATTAAAAATTCAAATTTTATCAATTTTACAGCAAAAACAACTCAATCTAACGCATGCACATGATAACTAATACATATCTATACCCAAATATGGGAATTAAAATCGGGAAATAATTTTCCTCGATATTTTGTAATTTTTTACAAAAAATCCAATGGGCGAATAACATAGGAAATATTTGTCTTGCATTCACGGACGGCCAGTGACGTCATCACTTCGCTTGCGTATTATTGAATATTCGATACTACGATCGTTGCGCAGTCTGCCGGATCCAATGTGAAACATTCCAAAATCAACAACAATTTATAAGTGATAAATTAATTAAATAAAAAATTTAAATTGGACTGAATTGTAAATCTAAACCATTCTCGAATCCACTTGAAGACACACAAAAAATTTCATTAAACTCGGTCCAGCCGTTTAGGAGGAGTTCAGTGACATACACACGCACAAAAGAAATATATATATAAAGATATATATATTAATGAAACACAAAAAATTGGTACATGATCAGAATTTCACATTACTTAATAAATTTTATGCGCTAAACGTTATTCATTTATTTAAGGGACATAAGGTTTCATATGAAAGCTTATATTTCCAGTTAATGTTTATAAATTGAACAATATTTGGCTTGTTCAATAAAATATATGTTCAGCCAAAAATTCTTAGGATTTTTAATACATATTTTTACAAATTTGAAATCTGTAAATTACATTTTCGCACTTTGCAATTTTTTATGAATTCATGATCTTCAATAGAACAAAATTTCTACAGATATATATAAAAAAAAAGACTTAATATTTTTTGAGTATTTAATAGAACTACATAAAAGAATTAAGGATGGATTTTGCAATATCTTTAAAAGAAAAAAATATTTAAAATAAAATATAACAAAAATAATGTTTTTTGGAAAATTTTATATAAACATGCACTTATTAATTTTTCCCGCCAAAAACTAATTAATAAATTTCAAAATCCATTCCTAATTCTTTTAAGTAAATTCTATTAAGCATACAATAAATAAAAATAAAATAATATATATATATATATCAGATCGTTTAAATATCTGTAGAAGTTTTAACATTTTGAAGATCATGAATTCATGAAAAAATGCAAACTGAGAAAAAGTAATTTAAAGATTTCAAATTTGTAAAAATATATATTGGGTTGTTCGATAAACAATGTCGTTTTTTAAAACCTTCGCTTCTAAAAACTAAGGCTTCTTCGAAAGTGGAATTTTTCAACTTACCGAAATATGGCTAAAGGTCATCCAACAAAATGGTCAATATATCATTGATTAATTTTTGTTGTTAATATAAATAAATTCACTTTGAAAAACAGGGAAAAAAGAAGACATTATTTATCGAACAACCCAATATTAAAAACCATAAGAATTTTTGGCTGAACAAATATTTTATGGAACAAGCCAAATAAAGTTAAATTTATAAACATTAAATGGAAATATAAGCTTTTCTATGAAATCTTCAGTCCCTTAAATAAATGAATGACGTTTAGCGCATAAAATTTATTAAATAATATGAAATTGTTATTATGTACCAATTTTTTGTGTTTCATTAATAATATATATATATGAAGATTTATTTAAAGACTTCAAATCTTTAAAAAAAAAAAAAAAAAAAAAATCAAAAACCATAGGAATTGATTCTTTAATATATATTTTATTGAATAAACCTAATATATTTCTATTTATGAGTATTAAATGGAAATATACGCTTTTTTTTTTTTTTTTTTTTTTTTTAAATGAAACCTTCAGTGATGTCAAGCCCCCTTAATGAAAAATAAAGTAGGGACTTGTTTAAAAATATAAAATTTATGTCTTCTCATTGTTATAAAAGAAATCCATTTACAGCTAACATACCTAAAAAGCCAGACTGTATGTGGTGTAAAATAGCTGAATCATCTAATTTAGAAGGAAATTAGACACCACCTTATTGTTGTCAAAAATTGCTATTTATTAAGTTATATTTCCAAAACTATCATTAGTACAGAAAAGTTTAGATAAAATATTGTCTGCTAAATTCCATGCATTAGTAATTTGTTTTTTGAAGTAAATAAATCTAATATTGATTCTAATGTCGTACGAAAGAGCTGAAGAAGGATAGATGAAGTTTAGTACAACATTACACTCTAATGCCAAAAATATTCAAATATGAGCAAAAGAAATAAGTCGTTAAAGTATAAATATGATATTTTTATGTATATAAAATCTACATTGGTGCCTTTAATCTAGAGATTTTCTTGTTTTGCATTATACGCTAGCTCAGTCTAATAACATGATTATCAGCAGCTCTTGAAATACGACACAAAACAGAAAAAAAAAATAAAATAAATAAATAAATAAAATTTAGTATTATATTATATTCTAATGCAGGAAAATTGCAAATTTTAATAAAAGGAAAATTTTAGAAAAAAAATTTCTTTACAAAATTATTTTTATATCCAACATCATCCTTGAACCAAAATATATTAATATTCTAATTAGCATATCAAGCACCTCATAGGCAGATTTTTCCGTTCACGTGCTTTCTTACGCATGAACTATTTTTTGATCCATCCCCCTAGATTTTAAATAACTAAATATTCAACCCTTTTAAGCTTTGCCGGCTGACATCGTAGGGGTTTTTTGATACAGGGCATTGTGTTCTTATTTATTTTTCAGCAAAGTACCGCGGGAAAGCGGGAGACAGAAATAGATTCTTTTCAAAGATATTTAAATGAAATCCCACACAATGGACGAAAGAATGGAATTTAAAATTAAGATTTCTGGGGTTCCGTATAATGAAGTTTATACTTCGGCTTTTTCCTAATGTATTATGCTAAAGATCATATCTTGTGAACTTATCACATGTCTCGGAAAGAGTAACATATTCAATTGTAGCTTTTCATTGGGGGATATGTCCTTAATGTGACAGCTTTTCATAAAGAAAACTCCAAATGTAACAAAAAAAGAGAGGAGAAGAAAGTTTTGTTAAACAAAATTATACACTGATTTAAAGAAATAAAGGTGGATTCTGTGATATGTCACTAAGTACATAACATTTGCACAAGTTTTCTACATTGTATGTTATAAACTAGTATTTTTTTTTTTTTTTTTTTTTTTTTTTTTTTTAAAGCTGTAAACCATATTTGAATGCATGTTATTTTAAAATGTAATTTAAATGCTGTTTTTAAGGTTATTGGTTATTTTCTGCTAAAGAAAATAATAAAAATGTATGTTTATTTATTTATTTATCTTCGAATGAGAACTGATGATCTATATAAATATCTAAATATTCAAAAATCTGTATTGATAGTTACCTTAAAAATAAAATAAAGAAGGAATCTTATAGATGATCGCTCTCAACCATTTTGAAAATTAATTTTACGTATGAATGACAGACTTCTTGTAACAATTCACTGCTATTTCTTAATTTTGAATTCTAAGTAAAAATTCTAGATAAAATTTTTCATAAATTTCTTTTCGTAATATTGTCAAGCTAATTTTATCATGCATTCATTGTTCCATTTCCTGAAATTCATTCAGATTTCTTTGAACCCAGTTATTTATTTATTTATTTATTTTTGGGGGGAGAGGGGGGACAAACATAAATCGAAAAGACTTTAAGGGAATCGTCATATAATTTAGCAGATATTTTTTCTGTCTGTTGTTTCAGGAGACACTTAACCCACAAAATTTTGGTTAAGAATACATAAATAAATAAATAAATAAGGCCCGCTGGAAGACAGTTTCTAACAATAGTCAAATCTTGTTCAGGACATGTCAAAACGTATGAATCCATCAAAACCTGGAAATCGAATCCAACATTATCTAATTATGTAAATTGAAAAAAAAAAAAAAAAAGGTAAAATAAGTCAATGTTTTTTACAGTTAAAATGTAGTTGTCTTATGTCGTCAAAGATTACTTTCCATTTTTTTTTTTTTTTTTTTTTTTTTTCTATTTGTACTGTTAAAATCTTTGTTAAAATTCCTGGTAGATTTCAAAAGCAATACAATTATTTATAATTTAAAAGAAGTGAATATATATTTTTTAATCTTTAGTGCGTCATTAGTATAATTAGAAAAAATTCTGTAAAATTTAATAAGCAAAACATAAAATTTAATAAGATTTTTAATTTTTTAAAACTTTTAGTTAGTTTTAATTATTTTAATTTGTTTCTCACATTAGAAGTCACACTCGTCAGATTTTAGTTAATCATCTGTAATGATTTGAAAGCCATTTATCTGAAAAATACGCTTTTATTTTTCTTCAAAGTACTTATTTTAATGCTGAAGTAGCAAAATTTAGATTTTTTTTTTTTTTTTTTTTTTTTAAATATTATTTTAAAGCCTTTCGATACATAAAAACGGTACTTTTTTTTTCTTTTAAGTTGACGAATTCTGAAGTAACTATAAAGGAAAGTCATTATTACAAGTGAAAAAGTGAAGCAGCAGAAGCTCTTATTTAATCAGGCAGTAATCAGAAAGCAGGACGTAGTCACCAGAATTTGATGGATTATCCATCAGAATAACAGATTGATGAAAACTTTTTCCGGCGAAAAAAAGAAAATGAAGATACACAAAAACATGTTCTGCAGACATGATGAAACATCAATGATTTTTTTTTTTTTTTTTTTTTTTTTTATTAATGTTACCTAATATTAAATTCTAGATACATATCTTCAAAGTTTCATTATTTCATATGTACACTAAGCAACAAAAAAAAAAAAAAAAAAAAAAAAAAAAAAAAATCCGCACTGCAGAAAAATTGACTTATACCTTTTGGGTTTGTAATAATTTAAAAACTAATAATTGCAACGAATAAAACTGTTATGTTTGTATAATACGGAAGTTATAACATGATACCTATGTACATTTTCGATTTAATAATTCGTTTTATTACACTCTACGAAGCATTTAATAAAAATCCACATAAAATTTTCTTTTTAAACGTAATATAATATACATATACTTTGTATTCTATCATGATTTATTATATGAAATAAACAAGTGCTATGTTAATGTATGAAATAAAACTATTTGTTTGCTAGGTCTAAACAATTATTTAATAAAAATATGTATTCTGGATTGGATAATTCCGCCTTTATATGGAATTACTGCTTTAATGGGCAATTGCATAGTATTTTACAGTATTTTAACATGAAACTCAGAAATTTCACTGTGCTAAATATCATAAATATTTTTTGCTAGTTCTTTCAATGTTGTAGGCTACAAATTTCTAATCCCCACCCTCTTTTATAGACTAAACATTTTCGAGCGGATTGAGATTAGGACAATTTTCAGGTCTAATAAGAAATCCTACGATATTCTTTGTGAGATTTAATTTTAAGTAAAAAAAGTTATGATAACTTTCAAAGTTATTGTTGCTCATGAGAATGGATAAGTAATTTTAACAACTTGAATCAAATAAATGTATCACAAGTGCCATATAACAAGGTGCTTTGCTTTATCATCTTGAAATGGTGATTATGGAAGAGTCTGAAATACCCCCAATGTAGTCGGTAAGTATCAATTTTTTAGTGGCCAAGTTTTATTTCGCGTAAATTGATCCCTTGAACATGAAAATTGGCCATACTCACCGAAAAATTATGCATTTTCGTATGTTTTAAAAGTGCGATTTTCATTAAGTCAGTCACATTTTCGTGATCAAATCTGCTTGTTTCTGTCCGTTCGAAATAAGTTAAACTTTTCTCATCAGAAAGAACAACTTTAGCCCAATAATTAATTCATCATTTTTAAATTTTTTTAACCCTTTAATGTGCTGTTTTCTAATTCTTTTCGTTAAGAATGATTTTTTTTTTTTTCAGATTTTCTGACATTTAAACCTGCTTTGTTTAATTGTTATTTCACTGTATTTAGATAAATTATGTTACTAAGCACTTTTTCTTAATCCCTGCTATGTTCTAAATGTAATACAAACTGTTTTTTTAAGCGATGGCTTTTTAACTTACGGTCATCTCAACTGGATGAGTAACGTAGCCGCTTAAGGACAAATGTACAGTTTAAACAGCCAAAAAAATATATCAGATCACTAATATTTTGTTAACATTTAAGAATTTTGACATCCCACGTATTAAAATATTTTTTTTTTTTTTTCCTCTAAAATTAATATTTTTTTGTGGTATCGTTAATTGCCTTATTCATGCCATTTTTGAAATACTTTCTAAAATTACAATTTTCCGAACGATTGTATCTTGTTTTTAACACGTGGCTCAATCCTAAATTACACGCGGAACACAATGTAATAAAATCTGTTCAAAAATTTACCTTTGAAACAATAAAATTAGCGAATACAGGAAGAAAAATGGAAAATATCCAAGTGCGACCTTTTTTTTTTTTTTTTTTTTTTTTTTGTCGCTTAGTGTATGTATATATAGTGAGAGAGAGTGAAAGAGAGAGGGAGAGAAATTCGTATAATGTTCACCATACAGTTTATCATGAGTTTTCATGTTTTGAAAAGTCTTGAACATGACTTCACTGTTCTTGTAAAATATATAGCAAAGATATTTTAGGAGCTACATTTCAAGAATTAATGCGAAAAATTCCATTAAAGTGTACATATAGTTGAACATTGTCATAAATTGGGGACAGCTAAATTTTGGCGTATATGATAAAAATAGTGTGAAAAGTATTAGAATAATTGTCCTAAAAATAATAATAATAATAATAATAATAATAATAATAATAATAATATATATATATATAAAGAACATTGCTTTCAACCAGAGTTGCCATCATTTACTGTGTTGCACTTTAGATATGTCAGGATTTAGTTCGCTGTACAAAGCTACACCGTTCAACCGAATGCTACGAAAGTTGATACACTTATTAATTAGAACAAAATCTAGCAAATTCTGTTTTTTACTTCAATCGGATAATTGGTTCAAAATATATTAAATAAAATTTTGTGATACCTTCAAAATTAGTAAAAGGAAAAAACAAGTTGTTAATAAATAAATAAATAAATAAAATACATGTTTATTTTTTTCCCGATATAAAAGAAAATATTTTTTTTTACATGTAAATCATAAATATACTTCTGTTTATCTCAAGAGAAAAAATGAATGTGTTAGTACGACAAAACTATTACTTTTAATCTGTCAACAAAATGAAAGTGTTAGTGCTACAAAACTATTACTTTCAATCAGTCGACAAAATGAAAGTGTTAGTACGACAAAACTATTACTTTCAATCAGACTGCTCGCGCCATGATCATTTGCTGCGTTTCACTTTAAATATGTCTGAACATTTTTCTCTTTGGTAATAAGTTTTAAAAAAAATATTAAATTGAAATTGAAATAAAACCTGTGAATAATAATTAAAAAAAAAAAAAAAAAAAAAAAAAAATGAAAAAAATATAATTATTGTTGCTAAGGGACGAAACTTCAAAATTTATGCTAAAAAAATCCTTCATTTTGTTAAAATATTTTATTTGAATTTAAATATTTTATTATAATACTTTTTTATATTAAGATCAATCAGAAAATGTTTTACTCTTTTTTACCCCTCTCGCATTAAGTTTAAAAAAAAAAAAAAAAAAAAAAAAAAAAGTCCAAAACAAAATTGAGAAACATAGTGTTAAAGGAATGGAAAATCTTTAGTATAAAATCTCATTGGCAAAACTTAAAATTTGGCACCGAAGTAACTGGGACGTTTTTCGCCAAGATCTTTACTTACTCAGTTGCGACAGCCGTTTCAATTCATCGCAAAATGTCAACAAATATTTAAAAGTCTCCAAGTTTGTCCTACACTAAAGGTGTAACAAAGAGATTATAAGAAATAGATGTAGTAACTGTTGCTGTGGAATGCAACATACTTACCGCATGCCTTTATATGGAAAAATAGAATAAAAAAAGTCGTAGTCGTTTCGTACTATATTAAATTTTGTTTTGTACAAAATTTTATATATATCAATAATTAATAATAATAATGAGCATCATCTGTCAGGAACAATTCCGGTTAGACCGCATCAAAACAGAGACTTAAAAATGCTGTGTATTTTTACTTTTATTTTATTTTTTTTAATTAATAAATGTTACATCATTAGAAAGATCTTTCAAAACTGAACATTTTTGTGCTCACACATTTTCCTTAATCTCAATAGATTTCAACGAAAGTTTATAACTACCACTGCAATTCTAAAATACCCATGGAGGATAAAATTAAAATGTAATATAAAATTCAATCATAAAAATTATGGGCTAACAGTTATTACATCATTTTCTTGCAATCATCATGATAATGTACTTATCTGATATAAACAAACAGTTGATTGACGTCATATTTATCAAATTAGTTAAATAAGGCTACAAATAAGGTACCTAAGGTTACTTCGTTACAAATATGGTACCTTTCACTTGGTACCTTATTTGTAACGAAGTTTTGATTAGATATTTTAGAAATAATTAAAATATGAAAATAATTTCAAAATTAGACATTTAAAATTATGATTGTTGCCAAAAAAATTTACCAGTTATTGTTATATGTATATATATATATATATATATATATATTGGGGGGGGGGGAGGGGGAGGAGATGAAATAATGTTTTCACGCGAAAAATTAAAAATTAAAAAATATTAAATTTGCCCATGCATATAAAAAACACTTATTAAAACGGGTCGAAGAAGGAAGCGAAATAAGTACTGAGTTATATTACGATAAATACGATATGTAATATGATACGTTATATTAGACCTATCGTCCAGGGTTAGTAGGTATTTTCGTTAAAAGAAATAGTTTGTTCGTTCTGTGCAACTTCCACATTAGTCCCGTCATGTACAACTTGCACATTAGTCCCCTTTAAATATAGTGTGCAGCGAAGCTGGCAAAGCATTCGTTGATTCACTACCTTAACTGATTTCACATTCCGTCATTTTTGACGGGGTTATATACTATATTAATAATAATATGAATAAAGCTTTATTTATTTATTTTATTTTATTTAATAGCTTATAATATTTTTGTCTCGTTATTTTTTTAATGCATGGATTATTTCTAGAAAAAAATTTTTTACTTGTCGATAAAATTTATCTTTTATTTATTCTTAATAGTTAGGAGGATAAATTTTTCATTTTTCAATCAAATTTTAAAATGTTTACGACTTTAGTTCATCTGCCTGTCAATCGGCGTTTTTATTTCCAAGAATAACTTTAGGAATTTATAAAATATTAGTTAACTGCATTTATCCATTAAATCATAAATTCTTAATCATAAGCAGATTTCAACTTCCGTGGTAAGAGCTAATTCTCCAAGTTTTACGGCATGGAAACATTTTAAATTTGTCATTTAAATATTATCTTGTATCAGTTTTTGTGCGTATCACATGAGAAGTGATACTGCAATATGTTCCCCAATATCTCAGTTTCTGAGGCATGCAAACCGTACATAATAGGCGAGACGTATTAACCCTGGACGATTAGTCCAGGCAACGAAGGCCAAAATTTGACGAATAGAGGAAAAAAATCGTGTAGTTTTGAAATTTTACATACTCATAGCCGAGAGGGTCCTGAACAACATACTAAAAGTCCCCGCCCGTGGGGAGTGAGCGGGGGCGTGGGGCATTTAAGGGGGGCACTTTTCAGTTTTTATTAAATATCTTGAAAACTATCGCATTTAGAGAAAAAATGTCAATTACAAAATTAATCTACGTAACATTTCCTACAAAAATGTATATTACATTTTGTTTGCACGATCATTAGTTTAGAAGATATAGGGAGATGAAATAACACATTTTCTTGAAAAATTCTTTTTTGCAATAGTAAAATCAACTAAAGTGTGCAATTAAAAGGGTTCTTGTCAAATATTTTCTAATGTAAAAAACAAATATATACATAGGGAATATACGTCTAATAGATACGTCTAATGCCCCAACCCTCCGTGCCGCTCCTCGATGTCTTTTTCTAGTCAATTTTATCCTTTTATTTCTTCCGGTCTTATCCTTTTTTTTTTTTTTTTTTTTTTTTTTGTTAAACACACTTGACATTGTGAGCTTTTTTGTTTTCGTCCCATACTTTTTTCTATGGAATTGTAGCTTCCTCCCCCCCCTCGTTTTCTACATTCTAAAGTGCGATGGTATATAAAAAATGTTAAAAAAGCGTACTCTCTTATAATGAAAGAATGCAAATAAGTCAACTTGAGTGAATTTTCACTCATTTGCCCAGAAGAAACGCGCCCTCTCATCTTGAGTTAAATTCAAAAAATTGAATGTGTCAACACAATGCACTCAAACTTGAGTTATTCATTTTATTTGAGAAATTTATTTACTTTATTAATGATTTTAATAAAATGATCACTTTACAATGTCGTTGCCTGCTGCACTCCCGTGCTACTGAAGAAATGCGTTACAGTGAGAGCGATGTTGCCGCTTACAAGTTACAAATAGTTGAATGAGTAGAAGTAAATCAAGTATCGATAAATATCGATAGCTCAAGTTTGCTTAAATAAAAAGCTACTTATTAGCTCAAATAATTGCATTTTTAACTTAAGACAATTAAAAATAAATAAATAAATAACCCTTAAATGCTGTGTGTTACCTTTCGGCAGCATATCCAATTTTGTCTTCTAAAGTATTATTAGAATAGTAATACTTTAGAATGGTCTCGTAAGGCATTAGACTTTCAGGTCTAATGCCTCATGTTTGCCGATTGACAACAAATTGCTTTTTAGCTACAAACCATAGATAAAATAATTACAAGATAAAAAGAACTTTTATACACCATGTTTTGAAATTTTCTGTTGAATCATATAAACGCTACTGAAGGCAGCGAGAACCCGGAGAAATTGGATAAAAGTATTTAAAAAATTCCTTGCTATCGTGTTTTGACCTATTATAAAAGTTTCAAATGGCTATCTAGCCAGGAAGTTAGTGAAAAATCGATTGCAAGCTTTGTACTGGTAACGCTGCCGAAGGCAGCAGGGTCCCGAAGCAATTGGTTAAAAATATTTTTGAAATGCATTTTCACCGTATTCTGAACTATTCTGAAAGTTTCAAATGTCTAGCTACTCGGGAAGTTAGTTAAATAAATTTTCTGTTGAATCATATAAACGCTTCCGAATACAATAGGGACCTGAAACAGTTGACTAAAAGTATTTAAAAAAATATATTGTCACCGTGTTCTGAGCTAGCCTGAAAGTTTCAAATATCTAGCTAGTCGGGAATTTCGTGAAAAATCGATTACAAGCTTTGTACTGGTAACGCTGCCGAAGGCAGCAGGAACCCGAAACAGTTAATTAAAAATATTTTAAAAATGCATTTTCACCGTGTTCTGAACCATTGTGAAAGTTTCAAATGTCTAGCTAGTCAGGAAGTTAGTTAAATAAATTTTCTGTTGAATCATATAAACGCTGCCGAAGGCAGTAGGGACCTGAAACAGTTGACTAAAAGTATTAAAAAAATGTATTGTCACCGTGTTATGAGCTAGCCTGAAAGTTTCAAATGTCTAGCTAGTCGGAAAGTTAGTGAAAAATCGATTGCAAGCTTTGTACTGATAACGCTGCCGAAGGCAGCAGGAACCCGAAACAGTTGGCTAAAGGTATTAAAAAAATGTATTTTCGGCGTGTTCTGAACTATTCTGAAAGTTTCAAATGTCTAGCTATTCGGGAAGTTAGTTAAATGAATTTTCTGTCGAATCATATAAGCGCTGCCGAAGGCAGCGGGACCTGAAATAGTTGACTAAAATTATTAGAAAAATGTATTGTCACCGTGTTGTGAGCTGTCCTGAAAATTTCAAATACCTAGCTAGTCGGGAAGTTAGTTAAAAATCGATTGCAAGGTTTGTCCCTGACAAACAAACAAACAAACATACAAACAAGAATCGAAGTTAATAAAAACATGGTAATAAAGTGTGATTTTTTAAAAGTATTTTTCCCGTGATTTATTTAATAGAGGTAAGAGTAAAACATTTTTAAATTGTTTTAAAAAATAATCAGGCATTTAAGGGTTAAGTCCTTTTAGACATGGTGAATTTATTCATTTATTTAAAGAGAGTAAGAGTTTTACTAAGCAAAATCGTGCTGATTCAATTTTATTTCTAATCGCTTAACAAATAATGCGATTTTAATGAGCATCTTTCGATTTTCTGGATTGCATGGAAATGCATCAAATATGTGAGAATTGTTTGCTGCACATTGTCATGACTATTGTAAATTAATTTTTGTGAGCTCGTGACTGAAAAAATGACTAAAATAATCGGTTGGATTTGTCTCTTGTTAATTAGACTAAACATCATGACAGTTGATAGTATTACTATACGTATAAGATTAAAAATCAAAATAAATAAATAAAATGAAATATGAATGAAATTTATTTGGATCTATTAAAAAAATACTTAAAAAAGAAATAAAAATGCAATTAGAATTAAAAACGTTCATCTGATAAGGATACATTGCCTTTTAATTTAAACCTCTATAAATTTCTAATTCAAGAAATAGAAATGTGCATTTATATGTAATATATATATCTAAAATTTTAGTTGTGTGGGAAAAATATATATTTTGCAAAATACGGACCTCTTTTTCTCTTTGAAATTGTTAAAAGCAAAAGTGTGTTTCTTTAAAATTTTCATAAAGAATTTTTTTTTATCAGGAAATTAATGCAAGATTTATTTCTAAGTTTAAAAGCATTATTAAAAAGTAGAAAAAATCTTAAATTCATTACCGATTTATCCAAAATTAAATTAAGTCCTTATTTTCTATTTATTTATTGCTTATAGTTTACCATATGAAAAAAAAAAAAAAAAAAAAAAAAAGTGCAATTAAGTATGATAAAAATTAATTTTGACAGAAACTCTTTGCTTATATTAAATCACTGAAAGTTTCAACAATGAGATTTAAACGCTCTCATTTCTCTAACATCTTTTTTTTTTTTTTTTTTTTTTTTTAAGATTCTTTAAATATTTAAAATTCTTTTCCGACATTTTCCGCTTCAAAATTTTCCTATGATTAGGGGTATCTTCGACACGATTTAATGTAATTAATTCAAACCGCGCTACTTACTGATAATACAAAAGAAGATCTAAGTTGTCGCGATAAAAAATTCCGCCTTACTCCTGTCGAGATTATTGGATTAGAGTTTGACTTAAGAAATCTGAAATCGAATTTCTCCCATTTACCCTGGAGGTCTTATCTCTCCCTCCCCTTTTATAAAGCGGATTTCGATTTCTGTGAACTTCCCCAAGCCCCTTGAGCAATTTTAGTGACGAGACCATACCGCAACGTACAGACTCCAATGACATTTTTCTAGAGTTGTTGTTTGGCATCAAGGATTGACCCTCTAATATTAGATGTTAAATAGATAATCGGATATAGTTTTCTTTAAAATGTAATTCCTCCGTCATGCGAACTAGAGAACTTATGTAAACATTTTCAATCTCGTTTTATTATTATTATTATTATTATTATTTTCTTCTTGACATTTTTATACGTTTGGGATCTGAAGATTATGTGTCTGTAGATTAGTTTGCTTGTTAATCAATGTAGGTTTGTAGTTTCAAGAATAATCAGAAAGACATTCGGACAAATTAAAAATATCATTTATGGCGCTGACAAAAACCATATTAAATTTCAGCATTTTATTCCGAAAGGTTAAAGGTTTTTTGAGGTTTCTTAACATGACAAAACAGGGCAGATTTTCGCGTAAACATGCATTATCAAAAGTTGGACTAATTATAAAAAAACAGTTATGATACTAGAATGAACATTAATGAATATTAACGTTCTATTTCAGAAACTTCTTTACTTTTTCGAAAAAAAAAAAAAAAAAAAAATATTGTTAAAGAGTAAGGCGTTCGTATAAGCATGAAATTGCATAGAAACTAAAATGCAATAAGTAAATAAAAGTAAAAAGGTAGCAAGTCAGGGTAAATTAAATGTATAGAAGCGGTGAGATAGGTAGGTAGTGGGATAAGTCACTTAGTTTCTGATTGGGCCTGTCATCATTCGCGTTAATTTCTCTTATTAGGAATATGACTTTACATAAGTAGATATAGTAGAAATTTCCGCGAACAAACATAGCATGGGATACTCAGCAGAGTCTACTTATACAACAGTTTTAACATGGCCAAATACACTGGTGGAAAATCAAAGCCAACACCAAGATATAGTTGTGCTAGATCAACGAAATTTGGGAAACACGATTGCACATTATAAAGATGATATCTATTCAAACTTCACGATAAACGAATGAGAGGGGCGCTATAGCGCCATACTATGAACATGCTGATGACGTTTGCATAAAATTCGTGATGCAAACTTTCTGAGCATTTTACAGTTCTGATTGGATGCAGTGAGTGGACTTGAGTCAAGAATAGACAAATATCAGCAGTGATGTACTAATTATATGTGTCAATGACTTTTTCTTTTCTTTTTTTTCCCTCGCCACTTTCTTCAGTATTTTAATTAAAGAGTTATATTCCTTAAATAAAGCGAAAATTTCTCAAAACAATTCTCGTAGTTAAAATGCCTAAGAGTTAAAAGTCCTCAAAAAAGGAATTTTTTAAATTTTTTTGTTATCTATCTTTCTTTCAAAATTTAACCCTTTAATGTTCATTGTTTGTGTACTGAATTCACATATTTAATATTTTTTATACAGAGGTTTTTCAATATTTCTTACTTCTTTTAATCGATTTTTAAACTTTTGTTCTTTCTCTTTTCGATGGATGGCAGCACTATTCTGAATGTCATTAAACGTTGCTTCAGGGATAGCTATATGTTCTAATCACTTTAAATTTCTTGGTAGGCACAAGTGCACCTAGATGCTTTAATGATGCAATCGTGTTTTTTTTTTTTTTTTTTTTCACCTGATGAAAGGCCGCGTTATTATTTTGATCTGAAACAGTTGTTGCAAGTTTTTGCAATTTATAGTGTATACTTAAAAAAATATTTATTCTTTAAATTAATTATTATTTGATTAATTACACAAACACAGGTCTACAAAAATAATGTTGGTAAAAATTGATTTTATAATTTTAGCTGATACATATGTTTTTTGGTGTGGTGAAACCGAAAACGAAGCCAGGTTTTCTGTATCATGTACAAGTTTTGACCAATACAAGGTGTCTACCTACACAATTTCTTCATTTTCGGTAGTTTCTAGCATGTTTCCATCGTTAATTAAAATTAATGACTGAACCATACTATAAAATTTACCATACTGGCGGAAGAGTCCAGAAGAAATTTTATCGCAGACTCTCCGTGTTGACAAAAACTTATACATGATATAGAGATAAACTGGCTTAAGTTTCGGTTTCATCGCACCAAAAAACATAAAGATCGGCCAAAATTATCAAATCAAAATTTTAGATGTAGACCTGCGTTAATCATTTTAATATATAGCTGCCTTCAAACCAAACATTTCTCTTCAATAAAAATGCCATTTTTTTTTCTTTATACATATTTATGACTTGCAGGCTACTCCTGCTTCGCTGGTCACTAAATTTAAATTAATTTTCAAAAGAATTGAATCATTATTTATTTTTTATATCACATTTTCAACTTTGTAACATAATTAATAATTCCTTTTAAGGTCAAAAAGTCAAGATAACATATTACAAATTCAATGGACCATATTCCCACTTTGGGTTCGAGGCTACAAGAATATCAGCTGGTTAGGCAAACAATCCTCAACTCTACCATAGCAAAGCATTGTGGCTTGCAAATTTTTATCTTGCAATACTATTCATAAGAGTTACAGATTATATGAAATTGAAGTAAGAGTGATATAGTGATACCTTTGTTTTGTTTTTAATCCAGTTTTTGTAATATACTTTAACATTAATCAACATATGTAATATTAAAAGTTGCCATGTGAACTGTGGCGATGTTAACAAATTTAAATGGATGTTCCATTTAATAAATTCCTTTATTAAAGTGATTGAAATTCTAATTATTTAAGCTTTGATGTCTATATACACTGCTCAAAACAATTAAAGGATATTGTGGTTTTAGGTGGATTTTGTGGCTGGGAAACTTTTTAGCTGATTGATACATGGTCGACAGACGTAGTAGGTTATATGAGAATAAATTACACATGTTTGGCAGAAAAAAATGCATTTTATTGCGCATTTGTGTACAAAATGAAAAAAACACAATTTGTGCATATGAGAAAAAAAAAAAGAATAAGAAAAGGTGTTCTCTTCAAAGGAAATCATTTTCAGTAGGGGGGTATGGTTTCCACGGACGGCCAGCAACGTTGAACACCTTTGAGGCATGGAGTCAATGAGGCTATTAATCACGAGTTGGGGTATTCTGTCCCACTTTTTCCAGTTCTTGGAGAGTTTGTGGGGGTGGTTGGCGGCCAGCAACTCGTCTTCCTAGAGCGTCCCAAACGTGTTCTATTGGATTCATGTCTGGAGAACACGCTGGCCATTCCATTCGTACGATTCCTTCCTCGAAAAGGAAATCCTCCACCAGGTTAGCACGATGTGGCCTGCAGTTATTGTCCATTAAAATGAAGTCATCTCCGATTGCTGCAGCGTAAGGGACTACAATAAGTCTGAGGATCTCATCCCTATATCGGCGACCAGTCAGAGGTCCATCTCGAATGACGTAGAGGTCTGTACGCCCGTCAATGGAGATGCCACCATACACCAACACTCCCCCACCGCTAAATCTGACACTTTCGTGCACGAACGCAGGATTATTCCTACTGCCACGGTCCCTCCAGATGAAAATACGCCTATTATCAGGCTGAACCGAAAAACGGGACTCGTCAGAAAAAAGAACATTGCTCCATTCATTTCTCCTCCAGTTCACATGCTCTGCTGCCCACTTCCTGCGGTCGCGACGATGCCTTGATGCTAGTCCAACGCATACCATCGGTCGGCGAGCATACAGACCTACACCATGGAGCCGGTTTCGGACAGTCTGTGTTGAAACCGTGGTGCCAGTAGCCGAGCGAAGGTGTTGTTGGAGAAGAGTAGCGTTCATATTTCGGTGTCTCTGAGCCGTTAACACTAAATAACAATCTTCATTGGGCGTTGTTGCCCGTCTACGACCTTGCCCTGGTCTTCGGCCTGCACTTCCAGTCTCCAAAAAACGGTTCCAGATCCTGGAAATCACACTTTGTGACACTCCAATGGCTTGCGCTACTTCGGCTTGAGTTTGGCCCCCTTCTAACCTACCAACAACTCTCCAAGCTTCTGAATCGGTTAAATGACTTCGCTGAGACATCGTACTCATCGAAACAAAGCAGTCACTGAATTCCGATCATCCTTGTCTTCATTGTCTTTTATTCAATTGAAAGTCAAATTTCATTCGCTGCCGCTGAAGCGACGTTTTTGACGTCGAACTCAAAATTAGCATACTCTACAGTTTGAAAATCAGAAAAATTTGCATTTGTGATTCTCTTCTTCCATTTTCGGCAAAAAAAATTTCGCTTATATCTTTATTTTATGTAAAACTTACAATATCCTTTAATTGTTTTGAGCAGTGTATATATGTGTGTGTATAAAATGTTCTTATTAATCTTTTATTCATTATATATATGTGTTTGTGTGTATACATAAAATATTCTGCAATTTTACGATATGGAATAGTCTTAACTTTATCATTCGATTCAGTAGTTAACATTTCTCATTTGTTGTTCTTGTTTGAACAGATATCTTATTATTAAGTTTCACTGGAGAAATATTTAGGAAAATGTTATGCGTAACAATAAAATGGCATCTTGAATCTAATTTGTTTACAAAATATCGGCCGCGTGTTCGGTGATTTTACCTACTCTGACGTCACAGGAATATTGTCCATTAAATAAAATATTTCTTCCGTTTTGCAACAATGATCGATGATCTTATGTGAATGATTCTCAAGAATGAATCAACACTTGTTTACAGATTTAACGGATTATGTATGGGAAATAAGTACACTGTACTTTAAAAATTGCAGTGCTTAGAACTCCAAAACTGATAATAATAATAATAATAATAATATATATATATATATATATGTATTCATTATTCTTTAATTAGACTGTTTTTTGTTTAATATTAGACTCTTATTTTAATATAAAGGCCATCGAATGATATCGCATACTGAAACTTTGCAACGTAATAACTTTAAATCTAATAACTTGGTGTATATAGTGTCCTCACAAAAAATGAACAGTTTTTAGAGCTCTTTTAAAAAAGTATAACATCTCTGCAGTATCTTTTTAAAAAATTCATCAGTTTTTACTAAAAAAAAAAAAAAAAAAAAAAAAAAAGGCCTACTTTCATCACCAAAGTAGTTAAATCTAGACCAATCAAAAATAGGAGTGGTCCGCCGAGAAACTCCTTGCTTTATTTATACAGATTAGCTATGTGTCTAAAAGCTATTTATTTTTTAAATTAATTTAACAATTTTCAAAAGAAAATATGTTAGTGAACGTACAATGCTTAATTACAGCAGAAAATGTAAGCAGAAATTTAATATGTATTCATTCAAGCAATTACTAATATCGTAATTTTTATTAATTAGCTGAGAGTAACGTCAAGAGATTCCAAAAAACTATTATTTTTATCACGCTGGCAAAAAGAGACCGCAGATCTCTTTATTTAATCAAGCAGTAATCAGAAAGCAGGTGGTCGTCACCGGAATTTGATGGATTATCTCTCAGAATAACGAATTGCCGAAAGTTCTAGAAAATGAAAAAAATTACAGGAAGTGAAGCACTTCTAAATATTTTGGAAAATTACGGAAATTCGTGAAATAAAATCTATTATGAACTGGAAACTTATTAGTACGTATTTTGATAAATGAAGCAAGTGTTGTATTTCATTTGCTTTATTTAGCGGTTATCACCCAAGAATGAAAGTAAAAGTTATAATTTCAATTCACGCCAGCGTAGCACTAAAATGAAAATTGTCGGCTAGTTATCAGTAAATGTAGACAAAATCGCACACATAGAAGACAAGTTTGTCATCTAAAACATTTTATAAATTATTTTCTTTTTTCTATTTACTTTTAAAAAATTAAAACAAATCGATGGTTGTTTGGCGAACATTGTTAATAGCTCAGCAGTCGTTTTCAAGTTTTTTTTTTTTCTTTCTTTAGTCAAGATTTTGCAGAAGGGATACAGGGATACTTCGCATTATTGCTCTGACACTATGCACGTGACTACTTATTTTGCCTGATGAAGTATTATAGATAATTATTTTGACCTAAAACAATAATTTTTTTATTTTTTTATTTTTTTTTTAACTAATGGTGTTTGCTTATTTTCTTTCTTTTATAACATCAGTTTTTCAGTACTTTTTCCTATAAGTTTTTAAATATACTTGTCTTTCACAATTTATATGTTAAATTAATTACTGGTATTAAACCTTACTACCTTTGCCAGAATTAGTATTAATAAAACAGAAACACGTAAACAGCGTTTAAAATATGATTGAAATAAAATTTGTACTAAAAGTGGTAAAACAATATTACGGAATAAGCGTTGTTCGTGCTCTGCGGTATACATAATCCGATTATCGAGAAATTTGTGGTTCAAGTAATAGATGTTTTTCGCTCGTTTTCAGGAGTATTCATGGACTGGACACTGCTTGGTTATTTAAGAACAACTTACCACACTCGAAAATGTCTATGTTATCGTAATATGTATATTTCAAAGAGCGTGTGTATAAGAAAGTCATGTGTTGTTCAAGTCATATTTTTTCTTATGTAATATTTTATTCATACGTTGTTGTTTATAACTTTTAATAGTACCACATAAAGGTTTTACTTTTTGGTTTTTGAATATTATATTGATGAATTATTATTATTATTATACTAGCGTTTCCCAAGCAGAACATCTGCGTGATAGCATCTACATACCTAATATGATTTTCAGAAAAATTTCACAAATAAAATCAGGAGAATTTCCATTTTCCCCCCTTTTAATTAAAAATAAATAAATAAATAAAATAAAATAAAAAATAAATAAATAAATAAATAAACAAAATCGATTTAAATTTTTGATATTTGCATTATAATTTCAATTTCAGAAACTAATTTTTTTCCGTTGCCAAGTAAAAAATTCTTACAAGTAAATTGTATTTTAACATGATAATTTTGATTTCGATCCATAGATGGGCGTCCCCGCCGACCTGATAAATATCTAAAGATAAAAGGCAAGGCTTAACTGGCTTTAAATTCTTCCAAATATACTTCTATATACTAGATTTTGAGCATACGTTTCAACACAAAAAGTTAATACATTTTCAATTTCTTAAATATATATATATATATGCATTTCAAGTGTATTAAATTAAATTTTCCAGCTGAATTAATGATTTCATGCATCCGATTTGGTTCATACATCATATAATACTTTACTAGACAAAATTTATTCGTAACTGGTCCACGTTACAGAAATATTATGTAGATATTTATAAATATGTGTGTTTGTGTAAGAATCAATAAGAAACAGACAAACAAGAAACAAGACACCAATATTTTGCTATAATGTTATATTCTAACAATAGCACTGTACAACAATGTACAAAACATTAATTTTTAGCAGACATAGAGATAACGTGCTGCTTCAGTCTTCTACAAACAGGTTAGGGTAAAATAATCAGCTTGTGGTGAAGGCGAACTCAGATTTGGCACAATTACAAATTCATAGCTGGACAACGAAATATAGGTTTGGAGTGCAGTCATCAGCATTTGCCACAGGTTTAGTATGCAAAATATGACGATTCGCTCATAAATAAGACATTATGTGTAAAAAAAATTGTGGAATAATCAATGACATTTTCATTATTGTATCTTTATTATTCTAACTAACGAAACAGCAGTCTGATAGGCTTGTTTAAGGATTTTATTTATTTGTTTTAGGTGTTTTAAAACAACCACATGCCACATTTGTAATACGTTATAAAATAAAATATTTTATTGCTTAAATATTTTATAATCCTTTAAAAGCTTAATTCAAAGCAGATATGTACTTTTTTTTTTTTTTTTAACATTTTCAACTAAAAAGGTGAGTGCCAGTTATAGCATTAGCAGGTAGAATATATCATTGAAAAGCTGCGAACGATATAAATAAAAAACATGCGAAAAAAGTAAGGGAACCGGTGGTTCCTGCTGTGATATTTGTGAAGGAGCATAAGTACATTTAAGTTCACAATTTTTAAGACTTAAGTTACCATGCATTCGATATCGCACTCGTTTCAAATTAAGGTTCTTTATAAGTGAGCATCAACGTCATCCAAATCTTATGTTAACCTTTGAGGAAAATAATCCCTGTTGTTATTCATTAATTACATAATGCATGTTTTTAAATTCCGTTTACCCATTCAGAAAATTCGTCATTGTTAAATTATGTATCGTTTTCTGATAATCGATTTTTTTTTTTTTTTTTTTTTTTTTTTTTTTTTTTTTAACTGAAGACGAAAAATTTAAAATTTAACTCGGTAATATTTCGCATTTTTCAGCTTCAAATTAAAATACTAAAAGTAAAATAATAATAATAATAATAATAATAATAATAATAATAATAATGTTTAAGAAACGAGACGGAATTTAACAGTCACGAATTTTCTGAATGTGAAAACGAAATTTAAAAAAGAATAACAAAAAGGATTATGTTCCTCATAGGTTAACATAAGATTTGAATGACCTTCACTTCACTGATAAAGTGCCTTATTTGCTACTTTTTTTCGGTAACGGCTTCATTACCCCATCCCCATCTTCTCTATGTAAAATCTAAAGTAGTGGGTTTCTATATCGAGGTTGGAGCGCTTCCCTGCGAGTATTTTACACTTTATGATAGACATGCATTTCTGATCAACTTTCAATTTTCTTTCCTCAATATCTCTTCAGGATCCCCCATTCCTATTGTTTAATCCCCCCCCTCCCAACCTCCCCACACATTAGTTATCTAAATAGTCACAGCTTTTTAACGATATATCAAATGTCCTCTTTCCCGATTGCTACGACTGGCGGTCTCTTTTTAAGTTACAAAAATGTATTACTGTATTTTTATAAATGCTAAGTAGAAGCATAGGTTATAGTAGTTCACTTTAGGTTATTACTTCAATCTGTTCAAAAAGAAAACATTTTTTTTTTTTTTAAATTAATTACGCGAAATATTCCTGTTATGTTAGCATGCAATAATTTATTTTTAGCGGCAATTTTTTACAATTCTAATATATTTAAACATTTATTTATTTCATGATACCTTAAACGTTTTTGACATGAATTTGATGAAAGAAACTATGCATTTTATTTCTGCAATTTTAATTAAGTTGCAAAATTCATTGTTGCTTATCTATAATGTCAGTCAGAAGTTTGGGATAAAAGGAGTGATTTTGGATTACGATTTTATATTAGCCTCTACCTAAAATTTGCTTTTATTATTATTATTATTATTCAGAAGAAGATCGGAAAAAATATTTTCATCGTAACCTAAGTAGATACATTTGCAATTAAAAAATTCTTAATTTTAGTATTTATCATTTAAGTTTTATAAAAAAGCAAACGCTCTTTATCAGAATGATACATCTTCCTGCCATGTGTATATATGGCAGGAAGTTGTATATATTTGTATATTCAACAAATATATTTATTGAATATACAAATATATTCAATAAATATATTTGTATGTAATGTTCACTCTCCTAGTCCTTCTTAAGAATAGATATTTTGTTAGAAGGAATAGATATTTTGTTGTAATAAAATAATTTTTCTTTTTTTGAATTTATATTAAATTAACAGAAAGATTCTTTACAAAAAAAACAAAATGCTCACTGTGACATCTTAGTATCTTTTTATTTTATTATATAGTAAATTATGAAGCTCATTATAAAATTTTGCACATTGAATTTTTGAAACTAATGATTCAATTTGCAACCTATTTTTAAGCCGAATATATTTCAAGTGTTTTGAATTTATTTTTTATTAAATAAAAAATATATATTTAGGAAAGTACTTGCTTTATAATTTTAAAATCACACTAAAATCTCTTTAAAATAAACGTATTAGAAAAATATTAACAATGAAGAAAATTTGGAAGTTAATTTTTTTTATTGTATATCAGCAAATAAATAGTAATAATAATAAATAACAATTGGAAATTAAGAAGGTAAAACCAACTTTTTTCTATTATTTTTATATGAGTAATTTAATATGTGTTTAAATGCTTCTAAAGAATGTTTAAATATAAAACATTTTACTAACTATTAAAAAAAAAAAAAAAAGTTGTTTGTTGAGTTATATCACAAAAGAAACAAAAATAAGCTGCTTTTTGCAAATTGTCTAGGTTTGAATTATTATTATTCTTATTTTACTATTTTAAACGTATAAATGACAATATTTTAGAGAAAAAAAAATTTCTATTATGAGCATAATCATCATGTTTTGCACACTTTTACAAAATATGTACCATGCGTTATAGGGGTTGACATTATAGGTTGGGGGGTGGTTCATTAAATCTTGTGTATCGTATAACACGATCTAAGGCACTAACTGATGACAGTCTATCTCATCTGTTCACCAAATGTTATGAATTGTTACAAAACATAATTATTCATGATTTTAACAAAAGTAATGTATGTTATTTGAGCTTTCAAGTTCACAAATCAGATTATATTTGTATCGTGACATTTTTATTAAAAAAATGTCACGATACAAATATTTTAGGTAATTAACGATGATTTCTCATAAGAATTAAAAAAGAAATAACATATAAGGTATGAAGGGTTGGAAAATAGAGAATTTTTAGCAGAATAATAAAAATATTTTTAATTGAGTAGTTTTGAAATTACGTACAACTCTTTTTTTCATTTTTATCCCTAAAAATAAAATAATTATCTTGATTAATAACAAACCCAATCACATCATTTAAAGTATGAGTAAAATGTAAATTTTAATATAGTATAAGCAGATTATAAGATTTTTCACAAAACTTTCTATACGAAACTGTTCTTTTTTTCTTCATATTCAATAAATACTTGATAGCTCAAATAACATTAAAAATTGGTATTTTAAATGAGAACTTAAAAATATCATCAGGATTATTTGCCGTATATCAACATGTAACATTTATAAATTGTTTAACACTTAATACATAACATGTGACAAAACAACAATTTGTGAATCCATTGTGCATATAAAACCTGAAAGTTTTACAAACAAGGAAAAAAGTAAGAAATTCATAACATAATTTTTAAATGTGCAGATTTTTTTTCTCTTTTTCACAAACTAGTTTGTCTCTACAGTTATGGAAACATTAAAGACATTATAGTGTAAAAATGCAACAATTCCTTTGTCTGAAGTGAAACCTCTAATAAAATAGTCTTAAGTTGTAATTTATATTACTAACACTAAGAAATTTGAATTAAATGCTGCATTAATTGTACTTAATATTACTATGTTTCTTTTTTAAAATAAACGCATATATTAACTAATGGTCCTTATATCACAATTATTGTATAATATTGAAGGGCGTCAACATATCGTGACAAATAATATATTTGAAAATGCATAAAAAATAAATATTTGTGCGCCCGAATTTTAAAATGCTGACTTTGAATAAGAGCTGCTTTATTGGAAGTTTCATTTTAGAACAATAATATAGTGCTTAGTTTGTGAAAATTCTCACACTTAAATCACATGAAAAAGAAATACATTTTATTTTATTTTTTCTGTAAATGCAGTGAATATTGGTTTTCACTGTAAAGCTTTGCTGCTGATAAATATATTCTGTAAAGCTATTTCCTGATGATATTATAAATAAGAATATTGTGAATGAAGAAAAATTAATTTCATAATAAGTAAGTGAATTTTTGACAAGTATTTCAGCAGCTTATTTTCTCAATCTTAATAATTTCTGTATATATTTTACAATACACATTATCATAGAATAGAATAAAATAAATTCCACTTTGTACCAAGAAAATCGCAGATACATCTCACAATCCCATTCATATATCGTCACATTTTACTACAAATAGTATGTCACTGTGATAGCGTTTTGCGATATTTTTACAACTCTTGATATGCAATCAAATGGACTTTATCCGTGTGCCGTAATAAAATCCTTCACAAATGATCACTGCAGAAGAATTGCAGCATTATAATGCTTTTATTTTTATTATATGGGGAAATGTTTGTATTCTATGGTAAATGTTTGTATCCTATGGAGAAATTCACAAGGAAATGGAAAATCAGAAAAGACAAGTCATAAAGGATTTAGCCTCGAACCTGTAAAACGGATAAGTCCATTGAGATGTAAAAAGTATGTCCATGAGGTAGAGATATTATTTTAATGTCCCATGCTTACATCATGCCTACACTGCAATGTTCCATGCATGCATATCTAGGGTAAATTGGGAGAAGACGCCTTAGTTTCAATTTACAATTTCGGTAAAATTCCCTGTCGGTTATATTTGTTACTTATTGACCTCTTGTGATAATTTAGACTTTTGAGTAATCAGTATCTTACCCCAACCTTGGGGGTAACATGACAGTCTGTTTAAGAGTAAGGTGGCTTTTGGAATTTTAATGTAAAATACGCATTTTAGTTGAAATGACGAAATAAATTTCTTAAAGCTATTTTTTAACATTAAGTATCTTGAAATATTATCTTATTAATACTATCTATTGCCTTGCATTATACTTTGCTAAAATCAGTGCCCAGATGTATCTCAAAGCAACAAAGAAGACAACCAGGAATCTTTCTTTAATGTAAACTACCCTAAAACGTTTACCTTGAAACGTTGAGCTACACATAAGTCCACTAATTAGCTTACAAAAACAGAACTGGTCCCTTATGTTATGATGACCAAATGTCCCTATTTTCTGGGGACAAATGGGGACTTATTTTTTTTTTAAATGCATTTTTCTAAGTTTTAAAAATTGTAGAAAGTAAATTATTAATCAATAATACTTTATTTTTAGTCCTTATTTATTAGGAATGAAAAAATACATCCATAATTGGATAATTGTAGCAATTTTTACCGCCTCTCTATTATAAAGGTACTTTGATCTGGTCAGCCTACTTAGGTAGATTTGGTCGGAAGGGCAGACACTGTAGTTTTAAAAATTATCTGAATTATTTTTTTCTGTTTAAACTAAGGTTTGCATAGCCAACTAGACAAGGGACAAGTCGAACTTTTCAACTCTGACCGGATGAAAAGGGATGGATTATCTATCCAATTTAATCCAAGAAATTCCTAAAAATTTGCGAAAAAAAAAAATAATAATATGTATATATATATACATATATCTTTACTGATGTACCTCTCCTACGAATGGCCAACGACCCCCTTATGTATAAGAGATCTAAGTGTGACCCTTATCTTGTACAACATGGCATCCTATACAAATTTATCCTATGCGATGTCGCATTTCATATCGCAAATAAAGAGCATTTTCAGGTAGGTAAAACATCTTTGAGGTGGTCAGTAGAGAAGTCGGACGTGCCTTCGATGCCATCAAGTCACAGTGCGATGTATTTTCAATGTTGTAGGGGTAAGTTATAAATAATTAAGTCACTGTGTTATATGGGTCACTACTGAATAAATTATTAAATATTTTATGCGCCTTTTTAAGTACAAGCATTTTTGTCTGTGATGAAATTACATTCCAAAGTGTATTATTTAAAATTCCACCAACAGACTTTATGGTGGTAATTAACAAGTCTTTTAAAATCTGTTTTTTTCTTTTTTTTTCTGTTCATTTATTTTCAATTTATTCATATAATTACAATGGAATTACTAGTATAAATTATTTCCCCCTTCGCTTTGCTTAAATAACGCATTTTAAGCTTTTAAGGGGAAACCCTGCTTGTTATTGTAGCCAGCCAAAGCAAATGGTACGGAGGAAATTGTTAACCGAATTAATCATTACCTAATGCTTTTTTTTTTTTTTTTTAATTTCATTTTCAATTTACAGAAAATTCCCAAGCATTTAATTTGTTATTGTTTGCCAGAAGTTCCTTTTTTAAATTCTTAATACTTTATTTTGTATCTTAAGTGTACGAAAAATTAATCCGAACTTTATTCCAAAATATAATATTTAAAAAAAAGAAAAAAGGAAGAAAGACAAAAACTATTATAATGGTTGAAATTTTTCTGAATTTGGAAAAAGAATTAAGACAAAAATACATGAAGTATTAAGTAATTCTGTTAACAAATTTCTGCATAGTGTTAGGAAAGTAATGTGATTTGGCTTCGCGAGACAAGAAAATTGTAAAAGGTAGAGGGTAGCCTTAACATATAATTAAGGCTGTTATAATATCTCAAAAAAAAAAAAAAAAAAAATTAAATGTACAAAGTACTATTGCTGAAATTCTTGTCAAAAAATTCAGTTACTCGTTTAAAAATATTTTCATAATAGTTTTTTTTTTTTTTTTTTTTTTTTTTTTTTCAGATAACATAAAAAAATAACTGAATATTTATTATTTGTTTTTAAAAGATATTTCAGTATTTGATAAAATAAGATTATAAAGATTAAGACACTAGATTTCTAGAGTTAATTTAAATTATGTTTTTAAAATCACATATCTAGATGTTCACGCTATACACGATTTCGTTACATCTAAATTTTTATTAAAGGCCTTCATTTATGGTAACTGCTAAATTCAAATGAGTATTTCTTCAAAACATTTCTTTGTACAAAGAATTTGTAATTTCTAATATTACTTTACCCAAACATTAACAAAACATTCAAACCTCAGAAAAGAAATCTGTACAAAAATTTTGTTTGCTTCAGAACAAAACAATCTTTATAGTCAATTGCATTGATTTGCTTAATAAAGAGATTCCTTTGACAAATTTCTGGTATAAATATTTTTTTATGACATTGTACAATATCATGTCTATGTATATCCAAGTCATTATTCTTTTAAAAATACAAAAAGAAAAGGCTTATAGAATATGAATAGTCTTTCACATACTATATCTGTTATATTAAAGGATAATTTCTTTAAGAAAAATCACCTTCACTTATCACTAGTCATCTTCATCTACAGGTTGACAAAACTTTAAGAGCTCTCTTTCTATATCTGAGTATACGAAATATATTTATATGTAAAAAATGACTATGTGACATGAAAATTATACTTTGAAAATTTAATCTAATTTATTTTGTTTTTTGTATTAAAGTAGCAGCACACGAAGAATCAGCGCATAGACAATAGATGAGTTTTTAAAACGACAAAAATATCTGCTCTAAAAGTATGTTAAGGAAAAAAAAAATGAAATGTTTGAAATGTTTTCGTAAAAATCTATCTTTATTTTACAAATCTAATTTTACTATATTACAATTAGTGAAATGTATGCAACTATTTTGAAACTTATGATTTTTATAAATGCAGAGTATATCAATTAGAGCATATACTCGAAATATTGACAGTATTATAAATGGACTTATGAATGTTTGATTCCTAGGACATACTTTTTTTTTTTTTTTTTTTTTTTTTTTTCATATATTTAATAATGATGTAACATAAAAAAAAAAAAAAAAAGAAAATTATGTGAATTTTACTGATTCTCCTTTTAATCTTAACAAGTAAAAAAGTCTGTTTTTAAAATTTATAATTTCATTTTCTTTTTTAATTTTACATTCACGTATATCACAAAGTTTCTTCTGTGTATTAAAATTATTTTTCAGTGTTTCATATTTAGAAATGTCTACAGTGATTGAGTTAAATGAAATATGTATGAATAACCTATTATACAGTTTTAATAAATGAATTATTCATGGCAGTGTTTTTAAATAGATATGCGATGAAATTCATCTTATTTTATAATTTAATACATTTCCAAATAAATATATTTGTACTAAAAACAAAGAGTATCATTTTTAAAAAAATTACTTTTAATTTTGTTATTGAGTTTTGATTTTCCTTTGTAATAAAAAGCGATTAGCACTATATTTCTTTCTTTCTTTTTTAAAGTGTTGAAGTCAATTACTGGCAATTTTGAAATCACATTTTGAAATTATTAATGTTTTTTCCTGTGTTTCCATTAATAATATGGAATCCTTTAATTTTCGAATGATTTCTAAATAAATCAATATATAGAAAAAAATATTACCATTTGAAGATAAAAGCTTTTTTCACATGTTTGTTTTTCACATATCACAACAAAATAATCCTCCAGACATCAGTCGTTTTATTGTTTTAATGTAAGCTGATCAAATGCCTCCATTTTCTGGGGACAGCCTCTGTTTTGAAGACATTTTTCTAAGTTTTTTAAAAATTGTAGAACGGAAATGATTTATAATTAATATTTTATTTTTAGTCCTTATTTATAAAGAAAGAAAAAATACATCCGTAATTGGATGATTGTAACAAATTTTAACGACTCTGTGTTATAAATGTATTCCGCTCTGATCTGGTCACGATATTATAATGAGAAAATAATTCTCTTTCCCTCTTTTTAAAAAATTATAGTAAAATTTTGGACTGACATTAAAAGTTAAAATTTGACTTCTATATTTTGTTAAATGATTAAAAGAATGTTTATGTAATGGAACTTCCGAAACGATTTCTCTTACAAATTCTTACTTATTTGTATTTTATGAGCAATAATACAAGTATACACAAAAAGAAAATACTTACTCTACTGGATCAACGTTTTCACCTTCTTAAAATTTCTTTAGCTCTAACTTTGTTAATAATATGTTCATCCTCTTTACCTCATTTGCATCTTTTTATCAACCGAGGCATAGGATAATTCATTGAAACATAAATGCATGACGATTATGATTATATTTTTTAGAATTTAGTAAATTAGAATTATGCATAATAAATTTATCATTTATTATTCATAATTATTATTTTCTGAAGGAAGTTTTATGTATATTTCATTAATTTAGGATAGATTTTTTCTGACAAAAACAAAAAAGTGTGATCATGATTAAAATCAGGATTTAAGAATTAAAGTAATGATGATTAGTTTTAAAATTGTATTGTTACATTATGCTTCAAATTTTTTTTCCATATAACTATGACAAGAATAATGTTCAATAAACTTGTTCTACATTATATATGCATGTGTAATTTAATAAAAAATAACCTGTTAATTTATTGTTTTAAAAACTTTAAGAAAACTTCCATGATTAAAAGAATAACAAAAATGCTTTTAATTATTAAATAGTTAAAAAAAAAAAAAAAAAAAAAAAAAGCAATATAACGAGCGAAAATATTTTGAAAATTTTTGGAAATATAATGTATGATTTATAACATTCAGATTTTTTTCTTTCACTTCATTTAAAATTTTGAAAATTCAACCATTCTTTATTAAATATTGAATAACATGTCACTCTAAGTTTTAAATATTCACCAATGCTTTTTTAACATATTTTTTTTCAATATTAACAATACACTGATAATATTTTTCTTATTCTTATTAGTGAAATATGAATGTAGGAGTTAAAATATCTCCAACGGGTTACAAATCAAGATTTTTCTTCTGCTGAATATGGTAGTTGCAAGAAAAATAACATAACGATAATAACATAAAGAAAAGTAACATAAGGCTTAATTAAACAAAACCAATTTATCATGTAGCTATTTCAATGCTTCCCAACAATACCTGCAATATTTGCTGACACGTATGTGTGTTACTTCTGCTATTTCTTGGAATTTAATTACTTATATATTAATTTTGAGTTCTTTCTACAAAGCACTGAAATATGTTGCATGATAAATTTTGCCTTTTTTTACTATTTTCTTTATGTTGTTTTTTAAGATGTTAAATTTTTCTTTTTCTCTTTTCATAAGATATAACATATTTCTTCATGATTCTAAAATCCTTTACTGATGAAAATCTAGGCTCTGCTACTGTATGAAATTTCTATGAAACTTACAATTTTTTAAAGTATCATACAAATGTAATGATATAATGGAATATGCATAGAAGAAGTTTTTCAAAGCGCATTTCGCATTTGGCACATAGAATTTTGGCACCAAATGACACGATGAAGGCTTGTAAAGCTGTTAAGGCATGTATCAGAGCTTATTCCAGTAACGTAATCAGCAATCGGTTTCGACTACTAATATGATTTTCTAATCTCAAAGCCACAAACGTTTTTAGAATTCTTCCTAGAACATACAAAGAAATGTCTTGTTTTACGAGCATTTCAATATTATGTTAATCAGAATTGCTTGTAAAAGACAGCACAAAAACATGTAGCAAAATTTTTTACACTCTAGAGTTTACAAAAATCTAAATTTTCTCTTTTTGTACGTTTTATAATATAAAATTTTAACTTAATGAACTATGCAATGATTAATGTAGCTTATTAAATTTCTGATGGAATTAAAACAAAGTTAAGTATTATTATTGTTATTCATTATCAATTTGAATTTAATATACACTGGTGTCTAAAATTAAAGTTACTAGCACAAGAATATTTCTTTATTTTGGTACTAAAATAATTATTTAGTGATTATTATTCAAGTACCTGTGTAATGTTAATTGTAACATATTTTAGAAAACAAAACTGTTTAAGTCAATTGTATTTTAGATAACATCTCAATTCTTCAGCAAAATTATTAGCAATAATTGGATTTTTCAATCCATTGTTCTATTATCGGAAACATCTTAGTAATTTTTTCCTCTCTTACAATATTTGCAAAGTATTTCAAAGTAATTCTCCTATTTCGTATAAATGCATGAATTTTCACAATAACAAAAAAATTTGTTTGTGAAATGAAAAACGTTATTTGTTTATTTCTTCCCTTATTTTTAATAACCTTAGTTTTGGACACCATTTTAATTTCTAGTCTAAATTAGAAAATAGGAAGTGCCAAATATTCATGCCAAAAGTAAAAAAAAAAAAAAAAAAAAAAAAAAACAATAATATACATAAAAAAAAAAAAAAAAATTATAACAACAAAAAGTATTTAAATGTCATTAGGTCTCATTTAACTATAATATAAGCAATTAACATAAGTTAAAATCAATATACATCTTGTAAAATATAACAATAAAAATGTACTTAAAAACACATTAAATCGATTTAAAAAAAAAAAAAGAAAAGTCACAATAGTAACATTATTTATATGTGTTTTTATATGACGTGTGTCACAAAATTACAAATTCTTAAAAATTGTGTTAGTTACATTTGGAACCGTCTTCCATTGTTTTGTGCAAAATGCTTCATCAGTGCCATCTCTATATAATTTTTATGAAACAAGTCTTTTCATTTTTTTTCTTTTGCTATTAACAACAATTTTCTGGGTACACCATGATTCAATTCTTCTGAAACTGAAATGTGTTTCCAAAAATCAACTTTCGAAGAGGCATGTATACCTTCATATATCCTGCTTGACATAGCTCATGTCAGTTTATCAGTTTATATTCTTTCAACGTTCCTTTACAAAATGATTGAAAAATTTTCATTTCAGTTATTCAACAAGTAGTCTATTAGAAGAATAACACAAAAAAACTTGTATATATGAAAGTTCTATTTAACACTAAGCACAAACATTGAGCCATCAATATAATGCTGAAGAGTTTTTCAGCCAGTTGAAGCAGGAAGGCGATAACTTACAGTTTTCACAAAAACAAAAACATGTCATGCCCGAAAGTGTCACAGCCACGATCCAGCTTCTTTTTCTAGAACTAAAGCGGCGTCTTCTCTTCCCATCACCCTCAGAATGTTTAAAAGATCAGTCAGTGCTCCAGAATCTCTATGCCTGGCTTCCCATAAATCTAAAATATGCTCTGTTGGGCTTGGTTTTGTAGCAAAATAGTTAATGTACCTGAAAAAGTTTTGGTATTAAATATGATTGTTTATGAGGGAAAAAATAAAATTAAAGTCGATGTAGAAAGTTTATATATTTTATAGAATAAAAGTATTCATTTATGCACTTTCAAAGTGGGATATTTGTTTAGCATAAGACACAAAGAAAAATCGAGAATTTTGTAATTTGGTACTTCACAGATATGTTACCAATGAAAGTAATTCTAAATTTAATGGACATTTTTTAATGTGATTCTCCAATTTATTGCTTTTTCTTATATTTTTGTTTTATATTCTAAAAATTAATATTTTGCGCAATGTTACGTTATTTATGTACTTTAATGAAACGATTTTTCATTGACTTGAATTAATGTACTGCTTTTGTGAGTGCATGTTGATGAAATTATGTATATAAATATATATATATGTAATATATAATTAAATAAATATATATAAATGATAGTTATCTTAATAAAATTTAACCATAATATTTTAGCATTTAATAGATACATGTCAATACCAACACAACAAAATAAAACTGATTGTAACACAATGCTAAAACTAGCACAGAAATGTTGCAATACATGTTAAGATCCAATAAGAGACAAAAAAAAAAAATTAAATTACTTGCGCTCACTTGAGTAAAAAAGGACCATTAAACATAATGACGAAGAAAATAAATAAAGGACCTCAGAAATAATAATTGGAATAAAAAATGGATTAATAATTGGAATAAAAAATGCTTAAAAATAGAAGTATTATCTAATCAGGGAGCATGTACTTCATAAAGCTGTGAAAGCTGTAACGATTTCGTAAAACAATACAGCTGACAACAGCAAATATATACTGTTCATGCCCCGATCAAGGAGCAAAACCATTTTGAAGGAGAAATGAAATAAAATATTAAATCAAATCATCAAGGCAACCAGAGAGAAAACTAAAAAAAATTCAGAGTAACCACATGTAAAGGTTTCAACACAACATGGAGAATAGGAAGTTGCCATCATATTAATGAAATTAAAAATAAATTCTTTGCAAACTTCGATTAATCGATAAAGAATTAACAACTGAGCATTTTCATTAACGAAAAATTTCACAGTGTAATTGTTTATTAAGTTAGTTAAATTTTAAAATTTACATTATATATATATATGCAGGTAGTTGAAATTCATGCATAAAAAACATGGACATAAAAATTATATTCAAAAACATAACGAATGTTTAAAATATTGTAATAGTATATTGAGTTGTGTCCTTCAAAAATACTAGGCAGTTGGTAATTGTGGTTTGATAGTATTCTGAAAAAAAAAATGAGAAACTAAATCTTACGGACAACTTAAAAAATAGTGTTTGAGGTAAAATTTCATGTGAAAGCGTTTATTTCTCGTTTGATAGTTTTAAATAAGATTATGGTAAAAACACAAATTTAGTCTAAAAATGTATCGATTAAAAATGCCTATCATTTGCCGTAAAACTTAACTTTGTATTTTTGCGGACAAACCACAAACTACGCTCGTTACTTCTATAAGCCAGTGCCAGGGATAATTTTAATCGTTTTGAGTTCAAGTAATCTCCTAGGAGTCTAAATAGCCTAGTTTTATGGTACTTAAAAAATTGAAAATTCGTTTTTTAGATATATTAAAAGCGTAATCTATACAAAATTTAACCAATTTATGCGTAAGTTTTTAATTTATGAATTACTTGTAGTATATACTCTTTGACAGAAATATTTCCATTTTAAATAGATATATTTCTTTATTCACACTGTAAAAAAAAATTTCGTCATTTTACAACAAAAGTTGCTGGCACCGCGGCTGCCAGCACAGTTGCTGTAAAATTCACAAGTTGCTGTCTTTTATGGTGCTGTAAAATTAACTGCACTTTGCTGTAAAATTCACAAATTGCTGTCTTTTTTGGTGCTGTAAAATTAACTGCACTTTGCTGTAAAATTCACAAATTGCTGTCTTTTTTGGTGCTGTAAAATTAACTGCACTTTGCTGTAAAATTCACAAGTTGCTGTCTTTTATGGTGCTGTAAAATTAACTACACTTTGCTGTAAAATTCACAAGTTGCTGTTTTTAACAGTGCTGTGTAATTTACTGCACTTTTCTGTTAATTTTAAAAGTTGGTGTTTTTAATAGTGATGTGAAATTTACTGCACTTTGCTGTAAACTTCATAAGATGCTGTTATTAATAGTATATTTTATTTAAAAGTTTGTATTTACATTTAATATTTATAAATTTCGTTTGTTCAATAAAATATGTATTCAGGCAACAATTCTTATGGTTTTTGATAGGCTGTTTTTACAGATTTGAAATCTTTAAATAGAGTTTTCTCAGTTTACATTTTTTCATGAATTTATGATCTTCAAAATCTAAGACTTCCAAAGATATTTAAGAATATACTTAATGTGTATGGATGTTTAATAGAACTTAAAAGAATTGGGGATCGATTTTGCAGTATCTTTAAAAGAAAAATTAAGAAAAATCACCTTTTTTTTCCCCTTTCTTCCCAAATTTTACCAAGCACTTTTTAACTTTTTTTTTTTTTTTTTTCTTTAACTAATGAATAAATTTCAAAACCCATACGTAATTCTTTTTAAATCGTTTCCCTTAAACATGCAAAAAAGTTGCCAGTTCTTTCCTAAATATCTCTAAAAGTTTTAGCTGTTTGAAGATCATTAATTCATGAAAAAATATAGACTGAGAAAACATAATTTATAGATTTCAATGCTGAAAAAAAAAAATAATAATAAGTATTAAAACCCACAAGAATTGATACTGGAATATCTATTTTAATAGACAAACCTTATAGTGCAGTTTATAAATATTAAGTGGAAATATAGGCTATTATATGAAACTTACTTCAATAATAATTACAGAACTTTGGATAAGCACCATAAAATGCAATAAACTCGCAACAATTTTTCGGGTCGAAAGAACTCACATTCCTTTGTCAGGCGAACAAAGTAGGCACGAGTGCTGCATTCAATAATGCCGTCAAAGGTGCCATGTCATCTTAATTCATTTGCTGCTTCAGATTCTGAGCATTTGCTGAGATACAAACTCTCATTTTTTATAATTCTGTAAAATTCACTACATTTTGTTGCAAATTTTACAGGATGGTGTTCTTATCAGCGCTATAAATTTCACAACACTGCTGTAAAAACTTACAGATGAAAAGATCGGTTTACTTTCTTTTTCATCTTTCTCTCCCCCATCTCTCTCTTTTTCTTTTTTTCTTTAAAGCCATGTTAAGCCTGAAATAAAGCTTCAGAAAAAGTATAACTGGAGACATGGATTAATAATTTAAACTATTTTTCGAATGTAGTATTTTCTACTTTTCCTTACTCAATAGAGAGTTAAACCTGTTGATTTTGTATTATGGCTTAAAGATTAAAAACACATTTTAGCTTGGTTCGACAAATTTGAGGTACTCTGATTAAAATCTCTTCAAAATTTAATACCATTTTGAAAAATAAATTTTTTGTAGTATTTATTTTCTTATTGTATTTGTAACTTAATTTTTTGTTTGACAATAAATAAATAAATAAATAAATAAAATAATAATAATTATTATTATTATTATTATTATTTGATTGTGTTTGTTTTTTTATGCTTTTCATAAGCTTTCCGAAAACTTATTTTTCTATTCAGAAAATACTTTTAGTATTATAAAGTCTCACTTTCTGAGCTACATGCTTATAATTTGTTAACAAAATTATATTACAGTCTGTTTATGATTTGTCTGTTATAAATATATATCCAACTTCAGCTATCCAAATATCAGAAATCAGTTTTTTAGATGTATACTATTATGCAAGAGTTTTTTACATTGGTAGAGTTCTTGCCAGATGAGTAAATTAGACGATCCAAAATGCCAGGTGGTGTGGTTCAAATATTAAAAATTTTAGACAAATTAATGTGAAAAATACGTTAACATTTTAAAAACTAAGTTTTACTTCATGTTTATTGATACAGATTTAAATTCTGAATCAATTATAATAAATTTTTAATACTGCTTCCGATTTTTGGTTCAACTTTTTGCATAGCTACTGTATCCTTTCTATAATTAATTGTTCAATGGTATATATATATATATATATATATATATATATATATATATACCATTATAATATAATAAAAAATTATATTAAACACAGCACTTAAAAAAAAAGTATGCCAACCTCCCCCGCCCCCCCCCCCCAAAAAAAAAAAAAAAAAAAAAAAATATATATATATATATATATATATATATATATATATTAAAAAAAAAATGCAGTTTGTTTCTATTTTTGTAACAGCAGTTATCTTTGATTGAATATTACAGATATTACTTTATAAAAATAGTATTATTGTAATAAGTGATTGCGCCGATCCCTGTCTTATAATTAATTGCAGAGATCACAAAATATTTATTTATTTATTCTTTTTATTACGAAGTCATAAAAAAAAATATTTTCGCACAGATGACCTAACAATACACCCCCAGTACATCTTTGTGATATCTCTAGGGAATGTGTTCTTTATTTCTCAAGATATCTCAAGGGTGTCCTGGGGAGAACACCAGGGGAACTGCAGTGTAGGTGTGCCGTCAAAATTATAAAGGGTAAGAATAGGGAAATGATGTTTGGTTCTCTATGAAAACATGATTCTGCTAGGAGCAATCACGTTTTGTTTTTCCAATGTGAATATTAGATATGTTAGGTCTACCGGAAAGTTTGATTCAAATTAAAATACGTACATCGGAAAGTTATCTTGGATAATATTTAAGGTATTCTTGTGTAACTCTCAAGATGATAATTGTTAAATAAAAATTTTCATTTTATTAATTCAAAAGAACAGAACTTTCCGGTAGACCTAATATTTTAATGACAAATATTCTAGATGACACATTTGTTATTCCTAATTGCGAAATTGATACCAATTATTCCGAATTTAGATATTGTCGTTACACTGACAGGAATACTATTCATTTAATTATTCCTTGTTTATTACCCTTTGATCTTTTTTTCCAATTTCTAGAAAATTCTACCCAGTGTTGCCAGATTGGGGACTTTTTTTATTTAACTACCACCAATAATTTTGAGAAATGGTATTTTATATAAATAATAGATGATTTATTTTCGAAGTGATTAGGCAACCGTTACAATTAAAAATTGGTGGTGGCAATTGAATAAAAAAATGTTCCCAAACTTCTAACGCTGATTTTACCTCACAAAATTCTGTAAAATTACCATTTTAATTTTTTCTATAATATAGAATTTAAACTTTATTATTCCCAATCTAAAATACAATTAAGTATTACTGTAGTTACGAATGTCATTTTTTTTACAGTGTCACCCTTGGTCACCTAAAAAATTTATCCGTTTGAGTAAGTGAATAGTTAAATGCTATTCTTTTGGAATGCCACAATGCTACTAATTTACTCTATTTTTATTATTATTTAAGAACATAGCAATGATTTTCAATTTTTCGCTCCTGGGCATAGCAGGATGGGTAAACTTAGAATCAGATATATGTTCTATTAAGGATTCAAATAATATAACTCTGGAAAGAAAAAAAAAAGAAAGAAAGAAAGCTTTTAAAGTAAATTATATGTATATCTGATACATCTCGGTGTAGTACCGAGATAGCACAGAGTTCAAATGGTCCTAAAATTTCTTTAGTTTTCTCTATCAATTTTGTATGGCCCTTTTTTTTTTTAAAATAAAAATGTCTTTAATAACAAATTTACTGCTTAAAAAATACTGGCTGAAGAATCTTACAAAATCCAGAGTACTTAGGAATCTTGTAGCAATGTTTAATGAATTATTTAAAACAAATAAAATAATTAGATATTCACGAGATTACTTCTGAACAAAGGTGCACATGCTTTCAGAAAAATTTCAAACACTAAATTTTAGCAAGGTTTTCCTTATTTAAACGCTTAAACATCCATAATTCATGTCAGAAATAAAGAGAAATTTCTTATCGCAAATTTATTTGTTGACATTTTTCAAAGGCTTGTACACACCTCCTTGTTCTGAGGTAACCTTACATCACAGTGACTAGTAGCTTGATAGTTGGTCATGCAAAGATATAGTGTGCAGCAATGGCTAGTAATTGGATAACACAACGCGGGGAAAACTGTGAAAATTAAATCAACTAATGAAGTCTTGTAAAAAACTTTTCTTTTTTTTCTCCCCAAGAGAGAATAATTAGAAAAAGACATCTAAAGTCTTTTTCTAATTGGATTATTATAATAATTAGAAAAACCACTGTGAATGATCAAATTATTAGATTTATTTATTTATTAATTTATTTTTGACATTTTTTTCCCGATTTTCTAAAAAAATACTGGACGTAATGGCTTTGAACTACAGACATCTAAAGAATATTTATACTCACATGGGAATATAATTAGGGGATTAAATATAAATTGGAGAAAAGCACAAACACTTTGGATAACCCTGTATCATAAAAAAGTAACAAATGTCTTGTAATTTTAACACATTGTTGTACTTATTATGTTTTATATTTGCAAGTAATTTTTGTGTGGAATCGCACAATTTTTTATGCAGGTTAATTTATAATTAATCTTTCAAAAATTCTAAACAGAAAAACTCACCGAAAAAAATAATAACAAGAAAGAATTTAAACAAAATTTTAGAAAAGATGCTGAAAACTTGACAAAACATTAGAGATACATTACTCTGAAACATAAAATTTACATGTTTGATATTCGCTGATATATGAACATTTATATATACATATATATATTTACTGCGAATGTTCCAAGTATAGATATTATTGTTATTATTATTATTATTTTACATGTTGAACTCTATTTATATTGGACAATTTATGTCAAAAGTTCATTTGAATAGAGTAAAAATTAAGCAATTTATCTGCAAAAGAATGGGGTAGATTTTAGATACTTTTCAGAATTGAAATTTAATAAGGGGATTTTTACATTACCACGTTTTTAATTTGGAGATCCAAATATTTTAAGCACATTTGAAAAGTTATTTTTTGTAAAAAAAAAAAAAAATAGGAGCTCAGAAATCTTAGCAAATAAAAAAATATATATATTAGAGTTATAAGCCCACAAGGAATTTTTTATAAAAAAAGAATTTTTGCAATATAATTGAAATCATTCGATCTCTAAATAAAATACTTGGTATGTAAAAAAACTTTTGTGAAAATTTAACTCTATAAAACATTTAAAATCTAGCTCATTCTTTTGACGATAATTTGCTGAACTTTTAACGTAAGTTACCCAACATACTCTCCTGCTCAAAAGTTTAACAAAATTTCCAAACGACCAGCTTTTCTCAATTTAAAAACATACCTCTCCATGAAATATTTTCAAAAATTGGATATTTAAAAAACTCGGTGTTCCGCATGTTTTTCATTGGCGATTTTTTTAAGACTAATATTTAGGGGACCGGTAAGAACTACAACAAAATCAAAGTTTGTGATCATGTACCATTAAATAAACGAAATGACCTGTAACTTTAGGCTAAGTTAATATATACCCAGAACAATTTGTGGATGAATTTGTACGACGATAGCATGTTAAATAACAGAGATAAAAGCATTTATTTTTAAACTAAAAAAAAAAAAAAAAAAAAAAAAAAAATACGCTTTTTTTTTTTTTAAATATATAATCTAGAGAGTTTTAAACGAAAATTACTCCAATTTTCAGATAATCTGCTGAACAACACTTTTGAAATAATATACTGCAATTGGAATACAAATACCATAACTATCTCATGAAATATGAACATTTTCATGAAAAACTCTTCTATTGTGCATGCGCGAAAAATAGAAAAACTTTTATTACACAGGGTTGAATGCTAAGTATATTGGGCAACTTTGTCAAAAGTTCATTTGAACAGAGTAAAAATTCAACAACAACAACAGAAAAAAAAAAACTAGTTAGATTTTAGATATTTTTCTAGAGTAGGAAATTTAATAAAGGGTTTTTCCCGTGTTGTGTAATTGCTTTGAAGATCCAGTTATTTCAACCACGCTCCAAAAGTACTCTTTTATGAAAAAAAAACCCTTATAAGTCTGTAGACCTAACTTATTTTTGTTTATTTATTAAGATTTGTGAGATCATATAATTGAATCTTCAAATTCATCACGCGCCATGTAAAAAGTCCTTATCAAATTTCAACTCTGAAAAAATACCTAAAATCTAACTCGTTGTTTTGCCTACAATTTGCTTACTTTTTACTTTATTCAAATGAATTTTTGACAAAAGTTGCCCAAATATCTAGCTTTCAGCCTATGTAATACTTTTTCTTTCTTTCTTTTTTTTTTTAATCTTTTGCGCATGCGCAGTGAAAACGTTTTTCAAAAAAATACTCACATTTCATGAGACATTTAAGATATTTGTATTTCAATTGCAGTATATTGTTTCAAAAGTGTTTTTTTTTTTTTTTTTTTTTTTTTTTTTTAAAGTAAATAAATGCTTATATCTCTTTTATTTAACTTGCTATCGTCACACAAATTCCTCCACAAATTGTAATTGGTTTATAATAATACATCCTAAAGTTACAGATCATTTCGTTCATTTAATGATACAGGGTGATCACAAACATTATAGATTTTGCTCAATTTGTTCTTGCTCTTAAATGTTGTGTTAAACCAATCTTCACAGAAAAACATCAGGAAAATACAATTCGTTAAATACCCAATGTTTTAAAACATTTCATTGAGAGATAAGTTTTTAAATTGAAAAAAACTGATCGTTTGCATCCAGTATTTTTATTTATTTATTTATTTATTTATTTTTGAAAATCGAAAAAATGTCAAAATTAGAAGTATTTCTAATACTTTGTTCACCCACTGTACATAATGAATCATTTAAAACAAAAGGACACATACGAAGAAAACAAAGTATACAAATTTAACACAGAAGTAAGAAATTATTTTTACACCAACTGCGTCTAAAAATGTTTTATTCAAAACACGAAAATTATTTAAAATAATAATAGTAATAATAATGCAAATTTAAGGCATGATATGTATAGGTTCCTCCAAAGAAATTTCCAAAACACTTGTCAACAAAGAAGTCTTGTACCTTAATCTTAAAAAGTAAAAATATAAATAAATAAATAATGAAAACAAAGCTTTGATACATAACAATTAAGAAAAAGAGTTTTTTTTTTTTTTTTTTAAGATTATAATTATTACATTTAATCCTATCAAGATTATAAGAGTCATCTACTTGTCCCAATAGACTTTTATAGCGTTATAGTTTAATAATGGAAATAATTTCTGATATAGGCTGTTATGTTGTCGAAAAACTAGGAAGTTCAACCAAAAAAAAAAAAAAAAAAAAAACGAAATACGCGATAATTTTACAACCTATGTTTGAAGTACTGAATAATTCGTCGTTATATGTCAACATTTACGTTTAAAAATGTAAATAACTTCCGACGTTTACAATTATTTCTTGAATCTCATCGATAAAATTAGCAATTCTTCGATGTTATTTCCCGTAATATGTATCAATTCTGCAAACTATTAATGAAATATACAAGCATTTCACTCTTCTTTGTAAAATTTACGTTTAATTGCAATTAATTACTAAAGCATTTTTTTTTTCGTTGTTAATAAAAAAAATTCGCACATTTCCCCAGCTTTTGTATCAGTTTGTACTATTTATATTTATATTTACAGATTTAGATGGTAAATGCTTTATTTTACTTACATCGCTATTATTTTTAAAGCTAAGTGATTAACGGTGAAAGAAGTTCGATTCCGTATAGTTGTTGTTGACAGGTATGTAATAACACTGATAACACTTTTCTAACACTGATTAACATATCAATTAATTTGAGGAAAAAAAAAACTGTAAAAATATAATAAATGTTTCTGTAATAGAAACAAGGGTAGTGAAAAGAAAAACAAAATCCGAATGTTATTTGTGATGCATGCTAAAATTCTTATAAAGAAATAATTGGTTTCATAATTAATATAACGATAGATATATTTCCAGTATTATATAGAGACAGGAGCAAAAAGTACTTGCTTCTAAAGCAAAATAGAAAACTAATGCCTTTGAAAATTGAAAGACTGTTTTGTAAAATTTTGACTGTAATATTACTGCTTCATTAATGCTTGACAGTTTTGTTCTCAAATAACATAAATTTGCACAGGAATTATTATATTTGTGTTGGAAGCAGCAAATGTTTGCCTACTCAATTTAAAATAAATAAAAATAATCTTCCGTTTATATCTAGCTAGGTATAATTTACCAAATTTGTCCTAAAATTTTGTAGACTAGACTATACTAGCTTCAAACTTAGTTCATTTCCATCGACCTAGTCCTGCAAAATTTTCTGTGACTTTCCCCAAAACTCACAGGAAAACCGCCATGGAATGCACTTCTCCGAAGACCTGGGTCTCAAAGGAAGACAAATAGGTTAGATTCTTAAATTATCCCTGATACGTTTCAATTAGTCCACAGATAGACGCAGTATAAATTATTAGAAATTTTTATTAGATTTATTAGATTATCATTTAAACCCAGATTCTTTTTTTTTTTTTTTTCTTTTTTTTTTTTTTTTAAGAAAAATAAATCTCTTAATAATTATAGTAGTTTTTATATAAATTTATCGCATTAAAGCTATTATGAAACCTAAAATCGCTTTTTGACAAGTTAGAAAAAATCCCTTTTATTCGTAATCAGAAGAAGGTATCTTATTCATTCACTAAAAATCTCACTGTTTTTATTTAAATGTAAAAACAAATGATTTTTGACAATAGTGTATCAAAATTATTATTATCATTTATTTATTTATTTATTATTTATTTATTTATTTTTTTTTTTGTGTGTGTGTGTGCGTGCATATTTCTGCCGGAATATGTTATATTCTTGATTTATAAAATTTATGTTAAATTACAGCTAATTACTCGAACACGTATTTTTTTATATCATCGATTGCTAAAATGGGATATTATATATCTGTGTTTAACCGTCAAAAATCGAACTGTTTTGCTGATTCCAAAAAAAACATTAAATATTTAGCAATAAATCCGCATATTTCAGAATTTAGGTGTATCCTTGCTAAAATATGCCATAGATTTTTATTAACTAACGCTTAATACAAGGAAATGCTATTTATTTATGGATATTGTATTATTTTGAGGGAAAAAAGAATAAATAATTGATCAAACAAATAAAGAAAGAAAAGGAAAAGAAAGGAAATTGTATGTACAGTTATTATTATTATTATTATTATTATTTATATCTTTAAACGTTAAAAAAAAATATAAAAATGTAGTACTCTGTAAGCCGAGTTTATATATATTTCTATTAAACACACAATAAGATGCCTTAAATCTAATGATAGACAATTATTTTACACTTGGAATTAGACATATGGAAATAATGCTTTGCTCAGCTGCGTTCGAGGCAATAAATAATACAACTGTTTGGGTTGCGTCTTTATATGACCTTTTTTAACCTTTCGAACAGTATCTGTTGATCTTAGATCAGCAAAACTTCTCATTTCCGTTTTAACATAACATGTTTAGTTTGTAATCTGCACGAATATATATTTTGGTTTTTTGAGATTATTTTAAACAGAATTTTTTTTTTTTTTTTTTTTTGTTGTTGAGGGAAAAAAGCAAATCTTTCTGTCTTAGCAATTACTCTGTTTAATATTTAATATCAAATTAATACTGTTTCATTTAAACAAAATATGGATATCTCCGTCTTAAAACACCTATAGAAGCCTGTTCGCTCCCCTTAAAAACGACCATAGAAAATTCTGATCGTAGCAAAATTCCGTGATTTTACACTCAAAGAATTTATTAATAACATTACTAGTTTTATAGTTCCAATCTTTAATTTAAAATTTTACAAATCTACCTTCACCACTTTCCCTACTTGGCTGTAATAATTTTAGCGCTTCGTAAGTATGCGTCCACATTTATTTTCCCCACTCCACCGAAAAGAAAAAAAAAAAAAAAAAAACACTATGTTGCACGGCTTTTCTAAGCTTAACACTTAATGTCGAAAGAAAGTCAATTTTATGAAGACATCTCAGTAATTTTTTTTTTTTTCTCAAATGATTTTTATGTAATAATAATAATAATAATAATAATAATAAATTTGTTTTAAATTATCTCATATTAGTGGACCAATTATTCGTTTTAAAAGTATTGACGAGTTCTTTTGCTATATATCCATACTGAAAATTTATATACCTCCTGTGGAGAGGGGAACAGTTATTCTTTCGAAAGGAGGGAGGAGATGCCCATACACAAATAACTTTTCCTTGTTGATTATCACAATCATATATATATATATATATATATATATATATATATATATATATATATATATATATATATATATATACATAATATATTGAAAAAACGGTGAGTTTTCCGAAGGATCACAAACCAGCTGGTCGCCGAAATCAAATTGGTAAGCTATATTGAAACAAAAGAACTTTCATCCTAATTTAGTTAAATTAATTATTTAAAATTTGTTATATTTCTATCTCTATTTAAATTGGGATTAAAATTCTTAAAATGAAACAAAATACAGAATGTAAAATGAGATTTTCGTTTTAAATGATCAAATAAAACTTTCAAATTAAGCTGTAAGATCTCTGCACAAATTAAGTGTAATATGAAATTGAATATGACAAGGGGCCCTAAAGCGGTCCCAATTTTTGTTCTGATTCTGCCCCGGAAGTATACCAATTTCAATTTTTAAAATTAGGTATGTGCATCATACTTTATTTTAAACATTTTGTTCAAACATTTTTTTTTGCTGTTAGTAATTAAAAAAAATAAAAAAGTCAACTAATATTTCAAGGAATATGTTTTTATACTTATATAATTTATCAAGACTTGATGTCAAAGAGAATACGTTTCAGTTAAAAGTTTAAAAAAAATCTTCTTTTAAAATATTAATGAGTAATCATAAACATATTGAATTTACTATAATAAATAATGAATATTTTTTGTTGAATGACATGAGTGCAAGTTTATACACATATAAATCTTTCAATATAAAAAAGTGCTTAGCCAACACATAACTTGAGAAATGGAATTTTATGAAAAACAATTTGCAAGGACTATAGTGAATGATTAACAAGAAATTTTGTTTTTTAAAAATTAATTGTAAATCGTTAAGACATAGGTGATAGGTGGCATCGCCAAATTCGAGCATTACTTACAGCACTGAAATAAAGTGCTAGGATATTGGCACACGATTTTGCTTAGGTGATTTAGATAGCATGCTGCAATATGTTTAAAACTAATGCATTTTAACGAAATATTAATTAATCAATACAAAATATTAACAACTAACCTTTCTGATTAACGGACATTGTTCATTCCATGATATTCTCGGCGTTCATTCATCGTTCATCTGCATCTCATTTCACAGACGCAGATGTTATGTTTCTGAGCAGATGCTCTCGTCTAAAGTCCACAGGAAGTCAATTTTACAACATTTAGTGCATTAATTTATTTAACTGAATCAGTGCTGTAAAATATGCAACAGAAAGTGCAGGAAAAATTACAACATTTTTTTACAGTGCACATACCGATCAACTTTTAATTCTTGTGCAAGTCTTCTCCAGTCATTACCGTTGAGCGTTGGGGGATCCAAGATGCTTTTAAGTTGTTTTCTTGCGTGGGGGGTAAGCCTGTGGTAAGAACAGAAATTATTAATATGATAATTAAAAAAAAAAAAAAGGAAAATAAAGAAAGAAAAGAAATTAATTTGTTGTTTGATGATAGTTCGCATTGTATAACACGCACACAAAATTGTAAATGTTGTTGTTGTTGTTGTCGTGTGCCACTCGGAAATTCCGAGCCCCGAAAGTGGAACTATCCGGATATATTTTAAGGCATGAGGGGTGCGTCTTCCGTTATTAGGAGTACCCATAGGGAGGAAGAACCAAAGAATATCTACTACGAGAAGAAGGGAAGCTTTATCAAAGCGTAACTATTGCCATCTGACGACGCGAATAAAGCATAAAGGAGAAGCAAACATACAGGCTGAACGGCTCGTAAGAACCGCGTAGTAGATATTCTTTGGCCGAGATGCTCAATTCCGCGCGCATGCGCTCTCTAATCGTAAACAACGAGGCGAGAGGCGAGAGGCGAGAGCACGGAGTAAAGCGAGAGGTAATCCTTTGGTGGGTAACCGTAACGTGTTTTCGCCGCCATTTTCGAATTCGGATTTCAAATCTTTTTCTTGTACAAGTATTTGCTTCGTAATTTATTCAAAAATACTAGCGTGCGTAGTATGTATTTCACGTGTATTAAATATTCATGGGGATTTAATCTTTTATTACTCACTTTTTCTGTAAAATACATTTTTTTTTTAAGCTGCATTATTTTATCGTGTATTGTTGATTTTCGATTATTGCTCCTCAAGCCAAATTGATTAATTGGATTGATATTCTACATCGGAAGAAGATATTTTTCAACAATCAAGATACAACGATTTACGCTAGTTGATATAATTTTGGAAGGCATTAAATATTATTGCTTTTACGCCTTCCAAGATGACTATTTGCTGGCTTCAGAGACTAAAGAAGATTTAAAAATTGATAGTGATGATGGTTTCTCAAGATCTAAAAGGTATGTATTCTGCACCTTTAAATTAGGTAATTCATTATAAAAGTATGTCCACATGTTCTGAATTATTATTTTATTTTTATTATTCACATATCTATTAGCATATTTAAAAAATAACTTAGGTTTTGTATTAATTATTTTAACTCCCCCCCCCCCCCCCACACACAAGATATAATCAGTATAGGAATTAATGTGGCTATTACTTATAGCTCTTATATGAAAAGCATAAAAAAAATTATGAGGAATAATTGATATTTTGATTAACAATAATGCCTAAATTTTATAAAACCATAATTTGTGATTTTCTTTTTCCTTTAAATACAGTGGCTGTATTAAAGAAATGACATTAGTAAAAGAAAAAAATATCACAGTCTTAGTATTTTAGGTAGGGGGGGGGGGGAGCTATTTGTTGGAAAATGCAATTATCGTTAACTGGTTTTCAGATAAATAGTTTTATACCGTATAAGTAGACAGAAAACATGATAAAAAATGATCTTCATTTTTTATTTAAGATGCATCAACACCCTTACTACATCTTAAAGTTCTTTCATTTGGTGACTAATATTAAACACAAATCAACTAAAAAAAAAAAAAAAAAAAAATGCATTGTAATAGTGGAAAATTTATGAATACATTTGTGATGTAGTAAAGACTGTATAAGTGGAGTTAATAAATTTTTAAGAACTGTTGATACAATCAAAGATTGGGAATAACATTAAGCACGCTTCAATAATTATAAAATGGATTAAAAATAAATAATTAAATTAGAAGTATATATAAATTTAGATACAAAAGTATGGTATCCCATTAAAATAGAAATATATAAGACAGTAAATTTTTTTTTTTCATATGCCATCAATTCTTATTACACTGAATTTACTTTATTCCATCTTTACCTTATATCTGTACTTTTACATTAGATTATACAATTCTAGTTATAAATCACAGATGATTTTAAAAAAAAAAAAAAATGCAAAATATTTAAATTAGAGAGAAAGTCTATATAGCTTTTATTAAATTTTTTATTTCATAATTCTAACTTAATATAAACGAGATTTTAAATACATATTTTTTCTTAGAAAGCAGATTATAGTTTTAGTTTAAAAAACATTTTACTGAATGTAAGAGACAATAGTATAACTAAATTGGTTAATTACATTTTATAAACTTAAAATTGGAAAGATTTAACAAAAAATGCAGTATTTCATTTCCAATAATAACTGAAATACAAATAAAATTATGTTTTTTGAAAAAGGATTAGTAATTAATGAGACATAACATTAATTTTTTTAACTTATATTTAAAAAAAAAAAAAAAAAAAAAAAAAAAAAACTTATTTCAAAAATTGTTGATATTGTTTACATTTAGATATACCATTTTTTCAATTTTTTTCTGTGAATTATTTGAAAATGTTTTTCATATATATACTCACACTGTGTATATATATATATATATTTCTCTCTCAAGCTATTGTTTCTACAAAATGATTAAAGTGGGTAGAGTTTAATATTTTTGACAATGATTCCTTTCATTAACAATCAAAATAGCTTTAAAAAAAGTATTTTTATTATCATTATTACTATTTATTTATTTTGCAATGAACAATAAAACTAATGATCTAAAATTGGATGAGGCAATTTCAATGTATTTTGTTTACAAAAGCATTCATTATTGCTCTCCTAATAACTTTTGGTATTTTAAGTTTTTTTTTTTAATACATATACACAAACACATGTATACATTTTTGTGTTTTACGGAAATTAAGTTTTTCCCCCCCTTCTATTTTTATACAATGTACACACACACCCATACATTTCTCTCAAATTATAATTTTTACAAAACGATTAAAGTTGGTAAAATTTAATATTTTGACATCCATTTGCATTCAATAAAAATGAAAAGTTTAATAAAAAAAAAATCACCCATTAAAAACATTAATAAATGTATATATATATATTAATTTTCTTATGGTAAAACCATATTTTAAAATCATTTTATTCCAAAAGAAAACATTCCTAAAGTAATTTTCTAATTTGGAATGTTTCATAAAACCCAACGAAACTGGATCAAAACTGAAAATTCTACGAGAATGCCGTCACGTCACTTCCCTGTAAAGTTTGCTATACAACAGTACCTACACGGCGCGCTTGCTCAGACGCTCCCAGTTCGCGTTTACATTATTTCTACTGGAGCTTTCCTTCTTTTCGTAGTAGATATTCTTTGGAAGAACGACTTTAGCTCCAGAAGCTGGTGAAAGATGGCAACACCAGCCAGACAACAGGAACTCGAATTTTGCTCCGGATCAGAGCGAGTTAAACCCATGTTCCGGTACCCCCAGAGGTATAATTTTTGATGGGAACTTGGAGGACTTTGCGACCACGACGGAATTTAACGTGCACCAGTCGCCATTAGCGTACACGACGGTCTTCGGCCGGCTCAAGGAATCTTTCGATCACGAACTCGCTGCTCTTACCGATCAGGCTACCGTGGCCACAAAATTGTAAATAAATTATATAAATATTTAAATAAATAAAATAAAGCTTTTTCGCCAATTAACTACCTTCCTGCTACTTTAAAAGCGATTTCAGCATTATAGTTACGGTAGAAAATGTTGTAAAGAACCGAAAAATGCAATTTAGTTAATATAAAGGGATTTTCGAGTATTTTTCTTCTTAATTCAAATTACTATTGTGTCATTCATGTGAACAATAAACATCGGGTTAGTTCGTTTATCGCTCTAGAGCTAGTCTTTTCACATTGGGGATAATTTAACCGTGAATTATTGCGTAAAGCGGACTTCGAACTACTACAAACATTGATGCTTGAAATGGGTGTGTTTGGTGTTTTGGGAATACGGCCGATTGACAACTCTAGGGACCTAGGCCTGAGGGGAAGTGGCTTCCGTGGAGGTCTTTCTAAGGGGTCCTAGCCCGTATTTACGCAAATTTCGGAGAAAACCACTGAAAACTCTAAACGGTTAGCCGACGAGCACGACCTGGGATCGAACCCGGCACCACACGTCTACCAGCTTTGAGCACAGAACCGCTCGGCCGCTGAAGGCCTTGAAATGGAACCTAGCAAGTAAAATCCTGACAATTCTAGCACCAGATGAGAAAAATAAACTTTAAAAAAAGAAAAACACTTTTTAGTTGTATTACACATATAATGTTACAATACTGTAGCATGTTAGAGAAACATATTATCAAATGTAAAAGTTATCCATACATATATATATATATATATATATATATATATGAATATATATACAGGGTGACCATAATTAAACTTGGTCTAATCAGAGCACACTGTAGCTCTAACTAAAATGAATATTGAGTCGAAAATTTGTATATAGACATTTGAAAGGATGCGCTCTAGGGGACTGCAAAAAATAAAATAAAATAAAATAAAAATAAATAAATAATAAAATTTTAAATAAAATTTTAAAATTTCCCCTCCGAGGAGACATACATCAAAAATTCAAAAAAGAATTACAGTCAAAATGCTGAAAAATTTTTGTAATAGTTAAACGTGGTATATTTCAAGCCATATCTACATTTAAAACTGTTATTCTTATATTTTGCACAGGTTTTCCTTGCAAAATTTTACAGATGACAGAGAATTTACCCGTTCATTTTTCACTCCTTGACCGGCCCGTTCTCCCGATCTTGCCCGTTCCCCTGATCTTAATCTGTGGGATTTTTGGTTATAGGGTCATTTAAAGAGTTTGGTTTTAAAAGAAATTTGGAACTTTGGCTGACTTGAAGGATCGTATAACGAAGCCTGTGCGGAGGATCACTGGCGACCGGCTGCAATCAGCTGTTTAACACACTATCCATCAGCTGCAGATTTTACAGAAGAATGATAGGGCGCATATTGAACAATATGATCTCCATCAATAAACAATCTGCAACTTGTAACAAATAACAATAAAATTTGTAACAAATAAAGTAGTTTGTGTTAAAATTTGTAGCTTGTTCGTATTTTGGTGCATGTCGCTTCGGACGAGAAATTTAAATTTTATTTATTTATTTATTTTGCAGATCCCTACAGCGCATCCTTTTAAATGTCTATCCACTCAATATTCATTTTAGTTAGAGATACAGAGTGCTCTGAATACGCCAAGTTTAGTTATATTTACCCTGCATATATATAAACGCGATTTATAATATTTTTTAAATAATAATTATTTTAAGTAATATTTTAAAAAGTTGTAAGTTCATGAATTTATGACATGAAGTAATTATTTCATAAAAACGCTCTATAAATAAAATTTATGTATTATTTTTATGTTATATTATAAATTTATATATTATTTATAACACCCTACGTGTTATAATTAAAAAAGTGGAGATTTTAATTAAAAAAAGAAAAGTTATATCTCCATGATTAAATGTGGTAGCCTCATAAAAATTTATACAGATAATAATAATAATAAAAAAAATCTTCATAGTCGCATGCTATTATAAAAAACCATTTCAAGCATTAATTTTTACAGGATGATACAAAACATTTTGATTTTTGTTTAATTTTTTACTGGTCTCCTTTTCTTTTTCAGGACACAACTTACACTGATATATATGAGGTATAACATGATATTTATACTACCGATGTTCCAAGATGATTCCTGAAGAACTTTTCTAAATGTTTAAGAAAACGTCTAACTTCGGAAGTGTCCAAATACTTATTGGTAGATAGTGTAGTATAACTAAATACATTAAATCTTATTACTACAATCATACATAAAAAAAAATAATAATAATAAAAAAAATAAAAAATAAAATTAGTTAAATAACCTAGGGCAGAAGAGAATCATCAAAGTTGTAAAGAAGCGGAGTATGTAAAAAGTAAATAGATAAATGAATAATATATACATAATAAACAAAGCCATGTATGCATTAATTATATAACTCGCGATAAGAATATCCCATGTAGAGGTCTGCACAGGCCGGAACTTTGAGTCCTGGGTCCGGCCCGGCACGTACGAAAGTTTTGCTTACCCGGCCCGTCCTGGACAAAAAACGATAAAATCAGGCCCGACCCGGCCCGGCCTGATTAAAAAATATGAAAAATAAAACAAACAAAATAAATGCGTGTCTTTCTATGAAAAAGATTTTTAGTATGTGTTTTGCAGAGGTTTTATATAGCAAAGCAATAGAATCTTCTTTAACAAAACTGCTGAACTTTTACAAGATAATTATATATAAACAAAACTTCATTTTTACAGAAGTACAGAAGGAACAAAGACAGACAGAAAGTCAAATCGAAAATATTAGCACTCATTAAACAATATAGGACGGTATTTAAAAGGGTTATTACTACTAAAAATACACGTTCAACCATTTCCTCTTATGTACCGTAATGTACACAAATCTTTCATGTGATCTGGTAAACAAAATTTTAATGGTAATCCAACCATATTCAATGGAAAAGAGGCTTTTGTGCATGCTAAAAATGATGCTACTTTCATTCAGTGCACTGAAGAAAAGAAAAGGGAGTTTGGAGAAAAAGTTACAGCGGCAGGATTTTTATAGCCTTCATACCACCTAAACTCTACAGATCATAGGGCACAAAGCCTTATACACAGTAACGTATCTAATTTCTTTTGTTTGAATATGTGCGCAAACTAGTAGGGACACGCAAACTATTTTGAATAGAAAATCATTTAATATTACTTGAAAAAAATATATTAATTTTGAGACATGCTAAAAATATTTGCGGAAAATCAGATCGCGAACAGGCAGACTGATAAGCAATTAAATTGAAATTACAGACATTTTTTAACAAATAAAAGTTCATGTAACAGACCAGTCGGTAAAATTATGTGAAATAAATGATTGAAGAAATATTTTACCATTTTCCTTTTTCGTTGATTAACGAGGAAATCAGAAAAAGATTCGGGCCGGCCCGGCCCGGAAAAAAATTCATTCAGGCCCGGCCCGGCCCGAGTATACACAAAAAAAAATTTATCCCGAACCTGGCCCGAAAACAAATTGAAAACTTCGGCCCGAACCCGGCCCAAGGGCCGGGTCAGGCTCGGGCAGTAAGCCCGGCCCGTGCAGACCTCTAATGTATTTAAAGAATTTAATCATTTTTGATCATTTTGTTATGTTTATTATTTAAAAAAATTAAAATTTTTAGCTATGATAATTCCTTAAAGAATGTCTATCTGTCTCTCTCTCTCTATTTACATATAAAAAACTTAAAGCCATGATTTTTAATGAAATGCTTACATAAAATTTTTAAATTGATGAAAAAAAATTAAATATTTTTTAATCAGTGTTAACGTTATTTTAGTGTTAAGAAATGTCAAAAGTTAATCTTTCTTTTAAACATCCTTTCGATTTTAAATATTTTCAGCATTTTTTGTAAACTTAAACAATCTGCAATTAAATAAATCTTGCACTTTAGCTTTGAACTAATTGCAATTATCTCCGTATTTTCTGTTTCTAGAGTATTCTTCAGGAATTATTTATTCAAGAAAGATTCTAAATTATTTTCAAAGGAAAAAATAATCCCTGACTCTTTTAATTAGAGATAACTGTTTAGCAAGCTCCACTGTTACAATTTTAAAGAAAGTTAGTGGAAGAAAATCAATAAATGTTTAAACCTGATATTTTAAAGTTTTTTATTTTTGTTATTTAAATTTTTTGATAAATAGAAATATTAGAACATGATATTTAATTAGCGTAAAGAATTTTTACTATTTAAAATATCGATTTGTAACTCGTCATGCAAAGTCCTTAATTGGCGTTCTTTAAAAGCAGCATGTTATATATAATTCTAGAAAATATGAAGCAAGATGAATAAGAAACAATTTTTATTTAATGTAAAATTATACCGTTTAAATATATAGAGCAAATTTCTAAACAAATAGAATAACTAGAATGCAATATGTAATTAGTTGAAAGAATTTTATTGTTTAAAATATCAATTCTTAACTTTTCGAACAAAGTATTTAATTGGCATCTCTAAAAAATAGAATGTTGTATATAAGTGCAGAAAATATGTCTGAAGATTAAAATAAATAAATAAATAAATAAACAATTCCTCCTTAATGTAAAACGGCACAGCAAATTTTTGCTATTTAATTTTTTGGACAAATAGAATTTTTAGAATGCGATATGCAATTAGCTTAAAATTTTTTTACTGTTTAAAACATTCATTTTTAACTCGTCGTGCAAAGTCTTTAATTGGTGTTTTTAGAAACTAACATATAATGTATAATTACAAAAAATAAGTCATATTATGAGTATAAGAAAAAAATTACTTAATGTAAAAATATAGCAAATTTTTATTATTTAAATTTTTTTGACAAAATGGAATTAACGCGAAATTTCATTAGTTTAATTAAAGAATATTTACCATTCAAACTATCGATGGATTATCGATATCCATCATGTAAAGCCTTTCATAGATGTTTTTAAAAATCAGCATCTCATATATAATTGCAGATAAGTCTCAAAATGAATGAGAAACAAATTAGCTTATTGTAAAAATATATATATAACATAAAGAGAGAAACATTAAATTTTTTCTATTTAAATTTTCAGAAAAGATATAGTTAGGATGCAATTTATACCTAAGACATTCAAAAGGTAAGTTACACTTGTTCTCCTTCAGATTGCAGCATTCGAAACAAGAGCTAAGCTTGCACAAACGATAATTGAGTTCCACAGCTTTTAAACGGTAGCTAGCAATTTCATTTTGTGACTGTTGCTGCATAATACGAGAAAAAAATGGCGCGTCAAGATTTATTGTGAAGAATCGACAGTGTATGGATCACGTACAATTTCTAGTCCAGATATTGGGAAATGATGCCAGCAGTTTTGAAGACCGTCGCTTAGACTTAAACGTCGCGGAAAGACGGCCAACATTAGGCATGATGCAAAGAGTAGAAAGCATAATTCTAAGTAATTGCAGAGTGAACATCGCACACATTGCACGGGATGTAGGAATATCTGTTTTCAGTGCTCATTCCGTCACCAGTACGGTTCTAGGCTGGATCTAGAACCGAGGAGTGAGTTCCTATCGTCAGGAATCTAACGATAACGATTAGTGCAGCATTCTGACAAATGCCTGTAGCGACTGGAAGATTGCGTAGAGAAAAAGTGTGCTGTATGTTTGCCATATTATATTTTAACGTACTGCTCAATAAAGTGTTCTTTGGCCTACATTATTTCAGCGTAACTTTCCTTTTATCTCACCCTAGTAATTAGTTTAAATTATTTTTACAATTTGAAATATTGATTGTTAACTTATTGTGCAAAATCCTTTATTGGTATTTTTAGAAGTCAGAATGCTTTATATAAACTGTATAGTTTTTTATTTTAAAGAAAAGTTATTAGACGGATAAGTAATTCGAATTCGTAGAATCATAAAAAATTTGCATTTTCCGGAATTCAAATTATTTAAAACAGAATGAATATATATAAGGAAATTCAGTAATTTTTTTGAATTTACTTTCGATGATTTCGTTAAAATATGACTTAACATTAAAATACAAAGTAAATGCAATTAAAAACAAATAATAATGTTACACTTATACCGTAATTAAAGGAACATTTTCGAAATTATTTACGAAGGTATAGAGAAAAAAAGTTACAAGCAATTATCATTTGAAATGTAATAAATTTGGATGGAATATTTTCCCCTGGAGTGGAGACAAATGGTGCGATATGCCACGTAACAGTTGTAAGAATATATAGCGTAAATTTGCAGTCGTGTCAGCGCGATTGAAATGGCAAGACTTATAGAAAAGTGGCCTTGCTTAAAGATGCGAGACATGATACATACCCTGCAAATGCAATGTTACGCAGGAAATTTTCAGAAAAGTTCAGAACTTGCTTTTTTTTTTTTTTTTTTCAAATGATTTTCGATATTCTTTCGTCAGTTGTATAATTTAAAAGCGTGTAGATTTAACGGAATTTTCCACAGTCTCCTCAAATGTAAAGTTGATTTCGTCTACAAAGTAGCAGTCGAAAATGAAGTAACAAATGATTTTCCAAGGAAAAATTTTGAAAAGTAAAAATGTTCGCAGCGAATTAAGGTTAAGTAGTATAGAGAGCATGTAGATGTCATTGGTACACAGATGACGAAATAAGAGAGCAGATTTCAAGATTTAATAACTTTTCTGACATAAGAAATGAAAAGAATTTTTCCATGGGTATAAAATCTGTGAAAAAGTATAGAAAAAGGACAAGCTTGGAATTCTGTTTAGTTTGATATTCAGCTTATTATTTCAGTAATAAGACCAAGTTACATTTACCCCATAGTTACACTTATTCTACACTACCCTAAATGCCTTTGGCCATTAAAATAAAAGCATACCACTAATATTTGCATTAGTTTTTTAGATGATGAATATTTATAACTTCTTATGGTAATTAGAGATTCTTTTTTCCTTTAATAATAACCTAAATGCAAGGAAATTTTCTTTTTTTATTGATTTCGTGTTTCTAAAAATTACAACATCATGAAGGAATCGTATGTAATTAGACTGAAACTTCAGCAAATGTAAATTAGGTCTATTATTCAAATGATGAGATATCCAGAGTTATCACGCATGTGTGAGTTAAGAGAGTCCTCTGAACTAACGATGCGTATAAAAAGAGGGTTCTAATGAGACGTTTAAAATAGTATACGTTTATCGTCCAGTGATACACACAAACGCATGAAATGCTACGATGGCTTTATGATGACCGACATTTCAGTATGTTACGGAATTTGAACGGGAGAGAAAATTAAAGCCTTCGTGGAAAAAGTTTTTCTTATAGCGCAATAGTAGTTCGTATGGAGTGTAATAGAAGAACAGTGAAGCAAATGTAAAAGCAGTGGGCTCAAGAGAACTGAACAACTTAGAAATCCAGGAGTGGAGACCGTCAAGTTATGTTAACACGGGATGGTAATCTGCAAACATTTAATAGTTACGGAATTTGAAAGGTGAAGAATTTACAGTCTTCGTAAAAAAAAGTTTTCTTATCGGGCAATAGTAGTTCGTATGGAGTTTAAGAACAGCACAGTGATGCAAATGTAGAAGTAGTGGGCTCAAGAGAACTGAAGAGCTTGGAAATCCGGGAGCGGAACCGTGAAGTTATGTCAGCACGAGATGGTAGACACTAAATACGCATGGCTGTGACGGACCGCTCAGATTTATCTCGGCAGTTGGCAGAATGTTAATGCATTGCTATTTGTGTATCACTGTATGTTTCAAAAATTCGTCAATAGGACGTCTTCTGCACCGCCGACTACGTGCAAGAATTATTTTATTCAGAACCCCTATTGCGAATAATCACATACGCCTCTACAATGAATGAGCTTGTAGGCATAGAGACTGGCCACAAGTTTTTTTTTTCCCCCTGATGAATCCATTTCAATTTGGAGTAAAGAGATGATCCCATCCACCTTTCGGAATACATTATCTGACGTTGAAGTGGATGAATCCTTAGCGATATGGTTTGGGGTGCGATTGAGTATCACAGAAGAGCTAAGCTGCTACAAATTCTGTGTAACCATAACAGTAACAGGTACATTTGTGAAGTTCTAGAGCTCGAAGTCGTTTCCTGTCAAGGCATTCTTGAAGCTGTATTTCAATAGAAAAATGCCAGGAATGCCTGGCAATCGCATATTGCCAGGAATGTTCAAGGCGTCTTTTTAGTACGGCAGATACAAATCCTTCTTTGGCTTTTTCTCCAGATATGTCGCCGATTGAACTTGTATACGATTTTGCAGGTCAGCGTATCGGTAGTGATTCTTGTCCCTCAGCTACAAGTAATGGATTGTGGGTTCAAATACAAAGAATCTGGAATGTTCTTCCGTGATATTCATCCAAAAACTATTTGATTCAACGTAACGCCAAATAGTAGCATTCATTGCAGGCATGGTGGCTACACCAAATACCCATTTTAAGCATATAATATTGCTCTTTTACCTTGTATTTTCAGTTTTTTATTTGCATCTACACAAGTCATTTGTAGATTAAATTTCAATCAAGTCGTATGAATCCTTCATGGTGTTGCTATTTTTACAAACATAAGTATATATGTACTACTATCTTAAAATACTTCATCCATTTCTTTAAATACAATTGTGCGTATAGAAAAAATATTTTAAATTTCATTTATTAATACTTTAATTTTATTATGCATATTACTTCTGATTTTGAAAAGAAATGATATATGAAACTGGATATAACGGAAGTTGGAAAAATCCGTATTATAATACTAATTTGTGATTTAAAATAAAATGATTATGCAAAAGTCAAAGTTGACAACAATGCTCATTTTTCACTTACCCTCCCCCCCTTTTTTTTTTCTTAACCTTTGCTTGGAATAAAAAATAATGAAGGAAATCTGAAGAGACGAAATTAAAAATATAGATTATTTGAATAATCATAATTGCAAAAGCGTTAAATTCAAAATAATCACAAATCCATCCACATACATACTTGAAAAAAAAAAAAAAAAAACTAAATAAAAGATTGACATTTTTACTACATTTGCAGTTTTTCAGAAAAAAAAAAAAAAAAAAAAAAAAAAAAAAACACCTTGTAACGTGTGTCAAATTTAACTGCTTAATTGATAAACAAAGAAACACGAATAAATAAATAATAAATAACGTTGTGTACCTGAATCCTGCGATGGGCTGGTCTAGTGCCACTAATGGGCACCCTGCATCACTGGCCGTCACCGTGGAACCCAGACATTGATTTGTCCAATTAAGGGTGGGGCTGGGAACATTACTCTTCTGAAAGTGAAAAAGGTATTCTCTCATTGCAAACATAATACACTGAATTATTTATATACACTTTTAAATATCATTGTGTAATTCAATATGATTTCGGTAAAATTTTAAGACAACCATTTATTATTATTTTTATTTATTTTTACTCTGCATTTATCTTAAAAAGTTCAAATTGATATAAAGAAAAGTGTTAATATGCTAGAGAAAACATCGATCGGAAAAATTTGCAATTTCAAGGAATTTAAATTTAGAAAATTTATGATGCGAAATCGAAGTTGCAGGCAAGAATCATCCAGTTAAAAGTGAAATAATTAATAACAGCAGATTATAACGCTCATTTAAGTAAATTAAAATATGGAAACAAGGCCTCTGTACAAAGTATTTGGTGACAACCTTGAGAAAGATAAGTATGATCAATCCAACATAAATCAAATGTGCTTCATTAAAGAAAAATACAGTATAAAGTGGGAGGGGGATAAAATTGTGTTTAAACATACTCTTTCTATTCCTTCGTTTATGCACAAAAGCTGAGAATCTCTGTGCTCTTGGAACATAATGTCAAATGCTTTCAGTTAGTTAGACATTACAAAAACTTGGTTATATATATCGATGAAAGAAATGGCGATATCATCTCACGATTTATAATTTCAGCAAGAAAATAACTAAATATATTTTTGAGAAGGTGGGTTAAGAATCTATTTGGCTAAAATGAATATTTTTCGATTATTATTATTATTATTATTAGTTTTTAATTTTGAGTTAAGAAAAATAAAAATTGAATGTCTTACAATTATTTACACAAAAATGATTTAATGTAACAGTATATGAATGTTTAATGAATCTTTTGAAAGCTTTTTTCAAGATGCAATTATGATAAAGTTCATTTGCATCACAGTTTACAGTAATTTTGACCGCAGCAAAATTCTTGAAATATTTGAAGGTTGCAAAGCTTTCAAATTGAGTTTATTCAGTGATGAACATTATATAGCATTTTTAATATGTTCGTCTCTGCATAATGGTAGAAAAAATATTCAAATCTGAAATAAACACATATATTGGCGATTTACTTTTCCCTTCCGTGAATGTTGGCCAAACCTATATTTGACTAAGATTTTAGAAATAGAACATTTTTTTTTTTTTTTTTTTTAACGGAATTTCTTGTAAATTTAGTAAAGAATTCTCATTTTTTTTTAAATTTCTTATATTTAACCCGTTAACGCGCGCTGTCCTCGCTGCGAGGACGCAAAATTTAAGATCCAGCAGCAAAAATTCATCCCGGAAAATTTTTAGCAAAAATTCACGTTTATAACATATCAGAAAAGTCCGGGTTTTTAAACCTTAAAATATGAAATTTCTTTTAGTTTAATTTAGTTCATGAATTCCGGTGGCAGTATAATTTAAATGTATCAAATTGTCTTGCGCCGCAAAGGGTTAAACTTCATGCAGAAAGTAATAAAATTTTCATAATTTAAGTTGATGAAGAAATTAATATACGATATCATTTCTAACCACCTTTTAATGAAGACCTGATTGTGTCATATGACTGAAATAGTCTTTAGCGTGCGAATATGCTGATTTGTATAATATGCAGCGCTAGTTTTCTCTCTAGTGTGTTATTTTGTAACTAATTGTTTTCTATCAGAAACAAGTGCCGGTAGTTTAAACTCACGTCAACTAAATTTGATGGTATTACCCGCAATATGTTTCTAGTTCATATAAAAAATAATGTGAAATTGAGTGTGTGTGTGTGTGTGTGGGGGGGGGGGGGGGGGTTGGTTTGAGTTGTCGCTTTACGGTTAAATTTTGTACATTAAGTCTCAATAGACAAGGTCCTACGGCTTAAAGTCGATTTCGAAGCAGTACAACCATTCATGCCTGAACTGAGGTTAGAATATTGCACCTAATAAATAAATAAAATTTTTATTATTTTAAATTTGCAAAAAATGTTTTATAATGCTCACCATCTTCTTAAAAGAATTTTAAAAATGATGCCAATTATAAAATTGCTTATTTTGTAATTATTTTTAACTCTTTAGGCTTCTGTTAAAGCATACACATTGCACTAAAAAATGAAAAAAAAAAAAAAAAAAAAAAAAAAAAAAAAAAGGAAGGAAACCGTGTAACGTATTTCACATTAATATATATGCAAATGAACTCTTGTCAGTCAGAAGTATAAAGATTTTTTCCCCTTTCTTACTTACCTCTCTTCCGTCTTGCGGATTGACCTTGAGCATTTGCCTGTGGGCTTGAATCCCTCTCTGGTACACAAGAATATGACATCGAACTTTTTGCGATCGATCTATATTTTCTAGTGTAAACGAGCAGTGGAGGTTATTTTGTCGACCGTTCCATACATGCTGGAATGGAATTTCCTAAGGAAAAAAAAAATAAATGAAATATAAAGCCTTAAAGATTTTAAAAAGTATACGCAGAATACAAAATCTGGCTAAGATACAGAAATATATGGATTGTTTTTTATGAATTTTATAATACATTTTGTGTTTCCGATTATTTTTATTTTCCGAACAAAAATAATTCTGTAAGAAAAGTATTGTAATAATAAAAAATGTAATCATACCTGTGAAATTTTTGTGTATCTGCACGTTTGAGGCCGCTTGGATTCATTTTCTCTATTTTTACAATGGCGTGTGTGCACGTTTGTGGGTATGTGTGTGCATGTGTGTGGTTATGATGCGTGTGTATGTGTGTAGTACGTATATATGTAAATGTGTGACTGAATGCGATAGAATCTAAACTTTTTATTTGATTGAGCTCAAATTTGTAATAGGTATGAAATAGGTATGTTACAGGTCTCCTTTACACGACCTGTACAGTATAATATCAGCATAAGATTTATAGGTTTTTTACATGACTATAAAAAGTAATTAGTTACCATTATGGTCTATGGACGCAATCTATTTTAAGTGCGATAGCGTTTAAACGCATTACCCTATTGAATTAAAAATTGATAAGTATGCTTTAGGTCACCATCGTACAACCTGTATAGATTCTGATGCGTGCAAGACTTATAAGTTCTTTTACAGGAAGATAAAAAAAAAAAAAAAAAAAAAAAAAAAACTTTGTCATTAAAATTTATGCACTCAAATTAACTGAGGTACACTAACGTATAAAATCTACATTTGATTAAGATAAAATTCGGTAGGCATGTTAAAGGTTATCATCACCTCAAAATTACATAGATTTTTATGAGTGCAGGCCTCTTAGTTATTTTACATGAATACGGAATGGAATTCTTATAAATTCCAGTCTATGGAATCAAGTTAATCGAAGTTTATTTTAATAATTTTAAATTGTTTAAAGTATAAAAGAAAATATATGTTGCATTACTTTAGTAATGTATGACCATTACGGGAAATGATGTGCATATTACTTAAAGTTCTTTTACAGGGAAATATATAATAATTTACGCATATCACCCTTTTTTGATGAAGATAATTAAATAAATGTGTGAAGTTAAACGTATGAAGTTTACAGAAGAAGTTCATTAAATTACACAGGCCAGCGAAATTGAAGTTTTTAAAAAAGACAAGAGAATTTTTCGCTGTTATGTTATTTGTTTGTTATTTGTTTTATGTTATTATGTTATTTGTTTTATGTTATTTGGTGTGCTGATTTCGAAAACGATCTCCATACTTTCCCCATCACGTCAGGATTTTTTGTAAGATCGATATTGATATTTTTGCTAAAATCCTATTTAAAAATGAATTCTCTCGAACAATTTTGCATACACTATCTGCCAACAGTAGTTTTTATCCATTCTTGATGAGGTAAATTCATTTTTCAGCAATATGTTTATTTTTTATAGGTTTAAATGGATGAAAACCACTGTTACTAGATCGCACGAACCGCTTCTAGTCGAGAGAAAAAGAAAAAAAATTCTTTTGAGTTTAAACTTTTTGCATCAAATTGTGGTGCAGTTTCTAGAAGAAAACCCCCAACATACTATTTTATTTGTTTTTATGAAGGAAACTTATGTAAAATAAACGATTGTCTAAGAGGAGCAAATATTATGTATGAGTTAAAATCGAAGTAAAATTGAATTTTTCAAGAAAACGTGACGTGATAGAAATTTTTCATTGTATTTTTTGAAATCAGCACCAAAAATTACACAAAGTTCAGCTAACAATTGCCTTGTATATTTTTCATCGCAGGCCTATGTTATATAAAATAGACTTAAAATGATATGAGTTTTAGAATTTTTTTTTGCAATATGCTGGTTACTGTAAATTGCTTGACTTTTTTACGAGGACGCAAACATAATCCATTTACATTACCGTTCTTATACAAATGATGTAAATTCAGGAGGAATATTAAAGCACCGTAATATACTTTTCAATTTCAATTATTTACTGAATCATTCAATGATTTAAATCTGTCTAAACATTTAATAACAGCTGAATAGCTGAAAAATCTAGTTGAGCGATTCCAGATATTTTCCACTATAAAAGATTTTCATCAGTATAATAAATTCAAATTAAATAAGGTAAATTGTATTTATGAGGAGAAGGATTGTTGAAATTAATTTTTATTATAATAATTATGTTATTATTTAAGTGATATCGCTTCTTAAAATAGGCACTATCACGAAATCTATCTTTTTTTTTTTTTTTTTTTTTTTGTCTATAGAGCATATTTTGAAAGATGAAAAGTTGTTTTAGAGAAAGAAAGGTCTTTTTATGGAGAAAGTAATACAAAATAATATTGCTCCATGCGAAATTTAAATTATTTTAAATCTCCAATTTCTGTTACTATGCGGTTTTTTTTTTTTTTTTTTTTTTTTTGTATGTAATATCTTGGTATTTAATTTTTTATATCTCAGTTACTAACAAAAAAATGTGCAAAATTGGAATTTTTCTATGAATATGAGAGTTTATAATAAAGTAATTAATTTTTTGATTCCAAAGTGAATACTCAGTTTTACCTCCAACCGAAATATACTGGCTAAAATTCATATATATATATATATATATATATATATATATATATATATATATATATATTAAAGGGATTGAATAAATGAAATTCCCATGGAACATTATAAGTAACTGGTTATTCCGGAAATTCGGAAAAATTTGAAAGTACTTTTAAATAATGTTTGAGAAACTGTAGAATGATATTATTTTAAAAGTATTATAGAGCTTCGTACATTTTTTAATAACTATTTGAATATTTTTAACTGTATCGATTTTCACAATTTTCATCGTCCCTTCTCCCCTTAACAGAAAAAGATTTAATAATTATGTATATGTTATAATGTTTGCACAAACTTAACCCATTAGCGCCCAGTGTCCTCATTTGAGGACAGCTAATAAAATGGCACGTATATTTTTTGTGGTTTCTTGGAATGATTTCTGCTTTTTAGTGACAGTTTATAGCGTCACGCTAAATGATCCCTGAAAGTTTTATGTGTCTACTATTAATTATTATTTTATAATTTGGATAGCCATTTTATGATTTTTCATTCGTAGCACATATATTTGCTTTTTGCCCATTTACACTAACTTAAATCAAGTTGAATAATAATATATATTACAATACTTTACGTTCGAGATCTTTGTCAACATATAATAGAAAATTAATCTGTTATCTCGAAGTTTTCTCACTAGAACACTAAACGTTAATAAATGAGGATAGGCTTAAAATTTAAAACTGTTAGAAGAATTGTTTAAGTTAATATATTTTACTGTCAGTTGTCTATATTAATTTAGAAGTGAAATAACTAGCTAATAATATTTTGTAAAATTAATTCGCGCGTTAACGGGTTATATTTTGCAGCAATTTATTGCGTTTTATTATGAAACTCTGCGTAAAAGTTAGTCGAAGATCGTTTTCTAATTTTGAATTTAAATGTTGGATTATAAGTTTTTATTAATATATATATATATATATATATATATATATATATATATATATATATATATATATATATATATATATATTATCTTTTCTGTGCTCTAGGCATAACTGTCGATTTCTCAAGGAAAAAGAAAAGAGAGAGAGAGAGATACATTAATTACTATTTAAAAAGTATGTCAGTCAATAAAGCATATTTTTTAGTGTCTCAAGAACGATATGCATTGAAGTGCTTAATATTATGGGCTAATGAAAATGTTTTTAATTTATAGCATACCATTCTGATGTTAGTATTCAAAAATTATTTATATATTACTTTATCTAAATTTTATAAATGATAAATGTAATATTATTAAAGATTATTGTACCATTAGAATTATGATGCGAAAAAAAACAAATTTCAAAAAATGGATTCTGTGTAGTTTTTTATTTCCATTATTACTTTAGTTTTTTAAATGCACAATTTTCTCTCTTTATTAAAACATATTTTCTCACTTCTTCTTCTTCTTCTTCCCTCTCTCTCTCTCTCTCTCTCTTTTTTTTTTTTTTTTTTTTTTTTTTTTTAAATCGCTAAACCGTTTATTGCAGTGCATTTTAACATAAATTTAAAATATAGCTTTTTGCATTGAAAAACATTCTGTAGGACGTTATATTCAAAATGTAAAATAAATATATTAAATTGTATTTTTAATTCAATTTTAATGAAAGACACATGTATCATATATATTCATTAGACTTGTAATGGGTTATATTAATTCAATGTGTCTTGCACATTGTATTTTTTCAATCTGAATATACATTAACGCAAGAAAGATGGGGCGTTGCATTTGCTATGTAAATCTGATGACCGAAGCAGCCATTTTGACTTCTTTAGTCTTTCTAGTATCAATTCATACAAAATATTATTCAGATATTTTTAAATAACTAGCTGAATGATATTAATTTATCCCATTTAACGATATGAATGTATATTTTAAAAATTTACATGCCTTCCAAAAGTGAAAAAATAAATAAATAAATAAATACAAAATAAATAAATAAATATGATTAAAAAAAAAAAAAAGATAAATAAATAAAGTAGTTGAATTGAGTGAATTTTGCGACGCACAATTTGAAATTGCCGTCGGTTTGGGACTCATCGTTAAGAGTGGTCCAGAGACATGCCATCACAATTTTGATCCACCACGAATGGGTTGACTATCCTGCTTTAATGACCCCAGACATACAATTTGGATGGGAGCATGGGGTACATTAAAACCATGAAGGATTTTACGTTCACCAGCTGCAATAAATAGCTAGTTCATAAAAATAAATAAATAATTTATTTGCGATACATATAAGGCCCTGGAGAAAAGTATAAGGTCGCAAAATGTATTAACAAAAAAAGTATAAACATAGTAAAACTCGAAAAATTTAAAATCACTCTTTTTTAGAAATGAAATTAAAAATATAAACATAGGTTATAAAATCAAAGAATTAAATGATAATTTAGAAATCTGATGGCATTTCATCTTGGAAATAATTATAAGGTCGAGGAGTTGTGAATGAAAATATAAAATCAACATCCTACAAATTGACTTTTTTTTTTTCAATGACATTTATCAGTCGATCAGTCATTGTTGATTCAGGTCGAGATGAAATTTCTTTTTTGATATTTTTCCTTGTATATTTGTTCGCATTGATGAGTTTGCCTTTCCCTCGATGGTGTCATATGTCCTTATAAACAGACTGCGCAAGTATGCTCCAAATATTTAACAATGGGTTTAAATGCGAAATGCAGGATGGCCACTCAAACAGACGGACCTCATTTGCTTCAAATCAAGCTTTTGTTGAAAAAGCAGCATGTATACTGGCATTATCCTGGCTGGAATATCCAATCTCCTGACATAACTAGAGTGGCATTGGGAAGCAAATTATCACACAGCTTATATTGATACTTTTTGCATTCATTTAGGTATAAATTACCACAACTGGTAACTTGCCATTACTAACAAGCGCTCCCCATACAATTACTAATCCCCCTCCATATCGCCGCTTGGATAAGCAGGTTTTTTTTTTTTTTTTTTTTTTTTTTTTTTTAACATCATACCATTATTTTTTTAAATCGTCTGGCCCATCAAAATAAAATTTTCTCATCCAAAAAGAAAAAAAAAAAAAAAAAAAAAAAAAATCTGTTCGGCTGGTCCATGGTAGACTTAAAACCACGAACTATTTCTAAAGAAGAAATTTTGTTAATCGCTCGTCCATCGAAAAACGGTCCATTTTTGTAGCTTTGAAAGTGCATTTGGTTTTCTTGAGCACTTGCATTTATGATATTTTGAAAGATTAAAAATATATATATATATATATATATATTGACTGTCGATTTAGACTAATCGATAGACCTGGAAATAGCTGCATCACTCATTCCACTTCCTTTCACACCAAGGATTTTACGGTGTTCTGCACCGGACAATTGTTTCTGCCTTTACATCGTTGCCAGTGGCGCAAAGAAGGACTAAAGTAACCCTAATTGCATTGTTAAGTTACCTTTTCTATTTCTTACATTCTCAGACCGCAGAAAATTTGCATGTCCCTCCAAAAAATTCGACGATCTTATACTTTTTTCCATCAGCAAATAATAAAAATATCTAATAAGGTAATTAGTTCATTTAATTTAAATTAGATTTTAATTAAAGTGTATTATAATTAACAAATCATTTGCATACTTTGTATTTTTGTTGCTTTCTGCATAAATTCTAGTTTAACTGTTTTTTTAATCGACCTTATAATTTTTTCCAGGGCCTTATCTATATAAATAAATAAAACCGCGCAAAACAAATAAAAACTGCATACAACTTTTTCTGCTTTTAAATATTGTTCACTAATTTATGACTTTAAAAGTTAACTAGCACTTTCAAAATTTTAATTCATAGCTTTGTTGACGATAATTTAGCTCGCTTTTCACATTAAGCTTTTAAGTAAGCTAAGGCTGTGCTTCAAAATTCAGGGTTACATTCCTTTTTTAGTAATTAAAGCCATAATTAATAATTTAAATATTCCCCGTACGTGTTAGATGTATGACAGGAAAATGCTTATAATTACTTGATAATTAGCACCAGGCTTGCATCTCCACCCTTGTGCCACATCTTCTAAACAAAGGCATAAATTGGCTCCTCCATCCTGGAAAGGCATGGATTTGGGACGGTCTAATAATTTGCCGCCTAGCTTCTGCTCCACTTGGAGGACACCCTAAAAAAAAATAGCAAAAGTAAAAATGAGTGAAGAAAATATCCAAAATCAGTATTTTCTTTCACACTATAGAAATATATGTTGTTTAAAAGAAAAAAAAAATATCTTACTCAAATGTGATAGAGGACATTATTTAACAAATTTATCACATGTTACAACTGTTAAAAAATAAAAATAAAAATACATAAAAAAATAAAATAAATAAATAATAAAAAACTGTTCTGACATTTGATTAGGAATTTTATGCAGTCAGTTTTTTTTTTTTTTTTCATTATATTTTTAGAATTCTTTATAATACATATTATAGCGTATCTTAAAAATTAGAATAAATTTATTTGAAGATATTTTTAATTATATATTTGTCGCAAAGATTAAACTTCAATTATATTTTTTATATTTAAATACAAAAAAAAAAAAAAAAAAAAACGCTCTCTGCTATAGTTCAATTCTCTCTCTCTCTCCCCCCCCCCCCTCCCGGAAAAAAAAAAGAATGAAATAGATTTTTTTTTTTTTTTTTTACAAAATCTCTTATATCCTCTTTATAAAAATGTATTTAACAAAATTTTTACAGTGAATTTCAAATTGAGAGTTCATTTGATTTCATCTATGAGAGGTACCTGTGGAACGTATGAACGTTCGATTCAAATCTAGAGTTCAGTTTTAAAAGTACGTGCACTGGGAACAATTTATCACAAATAAACATTATTACTAAACTTTATAAAAATTAGTTAAATATTTACAATTTTTTAAAATTAAATTATAAAGTATTTTAACTTCGACTACAAATTAAATGTTAAAAAAAAAAAAAAAAAAAAAAAAAAATTCTTTATCAGACAAATTACTTTATAAAGTACATATAAAAAAATTTCAAATACGCTTTCAATTTAATGATCAAAATAAATTAGTTGAAGTTTCAGTCTTTCATATAACATATTATTTTAATTAGCTGCATGTAACTCTTTTGGGAAAAGTAAAATAAATTTTACCTGTAATGCTGCTCTTGTGTCCTCAACACAAAAAAATTTCAAATACTCTTTCAATTTAATGATCAAAATAAATTAGTTGAAGTTTCAGTCTTTCATATAACATATTATTTTAATTAGCTGCATGTAACTCTTTTGGGACAAGTAAAATAAATTTTACCTGTAATGCTGCTCTTGTGTCCTCAACACAAAAAAATTTCAAATACTCTTTCAATTTAATGATCAAAATAAATTAGTTGAAGTTTCAGTCTTTCATATAACATATTATTTTAATTAGCTGCATGTAACTCTTTTGGGAAAAGTAAAATAAATTTTACCTGTAATGCTGCTCTTGTGTCCTCAACACAATAAACTCTGATATTGTAATCCACAGCAGAGTATAAACTTGGAGCAAAAGCAGCAAGAGTTAGCGATTTGATGGCCCAACCTCCCCCATCTTCTGATTCACCAACTAAGACGTATCGACATAGGTGATCTGTTGCCACATGACATTGTCTTCCATCCAACTGGCAGTATAGAGGAGTGTTGATTGTCTCGTGACCAAGTGTAACAACATTCTAAAACAAAAGAATATGTTTGTTTCAAGTATTAAAAAAACTTTGTTGGTTCATTTTAATACCCCTGAATTTACACAATTCAATTGAATCTAAGATAACTTTTACAGGTAAATTTCATTTTAATTAATTCATGGATAATTAACTTGTTACCCTAAATAATGCTATTCTGATGCAATGAATAAATTTTCGAACAATAAAATTGTAAACTAAATAAAAGTAGCAAATTATTATGGGTTCGATGCCACAGAAAACGAAAATATCTATTAAAAGTAAAAATTAGCTCTAGTTTATTTATTTATTTATTTATTTTATAAGTACTGATCACAAAGAATTTTTAATACAGTAAATGTTGCAAAATTAAAAATCAATTCACGCCGGTAAAAACTAAGAGAAAAAAATATATAGAAAAGAGGTTACAATTGTTATTTGATTGGATTTTATAAATCAACATTTGCATTTAATCTCTTGTTATTGATTATTTATAGTTTGCTGATGTATATTTCTTGTTTTAAATTGCATTGAGTTTCTCTGAATTCTTCTGATGAATCTTACTACATTTGTGGGAATGTAAACTTTAGTCAAAGACCAATTTCACACCATAGATTGAAATGGCATATAATGGTTGTTCCGGTTGTCGAATAGAGGATGAAGGATAAATCATGGTGCGTCATATTACTTGCAATGCTTTTGTCAGTATCTTACGTAATTGGATTTAAGGTAAATGTCGTAAAGGTTGCTTACAAAGCCCATGATTTGAAGAGAATTTCTAAATGATTCAGTAGACTCTTAGTTCTGTATAATACATACCTGCCAACCATGTCATTATGAAGCGTAAAATTTTTAGTACCCGCCTTTTATTTCACACCAGTCATTTTTTTAGAGTAATTTTCTTCTTATTTAATCGTAACAACGTATGAAGAGAATTACTATAAAAATAAAGTGGTGTGGAAAAAGAGACGTTTTTTTGAGGGGCGTTAACAATTTTACGCTTATTAATGGGATGGTTGGCAAGTCTGATAATACTATCTATTCGAACATCCCTCCAGCCTCTCTAGATAAAGAAAATAGCAATAAATACAGTTACTTAATCACTTCTTATACACTTTGTCTCATGTAGTGATAGCTTATTATTGAAAGTGTGCAGGTGAAATTAAAAAATTTCCCTTGCAATTGTAAATTATATATTTCCCTAATTTCATTACCCACATCATCTATTTTAAATACTAAAGCTAATTATTGAGGAGGTGTAATATTCTATCCCTTTATAGTCATAGTAAGTATAGTATAGTATAGTCTTTATAGTATAGTAAAGTAAGCCATTTGAATGAATTTACAAAAATTACATCAAAATTTGTTGAACAATGATAAAAAAAAGTTTCATAAATTAGTAAATTTCAACCGCACATGAATGGAACAATTTTTATTTTGTTTTATGCTAGCTTATTATATGTGGTAGTATTTATTAATTGTAGTTACAAGACCAAGGAAATACATATAAATATAGGTTCTGTACTTCTTTTTTTCTATAAATTCATTTGTATTGATTAAAACAACATTTTTACTTAACTTTAAATTCTTTTCTAACTGGAATGATTCGTCTGCGATAAATTGTAATTAGCAACTGACTAACGATAGCAGAGGAGAAACTCAGTGTATTAATTTCCTTATTCAATATCTAATGTAATTGAGTAATATGAATAATCTGTAATTTACTAAAACAAATTTGTAATAGAAAGAATTACCTTCCACTCAGGGTTTTCTTCTTCTGTACCGCTGTCACTTGCGTGGATACTTATTTTCCAGTTTTGTGTATTGAGCAGCGCACAATGTTGAAACGTAATGATTGCCGATTTCTTCAAGTGAACACCAAGCGGACCACATAGGATTACAGGACTAAGAATAGTTTCTTTATCTGGAAGTAAGAGTCATTATGTGAAATTCCGAAATAAAATTTGATTCAGAGACTTAAATGTTAACTGAATTTGACAGTTATGATTTAGAAATATAGTGAATAATAAACAAAATCAATTGCAAATTGTAAAAAAAAAAAAAAAAAAAAAAAGGAAATTTAGGCTGTAAAACACTCAGGGTAGGTGCTCCAGTGATTGGCATGCTCCAGTAATTGTCATCTATCCCGAAATAATTAATAAATAAGAAAAATAATAAAATCATATAGTTTACATATAAGAATTTTAACATTTTATGTCAAACACTGGAGCATAGGATGCTAATAATTGGTAAAATGAATAACTAGCAGTGTTAAACATTGGAACATAGGGGGCAATTACTGATAAAATGAAAAACTGACAGTGTTAATTTCTGGAACATTGAGTGGGCGTCAAATAAAAATTCATTAAAAAAAAAAATAATTGCTTTTAAATGTATATATTTTAACATACATGTGGTTTTGGATGTCTTTCATACCATATATGTGCTAACTTAAGATTTTTAAAAATATTTACTGATGACAGGAACATTAAAAACATCTGAGATTGCTCTAAAAGTGTCAATCACTGGTGCACTTACCCTATCTAATGTTACAAATCTTAATGTTAATAAAAGGACAGTCTGTATACTGTGACCTTTAGCACATACAAATGAAAATAAACCATCCAAATAATGTTGCTTATAAAAATTAATCTCGCTTGTAACAATAGTAATGTAATTTATTGGCATATTTATTAATTCATATATATATTTTTTTAATTGCCCTTCTTTGGAATAAATTTACCACAAATGGTATTCAGTTACGCTGATTTCTCCAACTTTTCATTAAAAAAAAAAAAAAAGGGCTACATTCTTATGATTAGGTGTTTTCAATAAGATACTTACCAAGTAATCTCGGCCGATCTTTATCTTCTCGAAGAACAGCGACATAAACCTCTACACTTGAACCTTTCTTTATAGCACCAGGAGGAATGGTTAAGGTTATGCCTACAAAAAAAAAAAAAAAAAAAAAAAAAGGTATGCGCATAAATTTATGAGTTCTTTTGAAAAAAAAAAAAAAAAAAATGAATTAAAGGATTTTTATGCATTATGCTGTATTATATTTCATTTTAAATTTATATCCGCAAATAGTGTTTTACAGAATGAAAATTTTTCTTTTTTAACAGACGGGTACATTTAAATTTTATATCAGTTTTATGAACATATAAGTAGACCTACCTGAACCAGGAATACTAATTCTTCCCCCACTCTTAGTGACTGTGCCCCAAGCGACACATTCAATGTCCAAGTTTGGAGGAAGAGCGGCTGATGTTACAGAATGACGACCAGACGGACATTCAGAATCAGACAAAGTAGAAGGATGTGACACTAAAACAGTAAAAGCAAAAACTCTTGTTAACTACAGGAAGAGCAATCAAGATTTTAAAATTTAATTAAGTCATCTAAGAATTAATTTTACGGATTATTTCACATTTTGTAAAGAATAATTCATGCTATATCAGGCATTTGGTGAATGAAACATTTTTCTGCTGTTAAAAAAAAAAAGAAAAAACTTCAATGCAAATCACATTTCAGCAAGTTTTCTTTGTGAAATTCAAGAAGACATTTGAAACTTGTTGATATTATTTAAATTACCTGTACTGCTGACGATATAGTGACCCCGATAGAGGATCACCGTTATAGTGACTCTAATTAAACCTTGAAAAGGATGAAGGTTGATGACAAAGAGAGATGCAGAGAGCATGAGGCATGGTTTGGAGGTCCCAGAGTGAAATTGTCTTGCCTCCGGTTTCGCAGGTGATTAATTTGAATTAGCACTAATTTAGGTATAAATATTTTATTTTTCTGCTAGATGCTTTTTTTGTGTGTGAATACATTGATGTAAAAAATATGTGTATAAAATTAAATGTTTGTGTGAGAAACTCAAGGCTTCTTTTTGAACGCCACAACACAGTTTTCGTCATAGAAAACATTGCCGTCTACATTATTATTATTATTATTTTTAAATGGAAGGGGCGGAGGATTTAGAAACTGGAAAGCAAATGTTGAAAAGAAAAAAAATGGAAAATAAGTATATTTTGAAAATAGCGAGGGAATTAGAAAAAGTGTACCATAATTTCCGATTTACAAGTCACAGATCAGATATATCAGTTAGACATCCGAAATTGTAATTAACAATTATAGTCATAGTCTTCTCAGCATAAGCGTTGAATGAGATGAATTTTTCAATGTATTGACGCAGAAATAAGAATTTATCTTTCAAATAATTAATTTAACTTTCATAAAAAAAATTCTGAGAAGTTTGTCTATGGTGCATATACATGTTATTTAAAGGATTTTTTTTTTTTTTTGTGTGTGTGTGTGTGTGATTTTTGGCTTCAAAATGTTTCAGAACTACCGTGCTAAACATAAAATAAATAAATAAATAAATAAATAAAATAAAATAAATCATCAATTATTTTAGCAAATGTTTTAATGTAAAATTGACTGGCATTTTATTCAGAATAATTAAAGAATTTGTGCTTAATAGGTTTTCTCTTCTTTATCTGTTTGTGCAAATGTTATTTTAAGTTCATGACGTTTAAAAATGTAGTGCTTAAAAGATTGCAACTTATCTTACCAGTAGATGCTGCTGAAGAAACTACAGAAGGACAGGACCCTGAATGTGGAGGCTTTCCAGTTGAACTTGGTGTAAGGGATCTCTGTTGCTGTTGCCCATCCAGTAAAGGAGCTCTGCTTTGTGCGGGGCTAGGAGGACCTGGGAACATCTGATGTTGAGTTAGGAGGGGAGTAACTATCTTTTCACCATAATTTAATGGCGTTCCATTCGCTAATGTCTGCGTTAGATCAGGTTGAACAGGAATCACTTCTAGAAGAAAGTCTTTTAAATTTAATGAATGTATAAAGTGCATTTAATTTTACAAAAGCTAATTAAGTACAATATTATTATTCTATTGCTAATTATACTCAATACAATTTAAATAAATACAGATTTATAAAATTTTACTTTTTGGAAAAGAAAGAGCAAAATAAATTATGTTAATGTGTAATTATATCAATTAATCACTTGAACACTGAGTTAAAGCTCAAATGTTCAAAAGAATTTTATTAGAAATATAAAGTAATCGATAAAACACATGGTTACAGTTTTTATAGTCAAGGTTACAGTGTTTAATATAAAAATTATCTATACAAATACACATGGGCCAGATTATACACAATTGGAATTTATCGAATGATAATCGGTTTTCAATCAATGAAATTTCATACATTTACGCCTAATACTACGGAAGACAGTGAATATATATAATTAGGAGAAATACAAATTATACAAAATTAGGATAATATACATTTTTTTTTTAAGTGTAAAAATCAGAAATCGAACAATGGGTTTATCTTACAAACACTTCGGATAAGCTGTCTGGGCAACTTCCTCCGCCACTCTGTATTCAACTGGTGGCCACTTAAATTTCAAACTCATCTCGTTAAAAACGTATTTAAGGCCAGCGTCGCTTAAATTTCGATGTATACTTAATCAATATCAGGGTCTTCACTAAGTTTATTTATCGACTGGACCCACCATGTTGTTTCAAAATAGCAAACATTTAACACTAGGCGTCCATTTAAAATCAAGCTGCCACTTGAAAGTTGTCTTAAGGTTAACTTTTGAAATATTGAATTAATTCGAGCCAAATTTGGACAATGGAATTATCTTGGAAATATCTTGGGAATATCTTGGGAATTTCTAAATTGTCAAGTGACTACAAATTAGAAACAAAATGTCGGATTAAAATGGCCAGCGAAGATATTCCCAAGATATTTCCAAGATAATTCCATTGTCCAAATTTGGCTCGAATTAATTCAATATTTCAAAAGTTAACCTTAAGACAACTTTCAAGTGGCAGCTTGATTTTAAATGGACGCCTAGTGTAGTCACTTGACAATTTAAAATCCGGATAAAAAACGTATTCATGAGTTTATTTGCTTGTAACTCTTTATATATATAGCCCATATCAAAGTCTTAACAAAATTCATTAGACAACTTGATCTGCCGTCTTGTTTCAAAATGGCGGCTTTTTAATATCATGTGGTTACTTGAAAATTTATCATCACCATAACTTCCGAAATACTGACTCAGTCCTAAATAAAATTGGATAGTGGACACATCTTGGAAGAACTTTCTCGGTAACATGATTCGCTGTCTTGTTTCTAAGTATCTGCCACTTCAAAATTTCAAGCTCATATCGTTAAAAAAGTATTTAAGAAAGGATTTGATTAAAACTTGATGCATGTACATACATATCAAGATTATTAATCAAATTGATCTGTCATCTGGTTTCAAAATGGCTGCCAATTGGTATCAGGCCACCATTTAAAAATCTGTCTTTACGAGAACTTTTAAAATATTGAATGAATTCAAACCGAATTTGGACAGTGGACTTATTTTATAAAAACTCTTAATAAAGTTTTTGCCAATTTGTTTCACCATATTTTTTCGAAGTGGCAGCCATTTTACTTTCAGTTTATAGTTCACCAATCATTGGTCGCTTAAACAAGTTGAATATTGGAAACGTACACTTTTGGAATTTATAAAATTGAAAATTCTATTAAATATACTGTAAAATAAAAGGCGACTCGTCAATATCCTTTTGAAAACATTAAGCGCTTGCAGGAAAAATGACTGTGATCAGGCGCACTATCCGACACGGCTTGTATAACGCCACAATGATGTTACAACAATGCATCTGTAATAATTGAAATTTATTGACAAACAATTTGATTAAAATAAATCGTCCAAATACATGAGAATAGTAAAAATGCCGATCAATATCCTTTTCACAGGAATGAGCAAAAAGCTATTCCTTTTTTTTTCTTTCTGTAAAGCACAATTCCGTAGCAATACAATTGTTGTCACATATAGACAACGCATGAACTACTAAAACTCTTTCATCTTACGGCGATTAATTGCTTTTAAGATGAAAGCATTCGGTTAAGCTACTCTTACGAAATCTAGTGCCCCTTGATACTTTATTTTTAAAACTTCTTGAAATCATAAATATAAAATTCTTCATTCTTGATACTGCACAAGAACTCATTCGCTTCCCAGTGATTAGTAATTTACAATTTGATTTTTAGCGCAACTGAATACTTAACTATTGTTTATAACTAATTTGAAAATAAATCTTTTAGCTATTAAAAAGGTTTTATGTCATACCATGTATGGCCCATAATATAATGTTCAAATTACTGAATTTTTACTTTTTATAATTTTGTATTCAACTATGCGGTGTAACGCCTTCAAAAATACCACTATTCCGGGTCGTTAAGTGTATGAACTGTTATGCTCACTACTGTAAAGAATAAATATTTTTTTCATAAAATTGTACTATTATCTCTGTTGAAGTAGCCTCTAAATAATATTTTAAATCGTGAAAACAATTGACAATTTCTCAATTACTAATTATGTATCGAGAGAAAAGGAGTCCTAAATTATGCATTTATCAAAAAAAATATAAAAAAGGATTAAAAACAATGACACACATGATCAAAATAATCTAGACAGTTTTCGCTGTTATTCTTTCTCCTTATTCTTTATTTTCTATTTTGAATTGTAATTTATAAAACGCAGATGTGGACAAATGCTTTTTCTCGTCGGCCAATTTCGAAAATAGGGCGGACATCTGAATTGCAGATAAAGGGTTCCAAGCACTCCCCCTTTTCATTTTTCCCCTGAAATCGGAAAGGGGGACAGATATATTTCATTCCTTAACATTCGGTTTGACAGCAACTTGTATAGCTGTGGGAGTAAGAGCGATAAAAAATATTTCTGTCTGTGCATTCTTTCCGAAAAAAATAGAAAAGTAGGCTGATGGGAAAAAATTTTAATTTATGAATGTAGCTTTCGAATCGAAAAATAATTTAGAGAGAACTAGCAGGGGAAAGAAAATGTGAAGAACGATTGGCCTGAATTATTTTTGTATTTATCGGAGGCAAGTTCTCTTCAGATATGTATTCATGTATTGATCATAATTCCAATCCAAAATGTTCAGAAATGGTATTTTTAATAAAAAGTAAATAAATTGTAATAACTAGCATGTTACGTAGAACGACTTTAAATGGTTTTAAAAGAATTTAAAAATAAAACTTGAGTATTTTAAACTGCATGTAATTGATTTTATGTATTCAGTATTCTAAGTATTGAATTACCTAACTTTATTTATGTTTTTATTGATTGCAAGTAAGTTTCAAATTAAATAACATTAGTCTGCATATATTTGATATGTAAGTTAAATAAAATTAATAAGAAACTAAACTTGAATTGTTGAAATTATTTTGATAAACAAAAAATTTCTTTTAAATTATTTGCTTAAGATTAGTTAAAAATAATTTAATAATTTAAAAGTTGCAGTCTTAAAAAAAAAAAGAAAATGCAAAGGAAAGGAAAAGAAAAGAAAAAACAAGAAAATAGAGAATTTTTTTAAACAGCTGATCTTTTTCAATTAACTGAAAGAATTAAATACTTTTATTAAAATTTTTTAATTAAAATAAGATTTTTTAGGGACAGTTGTATCACTTTTCTCTTAACTGTTTTGAAGTTGAATCTTAATTCTCAATAAATATATCAAAAACATGCTACAAATACTGTATTTTTTAACTTTTTTTTTTTTTTAAATCATATTTTAACAAGGAATAAATAAAATATAATTTCTTTAATTATTTTTTATAATTTTCAAACCGAATTCCTTAAAATTTCAATACTTAGATGCCAATATATTATTTAGAAAGTTCTCTTAACGCGTATCTCATAACTCTGTAGACATTTTAAAAATTCATAAAAATTTAAGAAATTGGTAAAATTAAACGCAGTTTGCAAAAAATTATTCGTAAAAGGTTTTTTTTTTTTTTTAAGAAAAAAAATAGTTAAATTTATCATCGACAGAGGGCTCTACATGCATGCATAACGAAAAATATGCAAATCGGAGTCATATACATTACACGATTTTACGATTAACGCAGCTTATTTCTTATTTTTCCCCCTACTTGCGCTGACTAAGTAGATGAAGTGTTATTGGTGAAGATGTTTTCGCTCAGGTAAGAACCATCAACTGAAGCTGCAGTTAATAATGTTGTTACTCGTTTCGAAATTGTAATCAGTGGTGATGGTGTAACATAGAATAGGATTTATATGCCTGTAAACATTTGCATGCAAACATAGTTTTCCCAGTAAATGTGTGATTTGCTCCCATACAGCGCTCTCTATCGACGAAAATTTTAACTATTAATTTTTCTTTGCAAACGAAAAAAAATCCCCTTTCACGACAATAATTTTTTCGAAAACTGCGTTCAATTCTACCAATTCATACAGCTTTTATGAATTCTAAAAGTGTCTACAGACTTATAAGACACGTATGTAATAATTTTAGGATTTATTGGTATTCATAAAGGTTAATTTCACACTAGGTATAAGTACAATGAATAAATTTTGTTTTATGCAAGCGTTATTTCTTCTCTTTATTGTATAATACAGAATTTTTCAATTACAGATTTATTTAAAACAAAGTTTTCAAGCTAGTGCACTTAATGTATGTAATATTTTTTAATATATAAATACTAAAAAGAAAAAAAAATCATAATAACATTTTTACGGATAAAATCTTATATCATGGTATTTCGTAAAATCGGAATAATAAGTTTAGCAACTGCACGTCAGATGTCAGGAATGCACAATAAAAAAGCTGATTAAATGTTACTTTTTAACACATTCCAATAAGGTTGAAAAGTGCTAATGACTTCGGTTTGTCTGTTTCTGTCTGTCTGTCCACGCTCTAACTCCCGTAAATATTCATGGGATTTCTTGAAACTGATATATGTTATTCAGATTCACTATCGGATGTTCCCCATTGAAAATGGAGTAAATACTTTTACTGGTTTGTGTACAGAGACACCCGAAAGTTTTTCAAAGCATTTCATTCTATAAGAAATATTGCAATAAACCATATTTTAATTAACCATTACTTTACACAAATCTTAATGAAATTGAAATATGTTATTTAGGTTCACTATCGGATGTTTCCCATTGAAAAGGGAATAAATAACATCACTGGTTTGTGTACAGGGATACCCGAAAGTATTCTAAAGCGTTGCGTTCTATGAGAGGTATTTCTATAAAACAAATTTTAATAACTTTACTTTGCACAAATCTTAATGTAGTTGAAATATGTTATTCATATGCACAAAATAATGCTTTTTATAAAATACAGTATGAATAGCATTCGATTTACAGGACCACACAAACATATTCAGTTACATTAGGGCTACTATTCGAAATTTGCTAAAATTGCATTTTCGTTTATACTAAACGAAATTTCGTTTATACTATTTCGTTTAACACTTTATAACAATTTTTAACTGTGAATAAGATTTCAGTTTGTGTACCTATCTGTCCCACTGTCCATCATTTTATCTGTCCGTCTGCCCACCTCTTGCGTCCTTAAATATTTTAAGAATTTTTAAAAAATATGTTATTCAAGTTCACTATGGAATGTTTACCATTTAAAATGACATTAATAGGTTCTGTACAATTGGTTTTTGTACAGAGACATCCCAAAAAATCCAATACTTTGTGTTTTAGGACAGATATTTTTATAAATCTCATTTAGATAACTTCCTACTGCAAAAATCATGAAGATATTGATATTTATTGGTTATATATTATACATCTATTGCTAAAATAAAGCTTTGTATAGAATATTATATGGTTAACTTTCAGATTTACATGGTTACACTAAAATATTCAGATACATTAAGGGCTGCTTTCTCTTTTTCTTTAAGCAATTTTAACACTTTCCAACAGTATTTAAGAGTGATTATGATTCCAATTAGTCTATTTGTATGCTTTTCAGTCCTTCTGCCTGTCCGTTGTGTGATAACGTAGGCAAAGATCAATGAAAGTTATACGACCCAAGAAGTGCGTACAGTTGGAAAGTGTTAATAATCAATGCGTACCGCATGATTTTTTGTTCTTGTTATAATAATACATAGTTTTGCTACTACATTTTCTTTTAGGGGTGATATTATTAAGCGTTCAACATAATTTGACCCCCCCCCTTTTTTTTAAAGTGAAAAGTCTATTTTTGACCAAAATCTAGCTAACGGTTTTTATTAATAAACAATCCCCCTTCCTCCTCTATAGATACACAGACACACACAAAAAGAAAACTTAAAACTTTTCATTAATTTGTCAAAATAAATTTACGTAGTTAATTAAATTAAAATATACATACTTTTAAAGTGTTGTTTAAGCCCTTTTTCACAACACACATAATATTTAGCACAAAAATTATGCTATCTAATTTGTCTACTCCAGTTTTATATGTGTGGCAACTGTTAATGACATAAAAAATTAACGACATAATGGATGTATTATTACCTTAAATTACTCCAATACATCATGACTATTTTCAAAGACTTCCTCACAGTGATAAAATAAAAAATGGCACATAATAATACAAAGTTGTAATTAAAGTAATTAAAATGGCTTCACTTGAAGAAAAACAGTGAAATAAAGCCTTTTTATTTTACTGTCATTGTTTATTTATTTTAATGAAAAGATGCTACCGAAGACAGTGAGGACTCGAAGTGTGGTTTTAAGCGACTTCAATGATTTTTTTTTTTTTTTTTTTTTTTTTTTTTAGTTTTTGTTTATAAAGGGTTTTAAAATAAAATGTTTAACTTTCTTTGACTTTTGAAATATAGTAACTAGAGATGCAGGTTAAGCTTTTTAGTATAATATAAAATAGACTTATACTACTTTCAAAGAAATTAATTAAATTTTATTTTATGATGCTATAACAGCAGTATAAAAATATTAGTAACATCAAAAATACTAAAAAGAAATTATTAAAAATTTATTTTTTAAAAAGGAAAATTCCAAATATTAGTTGAATTTTACCTGTTCCATTTCCTCTATACATGCAAGGGTCTCGACCTTTTATTCGACGTATGAACATCACCATAGCGATGAAGAACATGATAAAAAAAGCAACAGCTACAAATACACCAATATAGAGCGCTATATCTGCTTCATTATCTGCAGGAGTAGCTATAAAAGAATACCAGGATGAGTGTTTAAGTAATAGTACATATATATATAGTGCATCAGTAAAATAAGGTGGTGCTATTAGAATGACAAATAAAGCACTAAAATTGAGAAAACGTAATATAGAAGACTGCTACCACCCTGTTTGATCGATTTATTTTGTTTGATTTGAGAACGCCTTAACAAGACGTCACAGTTAGTAGTTAATAAATAATTCGCCTTTCTTACATTTCATGGCTTGAAATAATTTCTGACACGATTCCAGCAATACCAACATATTTTCTACTTAAAAATAAATAAATAAATAAATAAAACATATCCAATTTGATTTTTAAATTCATTTCTACACATTTATTATCTTGTAGAAAAGTTTTCTTTCTTCTTTTATACAAGCGGTATATTATGCATAAATAATGGTTTATGACATTTTAGATATAAAAATTTTATGTAGCACAATATTCAATGAATTTGTGCTTTTTGCAAATAGAAAAGAAAATTATAAATAAAATAATATAAAACGACACATTAGACTAAATACTAATGTATCGTTATCCTTGTAGTACATCTTTGTGTGCCTATGTGTATGTACGTCATAATAAACATCTACCTTTAAATATTGTCAAATACATATAGCTGGGTCTAACTGGAAAAAGGAAAGATTTTTCTTCCTTTTCAAAAATATCTTTAAATGTAACCTTCATTTTAAACATGATTTATAGAAATTGTTACTTCTAAATATTCTAAACCTACAGGCCATACAATTAAATGTGGTATGAGCCTGCATGAGTAAGAAAGCATGTCCCTTTTCATAATAAAATAACCTTACACGCGATATCAGTGTGGCCAGACTTGGGGACTTTTTCATTCAATAGTCACCAATAATTTTGAAAAGTGACATTTGATGTACATAATAGACGAATAATCTTAGAAATGATTAGCCAACAGTTACAGTGAAAATTTAGTGGTGAATATTAGATTTAAAAAAAGTTCCCAAATCTGGCAACACCTCACGATATAAATGTTTATTTTGTGAATTTGAATTTAATTTGTATTTTACCTTATAAAAAATCCATATATAAGACACTATTGGTTTGACCCATTATTGACCATTAGCAAACCCGTGCGAAATTTTCTCACTTTATTTATTTTCTGAGTTACGTTTAAAATTTGAAACTCATAAATATTATACCATTTTCACCACCTAATTAAAACTTAATTTACCAAAAGCCAAATTATTATTAGAATCTAACTAATATTGTGCAATAGAGAGACCAAAATTATTCAAACAAAAGTTTCAAAATAAAATTCATGGTTGAAGACTCAGTTTTCATACTTCCACAGGTTTTATTATAGGACCCCCATAACGCCTTTTAAATTTTTGTCGCCATGTTGGCGATGATTTTTTATTTGATTTTTTTGGTATAATTTTTTGATTTAGAAAAACTAATTTCTATTTTGATTATACATTTTACCATTGCATTTTTTAGTCAATTTATGATAATAATACACATTCTGTATATATCTTTAAAGTATTTCCAGGTTTAAAATGATGCTTGCAATGATACTGAATAAGCAACTTTTAAAAATACATCTTTCCATAAAATAATCTCATCAGACAAATGTCGCCATCTTTTCTTATTAGACTATTGAGCTGAATCTGCGTGCTTAAATATTGCTCACTTATAAATATTTTTTTTCCTTAGCGTATTTTATTAATTAGATAACTATCGTATCGTTTCGACAAAATGTAATCGTAATTGGACCACGTTAGAGAAATATTATATAGATTTTCTCTCTTTTTTTGACGTTATTTTTTTTTAATTATTATTAATTTAGATAATATTGTAGATAGTGCATTCCACCATTGTCCTAAAAATGGAACAATCTGTTGTAGTACACATAATTCATTGAAGTATGTTGTATAGTCATTCTTTACTGAAACTTATAAAATTTACTTATTAAAAGAAAATTAGGAAAATGGGTTAATAACAATTCCTATATCATTCGCTGAATTTTCATTATGCAAAAATATTAAATACATTAATTGATTTCAATCCATTTTCAATTTGATTTAAAATACAGATGATAAAATGATAAATTCCTGAACTGAAATAAATGAAAAAATATATATACAGTGAAACTTGAATAATTCGAACTTGTTTAATTCGAAATTCTGGATAATTCGAATTTTTTAGTCGGTCCCTTTAATTTTGTATTAAAATAATGTTTAAAAATCATGGATAATTCGAATTTTTCTTACGATTACCTTCAAAATATTACAGTAAAATTTGTTCCCGAGATTTTTCTCAGCTAAAGTGCATTATGTTTTTTAACATTCTTTCAAAAGAAGGATAAGGAAATAAAAGAGTATTTCCTACCTACACTGTAAAAAATATGTCCTATTTACTGCGAAAAATTCTCTGTAATTTGAGAAAATACGCTTAATTTACGAAAAAGTTACGTTGTCACAACGTATTTTCTCAAATTACAGAGAATTTCTGGCAGCAAATAGGACATAATTTTTATAGTGTAGTGCATCAGAAGATATGGTCCATACACATGAACTTCGAGGGTTTTTTTTAATTGAAAGTCATGTCTAATGTAGAATTTTCTGTTTTTGTATCAATTGATGGGTCGAAGTCATATGCTATGACACAAAGATTGTACTTAAAGAAGCAATCAAAAATATCTGACTGTTTAAAAAACGTGTTGAATAATTAAGATCGTAAAAAAATATTGATTTAATGGGAGAGGGTTAATGATGCAGTATTCTTAGATATAAAGTTTATGTGTTAAATCTTTGATCATAGAGTTTTATATTTTTAATTTATCTCTTCTTTTTGACAAAATAGTATATGTAATTCGAATTTTTGGATATTTCGAATTTTTCTCTGGTCCCTTCAACTTCGATTTATCCAAATTCTACTGTATATATATATATATATATATATATCCTAAAAAGTGATTTTCAAGTTATAATAATTTATATAAAAATGTTCAAAATATAATTTTTTCCCCGTATGTATATACCCTTTCTTTTATTGAAAGTTATTTTGTTTTTTTTATTTCTTCAATAAATATTAATTGCTTTTAAAATTAGATCATGAAAAATATCATTTTTTATTTGCATAATTATTTCTGATTTATAATAATTATATCTCTATTGCTCCAGAATTCTAAACAATACAATTTTTTTTATAAGAACAATATTTTTAAAATTATGACAGAAACAGATAAAACACTTCGTATTTCAGAAGTATAAATTTTTGTTCAATTTTATAAAGAAAAAATACTGAAAAGAAATAAAAATTTGAGCAATTTGTTCAACAAGAAAATATATCAGTAACAAAGCACTATGTCAAAAAGCAATCATCTCTTGTAGAAGTAAACAGCTTTCAAACTCAGAGCAAAATTTTCAACCGTGTCCCTATAGGATGTGTCACTTTGATAATAATACCGTCTCTGGACAGCACCTGTCTTCACTTCAATTCTATTTTTGTCATTTCTTTATTCTTGCGTCAGAAATAGTATCTTACCGTTTGGCAGCAGAAGGATAATTTTCTGTTTTCGAAAAAGTTTTCAACGACTAAGTCCGAAAAGAAATCGTGAGACCACGTTCTTTTTAGTAAGAAAAATTCTTTAATTTTGTTTTGCTTTTTCAAAGAAATAGAGTATTTTCATTTTTCTTTAAGTGCTTTTCTGAAGTAAAAGCTAAAAAATTATTTGAAAATGTAATATTTTTCTATGAAAGTTTTTTACGAAAATTGATAAAAATGGGAACATTTTTGCATGATGATATACTTTTTAAATTATAAGGCTTTTTTTTTCCCCCTGCAGTTTTAACAAATTTATAAAGATTGTTTGCTTTTATAACAGTCTATGAGGTTTTTTGTACGTAGTATTGTTTCACAAGTCCACAAGTTTTCTAAAAGATAGAATACCTAAAATCTTGGGAAAGATAAAAGAGAATTCGAATGAAAATATTTGATTCAAATTATTTTAATTTTTTATGCAAGAGTGTAAGAACAGTTAAAACTTTTATAAAGGTCATGTAGCAAGCAACGAATCGAGTAAATATCAACCTCTAATATTTTTTTTAAATTCATCTGAATTATAAAGTTTAAATATTTTTAATGTTTAACTCAAACAATAAATAACAAAATTTATAAATAAAATGAATTAATGAATGAATGAAGTTTAGGTTTTTTAAGTTTTTGTGCATTTTTCATATGGGCTCTAAAAAGGTAATTGATTAAAGATAACAGCTTAGATAGAATAAAAACATAGCTATTTTCAAATCATATTTACTTAATTCGTAATACAAATTTTATTAAATGAACTAAGATAATTTTTTAACGTATGCATAATAAATTGGAATTTATGCAATCCAATATAGATGTTCAGCCGTACGAAATTAATCTACCATGTTCAAATTTGGTTTGAGTAATCTCAGAGTCAACAATCATTATAAACGAATCTTATGTAGCTTAAAATGGATTTCATGCACATATCAATAATAAGGCATGCATGGAATATCGTGAAAAACTCCACGATAGAGATACTCAAAGATTTTCCAGTTACTAAGAAAAATCCATAATTCATTCTAATGCGATGCAATATTTCCGTGCATAAACAAACAACATACTTAAGACATTTTCAAGATGATAGGTCGAACAACGAGTATTGGTTTACTTCATCGAAGAGATCACATGAAGGAAAAGATGAGCATTATTTTATTTAAATAACGTGTGCAGGTTATTAAGGATGGTGATTTCATATGAGTATAAAACAAACTTTTAAACATTAAAATTCCATTCATAAAGAATACGGCATATAAATATCTTAAGTTCTGCAAAAAGATTTAAATGGTTAAATCTTAATTTGAAACAATATAAACCACTAATTATATAATCTCAATAGCGAACACCATCGAAATTAGAAAAAAATTGTCGCTTAATTGCATATAAATTAACCCTTTATTTACTGCATTATGAAAGAGACAAAAAAAATGTATTTCGAACTCAGTGGCGAAGCGTCCATGGAAGCGACAGAAGCGGCGCTTCCCTTATTTAAGTTTTAAGACAGCAATTTCTTCATTTTAGATAGATAGGGAAAAAAAATGAAATAGTATTTTCGGTTTCTCGTCTATTAGACCCAATCTCGCGATGGCGAAAAGCTAAAATGATTCTCCCTCTGTTTTTGGAAGCGTGTCTCTTCAGCGTTTCGAAGAGTTTTTGTACCATGCTTCGCCCCTGTCGAACGTATATATTTTTAAATTATTTAATAGTATATTTTAAAGATATGTGCAATAAAATTCATGTATATCAGCTCATTATAGTAATTAACAAAGATTTAGTGAGGTGGTACTTTAGTGTACTATCGGTACAATGAGGTCGAAAAAGATATTAGGAGATTAAAAAAGTGCAAAAAAATTAATTGCTTTTTATGTTTCTTATATTTTTCTAAGATTGGTGGTAGTTTTTCTTGAGGTAGTATATTAATTAATAAGCGAGAAGATCATACAAAATGCCAAGCAAAAACAGGGAGAGAACCCTATAAAATCCTTTTTGGAACAAAAACGGCTACATGTAGCGACTGATGCCATATAGGAAGAATAAAATAAGGTATATAATTTCCCTTTCTATAAACACCTTTGACATTTTCTCCAAAAATTCGATCTTATACACTTTTTAAACAATGGTACTTTAAAGTACCGTCGGTAAATATTATTTTTGCATAATAATTAAAACGAAAAAAAAAAAAAAAAAGAAAGAAAGAAAGAAAAGGGTAAACATAAAAACTCGCATAAAATTTTGAGACAACTCCTCCAAAGATTAATCTTTCCAAAGTAGTAATTACGAAAAATCTACATTGTTTTAACACGAAGTAAATATTTAAGCGTATAGCATACTGGTATAAGATTCGCGGTACATGGCGCAACGTATCCTGATTTTCTCCGCTGTAGAAATTGCATAGTATAGAATGTAAAGAAGACCGATATTATACTGGATGAAAATATTATTAAACGCTGTAATTGAATATGAGAATTATTAAAACTAATAGAGTTTTCTACAGTTTGAATATTATTGACAAATTATGCGTTACATAAACATATTGAAATAGGTTAAAATATTCCATACAGCATCATATTTGCCAACCTAACCCGGAAGATTGTTAGTTCCCGTCCCTTTTTGTATACCACTTAATTTTTAGAATAATTCTCTTCAAATATATTTACGATTAAATAAGAAGAAATGTACTCTAAAAAAAGACTGGTGTGAAAAATATAGGCCGAAAGGGGTGGGACTAACAATCTTCCGGGTTAAGTTGGCAAGTATGCAGCAGTAAATATCTCATCTTTTAACCACAATTTATATAATCTCAACAGTCAACATCAGCGAATAATGTAAAATTGTTTAACCAGGCATAAAATAATCGTCTTTATACAAGCACTAATTAAAATATAAGACAAACAAGAGATTTCGTGGAAAATTCCACCATAGAATGGTCTTTCGCAGCAAGTAACTATGAAAAATCTACAGCCGTCCAATACGAGGTAAATACTTCCCATGCGTAACATTCTCCCAACTTAGAGAAGTGATTCAAGATTCACGGTCGATCGAACAACGTATATTGGTTTTCTTCGTTGAAGCGCTCGCATTGCAGATGACGACAAGTAAAAGACAAGTATTGTCACTTGAATGGCTCGTTAAAGGAGGTGATTGAATATGAAGACTGTATTGTATTCCCTGTTGAAGTAAAAATATTCGATGGCTCGAATGTGCATTTAAAAAATATTTTACCTGGAAAAATTTTATGACAATCAAGTGTACTTTTGTTTAAGATTTAATGAAAAGAACTGTAAATGGTGCGTTTAATGCCTGGGGATGTTTAATGTAAACATAAACTTTAAAAGAGAATATTTCTTTTTCTTTCTTTCTTTCTTTCTTTTTTTTTTTTTTGGTATTTACAGTCTACCTTTGTAAACAAAAACATTTCCAAAAAAGTTAAAAGAATTTAATAAAATAACACAATAACCGGTCTTCAAAAATTTTAAAATATTTATTTATTTTTAATTTAATATTATTCCATATTAAGTACTATGAATTGCTATACAAATTATCGCTCAATGAGGAAAAAAATTACAGGAAATAAAATTTAAATTAAAAAGATCTCAGAGCTTTTATTTTAAAACTTCATTACTGTAACCCTCATACTTTTTTTTTTTTTTCACTTTGCTGCTAAATTTATTTGTGAAGTTTTAGACAATGTTAGTCGAAACATGTTGTTTAATTTTTTTTTTTTTTTTTTTTTAATATTATTTAAGATACAATCTGATTTTATTTATTTACTTATATATTTTATTTTATTTATTTATTTATTATTTTGCGTGTCTCAGTAAAAAACAAATCAATTGTATAAAACAAACGTACCGCTAAACAAATTTTCGATTGAAGCTCAAAGCGAATATAAATATAAAGTAAGCAACACAATACTGAAAAATGTCTGCCTGCTGCAGTTAGCAAACAATTAGCCGGAGCAAATTACGAGTACACGAAAGAAAATATACAGTCAAACTCAACATTTATAGTGTAACCACGTTTCCCATGCCTAGCAGTGAAGATGATACCAAAGACTTGGAGGGGTGCCAAATTGACCGACAGAAAGAGATGTGGTAAACCTCAGGTGATTCGGCGTTTCCTTATCGCTTATTTTCTCTCAACGACAAAGATTATCACCCCTATTTTAACAGTGGACCCATTGAGTCCGTACTTGCACAGAGACTCCCATGGTCGCAAGAAATGAGGTTAAAGAATACACTGCAGGATAGATTAGAGAAATCTCCGCTGGTCTTATTTAATTTCACTCCTCTGGTCAGTGTTGCCATATGCCTTTTTTATTCAATATACATCACTAAATTTTAACTGTAACAATAGTGTCATCTCTTCAAAGGTTATTCGTTCATCCTGTATATCAGTCCTCAGAATTATTTGTAGTAGTTGAATAAAAGCGTCCGTAAATTTGCGAACACTGTTTAGAACGCTTTAGAGAGTTAGGGAACGGGAAGTGTTAAAATTCAAATTACATGTAATCAATTTCTCAGGGCAAATTACTAATAGTGTAATCACTTTTTGTAAAACATTTCTGGTATGAAATTATAATCTGTATATGACGTTTGCAGCCCCAAAAGGTACACATATTCCCCGCAGATGTTGCGCTACTACTTACTTATCACATGCTTTGTTAAAACCTTTTGCTGTCCAAGTTGGCAGGGAGCTGGCTTCTGGTAAAGAAAATCCCGAATTCTGGATAAGGTATGGATATTTGCTATGATGAGAAAAATGTCCTTGTAAAAAAACTTTTAAATCCTTTGTGGTCTGGACAATTCAAGATACAAGCAGCCCTCAAAACTAGCAAAAGTCTCAGTATTCTTCAAACAAACAAACCAATTTCAATTAATAATATAATCACACCAAGGATGAATAGCTGTTTCAAACCATATAATTGTTAATGTCTTTAACAACATTCAAATCTCAAATAAATTAATTAATTAATTAAAATAAATCTATATAAATAAAGAGAAGTGTCTGTGTGTCTGTCTGCGCTCTGGTGCTCACACTACTGATCGCAGAGCTTCCAAATTTGGCATATAGGTACCTGAGACCCTGCAGGTGTGCACCTCATCGAGATTTTTTTGAATTTGAATTTTTTAAATAAATGTATTTTCGATTTTAAATATTTGCTTTGATGTTTCATTTTTCATGAATTTATTCTTCGATTGTAATCGTCTGCGTATCTTATCAACGGCTATTATGCAATTCATTTTTTATTTAATACATTCATTTGAAGACGATTTTCTTTTTTTTTTCTTTCTTTTTATTATTATTATTATTATTATATTTATTGAAAATCAAATGGTAATGCAATAGAAATAAATTGTTACGTTTTTGTATAAATTTTGTACTATTGCAACTTTTTATTTTTCATTTTTTTAATTAAGTCCTTTAAAAGAAAATATTTTTTTTAAATTATTATTATTTATAGTATTTATTGGGTGAAAAAAATGGTGGTTTATAGTAGAAAGGATAAACTGATTAAAGTTCGTTTTTCATGTATTTAATTCCCTTTAAAAGAGAATCTACTTTTTTATTTTATTTTATTGTACTGGTCGGAATCAAATCGTAATATAGTGTAAATAACGGGGGCTATAAAACACATGGTTCAAAAACTACAATATATAATAGATACTGAGATACAGTCATCTTTAAAATCGTAGTTCTTAAATAACAGAAAATCCACAAGTCGTTGATAAATACTAAGATTGAAGTGCCCGGGAAAGACCTTTCTGGTGACAGTGGGAAACTGGACCCGATGTAGTACGGGTAGAAAAAAGAGCTGACATAGGCAACGGGTACCCGATGAAGCGAGATCTAAAGCGATTTCAGTGTTTTTTTTTTATTTTTTTTTTTAAGTTTTTAATTGTAATGTGATGTAAAAAATAAATACTGATCCAATTCTTTTCAAAATTCATTTAAATATAGTGACCAGCGAAGCGGGCGTAGCCTGCTAGTAAATAAATAAATAAAATAAAATAAAACATTGGATTAGGGCAGAAGTCCTTTTGTTAAAGGAACTTTAGTTATGTGTTGTTACGTAATAATCAGAGCATTTGTTCGTATTAAAAAAATCTGGAGAAATTAGCGGGTGTTTAAATAAATTAAACACTCGCTAATTTCTCCAGATTTTTTAAATAAATTAAAGTATTAGAAGTCGTTGAATAAACAAAAATAATAGAGTATTTGAGCATTTTTCCCTATATAATATGTTATTTAATTTAACGCTATTGCATTTCAAATAATTTGAGCCCACAGATCATAATGATAAAGAACTTTTCGTTATGCCTCCATAAAAATATATAAGTGCTACATTCACCAAAATTTATACAGTTCGTGCGTCTTGATCTATAACATGTGTGTACATTTTTAATTCAATCGGATAAGGCATTTAGACGCTATCGCATTTTGAACAATTTAAGCCCGTAAAGGTATAATGGTAAGGAATTTTTTGTCGTGTTCCAAAACTCATACAATTTGTGTGACGGTGATCTATAATTAGGATGACCACATTTTTAAATGCAGAAATGAGGACAAATGATGAAATGTTCCCACCTTTTGCATCAAAAGTGGGGACACCATGTATTTAATAGTATAATTCAAATTCAGGATTAAAACAACATCAATATACAATTAAAGTAGATATGCGATAGACAAGAATATGTTTCTGAATAATTTTTATTATAGATTGGCAGAATATCTTCACTTTTGAAAATCCTGATAATTACATGTTATTATATTGCATTTGTTCTTAATAACAGTTTAAACAGAAACTCTCCCCAAATTACAGAATACTATCACCATTTTAGATTTAAAAAGTTAGCTTCGATAGAGAATTCTTAAACAAATACAGATTACTAAAACAACAATCCATTTTCATGAATATAAGAAATTTATTTAGATAACAGAGCTCATTTGTAAATTTTCAAAGCTATTTGTGCCATAAATAAACAAAAATTCAATCATTAGTCTACAAAAAAAATCTTATACTTTTAATCCTCAAATACAAATACATTTAACTTTATTTGAAATATAGTATTGTTTACCTACATTTATATTCAGATTGTTTCGAGGCAATATTTGTAAATATTGGCAATTAAATAGAACTATGTGATGCAGCGGCTTGGTCACCCTATCTATATTATGTATAGAAATAATATGTAATATCATTCGAATCTGGCATTTAGACGCTATCGCACTTTAAATAACATTGCGCTGCAAAAAGAAAGAAAGAAACCAAGCCCTGGTACCATTTCTGCTGATTTTTATGTAAAATGACCTCCTGAATCCGACTGTCTATCCCGTTTTACCCAATCACCCACCATTTTATCGGGACGTCACCCTCTCCCCCAATTTTTATCACAGTTTTATGGTTATAATTTGATGGTAATTTTTTATGGTCATGAATTTGATTTGGAGGGTGGAAAAGGATTATTTTAACACTTACAAACAAATAATATAATGTATAATAAACAATAATTCAGGAGGTCATTTTACATAAGAATTTCTAAAATTGGTGTTGGGTTCGATTTTCACGCAGAGCAGTGTAAGTTGAGCCTTTAGGCCATAATTATAGAGATTTTTTTCATTGTGTCTCTGTAAATATATATATATATATATATATATATATATATATACATATAAATATGAAATTCACCAAAATCTATACAGTTCGTGCGATGGAAATCTATAACATATGTATAAATTTTCGATCCAATCAAATAAGATTTTCAGACGCTATTGCACTTTAAATAATTTGAGTCATGATGATAATGTTTTTTTTTTGTCCCTGTAAAAAAACTATGAGTGCTAGATTTACTAAAATCATCAGAGTTCGTTCTATGTTGACCTTTAATATTCGTACTAACTTTCAGCTCATTCGAAAAAAAAGTTTAGATTCTATCGTGTTCACTCACATACATACACACATACATACTTACGTCACCGTAAAATTAGCTAAAATGAACTCAGGAGATCGCAAAATGTATAAATACACTGGGGTCTCAAAGTCTAATATTTTCATGATTACAATACTTCACTTACATATGTATATTCGGAAAATAAAAAGAGGTTTTCGTTAAGCAAATTAAAGTGCGAAATCAGTCAGAAGTGGCTTCAATTAAATACCAGATAAAAACCTACATATAATGGTATAAACCTATATTATACCAAATTCTCTTGCCATTATAGGTATAGAAACGTCACTATTTAGATCGACCTTGGAGCAGGTACATGGTCTACAATTAGGGCAAATAAAGGAGACAGATCTTTCCGTTCTCCATGTAATGTTCTACTGGCCCAACTCATCAGGCGATCAAACAAAATTATGTTCCAGTGGAACAAAGTTTGATTGTTTATGTCTTTGACCGCCACTCAAAAACATAATTACTTGGCTTAGACTTTTCTGGCCAACCACCGTTCACTACTGTATTGAATTACCTCGGTTTCCTGATTTTTATTGCTTCAAAACAATTTAGAAGACAAAATTTTTACTTCCATAATACAATTAATTTTATGAGTGCAAGATTATGCAGCTATTAGAGACAGCAAAACGTCATTGGTAAAACGATGTGTATACTACATAGGTAAAATGTAATTTCAATAGATATATTTACTTCAATATTAGTAAAATACTATTAAATTTTCTATTACCAAAATGTTATATTTTATTTTTTATATAAATATGAAGTTTATATTAAATATACAAAAATTCTATTTTTCATTCTTTCCATCTTTTCTTTTTTTAAAAATACAGCAATATAATATAATTTATAAATTGTATATATTTTGTCAGGCTTAGTTTTTGATAATTTCTATACATACTTTTCACCCCTTCCGTGGAGGATAAAAATTGTGATGACATGTCTCCGGACCACCTCTAGGGGTGTGTCCCAGACCATCGCCAATTGCCCATCTGCGCAGCACTTGTGCGACGTAAAACCCAACCATCCAACTATCCATCCATATTTTTCCTTTTTTCACTGTTTGTGTTATCAATTTATTTAATCTCTATAATAGAAACGTAAATGATTACCAAAGGTGTATTAAAATTATTATTATTTGACTGTCTCTAATCTATTTCTTAATTTTGTATTTATTAAACTTAAATACAAGAAATAAAGTAGTGCTATTTTTTTTTAGTAGATTCGGTGTTCACATTATTTCAAAATATTCATGACGTAAAAAGAGCTAAGAAAAAGAATATTTATGTTTAATAATCTAATGTAATATACCGATATATTCAATTTCAAACCTTTATTAATACAATTAATATTTTCTTAAATGATTATATTATTCTCACATATGAAACATGTCTAAAATATTTAAACTGTGATTGTAAGACTTAGCATTTTTTTAATAAAATTTTTTGTTCGTTTCCTATTTAAGTCGTAAACAAGCAAGAACAATTCTATTACCGGGGTAGAATTGCCTTTTCTTGTTTACGACTTGAATCGGAGAACGAACAGCATTAATGCCACTAAAGCATAAACAATACGATTCCGAATAAAATTTCGCTCTTAGCTTAAAAGGATATAAATTATGTTCATTTTAACATATTATATAGTATATATAAAAGAATTAAATATTTCTGATCATTTCACTTTCACTTATTATTGTTTTTTATTACTGTGCTTAACTGAAGAAATCTACCCTTTAATACCCTTTGATAATTAATGTTTCTATTATATTTTTATATTTTCATTAAAAAATAAATCCGTCGATGAAATTGTTCTGTATTATGTTAAAATTTCCCTTTGTTAACGATATAAAATTTTCGAGAAATCTGTCCCATCAGTGGATACATTTATAAAAATATTTATGTAAAAATATTATGCCACATTTTCTACATTTTTAACATTTTAAAATTTATTAAACTAATTTAAACATGCTAATTAAAAAATTTCCAGAAATCCTTTCACCCTGATAAAAACTATTTGAACAAATTTATAAAAGTGAAACAGAACATTTAATTAGAAAAACCTACAGAAATAAAAAATGACAACAAGATGAAAAATTAAATTGAATTTTTTCTAATATAATTAAAATGTATTCAAAACCTAATTTTGCTTCATTGTTTTAATCTACTTTAAATTTCAAAAAATATTTTAAAAAGTTCATAATTATAATTTATTTTAAATGAAACTTTAAAATGTTTTTCATAGAAAACAAGCTTTTTAAGCAATATAATTCACATTTACCGCTGAAGAAAATGTAAATTAAAATGCTTTATTATTTTTACTATTTACATCTGAAAATAATTTTCAATCATAAAATAAATATTCTAATTATTTCGAATGAAAACTCATTATTGTTATTACTTTTAAATGATTTCTTTCGGAGTTAATAACTTTTTTAATGTAAAAGAACTAATCTGAGGTAGATTTGAAGAAATTAAACATGCATTATACTCTTTTAAAATGATGGCAGTTTCCGCTTCCCAACTTCTATAATATCAGATTAGATGGCAGTGTAAATATCCCTTCCCCATCTTTAACAAATTTGGAGTCTTTATGATTCTGACAGTTAAGTAGGTAATTTCAAGTCTTTTATACCAAGTGAATTCTTTATTTATTTTTTATTGTAATGAAGTTTGTATTAAAAATTGAATAAAACTAATAAACGGAGGCGATTGAAACCCATTTAATCTAACTATTTCCTCCAAAATATTGCAGTAATTCATGTTATTTTTAAGATAATTAAAAAAAAAAAAAGTTTGAATTCTTAATGTAATAGTAATGGATGTTTTAAAGGAAATTGGAAATGTTAGTTATAATCGAAGTTTTTGTAATAAAAATTGTTTGATATTATCAATAAATTCTTAAAATTGCATTGCTTACAATTGCATGGATTGTAACTTACTATTACATGGATTGCTTGTTGAAAAAAAGACTTTAACTTTTGATAACAGTTTTAAAAGAAATATTTTTTTGTTAAGTTATTTTAAATTCTATTGGTTATAGGTTGAAATTAACTACTGAAAAACCGAGCTTCTTATTAATAACTGCTCTCCGTATTAATAACTTTACTCCGTATCGCTTATAACTTTACTCCGTAACTTTACTCCGTATAACTTTACTCCGTTCAAGTTTGAACTGAGGTTTTTAACAGTGGCCCTGTGCTATATATATATATATATATAAGTGTCTAGGTATAAAAATGAATATTTTAATCTTCTATAACAGTTTATTATTGATATAATGTTCTTATTTGTCAAGACATCATTATTATATACAATTTTTAATCATTTCCTCTTGGTAGAATATTAACTTAAAATAAATGAATTATAAACTAGTGACTTGTTATGAATAAACAGTGTTATGTTGGGTTTAAGAACATTTATCTCTCTACTTGAGAGTCCCAAGTTTATGTAGGTTGCACTCTGTTTGAGGTCATTCTAAGAAGTTTTATCCTGGGTTCGAATTCAGTACCTCCTGTCTACTCTACTCCCTTCACTAGTGACGCTGTGAAAAAACTTTCATGATAAATTCACATAAGAATCCCCAAGGACAATTAGGAAAGGATCACTATTAGACTAACTATTACGTCTAAGATAATCGAGGCCATTATGTGTTATTACTTTGGCTGCATATCAGTTAACTGTTTTGTGAGGTATGAATTTCTAAAAATACTTTGGAAATGTCTTTAAACTAATACCTATCCAGATATAGCAAATTTCGAAAATGTCTGAAATGTCTGATTTTACATGTTTATCTGCTGTATCAAAAGGTTTCTATTTTTTCAAAGTTTAACAAATAATAATTTAAATTGTAGTTTGACCAATTAAATTGATAAAATATAGCTTTTTTAGCGGACAAAAAAGTTGGTAGTCTCAAAACCATCAATGGAGTGTATTTAGTCAAAATAATAAACTTAACGAAATTTATCATAAAATAAAATAAGGAAAAAATAACAGCATAGATCTGCATTCAATAGATTTGTTTTAATATATATATTATATATATTTACTGGTGGATAACAGAGATGACTTAATTTTATATCTTAGTTTATTAGTTGGTCTTTATCAATCGCCTTGTATTGGAATTCCTTCTCTCTCAGTATGAAAGAGGGCACCATCCTGTATGAATATTACTGTATTAATACATCTACATGCTGTACTGACGGAACAGCATGTTTATGGATGAACAAAAAGTTCAAATCGTAAGCTTTTTATTTAAAAATTGCTGAGATATTTTACAAGACTAATTTTTTTCGCAAAACAAAGGAAAGTATACTAAAGTAATGATAAAAATATGCCAAATTAGTTAAGGAGAATGAGAACTTCAAGATGTGTTTATGAACATTTGAAGTTGACCTATTCGAGACAGTAGGTATTATTGACATTACAACAAATTGAAAATTGGGCTCAATTCATCCAGAACATACTGATTGGGATCTTGTCAAAGCTTAACCTTTTAACATTCATCGACTTCGCACTAAAATTCAAACATTAATTATTTTTATTAATGCAATATTTTTTTATTTTTTCTTTATTTTAATCTATTTTTAAACTTTTGTTGCTTTCATGTTCGTTAGATAGCAGCACTACTCCGAAATTTAAAAAATATTTCAGAGGAAGTCATTGTACATTTCTTAAATTACAACGGTTTTAAAAATTAAAAATATTAATTTTCAATATGGCACATGGACTTACTGCAATGTTTCTAAATTACAATTCATAACTTTCAACATTTGATAAAAATAAACGGAAGTTCTAAAAAAGTTAAGTACAGTCTTTGGTTTTACTGGAAACTGAACTACAATAACGGTAAAATTCTGTTGTATGAACGAGTACAAATTTCCATAGAAACTTTTCAAAGCGTTTAATAAAATTCATTATCTACTGATTTCAAGTGATCCTTTTACGTCTCGAGTTTTTTAGCTGTGCAAAATTTTAAGATGTCTATTCTTTCTTACTTTCAAAAACAAAATTTCCGACAATGCTTTTTTTCTAATGACAGACAGCATGATATGTATCAGCAATGGATAAAAAATTCGCAAGAATTTAAGTGTTTTACTGGCCACATAATATTCGTAAATCTTTTTCATAGACTTTCACGCCAGTGCCTTTTTAATCCATCATGTTTGACAGTATAATTTATGAAAAAAAAAAATAATAATAAAACAAATCTTATTTACGCAATTATTTTTTATAATTGTAACATTTTCATGCTGTATTTAGTATATCTAATATTAAATGCATTATTTCAGAAAAACTTTATTTTATTTATTTATTTATTTATTGAACGATTTATTACTAAATAAATTGGTGGCAATATTTTGGTTGCATGAAATACGTGGACTGCAAAACACATAACTGTTTTTGGCCCAATTAATAAAGGAATGGCCATTTTGTTATGGAAATTGGAATATGAATAATAAACGATGCGTAATGGCTCATTTTCTTCGATCACTTCAATATTGACATGAGCATAATACTTCGGCTCTGCAGAATGCGACTATTAATATTCAGGATTCAAGATTAACGGCCGAACGAGCAAGGAATATTGGTCTTCCAATGGAAATATCGTGTGTCAGTATCTGACAAGGAAATAACAAGTTTCATTACTCCAGGGATTCGTTTAAATGCAAGGATTTAAGCCTTTCCGGAAACATATTGAGCTAGATATATTGATCCAGTTATTGAATATTAAAGTTTTTCGGTTTAGCAGAAACTTCTTCAACTGATTAATCTTATATATATATTTTTAAATATATTTTAGTTGCATGCGTAATTTCAAAACATTACATTATGTATAACATAGCCAATAATTTAATTGCTTGTATAATCGGCATGTTCTGTGCAATAAATGCATCCTATTTTACATTTGATACTATTAAAACAATGCAGAAAAGCCTTTGCATTTGTATATTTAACCACACAACTAATTGTGTAACCACAGTATTTCATTAATGTATATAATTCCAACATTTGTGACTAAAATGGCTGGAAAGAAAAATATATTATTTAGTTTAAAGTGTATTTAAATGAATTTTATATTTTATTAAAAACCCCGTTTTGACAAATATTTAAATACCCCACTTCGTACATTAACATATACGATTTTGCGTATCCGTGTTTAATATTTTATGTATTGGCGAGGTATATATGTAATTCACTACATCGATAGCTGAGAACGAAATTCAAGTAATTTAGTCACGAATACACACAAAATCATTTTGTTGAATAATATAACATTTAAAAGGAACGTCAAAAATCAGGACATATTGTTGAAAATAAGAAAATATCTCGAAGATACTATAACATAAATATGAAAGAATTGTCAATGGAAAAACGCATAATAAAAGAAGAGAACCCCCCCCCCCTTCCCCTAATGTAAATTTGGACCAATGTCAATGATGAGTTGTAATACTCCCAAAATATAAATGAAGCGTTGAAAAGAAATATCTTGAATTGTAGTAAAATAGAAATGCATACGGTTTCTGGAACAATAAGAGATGAATTGTCTATATATATATCATAATCATCCAGACACCATTTACCAGGTGTCTCATAAGTCTATGGACATTTTAAAAAATCATAAAAATTTAAGGAATTGGTAGAATTGAATGTGGTTTGCGGAAAAGTTACTCTTGTGAAGAGGATTTCTTTCTTTCTTTTTTTTTTTTTAGCTAAAGGAAAAAAAAAAATAGTCTTTTTTTTTTGTCGATAGAGAGCGTTGCCCGGACGCGTAACGAGAACTATGCAATTGAGAGTGCTGTAAATTGCATGGTTTTGCGATTAACACAGCTTATTTATTATTTTGCTTCCTACTTGTGCTTACATGAATTGCGATATTGACTTGGTGGATAAAGCGTTTTTGGTGAAGATGTTTTTCTTGAACTAAGAATCGCCGACTGAAGTTGTAATTAGCGGTGTTGTAACTCGTTTACAATTTGTAATTTGTGGTGATAGTGAACACATCGAGTAGAATTTATACGACTGTAAAGATTTGCATGGAAATAAATGTAATTTTTCATGGAAATTTGTGATTTGCTAACTTACAGAGCCCTCTATCGACGAAAATTTTAATTTTAATTTTTTTTTTTTTTTTTTACCATTCACAAAAAAAAAAAAAAAAAAAAAAAAAACATATTGTGAATATAAATTAATGTGAATATAAAATTCATGAGAATAACTTTTTTGTAAACTGCATTCAAATTTTACCAATTTCTTCAGATTTTATGAATTTTTAAAATATCTACAGACTTATGGATACCCGTTACATAAAGTCAAAAAGAAATTACAACCAAAATAATAAATATATATATATTTAATAAGAGTATAAAAATAATTAAGTGGTGGAGACTCAAATCAGACTACATATGTATCTATACATATATATCTATACATATATTTATGCATGCATATACACATTCATATATGTGAATAATTAAATAATGTTTAAAATTTATGAAACAATATTATATTTTTATATAAAAAAAAAAAAAAAAAAAAAAAAAATATCACTGTTGTATAATATCATATGTTACCAATTTTTAAACCAGAATAATCCCTGAATCGACATACATTTATAGGAACTAAATTTTTCTCTTTCTCATACAGGATGAAAAATTCACGTGTCTCCCAATAATGAAATCCAGAAGATTCTTTTACCTAGTACTTCAACATTCTACGCACATGAAGAAGTGATTCACGGTCGATGGAGTAGAGAATATTGGTTTTCCTCACCGAAATATCGCTCTCTACAATGTGACTAGGCGATGACAACTTTTATTACGACAGTGAATTGTTAAATGTGGTGATTGAAAGATGTCCCAGTTTATTGTGTTGCATCATACACTAAGTAGGATATTCTGAAACGATTGATACATTTCTTTTTCTTTTTTTTTTTTTTTTTCAAAGTTATATCGGTTTGAAGATAAAGTCGAATTTTTGGTACATTTCTTTGGTACTAATAAAAAAAAAAAAAAGAAAGATTGAAAAAGCGATGATTTTTTTTTTTTTTTCGTAATATATCATATGAGATTTATATATTCTTGTGTGCTTTATTTACTGTATTGTATATAAGCTGTGTTGAATATTTTGGGATTAGTATTAAGTCAATGTCTTATTGAATTTTGTAGTTCTTTCATCTGGTGTAACTTGTATTTGAAGATATTATATGGCTATCAAAAGAGATAAAATATAAGCTTAAAATGATCGATTTTTCACCGTTTTTAAAAACTGGATCAGTTTCAATGTAAAGTTTTAAAAATATTGCTTTTAAAATGTAGAATATTCTGAAACGATTAATTTTTCTTTCTTTTTTTTTTTTTTTTTACCGTTATGTATTGATTTCAATAAAAGTTGAATTTTTGATAATTTTCTTTAATAAAAGCATAAAAAAAAAGAAAAATTAATGAAAAATACTTTTTTTTTCGCAACATATCATATAAGATTTATACATTACTAGCAGGCTACGCCCGCTTCGCTGGTCACTATTTTTAAATGAATCACAATAATTAATGAATTCTCAAAATTGCATTAATTTTTATCATGTGATAAAAAAAGAAAAAAAAATCTGATCAGGAAAAATGTCGCACCGGGTCCCCACTGCCTTCGGCAGCGTAGACCCGTGCACTGCGCGCAAGTATTCCTTCACCATCCTTATGACTTCTCAAAATTCCATGTTATTACTCATAAACTTTCATTCTCAAGAAAAGGAATTAAAAAATATATCATTTAGCATCGGGTAAAAACTCACACCGGGACGCCACTGCCTTCGGCAGCGCAGACCCATGCGCGCTGCGCGCGCACGTTTGAGGATATACGTGCGCTGTACACGCATATTCCTTCTCAACTCAAACTTTTATTAAGAAAATTAAATTAAAAAAAAATCTTTTATCATCGGGTAAAAACTCGCACCGGGACGCCACTGCCTTCGGCAGCGCAGACCCATGCGCGCTGCGCGCGCACGTTTGAGGATATACGTGCGCTGTACACGCATATTCCTTCTCAACTCAAACTTTTATTAAGAAAATTAAATTTTAAAAAAATCTTTTATCATCGGGTAAAAACTCGCACCGGGTCCCAAACCAATGCGCGCTGCGCGCCTATTCCTTCCCCACCGTTCCAGCCCCTCCTAATTAACTTGCATATACCAATTTTGAACGGTCTTACTCAATTAGCTGAGATGCAAAAGAAAACCTGATCAGGACACTTTAAATTGTAAATCAGGTGAAATCTCGAATTCCACTTTCGATAATGTAAAAGAACTTTAAAATATCTTTCGAACGATGTATTAAAAATAATTTAATCATAATTAGAATATGAAATATTGAAATTAAAAATATTACAGCGCCATCTGGCGGTAGAAATTTCTGTAATCTATTGTTCCATTCCAGATCAACAAAGCTTTCAAATGATGTATTACTCATGAAATTATTTTAATTAGTAGATGAGATACAAAAGAAAACCTAATCAGGACACCTCAAAACGTGTAAATCGGGTGAAATCTCGAATTCCATTTTCGATAATGCAAAAGTACTTTAAAATGTGTATCAACTAAAATAAGCTTTCAAATGATGTATTACTTATGAATTTTTTTAATTAATAATTGAGATACAAAAAAAAAACTGATTCAGGGCACCTCAAAACGTGTAAATCTGGTTAAAACTTTCAATAATTTAAAAGAACTTTAAAATATCTTTCGAATGCTGTATTAAAAATAATTTAATCATAATTAGAAATTGAAATATTGAAATTTTAAAATATTACAGCGCCATCTGGCGGTACAAATTTCTGTATTCCACTGTTCGAAAAGCTTTCTAATGATGTATTACTTACGAAATTATTTTAATTAGTAGCTGAGATACAAAAGAAAACTAATTCAGGAGACCTCAAAACGTGTAAATCTGGTGAAAACTGTCGATAATATAAAAGAACTTTAAAATATCTTTCGAATGATGCATTACAAATAATTTAATCATAATTAGAAATTGAAATATTGAAATTTGAATGTATTACAGCGCCATCTGGCGGTAGAAATTTCTGTAATCCACTGTTCGATTCCAAATCAAAAAAAGCTTTCTAATGATCTATTACTTATAAAATTATTTTAATTAGTAGCTGAGATAAAAAAAAAAAACCTAATCAGGACACCTCAAAACGTGTAAATCGGGTGAAATCTCGAATTCCATTTTCGATAATGTAAAAGTACTTTAAAATGTGTATCAAGTCAACAAAGCTTTCAAATGATGTATTACTTATGAAATTTTTTTAAATTAATTTCTGAGATATAAAAGAAAACTGATTCAGGACACCTCAAAACGTGTAAATCTGGTGAAAACTTTCGATAATTTAAAAGAACTTTAAAATATCTTTCGAATGATGTATTCAAAATAATTTAATCATAATTAGAAATTGAAATAATGAAATATTGAAATTATAACAAATAATTAGCAATAAATTAAAATTGCGACTATAATTTGAGATTTAAACTATCCTATCTCTCAAGCTGGATCGAACTGCACATGGTGTGCGAATTTTATTATAATCGGTTAAGTGGTTTAGGAGTCCATTGAGGACAAACATTGTGACACGAGATTTATATATATTAAGATTATTTTCATCATTTATTGTATTGTATACAATTTTTGCATTGTCAAGTATGTAGTGATTTTATAGAGAGAGAGGCGATAATTTTTATACATATACCGGGTGTTCCAAAACTAACTGACGGATTTTGAAAATCAATGAAATAGGGAAGGGAGGATCGTGATATAAATATATCATATGTGGCCTTATTCTTTGGAAACCAGGAAAATTTTATACCATGAGTTTGCAAATTTATTTAAAATGTCCACCAAAACGTAGCGTTGCACGGACGCGAAAGCTACAGAGAAGTTGAATGCATCCATAAAATCTTCTTTCGGTATTTTGCTACGCATGAGCTTAGTGAGTGCTTGTAAATGTATATGAATACTGAATAAAATGCACTAATTTCCTAAGCACGTAGCCGCAAGCGATACAATTTTATCGCAGTCCTTTTTTTTATTTTCCCTTTTAAATCGATTTCCAGAATCTATCAGTCATTTTGGTATTACCGATATATATATATGAGTCACACTGCTAATTAAATGCATCGGTCATTTAAAAAATAAATGCTTTTAAAGTAAAAACTTTTCTAATCAATAAATCATAATTCAAAGTAATATTCTCAACCTTTTTGAGTTTAATACTAAAATTAAGATCAAACACTATTGTATATTAAATCAAATAAAAAACACGAATTTTAATTTGAATATGAAAATAAAAAGCTTATTAGGAAAATGTCTTTGAGAAATTATTGAATAAAGTCTAATCAGACTTTCATTTCAAATTGTCACGTTAAGTACAGGGTCAAAAAACAATATATTTAACTTTAGGAAATATTCCAACGCCGGTTTTTCTTTAAAATCAGAATCTACTGAAAAGATGTCACCACGCAAATATGTAACCAAACTTCAATACTGAAGCAAAGCGAATTCGTTTTATTTCTTTCGTTCAACACGTCAGTCAAAATCTACTCTAAATAAATTTTTACATGTTTTCAGAAATTTATGACATTTTCCGGTTAAATGTAGAGAAGGGCAAAAGGAAGTTTAATATAAAAATGTAAAGATTAAATCAAATAACGGTTATTTTATAAAATAAAAGTGAGTTTTACGAGAAGTATGTACATTTTAAGAATTTTGCTTTTTTAACTCCGAATCTTTTAAATTTAAAATGCAATTGATTACAAACTAAAATTTCGAAATATGTACTAACGAAACATGTGATCGCAAAGGATTTTCTAGTTTGTGAAGTTTTTCTGCGTTTGTTTTACATTGCTTGGTTAGATTCTTGAGGGAATATTATAAGAAAGTTGAGTTAATTTTATCTTCGTATTATAACAATTTTTTGGAAAAATAAATTTAAATATTTTACTTTATTAAGAAAACTAGGGACTCTAAATTTCAATATTTGAATAAAATGTAGTAAAATTTACTTTCTGAAAAAATTGATGATTAAGGTTAAATGAGATATGTTCAAAGAGAGAACAGAAGAAATAAATAAAAAAAAAAAAATTCTTTTTTGAATGATATATCCTTATAATACACAGCAACAAAAATATCATAGAATAACATGAGAAGGAAGAAATTATGAATCTAACTCATGCACAGATTTAATGGTGGATTAATATTACGAAATAATATAATATGGAAAGATTCGTAGAACTATTTAAGATTATGCATATGAGAAAGGCGGAAATGCACGAAGATTGTACCATGAGAAATTTCAAAGCGTTGCCTTCAAATTCACTTGATCTAAACTCACTAGACTCTTTCTTCTGAGATCATATAAAAACATTAAAGGACGAATCGTCTACGGATAGAGTAGGCGATATCTAAGACAGATTCTTGTTGCCTTGAACAAGATAAAAACGACACCAACAGTACTTGAGAGAATGTGTCAGTGTTCCATTCATCTATTTGAATTGTGTTGCACTTTGTATATCTACTTTATGTCTTTTTTTTATGTCAATAAATAAATGCATGTAATTTGTGATTTTGTTTTATCTCAGTCATTTTATTGGTTATGGTTTAATTTAAAAATTTCAATATGCGCTTATTGCTACGCAGAATGCAATGTGACCCCAGGTTCCAAAATAATTTTATCCGTCTTAATGGGTACAACCATCCTTTCTATATTTTTAATACCTTCTACTTATTTGCATTACAACGCTAATTGTATATATAAGAGCCTCGTAAAATGCTGTATTACTATAATATATATGATGAAATGAAGAATAATACATCATTACACCAGTATATATATATATATATATATATATATATATATGTACACTGTTAAAAAAAATGCAACTTTGCTGCCAGAAATTCTCTGTAATTTGAGAAAAATGTCGTAAATTACGGAAAAATTACGTTGACAAAACGTATTTTTCTGTAATTACAGAGAATCTCTGGCATCAGAGTTGCATTTTTTTAACAGTGTAGGGTGTCTGATAATGACTGAAAAGCGGTGTAACATTTAAGATATTAGAGATAAATTGGCAACGAATGTGGAAAAGAGTTTGAAATATGATCGTGCAATAAAAATGTTTATCTGTTAATTTTCAAAAAGATGCCCTTTTTAAATTTTTATAAGACTTCTCAAGACAAGAATCAAATGGAAAGTTTTTACTTTTAATGCAAAAAGGTCACAACAAAAAAATCACATACGTGTATCTTAAAAATAATTGAGTTATCTTTAGTTGAAAACGGAATACAACCGTATACAACTATTTAGAACTGTAAATTTTGGACAAATAATAAAACAATAAAATGTATGAAAATATTTGCATTAAAAACATCTTTACCTGCTTAAGATAGAAAACCACACATGTATTATAACTATTATTATTTTTTTTTAAAGCTGCCATTATTATTTTAACTAAAAATAAGTATTTTTAAGTATGTAATTTATTTTTAAATTGATCATACTTCTGAAAACGACGATCTAACAAACTAAATCAGAAACAATTTCGAAGATTTTAATTTAATTTTCCTTTTTTTTTTTTCTTTTTTTAATGAATTTTTTTTTAATGCATTTAATTTTTACTATCAGGTAAAATTATTGAGCTAAGAAATTTCAAAATATTTATTACACACAATGCTAAATTCGTAGTACATTCTATGTTCTAAATGTACAATCAGCATAATTTTCTGTTGAAATTTTTATTTTATAATATTATAAAATAAATCGTGTTTATTTCCATAAACTATATTTTATAAAATATCTACAGTGCGGCCACATATCCTAAAACTAGCAGTCAGGACGCGTCCAAAATGTTGGAGGGATGCGAGCGTGACCGACAGTTTGAAATTTGGAAAACATCCAGTAATTCTGCGCTCTGTTATTGCTCATTTTCTCTGAGTCAGATGACTGTCACCCCTATTTTAGCATTGGACTCGTTGAGTTAGCACTTGCGCAGATGCTTCCATGGTTTCATGAAATGTGGTCGAAGAATATTTCTATGCAAATTTTTTTAATTGTGTGTTCCAAGTGCGAAATCGCCTATACAGTCAGCTGCAAAATTATTCGAGCACTAGCCAATAATTCCTATATTTAAAAAGTACACTTAAGACTGTTTTGCTAAGTAAATCCTTGTCGAATCATGTATTTAGACTGATTAAGAACATGACTCGACAAGGATTTATTTAACAAAGCTGTATTAAGTGTACTTTTTTTTTGGCAAAGATTATTGCTAGTGCTCGAATAATTTTGCAGCCGACTGTATAATGTAATCGAAGGCCACACGCATCCAGCAACTCACATGGGTGGACCTCTTTGTTTATCTCTATCTATAAAGGTTTTATTTAATTGCATTTAGGATTTTTTTTTTTTTTTTTTTTTTTTAACCCATATTGTTTCAATTTTTATCTTAAAGTTCCCATTATCGTTATGCATATGGTCCTTTTTTCCACCGATGAAATTGCCTTTTAGGTGCTAATTAAAATATATGAAACAATAAATAAAATTTTTAACAAACTTACATGTAAACAAAAAAAAAAAAAAAAAAAAAAAAAAAAAAAAATCTGTATAAATTATCTCTAAAAATTATGTATATATATTTTGTTTAACATAATAAGCTGTAAATTTAAAACAACAAAGGAATTCCTTAAAAAGTTACATAAAAGAATTTTAAAGGAAAAAAAGAAATTAGAATGTAATAATGTACTAATCGATTTATTATTTGCATTTTTGATGAATTCATAGTGTTAGCATGCAATGTTGACTTTTATAATATAAAAGAAGCCTACAAAATTACGTATTTTATGCAGTTTCTTCTTTTGCAAAAATAAAGGTAATTTATTCTAAAACTGTTTTTGATTGTGTTGCCAAAAACGTAGCTTCCATAACAAGTTTTAAAACTCTAGTAATAAGTTACGGGGTTGCTGTAGTATATATTTAAAAACTTTGCTGGCAAATATGTAGAAACTTAGAGACTTAAAAATATTAGAAACTTTTGTTTATATAAATAACTTAGATCAGGTGAAAATAGTTTCGCAAGTTTGAGGAATAAAGATGGTGTTTTTTTCATCTTTTCTATGGTAGTTTTTTTTTTTTTTTTTTTTTAATCGATAATACTTAATGTAGTGTTTTATTACTTAATGTTCTTTATAAGTAGACAATCATTTAATAAACTTAGTAAATACTTCTAAATTAAAATTAAATAATTACTTGTCCTGATTGATTTATTTTTGGTGATGGGATGCATGTTCTTAACGTTACTTTTATTTAACTTTTCTTTCAAATATATAAGGAAACAATGGGTAATGTCAATAATATATCTTTCAAAAATCACTCTAGAGCAAAAATGTTTCAAGTAAAAAAAAAAAAAAAAAAAAAAAAACCGCGATTATTTTTTTCTGATACACGCAGGAAATAATAACTATCAAGTTATGCAAAAAAATTGAAAGAAAATCAAATTTTGTGGTTATTTTTTAAGAAGAATTTAATTTAAACGTATTCAATTGTTAAAATGTTAGTTGAACCAATATATTTATTGAAAACCCCCTGAATTGAACTAGTATCAAAATATAAAATTAATGACTGAATTGATATAGAAGGAAATTATCTGATTACATGTGAGTATTAGATTAAATAACTTGTTCATAGTCATTCCCTATCAAAAAATTATTAACTTCAGTAAGTATCATTATAATTGTTATTAATAAAATCTTACTGATTTACATGCGTAAGCATTTTATATTTGCAAGAAAATTTAATTTTTAAACGTCAGTTTATATTTATTTAATTCATTTATTGTTATTATTATTATTATTTGTAAAACAGAATAAAAAAATGAAAAGTATTGTTTTAAAACTATAGAATATTAAAAGTTTAAAGAGCTGTTAACCATTTTCTATATGTTATTACATGTTTAAAACTATATTTATATTGGTGATTTTAAAAGTAATATAAGTAAAGTTTTCTGTCTAACACTAAATATTAGTTAATTAATAATTGTAACTTCTTAGTTATTTAATAAATATATTAACTAATTATGTGACCTCTGACGTCAAGTGGGAAGAGCCCATTTTGACTTTATTACTTAACGATTTAACTATGCAAGTGAGTTTTAACTATCTAAGAAAATTTTCTTTTCTTTACTCTTTAGATAATTATTTATAATTATTAAAATTATTCAAAAGCTACTAAATTTTTAATAGTTTTTACACTTTCTTTCATATACATAAGGAAAAAACACTGGATACGTAAAATATTTCACCCTCCGGTTTTTGATGGATTTACACGTTTTATAATGTCCCAAATACGGTTTGACTATTTTTAGATAATGCCTGTCTGAAATATCTCAGCTTTCATGATATACATGCACACAATTTGGTATGCGTAACGGACATTAGGAAAAATTATTCTTATTCAATTTGGGTTTATATCGGACGACAGGTGGTGCTGCTTTGTTGCAATATTTCCAGTTTACAGGAATTTATGTCTCAGCTTATATGATATATAAATGAACGAAACTCGGTACGTAAGATGGATTCTCTGAAAAAATATTGCTGATTCAATTTGAGCGTATATCATTCAAAAGGTGGCTCTGCTATTATTGTTATTTCCCTTTTGGGATTTTTTTAGATGGGTACAGTTTGTAACAAAAGTATCCGAACACTAGCAAAAATTCCAATATAAAAAAAGTAGCGTTTATACTGTTTTGTTAAGTAAATCCTTGTCGAATCATGTTCTTAGACTGACTATAAGAACATGGTTCGACAATCGTTGGTTAAAATACCGCCAAACTGCATATGTAAAATTTTTATTAAAGCTGTGTTTGTTAAGCTTTTGTACATTTTTTTGTGACACTGTATAATAATTTATTACGAAATATGCAATATATTCGACAGAAAAATTATTCGAGCGCTAGCAATAATTCCTGTATAAAAAAAAGTGCACTTAATACTGCTTTAAAGCAGTATTGCTAAATAAATCCTTGTCGAGTCATGTTCTTAGTCAGTCTAAGAACATGATTCGGCAAGGATTCATTTAACAAAACAGTATTAAGTGTACTTTTTTTTACATAGGAATTATTGCTAGCGTTCGAAAAATTTTGCTACCGACAGTATTATGACTGATTTATATATCCAATTTAGTTTTAAGAAAAGCGAACCTTTTTAAAAATTACGTGGAATATGCTAGCTGTAAGCAGTTTAAAACTATAAATAAACACTTTTAAACCTTTTGTTGAGGTGAAATATTCTCTCTCGGCAACATTATAATGTAAATTAAATAACCTATGAATGTTTTCATTATCTGTACCATTTTCAACTATAGTGGCAAAATATTTTTAATTTAATTTTTCCGGATTTCACGTTCGCTGTTGAAGTAAAAAAATGTAAAATTAAAAAATATCCCATCAAGCAATTTTAGTGTTTTAAACTGTTTTAGTTTCAGATGCATACTGAAATACATTTATCAGATATGCTAAAATTAATTAAGTTTGTTAATTTTAATCATATGGCTAGAAAAAATAAATATATAGATCAGGGATAAAAATGACAAAAAGATCAAATTGATGAATCGTTACGCGAGAAACGGACATTAAAAGAAAAAACAAATTTCGATCGGAAAGGTATAGGTACTACACAGAAGGAACTTAACTACTTCATTTTCAAACTATAAAAAATAATTGATTGTTTTCCCTAACAATAACATGTAAAACCTTATTTAGTTAGATGATGTAAAAGAATTATATATCAGGAGATTCAAATTCCAAAATTTCAAAATAGAAATGCCAAACTTGGACAAATATATACACTATTAAAGAAAAAAAAATCTACATAAAGGATTAATTCAGCTGAAAAGATGAAAAAAATCTCATCTCTGATAGGTAGTATACATAAAATACGTACAGACAATTTTTATAAAATAAATCTAATCTAAAGATAACAGTTCTCGACAAGCATTTTCTTAAATTTAATTAAGGCAATAGAATTTAAAAGAAAGAACCCACAGAAAACTTATAAGTAGAAAAAAAAGAGAAAAATAAAAGGCCTTTCATTTTTAGAACACCCCAGAGACATCATCAATCACTGAAAAATATGAAAGGAAGAAGTTGGTAACACCTGAACTACTGTTGGTAAAATTTTACGCAGATGCACTTCACATGGACTGTCCTGTCAAAAGTTTTCCGTTTTATTTCTTACGGAACTTTGCACAAAAGTTTAGTTGTTTCGGATTGTTTTTTTTTTTATTATTTTTTTTAATGCAATATTTTAAAAGTAGAAATTCGATGCATTTCTTATCTAAAAACAGTTCTTTCAATAATTCTGAAAATTTTTTCCCCCAGTTGCTTTATTATTTATTATTATTATAATTATTATTATTATTATTATTATTATTATTATTATTATTATTTTTTAAGCAGAATAGCTTATTTCATAAAATCAAAGCACTTATTAATTTATGAAAAATCATATGTGCGCTTCGATGCAAAAGTTTAGACGAAAACCAAATTCACACGGATTTCAAAAAATAGTTATTCCATTCGCTAGTATGATGACATCAGTGAATTTTAACTTTTGCATATATTTTATTGGAATATTAACAGCAATGAAAATATGACTCGGGCACATTAGAAGTTATTAAATGGTACCTAAAACCAACATTGTCTCAAAAGTTAAGACAAATATGAAAAATATGTTTGAAAACCTAACTGAGGATTTATTTTTATTATTTCATAAACATGAGTTCACACCGAGGAAACTGTTACATCGATTTCGTACCATATGTCCACAATAAGTCTCTTGAGATTAATTAGAAAAGCGTATTATCTGCAATTCCTCTAAACTGCAAGATCTGAGCTATATGGTAGCCAGTCGAGAACTTTTATATTCTGAGAATTAAATCTAGATTTCATGTTGTTTGCACTGTTTTAGAGAAGCAATGTCTTAAGGCCACATAAAAATTCAGCAAATGGCAGGAGGTTACCTTCCAATGTTTTATTAAAAAGCTTGATGTTTGACGATCATCGGTCAGAGACCCTCGTACATTGTAGCAAAAAGCTGCCCAAACCTTTGCCGAGCCACCGCTCTTTCTGCAACTAAAAACCCATCGAGTTTTTGCGCAAACCATGCTACTATGACATGTACAATGTCAAGCCATCTGGACCATCCAGATTCCACTGTTTCGTTGAATTAATCATCTCTAAATATCACTGACTGTCATTTTTTCCGTATTATATACAATTTTGAACCCATATCAGTTCATTGTAGCAAAATGATGTGTGAAGTATTACCGAACCACTGCCTTTTCTGCTACGAAAAACACATCAAAATTACTCTCACAAGCCATGCCAGTATGGTTCCAAATCATCTGGATTGACTAGATTCCACATCTCCCCCCCCCCTGATAAGTATAAAGGATTTAAGTCCAAAAATGTCGATTTTGAGTTATGTACATAGTCAGATTCAGAAAAAAAATTCTCTATTGATTGGTATAAAGGATTTAAATCCATGTCATTTAGTCTTTGAGAAAATCCATTGGTAAAGAAAGATTCAAGTCAGAAATTTAGCATAAATCCTTAGTAAAAAATATTTAATTCAATTTTTCCCTTTATTAAATGAAGATTGATAATCACTGAATGTTATAAAGGGTATAAATCAACCTAATCCCTTTTTCCTAATCGATTCTTCTGATTAGTTTTTAGTTAGTTTAACTTTATTTTTCGTCTCCTGAAAAATCAAGAATATGGACTTAAATCTTTTATACTTATCAGTACAGATATATGATGTATGATTTCGAACCTATGACATAACATTCTTTGTAATTGATAGTCTGGTTTCAGAGTTGGTTCATTTTTGATTCTGCAGTGAGCAATTGGTCTGTTTTATAAATTCGTCAACGAATCGTATCCTTTGATACCGAGAACCTCGCTGATTTGAGAGCTTCAGGATCAGTCTTTGTTGGGTATTCAATAATTTTTTAAAACTAAGAATCATCGCGTTTATTCATCACGCGCAGCCTCTAAATCTGCACTTAACACTTGATAACTTGATAAAATATTTATTTGATTTCTTTTTAAAGCCAGATTTCATCTGGCAACTATTCATAGCCTCATGCGCTTGAATTTCATTAGTTTATAGCAACTTGGCAATGAAGTGTTGTCGTTTGCAGACCTAAATATTTTAAGTCAATGACGCCAACACTTTTAAATATGCATATGTACACAAAAATTTACATAAACTCATATTTGTGTCTAAACTTTTGCAACTAGCAAATTTATACTTTTATCTAAAAAAGTAATATTGCAGCAAATCAAGCAATTATAGCATTTTAACAAAGATTTTGATTACGTTTACAGACTTTTTAATTCTAAAATCATAATTCTAAATTTTAAAGCTAAATGACGTCATTTTTCAACTTTTGCGTCACAGTGTATAAAGCACTGAAATTTCTCGAAATCAAAAAGTTGTGATTGTTAAAAATATGAAAATAGGAAAAAAATAATAATAATTATTTTACAAAGTAAGCTTTTTATATTAGAAACAATTGACTGTTTTCAAAGTGAGAAAAATAAAAAAAAAAGTATTCTTATAATGGTAGAAATGCTGCAGAAATAAATTTCACTAAGTTCATAAATTAATAAATATCTTAAATAAATAAATAAGAAGTACAAACATTTAGTTCTAAATTTAGGTACTTCTAAATAAAAGAATCATACAATGTTTATAACCTAATTTACTTAAATGATTCCATGATAAAATTATTTTGCAATTCGTAAAACCAAGTATTAATGAGTAAAAACAGCTAAAGACACACATTGTAGGAAAGTTTATAAGTTTTTAACAATAAAATTTAAATAAAATGGTAAGTAATTTAAGAATGTGTAATTATATATTTTCCCCACTTAAATAATTGACAAAGGGATGTATTAAAACCCGAATAAAGTACTACGTCAGAAACGCCAAAAGAAAAATATTTGCGATACATATAGCTGTTTTGGTAGCCTTAAGCGTACCGTCTTCAGTGCAAAAAGAATTCTGAATCTGGAGAAGTGCTCGTATATGTAGGAGAGGGACCGAATTTTGTTCAACCAATAGGATTACGGGAAAGGTGCGGAGTGTGGCCAATAGGAATTGAAATTTTTAGAAATTGTGGACTGAATGTAAAATTTCCAACAATCAGACAAATAGGGAACAGCGAAATCACAATTTACAAGGTTTTTTAATTTTTTATAAATATTAAAAGCTTTAAAAAAATCGAGTTCATGAATGGATTTAGGTCTGCAAATTATTTTAGTTGAATTAAATTTAAAATTATGATTTTCCCCCCAGCAATGTTTAGAAATAGCCGATTTATTGGTTTCTTGTTTGCGGACGTAATTCATATGTTCTTTTAGACGAAATTTAAGACTGCGTTTAGTTTGGCCAATATATGATAAACAACGCTGACAGGAATTACTATAAATGCCCCAATAATTATGCATGTCAATGGGATCTTTTAACTGAGAAAAGGTGAGTATTCTTTTTGCACTGAAGACGGTACGCTTAAAGCTACCGAAACAGCTGTATCCATCGCAAACATTTTTCTTTTGGCGTTTCTGACGTAGTAGTTTATTCGGGTTTTAATATTCCAACGCCAAGTCCCTTGTTATTAAAGGGATGTATTAATTATAATAAGAAAAAATAATACTAGAAGTTTATGTAAAACGTATTGTGATTCCCATAACATTTTATTTACTCATGTGGCATCAATGAGTTTTAAAAATTCCTAACTTATAGTAATACTTTTTCTTATTTATGTTTCATGCTTACTTCACTATGAAACAATACATAAAAGAACACATTTGAAAATCAATAAGTACACTTTAAAGCTTTTGAAAAATGTTTAAACAAAATATCAAAACGATCATGTCTTTTCCAACATCTAATCAATCATCGAGTTTAATAAAAAGAGATAACATATAAAATAAAGGTAAAAAAAAAAAAAAAAAAAAAAAATAGATATATATAGTGTCCGAAACTGAAAATAGTTGTCAAAATGAAGTGACAGATCACTCTATTTTTATTGTTCAAATCAAGTTATTACGGTAGATTTCCTTTATCGGTCATGAAATTCAAAACATCAGAAAGATTTCATTGTGAAAAATATTTGACCGTAGATTTTCGCCACATGTTTTGAAAAATATATTCGTGTTCTTTTGAACAATGCAACTCAGAAAGGATAGAATTCAAAGATATTTGCATGTAACCGATTTATAGAAGCGTGAGTGAAGTATGAACAGAAAAGTTTTTCGAATAAAACTTCATTTAACTTCTCAAAGTTGTCATCCGTCTAAAGTTACACATAAAAAAAGGGGTGGCATTTTCAGAAGGCTTTGAAAAGAACCTTATTGTGAAAAGTATTGAAATTTTCTATACAGTAAACAAGGAATGTGACGTGTAAATACCCTCTTCTTTGTTTTATCCTCTTTTATGAACATATACAAAAGCCCTTTTGTGTAAAGATGATCACGAGAAGAGTTTGAAATATTTGACAATAAGTCTTAAAAATATCCAATCCAAAGCATACATCTAATCTGTTAGTTTACGTTATTATGTACTACTACTGACATTTTTATTTAAATTCACAACATTTTTTATGATTAAATGAACAAAACTTTTGTATTAAGATCAAAGGAATTACTAGAAGTTGCAACGAGACGAGTGAATCGACATTTAGAAATTTTATTTCAAATCCCACGTTTAATGTATTGAATGGGATTATTTTTATCAGTAAATTAAAATCTAATGGAACAAAAGATTAGTTATATATAAAGCATTAAATAAATACTTTAACGCACGTATTCACAAGCAAAACTGAATAAAATTATTAATTAATAAATAAATTATCAGAAATATTTTAGAGTATTTAATTAAATATATCGGTAAATAATTTTAATAATGAAAATTTTGTGCTCTAGAAATAAGCATTTTTGTTATGAATTTATGAATTTATTACTTTTAATATGTATATATATATATATATAACTGGTATTTTGTTATTAGTATTAGTATTACATTTATTTAGTATTAGTATTACATGATTTTTTTTTTTTTTTAACTTTATGTTTTTGACGAGGTTTAATCCCAAAACGACCTTTATTTGGACTAATTATTCACACAGTCCCTTCATGATGTATAAAGAATTAATACATCTTTTCATTTATTTATTTATTTATTTTGTATGATTATGCTTTCGGTTTCAGCATTCACTTGCTCTCTCCCCCATACATCGTATTTTACATTTTTCCAATTTGTATTATTTTTTTAGATTTACTTTTATAAATAATGTTTTAAGTAAGAAATAATTATTAAATATGATTTTTATATTTTTAAAGTACCATATTTCATGTTTTTAGGTAAAATTAATTTAAATATCAGAGTTTTGTGATAAAAAATGGAGTACATATCAGCCGACAAGTGGCGCTGTTGTACTATAAACTACCCCATATAAAGGAAGACTACATCTCATGTTCTATTGTATGTAATTACACAAAACTTGGTATATGAGAAGGCTGTTATGAAACACTATGCTTATTCAATTCAGGTGCACATCGGCCGACTTATGTCGCTTCTATTACAGGACTGCCAACCATCTCATTAATAAACGTAGTCTTGTTTAACGCCCCTTGAAAATACGCCCCTTTTCCCACACCACTTTATATTTAGAGCAATTCTCTCCAAATAGTGTTACGATTAAATAAGAATGAAATTACTTAAAAAAATTACTGGTGTACAAAAAAAGGCAGTGGCTAAAAGTACTACGCTTCATGATGAGATGGTTGGCAAGCATGCTATTACTACATTTCTCTTACATCACAGCTTCTCCAGACAACTACATCTCAGCATCTGTTGATAAAATTGCTACAAATTTCATAGGTCACACCTTTATAGTGAAAAGCTACGATTAAACACTAAGTAGCACTGTTATGTAAAGTGATATAGAAGAAACTTTTGTGATACGATCACAACATTCTTGTTTTACTATTGTTTTCGGTTTTAGTGAGTAAAAATCTATAAGGAACAATAAATAAAACCTCTGCAGTTTTTCCCCAGATTTGTCTTAATTTTCGTTTTAATTTATACAAAAATATAAAATATATTTGCAATAATATCAATAGCATTTCTTTTCTTCTTTCTTCTCTCTCTTTTTTTTTCTTGACTGAAAATCTACTAAGGAAGTGTTGGACTGTTCATTTCAATTTTAGTTGGCTAGTAATAATAATAATGAAACATCAAGCAATCATATTTTTTTTTTTTTTTTTTTTTTTTTTCTTACGCAAAAATTATTTTTGCCCTAACTCCCATTAACATCTTCCTTTTATATTGCCACAAAGACAAATTCCAGAAAATCTTCTTGGAATACCTGATAAAGATGCTGCCATAAATATATGTATTTGAATCAAAGACAGAATCCTTCAAAACAGCATTGCTTTGTTATATAAAGAGTAAAACTCTTAAAGAGGAAATATTTGCAAACATCTTTTGTTGCTAGTTTTGTAAAAGAAAGCTTTTGAAGAAGTAAGTAGCAGTTCGGCTCACCTATTTTTGAAACATTTTGTTGCAGGCTGATGAATATCGCAACTCAACACTAGACCCATCGCATTTCAAGATCAAAACATTCCACAAGAGAACATCTCCCATGTATCCGTTCATGTGTTATGTCGGCAAGAAACAAACGGAGAAAAAGATACACACAGAAAACTGAAGTACTGAAAGACGTCCTTTGAGAAAAGTACTTCAATTTTTTATTTTATTATTTATTTTATGAACACATAAATTGTATATATATATATATATATATATATATATATTAAAGAAGTAAAACTTCCTATATATATATACATATAATTCAAAATTTAATTCACCGTAAAAGGTTCTCATTTCAAATTATCTTTTCTAAATACATGAGAAAAAGGTGCAACATCATGTAAAATTACGATTTCCGATTTTGGTTGATTTACACAGCCTATTCTTAAAATTACTGTGCCTCTGAGCTACATAAACTTCATAAGCACTGTAACTTTTAAGCTAATCCACAGTATTTTTTGAAACATAGTATTTGTTTTGACTTTGACTTAAATTTCTGATTTTACTATTTGCGTATATTACGCAACACATGGAGATGCAATTAGCATTTTTTTCCGGTTGGTTTGTGAGATAACGATGCGAAATTTGTGAGAATTGCTTTATTATCGAATCACATCGAAATTTTATATTTATACTAAGCTTTTATGATTGAGTTTTGAACTTGTTAATTTTCCCTTGTTATATATTATACGGAATGAAATTTTGTGATGTCTACACAATTAAACTTTAAGTTGCACAAAAAAAATTACTTTAAGAGAAATCAGTCCCTGGTAAGTAGAAAAATAATTAAAATGCCTTAAACATATATATATGCATAAACAATATGTTATATTAATATAATCAAATAAAATTTCAAGGCATAGTAAACAAATTTTGAATGATTAGTGTATATACTTTTTTTGCTACATCAATTACGATTAAAGAAATCATTTGTTTTTCTGAAGATTGCGATTATTTGAGATTGCAAAACTTGCTAAATATTTCTATGAGAGGATATTGTTTAACGTAAGCTTATATCTGACTGTTTTGTGTAGATAAGTATTAAGGATATTTTAAAGGAAAAAAAAAAAAAAAAACATGTTTTTTTTTTTTTTTTATTATATATATATATACAAAGTATTATAAACATTTCAGAAAATAAAACACATACATTATACATTAAAAAAAAAAAAAAAAAAAAAAACAATTAATGTGCTTAGTTTTAACAAATTATGTGACTTTTTCTTTTAAAATAGAGTTAAAAAAAGATCATTCTCATTCACTTACTAACTCCATATAAAATTATCTTGAAAAAGAATTTAAAATATAAAATGTAACTAAGAAGTATCCCGGATATTAATGAGACTATTACTTTTGATGCGAATTATTAGCTATTTTGCAAAATATGTAAATTCTACAGGTTGCCATGGAAATGGTAAATCAATACATACAGAACAAAAATTATTTGAATCTAGTGTTAGAAACGGTTATACAATGACGCCCCATTTAATGAAAGCTATTAAGAACGAAGTTGTATAATTGTGAATTAATTAATTTTGAATATTAATTTTTATAATTGTGATGCTAAGCCTAACAAAATTGCTGCCTTTAAACATTTCAAAAATAGTCAAATATCTAAAACAAGAACTTATCGAGTGTTAAAACAATATTATGGACAAGGACATGTTGATACTAATCAACGTTTTGGAAAGCGAGTCCGAAAAAGGAGCAAAAAGCTTATGAAAAGGGTTAAACGAAACTTTAATGCAACACCTAACATTTCTGTCCGCCAAGTTGTTCGAAAATTGAATAAAAATGAGTTGCTGAATCTAAATCAACTGTTCGCCGAGATAAGAAAGATCTGGCATAAGATCTTATCCGAAAAAAAAAAAAAAGCTCTAAAATATAAAAATGGGCAAAAACTTTGAGAAAAGAAAAATTGCCTTCAAATTTACAAGAAATTGATTCTATCTGGGAAAGGACGGAAACTTGTCATAGATTATGAGTCATACTTTATGTTTGAGCCAAATCTCTGTGGTGGTACTAAATATTATCATGCTACAAGCCTTAACATTGTCGTTATGTAATTCCGGACAAAACTTAAGGAAAAATTCCCAAGAAAAGTAATGGTATATTGCACGCCGTAAACGAACGCACTTTTTCTAAACCATTCTTTTTTCAGGGAATAATAAATGGTTCTGTTTATTTAAATCAGTGTATTATAAAATGGTTTTAATTTCTTTCATCAAACATTATCATCAAAATAATTATGTTTTGTTTTGGCCGGACCTGGCCACCAGCTATTTACGAAAAATATTGTTGACTATTTGAACACCGAGAAAATTGAATTTGTGTATAAATTGGTTAATGCCCCTAAAGTGCCTTAAGTGAGTGTTATTGAAATATTTTGGAGTATTATTAAAATCAATAGTACTCCAATGAAAAAAAGGAGACTAAAGATTTGCCTCAATTCAAGAGAATTTACCTTAAATTATTAAAATCAATTTATAAAGAACCAGTACAAGCATGCATGCGAAGAGCTAGAAGAAATCTTCGTAAACTAGGCTTAAAAGGAGTTTACACTGCTATTTAGAAGTATACAATGAAAAATAATTTATTGTATAATATTCTGATGTAAATTTAAATTTAATTTAGTTCGTAACGTTAAAATTATTAAATATCAAAGTTACCTCCTCCTTATCCGGGACGCTCCTTAATAATATGATGTTTACATTTAATTAAGTTTGATTATTCGAAATTATTTTATGTACATTTGTTAATTCTACATACTTGTGCTTACGTACTATATACATTTTAAATGGAATTAAATGAGGGAGAGATTAAATAGAAAAATTCTGAATTTACATACATCTGTTCAACATTAAAATAATCTGAAATATAATTTAAAACCTAAGATATACCTAACAAAAGAATTTTTACATCCAATTAAGTATGATTATACTAAATAATTTTATGAATATTTTCTAATTCTGTTTGCACACTATACAATTTTAATATAGACAAATTAATTAAATAAGATAGAAGTTAAGTAGAGAAAATTTTTATTTACTTATAATAGCTGAATATCAAAATAATTTGAAAAAGAATTTAATACCTAAGGCATAGCTAACAAAAAATATTTATATCCAAAAATTTTTCCTAAACAATTTTATGCGTATTTACTAATTCTATACAATTCTGATTGCACACTATAAAATTTTGGACAGATATAATTTATAGACAGATATAATTAAGTAGGATAGTAATTAAACAGAGAACATTTTATAATTTACCTACAGTAGCTCAATATTAAAATATATTGAAATAGAATTTAAAACCTAACGTGTAGCTAACGAAACAATATTTGCATTCAATTAAGTATGAGTATCCGAAGTAATTTAATGTATATTTACTGATTCTATCTAACGTTTTAAAGATAACGGCAGAATTAATTGATATAGAAATTAAATATAAGACATACTCATTTACTAACATATTCACTACAAAATTTTTTTGAAATATAATTTAAAACGTAATACATAACGAATAAGGAAAAATATTTACATTCAACTAAATGTATTTATTCTAAAATAAAGTAATCTCTATTATTTATTAATTCTAATTATGTTTACACTCTCTAATTAAGAGCTTTTAGAGAAACATTTTAATATTTGTGTATTCATAGCTAAATTAAAATTACTTGAAAATTAGCGAAATAATTTCTGCATTCAATTTCACGCATTATTAAACCGAAATATTCCCTGTCTATCTATTTGTAGTATTTCTATAAGCTTTAAACTGACGCAAAATATTTTAATGGGCGATCTTGCTTTTCACAGCCTGGAGTGTGACTTTGCGTTTTAGCTTTTCTATACCCCTTTAAAAGCATCTTCATGGTTGAAATAGTGCTGTAGCAGAAGAAGCGACTCACCCGAATGCAAGCTATTGCATTACTCAGCACGACTCGAAGCTCTAAGGGAAGTAGTTCTGGAGTATGACTCAAAGACGAATTTCCGTAAGAGCACCCTTCAAAAGACAGTCTTTGAAGACAGTGGGGTGGACTGTGATGATGAATGGTACATTATCGTCTGCTAATGCGATGGCTTTTTGTACGGAAGCTATAGTTGTGTATACTCTCTCCTCCAAGAAAGTTTGGTTTTGCTATGGGTAATTTATAACTGAAATTTTAGCTGTTTCATAAACTGATGGAAGCCGTTTATGAAACAGTGTTTCTTCGAAGAGGTGGAGGATTTCCTAAAATAGCTGCAATTTTTAGGCGTTAGATGAATAAGAGAATGAATTTGGATAAACAAATGCACTATTTACTTAAAAATTAACAGAATGGGGGTGAAATAACGTTCTTTTGTTGCAAAATAAAATATCAGTTTATATTAATGTGAAAGATATAGGGATTTCATTCATAAAATAAAAAAATATGAAAATTATATATCAATAAATAAAAAGAAAAAATTACTTACTAGACTTTTATTATTAAAAATATTTTTAATGTTTTTTTTTTTTTTAATTTAAAATGAATGTAAATTTAAACTGTTGAATAAATAATAAAATAATATTTAAATTAAATTACTTGTAAATATAATTATATTAACGACTGAGTAGTATTAAAAAAAAAAAAAAAAAAAAAAAAAAAACTTTTGCATTTTACTTTATTTATCTATTTTATCGGATATTTTTTTTACTATTTTTATGATTTTTTTTTTTTTTTTTAATAAGAAAAAAAATCTATATAAATGTTTTTCGAACGTAGACCAGTTGCGATTAAATTTCGACGAAACGATACGACAGTGATGTAATTAATAAAATACGCAAGAATAAAAAAAAAAAAAAAAAAAAAAAAAGATATTCATACACGGCCAATATTTAAGCACGAGGACTCAGTTCAATGATCAAATCAAAAATGACGACATTAGTAATTTGTCTGATGCGATCATTTTATAGAAAAATATGTATTTTTAAAAGTTTCCTCTTTAAAATCTTTGCAAGCGTTATTTTAAACCTAGCAATATTTTAAGGATATAAACAGAATATGAACTAATGTCATAAACTGACTAAAAAACGCAATAACAAGAAGTATAATCATAATAGATAAAAAAAAATATACCAAAATAATAAAAACAAATTCATAATAATATAACAAAAAAATTGCTAAAATAAATAAAAAGCATCTCCAACATGACGATGAAAATTTAAAAGTCGCCATGAAGGCCCTATACTAAAGCTGCACTGCTTCGTGAAGTATGAAAAAACCTTTATTTGATTGATTTTGATTTCACTGTCACACAATATTAATTCGGTACTAACAATAATTTGACTCCTGATGAATTAAAATTTAAATTGAGTGGAGAAATTAGTATAAAATTTATGAGTTTCAAAATTAAAGGAAAATGAAAAAATAAATGTACTGCAAAAAATTTTGCATGGGTTTGCCAGTTATTTAATAATTGAATAAAATTAAAGAATCAAACTTAATTTCAAAATATAACATGTATGCATTTTTAGTTTTTCTCAAGCAGTTCAAAAGAATATTACCGAACGAAGCATTCCGAACAATAATTTTGACATACTTACAGTGGGTAGCAAAAGTATCCGAACACTAGCAAAAATTCCTATATAAAAAGTAGAGTTAATACTGCTTTGTTAAATAAATCCTGGTCGAATCATGTTCTTAGTCAGTCTAAGAACATGATTCGACAAGAATTTATTTAACAAAGTAGTTTTAACTCTACTTTTTTTATATAAAAATTTTTGCTAGTGTTCGGATACTTTTGTTACCGACTGTACGTTTGATGCAAACGAACATAAACGTCTGAAACAAAACCTTCATAGTTATACGGAAACTCATGTGATGTGTTGCTAATAATAGTTAAGCAATATTTACAATAAAAAAATTGCTAAGTTTTTTTTTCAGATTAACTACTTTTTCTATTAAAAAGAACTACCGATTTAGTAGTTTTTTTTTCTCAAGTTTTTGTCATTCTATATAAACATTAACAGTCTCTAAAGAATGCAATATAAAATTTTATATTTACATGAGTAAAATTTAATCTGACAAACAAAATGTCGACAATGAAATTTGAAACTTTTAGCATTGTATTTTTCTTTCTGTTTATCATATGTAATCGCGACTAATACTTTGAAAATTTATATTTTATTCCAGTTAAATAGTTAAAGTAATATCTGAAATGATATGATAACAGAGAGGTTCTAACCAACCTGGAAATCAGAGCAATTTAGTTTGAAATCTGAATATTTTAACCTATTGCTGAAATCAATGATTATTTGAAATGGTATTGAAAGGGGTCAGAAATAAATGGGTAATTTTCAATGCACTCAAGTTATTTTATTGCCACAAAGTGAACGCGGGGGAATTGTTATTATTATTATTATTATTATTATTATTATTATTATTATTATTATTATTATTATTTTTTAAATATGCTAAAATAGGTTGGTGATCTAAAAGAAATTAATTTCATACATAAAACTATTCTTTATAGAAGAAAATCTTGATATAGTTTAATAAATTTCTGTAAAATTTATTAAATTAGTACTTTATTTATTTATTTTTTTAATTTTTAATATTTAATTTTTAAGTTAAAAAAAGAACTAAGTGCATTTTTTTTTTTTTTTTTTAGCTAGAAAATAAAATATAAAAAATGTGAAAAAATCAATTTTTTGAAAATGGGTGCTAATTTAACTATTGCGAATTTTCTGAATGGGAAAACAGAATTAAAAAAAAAATACTTTATATAATGAACAATTGTGAAAACAAATTTTCCCATAGAATAACATAGGTTTTAGCTGTCGGTGAGATAGGTATTGTCTGTTCTTAAAGGGACTTGGTACCACTGAAGTAGTTTCCAGTTTCCATACAAAAAGTTATATTCCCATACGATCTTTATAAATTGAACTATATTAGGTTTTTCCAATAAAACATATATTTAGGAAAGAATTCTTATGGATTTTGATAAGTTTTTTTTTACAGTTTTGAAATCTTTAAATTTCGTTTTCTCAGTTTGCATTTTTTCATGAATTTATGATCCTCAAAATGCTATAATTTCTAAAAATATTTAAGAAAAGTTTTAGTGTTTTTTGAATGCTTATAAAAACCTATATTTAAAAGAATTAGGAGTGATTTTGCAATATCTTTAAAAGAAAAATAATATTAAAAATAAGAATATGTTTTTTTTTTTTTTTTTTTTTTTTCAAATTTTTACATAAACATGCCTTTTACATTTTTATTTCTCAAAAATTAATAAATTTCAAAATCCATACCAAATTCTTTTAAGTAGGTTATATTAAACATACAAAAAATTAAGTCTTTTCTTAAATATCTGTTAAAGTTTTAGCATTTTGAAGATCATGAATTCATAACTTATAAAACGCTATTAAAAGCTATTTAAAGATTTCAAATCTGTAATAAATATATCAAAAACCATGTTAATTGTTGCCTGAATGTATATTTCATTGAACAAAACTAATATACTAATATATAAATTTATAAATATAGATATAGATATAAGCTTTTACATGAAACCTTCTTTAGTAGTGTAAAATCTCCTTAATATTTTTGAAAATTAAGAAGAAGAGTGGAAAAAAAATGGCAGTTAAAATCAGTGGTTAACAATGGCTGCCTTTAAAGATACTTCAGTGTCTTAAATTTAGTCACCTGAATGACTTAAATTCAGTCACATTCGTGTCTTAAAATTTAAGACACTGAAAATAAGAACACCTATTTAAGACACTTATGTGACTGAATTTAAGACACATGAATTTGCAGTGTGTGGTTTACTTTTTTTTTTCTTTCTATATTAGGTAAAGGTAACATGAAGTTTGGAATATTACTGTAAGCATAAATGCATCGCTTTAAAGGCATATGTGATGTCAACATGTGCGTTTTAAGTCAACATGTACGTTTTGTACGTTTTATTAATTATAGGGTTCACGCCATTAAGACGACACAGTGAAAATTGTTGCCGTCACCGTGCCATCGTGAGATATAGCGAAAATCACAACACACATAAATACTGCCGCAGGAACAACAAATTTGTCACCTAAAATATTTTTATAAAATTATTTTCTTCTATTCATATTGAAAAACAAAATATTTTGATATTTACAAAGTATCACTAAACAAAAATCAGTAAAACAAAAATCGTAATATCTTTAGTACGTAAATAATAATCTTTTAACAGGCATACTGGCTGAATGACCTATCAACAAAAGAATTAAAGTTACCAAAACTTCAATAATGAACAAATTTATGAATAGAAAACTCTTTAAGAGATTGTATAATTAGTTGTTGAATTTAAAAGTATAGTTGCTTTGAGATCAAATTCATATCTATTTCTACAAAACATATTAATGAATACGTTCGTTTTCTATAGCTAATTACACGTAAGCTTTTAACAGAAAAAATTGATTTTTATGAAAATTTAAAATGTTTTTGAAAGGATTTGTATTAGCGAAACATCATTACGAATATAAAATAAAAAGGTTATTAGTCTCTTTTTGATAATACTCTATTATAATGTTTGAAACACAAAGCTCCTTCCTACATTCATTTCATGAATTTGAATTATACAAAATTTTTTACTCTCAAATCGTTCTCTCGTTAAATTTCGGATCTTAACTTTTTAAACTAAAGAAGTTAGAAGAAAACGCAAACAATTCTTTTCCTTATTGTTTCTTTATGTTCTTTTCAGGCAGTTTCATGAACACCGCACATTATCAGATAATAAATCTACACATTAATGAAGGAAATTCGAAACTTTATACTGTCGAGTTTTTAAAATTTTCGATTATTAAAAAAGATTTCTTGAGTTTGGCCTCTATTATTAATAACTATCTATTAAATCATTTATGTAAATAAATGCTTTAGATAAAAACGATATTGAAGGCAATTATTCAGTTAATAGCTAATTACGTGTAAAAGAGATCAGCATTTGTTATCAGGCATGTATTCATTTTTAGCAATTTATGAATGATAATATATAACTTCTCAAGAACACAAGGGGACGACTTTATTCAAAAATTTCTTTTATAATATCCTTTAATTCGAGCATTTATTTGTTTTCGAGTTTATACAACAATAAGTTTTAAGTTAAAGAAAGATAATTTTACTGAGATTTCAATAGAGAGTTTTTGACAAAGAGAAAAAATTATTATTACATTTCTGGTGAAAATATGAAATAAAGTAACAACAAATATTAACACATTGTCGTTGAGGTACTTTCCTATTTAGAACAATGTTATTTAAGAAAATGGTTTTACGTATTCATGAATTAAGTTATTTCAATTTCAACCTCAACAAAAGATACCGCAAATGCCACCAGAGTATATCGTCAGCACATAGAGTGTAAACACTAATACGTAAAATTGTTTTATAAAGTTTTTCTTTTCTTTTTTTAAACATACTTGTACGTGAACCGCAATAGAGTCACCGAATAGCGATTTTTTACCAAATACCAAATACCGATTCGGCCAAACATTTGACCGAATATTCGGCCGAATAGTTAAATTCCAATCTAAATATTCTTTCACACTCAGAATAATTTAACTATTTTTATCATTCGTTGCATTTAAAAAGAATACAATGTGCATTGAAAAGTATCAGCGTAGAATCTAAGCATTAAAATATAAATTTATAGTCAAAATAGAAATATAATGCTTTATTTATTTATTTATTTATTTGCAATGATTGCTTTTAACTTGTAAAATCTTAAATTTCATTAAAATGGTCAAACAGATTAAACAAGAATAAATCAAAAAAAAAAAAAAAAAAAAAAAATCCCATTTTGAATTTTCAAAAATTAATCTTACTTAAGGTCTAGGAGAGTTTGTGCACAATTCAACAAAACGTTATAAAAAAAATCTAAATTTTAATTTTTTGCTAAACTGTTGGTGCATAGCTTTGAAGTGATCCTTCTTCTACGCATTTCCATTACTATTTTGGTGTTATACTATGATTTAACTGTAATAAAACCAAGAGAGCTATACTTTGCTTATAGGGTAGGAGAGATTGCGCAAATGGGTAGGAGAGATTGCGCTTAATTTTAACTACAATCAAATTGTTAACAATAATAATTGCACTTAAATGACATTGGTGTAAGGTTTTTGTAAACGAATATTTTTGTATTACATGTAGGTATTTCAATTTAATAATTAAAAAAAAAAAAAAAAAAAAAAAAAAAAAGGATTAAAAATTTTTATTTAAAGAAAATAAATTAAAGAAGCAGATAAAAAACAACAGTAGATAATAAAAAGTAACATTTAGTTACTAGATATTTATATTATATTTATCTTAAAATTAATAAAGTTCCTTTTCAGTTTGAATGGTTTCTTGTTTATTGACCTAACTTGTCGTTGCACTCGTTGTTATAAATGATAAAACTGTCATGCAACTAACTACATGCCAAAAGTAAAATTTATAAACGAGTCCATACGAAATCGTTTATTTTAAAAATATTTTGTAACACTACCATTCTATAAAAATTTTTAGAAAGGGTTTTGAAAATTTAAGCAAACATATTTGAAAACGATACAAAATAACCACGTTTAATCTTAGACTCTTCAAGCAATGAACATGCACATTTAAATGGCCACTCCGCTATCGATATTGTAGAACTACCTGAAGTTTCTGAGAGCCCATTGTGCTCCTTCCTGCCGATCCCCTATGTGCGCAATCTCTCCTAGCTATACCTTATATGCAGGCGCATATATATATATATATTAACTATTAAAATTATGTTGTAAGACCCAGAGTAAAAGAATAATAAAATTAAACAAAATTATCTATTACATACAACAACAAGCTCAAATGCACACACATGTATGTTTGTACGTATACTAATACTATGTACTTTAAAACTCAAAAATAATTTTTTATATAATTCAATTTTCCTACTTAAAACAAAATTTTCTAAGAGAACAAGTTTTGTATGGAATACGAGTATTTTTTTTATTTTTTATTTTTTATTTTTATTTATTTTGTCTAATGATGAGATGAAAGCTATATAAAATGTTTTCTTATTCCAAAACACAGAAATAATTTTTAAACACAGCTTCATAAATTGTTTTTTAAGTATAATTTTACTAATTTAAATATATTATTTATAAAACTGTTGGATTAAAAAAAAAAAAAGTCTAATTTTATACAATAAAAAATATTTTTACAAATTACAATATTTTAATTTCATTTTAAATTTAACTCCACTATTCGATTGACGAATGTCAAGTTATTCGGCCGAAACGAATATTCGGTGTCATCTGCCGAAGAGACAGAATACCGAATAATAACTAAATATTCAGTGCAACACTAAACTGCAAGCAATATGTTATAATATTAAGATTGTTATATTTTATTCTGAATTATTAAATTTGTTCTCATTTTCCTTTTAACGTTTAAAAATATCAAATATGTTTTTTTTCTATCTAATAAAGTTATTTATAGCATTCAATGTTAGATGAACATGTAATTTTTCTTTTTTTATTTTACACACGATATGAAAAACATTTCTGTTAAAGTTTCAGTATTAACATTATTAATGAAAATAATCTAGCAATGTTAATTAAATATATTATGTTTTTTTGCACTGTAAAAATATTTGGTAACGTTATTTTAATATACTAGAAACGTTCCTAGTTTTGATCAGTTTGGAACAGATTCTTGTAAATAAGTTGCAGTCCGTGAAATGTTCGTGAAATAAGGACTTTATTAGTATTTATAATGATATATTTGATGGTTACTAATATATTTCAAGAATAATACTGATAAATCTGAGCAACTAATTACCTCAAATTTCCAAGCAACGTTCCTGAATGTTTTTTACAATGCTTTTGTAAATGTTTTACTTTGAATATTTTATTTCCTATTTAATATTTACACAATTGTAAATATCATTCCACTTAAAAAAAAAAAAAAAAGCCTTCAAATTAGTAAATTTACAGTATAAAAATATATTACATTTCTGTAAAAAATAAAGAACTGACATAATTGGACACTATGTAATCTTAATTAGGATATAAGTATTTTGTGCATGTGAGAATAGTAATAATTTGATTATCGTATCAGGAAATACTTAATTTTGATTCAGGAACAACCATTTTACACACATTAACACAATATAATATTGGTAATGAATTCATGACTGTGATATTACACGAAGCGATAAAATTTCTACCGTTAGTATCTGACAATATTCCCCTCAGCTTTACTTGATTAAAAGACTGGGGTTAGACGTATCTGTCATCGGATGATTGGCGGTCGTTTAGTGAATGTGTCTTTGTGTGGCTGTCAAAATTGGCAGAATAAAATAAAATAGTGACAATTTTTACTTTGTTTCTGTTTAATTTTTGGGGAGAAAATGTTATTAGAATAATGATAATAATAATAAAAAAAAAGTAATAATTCGTTTGTTACAGATTAGACGGTTATGAATTCTTCAAATGTTTTCAAAAGCTAAGCAAAAAGAGGAAAAAGTTACCTTCATGCATACAACAGCTATTGCCTACATCCAAATTTACTCCATATTATTCACGAAATTGGTATTCGTCAAATGGTTAAGGTTTAATACTGAAATGCATATATTTATATTGCCTTGTAGTAGTAAAATTTACCGAAAAACTACTGTTGAAAAACAACAACAACAAAAAAGAGAAATATTTTATAAGTTAATGTTACCATCATTATGTATCGTTATGTTGCCATTATTTACCCGTGGCTACTTTCTTCGCATAATGAAGGGGGGGGGATTACTATTATTTAGATTCATATAATTGGTGGGAGGCTTTTACAAATCAAGGCGTTTGTTTACAAAATTTTTAATTTTTTACAGCACTCTGTAATGTTTTTCGGTAGTAAACTGGTAATAAATTATTCATTTAATAAAGAAATATAGGTAGAATATTGTTTAAAAATATAAGGAAAAATGATGGAATTATTCCTGTGGCACGATGTTGGAAGCAATGAAAATTGCATAACACAGGAGTAAACTTTATGATATTAAAAAAAAAAGAAGTTTTTGCAAAAATGTGTCCCGAAAAACTATTTTTGATTTTACAGGCACATTTATAAAAAGCTAGCATACATTTATCTAAATATATATATATATTGGATAATAAATGGCTGAGTAAAGTGGTATTTTTTTTATATGTTTCTCTCTTCACCTCTTTCCAACAGCCAACGTCAACTTTTCTATACCTTTACAACTTATAATCTTATATTTCAACAACATCATCATTTATTTATTTATTTTATTTATTCGTTTATTTTGCTGAAATGTTCTTTATTTTTTATTTTATTTTCCATGGTAACATTAAAAATCACAAATAATTAAAGTCTGTAGCATGAGTTTATTTTAAAAAATATTAAATTATATATATATATACTATATACTATATATATATATATATATATATATATATATATATATATATATATATATATATATATATATATATATATATATATATATATTAATGTGTTAGTACTAGTTTTCATATCAGTGCTTACGTATATGAACAACACTGCGTTATATCACTCTCGCTGAGACAAACCGAATGGTGTTCAGTATTTTATCTTAATTAAAATTAAAAAGATATTTCAAATGTTAATATCCTACAGATTAATTGTTGAATATTAACAAATAATAGATGTAATTCACAATCAATCCAGCACTACTGGTACCGTTTTCTTATAATGATTTACTTAAGAAAAAAAGAAAAGTTTAATTTTAACACAATTAGGTCGAAAATACTACAAAGAGTGACGCGACAAAATTCAACTTTTAAGACTTACATCTCATTTTTTTTTTTTTTTTTTTTTTAAGAAGCAATGATATCTTAGAAGGGAATGCTGAAATCTTGTAGTGGCAGTTCTTCAGCCTCATTAACCAAATTGACAATCCCGCAGAAATCCGATCAATGCAATAAAACAGAAGCAACGACGGCGATAAAAAGGAAATAACTTAGCATGCTTATACCTCCCCCTTTATCTCCATTCAGGCTGTTGTAATTTGTCTAATTAAATTTTCTCATCCCTTTCTAGTTTGAAATCTCTTTTGTCTTCCCCCTAGAGACCTGAAATCAATCTTTCGGCTTATTTGTCCCGCTTTGCGTGAAACGAAGAAGCCGAAGAATTTATAAGGATTTATATATATGAACTAAGAGTCTTGTATGGGCAAAACTTTAAAATTCATTTTTCAGACTTTCGTATAAGATTTAACCAAAGAAAAGGTTAGTATATTTTGTACTTATAAACAGTGTTGTTGTTATACCTACATTTTGCATCCGATGCATAAAAGCACGCTGTTTAAAAATATTAATGGCGACATTTACAGTCGGTAACAAAAGTGTCCGAACACTAGAAAAAAATCCTATGTAAAAAATGTACACTTCATACGGTTTTGTTAAATAAATCCTTGTCAAATCCTGTACTTAGTCAGTTTAAAAACATGATTCGATAAGGATTTATTTAACAGAACCGTATGAAGTGTACTTTTTCTACATAGGAATTTTCGCTAGTGTTCGGACACTTTTGTTACCGACTGTACATCAGTCAGTAGTAGTATGTCGATTTTTTCAAAATTTCTGATAAATTAAAGACTAAAAAGCAGTAATATATTAAAACGATTCAAAAACTAACATTGAATAAGGATAATAATACTGTAACAAAAAACTCCATATTAGCGGGGTGGGGGGGGGGGAGCAACAGTTGTTTCGTTTAGATATAATTAAGTACATTTCTTCATTAGGCGAAGAAAAGTAGGAAATAGATCAATGAAAATATATTTCACGTTGCTGTTTTTACTTACACACGCACTAATTTTCTTTTTACCTAATGAAAGGTCATATCAAATTATTTTGGCCCGAATTAATTGTTGCAAATTTTTGAAATGTGCATTGTTTATTTGCATAGTTCTTCTTCTTCTTTTTTAAACAGTAGTTTATTTAAAGCAAATGATAATAATTTAAACAAACATGAAAATTTTTCGTTTTTTAGAATATCTTGTAATGCATTTTATTAGCCTTTAAAATTTGTTTCTTAAAATAATGTTTAAATCTAGAAGTTAAAAATTTTTATTATTTGAAACATTTCTGGTGCATGTATTTAATTTTATTATTATTATTTAAAATTCTAAATCTATATAATTGAGACATAATTCTTCTGTCAGTTATTTAATTTAGAATTTATATATATATATTTTAAATACATTACTGCATATACAAAATTAATTTGAAACTTGTTATATTACCTTCTTCATGTGCTTCCGTACCGTAGGAGAGGGCTGGTTCTTTTTCTTTACCAACTGAAAAAAAAAAAAAAAAATGATATGTTTTATTTATAACACACATAAGTAAATAACAATAGCAAATACCAAAATGAATCAATAACAATACAAATCATATATAGAAGCAGGGCAATATTTATATTGCAAATTATTTTTAACGTGAGGACCAACAAAGAAAACTTCTTTATTGGTCCTTTGTTAGATCGTTCATGCGAAAAAATACATATTCCTAAAGCATGATGCAGTTTAAATTTTCAGGATATACTGCTCTTAAATTCCATTAACATTATTTTTACTTTTTTTCTTTTTTTTTTTAGTACGACAAGGCTATTTATTGCAGATAGCGATTTTGCGTTATCACAATTTATGATATTACACCTTGAATTTGCTAAGATGCCCTCCAATATTCAATTTTACCATTTAACTTCGTAAAATATATTAAAATATTATGCCAAATCTGTAAAAACTTTTACATTTTTCAAAACCTATTGATAAGTGAGAAATTCATCCTTGATTACATGTTAAAAACCACAATTGCCGATTTCGGTATCCGAGACCATCACTATTTATAAATGAGGTGGCATTCTGAGTATTTACTTGGGAATATCTTCTGAATAAGTATTGAAATGATGGCTTCTGAATATTTCTTTTGCGATAACTTCAGAATATGTATTGATTATGGTTTCTGAATATTTGTTGGCGATATATCTTCAGGATATATATATTGATTAAGGCTTCTGAATATTTGTTGGCTATCTCTTCTGGATATGTACTAATGATGGATTCAGAATATTTGTTGGATTTGTCTTTTGGATATAGCCAACAAATATTCAATTTCTTTCTTTTTTTTTTAGAATTGTAATATACAAATTAATTCTGTCATACTAAATTAAATTCTTTGTCAGTTTTTTTTTTTTTTCATTTATTATTTATTATTATTATTATTATTTTATTCGAAAGCATAACATTTGAGTAAATTTCGAAAATGCTATTATTATTTATTATCGACAAAGCGTAAGCAAATACTTATGGAAATTGAATAGATTAATTGTAGAAGACAAAGCCAATACAAAACAGCTTCTTAAAAAAAAGAAAAGAAAAGAAAAGAAAAAGGAAAAGAAAACTATCTATTTAAAGCCATATAAAATATGCATGACTGTATTCATTAATATAAAAAATATTATTAAGAAAACAATGGAGATTATGATTAGATTTTCTTACCATAGTTTATTTTATAAAATATTCCCGGGTTAAATTACATAATTAAAATAAAAGTAACCTATTGTTAGAGGGAAAACAAAATTCCTTAAGACAATGGTAGCTTTGATTACATAATAATGATTAAAAACAAAATAAGCTGATAAAAAAATATATAAACACTTTAATTAAATTTTATAAAAGCTGTTGCGGGTAACCAACACTGTTCTAATCAACATTTACGGAAGAATATATTTTTTTTCCACCCTGGTTAGTAGAAGCTCGTTCCGTTTAAAATCTTGAAGGAAAAAATTAGATGCGAGGAATTAAACGAAGCTCCCAAGAGATTTGAGCCATTTTTGGTAGGATGGTCAATATTCTTTTTATCGGGAGCTTAAATTTCGCAGAAAGCTGATATAATCATACATTTTAATTTTCTGAACATAAAATATGTAAGTAAGGTATTGTTATCATGAAATATTTCGAGTATGAGATTTTGGTGTATCTATACGTTTTGTGGTTTTCATTTTTGCTATTTTTACGGTGGCGTATGTATGTGTGAGTGGGTAAAAATGATAACATCTAAATGCTTTGTTCTTTTGAGCTAAAATTTGGTGTGACATTGTTGCGCGAACTGCGCATATTTTTATGAATATACGATTTATTTTATTTTATTTTATTTATTTATTTATTTTGTTTAATTAATTAATTAATTAATTTATTGTTACAGAAACACAGATATTTTTTTTTATTTTTTATTATGGCCTACGGAAATATTAAATATTGAATATCATAATTGCAGATTAAAAAAAGCGATTTATTTTGAAAAGAAAGAAAAGTGACTAGAAAAGAAATCGAACCTGGATCTACAAGATACCTACAAGACATGCCTACAATGCCTACAAGACATGTAATCCAAAATTGTTTTCTAAAACCAGGTGTATAAAAATATGTTATGTATTGTTTGCTACAAGAGTTTTATTTTTGAATTTAAATTACGCATTAGAAATATTTTTTAAGTGTGTAAAAACTTTTGCTTACCGTTTTATGATTGATTTGCATGATTTCAGATATCATGAACAAAATTAGTCTGTTGTTCAGAAAATATAATGTTTATGAACCATGCAAATACTTTTGGTTTTACATAACAAGAACCAATTTATAGTATTTCTTATTTTATAATTGGTTGAACTTTCTTAGAAACTGGCGCTAATTAGATTTTTCGGTACATTGCCGAACAGTTGGTACTCTAGCACTGCAGTTTTAGCGATATCTGTAATGCACTACTTTTCCATTAATCACTGCACTCTTTTGATTTCGGGCGTTTTGTCATATATCTAAGAAAGCACTGCATGAAACATCTTGAAACTTCAAAAGTGCAAAAAACATGATATACCTGATATATTTCAGAGAAAGTTTTGTCTGAAAAGCTAAATGTGAAATAGCAAATATTAAACAAATATCAAAATGCTTGGAATTATCCTGTAAAAAATAATACGTTCTGGAAATAGCATGTAATTAGGAAGCTTTTTCTAATTATTCGCATAAAATATTTGAGACTAACACTTACATTTATGGAAATATAATGGTTAAAAAAAAAAAAAAAAAAAAAAAAAAGCTGAAATTCGGTATTGTTTTAATTATAACATGCAGCGTACTAATCATTTATCAAAATCCTAAACAAATATCATGTAATAAATTTAAAAAGTTGTCGGCGATAGATTAAATTAAATTTCAATTCCACTTTAAAGAAATAAAAGGGGGTGGGAATGAGAAATGATACGTGGTTTTATGAATATTTATTTATAATCAACGAACTATATTACGATTGGTTGAATTAAAATAAAAATGTGAATAAGACCTTATATATTTTAACTTTCCTTCTGAGGAACTTAATATTTATTCATTTTATCGCCGACAAATTTTTTAATTTACGTGATATTTGTTTGAGGTTATCATATAAGTAGTTCACTACTTTTGGCTATCAAATTGTGCAAATAAAAATTTCTTAACTCATGCGCATGCGTACTTAGAAAATATTTTGTACAAATTCTAGTATTTGATTAGATAATTTATATTTTTGTATTCTGATCACAGTATGTTGTATCTAATACACTATGTCAAGTTTCTAAAAATAGATTTGCATTGGGTTTAACATCCTGCGAGTTATAACTAAAATAGCGACTTTTTATTTTATTTTATTATTATTATTATTATTTAAAGAAACCATTATATCTACACGAATACATGTAGTAATAAAAGTTGATACAGATAATTAGAAGAAGTTCACAATCACATGCTATAGCCAGAACATACACCAAGCATCACTATTTGCAGGAAAATCCCAAACATTTTGGTTTTTGTTTGGTTTTTTACTGGTTCCCCTTTTGCTTTCGGCGCAAGTCTTTAGTGCAATATATTAGGTGAAACATTTTCTTTAGACTCTTGATGTTTCAAAGCAATTCAATGGGTACTTTTTAAGATATTTGACAAAATATCTGAAATCAGATGCGTCCGGTCATTTATGGAAAGGTAATGTAACTATATCATGAGATATATATTTGATGAAATGAAAACAAATTTAATACGTTAACTACCTGTCATGAGAAACCACAGTTATTTACTTTTGGTGAATATAGATATTTGTTATAATCTGCACAGTGACATTTGAAAAACAACTTGTGTTTTAATATATAGGATTGGATTTCTTTCTACGGAATTTTATTCTTTTGCACACGCAAGCTCATTACACTGGAACCTACAGTCTAAAATCGATTTAGGACGACTATGAACATTCTTGTCTGATCCGAGATTCGAACCTGGTACCTGGCAAATAAAGACCTGAGCGCTAACAATTCAGCTTCCAGATGGGCCACATACGAGGGTTGCCTTTTATGTTTTTACAAATGACCAACAGAAGGCTTCAAGATATTTGTAAAATTCCCATTTTTTTTTTTTATCTTGGTATCAGTGGCATCTTATAAATTGTCTGCGTATTTTGTTTACAGTGAATGTTTAAAAGAAGCAAGTGAGTAAAAAAAAATGGAAATAACTCGTGAAGTTTTCCATTGGATGATTTTTTTTTATGATTTTATCACTCGACAGGAATTCATATTATCGCTCTGTGAAACTTTTGGTAATGAAGCACCATCAGAAAAGACTGTTTACAATTGATTTGCAGAATTTCGTCGTCGTAGTCGTGCGTCCGTCAGTGATGAACCTCGTGAAGGACGACCAAAATCGGTAGTGATTCCAAACAACATCGATGTTGTGCGCAACATGATTGAAAAAGATCGGCATGCCACGTATTGTGAGATAGAATCATCCCTTGGCATATCACAGACTGCAATACATTCGATATTGCACAAACATTCAGCTGTTAAAAAGATTTGTTCCAGGTGGATTCCGCACAAATTGACAGAAGCTCAAAAAGAGGCTCCTGTAAATTAGTGTAAGGAAATGCTAAAAAAGTTCAAATTGGGAACAGCAAAATTCGTATACAATATCGTTGCAGGTAACGAAACTTGGATATATTCCTGGTTTAGTTACCGGCTCGGTAACTAAACAACAATTCGCTGTTTGGGTGTTTCCGGATGAACCGAATCCTACGAAAGCTGTTCGTTAACGAATCACTTCCAAGAAAATGATTGCTTGTTTCCTCGGCCTTATAGGACATGTCGCAACCATTCGTTTAGAGGATCGAAAAACTGTTAACGCTAAATGGTATACAGAAATTTGTTTGCCAAAAGTCATCAACGAAATCAGGAAAAACAACAAAAATCGCCGCATCATTCTTCATCACGACAACGCCAGCTCCCACACAGCACATGAAACAATTGATTATTTGAAGGATAAAATTATCGAATTAATGTCTCATTGTTCATATTCACCTGATTTGTCTCCTAAAGACTTTTTCTTGTTCCCTTATGTCTAACAAAAAATGCGTGTGCAGCGATTTTCACCACCTCAAGAAGCTATTGATGCCTTCCAAACCATGTTTCTGAGATATTAATTTCAGAGTGCAAAAACTATTCCAAGAATTGGTTTGAACGATTGGAAAAGGGTATAAATCTTAAAGGCGAATATTTTGAAAAGCAATAAAACAGTTTGTTCCCAAAAAATTCTTTTTCTTCCTACTTTTTGTAGAAACTTAAAAGACAACCTTCGTATAAGTCACGGAGTAACACCAAATTTGATATATAAGCTACTTAAATGTGAAAATTTGCTTTTTTTATTCTTGTTACATATCATTAAAGTTGGTGTTGCTTTGTTGTACTTTTAACTATTTGTGCGTTAATTACAGCTCAATGGCACGAAATTTCACCAAATTAGAAATGAAAAATGACTACTATAAATAACTATCGTGACTTAACGTTGATTTAGATTATATTGCTGCTTCACTATGAATTAGTAATTTGCAACTGATCCATTTTCAATGAACCTCGAGCGACCTACTCGATCCCTGTTTCTCCTAACTTCTCACAATATTTTTATGCTGCAAAATTCTTATATTACAAGCAAGAAACGTATGAATTTTACGAAAAGTTAAATATTTAATTTTTTTTTTTTTTTTATGTGTGTGTGTGTGTATGAGAGAGAGAGAGCTGTTAATTAAGAAAAATTCATTTAAAATTTGTCGTGAGGTTATTTTTTGACGGAGCTTACGAGCTACGACCTGAGTTACGAATGATGGCGAACGAAATGTTAATGAAAAATTAGACTGAATTTGAAATATAAAAATTTGTGTTACAGTTTAATTAATCTTCTGAATAATAAAAGCCCAAGTTTCCCGAAATTAACGCTGAAAATGATGTTATAGCAAAAATTCTGTATTAAATAAAGAAAGTAAAAATTTATCCAGGATTTCCAAGCGTGTATTTCAACAGAATGATAGAATAAAAACCCTTTTCATTGCTAGTCAGAATTTTAATGTGTCATGGGAAAACAATAATAATAAATTAACTATGTAAAATTCAACTGTATCACGAGCAATTTAATAATAATAATAATAATAAAATAATTAGACATGTGGTAAAAGAATTAAAATTAAAGCAACACGATGTCATTTTTAATTTCGTGGAAATATTTTGACTTCAAAACATACAGATATTATGATATTAAAAAAATGAAGCCATTTGTTTTAAATGTCATTTAAACAAATGTTTAGTAGTTTCAACTGGCGAGGAAAGTTAAACTTGTGAAACGTGTAAAAATCTAGTGCTAAACGATCGCAGACTGACTAGTACTAGTAAAGATAACTCCATTTCGATAAATATAAAAAATTCATACATTATACTAATTTTAAATTAAAATGTACTTCAATGTGAATTTTTGTAAAACATACAAAATATGTTTGGATTCCAGAGTACATGCCAAAGTACCCTTGAAACGTATTCATCTGATATAAATTGCCAACTTATCCATCTGATATAAATATCTCGATATACCTAAATAATGATTAATAAATGACTATATCTGAATTCGTTATCGATTATATCTGAATTAGTTCTAAAAATCCTGAAGAATCGACCATTTTTAGAAAATTTTTGTCTGTGTCTGACTGCTTGTGTGTGTTAACAAAATAGTTTTCGTGTGCGCTCTATCTCACGAACCATACACTGAGAAAAAAAATATACCACCTTCATCTAGAATGAATAAATGGTCCTTTTCTAAATCCTTAACCTAGAAATATAGATCTCCGAGCTATACGCATAAGGCATGCCAATAAACTGAATAGACGAAATGGTCGAGAATTTCTAATCTACACATTTCTAGATGGTGAAACAATATTCTAAATATTCTGAATCTTTTGTATTACGAGAAATTCTTGCTTGATTTTCTAAAATCGAGTCATAAACCAAGATTATAGCTGCTGAAATCCGCCTCTTGTATATTCACATTTATTTGGGGATATTTTCAAATAGGTTTGTTCTCGATAGTATAGGCAAACACTCAAGAATTCTAGTAGAGGTCTCTAGAATTCGCTTTCGAAGGGAACTAGAAAAAAATTTATAAGAAATTTATAAGGATGACATGGAACTATTTTTTCTAGAGCCACAATTTAGATTCTAGATGTCAGTTGCAGACTTTTTTCTCAGTGTATTGGCGTGCCTTATACTCATAGCTCGGAAATCTATATTTCTAGTTTAGGGATTTAGAAAAGGACCACCTATTCGTTCTAGATGAAAGCGGTATAATGTTTTTCTCAGTGTTGGTCAAAATTCAATATAAGACATATTTAGTTGTATCTGTACTTAAACTGTTGCTTGTTATCTACCAACAGGTGGCGTGATAGCCTGGTTTTATCTTAATTTTTAATATGACAGCTTAAGATAGTCTTTCGTATAAATGTACAGAATAAGGTTTTTTTTTTTTTTTTTTTTTTTTTTTTTTTTTTTTTTCAACCATTCAGCATGAAATATATTTATATATAAATATATATAATATAATTTTAATAGTCAACCAATATAAAATAGTTGTAGATGTAATAGTTGTACTGGTTCCCTTCAAGAAGTGTAAATCTTCAATATAGGTATTTTTCAAAAAAACTCGTCAATACTTTTAAAATTAATGGTCGAACCTTGTATCTATTATAATTTAAAATAAAGTTATCATTAAAAAAGAAAAAAGAAATCATAATAAAAAGCATTTTTTTTTCAGATTTCGACTGTAGGCCCTAAAATCGACTTTCTTTTAATATGTAATGTTATATATACTTTTGTCAGACGAAAATCGTCTGCACTTGTCATGGGAAAAAAAAAAAAAACGATAAATGATCTGTATAAATATTTCTCTAACGTGGACAATTACGATTAAATATTGCCGAAACGATACAACAGTGACATAATTAAAATATAGCTGTTTATTATTCAACATTGTCAATTTCCCAAAAAAGTAAAATTCACGAGGATAAAAAAATAATATTTATGCAAAAGAAATATTTAAAAACGCGGAATTGAGTCATTTGTCATTTGTCTGCTTAAGTCATTTTATGGGAAAATGTATTTTTAAACAAATACAAACTCTAAAAATATAAACAGAATATGAACTATTGTCATAAATTTATTAAAAAAGGAATGTAGGGTAAAATGAATGTATTGGAATGGTAAATATGTCCAAAAAGTTTATTTACAATAAATTTGTAATAAGAAAAAAAAAAAAAAAATAAATGCTTTATTTCTTTTTGCACTATTAAAATTGTATGTAGCATTTTTTTTTTTTTAATTACGTAAAACGCACTCCTTTGTTAAAGATATGTAAACATTAACAATTTTTCACTTTGAATTAATATTTAAAAAATTAAGAGAGCATAAGTCTAGAACGATTGAAAATGTCTTCAAAAACCTTGTAATCAATTATTCTAGTGCAATAGCATGATTCATGTGCCTTCATTTCTCCCCGTTGCCACATGCTGCGAAGAATGTAAAGAAATTTCAGCTATTTTGGAAAAGGGGGGGGCAGCACAAAAGAATGGATATTTCATTTAATCAATTTTAAATTAAATTTCTGGTTTAAGAAAAGTCAGTTATATGAAAAAAAATCTCTTCTCAGAGTCAACAAGGCAGAAGGAGGGGGGAGGGGAGAACTTCTAGTATTTATATTCTTTTATTCTTATTTTTTTTTATTCTTTCTTCTCTCTACGCAGACGATGTTTAATATTTTCTATCTCTTTCAGCTATTTTCCTTTCATCTGATGCCAAAAAGTACTATTTATTCTAAGAGAAAAATGTGGTTTTGAGAAGAATATTTTTCAAATATGTAAATATTTTCCATTTACTTTCAAATTTTAAAGTGCTTGTTGAGATTTTTATTTCTAAATTCGAAAATTAAATCAAATAACGTAGAACAATAAAACAAACGAAAGGAATCTTTATTAAAATTGAAGTTAAATGAAGAAAGTAAGTTATTGAATTCTTAAATCTTTAATTAAAGCTATTTAATTAAATTTTGAAATCAAGCAAATAACTCAAAAAATGTAACTTTAAAAAAAAATATTTGTTTCATTTAAGTTAAATGCATTACATTTATGAAATACTCGTTTTATTAAACTTATCACATAATTCATACTTCAAAATTCTTAAGTATAAATAAACTCTAAAAAAAGTTCGTTCATATTTCAAAATCTGTACAAATTTTCTCACCTATAATTACTTAATACGCCATGATATGATAAGCTGTAGAGTATTAATTAAAAGGCATATTCAAATTTCCAATTAAAAGGATATGTTTGAAGCAATTGTTAGTTGTTCTAAAAGTGTATGAAAAAATATTAAGAAGTAGAGCAACGTATTTTAACTAATTATTCGAATTATCTTCATTTTAAGATTACATTTCTGCCTGTTAACAAATTTAAAATCCACTTAGCTACATTAGTTTAAAAATTAAGAAGATGCATATTTATTAAGAAATTATTTAAAACCGTATTAGCATATCAACTATTACCACCTGAAATATCACTAATTCAAAACTGAAATGCATTTTGCAATGATAAAACATGCAAAAAATTGTTAGGATATAATATTAAATTAAAATCAAGCAACTTTCAAGAGGCAAAAACATCAGAATATCCTTTAGCATTCATTTATGAATTTAAATAGAGCAGAGTTTGCTAACCAATGGTGCGCAAGAAAATCTAGTCATTATTTCCATTTTTATACTTTATTTGTAATTAATTACACTAGTTGTTAATATCATCTTTAGTTTCAGAATTTTACTTAATATTGATATTCACATTATAGTTTTCATTTAAGAAAATCCTTACTACTTATTTCCGCACTCGTTACTCATATTCGCGCCACAGCTTTCATTTAAGGAAATTTTTCTTACACATATTCGCACTGTAGCTTTCATTTAAGGAAGTATTTCCTTAAAAGTCGATACATATGTAAATATATATTTTCTCCCAACATCACATATAATGGATTTTTATTAATAGAGAGGAATGAATCCTATCCAATGAAAAGGAAAGTGTAACTAATGCAATTATTCGTAATAATCTTAAAAGTTTAATTACTGTTCACATCAAGATATCAGTTTTTTAACTCGCTAGCAAAAATTAATAACTGATACTGAGTGAAAAAACAAGGAAAAATCTTACTGATTTTTTCAACAACATACTTCTGAGAAAATTTTTCGTATAAAATATAAGCATTTGTTGTATTTTGTATGAAATGGGTTTGTTTCACATTTATGTAATTGGTATTATTTGTTATTATTTCTACGATTACATTTGCGTTTTTTATTATACTAGTCAACATTCGTCAGCAACATTCTAGCGGTCATATTTCCAAATGAACCTTTTCCCAAATTTACTGCTTGCATATTATCCCGTATACTCATATTCTCCAAAATAAAAACAGTGGCCAAATGCGATAAATAGCTAATAATTAAAAAGAGATTATTTACAATTTAACTGAGTTTATTATTATTATTATTATTAAAATAGCGAAATTCAAGCAATTAAATGTATAATTTAAATGTAACTGTTTACAAAAATAAGCTTCAGTGCAAATCCATTAAAACCATCTCTAGTTCTTTTATCGATGGGATAATAAAACATAAATAACACAAATTCTATTAAATTTTTCACATGCCAATTTAAATTGTTTATCATCGATTTACATAATACTTTTTTAATAATTACAATTTTTTTTAATTATAACAAATCTGCTTAAACCTATGTAATACAAATGATTTGCTTACTTTAACTTCTACATTTCTTTTTTAATTATTATTTTTTTCATTTATTTATTTAAAATTAAATATATATATATATATATATATATATATATTTGTGAAATTAAATTAAAAAAAAAAAAAAAAAAAAAGTAGAAGGCTTGTTGCATTTGCTTTGTATTACTATGCAAACTTTCTTTTTCCAATAAAATTTCAGATTCTTCCTTTTTGAGTTGTCAACTATACTTAATGTTCTAATTATACTGTTAAACACAATGTGATCAATCGGTGAATTTCATTGTTGCTTCGTGGTTTCATTGTTGTTCATCTGCTTTGAAATTTTGCTTTTTTAAATCCATATGGTTCCTGTTCTGGTTGTGGCAGGCTGGGGGAGTGTTGCCGGCGTAAAACTAGTGTAACCCCACAGGCAAGTCACAAGTCTTGCCGCCTGCCTCCTTCTTCCTATCTTGTGTTTCTTGGGTTGTTTTTTCATTAATTTTGATAAGTTTATGGTTTTAAGTTAAGATTTGTTGTTTTACTTTATTGATTCGTTTGTTTTGCAGGCTGTTAATTAATAGATCTGGTTTCTTTACATTAGTGTATTTCATCCACTGATGATTTTTTTTTTTTTTTTTTTTTTTTTAAATCTTAATATTATTGGTCAATGGTGTTTCAGTGATCTTGTATCTGTTGCTTGGCTTCTACTATGCTTAATAGATCATCTTTATTATATATATATATATATTACATTATTGCTGTTGTGACACCACTTTTATGTTAAATTAAACTTTACAAAAATTTATTTAGTCGTTTAAAAACATGAATAATATTTTATTTTCTTTATTTCAATACATTATTCATGCAGCAATGACACTAGTTTCGAGAGTTAGTTTCCAGAAACTCAGGCTTTTATTATTAAAAAGATAATGTCGTACAAGGCATTTTCTATTATAAATTTAGTGGTCTGCGGAAAATAAAATTATGGATTTTGTGGTTCTTTAATTCAAAAAATTAAGTGACACCTCATCTATAGACTGGATGAATTAATATTTCTAACATGTTAATTTTTTAATTGCAATATTTCCCATATTATTTATGCATGATTAAATAATATAAAAAAAGCAACATTTTTTAACATTTTCCCCCTACATTAAAGTATATAGTATAATTTATTGTAGTGGAGACATAACGGCAGTAAAATTTAATTAGCTTAAAGGGATTTGATTTATATATATTTTATATATGTTGCTGACAATGTGTATTTTTAAAATTACATATGTCCGATATTCAACGTTATTCAAATAAAAAGATTTACTGTGATATTCATATTTCAACGCTAAAATTAATTTCAAAATATTAGGGAAAAATATAACCTTCAGATCAAAATTATTTTATTTATTTATTTATTTATTTATTTTTTTTTTTTAAAAGAATGTACAGTTAGAATGGTTAAATTAGAAAGTTTTATTATATATATATGTGTGTGTGTGTGTGTGTGTGTGTAATTTTCTCCATTCTGTTTTTTGAGATTAAAAATAAATAAATAATGAATAAAATTACAGAAGATACTTCTAAAATTTTTAAATCTACACAGTAACTGTGTGCTGTTTAGTTTTCTTTAGAAACAGTGTATCATAATTATAATAATAATGAATAATAGGTTAAGAATAAACCATATTTAAACAAAGTTTAAAAAGTTGATGGAATGGAAAAATCTTATCTTTCCTATATAATACACCCACGTTCCCCGATGCACTAAAATATATCTAGCTAAAAACAGTAATTACCGAAAATTTATTTTGAAAATGTAAATGAATAAATAAATAAATAAATCTTTTTGGTTTTTGTCAAAGTTAACAACTCATTTATAAAATATATCGGCGAGTATAGAAAATCTTAGATAATTAGTCAGTTATTTTTCAGAAGCGGTATAATTATAATATTAATGGGTAGTTGAAAATATTGAAAAAACATTTCAACAAAATTTAACGATATATTAAAATGACCACCACAATTTTTTTTTTTTTTTTCAAAAAACAAATATTACTCCCGCGTTCTTCTACTTAAAAGTATATTCAGTAAGTAACAGTAATATCTCAAATAAAACTTCAAACTTTAAAAAAACTACCGCAAAAGATTTTGAAAATGTAAAAGAAAAAAAAATCCCTTTGATATTTGTCAGAGGTCTCTGCTGATTTATAAAATATATTACAGAGTACAGAGAGTCCTATGGTCTTACTCAGACACGCTGATATGCTTCCGTTGAACTCCATAGTATGAAACAGCTAAATAAATAATGTGATCAAATAGGGTCTAGAGTGCCTGAAACTTTTTTAGAAGTCATATTTTTCTATTTGATGCTCGGTTTTTGAATCTAAATTTCATATATCTTCAACGGAGTGGCTGATGTTCTTGATATTTTGTAACCTGTTTTTGATGTAACTTCCTTTTCATAGTCAAAATAAGGAGAGATGGGAAAAAATATCGTTGAAAAAAAAAAAAAAAGTTGAGACTAATGGAGAGATATATTTAGTCATTTGGTTTTGATAGAAATGATGCGGTCACGTTACTGAGTGGAAACGGTTGGTTGTGGAATACTGAAATATGTATTTTTGAATTAAATCCACGATTTTTAGCCCCAATTTCTTTTCCCCCATACATATGAAAAAAAAATAATAATAATAACAATAATACAATTATTGAATACGATAAGCGCTCATTAAAAAGAAAAAAAAAAAATGGTCTTCATTTTTTTTTTTTTTTTTTTTTTTTATAACTTTATTTTAAATAAAACTTAACAAATAAAATTGAATAGAACATTTAAAATTATAATAATAATCAGTTTAAGTTCTATCAAATGCAATGTTTATACTTTATTGCGTTTAGTCATACACATACGTCGCAGTAAAAATGACTAAAATGGATTGAGGATTCCTCAAAGCGTATAGATATACTGATTAAGATGTAGAAAAGTATAAACATTCCAAAAAGTCTCATGGTCAAATTTTTTATTCCATTATTACTACATTTTATTTAAATAGTATATGTTCAGCTTCGGGAGGTAAAAATATGCAAGTTTTAAAGCATCTTGCCCGAAAATGAAGCCTATATTAGTTTGGAATTTTAAATTCTTTCTCATAAAAATCTATCTTCGCATCATTACGGCGACCAAAATGAAACCTTGCTCTTATTCAACCTTGTAATGGTTCCTCGCTCTCATATAGGAAGCCGAGACTTCTAATAATCGACGAATTTCGGATCTATAAAATTCTTTCCACCCAATTAAACTTGATAAAAGAATTGGCTATCTTACGAATGTATGATATTTTAGATGGATTGAAGGTAGGGAGAAAAAAATAGAAAAGAATACGACTAGTTTAGAAGTGTAATTTTGTTTCATATAATTTTCTTTTCATACTTCGTAAGTAGTACAAATTCTTAAAAAAAGAAGAAGTTTTATTATATTCCTATTAAGGATTTTACGGCGAAATCACGTTTGTTGGTAATTGATTAAAATGGGCATAAAACAGGAAATAAAACTTTTGTTTGGCTTATTAATATAGTAGAGAGGGACTGGGGAAGGACTGCTTCAATTCGGAATAAAACTAAAGTAGGTCACTTGAACTAATGCCTAAGGTAATTAAGAAAGAGATTTAAGTCAGATTTAGGAACATTTTTATTCGATTACATTTTATGGAAAGCCATTACTCATGGACTATTTTTAGATGAATTAGAAAGTTGTACCTTTGGAAAATGCTCTTAACTTTTTAAGAAGAACAACCAGTTATTAGTTTATACCCTTTTAAGGATAAGTAGAAATATTATTTTATTATGATTGGGCATTCCCATTTTTTAATATAAAAATCAAACCGTTGTTGATCATTAATTTGAAATGATTAAAATGTTATTAGGCTTGTGAAATATATTTTTTCATCATCATCATCCTTATTATTATTATTATTAATATAAAATGTTTTCTTAAACAATGTCTCATACAGATCTGAAATTTCGTATATTAGTTCTACATGTTATTATTTCAAGTCAGAAATTTTGAAATTATTTTCTTATATACAAAAATTAAATTCTTTTTCTATAATCTCTAAGGTCAGTAAGTAAGCTAAATTTTACATTATCAGTTACTAATAACGAGCAAGTTATTTCCTCTTAAGAGATATTCCTCCTTATACAAGAACGACCTTACAATTAATGTTAAAATTAGTAGAAATTGAAATATCTATATGTATATATATATACCGGGTGTTCCAAAAGCCACAGAAAAAATAAAATGTATGTTACTCAGAAATTATTGACTATAGAACTATGCGATTCTCACTGAGATGCCCAGGAAAGTCTAGTATATATATTTTATATAAAAAAAAAAAATAGTAGTTACATTTTACACCAACAGATGGCGATACATTTACAACATTCGGTCACAGTTTAAACCGTCCCCCCTTCTCAAATGACGCCGTATTATGAATTTTGATTAATTTGACTTTGGCGAGTGTCAAATGATTTCAAATGTTAGCAAATATCTAAATTAAAAATTTATTCCATATTATTACAATTACTTGTTCTAAAAAGAAAATCCTGATATTGTTAAGAAATAAAGCATTGTTAGTTAAGCTTAATGCGCATGTCTGACGGCCATTCTTATGAATGAATGCCCTCGCATTCAACATTTATAGTCCTAGTTGGGTTGCAGAATGTACCGCGAAACTGTAAAAAATTAATTTTACAATTAAAGGGTGTACTGATGGAGAAATATTAAACTAATTTCGCGATATTTTTTTTTTTTTTTTTACTTAAATAATCCCAGGGTCTTTCTGTAATTTCAGTGAAAACCGCACAGTGCCACGGTCAATACTTTTTGAACATATTTTTATATTTTTTTTCTGTGACTTTTGGATCCCCCGGTCTATACAAGAAATTTCAAAATGGTTTATAACAATAATTCTTCATGTTTTGCATTTGCTTGATAAAAATAGAACACGTTATATTTCTGAGAATCGCATTAAAATTCGAAAATATTTATGAATCTCATAATACATATTCGTGCTCGACATAAATGTAACAAACGCACACATAATGAAATTATTTGAGCAATTTCATTTAATGTGAGAAAGTACATAGAAACACGTAAATTCCTGTTAGAAAGCAAATATGCATTGCAAAGATAAAAGGTCAAAATAACAAGTCTTGTTGTCTAAACTTTTATGAGAATTGTTTGAGAGATTATGAATTGTTTATGTGATAATTTTTATGACATAATTAAGATAAGTATTTATGAGAACATTCCTACTTTTGGAAGTTTCTAGAAGAAAAAATTTCTTTGAAGGGAGAATAATGGTGTATTTATGTTTTCAAACAGTTTGTGTTAGATAAATATTTTATATTATTGGAAGAAGTTTGAAAATAATGATTAAACTTCATGGTAAAAATGTGGCAATATTTGCAAATCAAATTAATCGTAACAAACCAACTAGAATTAACTATATGGAAGAGATGATTTATTAAAGAAACAAGATATTTCCATGCAGTGTTTGTGTTGGTTTTAGGTTGATTAACGTCGTCTCAGAGCTAGCTGCCTAATGAGCTATCGATTTCCATGCAATGAATTGCCCGTTATTAAGAATATAGTTTTAAAAAAATGATAAAAAGGCAATATGAATAAATACCTACATAGTTGATTTAATGCATATTTAACACAATTAAATAATGAAAATAGCAGAAGCGGAGTTCTCTTCGAAACTCTGATTTACAGCAAAATACTTTAAAGATCGATGTTTTCAGCTAATGTCGTATGGTTAAAGCGTTTTCTTTTTTTCTTCTTCTTCTTCTTCTTTTTAATTTTCTTCTTTTTATTTTTTTTTTATTCTTAATAAATATAGAAAATTTGATTACATTTTTTAGAGGACAAGAATTTTTTTTCTTATTTTAAATAATTTATGCGTATAAAAATCGCATTTTTATTTATTTATTTATTTATTTATTAGTTAGAAGGTTTTTAATTGAAATTGACTTGGTTATCGTGTCTTCGTGTCATGCTAGTAAACAAGGCGCCTTCATTTTTAAGTAAATACTAGCAGGCTACGCCCGCTTCGCTGGCCACTATATTTAAATGAATCTCCAAAAGAATTGGATCATTATTTATATTTCACATCACATTATAAATAAAAACTAAAATAATTACATTGGAATCGCTCGCATCGGGTACTCGCTGACTACGGCAGTTCTTTCTCTGCCCGCACTGTATCGGGAACAGGTTCCCACTGCCTGCAGAAATCTCTTTCCTATGTATTTCAATATGGGTATTTATTGACGATAGGTGGGTCTGCCATTATTTAAGAACTACGATTTTAAAGATAACTGTATCTCAGCGTCTATTAAATATTTTAGTTTTTGAACCAAGTATTTTATTGCTCATGCTGTTTACACTGTATTACAATTTGATTCCCACCAATGTAATGAAATAAAATAAAAAGTAGATTTTCTTTTAGAAGGAATTAAATACATAAAAAACAAATAAATTCCAATCAGTTTAATCCTTTCTACTATATACTACCATTATTTCCTGACAAATACTATAAATTAGAAAAAAAAAAAAAAAAAAAAACTTTTAAAGAAATTAAATTAACAAATGAAAAATAATTGTTGTTATACTACAAAAATTATACATAAACATAACTGTTATAAATACGTTTTTAAATTTTAAATTTAATATATTTATTTTTTTCTACTGCATTACCATTTTATTTTCAATCCGCGTTTGTAATGATCGATAGATGGCGCTCTCTGAACTGCAGTTGTTAGTAAATATAATAGCCACGTGTATCTTTCTCCGCCATTACATCATGGAAAATCGATTGCATAATATGATGATATGCAGTGGTGTGATAATTTCACCTTAGCCCACCAGAGGGCGAGAATTTCATTACAATCGCGGATAAATATAATAAATTAAAAAGAGAAAAAAGATTCGCCCTCAAATAAATGTATTAAATAAAAAATAAATTGCATAATATAGCCGTTGCTAAGATACGCAGACGATTACAATCGAAGAATAAATTCATGAAAAATGAAACATAAAAGCCAATGTTTAAAATCGAAAAAACATTAATTTAAAAAATTCAAATTCGAAATTCGAAAAAATCTTGATGAGGTGCACACCTGCAGGGTCCCAGGTACCTATATGCCAAATTTGGAAGCTCTGCGATTAGTAAATGTATTTATTTTCCCGTTGGAAAAAAAAATAAATAAAATAAACTTTTTTTTTTTTTTTTGTAATTTTTTTTTTTTTTTTGCAACAATTAAATTATGGATTAAATTTAAATGGCTAATTTTTTGCTATTATTAGCTTATTATTTTCATATTTTTATTAATTAAAAGAAAACTAAACAGAAATTCGAAAATCTGACTTCGATATGCACAATGATCCTTCGGGGGGCACCTTTGTGTTAAATCTCGTGACTGTCCGAGCTACCGTTTTCGAGAACAGTGAAATATATATACAAATAATACCACTTAATAGTATAAGATAAACTATTTCGTTAGTCCTTCTTTGGCTCAGTTGGTAAGAGCGTCCCGTTAATAGCGCAGTGGTTGTGAGTTCGATCCCCGGAAGGTCCCGCGTGTTAATTTTTGCAGATAATTAGTAGAAAAGGTGTCAAATGACACAAGAAAATTTTTCGTTGCTTACACTAAGAATTTTTTGAGAAGTTTTTTTTAAGAAGCATTTTTTTTTTTCTTTTTTTTTTTTAATTTAGATACTGGAAAACACAAAACATTTTAGATATTAAAAAAGCACAAAATAAAACATTTCAGGTAAAAAAAATACATAAAAAAATATTTTTAGAAACTTTATGTATATATATATATATATTATTTATTACTATTATATGAAATTGGATTTGTCATCGGCTTTTTGTCACGTTAAAAAACCAAGACGCTTCCATTATATATATACAGTGCGTTAAGAAATTATAAGACCAACAAGCGTATTGGTGCATTTCTGAAGAAGAAAGCATAATATGCAAATTTTTAGTTGCGTATTTAAAATTGATAAGAAAACGCATCCTATACTAATTCCAACTTTTAAAATTAAATTAAATTTCATTAAAACTTATTCATTTTTCTAAAAATTAAAGACTGTGACTGTTAAGAAATTATAAGACCACCTGAAAAAATTAGCATATTATACATGACGTCAAACTCAATATAAAGCGCATGCGTCAGTATTTCGTAAAAGCATTACCTAAGAAGCAAAGGCTTAGGTTTTGAATGTGTTATCTACGATTAATTTGACGATGCTTCGAGGTAAAGAATTATCCGAGTGCGAAGTGAGAAAAATTTTATTTTATAAAGGTTCTGGTAAATTTGAAACAGATATTTCGAGGTTAATCAACCGTTCTAAAACTGCCATTCATAATGCCATAATTAGAAAAGTTTATTCAAACAAAATAAAACGATCTGGTAGAAAAAATATTTTGACAGCACATGATAATAGACAAATTTTTCGACTGTCAACTAAAAAAGGTCTTTCAACTCATGAAATTTCGAAACGTTTCAGCAAGAAAACTTCACATGTAACAGTCTGGAAGAGTCTTAAATTAAATCTTAATACGAAATTTATGAAATTGAAAAAAAAACCAAAGTTATTGAAATGCCATCGAGAAGAAAGATTAAAATGGGCTAAAAATGTCATGTCATGGAATGATGAGTGGAAACAAATTATATTTTCTGATGAAAAGAAATTTAACCTTAATGGTCCCGATGGTTACAAACACTATTGGCATGACTTGAGGGAGGAACCAAAAGAATGCTTCAGTCGACAAATGGGTGGAGGATCAGTAATGATTTGGGGAGCTTTCAGTTATGAGGGGTTCTGTGATTTACAGCGGATTTCGGGTCATATGAACTCTACACAATATCAGTCTATGCTGTATGATCATATGATACAGTTTGGACCTTTATTAGGTGGTGCTAACTGGATGTTTCAACAGGACAATGCTGCTTGTCATACATCTAAATCCACACAGGAGTGGTTTAAAAAAGAAAAAAATAATGCTTTGCCATGGCCAAGTCGAAGTCCAGACTTGAACCCCATGGAAAACCTATGGGGTATATCATCTCGCAAAGTTTATGCTAATAATAAACAATTTTCATCTGCCAACGAACTGGAAATAGCTATTGTAAAATAACGGTACAATATTTCTATAACTGAACTTATTCACCTGGTTACTTCAATGAAAAACAGAGTATCTGAAGTCATCAGGAAAAATGGAGGACCAATATCATATTAATTTTTTCTACAATATTGTTTTTTGACAAGTGGTCTTATATTTTCTTAACAGGTTATTTTTCACCGATTTCTAATATATATTTTAATTAAACATTCATTGCATTATGCCAAGTTATTGCAAACTAATTATAAAAAAATATAGAGCAATATGTTATTTTATGTATTTAAATTATGATTAGAATCTTTACTTTTCTTATAATTTACAAAATTAAAGTGGTCTTATAATTTCTTAACGGACTGTATATATATATATATAAATTTTAAGCAACTCATTGTATCTCTTAATGAATCAGCTGAATATAGCGTCATGTTGATAATGCGAGAGTCGTGTGTTCGATCCTCGCCGGTCCGAGGTGTTATTTTTTGCAAATAATTAATAGAAAAAGAGTCGATAAAAGAAAATATTTCTTTGTGTACACAGTATCCTAATAACTTTTCAAGAGTTTTTAAACGGCTTTTTATCTAGTTACAAAAAGCACAAAATAAAAATGAAAGTAAAGATAAATAAATAAATAAATTTTTTAGAAGCTTTTTATTAGGAGCTATTTATATGAAATTGACTTTATCATCGTGTCACGCAAGTAAACAATTAAAGTAAATATAAGCCGTTGCGCTTGTGGCTCCGTGGCTCAGTTGGTTAGAGCGTGACGTTAATAAAGAGTTCGGTCCCCGGAAGGTACGGCGTGTTAATTTCTGAGGATAATTAGTAAAAAAAGGTGTCAATTGATTAAAAAAAAAAAAAAAAAAATTTATAAAATATTTTAGATATTAAAAAAGCTCAAAATAAAAAGATTCAGGTACAAAATACATAAATAAATATTTTTAGAAGTTATATATATATATCTTATACTATTAGGTGAGCAATATTTGCATATATATATGTATGTATATTTCACTGTTCTCGAAAACGGTAGCTCGGACAGTCACGGGATTTAACACAAAGGTGCCCTCCGTAGGGTCATTGTGCACATCGAAGTAAGATTTTCGAATTTTTGATTAGTTTTCTTTTAATTAATAAAAATATGAAAATAAAACTTCCCATTTCTATAATGACGCAGAATGGAGAATCTTAGGAGAGATTTGATTGGTTTATTTGATTTTCATTGATTTGAGTGCATTTTACATTGAACTACAGCTACGTTATGAGGAATTACAAGAGATTTGAATGGTTTACTTGATTACTAAATAACTACTTGATTTTTATTGATTTGAGTGTATTTTACGTTGAACTAGAGCTACGTTATGAGGAATTACGAGAGACTTGATTGGTTTATTTGATTTTAATTGGTTTGAGTGTATTTTACGTTAAACTAGAGCTACGTTTAGATTTTATTTAAAAATATTTGAATTTTTAATATTTTATTATTATGCGACTTTTAATGAAAACAAATTATGATTGGCGCCGCAGGTGCCCGAGAGCATGTTTTTTGGTAAAAATTTTCATGGGTCTCTGGTCAGCTAGCTGGTGAAGCCAGCTAGTTATATATTATTATATGAAGTTGAATTTGTCATCGCGTTTTCTGTCACGCTAAAAAACAAGACACTTCCACATTAAAAAAAAAAAAAAAAAGTAAGGAATTCATTGTATCTCTATGTGTTAATGGCTCAGTTGGTTAGAGCTTTAATTTTTCAAATAATTAATAGAAAAAGTGTCAGTTAATAAAAGGTAACATTTCGTTGTGTACACAGTATCCTAATAATGTTTGAAGATTTTTTTTAAATAGCTTTGTATATAGTAACTAAAAAGCACAAAATAAAAATTTAAATAAAAATAAATAAATAAATATTTTTTAGGAGCTTTTTATTGAAATTGCATTTCGTTATCGCGTCTTCATGTCACGCTAATAAAAAAGGCACCTCAACTTTAAAGTAAATGTCAGCAGTCTTTATAGTCGCTCGTTGGCTCAGTTGGTTAGAGCGTCAAGTTGCTAATGCGATGGTGGTGAGTTCCATACCCGAAGGATCGATGTGCTAAATTTTGCAGATGAAATGTGTAATAGAAAATGCGTAATAGAAAATGTGCCAATTGATAAAAGAACATTTTTAATTGTCTACACAGTATTTTAAGAATTTTTGAAGAGTTTTTTTTTAAGAATCTACTCAAATTTTCAATTTTTCAAAAAGTTATTAACACTAGTAACATTTATAGAGCTGCAACATTTGTTTTACAACAACAGCAAAAAAGAAAGAAAAAAAAATCTTCATTTTAACAATGTGTAAAAAAGAAATTGCGTTTCATTCCAATTTGTTTTACAGTTCTAATTTTTTAAATAATTTTCAACAAAACTATAAATATCTCTTTAATACGTAACTTTCTTACGTACTTTTAAATGGAGTAATGTAAAGAAGCTTTATTTTACTGGTTTGTATTTATTTATGTATTTATATAAACACATTAAAAAATGACAAATATCTGAAATTATACCGATTGAGTTTGTTTAGCAATTATTCAAAATCCTTATAAAATAAAATAAAATAAAATAAAATAAAATAAAATAAAATAAAAAATTCTGATTATCACAATAACTTAAGTACATATTCGCTTGTATGAATCTATATATATATATATATATATATATATATATATATATTCAGAGCGCGAAATTTCCTCTCGCCAGCTCGCCATTGGCGAGTGAAATTTTTACTGTAGCGAGTAAAAGTTTGGTCTAGATATAGATAGAATTCTTATATGATACGGTGACAGAGAACATTCCTTCTATAAATTTAAATATGGCAAAATCTTGCCATCTTGTAACCTCATATTTAACCTCTTCTTTTTAGATTCTCGGAGAGCCGAGTCTGTGTGTACGCTGCCCGAGATTGCTCCAGCCTGGGAAAGGAAAAATGCTTAGTGCATGCATAAAAGTTTTGATCTCTTCGGCAGTTTCGTTTCTCTCACTATTATTTTTCCAAGCAGAGTGAAAAATAGACGAGCAGAGACCCTCTTTGCTCGTCACCCACTATCCGAGTGAAGAGATATGCGAAAGTTTGCCTATGAGATATTGTCACATGAAAATGACCTCGAGCCCCTCCTTCCTCCCAGTGTTTATTTTGTTGAATAATGATCAAAAAACAGTAAATATTTTCCAGATTTTTACTAAAACGCCAATGACTTGCGCTTGTAATGATGTAAGCAACAATTTATGGAAAAAGTTATTCCGAAATGGCTATTTCAAATGAGAACAATGAACAAGTTTTGCACATCGACATTCTGTCTGATTACAAAAATAAAATGGACGAAAAAGACATTTCTGATATAAAAAGTTAAGTAAATAGACAGACAAATAAAAACGCTTAATCTTTCATAATAGAAAGAGTTTCACAGGATATTGTTTGAAAAAGAATTTTTTCTTTTTTTTTTTCTTTAATAACTCTTTGTATTTATGTTATTAGATATTTTAATCTTTTTAAAATCTCAAATACAACACATTATAATGATTTTTGATTATAGATGATTATGAAACATGATGATATATGGCACACTTCTAATATATATAATTTTATACATATTTTTGAATGCCTTACAAATAGTTAGGAAAAATAAAGAACACAAAATGCGTAAAAGCGACTAAAAATGACAACACTATTTTGTGGCGAGTAAAACGTTTTTTCGGCGAGTGTAATCTGAGTTGAAATTTCGGGCCCTGTAATATATATATAAAACATTTTTCTATTTTTGAAATTAATACATGCAAGCAATAAAATTATATTTCTTACTTCTACACATGCCTCCTGTACAATTAGAAGTGACCATATCCCTTCCAGAACAGAACTTTCCACCATTGACCGGACTAGGGTTGGTACAAGTCCGGCGACGGTGGTGGCGGCAGTCCGGACCACAATTAGACCACGAAGACCAGGAAGTCCATCGTCCGTCAACAGCTGAAATAAAAATATGAATAAATATAAATTACTTATACAGGATATATGTCCAAGAAGAATATTAAAATTTTGTTTATAAATATAAATACTGGCTGTCAAGCACTTTTAGTGGAAAAAAGAAAAATATGTTTTAAATGCATATATATTCTAGGTTTAAATTTTGGTCGGTAGCGTGGCGCCGGATACACGTAAGAACACTAAATATAGAAATCAGTATATACCTGTGAAATGAAGGATGTGAGATTAGAGCTAATTTTTAATTTGTTTGTTACTTTAAAGTAAAGCATTTTATTGTGTTTTTAATATTAGTTATCTAACCTCAACTACAAACCATCGAAGCTTTAAGAAGATTTTAGGCACAAAAGAAACTGAAGAAAATTTCGAATAGACATTTGCAGTCATTTCAGCCATTTTCCTGATAATGGCGAATTTCAGAAGTGCTCTAATATTGTGATATGCTTATAATATTTAGTTGCATGAAAATAAACAAAATATTTCAGGAAATTCTGGGAATTTTCAAGTAAAGCGCCTTCTGACGACAAAAATTAAAAAAAAAAAAATGTTGGTTTTTTTCTTTACTTATAATACAGTAGAACCTCGATTATCCGAAGTAATTGGGAGCGAACCTACTTCGGATAATCGAAATTTTCGGATAATCGAGAATTTATCAATAATCATCTAAAATATTTATCTGCACTCGTAGTTCGAAAACAACGGCTTGCATACAAAAGGAATGTGAAAAAGAAAAAAAAACTTTAAAAATGCATGTTTCTTAAGAGAAAATTCTGGATGATAGTAGAAAGTGAAAAACAAAAAAGTGAAGAAACCGACATCGGTTAACGGAGAGTTTCGGTTAATCGAGGTGAGTTTCGGTTAATCGAGGTTCGGATAATCGAGGTTCTACTGTATATATATATATATATATATATATATATATATATATATATATGCAAACACAAAAATACATGCATTACTTTACTCTTTATAGATTTTAAAAGTATTTACGGGCTTATAGGTTACCCGATATAATAAATAACAATCATTCGACGGTCACACTTCAAAATGTAAATTATTACTGTCACATTTTCCAACATTGTTACATTATGTTTTCAAAATTAATTCCTTAATGGATTGTATTCTTAGTACTGGATTATCAGTAGACTGCATTTTGAACTTACAAACGAAAATCTTAACATTTAAAGTGGAAGAGTTAAGGTCATGTGCAAATACATCAAGTAGGATAAGGATAAAATGTTAACTATTAAATATTATGTAGGAAAATCGGATGTGATATCTGATTCTTAAAATAGGCTCATATATACGTTTTCATGAAGTTTTGATAAATGTTGTATGCTGAATAATTTAGCGGTAAAATTTAAAGTTGTCGTAAAATGTAGAATTGACAGTTTACAGCTTACGTTTTCTTCCACATTTTAAATAAGGAGTATAGCTAACCTCATAAATTTTACATATACTTTTTGAATATTCTATCAAATAGCTAAATTAATTGTTATATTTATTAATATGCTTAATTATTCATTTCACTTTAATTAGTTCTTTTTTCTTTCCTAATGACTGTACGTTTTCTGAAAGTATCGAATGATAATGTTTAAAGCGTAACTCATTCAAAAATATGGAACAGATGAAATGAAACTTTATGTACACTATAAAAATTGATTTATGTCATTTTTGATTTATTTGAAATATTATATTGATATTTCATGCATAAAATATGAATTATATTTGAGATATTAAATTTTGAAACCTCCTTAAAAATTAGCGCGAACAAATAAGTTATTAAATGATTTAAGAATAAAAACGGAAAATCAAATCCGAGTGTTGTCATAAACTTTATAAATGTCTTTTTAGCAACGTAGAAAAAGATTTCTAATTACATTGACTCACCAGTGACCAAGAATTTCTTATCTCAGAGCGGGAGATGTCGGGTTCAAAAACAGGTCGCCCTCATTAGCTTAGCCTTTCGGAGATTTTTATGATCGCGTACATAAGGGTTAGGATTACTTAAAAAGACCCCTACGGTTAGCAGCTTGGGCATTTTATCCTGGACTAGAATTCTATAGTAGTCAATCAAGCTTAACCTATACAACCATAAACAATCTAACTATATTTTTTTCATAAATATCTCATTGCAGAAAACAAAATTTGAAATCTGCAATTAAATTTTGAATTTCTCTAGGACAAACTAATAATAAAAAATGCATATTTATTTCTGGACTTTTCCCTTTTTATATATAAATCGTACGATCTATTACATTTCATCAGTAACTGATTCATGTGTATTTCACTTGTTTTATCGCAAATAATACAGCTTCATTACTAGAAAGCCAAATTTCTAAAGAAAAAAGAATTTTTCTTATGTTTTGCTTTGTAAAACTTTTTTTTTTAAATTTTTAATTTAAATTTTAAAATATCCCAAATACTTTAATTTAATGACTGGTTTTCTGCTTTATGCACACAGCAACAATAATAACAAAAGATTGCTATTTGAATAAATGAAAGAAAAACCCTACTTCATTAGATCTTTGGATCTGCAAAAAGCATTTTTCTTCAGAATAATAAAACGTTCGTTAAATCACTACCATTTATTTTAATCTGTTTTTGTAGACACAATGTCCGGTCTTAAAATGCAAAAGAATACGCTACATATCACAAAAAATAACTCGTGTTTAAACATTCTGAATAAATATGATATATCATTCAAAAATTGCTTCACGCCAGTTGTTTCCTTTATTTCCGTTGCTCTTTATCAAAACAATGTCCCTTAGAAAGCATCATACATAATTCCTATTTTGAATCAAACAAGTGAACGCAAGGCATTATGTTTAAATAATATATTTTTGCGCAGATCAATATGTCACGACAAAGAAAAATTTATATTGCGAGTGAGAAAAAAGCTTTAATGCCCCAATAACGCAAAGCAATATCTTAAGTAAACAGATCATCTATCTTAAAAATTTTCTGCTTGTCAACATCAGTGAAAAAACATTATGCTTTGATGTAAGTTCACTGGGATTTCATTAGTGCAGAAAACATGCGTTTTAAATGGTGCTTAGCTACTGGAAACATATATTTTTCTTCTGAAAATTATAAAAGAAAAATAAGTATAAAGGGTAAGATAAAAATATTTTAAATTGTTAAACAGGGTTTTCCTTAAAAATAAGAATTCTTCCGCGCTTTATAATATAGTAGTATCATTAATGTCTTCGTGGAATTATCTCCGAGATCTAAAAAATAAACGATAAATTTTGAATCATATAATACATTGTTTTTCCTAGAAGTCTAAAAATAAATATGAATAACGCTATACATACATTACTGTCCATTGAAACTGCAACACCAAGAAGGAATGCGAATATCAGAATGATATTTATTGGGCGCATACATTATAATAGGAAGAACAATTGATTAAATTTTCAGGAAATTTTGTGTAATATATCCTGAGAAAACAGTACGTAAAGCAGCGACTTCTGGGACAATAACTACACTTATCTGCCTAGGCATTGAACCGGATGACATATTCGGGTACAGCACTTCATGAAGCTTCATCAGGATGCCACAATTCATAAACCGTAATTACTGGTGAGTGATGGCGCGCCACTCGCTTTCAACGATTAAACGATCATTTTCATTGGGGCGAGATCAGGAGAACGCGCTAGCCGGAGCAACGGCTCAAAGCATTCTGTATCAAGGAAGGTCCATACAATACAGACAACTTGTGGTCGTGCATTATACTGCTTAAATGTTCCTCTACGGGGGCCTTGAATATAGGACAGAGGGGCGCGCCTTAGTTCACCATGAATTTAATGGCCGCTATTCAGAGTGCCGGGAATGCGAACAAGAAGTAATCGAGACGTGTATACAATCAGACCCCATACTATCACTGCAATTGATGGACAGTGTGACCATATTGAATCCCAGGTGGCAATGTGCATTATTCAAAATGTTGTTAAATACGGTTAAAGCAATCTTGATACTGTAAACAGGATTGTAATTTGTCTGAAAGGCGACTTCACGCCATTCCTGCGTCCAGGTTCGTCATTGATCACACATTAAAGGCGCCCATATCAGTGATGCAGTTTTGAGGGTAACCAAAATTTTGGTAGCTGCATACTGGGTCCTCACCTGGAGTGGTGGTATGCGGTACCATTGGATACGCATCTCGATCACCTCTCGTTTTCATTCTCGCCACTCTGAATTCCAGCCATTACATTTCTGACGATTTAAGATCCAACGCTCCACCCTATTCAAGGCCTCTTTGGCGCAATATTTAAGCAGCACAATGCACGGCCGCAAGTTGTCCGTATTGTCCGGACCTTCATTGATGCAGAATATGTTCGACTGTTGATCTGGCCAGCGCGTTCTTCTGATCTCGCACCAATGAAAATGACTGTTTAATCGTTGAAAAGCAACCCCAACCACTCACCAGTGACTACGATCGATGAATTGTGGCATCGTGTTGAAGCTTCATGAAGTGCTCTATCCGTACATGTCATCCAATCGCTGTTTGATTTAATGCCTTGGCAGATAAGTGCTGTTTCTGCTAACAGAGGTAGCTGGTTTATGTACTGTTTTCTCAGTACATATTGCACCAAATTTCCTGAAATTTTAATCAGTTGTTCTTCTTACTATAATGTATGTGCCTAATAAATATCATTATAATATTCGCATTCCTTCTCGGTGATGCAATGTTAATGGACAGTAGTGTAGAAAATTTAAAATACCTTTTATTGAATGCCTTTTTTTGCACAAATCATAATAAGATGGGAATTTATTATACATATGCACAAAAAAAAAAAAAAAAAAGATTTCTGTTAAATGTTGTATAATTAGCTTTCAGATTTACCGGGCCACACAAACATTTTCAGTTATATTGAGGTCTATTATTGAAAATTGCTGGAATAGCATTTTCGTTTGCATTAAGCGTTTTTAATACTCTCAAACAATATTTAAGAGCAATCATGATCTGAATTAATCTATCTGTCTTTCTGTTTATCTGAATGTTCGTCTGTGCATTCATCTTTCCACATCTAGCGCTATATTTCGAAGAATTTCTTCAAAATGACATTCATTATTTAAGTTCACTATGGCAAGTTTTTTATTTAAAATTTTATATATAGATGTATAGTATAGATACATAGATGTGGTACTGAAGGAATGGGTACAACAATGTGGAAAGATGGGAATTAAAATAGGTAATAAACATCTGATTCCCCTGTTATTTGCGAATAATGAAGTTATTATGATTCAAACCAAGGAATACCTAAAGCCTGTAACTGAAGAGGCATTAAAGGCATACAACCGATGGGGCCTGAAAATTAACTATAAGAAGACAGAACTCATGACAACAGGGACAGAAGAAGATATCGTCATAGACGGATTTGAAATCAAGAATGTACAGGCTTTTAAATATCTGGGATCAGTACTGGAAAAAGATGGTTCATCAGGGATGGAAATCGAAAAGAGAATATCTGACTCTAGGAAAATAATAGGAATACTAAACTCAATTCTATGGAGCAGAAATATTGTTGAAAAAACAAAAAGAATCATTTTCAACACCGTGATTGAAAGTGTTCTGCTGTATGGAGCAGAAACATGGACAATCAAGTCTGCAAGCGAGAAATACCTGCTATCTACAAAAATGGACTTCTGGCGACGATCGGCCAGAACTTGAAGACTTGAAAAAAAGACCAATATTTAAATAAGAGCAAGGATGGGTGTTAAGACGAATATCATAACAAAAATCGACAATAAGAGGCTGCAATGGTACGAACATGTTCAACGGATGAATGTGAATGGAATACCACAGCTTGAACTGAACTAGAAAACTAAAGGGGAAAATAGGAGGGGAAGACTGCGGAAAAGATGGAAAGACAAGCTTATAAGAGACATGACAGAGAATGGAATGGATGAGGAAGATGCTCAGAACAGAGAAGGATGAAGACAAAAACTAAAGGCTGTTTTTGGTTGAAAGGAAACCTCAGCATTGAGGGAATTCCTTAATAAAAGAAGATATATAGCACAACTGGTTTGTGTACGGCGAAATCCAAAATAATGCCAGTGCATTGCGTTTTATGAGGAGGACTGTTCATAAATCAAAGTAATTATACGGCACAAGTCATAATGAAATTGAAATTTATTGTTCCAATGCTAAATAAAATGTTCTCTATAAAATGTGGCATGCACAGTGTTGCGATTTACAGGGATACACTAAAAGTTTTAGATACGCTAAGGGCTATAATTGAAAATTGTTTGAATTGCATTTCTGTTTATGTTAAGCGTTTTTAAGACTTTCCAAAAATGTTTAAGAGTGATTAGGAATTCAATTACTCTATCTGTATTTATGTTCTTCTGTCTGTCCGTTGTGTGATTACATAGGCAAAATATATTGAAGGTAAAAGGATGCAAAGAGTACGTACAGTTTTAAAGTGTTAATAATCTATGCAAAACACTTAATTTTTCGTTCTTGTTTTCTTTTGGATTAGAATTGGTTTGAATCTTTTTTTTATTAAACGGTTATCGTTGTGACTGTATATCTAATGCGTATATAATAAAAATATAATAGCCAACATAAATTAATATAAAATAATCCATTTGGCTTTTATATTTGGCATGTCATTTTAATATGTTATTAATGCTCAAGATAAAATGAATATATTCAAAGACAAAGAATCTTCTTATTATTATCAATGTGTAGTGAGAATAACTAAATTTGAATACCTTTATGTTTACTGCTTATCTTTTACTGAAAATAAAATTTTGAAATACCATTTTTTTTATACCATATAATTATTTCTTGCCCGTGAAGAATAAAAATAGATTATTAATAACAAGTCGAATTTTTAAAAATCTGGTGTGAAACAACCACACGACTTCCATTACTCACTATTACACGTATTATATGCACTTTTGGGAGATAATGTGAACAGAAGGCAGAGTTGAGCTAATGAAATAGACAACTAAAAATTTTCCAGTAAGAGAAAATTAATACACGTTTGCGGTAAACGCATGAAAACGTAAAGACATAAAATACAGTTTGCATAGCAAGGGAAAAAAAAAAAAAAAAAAAAGGTAGAGCTTTTTTTTTTTTTCAGTTGATACACCAATATCCGAGATATAAAACTGATCTATCGGATCAGGATGATTATTAATTTTCCTGTAATAACCACGTAAAGCATGAGAAAAGATATCTAAAATGGGTTTATATAACAGTTTTCAAGAAAATCGTTAGAGCCGTTTTTGAGACCCCGATTTTTACCAAAACTTGGCATATTCAGTTGTTGACCGAAAAACAACAGTTACATACAAATGAATATTTAAAAGAGAGTTAATATTGCAAGTTCGAAAAAATTCCATACAGCCGTTTTGAAAGGAATCCACTCGCAGTAAATGAAATTCAGCTATTTATACAGGACGCCTATCAATTTTCCTGAACTAACCAACTATATCATTCGAAAGGATATCTAATAGAGTGCTTATATAGCAACTTTGAAGAAAATCTTAAGAACCGTTTTTTAGATAAGGACTTCAAATATCCCACTTCAGGTTTTCCAATTTTCACCAAAATTTGGAAAATTCATCTGTACACCAGTTCTGTCTTAATTCTGAAGCTTCCTAGCCTTATTAGTTTCGGAGATATGATAATCAGAAGGTTCCCCACACACATACGCACATACATACACACACACACACTGACCAATTGCCAAAAACCACATTTTTGGACTCAGGAGACCTTAAAACATGTAAATCAGGTCAATTCTTGATATCGAATTTTTGGACCGAATGTAATACTTCCATTAACTGCGGTAGTCGGGTAATGGAAGTAATAGAATGTATGATGAAAAATGTGATTTAATGTGATAGAATGTGATAGAATGTGTGATAGAATGTGTTAGATGTGTGTAAATGCGATAGAATGTGTGATGAAAAATGTGCAAACATGTGCTCACAAAGGAAATTACTATATGAGAAAATTTATAAAATTGCATTAATTGGATTTTATCATTTTTTGGTGAGAGAAAGGGCAGGGACTGTTTGGTATATTTTGAATAAATCATGTTCATAAGATTGTATTAACATTTAGTGAGAAGAAATCTTTGCTAAACAATTTTTATAAAGTTTTAAATCACAAGTGTACAAAAATTGGTTCTATACATAAACACTTTAGCTTCACCTAAAATCAAATCTCAAATAATTTTTATTCCACGTACGATAGAAAGTATTAGATACATTTTTTATGATCACAGATAGAGAAATAGATCTTTTGTTTTGATTTTCAGTGACGTAAATGTGTTTTGCATTAATTATGAAGACATATGACGCTTTTATTCAAACAAGTTCATAGAAAACGATTTTAAATAGCACGGAGAAAAATGCTTACCAATATTTTATATTTAAAATTTAGTACTTTTTATAGGATTAAAGTTTTTTTTTTTCCATAAAAATGATTTTTTGAAACATTTAATGCAAGTAGAAGTGAAAATTCTGCTATACGTAGAGAAAATAATTAAAGCAGAATTTTTGATAGAAACAAAATGAAAATTTAATGATAACTTTTCATGAACGGTTTTAAAATTTTTTTAGTTTGTTTCTTTCCTGAATTATGGTATCGATAACAAAACTTTTTACCCTCCTCTTCCTTTTCTTTACTTTCAATCTTTCATTATTTCTCTCTCTCTCTCTCTCTTTTTTTTTTTTTTTTTTTTCAAATTTTGATTTTTTTTTACGAATATACTTTGTTTTATAAGAAGAATGGATTTTACGAATCGGTTTTTTTACGGATTACTCAGAAATGAATATTTAACTAATTTTAACTTATAGTATGAAAATTTTACAAGAAATACTAAAAAATTTATGTAGTTTTTAATGATCATGAACTTCATCTTACATGAAATGATTAACACAATTTAAAGAGTAATAACATTTCATGTAATTTTAATACATTACACATAATTTTACGATTCATTTAAAATTGTAAAATTAATACTTATCATTAAAAATAAATACAGCAATTTAATTAAACACATTGTAATTGTTTTAAAATAATTACGTAGAGTGTATCATGTTAACTATAAAATTTAATTGAAACGCTAGCATCTACCATTTTTAAATTCTAATATTTTCTGTTCATCAACAAAATAAAAATGAAAATACTCCATGGAGAGAAAGGGGAAAATTTAAATTAATTTTCTTTATATGATATCATATTACGTGAAGCATTGTTAAAATTAATTTTAACTGAAATTCAATTTTAAAAGGTTACAGAGCAAAAATTAAATTATATTTTTCTTTCATATCATGAAATCGTAAACGAAAATTCTCCTCACAGTTGTTTTATTCTGAACACCATTTAAATTAAAAAGAACTTTAGATTGCGTCTTTCTTCAGAAAGAAATGCATAAAAATGCTTTGTATAGTTCAAATTTTCGAAGCTGTGAGAGAGCCTGCTTGAAACAACTTTTAATTTTTTATTTTTTTTTTTTTGAAATATTCTTTGAAATACCCATTATTAATAACTTTGAATGCATTTTTGCGCATAATACACCTTCTATGCAATTAAATGAGAGCATTTTTGCATTGTACAATTTTTGTCAAAATTTTAAATTACAAATATGTGCAAAATATTAAAAAAATCTACTTAATTTGAAGTTGAGTAATTAATATATGTATATATAATGACAGATTATATTGTGATTAATGTACACTAATGATAAAAACAGATATGCATCAGTTACAAATAAGTTATTTGAGGCAAATTCTACCAAGAGTTCATATTCTTAATTCTTACATAAGTGAGAGTTTGCAGCAATTTTACATTTAAAAAGAATTCTAATAATTCTTTTTAAATGTTAAATAACTAAAAAATATTCGCCGAGAAACTACCTATCATGATTGATTAAGAAAAATAAATGCTGACATCGATATGTATCAGTTTCAGATATTTTAGTATTGGCAAAATTTATCTTTAGTTAGCAGTGTGTTATCCATAATTAAATAAGAAATTCTACAAAATTAACTTATCAAAAATAATTCTAAAAAGAATTTCAAAAAGTTTTATTTAAGTAATATTGTAGAAGGCTAAAATAATAAAAACGTACAAGAATATGTCAATATATCAATAGCAATTTTAAATAGACAATAATGAATTTAAAATATGTTACTTATTTTATTAGCTATAAAACAGCTATAAAGTTTTCTTAAAGAGAAAAAAAAAAAGCGCGCCAATAGCGGGGGAAAAAAAAAAAAAAAAAAAAAAAATGAAAACAGAAGAGGTTTTCGAAATCCCAGGAATATGATCTAAAAGGGACTTTACTAGTAACACAATTTATTTCATTCTTTTGGCTTTCTAATGCATTTGCATGCGAAATATTAATGAAAAATAATAAAGTCGAAATAGATATTTTGATTATTCTTTGGACAATTCATCGACAATTCATCTACCGTTCATGTGGTAGATGAATTGTTAGACCTCTGGATTTAGGATGTTAGATACTGGTTTCGAATCCCAAATCAGGCATAAGTATTTTCAGTAGTTCTGAATCCATTTTAAGTTGTAGTTCCTGGTTTAATTAATCATAATAAACCAAAAGAAAAAATATATGCGTACAAGTCACTTAAATCACAAATTCTAGATATCTCACTATAAAACCCGTCTGAGGATTGATTTTTTTTTTTTTTTTTTTCCTTTTTTAATTTTGTTCAGCTGTATGTATCCGATCATTTATTTATTTTACATCAGTTGAAGTAGCTACAAACCAACATTTTCAATGACAATAAAAATTTAAGCAAATACAATCAGCGGAAATATTAACCCCCCCCCCCTCTTAAAAAACGTTTCTAAATATATATTCTATTCCATCTACACAATATTCTAATACACTTACATTAAAAATATTAACGGGAAAAAAGATCTAGGAATAGTCATTTTTACATCCTTCCGAATCCGTCACATTCCTCGGTATCCCGCTATGAAATCCGTCTCAGTGGATAACACAGACAAGAGATATTTAGTGTCAGAGAGTTCCTTTGTCCGGCCTGATGGATGCGGCGATTAGATTGAAGGCTGTCCGGGAGAGGGGAGATCCGGTCATCCATTTGTCTTGGGCGTCCGGGAGGCGATAATTTATTTACCGTTAATGGACCAGGAGTGTAAGATTAGTCGGGGGTTTGACTTATCACGCTATGGTCAATTATTTTCCATTGCCGACTTGCTTAGAAGTTATACGTGACATTGGACTTTTTTCTGCGCTCTATAGTTGTTGAATGTGCCATAGAATATCCGTGTTTTCTTAAAAATGATTTAGGGCTGAATTTTATATTAGCGTAAGTTTGATACGTTTAAGTCCCATTTGCTTTAGAATTATTTCATCATCACCAGATCATAAAAGTATTTTAAATTAAATGAAATCTTAGCTTTCGCAAAATATCAAAAATTAGTATCAAATTTTTAGAATATAATACGCTTCTCACACACACAAATATATATATCAATGGTACATTTCTTCAAAAATACCATAAATGGTTAAAAAAAAAAAAAAAAAAAAAAGTAGTGCATATATATATATATATATATATATATATATATATATATATATATGTAAATATATATATAATAATAACAATATTAATCAGTTTCAGGCTTTAATAATCCACTGCAGAATGAAGACCTTTAATAGGTGATTCCAATCTGCCCTGTTTTATGTAAATATATACATTGTTCTACTCAACATAGTGAACTGGTGATAGTAATTCAACTTATTATGTGAATTCAATGTATTTAAGCATTTGCTAGGAAGTTAAATACGTTTTTAGCTTTATGTAATTGTTTCTCTTTGAATTTTGTTAATTTATACTTACGTATTTCTTTAATTGTTGGGTTCTGCCGCAAAATCAGGACTTAGTAGTGTAGATTATTGATAGAAAACAGCTCTACAGTCTTCAAATCTGACGATTTTCTGCTTTGTGAATGATATACGATCCCTCAGAAGAAATTCTTCTATTTTTGAGTATTTTTTTCACTTAATATTAAATCTCTTAATATTCATCTGTATTGTTGAAGATTACAGATTTCTGAATTTTTTTTATTAGTATTATTATAGCGTGAGTATTGTGACTAAATTCATCTTTATTTTTACTGTTTATGGTTATATTTATATAATTTTTTTGGATGAAATTGGCATTGATAACAAGTTTCTTTTGTACGCTACATTTTATTACTTTATATATTTTCATTTTTTTTTACGATATATATATATATATATATATATATATATACTCTTGTAATACTCTACATTTAAAAAACAGATATTCGTAAATTTTAGTAAATTTTATGAATTTTGTAATCTTTTGTGTATATTATCTCTTTAAAATGCATTAACTGAAATAATGGCTTTATACATTGTCGAAATCAATTCCACTATTTTAATTAATTGGGTGCACGTATTTGTAGACTTTTTCATTTATTTTTACTTATGTTTCACTCTTTTCTTTTCTTTTACTTTACTTTATTTTCTTTTATTTTTTTTTTCAAATTTGAAATGTTAGCACGGTGTTTGGTTTAAGATCAATTGACTACACGAGGATCCTAAAACCTCGATGATGTGCTCTCTATGTTGGTCATTCTAAGACATACTAGCCCGTATTTATGCATGTTTCGAAGAACACCACGAAAAACATCGAACGGCTATGTTAACATGCGTGACCTAGGATGGTATCCGGAACTTCATTTCTGCTAATTTCGAGAGCAGAACCTCTCTTTCGCCCCTGATGGTGCTCTTGCTTTGCCTAAAAAGTAAGATGAAATAGAAGACATAGTTCGTGCCATAAAGATTTGATTATGTATCGCAATGATCTAGAAAAGGAACATCTTAAGGAAAAAAGATAAAATACGCAAAAGGTACAGTAATTTTTCATCTATAACTAGACAATTTCAGAAAATTCTAAAATTACACAATATAGAGTGTAACTTAAATATATTTTATACTTGTAACTAGTTGTATCTTACAAATACGACTTGCTGGAAATTCTGCTAAAACCACATTTTTTTTAGTGAGAATAATGAAAGTCTGCATCATTTTTTAATTTCAGTGAATCAATTTTTAACTTTTAAAGTCGCTTTATAGTTTTATGTATTATTCGCCAGAGTAGAATAAACAGAAAAAAGAATTAAACAGTTTCTGATTCGCGAACTCCAAATTTAAAAAAAAACGAAACATTCTATGCTAGAACTAGTGAACAAGATTTCTAAGTCCTGAAGTTAGTTTATATCCTCTCCAACTATCTTGATGTAAACATATAATCCTAAAAAATAACGTAATAAGTCATAGGAATGTCATCAGTTCTAAAAACATCAAAGGAAAACAAAATGTATCGTGTTTTACATAATAAAATATTTATATTCTATTAAATATAATCCGAAAGAGCCAAGATGGAGAAATTCAATTACCATCATATCGTATCTCAAAAACATGACCACAATATTTAATCGAATCAAAACAAAGTTTTGAATAAGAAATATTTATTTTTATTCTACTCTAAAAAGTCCTTTCACACACATATGAATGTTATGAAATACAATCAAGTTTTTTTTTTTTTTTTTTTTTTTTTTTTTTTCCCTTTAGTTTGGTCTGTTTTCTTAGCGGCATAATAGAATTTTTTTTTTTTTCTTAGTCCTTCTAACAACAAACAAGGACATGAAATTTTAATGCGTTGCCAGCGAGTTTTATCATAATCTTTTGTTGTCTTCAAAACGGAAAGTAAAATATCTTCTTTTAAAGCAACAGTTTTTAAGTTTTCTTATCTTTCTTTTTTCATCTTTTTTTGTGTACTCTGATGAAAGATAACATGGATTTGTTGCGCAAGGTTGTTTTTAATTTATCTAAAAAATTTCGGATAAGAATTTTTTTCTTCTTTTTTTCATTTTGTGGTAATATTTTGCACAAGGAAAATTAATTTTATAAAATCTAGATTAATCTACTTAAAAATAAGGAGGCGTAACTGATAATCATAATTTAATTTAGAATTTTAATTCAAATCTTTTATATATATTATTTTAATGAGATCATTTTCGTGTTAAAAAAAAAAAAAAAAAAAAAAAACTTAAAAAAGCCAATATTTGTGTTTGGTGTTTACAAATAAATAAATAAGTAAAAAATATAATAATAATAATATTCTAGTGTGTCACTCATATGACTGTCTCTTACCCTGAAATTTAATACTATAAATACAGGTTGCATATTAAAGGGTTAAGATAACGAGTTCTGTTATGAAAACCTATGTTAAAATAATTCAAATTAGGCTTCAGAAGAGTTTCATATGTTAATCAGTTCTGTGTGAAGGGGACTACCGCCCTCCTCAACCCCCCGTTTTATTACTGCACCTACATTTATATCGAATTTAAATCTGTTATTAAAATTAAAATTTCACTTTATTCAGATAATTTTCACACGCAACATTCCTTGAAACTTATCAATTTTTATCAAACTTTTCCAGCAACAAACTTATATTAATTTCAAAATATTTCGATCGCCTAAAATTATTCGTTTTTAAGTTACTCTAAGAGACAAACGTAAAAAAACTTGACTTCGGTAATCAGAAAGCCTGAAAAAGTGTAAATGTACAAAAATCAAGCGATGAATATTTAGATTAAAAACATACATTATATACCACATGTCTATGAGGAATTCATTTCAATATCTAAGCAGCTTTCTTGGACATAGTAAAATATCCTATCAAAGCACTTCTACTAACAATAAAAAAGAATGTTATCGCTTAAATATTTGCAGTCCTGTGTATCTTTTGAAGGTTATGTACAGACCACATGGTGCACCTAAATATAATCCTATAGTAATAATATACGGCACAACCTGTATATAATCCTATATTAATAAGACATTGTACAATCTGAAATACACTTTCATCTATTTTTAAGCATTGTCGCGCTGTAATAAACTGCTTTTGTGTAGCCCTGTAAATAAACAGTGAATGATTACCCTACCATATTCTACATGAGACATGTTTTTACGCATATAAAGAATATGTATCCATTTCATTTCGTTTAGTTCAGTGCAGTTTACAGATATTAAACTCTACTTACCCGAAATTTTTCCCATAGACGTAATGTATTTGAATTCTCTTCGGTGTCCTTGTACACGAAACACTTGCTTTATCTCAACGAAAAGCTTAGTGTAGCATCCCTATATCATACACATTTAGAATACTAAGTTTGGACTGTTTGATGCTATTTGTTCTTGAGATTTGCTGATAACAGACACACAGACAGACACACGCACACACAAACCAATCGCAAAAAACATGATGTTTTGATTCAAGGGACCTCTAAACGTGTAAATGTAACAAAAACTCGCTTTCGAAAATTTCACCCAAAAATAATACTTTCTCTGCCTTATGGTAAGAGAAAGTAAAAAAAGTGCATGTCTATTATTATTATTATTATTATTTTAAATTGTTATAGTTTAATTTTAACTATAAGAGCCGAATGGGAAAAAAAAAAAAAAAAAAAAAAAAAAAACACCCCTGTTTTTTACATATTGTTTTTTCTTAGTGGGGCATTGCATATAAAGATATTTTCACATTAAATGTATAATTACAAAATGCTATAATATATTTTACGTTTATTATATTTTTATTACATATATACATGTTATAATTTATAGATTTTTCCTTTTTTTCCCTTCTAAATTGTATGTGTCTTTCAATCTACCTATTAGATAAAGATTTACATATATCACAGAAGCATGTTAGAAAATATTTTCAAGTTAAGTGAATGAAGCTTTAAGTGCTTTAACCAATTAGCGCCCAGTGTCCTCATTTGAGGACAGCTAATAAAATGACACGTATACTTTTTGTGGTTTCTTGGAATGATTTCTGATTTAAAGTGATAGTTTATAGCGTCACTCTAAATGATCCCTGAAAGTTTTATGTGCCTACTCTTAATTATTATTTCATAATTTGGGTAGTCATTTTATGATTTTTCATTCGTTGCACATATATTTGTATTTTGCAGAGGTATACTAACTTAAATCAAGTTGAATAATAATATATAATAATAATACTTTACTTTCGATATCTTTGTCAACATATAATAGAAAATTAATCAGTTATCTCAAAGTTTCTTTTATCTCGATGTCTTCTCGCTAGAACACTAAACGTCAATAAATGAGGATAGGCTTTAAATTTAAAACTATCAGAATAAATGTTTAAGTTAATATATTTTACTGTCAGTTGTCTGTATTAATTTAGAAGTGAAATATTCAGCTAATAATATTTTGCAAAATTAATTCGGGCGTTAACGAGTTAGTTGTGAATTTGAGAATCATACTTGAATTTGCAGTCGCAAGAATTAAAGCAGCCTCTATTTTGAATGCAACTTTATTTTTATAGTAATTTTCAGTAATCGTTTGCAGTATTTTTTTTTTTTTTTTTTTTTGTGATTGAATGATACTAAGTTAACTTTAAAAAATACTGCTATTCAAAATGAAGGTTAGTCTAATCACTGTAATCGTAAATGTATTCCTAAACTATAACCCCTTAAGTTTCAAGCAAATTTGTATGCTGAAAAATACATTTTAGATATAATTTATGGTTTAGCATTGACTTTTGACTTATTACATTAGTCAAGAGTTATTTTAGTCGCTATTTTTTTTTTTTAAATAAATCAATAAATAAATGTAACGTCGATCTGTGAAATCAAACTGCCTACATTTGGGTCTATTATGAAAATATTTTGAAAGATCTTCAAATTTCCAGGAATTCAGTTCGCTAGGAATAACGTATAATAAATTTTCAAGCAGTCTTCAAGTTCCCAAGAATAGTGTATATTTTCTCCACTTTTACACTGTTATATCAACAAAGCTTTATAAAGGGTAATTTATATAAATTTGGCATTAGTAAATGATTTATAAACGAAAAATAGTGAATAAAATATAATGATAAAAATTAGTTGTGTTTTTGTAAGTTAAGGGCGATTAACTATGATAGTGTCCTAGGCCTATGAGTGGAATTCTCTCCAAGGCGGGTCTTTCTAATGGATTCTAGACTGTATTTACACAAGTTTCGTAGAAAACCACGGAAAACTCCGAAGGGCTAGAACGACGAGCACGACCAGTGATCGAACCCGGCACTCCCCGTCTTATACCAGCTTTGAACGCAGAACCGCTCGATCGCTGGTGGGGCTAATAAAGCTGGGAAAATATCCAATAATAATCAACTCAAATTGTGATTTTAAATATGAATTTAAATCACACATTTAATGATTTTAATAAAATAAGTTATTGATAATTTAAAAAAGTATTTAATGGTTAAGAAATTGAAAAAAGGATTTAATGAGACAAAAGTTTCTACTTTCGAATATATATTGACTGCTTTTCAATATTATTTGTGTGAATCCGCTGTTATATTTTTTTAATTCCAACAAAAACTCTGAAATATCCTTCTCCCGGAATTTGAATTAATCGAAGTCGAAAGTAAATGACTATGCAGTTATAATGCAAAAACATAATTTATTACAGTTTAAAATGTCGCCATTAAATTATTTTAATATAACTGAATTTTCTACATCTAAATAAAATATGAACTGCATTACAGGTAGATTAAAAAATAATAATAATAATAATAATAATAATCGTAAAATTGTAAAATATAAATCTATTATTTTTAACATACATTCTTTTATCAACAAAATAAGATTTATATTTTTGCGTATTTTACTGAAGCTTAAAATAAAATTCCATTCAATGCAATTTCCAAAATAATAATAATAATAATAATAATAATAATAAATAAATATAAAAGGCACTGTACAAGAAAAAATATAATTTCTTTAAAATTTAGCTTTTCAACATTTTTTAACGTTTTAAAATACTTTAAAATCTTCAAAAAAAGAATGCGAGGGAAAAATTAAATTACTAAACTTTTGGAAATTTTATTTATTTATTTATTTTTTTTTTTTTGTGAAACTTGACCTTTATTGTAATCAGATCAAAACATAATTTTCAATGGAAAATTATTAGATTACTTTTTTTTTTCTTTTATGAAGTTATATACGCGTGCGCAAGAGAATATTCATTGTGTAACACAATCAATTCAGCCTTTTTTTTTTTTTTTTTTTTTTTTTTTTTTTTCTTTTTTGTGATGTGCTATTTTCTTAATGCATAATAGAAGTTTCTAGCGAAATTTTCGTAAAAATAACAACATGAAAATTTGATGCACGAAGAAGTATTTCATAATCTTCTCTTGTTTTAGAAAGGCGTTAGATGGAAAAGTTTTTCATTTTTGTATTTTGGAGAATATTTTTTGAAAGTTAAAAGAAGATAATAGACATGTTGACATAGCTTTTTTCTAAATTTATAGCATGTTTGTGGCATATTGTTTCGCCATATTTCTTGTAACATGCATGATGTATGGATATTTTGAAATATTTCTCATTAATAAGACTAGGGTAAGTGCACCAGTGATTGACACTTTTAGAGCAATCTCTGATGCTTTTAATGTTCTAGTCATCAGAAAATATTTTTAGAAATCTTAAGTTAGTACATATGGTAAGAAAGACATTCAGAACCACATATATGTTAAATTATATACATTTGATAACAATTATTTTTTTATGAATTTTTATTTGACACCTACTCAATGTTCCAGTAATTGACACTGCCAGTTTTCCATTTTATCAGTAATTGAAACCCTATGTTCCAGTGTTTGACACTGCTAGTTATTCATTTTACCAGTTATTAGCACCTTATGCTCCAGTGTTTGACATAAAATGTCAAAATTCTTATATGGAAAACATATGATGTTATTATTTTTCTTATTTATTAATTATTTCGGGATAGATGTCAATTACTGGATCATGCCAATTACTGGAGCACCTACCCTAAAAAGAAATTTATTTTACATAAAATAAATTACAGTAAGGCAATGTAGAAATAGTTCTATTATTTATTTTAGTTTTAAATCTTTACGAATCAGACTTTAATATTTAAGAAGGAATAATGTTTTTTAAAATAATATATTATTGAAATAAATTCCAACTGTAAGAAGATGAATGATATATCGAAGATAAATATTATTATTTTTTTTTTTAATAATGTAAGCAAACAGATTTTTAAGTACAGATTTTTAGGCCATTTTATTAACATTTACTTATAATCAAATGTTATAAAATTTCAAGGAGTTCTACCAGACCATTTTGGAAGATTATCATGCGAATATTTATTTTTTCTTTAACTGAAATAAAGTCAAAAGTCTGCCGGCAAACAAACGGAACAATACCAACCCTCACTATTCTTGAATAAAGAACAATCATGTTTAATAAAAAATAATAAATTTATTTTTAAAAGCCAGTTAATTTTTCTGTGAACGCTGTAAAAAGCAAATTATTAGCTTTGAAAGTATCACAAATAAGTATCACAACCCAACAAAGATAATTGCATATCAAAATAGCACGTCTAATATTAAACAAAAAACAGTCTAATATTAAAGAATAATGAATAAGTTTATTAATAATTAAGTTTAAAAAAAAAATATGCGACTTGAAGTTTTTTACATTATTGTGGATATAAAACTGGGAAAAAAAGTCTCAAATGCCTGATAGTCATAACGTAAATATGTAAACAAATTTACAATTTAATTTGTTATTAATCCTTGAACTTTTTTTTTTTTTTTATGATTTGAGGATTATTTTATGATACAATAAATAAGTTCTTCGCATCACCTGATTAACACACGAGGAATATTTTACATACTGGAATCCTTTTACAGTTATCATAAATTAAGTTGTTTAATTTTTAAAACGGAACTCTCAGAAATTCTTATTGACTTCATTAAATTCTATGCTTTTTTATTAAAACCTTTCAACAAAGTTGAAAAATGTTCATAACTTCGGTTTGTCTTTTCGCATACTAATTTCTAATAATATGTATAGAATTTCTTCAAGCTGATTTATGTAATATGAATTTCCTATATCATGTTACCTATTAAGAACTATGTAGATTGATCCATTGGTTTGTAATCAGAGACACACACACAAAAAAAGAAGAAAAAATCAAAAGCAGTGAGTTCTATAAGCTTTATTTCTACAAACTATGTTTTAATACGTTGCGCAAACTATGTTTTAATGCGTTTGTACTGCGCAATGCATACTGACTGGTATACAAGGATTCATAACCGCATGATTTTTTATTCATCGTTGATTCATGATCTTATTCATCGTTGCACATAATTTTTTGCACATAACTAAGATCAATATTAAAGAAAAAAAGAAAAAAGTAAACTAAGTTCATTATAATAACAGGAGACTTGGCGTTGGAATATTAAAACCCGAATAAACTACTACGACAGAAACGCCAAAGAAAAATATTTGAGGTGCGTACAGCTGTTTCGGTAGCCTTAAGCGTACCGTCTTCAGTGCAAAAGGAATTCTGAATCTGGAGAAGTGCTGAATAGGAGAGGGACCGAATTTAGTTCAACCAATAGGATTACGGAAAAGGTGGGGAGTGTGACCAATAGGAATTTAGGAATGTGTAGCTGTGTAAACAATAGAAAAATTAAGAAACTGTGGACTGAATGTAAAATTTCCAACAATCAGACAAATAGGGAACAGCGGAATCACAATTTACAAGGTTTTTAAAAATTTTATAAATATGAAAAGCTTCAAGGAGATCGAGTTCATGAATGGATTTAGGTCTGCAAATAATTTTAGCAGAATTAAATTTAAAATTATGATTTTCCTCCCAGCAATGTTCAGAAATAGCCGATTTATTGGTTTCTTGTTTGCGGACGTAATTCATATGTTCTTTTAGTCGAAATTTAAGACTGCGTTTAGTTTGGCCAATATATGATTAACCACACTGACATGAAATACTATAAATGCCCCAAGAATTATGCATATGAATGGGATCTTTTAACTGATAAAAGGTGAGTTTATTGGAAGGTAGTAGTTTATTCGGGTTTTAAGTTCATTGTTTTTTAAACACCTTCTATAATTATTTAGGTAATTATGTATGTATATATATATACTCATTATTAATATATACATCATATAATAATTTAGGTGTGTTGGTAAAAATTTCAAAAATATACAAAAAGATTTAGGTCACAAATCTCTCGTAGCACGGATAGCACCAGAGAACTTTTTCCCAAGAGATTATAACGGAGAAAAATATTATCTAATATACTTTCCTCTTCAATGTTTAAAATTACTAAAAGACCTTGAATTTTATATTTTCTTTAAATTTCGAAATAAATATTCGGATATCAGCCCCAAGCGACATTTAAATGCTCCATCAAAAGTTTAAAGAAATATTACGTTAAGACGAAACTACGTAAATATGCAGATACGGAAAATCACACCTTCAATAAATATTAAATTATTTAAAATATCTTTTATATATTTTCAAAAATTTTCCTAAAATATATTCTACAGCGCAAGAAAAAAAAAAAAAAAAAAAAGAAAACTAAAACAATAAGAACCAAGAAAATAAGAAAACTACATTACATAAATATAAACATAAACTTAGTCTGTAAGTAATTTTTGAACCATAAATGTTAGGTGGATAAATCTAATCTCCTATATTTACTTCCTCAGAGCGAAAAACATTTTCTTTCCCAATTTTAGCGAAATAACTACATGAAATTTTAATGTGAATGTCTGCATTGTATTTTTTTTTTTTTTTTTTTTCTCTCTAAAGGAAAGAAAAAAGAGAGTTTTTTAGCAGTTCCGTTAACTTTGTCTCTTTTTGTTATTTCAGGATGAATCAAAGCAAGTATGAAATCATTTTTTTTCCATCATTTTTCCAAGAAGTATATTTCTTTCTAGAAATTATATCAAAATGAATTTCGGTTTGAAATTTCTTTCTTTTTCACCTGTTTCAATGTATTTTTATTCATTTAACGTAAGACTGAGCAAAGTATTTATGCTGAATTTAATCTTAAAACATTCGGCATTTTTTGGTGGCTCACACACTGTAATTTTAGATCAGGGAATAACATGGTTATAGTAGAAAAATTTCCTCAAGGGTAAATTCGCAAAAAGAGCATAAATTATTTCAACAGTGTAAGGAAATTATTCAAAACTGAAATAAATTCGTTAGTTAGATGACCTTTATGTGTATTTGAAATGTGGAATACTATTCTCACTGTCTCTTTTTTTCTTCCTATAGGATAACTCATTCGTGAATAGTGTATCCAAAATATTTTCATAATAACTCTAAAATTAGTAAATAAAAAAAAAAAAAAAAAGAAAGAAAGAAAGAAAGAAAAAAAAAGAAAGAAAGAAAAAAGAAAAAAAAAAATACGTAGTTTAAAGATCTTAAAGATATATATATTTTTTTTAAATAGAATTTTCGTAAATTAAATTATTTATATATGTATAGAAGGTGGGGGGGGGGGGATTATTTTGTGCAAAATAAAGTTAGTTGCTTTAAATAAATGAAGGAAATAAAATTTATTATTTCGTGGTTGGTTTCTGAATCTTGCATATATTTACTCCTTCATTCTCTCTCTCTCTCTCTTTTTTTTTTTTTTTTTTGAGGGGGGGGGGGGGAAATTATTTACAATACAATATTTCAGAGAATTGTTCTCTATGGTTCCGAGACCTGGACTTTGAAGAAGAGACAGAGAGAAAGATTATTGGCTACGGAAATGGACTTTTGGCGAAGATCTGCTCGAAAGTTGAAATAAGAAAGAATTCGTAAGGAGGTAATCAGAGAAATGATGAGTGTGGAGAAGAATATTGTCCAGAATATTGAGGAAAAACAGCTCATTTGTTTTGGACATGTTATGCGTATGGGTCAGGAGAGACTCCCAAAGCTCACTTTCGAATGGAAGTCTGCGGATAGCCGAAGAAGAGGGAGTCCCAGGAAAACGTGGCTGGCTGGAGTGGTTGAGGCAATGGCAAATCGTGGCCTATCTATTGATGACAGCCTGAATAGAGATCTTTGGCGAAAATTTTGGCCTTGGTTAACTTGTGTGTGGGTTGCAGATAACCGCTTTTGAGTTCAAAAAACCTGGTTGATGATGATGAGGGGAATTATTTTTTGAAATGCATACAACTAATCATACCCGATAAGCGCGACTCGACGCGGTCTGTGAAAGCAGAGTCGATATACGCTTTAAAATTTTGCAACAGCAATGTAATTACTTCAAAGTTTCAAACACACTATTAATAGTTTTCTTTACACAATGCAAAAATATTTTGAATACATTACGGTCTATTGTATAAATGTACAAACGCGTGAAGAAGTACGCAAACACTCAATATCATTTTCACTCTTGTTTATTTACGAAATTAGTCTCTGATTCAAATTTATTTTAAAACGTGATAACTACTAAAATGCTTGGAAACACAGTATTTTTTTTTTTTTTTTTTTTTTTTTTTTTTTGGGGGGGGGGGGGGGGTGTTACAGTAATTCCCAAAAATATCTTAGTTCACACCCTTTTGTTTCAGTATCGTGGTAAACGCTTTAATATAGTGTAGGTCGTCCATGTTAAGTCGAATAAACAATTAAAATATGGGGATTGTGACAGTAAATTCTCATTCAGATCTAAAGGGAATGTATAGGTAGCCCCGAGAAGAACTAATAATTGCTAAAATTTAGAAAATCAGGAATAAGCCACTATGGTAAAGGGATCAAACGTCCCAATTTTGTAGGGACAGTCCCCACTTTTGTATGATTTTTTACCTCCCGCACGAACTAATTTTCTATGTAAAGCTTTTGTCGAAATTTATAATTTAAAATTGGTAATTGTGTACTTTTTTAAGTAGTGCTTATGACCCCATTTCTTGTTTTGAAATGAGAGAAACCGCGCTAATTTGTCTTCCACTTTTCTTTTAGAAAAATTAAGATGCCTTACACTATGGGGCAAACAAATTAATTATGTGCTTTCTAAATAGCCCTTTTCTTCATAATGCATATTAAAATATTTAGTATATATGAACTAATGAAAAATAACAAGAAAATTTTAACTGCATCAAATATTTTTATAATGGATCACACACATGAAAATTTAAGAAAAAATAATTAAATAGTTTGTCAATGTTTAATAATTCAATAAATCAATTTTTTTTTTCTTACTGTGCGTTAAAGGAATCAATGTGAACTAAGAACAAATTATAGTCAACTTTTAAATATATTAATTATTTTTATAATAGATTTTAATCATTCATATACACTATTTGAAAAGAAAAAAAATAATTTATTAAAACAACTCATTAACATTTAATTAAAAAATAAGTTCTTTGAAATTTTAACTTTAAAAATTCTTACATTACTTTATTTAAAATATTTTATTAGGTAACGTATATATCCGTATTTGCAAATGATTTTTTTTTCTGGCAGCTTTAGAAATAAAATATTTAAAAAAATGAAAATCACCTCGGTGTTGAGTAAGTTCTTAAACACCTCCAATGATTGTTTTATTTTATTTTTTCTCGGGATATTAAAATAAATGAAAATAAAAAACGTTATTCAAAGGAAGTTCCAAGTAAATTCTCTAAGCAATTTTCCAGGCCTTACAATTCAAGAAAATTCTGTTTTGAAGAAAAAGGTAGAAAAAAAAAAATAATTCCTTTTTCTGACTCTTTAAATCCTCAATATCTAAATACATTTTTTCTAGAAAAACCTAGTTCCTTACTACCTTTCCAGTGAATGATAATAAAAAAATGTCCATGCGGAAAGAAAAATATAAAAAGTACTAGAGCCATTAGGAGCAGCCGCTTTTGAAATAAAAATCAAAATACTTTACCATAATATTAAAAAAAAAAAAAAAAAAAGCTAAAAATTTTCCAGTATTTTTTTAATGAAACGCAAAAGTGTGAAGTCCATAAAATGATGGTGTATGATTTTTCTTACCTTCCAAAATATTTTCACTTTAAAAATGAATAAAAGTTTAGTAAAAACTGCACAGTTAAACTGATCGTGAAAATGCTGTACCGAACTTAAAGACTGAATTATTTTACAAGGATTAAATATTACCGAAATATAATGTTTCGGAAATCAGACTTCTGGAAAATTTTCAGAATATTTGGTACATAATGACTGTTCTTGTATTTTACAAAAACTCTGCCTTTGAAATTTAAGCAACGTTGGTAACAGATGCTTTTTGTAACATATTTAAATAAATCAAACATTTACTCATTCATGATTCCTGATTTTGAAGTTTTCAGTTTTTTTTTTTTTTTTTTTTTCTGGTTAACACTTCTAACACAAATAGTTTTAACGTTGAAAAAATTCAGTTGTAATAAGTAATAAATTTTAATTTTGTCCCAAGTTTTAATATGAAAAATTAACAGCAAACAATCCTAAATAAAATTTCAGATTTACAATTCGTACTCAAGTTCTCTACTTCTAAATGTTTTTTTAAATATAAATAATTTAAATACATATACCAACTTATATTAATATCTAAAATACTTATACACTCCTGCTTAAAAGTTTAGCAAGATTTTCAAACGATTAGGTTTTTTTTTTTTTTTTTTTTCAATTTAAAAACTTATCTCTCGATGAAATGTTTTCAAACATTGCGTGTTTAAAGAACTGAGTCTTCCTCATATTTTTCAGTGACAATTTGTTTAAGACAGCATTCAGGGGGCCGGTAACAAATTGAGAAAAAATAATAATGTTTGTGATCACCCTATGTCGTTAAGTGAACGAAATGAACTGTAACTTTAGGATATATTAATAGAGCCCCAATTCATATTGTGGATGAATTTGTGTGGTGATAGCATATTAAATAATGGAGATATAAGCATTTATTTTAAGATTAAAAATAATAATAATAATAAATAAATAAATAAATCAGCATGTGTTAGTTCCCCATCATACTATAGGTATGGGGAACTTAGGTAATCGTGAAAATTTTCGACCTCAGTTTTTTGACTTTTTTACACGTTTTCAGGTATGTGGAATCCGAAAATCACTAAATTTGTATGGTGTCTGTCTGTAGGGTGTCTGTTAGTGTGTTAGTGTGTTAGTCCGTTAGTCCGTTAGTTTGTTACTCAGTGTACACGATATCTCAAGAATAAATTGTCGCAGATCAGTTTTAAAATATTACTTTCGACACTGGCAAGAACACTATTCATTTGCAACATTCGAATTTAAAAAATTCAGCAGTTATTCGAAATTTACGATTTTCTTAACATGGGAGAATAGAACAAAAATTCACTTAAACGTGCATTAAAAGGAAACTTTTTACTGTAAAAATGTCAGACCAGTTTTAAAATATCAGTTTTGATGCCGGAATGAACATCAGTAACTATAAATATGCTACTTTGAAAATTTCGCAAGTTATTGGAAAAGTTACGAATTTCTTAACATGGCAGTATAGGGCAAAATTTCACATAAACGTCAATTTTGAGAGATATTTTCATCGTAAAGATGTCAGACTACTTTTGAAATATTATTTAGGACATTGGCATGAATATTAATGACTATGAATTTTCCAGTATAAAAATTTCGTAAGTTATTGGAAATTTACGAATTTCTCAACATGGCAGAATAAAGTAAAATTTCACATAAACGTCAATCTTGAGGGATATTTTCATCGTAAAGATGTCAAACCACTTTCGAAATATTATTTAGGATACTGGCATGAATATCATAGACAATGATTTTTCCAATTTAAAAAATTCGTAAGTTATTTGGGAATTTACGATTTACTTAACCTGTCAGAATAAGGCAAAATTGAGCATAAACTTCCATTTTGTGGATCATAAATACATTAGACAACTTCAAAATTTTTATGATATTTGTTTGAACATGATTGAATACAAATATTCTATTAGAAAATTTCGTAAATTATTCGTAATTTACGATTTTATCAACATAGCGAAATTGTAAATGTTTCATATAAATATGAATTTTGAGGATTATTGCATTGGAAATAGTAGCATGAAAACTGAACAACGGAATTGACCCTGATAAAATAAATTAATAGATTAGAATAATATAAATATATCGAAGTGAACGGTGGCTAGCCTATTAGGCGGGGATTTCATTCTGTCACAGTATCAAGCTTTGGTTGAAATTCATTTCTTTTAACATGATTATAAAATATCTCGCAGTAGAAATTTATGAGAACATAAATATGATGGGAAACTGAGCAGAGTCCACCTATGCCAACTTGTTTTATTTATAATATATAGAGTTTTTAACAAAAATTATTCCTACTTTCAAATAAAATGGAAAAACACTTTTAAAATGATATACTACACTCGGAATGCAACTATCTCATGAAATATGAACATTTTTATGAAAAACGTTTTCACTGCGCCTGTGCGAAAGATAAAAAAAAAAAATTCATTGCATAGGTTGAAAGCTAGATCTATTGGGCAACTTTTGTCAAAAGTGCATTTGAATAGAGTAATAATTAAGCAAATTATCCGGGAAAAAAAAAAAAAAAAAAAAAAAAAAAAAGAGCTAGATTTTAGATTTTTCCAAGGGTTGAAATTACTTAAGGGATTCTTCACATGCCGCGCAATTAATTTAAAGATCCAGTTATTTTAACCACTTAGTAAAAGTTCTTTTTTGTGAAAAACCCCTTCTCTTCTCACACATCTTTGTAAATACACAAAAATATGTTAGAGTTACACAGGCTTATACGGGTTTTTTTCACAAACAAGTACATTTGGAGCGCGGTTGAAATAATTGGATCTTCAAATTAATTACGCGGTATGTGAAAAACCCCTTAAGAAATTTCAACTCTTGGAAATTCTCTAAAATCTTGCTCGTTCTTTTTCGGATAATTTGTTAAATTTTTACTCTATTCAAATGTACTTTTGACAAAAGTTGCCAAATATATCTAGCTTTAAACCTATGCAATAAAATTTGTTTTATCTTCCGCACATGCCCAGTGAAAATATTTTTCATAAAAGGGCTCATATTTCATGAGATATTTGAGATATTTGTATTCCGATTACAGTATATTGTTTTAAAAGTGTTTTTATAACTTATCTGAAATTGGGAATAATTTTTGTTAAATCTCTGTATATTATAAATAAAGAACATGTTGATTTTTTTTTTTAAGTTTTAAAATAAATGCCTGTATCTCCGTTATTTAATATGCTATCGTCACAAAAATTCATCCACAAAATGAACTGGGTCTATATTAGCATATCCCAAAGTTATAACTCATTTCGTTCACTTAACGATACAGGGTGATCGCAAACATTATTGATTTTGCTCAATATGTCACCGGCCCCCTAATTGTTGTCTTAAACCAATCTTCACTGAAAATCATGAGGAAGACCCAGTTCTTTAAATATCCAATGTTTTAAAACATTTCGTCGAGAGATAAGTTTTTAAATTGAAAAAAAAAACTGATTATTTGTAAATCTTACTAAACTTTTCAGCAGGAGTATATATATATATATATATATATGTATATATATACGGAGAGAGAGTTTTGGTTTGTTTTCAACTTTATTTAAAAACAATTCTGGTAAATTTTTTTTAATCAAAATTTACAGATACATAAAATAAATTTAATTTAAATCTTTTTTTTTTTTTTTCCTGAATCGTTTCTGTTTAAGACTTTAAAAGCTAAAATAAGCAATCTTTTTATTTCTCTGCTTGAAGTATTATGTCACAGATCATAAAATTTTAATACAATCGAAAGGTATTCAGACTTTCTCATGATGTGTTACTTTAATTAAAAGTATAAAAATGTTTGAATATAGCAGCTAAAATATAAACACACCTTAGATTGCTACTTTTTGATTATCATTTCTTTCGACTAGTAATATTTGGCAGTGTTAATCTTAGAAATATTTTTTTTAATTATTACTTTCTAAAACAGAATTATTTAAATAGTATGAGAATACAGGGTCTGTACAAAAGAATACAAAGATTTTATTTCTTATACATTATTTCTTATATATTTATCTCTTATGATAAAAGGTATAATAAAAAACTCTCCATTTTTAATTTTAATATTATACTTAATAATCCCACTAAGTTAACAGAAAAACACGAAAAGAAAAATAAATTACATTTTCCCCTTATTCTCATATTCTTGAAATTTTACTTTTATTTTATTTTTCTTTATTTTTCTTCTTATTCAAAGCATTACTTAAGAAATAATATCAATATGAATAGAATGATGTATTAAGTGATAGATTAAAAAACACCTTTTTTTTTTTAAATTCACTGTTATCTATGAAATAAACTTTACATATTTATTTACACATGCATGTATTGATATTGGCTACATTTCTAAACTAATAATTCAAGTTAAAATAGCAATATTCGAATTATGACAAAAAATACTTAATCTATGTTCGTATTTATCGTGAGTTATTTTTCAATTAATGAAAACTAAAATTTAAAAAATTAAAACTATTTGAAATTTTAACACTATTTAAAATTTATGCATTATTTTCAAAGGTAAAGAAGGAAAGTAGTAGCTACTGTGAATACAAAGAGTTGTTAACAATTTTTGAAAATGCCAATGCAAAATTATTTTTTGCTGTGTAGTTATTATCCAAATGATAAAAAGCTAATTAAAGCTCTATATACAACTGGGAATTATTTTACATATTTTTGTTTCAGTTTTCAAAAATAATAAAGATGTCAGGCTGAAAATTTGTAAACTAGTACTTGAGAGCCCAAATAATTCAATTTGAAATGAAATAAGAAATTTAATTTTATACAAATATCTAGATCAAATATAAAATAATTATCCAATATATATATATATATATATATATATATATATATATGATATTTGGCTAAGAGAGTTTTTTCCTCTAAGTCCGTGGCTGGACGCAAGTTGGTTGGCTAAGAGAGATTTTCTTCTGTTTGACTGTGTGTTGTTGCCACCAGCTTTTCATACTTTAGTTGATTTTAAAAGATCTGATTATTCTATCGATAAGTTAATTAAACCGATGGATTCAGAGAAAATGCCCCTTTCATTTGGTACCGTATTTGTAACGAAATTTTGATTAGATTTTTTAAAATTAATTAAAATGTAAAAATAAAAACCTAGTAAAAGCTTTAAATGTGGACATTTAAATTTTAATGGTTGCTAAAAAGAAAAAGAAAAAAAAAACTTTTTTTTTTTTTTTTTTTTTTTTTTAAACATAAAATAAAGTTGCACGAGAGTTCCAAAAATTCAAATGAACGTTAAATAAATAAAATAGTCGTCTGCTCAATCACGTGATACTGAAAAACAAAGAATCGAATTCAGTAAATATGGAAAGGAAAAGAAAACGGAAAGAAAAGAAAGAAACAAAATAATAATAATAATAATAATAATAACATAAACCAACGGGAAACCAAAGTGGGCTTTAAAGCTATTTCATGATTTCTTTAAATTTTATTTTTGTTTGTAAAGCGATATAGAAAAGAGTTTCCTTTAAATATAGTGACCAGCGAAGCGAGAAAAGTCTTCGTTGATCCACTACCTTCATTGATTTCATGAATTAAAAAATAGTTTCGTTAACAAACTTTGATCTATTGGCACGCAGGCAGCATCACACCGAGTTTTGTACATTTCGAGTTTGGTTTTGAAATTTTTCCTGCATTCGGAATCGTTCCCGAACCGGGGCTTTGCTAGTATAGTATAAACTAAGATAATTATTCCATAAAAATTTATTCTACACTTGTGACGACCTAGTGGACGTCATGATCTCTTTTAACTTAGATTAAGCTTAACTTAATTACTTTATGAAGTAGCGACAAAGTCAGATATATAAAATAAACAAAGAGCTTTTATTTAGAGCTTAATGAAAAAGTGGGCGTTGGACTATATTCACATTCAATACCTTTATAAACTTAAAAGGGCAGCCTTCATAAATACCCTGACCATAACTAGGTAACCATAAATAATCTCAACTGCTTCACTTAACGTCGTTACCTCTCACGACTTTACTCATCTTTCGTTAGTGGGAGGATTCCCTAAACCACTATACTACTCGACTAACTATCTTCTACAATAGCCGCTCGCTACTAACTCCTTTGACCTCCTACTACTTCTCATTCACTACCCACCTCTTACTTCTCTTCCTCTTGCTACTTCTATCGTTACTACGTCTCTTCTCCTCGCTATGAAACACATCACCTTTTATAACAATCACTTTCCAAAATATTTACATACCGCTAATTATAATTTAGTTTATCATAAGAACTCCATTAATCAACTGAATCCTAGAACTCTGCACATTCCCGTGTTATTCGTAAAGTGCGAATTTCGTTTCTAGCGTTACGCTAACATAACATTACCTCACACACCTTAAAATAACTTTGTAAGCAAACAGCATCTTTGCAGAAATACACAATAATTGTTTTGAGCCTAAATATTTAAGAGAAATTATTCATTGGAAGACAAAATAAGAGAATAAGAAATCAACAACAATATTTATAAAGAAATCTTATTATTATTATTATTATTATTTAGCATTTTAAGAAATATTTTAAATTGCTGTTTTGCTGCTGCTATCTCTTATTTTTGCCTATAGAGGAATTGTGCTTATTTATTTCAAGCAGAAATATTTGATGCCTCTTTTAAACTTTGTTCTTACAACGTTCATCATTCAACATTATTTTGTTAATAAATTTTATTAAATTTAAAAACATGCTAAAAAAAAAAAAAAAAAAAAAAAAAAGAACGTCAACAAAAACAATCTGCTTAAGGACCGTATATTTTTCATACAGTAAAGATATCAAAAGATTTCGAAAATTATAGTCCCTGTATTAAACCAAGTACTATACAGTACGTTTAAACAAAACACCATACTGTACAATATAAAGCAAATACTGTGCTGTGCGATCTTTCGATAACTTTAAAGGAAAAAATGAAAGAAATAACGAAAGAATGAATATATAATCTCAATGTAACAGCACAAAAATTACAAAACACAAGCCTGAAAACGACTTTTAACAGATATTAAGAGTCCAGGTGTAGCCAGCAACTATGAAGTTAAGTCAGGAAAAAATATAAAGAATTAACTCAACTAATTCATCCTTACAATAGTGGTAAAATAAACAAAATTGGAATACATTATACTATAAATTAAATATGCTAACTTAGCAAATCATTTGAAGATAATTAATCCATTTTTCTATAACTATATTAAACAAGAATAGGATAAGAAGAAAATTAAATATCACCAAAAGCAATTACTCAGGTAGACGATGAAATTTTTTCTTCAAGATGATATGTTTTTCTCATATATTTTTGGATGCTGATTAAAGGCAAACTTTTCAAAAAGATCCATCAAGTACAGTTTTGACAAAAAATGGGATTGTATGAGCCTAAAGTGCGTATCAGACACGATGACGTTATAGGCGATTTTAGAACCAACCACTGATCAGCGCCGATTTTTCGGAAAAAATTATCTCTACTCCCAGTGTGATAGCACACACCGAACTTGCCCAACTTTTTCAGAGCTGTCTTGATAAAATTGTCTCTACACACAATTTTTCCACAGACTCATCCAATCAGGATGCGCTATTTTGATACGTCATATTTCCACGATGGCGGAACACGGGAATCGCTTAAAGTGGAGATTTGAACAAGAAATATCGTTAAGCACATTTATCTTACCGTTAAATGATAAGAATTTTGAATTAATCGTTTTTATTTTCGTATGGCATTATAGCAATAGTTGTAACGAAGATCAAAATAGAAATAATAATGCGATATTTTACACAAATGAAAGGGAATTTTAACACTAATCATTGCGTATTTTATTCGCGCCAAGAAAAGTGATAAGTGTCAAAATTTAGTCTTCTTTCATCCAACTTTTCACCCGTCTATTGTAACCTCTACGGTGTTTTCGTCGAGAAAAAATCGGCTCAAAAATTGGTTGTTTCTAAAGTTGCTGGGTCTGATACGCCCTTAAAACTCCGCTTTCACAAAACCCATCTAAATTATTTCCCGGAAAATTTGGGTGATGTGTGTGAAGAACAAAGAGAGCTGTTTCATCAAGACACGAAAGAAATTTAGAGAAGGTATCAGGGACGATGGAGGGTGTTAACATGTTAGCAGATAAATGTTGGATGCTGAATAGAGAATTCCCCCTCTCTTCCGATCATCATCCTTAGTTTGCGAAAATTCCTTAAGTGGTAGGGAAAAAAGACGATCATTTATGTATTCAACGCATTAAACCACAATACAAACACCCAATGCAGTGAAAAGAAAATGAAAAGCACGATTTCGCAGACCTGTGTTATTTGGAATAACTGCCATCTAGTGAAATAAAGTAGTTTTAAATAGACATTTTTTGTTAGAAGAAATTTATATTTTGCTGGTGAACATTTTTTAAACCATTCGAATGCTTCAAGTTTAACTTAAAAAGAACTTTCAAAAATGTGCACATACGCATTTGCAATAATATTTAAAAAATATATATATACTATGTAGGGTAGGTGCTCCAGTGATTGGCATGCTCCAGTAATTGCAATCTATCCCGATATAATTAATAAATAAGAAACATAATAAAATCATGGTTGGTTGGCTGGTGTCGTGTCATGGACAGAAAATAATTTTAAATGGGACCAAAGGTCCTATATACAGCATCTGCGATTTGAAGGCAATTTTCTTCATATAAGTCCGCCCACGGATTGTCACTTATTTGTTGCAATTACGCCAGAATAGCGGGACATTTGAAAAGATGTTTGGGGATTAGTTCTATGTCTGGGCAGTTTTTGCACAGGCAGGAAGTCCTTGTCCTGTCTTTATGGATCTTCATTCCCCGGAGTCTTGTTAGAGGGCTGGTGAGAGTTCTATTGGTACTGATTTCAGGGATTTGGTGTTTGATTTTAAGTTTCCTATCATTGAGTTTTGCCGTAGCAACTGAATTGATATCGCTGAGAGTGACATGAGTAACCCTGCTGGTGTTTAATTGTCTTGCTTCTTTTGCCAAGGTATCAGCCCTCTCGTTTTCAGTAATGCAAACATGCGTGGGAATCCACTGCATGGTGACCTGTTTCTTCAAATGGAAAATCTTACGAAGTGTACGGTGTATAGGTGTTAGTCCTACGGTGTTAGTCCAACCTCTTCTGAGGCTCTGGCAACCCTTTTTCATGGATAGAGATAATAAAATCATATATTTTTGCATATAAGAATTTTAACATTTTATGTCAAACACTGGAGCATAGGGTGCTAATAACTAGTAAAATGAATAACTAGCAGTGTCAAACACTGGAACATAGGGTGCCAATTGCTGATAAAATGGAAAACTGGAAGTGTCAATTACTGGAACATTGAGTGGGTGTCAAATAAAAATTCATAAAAAAAAATAATAATTGTTATCAAATGTATATATTTTAATATATATGTGGTTCTGAATGTCTTTCATTGTTAACTTAAGATTTCTAAAAATATTTTCTGATGACTAGAACATTAAAAACATCAGAGATTGCTCTAAAAGTGTCAATCACTGGTGCACTTACCCTAAGTTAGTATGTTTTAAAATTAATAGAAGAAAAAAATATATAAAATTTCCCTTCTTTTAGCAGTACCATGAATATCTACAAATCCATCTAAAGGATAAAACATACAAAGATTACAAAACTATTTAGATTCCATTAAAAATTTAATTGAAAAAAAAAAAGTTAAAATTAAATAACGTAAATTCTATTGCAATTTAAACTGAAGAATAAATATACATATTTGTATGTGAGATGATTAAAAAGCTGCAAGAACCCATTTATATCTTTATACAAATCCAGTTTTAAATTATATATACATATATATGTATGTATATTATGAATTCCTTCCCAGTCATTGCATAAAAAGAAATGATATCACTTGGAGAAAAGGAATAATCTAAAGTATCTCTCAAGGTAAATAATTATAGCAATAATATACAATATGCAAAATGATAAAAATTCAAGGCTAGAAAAGGAAATACAAATAAAAGGAGGTTGACTTTAGAAACAGTAAAACAAGTAAGTTGTGCATATAGCTGAAAGACAAGTCATGTATTAGTAAGTTTAGTAAATATATATATATATTAGACTGTTTTGGATGATTCCGTGAATGCTTGAGGTGATCATTTATCTTCATTATGCTGCTTACAACTAATCTCTTGTTTTACGATGTTTTGCAACTTTCCATGCGGCCTAGATTTTTTTTTTTTTTTTCGGTGCTTATTACTATTAATTTTTTATTTATTTATTTATTTTATTTATTTATTTATTTTTGTAATCTCATTTTTTTTTTTTTTTTTTTGCATCCTTTTATTCTTTTAAATACAAGATCGAGGAATCCGCTGGTTATTTTGCTTTAATAGCGGCAACTGTTTGAAATTTTGCATTTTTCACGTACTCACTGTAGGGATGGTTCTCCCTGATGAAAAATCTCTATAGCTTGAGCTCATTTCCAATTTTTTTTAATTGTTTTTAATTAGCCTTTTAATATTAACTTTTTAATGTTTTTGACATTTTTAAGTGGGTTCGCTTTCGTTTTATTGTCATGTTTTCCATAATGATTCCCTTAATGAATAAGAAATAATATTACGGTAAGCTTTTTTTCTTTTTTTAATTTATTAAAGCTATTAATTATTAACTGTTTTCATATCTGTAATATAACTGTTTTCATATCTGTTTTCATAACTGTTTTCATATCTTTACGAGTTATTTAATTTAGTTAAAAAATTAATCGTTTTTGGTATTATGGTTATTTTAGTTGGTTATTGGGGTTTCCGATGCCATTTAATCTTCTATTATTCTTTATTTTACGTTTACTACGTTATAATGAAAACCTTTTCAAACATTTAAGTAAATGAAATCAAGTATCACATGAAGAAATATGTATAGTTTTACTTTAATATGGAAAATACCCTGTAAGAGAATGGGCTCTTCCCACCTGACGTCAGAGGTCACATGATAGAGGAAAAATAAATAGCAGACAAAGTCTTGTTTATCTATACCGATTGCTGAAATAACGCATTTTCTATTCTAATTTTTGATCAATCGTGTTTAATCTGTGTTATTTTTTTTATACATCATCATTTTTAATCCATTTTATATCATTATTCATCATCTTTTGTTTGCTGTATACATTTACAATCAGCATTTAGTTTATATTTGTTATTAATGTTGATGGAAAACATGTTAAATACTCTGATTTTTCGTACTTAAATCAGTGACAGTGCAATATCGTACTGCGTAAATGCATTTAGACCAGTAACTAAATTAATTAACTTGTTGTAACACCTTTATGCAATGAAATTAAATTAAAACATTTTAAAATTTCAATTTATAATCCATAAACATTCCACAAGAACAAGCTATTATTTATTGCTAAATCAGTTAATGTAACAGTTACACTTCAACATACAAAATTCGATTCTTGCAGTTGAAAATAAATAAACACATACAGTGTTTTTTAAAAATTATTAAATTTACAAATACAATTATTCTACTGTTTACAAATGCACAATATTACTTTTATTTTATTTTATATTAGATATTTACATTTTTGTTCTTAAGAACAATATTTAATTGAATTCGATTCTCAGAATTCGATTATTCGTTTTCCTCTATCACATGATTGAGCAGACGAAACTGGGAAGAGTTCATTTTGTAAAAGAAGAATTAATTCAAATTAATATACACTATTTTCCTTTTTCCACTGTTATTTGTGTCGGAATTAGTAGGGAAAGTCTACTTTTAAATTCCGTGAAAATACAGCAGGCGATCATTGAATCTTCAACGAATAACATTTAGGCGTGAGTTCGGGGAAAACACATCTGCTGCATTCCAAGTCGATAAATTAAGAAATCAAGATCTACTGACATAAAAGACCTAAAATAATATACGAGTATTTCGGCGCAATGAAAGGATGCCTGTGATTAAAAATATCGCATATAGTGCGCGTTTCGAACTTTGGCTCAACCATAACATAAACAGGCGACGTGGGAGGTTTTTTCAAAGAATCTACAGTTTAGAAAGAATACTAGTTGCGGTGAAGACGAAGGAAGATTTCGTCAGGAAATTTTACAAATATTTGCTTCCTTTTTACTAAACTATGCTTCATTGTATTTATGTCAGTAATAGTGAATTTGGAATTTAATATTTCCTTTTCTTTAAGTGAATTTAATCTTCACGTTTGCTAACATAAAAGGTAAAAATTTCCATCATTCAAAAAATAAAGCAAATTTATCATAAAAACTGTTTTTTAGCGTGAAAGACCTATTTCTTTCAGACAAAATAGACCAAATGAAAATGTTTCATTGTTTTTCGTTTTCTTTCCCTTTGACAACATGTTAAAAAAATATATATTAAAAAGAAAGTGAGAAAAAATGTTCAAAAGAAATTTTAAGAAATTAACATTGTATCAGTTGCTAAGGGACGCAACTTAAAATTTTAATGTGAAGAATCATTTTTTAACACTATGTATATATTTTAAACCAAAAATAACTATTATACTTAATACAGACGGCAATAAAGCGTTGTTACCCCCGAATAATGTAAATAAAGTAGTCCCACAGTAAACGATTAATATATATATATATATCATCCAAAATTGAGTAATATTTAGGACAGAATTTTATCGTTTGCAAACTATACAATAATGTGTAAAAGATATGATGAAAACATGTTTATCCATTTTTATCTATTTCTTTTTCTTTTAAATTTATTTAAATAAGAGTCAAATCCAATGTAAATTTAACACTACACGTAATTTTGGTAAAGCGCGACTTACATATGTAGTTATGTTATTTAAAAATTAGTACACATTTATGCGTAATGCGAAAGAGATAAAAATATAATAGAACAAATTAAGAGATTAAATGTCAAATTGCTACATAGTCAAAGTTGCGTAAATTTTGGTTAACAAATCTATGGCAAAAAAATTAATGTTGATTTGAGAAAATAACAGAAAAAAGAATTTTGAAAATAAGATTAAAAAAAAGTTTCAACTAAACAAAATACATTGTTTTCTTTTTATTAAAATTGAATGCCTCCCTTTTAATTAATGTTTTAAAAACATAACTTTCATATAATTAGGACACATTTTTACGTAACTTCAGAGGAAAATTTATTATACAGAAATAAGAAATAGCGAAAAAACTTAATGAAAAAAATCCTTTTTTTCCTTTTTTATGATGGCATTTGATTTCTTTTTCTTTTTTTTTTTTCCATTAATGTATAAAGCATTTTCATTAAATATAATTAGCAAACATACAGAAATGTGCGCGTGTTACTTTAAGTAAAGAACATTAACTAAAAAAAATCGTAGGAGTTCAAACATTTGTTATTAGTAAATGAAAAAGTAAAAGTATTATATTTTCTTAATTAATGCCCCAAATCTCGCGTCATATTACATTTTACCATGTTTTTATTAACTTCGATTCTTGTTTGTTTGTCCAGTACAAATCTTGCAATCGATTTTTATCTAAATTCCCCACTAGTTAGACATTTGAAACTTTCAGAATAGTTCAGAACATGGTGAAAATGCATTTTTAAATACTTTTAGCCAACTGTTTCGGGTTCCTGCTACGTTCGGCAGCGTTACTAGTACAAAGCTTGCAATCGATTTTTCACTAACATCCCGACTAGATAGACATTTAAAACTGTCAGGATAGCTCAGAACACGGTGACAATACATTTTTTTTTTTTTTATATACTAGTCAACTGTTTCAGGTCCCTACTGCCTTCGGCAGCGTTTATATGATTCAACCGAAAATTTATTTAAATAACTTCCCGACTAGTTAGACATTTGAAACTTTTAGAATAGTTCAGAACACGGTGAAAATGCACAAATATTTTTAAAAAATGCAACTGATTTGGGACCCTGCTGCCTTCGGCAGCGTTGTCAGTACAAAGCTTACAATCGATTTTTAACTAACTTCCCGGCTAACTTCCCATCTGAAACTTTTATAATAATTCAAAACACGGTAGCAAAGAATTTTTCACTACTTTGAGCCAATCGTTCCGGGCTCCCGCTGCCTTCAGTAGCGTTTATATGATTCTACAGAAAATTTAAAAACATGGTACATAAAAAGTTCTTTTTATCTTCTAATTATTTTATTTATTTATTACTTTCTCTTACCCTTATGGTAGAGAAAGTACTGTTTTAGGGTCAAATTTTCTAAAGTGAGTTTTTGTTATATTTACATGTTCTGAGGTACCCTGAATACGAAAATCACGTTTTTAGCGAATGGCCTCTGTGTGTATGTTATCAGCATATCTCAAGAACAAATAGTAGCAGAAATTCCAAACTCAGTATTCTAAATGTGTATCATATAGGGATGCTACACTAAGCTTTTCGTTGAGATGAAGCAAATGGTTCGTGTACAGGGGCACTCAAAAGTATTCAAATACATTACGTCTATGGGGGGAAATTGCAGGTAAGTAGAGTTTAACATCTATAGATTGCACTAAACCAAATGGAACGAATATATATCTTTTGTAATAGATATAGTCAACTGGAGAAAAAAAAATGTGTATGTAGGAGTTTCGCCTCCGCCCTTGGGGGGGGGGGAGTCCCTCCTCGAAGGGAGTAAATTTTCATGATGGGTATCTTTCAAAAGAACACCCCAATACCTTTAAAACGAATGGTTGAACCATCGATCTGCGATAATTGAAAATAAAGTTATCGATTTTTTCATTTTTAACAAAAAAGATTTTTTTTTTTTTTTATGTAATATTGAGAACAAATTCAACTTTTTTTGGATATTTAGTGTTATACTACTCTTAGAGTAACTTAAAAACGAATAATTTTAGGAGATCCAAATGTTGTATCTTGAAGTTAACATAAGTTTGTTGCTGGAAAAGTTTGATCAAGATTGATAAGTTTCAATGAATGTTGCGTGTGAAAATTATCTGTATAATTTTAAGTAAACTTTTAATTTTAATAGCAGAATTAAGTTCTGTATAAATGTAGGTGCATTAATGAAACGGGGGGTTGAGGGGAGCGGTAGCCCCCCTCACACAGAACTAATTGTCATATAAAACTCTTCCGAAGCCTAATTTGAATTGTTTAACATAAGTTTACATAACAGTAGTCGTTATCTTACCTCTTAATCTCCAACCTGTATTTATAGTATTAAATTTCAGGGTACGAGAAAGTCGTGTGAGTGACACACCAGATTATTTTTTTCTGTTTAGGTAACTTGTACTTTTCACTTGCAAAGCTACTATCCAGCACCAGTGTTTTCGTTAAATTTATTGGATACATTTTATTTTCTGCATGCTCGTATTTCAAGGAAAATAAGTCTATGCGCTAGAAAAATTGTTTCATACTTATTGTTATAATAATATATAAAAGAGAAAACTAATAAAACTTCTAAAGTTACATATGACTGAATAAATAATATTCCAAAACATTTTTTTTTTTTTTTTAATCATAGAAAATAACTTTATTTTTTTATTTTTTTACTTTCGTTGCATGATTTTCAAGAAGATAATTCAAGTTTTTTTTAATCGTAAATTCCAGATATTATGTTTGTATGCAGCTTTATAATAACTGATTTTATGTAATTTATTTTTAACATCAACCATATTAAAACTGTTGCATGCATGTATGTACTATTTACTGGTTTTAAACAACTGTCATAACACTTGATTCTTCAAAGTACGCTGTTAAAAATTTCAGTTGAAACTTGAATCATTACATAGAGTAAAATTGTTAGCATTACCATAATATGGTTCAACCTCACTTTTAAATTTTCTACTTCTTGCGATTCAATTTAAGTTGCACCAAGACCTGGAGCTACTATACATCCACTCACACAAGGGAAGTATGAATCAGTAAAATTCCTATTGAAATCAAATCAAGCTTAAGTTAAAGAGCGTCGTCGAAAGCTAAAGTAAAGTGCAAATTTTGTGCAACAACTCATCCATAGGCCAAGATAAGATCCTAGAATATTTAGCCATTTTTATGAAAATCAATAAAAGAGTGAGTTAATGGGCATGATAGCGTGGCACAGTGCCATAGTGTTGGACTTGAGACAAGAAGGCCTTCAGTTCGATCCCCGTCTCGGACGAATTTTGAACTTTTTTCATTTAAAACATTTTCCGATATTTGGTTCAACGTAAAATAACTAAATCATGGTAAAAGGTTAAACCATCGGGTGGTTGCTACTACTTCAGTATCAAGTGTTTCGTTCATATTAACTCCAAATTTTTAACAGTGTAACAGTGACAAGTTATATTTATTGTGTTATTTTATTTTGTTTTGTTTTATATGTAGAGTAACTTAACTTATGTGAGTAAGATTGTATATACTCCTTTTATGAAACAATACAAATTTCACTTTTCTCTGGTTGCGAATAATAATAATAATAATAATAATAATAGAAATAAAAACTTCATGAATTAGAAAATTATTTCATAAAAGTAAAGAAAAAAAAAATACAAATGAATATTTTAATAGTACGTAATATTCCCATATAGTTTTACATTATAGGAAACAATGCAAGTTCTATGCTTTTGTATGATTACGAAAAAGTGGTAAGATTTTTGAATTAGGAAATCGTTTGAAAAAAAAAGTTAGCCACTAACTGAAAATATAGATGAACCATTTAATATTTCGTAATATTCCTAAGTAATAAAACATTAGAGAAAAAAAATTAAGTAATTTTTTTTTCTTTTTTTTAATGGTTACGAATCATGGAAAAAAAACTTTATAAATTAGAAATTTGTTTAAGTTTTTTTTTTTTTTTTTTTTTTTTTTTTTTTTTAATAATAACAGAATATATGAATGTAACCTTTAAAATTAAGTACGATGTAAATAACTAAATATTCGCAAAATAATATTTATGATGAGTAAAGCAACAATGCTCTTTCTGTGTGCAAAAACATAATGCAGAAAAGTGAAACTTTGTTTATTATAAAAACTGTTTCACGAAAACATTTTTATAATCACAATAAATAATAATAATAATAATAATAACTTTTAATAACACGCATAAAAATGTAAAGTGCATAAATATTAAAATAAGTGTTATAATATTTAATTCCTGCGGGCTTGTTACAAAAAAAAAAAAAAAAAAAAAAAAAAAAAAAGAAAAAGGAATATTTTTTATCAATAACGCAATTAATTTTCTGCTTATTTCATTATTATTATTATTGCAAGAACATGAAAAAGGCGCAGCAAAAATAAAATACTCTATACGTAAAAAAACAGCACATAAATAGAAAGGATAGATTATTAATGTAGATTAATTTTTCACAATGGTAAAATGGAGAAAAATTCTCATTTTGTTTTTTTGTAGTACAAATATACTTATCTACATAGATTGTGAAAGGCTTTTCATAAATATTTTTTACAAGAAACATGAAAAAGGCAAATAAAGTCATGTATGTGCGATAGAATTAAAGCAGGGGAGAATTACTTAATATTTACTAAATAAATTTTATGTTGAAAGATAAAATACAAGCTCTTAATGAAAAGTAACTTTTTAAATTCAAAACGTTCTTATTACTTTCATTTAAAAACATGGAAGTTTTTTTAATTAATTCCTTTATAATTAGTAAATGAGGTGATTAATTATTACAGAAAAAAAAAAAAAAAAAAAAAACACCATGAGAAATTTATTTTTTAAAATAGGAGGGGTGGTGTCTTGTTGATTGTTTTTGATGTCTCATTCATTCTAAAAATACTGTATTTGGTGAAATTTTCAATAACATATAAAGACAGGAAAATATGTCCTGATATTTCTTAAACGAGTTTCAAAGTGAAGTTTAAAATTCCAGCATTTTTTTTATTTTTATTTATTTATTTATTTATTTATATATATATATATATATATATATATATATATATATATATATATATATATATATATATAAAATGTATATATATATATATAAACGTAGAAATATACATAAAAGTAATAACATGTTAAATTTCTACCTTTTGTTTATATGTAGATAAACAAAGATTCATTTTTGACATTACTTTATGTACGTGCCTTCTAGTTACTTTCTTAATTTTATAACACATATTATATATATATATATATATATATATGTGTGTGTGTGTGTGTGTGTGTGTTTGTACGTGTAACTTTATTCCTTCTTCTAATACTTTATTACAAATTTTCTTTCCAATTCAAAAAAACATTTAAGAAAAAAATATTGAATAATATAACCGCAAACAGAAAAAGAAAAGTGTATGATAAAATACCATTGAAAAGCTATTGAAAATCCCTAATAAAAAATGTCAGAGTATTAAAAGCGACCAACTGCAATAAAGAAAAAGAATGTTTCTTCATAAATATTTTCCTCTCCTAAATTTTCATATATCTATAAATACACATATATATTTGAGAACCTCCAGAAGTTTTTAATGAAACTTCTAATGCAAGGGGGATGAAATATTCTTAAAATGAAGAAGTGGAAGATTTTCCTTTAGCTAAAATGATAAAGCGTCTACGACTGGCGAAATATCTGAAAGCTGCATTTAGAAATATCTTCATTTGTATAAGTATGGCATTGAGGCTTCGGAGAATTTCTGAGCAGTGAGTACCGGAATGAATTTGTCATATTTATATGCCAGTTTTTCTTTTATGGCATTTTTTAATATCTGATGTAATTTCTTGATTGTAAGAAATTGGAATGATCAGCCGCTCCGTTACATATACAATACATTTCTGCGGTTTCAATTATTATTAAAAAGTTTAGACTACATGAAATACGGTGATGTTTAATGTATATTTACAAACAAAATTTTATCTCATCTCATTTCAAAAGGGGAAGTAAAAGGATTTCCAAAGTCAAATCTTTTATTACTTTTAAAAGATGTATGTTTAAAAAGCAGTTTGAGTTTAATCAAAATGTTTAACATTTTGTTATATTATTAAAATAATTTTGATCTTCGAAGAAAACTTTTTTTGGTAAAAAGTTATCAGAAATGTTTTTGGAAAGTAAAAATAAACAAATAAATAAATAAAGGTTTCAATGTAGAACGATTTAACAGCGAAATCTTTTCTGCTGTAAGAAAAAATAATAATGTAATTTTACAAAATTAAACATTTTTTCGTGTACTAACAAAATGGGTTTTACTTTGTACTGCATTTCAGATGGTCAAGATAAAATAATTAAAGTTTAAAATCTATATAAATTTTTAATTACATTTGAATTAATGAGAGAATTATACATTTGCAAAGTATTTATCACATAAAAAAAAAAAAAAAAAAATATCTGAACTACAATAATAATAATAAAAAAAAAAAAACTTTATTAAAATAATATTTTATCTTTCATGTTACCTTTTATTTGAAATATAACTTGTTGTTTTAAAACGTTTTACAGTATAGTTTAAGTTATGAAAATGCGGTAAAAAAAGAAATAATAGCGAATTCTTTAGAAATTTCTATGTATCACAGAAACATGTATTTTGTTGTTCTGAAAGACGTAGTCTCTCAGAAAGAGAGACTAATTAAAACACGTGTATAATTATACAATTTGTTAAAAGACACTTCAAAAATACGAAGATATAAAACATTATATTTAATTAAGAGCTTATTTACAATTGAAATACACTGTTTTGAAGCTTTTTGCTTCGACTATCAAACAATCCTCAGAAAAAACATTTTTTTTTTTAAATTATTGTGATATATATTGAGCTGCACTTCAAGAACATGATTGTAAAAAAAAAAAAAAAAAAAAAATGTTTTTCGGGATGATGTTTTGATAGTCAAAGCGAAAAGTTTCAAAACAATCTACTATAATTTTAAATAGGTTTTTAATTAAATATAATGTTTTATATCTACGCATTTTTAAAATGTCTTTTAACAAATCATATTTTGTTTTTCTGATACAAAATAACAAAAAATTTATTAAACTACACAAATTATTTTGTTAATATAGCCTCATATATATTTTTGTTAACCAGGATCAGATTATATTTTTGTTTTAACCGAACTGTTTTGTTGATTCAACCAGCATCAGTTTAAATCAACGAAATTACCTTATTAGTTTAGACAAAAAGTTTGTTGGTTTTGCACATAGCTCGTTCATTGGAGTTTACAAAATTGGAGTTTACAGTTTGGTTTACCGAGAGATCTTTGATGTAGCATACCAAGATATCCAATAATAGTTATTTCTTTCAAACATATTCTTTTGGTCAATCAAAGTTGGCATGGTTAAGGCTGTTATTCACCAATAACTACAACTCTCGGTTGAACACGAAAATTTGAAAAGTGTATAAAGGCGGGGTGCACATTTCCAGCAAATTTTGACGAGTTGTTTCTGCCATCTAGCGGTTTACTTATTTTCAGATTTTAAATAAGCAATCAAAGATTATATGAAATGATCGGCACTAGATAACAGAAACAGTGTGCCAAATTTTACTAGAAAGTTGTACCCTGCCTTTAGACGCTTTTGAAGTTTTTGCGTTGTGCCGGGAATTGAAGCTAGTGAATACAGCCATAAGTGTACTAAATTAAGTGTTTAAAGCCTACACTTGGAACCAAGCCTTTGGGTGTGTGTGTGGGGGGGGGGGGCAAGGGAGGGAGAGAAAGTTTACCTCTGTCGAAGGACTTTCTAAAAGGTCCTAGACCGTATTTACACGAGTTTCGGAGAAAACTACGGAAAACTCCGAATGACTAAGTCGATAAAAGCAACTTGGGTTCGACAGCGTCATCTACCATCTACCAGGTTTGAGAGGAGAAACTCTGAGCCACTGGTGGGGTTATAATGAAGAATCACATTAAGAATAATGTTTTATGAGTTAACTTGTCATGAGAATATGTATGCATACGTCATAATTATTATCATTCAAAACGCACTTTGCATAAAGAATGGAGAGTTAAGGACTTTTAAAAAGGAAATTACATAAATTCTTATTTTCGTCTAGCGAAATTGCTAAACCATTTGGAAGCATCCCACTCAAAGCTGGCTGTTTAAAACACGTGATGTTTATCGCTAAGAACTTCATGTATGTAGAAAAACTCTATTATCCTCACTAACCATGAGGCTAATACATTCCGAAAAGCGAACTGAAAAGATAAACACAATAAGATAAGAAAAGATAAACTTACTTTTTCAAGTATAACATAAACCCATAAAATTTATTATTTATTACAAAAACACTTTTTCTTCGAAATAACATGTAAGGTAAGGTAATATGAATTTCCATTTGTTCTAATACAAATCTGTAAGAGAAATGACACGCAATTCTTAGAATTAGATTAATTTTTTTTTCTTGTTTCATTTTCAAAAAACTCTTTAGAGTTAGAAGAAAATTGCAAAAGTTCTTACATTCTTCATTTGATGAGTCATTTTCTCTTTATGCCGTCAAGATCTAATTTAGATAACTCTCTTTCGGATAATGCGCTAAGGTCGACACTCGACATTAAATTGCTTTCAGATCAAGAAATCAGTTAAATCAGACCAAATTACTTATGTAATTATTTGACACGTCCAACAGATGGCGCCAGTACTTAAGAACATTGTTGCGATTAAACGTGAGATTAAATTAATGGAAGTGCTTATGAACTTAAAGGAATTACAAGAGTTTAGTTACTAAGAGAAAGTTAAGGAGTACAGTTGTATGTGAAAAGGTAAAGAAACTATTTCAAAGTAAAAATAGGTTATTTAACGACAAAATAAAACTTGATATCGACAATTTATAAATTCTTTTTCTAACATGTGACGAAAATAAAGAAATATATGAAATATATACTCGAATATTAAATATCTATAATTCTAGTGTTGATAATAACATTAATAATATGATATTTTTTAAATAATATTTTTAAGGGGTAATCATCTTAATGCTTTGTTTGTATTTTTTACTACACTGACGTAGACATTGAGAGCTGTATATAAACATTAAAATTCTGTAGAATTTCGTTTAAAATATGTTATATTTGTTTGTTCTTTTTACTGCATTAAGGTAGACACTAAAAAATGCATATAAGATCAATCTTCTGCACAATTTTGTTTAGAATTTGCAAATTAGCTTAACAATATCCAGAGATTGCAGAGTTCCTATATTTTTACGTACATTTTATTATTTTGTTACCACTATTTCAGAACAGTATTTTAAAAATAAAATTATAGCATTAAAAACCTAAGAAAAAAAAAAAAAAATAGAGGTGACAAAATAGTAAAACGTGCGTAAAAATATAGGTATTCTGCGACCCCTGAATATCCTTTTGAAATTTATCAAAAGTGTTAAGAGATGAACATCCCTGAGACGTTTCGAAGATGTAAATCTTCTTCCCAGATAGCACGAATACGGGTAAGTATCCCTTTAAAAGACACTCACGGGGGTATTACACCTAGATCTAGGATCCTTATGTAGTCAATTGTCCTTAATCCCAACACCACACAGCCGTCCATCCGAAATTTTGTAAACCAGCCCAGCACTACATTTTAATTCCTTTCAGTTTTGCTTCCTTTTCACTCTCATATAACCATACATATACATGAAGTAAATCTTTTAAAACTTCCAAATTGTTTCACAGACTGACATAGCGTACAAAAGTTTTTGTAATTTTTATTTGCCTATCTGTTTGTTTGTGTTTAAATTTTCGAAATGTGCTTGAATTGCTATTATTATTATTGTTATGGGCTAATATGTTTACAATTACAATCTTGCCGAAAATGATATGCCTAGTGCTTATTTTCTTGTGACTTTATCTTCTATAGTGATGTAGAAAAGAAGTCAGAGATAATTTGGAAAGTCAAAACGAAAACTGTTTAATGACCATTTCACTTACCTTAATGTATTTAAAAAAAAGAAATATGTTACAGTGATTTATTGCAGCGTCATTTGCACGAAAAATGCAGTATATTGGTGACTCTTTTACACTAGAAGAATTTGTAACAGATCACACAAAAAAGAACTTGGATAAAATGAATCCTAGGGTGCTTAAAATTTACACTGTACTTTTAATGCAATTAACCTATTCAAAGGTGAGAAAAATAAATGCTTACCATTTGAGCTGACTGCATTGTGTTTTGTTTAGAAAATAAATGTTTAATATTTAGAATTATTTTACAAGGCAATTCAAAAATTTGCACTCTCATTACATTATTGAATATAAGAAATGATTCTTCTAGATGAATCCTCTGGATGCTTTCTAACATGTCCATAGTGAAACTGTAACAAACTTTACACTTTCAATATAAAAGCCTAAATTTTATATCGCTTAAGTTTTACAACTAATATGAGGTCGAATTTTATTCATCACAATGAAGTGAATTTACATCTTATTAACTGTACGAGACGAAATAAAAATACAAAGACTTACTTTATCTATCAATTTTAAATTTTCAAAAAAAAAAAGCGTGCACTACCTTTTATCTTCTATCTTAAATTGTAATGGTGGCAGAGGCGGATTTAAGTTAGATTGCGCCCTAGGCCCATTTCACTGTGTTGCCCCTCCCCCCCCTTTCGCCTTATATTTTGAAATACTCTGAATATATATTATAATAATTTTAAATATAATATAATTAAGGAAAAATAAATTATTTTTCGATACATTAATCGCTGTGCAACACTGTGTATAACAATCAGTTCATAATTAAAAAATGAAAGAAATCATTACAAAATTATTTTAACAAAATAATTCTACTCATGAAATGAATATATGTTTGAATCATAACAGGAATCTTTCAAATTTGTTTGTACCGAAAACCTAATCGGTTGTTGAAAACCTAATCGGTTTTGAAATCTAGTTTCTCTTTATATTTAAATTTGTTTCAAAGTAATTCATTTTAATAGGCTTATAGATTTTGCCTCGCTACGCACGGGCCTCGAGAACCTAAGCATAAAATTTGCCATGGCCGTTTCATCGCCGTATCAGCATTTGTAGTTCCATACAATTGTTGATAGGTCCGTCTGACCAATCATAAAATTATAGTGTATATCCATGCCTTTCAAACTTGTATGGAAAAATCAGTAATGTGTGAAAATGGCATAAAAAGTGTTCTTATAATCAATGAAATTCCAATCGGTTTTCAATTTTAATTATCTTTTAAACCAGAATTATTTTTTAAATTTTAATCTCCTACAATATTCAAATTTTAATCACTTGTAAAAATTTGGCGCCCCTAGGCCTAGGCCTCCCAGGCCTAAGCCTAAATCCACCCCTGATGGTAGCCAAAAGCGAGACATCTCTTTCTCCTGCGTAAGAGTGCAACGTGCGTCGATTGCGCATGCGTGTCCGATCAGAAAATCCACGGGATTTTTGGAGGATAATTTTATCGGATTGTCTGATTATAAAATCCACCGGCTTTACGGTGGAGAAAAACGGCTGGATAATCCTTTTACTGTATCCATCGCGAATTCAGTGTATAGCTTTCATATAATATGACAAATACAGGATCTATATGATAATTATAGGACGTCCACAGGACAAATGTGGTAGTGTGGGTATATATTTACATAGGTGCCAAGTCTTCCGTTTTTCAAGGGAGACTTCAAACCGGAAAATTTTTCTAGCTGTTTTCGGTAATATTAATCGTCAAAAATCAGGGCGCGAAATTTGCGCTCGCCAGCTCGCCATTGGCGAGTGGAAATTTTATTGCGGCGAGTAAAATGTCGGTCTAAATATAAGTAGAATTCTTACAGTATACGGTGCTACAAAAAAAATATATATATATATATATATCGATTTAAATACATAAAATTATGCTATCTTAGGTAAGGTGACCAGGCATGCTCTTTTTAAGAAGACAGTCTTCTTTTTCAACTCTTTGCCCTCTTAAAACATAAAAGCATTACAGGACTAAAAAGTCTTCTTTTTTTACGTTTTTCGTCCTCTGTTCTCTTTTTCAAATGAAAAGGATTTAGTCCTTAATTTCAAAGATTTCGCAAAACTGGGAAGCTCAATCGGCTGTTGGCTATATCGAACGGCGAACAATAACTTTTTTCTGCATTAGGTTCGCAAAAGAACAACTTTCTAATAAACTTGCCAAAGCATATTATGTTTCATGTCTATTCAGTTTCTTCAAATCACAAAGAAATAAAAGCATTCCCAATATTTGTACGGTTCTTTGATCCAGAACACGCAATCACTATTGAAATTGTCATGAAATCAAAAGGTGGTTGATACGCGATGAGTTGACGTGTGTTCTCACTTTTGCATGGATAATATTCCTCGTAAAAATAGGCCTACCAGTGATCGAGAGGTTCTGTCCTCGAAACTGGTATACGTGAGGCACTGGGTTCGATACCCGGTCGCACTCGTTAGCTTAGCCGTTAGAAGTTTTCCGTGGTTTTCTCAGAAACTAGCGTAAAATATGGGCTAGGACATCTTAGAAAGATCCCACGGAGGACTCTCCTACTCAGGCCTAGAGCCCTAGTGCAGACAATTGGCGTTATAGATAACACTACCACCACCTTACAAAAATATGCAAAAGTTGGTTGAATTCATTTTATGTCCTGGCAAAAACGCTCCCACAAAGCGACTGTTTTCTTCAATGAACAAATTGTAGACATGTGAAAAAACTCCCTTTTATGTACTATTGAAATTGTCATGAAATCAAAAGGTGGTGCTCCAGTTGATACGCGATGAGTTGACGTGTGTTCTCACTTTTGCATAGATAATATTCCTCGTAAAAATAGGCCTACCAGTGATCGAGAGGTTCTGTCCTCGAAACTGGTATACGTGAGGCACTGGGTTCGATACCCGGTCGCACTCGTTAGCTTAGCCGTTAGAAGTTTTCCGTGGTTTTCTCAGAAACTAGCGTAAAATATGGGCTAGGACATCTTAGAAAGATCCCACGGAGGACTCTCCTACTCAGGCCTAGAGCCCTAGTGCAGACAATTGGCGTTATAGATAACACTACTACCACCTTACAAAAATATGCAAAAGTTAGTTGAATTCATTTTATGTCCTGGCAAAAACGCTCCCACAAAGCGACTGTTTTCTTCAATGAACAAATTGTAGACATGTGAAAAAACTCCCTTTTATGTACCTACTTTAAAATCTTATTAACTACTAAGACAAATTTAGGTTATACTTATGAGGACTTTTATAAAATGTTGATAAAGAATGACTGTTCGTTAAAACAAATCGTTTCATCTGCCGAATATTAATTTTATTTTTTCATTTGCCAATTTTATTTTTTCTTTTATGATTATGATTTTAATTAAAAAAATGTCTACCAACTTTTTTACGTAACTGCATGAAAGTACCACCCAAAAAGAAAAAAAAATGTTTTTGTCTATAGAAAAATTAATATTTAAAAAATAAATCTATATTGTCTAGTGACACCTAAAAAATTAGTGATTTTTCCTCTCGTATCTGTATATTATTAATTTAAATTAAGGTGTACTGATACAAATTCATCATTTGAGATAAAAATGTTTCCACCACTTGTGTAAAGTAGCTTTTGAAACGATTTTTATAATCATTTTCATTCAATTTTGTGTACTCTAAAATGACCTCTTTTTCAGAATTGAATGTCCTCTATTTTCTTATAAAATGAAAGACATTGCGTAATTTCTCCTCTTTTTTCAATAAAAAATTCCGGCCACCTTATACGCAAAAAATAGAATAAATTAATCATATTTTGTGGCGAATAACTTTTTTTTCGAGCGAGTGTAATCTAAGTTGAAATTTCGGGCCCTGGTCAAAAATATATATAATGAATTCCATTTAAAAATACTGGTGCTAATTCTGATTTAAAAGTTGAAAATGTTGGCAGCTATGTATTTATCCAAATATAGGTTTTTTTAAAGGTCTGAAAAATGAATTTCTATATTTACGCTGTTATTTTATAAATTGTAATTTCAATGTTCAATTACGTTTAAGTTGCCTTAAAAAACTGTGTTAAATTTAAGTATTATGTTATGTGGATTGTGAATATTTTAAACATACTTGTCCAAAATAATTTAATTACTGTATCATTACGGATAAGATTATTTTGCTTATTGATGTGCGTTTTTAAACTAAATGAAGTATACTATAGTTGAAAACCATCAAAATTTGAATCGTTGAACATATAGTAACATGAACCGTTTTGTATAAATAATAAATATGTTGTATTTGCAAGTTTTAAAACATAGACCTAGGCTATAATCCAACACACACACACATATATATATATATATATATATTTACTGGTCTGTTTACCCATAGTTTTACATTAAAAAAAAATTTAAAAATATGTAAAGCAGAATAAATTTACATGGCAAGTATGGTAATTCATTTTTTTATGTACATTAATTAAAAAACAAAAAAATAACACTTACATAAATCAAAAATTTATGTTTTAATGAATGAGCTAATGATCACATAATTACCATAAAGTATTTTAAAAAAAACATGTTATTAAAGTGAAATACAAAATTACTGAGAATAGGGGATAATGACAATTATAGTGAACTACATTACTTACTAATTTCATAACTATTGTTAAAACTATTCTGTGACAAATTTACAGACAGTTTTGGAGAAAAAAAATTAAAAGCTTCACAGCTCTTATGGACCACTAGAAATTTATCTAGCTGGTCAGTTGAATATTTTTGTGGTCCCGGATCAACGGGCCATTGCTTATTTCGAGCCCTGTATATATGTTTTTTACATGCAATTTTTTACACATATATATACATACATTTTGTATATGCATGTATCAAATAGAGTAAAAGATAAGCGGCACAACGAAATGCTTAAAAAAAATGCGTACAGCAGCGCTAACTGACAGAAGTGGTTTTGCGGTAAAATATTACAAGTAAATGAAATTAAATATTTAACTAAAAAACAATCTTTACATTACAAGCAAAGCTAGTACACATTAATGGTGCAAAGCAATTTTGAAAAATGTCCATCTAAAGCAGCCTCAATTGCCCACAGATCTCAGATGGCAAAAAAAAAAAAAAAAAAAAAAAAAATAGCGGTAACAGATTATGAGGAGACAAAAGAAAATACACAGGCAAGCTTAACATTTTTATTGCTGGGATTGGTTAGAGAAACTTGAAAATCCAAAATTGCACGTAGTTACTTTATGACACTAATAATTTTGTAATATTTCTTTTTTCGAAAATATTTCTGGTATAAAATAAGGTCTTGAATAAGATGCTTACCCCCCCCCCCTCCCTCTACCTCCAAATGGCGGACAATCAGGCAGAAACATTTCCGTAGACGTTGCACTGCTTAATATGTACATGCTTTGATTGCGGGGTATTTTAGAAAAGTCAAGTCCAAAAATATGTGTAACCTCTTAATCAGGCAAGACATAATAATAGCATGCTTATTTTCTCTGGAATATTTCCAGTATGAAATAAGTATTATAAATGACGCTTGCTGCCCCAAATGGCACAATTTTTCATATACATTGCACTGCTTACTTTGTACCTGCCTTGGTATGCATGTAAGTAAAAATAAAATTAAAAACATATTTGCAATTTCGATTTAACTAAAAGACCATTTTAACTTTAGAATTAAAAAAAAAAAAAAAACGAAAAATGAAAAATATCTGAAAGTTACATAATTATCCGCTTGCCTTTAACACCAGTAATAAATTACAAAACTTTTAAAGATATGGTTAAATCCATTCACCTAATACCGCAACAAGGGAGGTTTTAATAAGCTTTTTTCAAATTGAAAACGTCTTCCGGCACCTTTTGAATATGCAAGAGTTTCTAAAATTAGTTATTCGTCCGGGATATAAGAACCAGGTGTGCACGATCGATCCAGTGACGTGGATGCAACAAGTGATAAAAGAGAGACAATCTTTCTCCAGAATCGCAACTGAATGGGTACGACAGATACAACTGAGATTTGCAGAAAGGATTGTAAAAATGTAAAAGAAATTGCACGGGAATCGAACTGAATTTGTTTAAAATTTTGAATGTAACTTGCAAAATTTCCAGATAAATATTTTTAAATAATTGTAAATAGCAATCATAATATTTTTAATGTTGATGAAGAGGAAAAAAGTTAACACAAACAATTCTAATGAAATGATCCTCATAATGCAAGCCAGTATGAAATATTGCTCTATTTTGCTATGTTAAGAACATCTTAAGAAAATTTACATAACTTACGAAATTTTCAAATTAGAATATTCATATTTAATAATGTCCAAGCTATCATAAATGATACTTTAAAACGGTCGGACGTCATTACGATGAAAATCTCCCTCAAAATAACATTTATGCGAAATTTCGCCCTATTCTGCCATGTTAGGAATTTCGTAAATTTCGAATAACTTGCGAAATTTTAAAAGTAGAATGTTCATAGTTAATTATGGCCATTCTAACATTAAAAGTCATATATAAGCTGGTCTAACAAATTTACGATAAAATATTGCTTTTAATGCACGCTTAAGCAAAATTTTGCGCTATTCCCGCATGTTAAGAAAATCGTAAATGTTTAATAACTTATAAATTTTTAAATTAAAATGTTTCAAATGACTAGAATTCTTGCCAGTGTTATAAGTAACATTTTAGAACTGGTCTGACTTCTCTGCAGTCATTTGTTCTTTAGACATCAGTAGCTGTGAAGATGGGGGTTTAAGCGCACCCAAATTGCGCTGGCGCTGGCGCAGGTGGGGTTCAAGTGCACCCAGATTGCGCTGGCGCAGGTGGGGTTCAAGTGCACCCAAAACGCGGTGGTACTGGTTCTAGCGCACCTGGGGTTCTAGCGCATCCAATACGCGTCGGTGATATTCTCCCCGCCGTGGTGGAGTTCTAATGCACCCAATGCGTTGGTTGTGGGTGATGGATGAGTAACTGGATTGGTGAAAATTCGATTTGTTAAATTTATTGTGTAAGAGGATGGATTTAGATTATTTTCCGATTTGTGAGGTGTGCAATATGTCATCTCACTGACGAGGTGATAAGAGTTTTATTGAAACGGACTCTGAAATATTTTGGAAATAATTTATTTTGGTTCATTTGTTTCCAATTTAGAAACAGAATATATTGAACTTAGAAAATATTTTTAGAATGATTTTGATGTTGCCATCTGTTGGTGATTGTTACCAGTAAAAAGTTAAAATGAACTGTACTTATCGAAAAGTGATTAAATTTACTTTTATTTGGAAAACTTAAAAATAATAAAAATAAAAATTTCTTTTACTGTGATCATTAATTTTTAATGTGAAGTTGAAATAAAACTTAATAAATAAATGAATAAATAAATTCTTTTATACAATAAAAAATCAATTTTATTTAATCATTTTATACAAGTTTCTACAATTTCATATGCATTTTTGAATTAAAAAAGGAAACATAATTTTTTACATAAATTGAGATACATTATAAGAGTAAGTTACATAATTTCATTAAATTAACAGTCAAACAATGTTATTTAACAATATTATTTACTGAAACCAATATAAAGCATAAGATAAAACTAAATTTTGTAATGTCCATATGCAAGAGATTCCACTCCATCATCCAATATATATCTTTTGTCATCAAAACTGCTTAGTGCAATTTTGTTTGTTTTTACGCTATATAGCTCATGCTTAAAACTTTGTATTCTAGATTGAAATCCTCTCGATCTAACAGATTCGAATAAACTTTTTTTATAATGTTCATGTTTCACATGTTTTTTGATAAATGTTTTTGTTACACCTTTTGCCGTTTTCTTTTCACAGTCCTTGGTTAATATGGAATACATTTTTGAGCGCAAGCCGACAAATTCTAGAATGCACTCTGAATTTGTTTCATCTTTGAAACATCCAATCTTTTCTTACAATATAAATTCATTCCTTACATTACCTTTGAATAAACTTTACCCGCTACAACACTTAGTATTTTGTAGAATAATCTTATTGATTATTTGATACACAATATGGGAATATAATAACTTTTAATAATAGACATTTTCAGTAGATTTTTACAACTTCAGAAAATCAAAAGTTTTTAAGTATAAATTGGAACTTTTTCGAATAATCCTTCACATATTAGACTAATGATCACTCAGTTCAATGTATTTTTTATCTAAAGTTTAACCATTTTTTCTGTAACTCCCTTCCATTTCTTTAGTGTAAACCCGTGAAATTTTTCTAATAAATTCAGAAATAGGGTCGTAAAAATAAGAATTTGGCATGATTTTTAATAAATTTTAGGATATATCTACAAAAATTTTAGAGTATTTGGCGATAATTCAGATTTGGTGAGAAACACCTAGTATTAATTTCGAGTGGAGTAAAATTTTGTCACATGCTAACTTATTTTTGCGGAGTGAAGACATCTGTTTTTTAACCTGAATTCAGTACTACATAATAATTATTTTTTCAAGATGGATGTCAGAACAGATATCATTTTGTTAAACGCATTTACTCATATATTCAATAGATCACACATTCGCAATTCAGAACTAGAAATTATTAACCAGCTTAAATTTCGAATGAATGAATTTATCAATTCAGAAATTAGCAATCAACTTTATGAAAATGTTGATATGTTATCCGAGGAAAATTTTTACACCTGTTTAGATATTGTCTTAAAAGAAATGATAAAAAATGAAATTAATTGGGACAAAGTTGTAATTTACTTAGTATTTTCAAGTGAGCTTATGGCAAAGCGCTTTAAGAGATCTGGAGACGTTATCATACTTTGGATAAAATTTTTTAATATCTTCCAGAAGTATTTAGGTAACTGGATTATTGATAATCAGGAATGTATAAAAGTTAAAGAAGTAAAGAAATCTTTTTTTCAAAGAATGTGGAGTTTTATCACTCGATCATAATATGAAAATTGTAAAAATATTATCTGCTATGTTGAATTATGTTCAGTTCAATCTGTATAAGAACAATGTTCAAGAAAAATGTATGTAATGTGAAATTGAAAGAAAATAAAAGAACTTTAAATGGGAATTTTGTTTAAGAAAAAATTATTTGAAGTAAAATTCATCTTTAAAAAATAAATTAATTAAAATAAAAATAAGTTGATCAATGTAAAAAACTGAAAAATTCACTGTTTGAAAAGAAGTCTTGATAAGTTTAAGAAAATATCGTAACATATTGTATTAAATTTTACATAAGAGAGTGAAGCTATCATTTTTCAGAAGTTACTTTACTGCAAAAAATAGCTGATGTCAAAAATTTCTCTACCTAAACAGTTATACTTTAGATATAACTTTTTGGAATCTTCTTATCACTGTCATCGAACATATGTGTATACTTAAAAGTTTTTACAAAGTGATATTTAATTATAAATTTTCTTTAAATTTTCTTACACTCGTTAAAATATTGTAAGTATTTTTATTTAAAGTTTTATGTTATACTAGAAATCTTCCAACATTCTTAGAATAATATAAGTTTTCGAACAGAGTGATAATTAGAAATTACCATTTTTTTTTTTTTTTAGTTTTTAACGCAATCTGGAATCGAACCTGGCACATCTCTAATGTCAGCGTTTGATTTTTTGTAATTCATTCCCAACAATAGTTATTTTAAGGTATATTTGCTAAGAATTATTTAACAATCTGTGTCAAATAAAGACTTCCCAACTTCATTTATTACTACTTTTCAACCCTTTACCATAGTGAAATGGTCCATGTCAATGCTACATTCACTCAGTTTTTCTTTTCCAGATACCAAGTTTGTAAATGATGAACGCTAACTTTGAAAAAATTCAGAGCTGAAAAAATATTAATATATGTTTTATTAAATACATTCATGTTCACAGATGCATACTTAAGTATTCTAAAGTGTATTTAAACATACTAAAAAAATATTTTAACCAAGTATTATCGATTACAAACATATGTATATAAACTGAAAATGTTTTTGTACAAAGTATTTTAGAAATTTAGATAACTTGTTCTTGAATAAAAATATAAGAAACTTATTTTCACAATAATAAGATTATAAATGTAAGATAAAATCACAAAATTACCAGCTTAAGAGGTTGTAGGTATTCCAAAAAATCACAAAGTCAACAATTTTGGTGTTAACAACACATCTTATTTTTACAAAGTGCTAAGTTTTTTAGACATTTAGTTTGAAGTTTTTCAGACATATGCTTATAAACTGAAATTTTTTTTTAATGAAAAATTTTTTACACAAAGTATTTTAGAAAAAATATCATCTCAGAAATTAATTAACTTATTTTTAGAATAAAAATATATGAAACTTATTTTTTCTAATGATAAGAATGAAAATGTGAGATAAAAACTCATTCTTACCAATTTAAGAGACTGCAAGTATTAAAAAAATTATGAAGTATGCGATTTTAATGTTTCACGTGTGTTAATAACGCATCTTAGTTTACAAAGTACTAAGTTTTTAAAAGTCATTTGGTTTGAAGTTTTTCACACATATGCTTATAAACGAACCTTTTGTAAATGAAAAATTTTTACACAAATTATTTTAATACAAATTCTATCTCAGAAAATTAACTTTTTCTTTTTAGATTGAAAATGTAAGATAAAAATCTAACACTTATCAAATTTAGAAGCTGCAGATGTATGATGAAATCATGAACTTGAAACTTTAAGTATTAACAACCTACCTTCTTTGAAAATACTAAACCACAAGTTTCGACAAATCTATAATGAACTGTTAAAAAACATAGAATATTTTTTCCCTAAAATGTTTAACGTAGATGCTACATCCATAAAAATACAGAGTGAAAGTGTACAAATTATCTGTTTAGACATGTTGATAAACTAGAATTTTCCACAAGATTCGAGTATTATAGCAAGGTATGGGATAATATTTGGCTAAATTTCCACTAATATTGGCGATAGTTATAAAAATTTGGCATGAAATAAGAGAATTTGGCGTAAATTCTTAAGTAAAACTGATGAACGAAGAAAAAATTTGAATTAGTTATAATCTTTTCTCGCTGTAGAGTTGTCTAAGTTCTCATACTTAGTAGTTTTTAAAGTCTTACTTTTAGAGTGATTTTTTATACTTCGCTAAACTGAAGTACAAAATGAATAATACTTTACCATCTGAGGAGACACACGTTTCCGTTCAACAAACCCCTTCATCAAGTTTTGAGGATGAGAAGTTATCTAAACTTTTTATTTGTCCAACTTGTAAGAAGCCATTTTTAAAAAAATCCTATCTTACTAGACATGTCAAGGTTCACAATGATATTAAACCTAATATTTGTTACGTGTGTGAGAAAGGATTTGTTACTTTACATCGTTTAAAAAGACATATAGAAACCCATAGAAAAATTTCCATAAGATACAAATGTGAATATTGTATTGAAAATTTCAATCGCAAGTGTGATTTATTTAAACATAAGAGATTATTTCATCAAAAAGTCTTACCTGAACATCTATGTATTATTTGTAAAGATGCTTTTAAACACAAGTATGAATTGGAAAAACACAAGAGGGTGCATTATCGTAAACCTAAGTATCTATGTGAGGAATGTTCTATAACCTTTACAACAAAACATGCTTTTTCAAACCATAAGCGAAAAAGTCATAAAAAGACTTTACATACATACTGTTGTGACGAATGTACTGATACTTTTTCAAACAGACGACAGTTTTTAAAACATAAAAGAAATATGCATAAAAAATCTTCAATGCAAACTAGATGTGATGAATGCAGTGAAACTTTTCAGTGTAAGTATGAATTATTGCAACATAAGAGAAAGAATCATCTTAAAGACTTTAACATACGTAGAAATTGTAATGAACGAAGCACTAACAATGAATTATCAACAGTTAATAATGACAGTGAGAATCTGGACTTGTTAAATTTTTTGGATAATTTTCACATTGAATGTGTGAATGGTGTTCTTGACTTCCATTCCAACAACTTTCAGAATGAAAATATAGACTTAGACTTAAAAATTTTTTTGAGCAATTCGAATGTGGAATATAAAAGTGGAAATAATATTGATGATTTATCTACCAAAGATGAAAATAAGGACTTAAATAATTTTAACCTGATACAAACTGATTTACCTCTAGTAAACTATGATAATGAAAGTCTGAACTTGTTAAATTTTTCGTATAACTTTAATCCCAATTGCTTGAATGTTTTTTCTGCTAACAACGAAAATATGAATTCGAATAATTTTAGTGCGAAGGAAAATGAGTTAGTGACAGATAACTTTAACAATGAAAATCTAGACTTGCTAAATTTTTTGAATAACTTTAATACTGAATGTATGAACGATATCCCAACAATATAGATTTGTTGTCTTGTATTATTGTGAATGAATTTCAAATAAAAATATTTTAATGAAAATGGTTTGTTTTAATTTTTATAACAAAATCACCCTTTTTATAATATTTTTCTATTAGAATACAAACTGAAGTGTCATCTTTTTTTTTTTTTTTTTTTTTAAATAAAAACATGTAAAAAGTCTACTTGTGTATTAACGATATACTTTTTCATTACTGTAGTAGAATTGATTGACTATTATATTTAAACACTAAGTAAAAATTATGCACAATAGTAGTTTTATAAACTATCAAACTTTCATCGAAGAAGAAAAAACTTGTAAAATTGTTTTACCACTCAACTGTAAAGTACTTGTGAAAATCTTAAATGAATTTATCTTATTAACAATTTTCCTAAAAAACTAACTTTAAAGACTTTAAACTATTCGAGATATCTGCAACTTAGTCAAAATTTAAGATTTTCTTAACATATAATATTCCACATTGTTATGCAAATAGTATTGGATTGCACTTAAGCTGTAGATATCTCGAATAGTTTAAAGTCTTTGAGATAAAAAAAGTTAAGGATTTTTATTAAAGACTTAGAAATGCATACAAGTTAATTTTTGTAAAGTGGGAATGGTTTAAATATTAGAAATTATACTTTGGTATAATGTAACTTAGTGGTATTTAAAACAAATACATATCAATTCATACTTGTAAAATATAATTTGATGTTTATGGAGAAAATTTTTACTTCAAAGTGTATAAGAACGACAAAGTTTTTTTACAGATCATTCATTTTATACACAAAGTAAAATAATACAAGATAGGAATTGTGGGTTGACATAAGTACTTTTTGTTAAATTATACAATTGTGACGTAGTGGTAGGGAAAAGTTACGCCACAGGGGTTATGACGTCAGCTACAGGTTTTAGTGTCTCCTCAAGCTTGTTGAACCATGTCTAAACTTGAAAGCATATACACCTTTTGTTATTACTTCACATATGGTTTTTCGTATCTTATAAGTTTTATCTAGAAATTTTCTAACTTAATGTTTTGTGGTAGTAATTCTGTTAAAAAACAGTTACATTTTTCTAAGTGATGTGACATAAAGAAAGCATTTGATAAAAATGTTTAAAAAATTTTGTGAAATTTCACAAACTTCTAAAATTAAGCTTTCACAATTCTTATAAAAAATTTTCTGTATTCTAAAAATAAAAAATTTAAAATACAATCGTGAAAGTATCTATATATAAAAGTTTAAGTAGTTACTATAACATTATTTTTACACTCTTTGGAATAGAGATTGTGATTTTAGTTAAAGTACAAAACATTTTGATGATGCATATTCAAAGTAAGATTCAAACGTGATACTTAGGAAAATACTAACTTCATAATTATATCTAAAATTTTTATAAGTTAGTTTTTTTGGAAAATTGTTAATAAGATAAATTCATTTAAGATTTTCACAAGTACTTTACAGTTGAGTGGTAAAACAATTTTACAAGTTTTTTCTTCTTCGATGAAAGTTTGATAGTTTATAAAACTACTATTGTGCATAATTTTTACTTAGTGTTTAAATATAATACTCAATCAATTCTACTACAGTAATGAAAAAGTATATCGTTAATACACAAGTAAACTTTTTACATGTTTTTATTAAAAAAAAAAAAAAAAAAAAAAAAAAAAAAAGATGACACTTCAGTTTGTATTCTAATAGAAAAATAATTATAAAAAGGGTGATTTTGTTATAAAAATTAAAACAAACCATTTTCATTAAAATCTTTTTATTTGAAATTCATTCACAATAATACAAGACAGCAAATCTATATTGTTGGGATATCGTTCATACATTCAGTATTAAAGTTATTCAAAAAATTTAGCAAGTCTAGATTTTCATTGTTAAAGTTATCTGTCACTAACTCATTTTCCTTCGCACTAAAATTATTCGAATTCATATTTTCGTTGTTAGCAGAAAAAACATTCAAGCAATTGGGATTAAAGTTATACGAAAAATTTAACAAGTTCAGACTTTCATTATCATAGTTTACTAGAGGTAAATCAGTTTGTATCAGGTTAAAATTATTTAAGTCCTTATTTTCATCTTTGGTAGATAAATCATCAATATTATTTCCACTTTTATATTCCACATTCGAATTGCTCAAAAATTTTTTTAAGTCTAAGTCTATATTTTCATTCTGAAAGTTGTTGGAATGGAAGTCAAAAACACCATTCACACATTCAATGTGAAAATTATCCAAAAAATTTAACAAGTCCAGATTCTCACTGTCATTATTAACTGTTGATAATTCATTGTTAGTGCTTCGTTCATTACAATTTCTACGTATGTTAAAGTCTTTAAGATGATTCTTTCTCTTATGTTGCAATAATTCATACTTACACTGAAAAGTTTCACTGCATTCATCACATCTAGTTTGCATTGAAGATTTTTTATGCATATTTCTTTTATGTTTTAAAAACTGTCGTCTGTTTGAAAAAGTATCAGTACATTCGTCACAACAGTATGTATGTAAAGTCTTTTTATGACTTTTTCGCTTATGGTTTGAAAAAGCATGTTTTGTTGTAAAGGTTATAGAACATTCCTCACATAGATACTTAGGTTTACAATAATGCACCCTCTTGTGTTTTTCCAATTCATACTTGTGTTTAAAAGCATCTTTACAAATAATACATAGATGTTCAGGTAAGACTTTTTGATGAAATAATCTCTTATGTTTAAATAAATCACACTTGCGATTGAAATTTTCAATACAATATTCACATTTGTATCTTATGGAAATTTTTCTATGGGTTTCTATATGTCTTTTTAAACGATGTAAAGTAACAAATCCTTTCTCACACACGTAACAAATATTAGGTTTAATATCATTGTGAACCTTGACATGTCTAGTAAGATAGGATTTTTTTTAAAATGGCTTCTTACAAGTTGGACAAATAAAAAGTTTAGATAACTTCTCATCCTCAAAACTTGTTGAAGGGGCTTGTTGAACCGAAACGTGTGTCTCCTCAGATGGTAAAGTATTATTCATTTTGTACTTCAGTTTAGCGAAGTATAAAAAATCACTCTAAAAGTAAGACTTTAAAAACTACTAAGTGTGAGAACTTAGACAACTCTACAGCGAGAAAAGATTGTAACTAATTCAAATTTTTTCTTCGTTCATCAGTTTTACTTCAGAATTTACGACAAATTCTCTTATTTCATGCCAAATTTTTATAACCATCGCCAATATTAGTGGAAATTTAGCCAAATATTATCCCATACCTTGCTATAATACTCGAATCTTGTGGAAAATTCTAGTTTATCAACATGTCTAAACAGATAATTTGTACACTTTCACTCTGTATTTTTATGGATGTAGCATCTACGTTAAACATTTTAGGGAAAAAATATTCTATGTTTTTTAACAGTTCATTATAGATTTGTCGAAACTTGTGGTTTAGTATTTTCAAAGAAGGTAGGTTGTTAATACTTAAAGTTTCAAGTTCATGATTTCATCATACACCTGCAGCTTCTAAATTTGATAAGTGTTAGATTTTTATCTTACATTTTCAATCTAAAAAGAAAAAGTTAATTTTCTGAGATAGAATTTGTATTAAAATAATTTGTGTAAAAATTTTTCATTTACAAAAGGTTCGTTTATAAGCATATGTGTGAAAAACTTCAAACCAAATGACTTTTAAAAACTTAGTACTTTGTAAACTAAGATGCGTTATTAACACACGTGAAACATTAAAATCGCATACAACATAATTTTTTTAATACTCGCAGTCGCTTAAATTGGTAAGAATGAGTTTTTATCTCACATTTTCATTCTTATCATTAGAAAAAATAAGTTTCATATATTTTTATTCTAAAAATAAGTTAATTAATTTCTGAGATGATATTTTTTCTAAAATACTTTGTGTAAAAAATTTTTCATTAAAAAAAAATTTCAGTTTATAAGCATATGTCTGAAAAACTTCAAACTAAATGTCTAAAAAACTTAGCACTTTGTAAAATAAGATGTGTTGTTAACACCAAAATTGTTGACTTTGTGATTTTTTCTAATACCTACAACCTCTTAAGCTGGTAATTTTGTGATTTTATCTTACATTTATAATCTTATTATTGTGAAAATAAGTTTCTTATATTTTTATTCAAGAACAAGTTATCTAAATTTCTAAAATACTTTGTACAAAAACATTTTCAGTTTATATACATATGTTTGTAATTGATAATACTTGGTTAAAATATTTTTTTAGTATGTTTAAATACACTTTAGAAAACTTAAGTATGCATCTGTGAACATGAATGTATTTAATAAAACATATATTAATATTTTTTCAGCTCTGAATTTTTTCAAAGTTAGCGTTCATCATTTACAAACTTGGTATCTGGAAAAGAAAAACTGAGTGAATGTAGCATTGACATGGACCATTTCACTATGGTAAAGGGTTGAAAAGTAGTAATAAATGAAGTTGGGAAGTCTTTATTTGACACAGATTGTTAAATAATTCTTAGCAAATATACCTTAAAATAACTATTGTTGGGAATGAATTACAAAAAATCAAACGCTGACATTAGAGATGTGCCAGGTTCGATTCCAGATTGCGTTAAAAACTAAAAAAAAAAAAAAAAATGGTAATTTCTAATTATCACTCTGTTCGAAAACTTATATTATTCTAAGAATGTTGGAAGATTTCTAGTATAACATAAAACTTTAAATAAAAATACTTACAATATTTTAACGAGTGTAAGAAAATTTAAAGAAAATTTATAATTAAATATCACTTTGTAAAAACTTTTAAGTATACACATATGTTCGATGACAGTGATAAGAAGATTCCAAAAAGTTATATCTAAAGTATAACTGTTTAGGTAGAGAAATTTTTGACATCAGCTATTTTTTGCAGTAAAGTAACTTCTGAAAAATGATAGCTTCACTCTCTTATGTAAAATTTAATACAATATGTTACGATATTTTCTTAAACTTATCAAGACTTCTTTTCAAACAGTGAATTTTTCAGTTTTTTACATTGATCAACTTATTTTTATTTTAATTAATTTATTTTTTAAAGATGAATTTTACTTCAAATAATTTTTTCTTAAACAAAATTCCCATTTAAAGTTCTTTTATTTTCTTTCAATTTCACATTACATACATTTTTCTTGAACATTGTTCTTATACAGATTGAACTGAACATAATTCAACATAGCAGATAATATTTTTACAATTTTCATATTATGATCGAGTGATAAAACTCCACATTCTTTGAAAAAAAGATTTCTTTACTTCTTTAACTTTTATACATTCCTGATTATCAATAATCCAGTTACCTAAATACTTCTGGAAGATATTAAAAATTTTTATCCAAAGTATGATAACGTCTCCAGATCTCTTAAAGCGCTTTGCCATAAGCTCACTTGAAAATACTAAGTAAATTACAACTTTGTCCCAATTAATTTCATTTTTTATCATTTCTTTTAAGACAATATCTAAACAGGTGTAAAAATTTTCCTCGGATAACATATCAACATTTTCATAAAGTTGATTGCTAATTTCTGAATTGATAAATTCATTCATTCGAAATTTAAGCTGGTTAATAATTTCTAGTTCTGAATTGCGAATGTGTGATCTATTGAATATATGAGTAAATGCGTTTAACAAAATGATATCTGTTCTGACATCCATCTTGAAAAAATAATTATTATGTAGTACTGAATTCAGGTTAAAAAACAGATGTCTTCACTCCGCAAAAATAAGTTAGCATGTGACAAAATTTTACTCCACTCGAAATTAATACTAGGTGTTTCTCACCAAATCTGAATTATCGCCAAATACTCTAAAATTTTTGTAGATATATCCTAAAATTTATTAAAAATCATGCCAAATTCTTATTTTTACGACCCTATTTCTGAATTTATTAGAAAAATTTCACGGGTTTACACTAAAGAAATGGAAGGGAGTTACAGAAAAAATGGTTAAACTTTAGATAAAAAATACATTGAACTGAGTGATCATTAGTCTAATATGTGAAGGATTATTCGAAAAAGTTCCAATTTATACTTAAAAACTTTTGATTTTCTGAAGTTGTAAAAATCTACTGAAAATGTCTATTATTAAAAGTTATTATATTCCCATATTGTGTATCAAATAATCAATAAGATTATTCTACAAAATACTAAATGTTGTAGCGGGTAAAGTTTATTCAAAGGTAATGTAAGGAATGAATTTATATTGTAAGAAAAGATTGGATGTTTCAAAGATGAAACAAATTCAGAGTGCATTCTAGAATTTATCGGCTTGCGCTCAAAAATGTATTCCATATTAACCAAGGACTGTGAAAAGAAAACGGCAAAAGGTGTAACAAAAACATTTATCAAAAAACATGTGAAACATGAACATTATAAAAAAAGTTTATTCGAATCTGTTAGATCGAGAGGATTTCAATCTAGAATACAAAGTTTTAAGCATGAGCTATATAGCGTAAAAACAAACAAAATTGCACTAAGCAGTTTTGATGACAAAAGATATATATTGGATGATGGAGTGGAATCTCTTGCATATGGACATTACAAAATTTAGTTTTATCTTATGCTTTATATTGGTTTCAGTAAATAATATTGTTAAATAACATTGTTTGACTGTTAATTTAATGAAATTATGTAACTTACTCTTATAATGTATCTCAATTTATGTAAAAAATTATGTTTCCTTTTTTAATTCAAAAATGCATATGAAATTGTAGAAACTTGTATAAAATGATTAAATAAAATTGATTTTTTATTGTATAAAAGAATTTATTTATTCATTTATTTATTAAGTTTTATTTCAACTTCACATTAAAAATTAATGATCACAGTAAAAGAAATTTTTATTTTTATTATTTTTAAGTTTTCCAAATAAAAGTAAATTTAATCACTTTTCGATAAGTACAGTTCATTTTAACTTTTTACTGGTAACAATCACCAACAGATGGCAACATCAAAATCATTCTAAAAATATTTTCTAAGTTCAATATATTCTGTTTCTAAATTGGAAACAAATGAACCAAAATAATTTATTTCCAAAATATTTCAGAGTCCGTTTCAATAAAACTCTTATCACCTCGTCAGTGAGATGACATATTGCACACCTCACAAATCGGAAAATAATCTAAATCCATCCTCTTACACAATAAATTTAACAAATCGAATTTTCACCAATCCATTTACTCATCCATCACCCACAACCAACGCATTGGGTGCATTAGAACTCCACCACGGCGGGGAGAATATCACCGACGCGTATTGGATGCGCTAGAACCAGTACCACCGCGTTTTGGGTGCACTTGAACCCCACCTGCGCCAGCGCAATCTGGGTGCACTTGAACCCCACCTGCGCCAGCGCCAGCGCAATTTGGGTGCGCTTAAACCCCCATCTTCACAGCTACTGACATCGTATACGCAGACTAACTAATAAACTAACACACTAACAAGCTAAAAGACACCCTATAGACGGACCCCATATCAGTTTTGTTATTTTCGAATTCCGCATACCTCAGAATGTGTAAAAAAGTTTTGACAATTACCTAAATTCGTCATCATACCTATAGTATGATGGGGAACTAAAAACACTTTCATGCAACTGAGAATTTAGTTAAATAATTTTATAATTCATGCATTGCATGATCTCTTATAGTCATAATGACCTATTCCAGCAGAGGTTTAATTTTTTCCCCAACTTATTGATTTTTTTTTCTATATTCAATAGAAGAAAGTATTAAATTTGTAAAAAATTTCTATTACCAATTTTCAGTGGATTTATATGGTTTGAATGTTCCAGAACATGATATGATTACTTTTAAACAATGTTTATCTATTTGACTGTGTGTGAGAAAATTCTGGCAGATCTAGATGAAGAACTAATGGAAATAGTTGCATAAATGTTTATATTTAGTTGCATATTGACATTATGACTTTCAATATTATTTTATTGTAATTCTCTTTGTATGTGATTCTGTTATGCTAAGATTTCTCCTATTAACGGGAAGATTATATATCAGCATATATTAAGTATAATTGCTCAAACTTCGATATATAAAAGGGCTTTTTATACATCACATATGAAACATTATATTCATTGAAATTGGTTCCAAATCGGCCGGAAGATGGCACTGCTATTTTGCAATTTTCCCTTTGCATTGCATAGGACACTTATATCTCAACTTCTGTGGCATATAATTATGCCAAACTTTATGTGCAAGACGAACAGCATGTAAAACGAATCCTGAATTATTTTAGGTGTATGCCGAATGACAGGTAGCACTCATATTACTCGTGTACTGTGATTTTCCACATGGCTACATCTCAACATCTATTTGTGTGAACTGCATCAAACCGCATATGTAAAAACTTTTTTGGGAGAAGTCGTGATTAAACTGGTGTGCACTGGTAACCAGTAGGTGACGATATTGTACAGAATAATTCAGAAAGTTTGTCGTGACCGCAGCATGCTAATTTTCATAAGATTTGCATCATTTAAAAGATTTCGGGACCTTGAATAAAACAGTCATAGGAAATGTTGTTATAAGATTTTTTTGCAGAATAATTGTTTAATAATTAAATTCATATAACAATAAAGTGGAAAAAACTTTTGGTCATCTCAGTATTTCATTAAATATTGTTGCAGTCCTCCAAGTCTGTAAAACTATAGGCACAGGCATCGAATGATCTTTCATAATGACCTAATCCTGCAGAGTTATATTTTTCTTCCTAACTCATTATTTTCACAGGACATGATGCACTTCAAATAATTTAAACTAACGCCCAAAAATATCAGTGCGGAAACGGGAGAGCGTTCGTGTGAAGGGTCATCTTCCAATTTGCCAGCGAAATTTGTTTTATAAGGAAGCTTTCATTCTCGCTAATGACCAATTATATTAGTGCTGAAAGACAATAACGAGCTCTCCACTGGATAAGACGAAAGATTGTTCACAGTTCTAAAATTATCTCTTTATGATAAGGTTCTGAGAGGATAAAGTAACAATTTATCTAAACAAAGTAACGCTAGTAGCTCGGTATAAATATTCAGATAAGCCGCTTTAATGTTGCAAGCCATACCAGTTGTGTATAATGTTTCAAAATCTGCCGCAGCGATTTGTATAATGCAAATCTGTGTACTCAAAGTGTTGTTTGTACCACAATAGTATTTAGTGAAGTGACATAATCGACATAATCGGCTTAGGAGTGTTTTTGATTTTACAGATTTCTTTTTCGTTTATGAGAATATTATCATTTGCCTGTTTCACGCTTGATGCGAGCTATAAAAAGTTGTAATACATAAATTCAAAATCTGTAGAATCGTAATACACAAGTATATTACAAATACATAGTGTGGCAGTATAATTCCTGAAAAAAGATGACAGGCATAATACCATATGCTTTTTAGGATATATTGTAATTGCTGTTTAATAGAGCTTTTGCACATAGAAACATCTTCAGTAATAAATAAACTTTGAAGAATACATTTATATTCAAATTTTTATGTTTTTTTTTTTTTTTTTTTTTTTTTTTTATACAGTTTTACACTGAATATCAAAGTCAAAAATTTACGAATACCGAATGTTAACAATTTTTGTGTTAAACAGCGCTAATTTTAGGAGGGAGGGGGGGGGGAGTTTCGTAAAACTTATGTTCTCACGTCAATAAAATTTACAGATCAATTTTCGGATTTTTTTTTTTTTTTAATGTTCATATTTATTAAGACGTTATGAAACACTATTTAATAATATATATGTTTTATATTTACATTGGTAATTTTTCCATAAATAATTTCTTACAATTTTCTGAATTTAGATTTTTGTAAAACATACATTATAATTCGTTGATTTTTTGCTATTTTTATTACTTTAAAGTAATTAATGTCCCAATATAAAATTTATAATTTTTAAAAATATTTAAAAAATACGCAATTATCTTTTTTTAACAATTTTTTTTTTCCAAAATTCCAAAATTAATGATTTATATAAATATTTTTACACTTTAAATTAGTGGTCCTAAAATCTCCGACTCCATGGAACACTAAATATAGAATTTAAAATACCGGGAATCACTGATATGATTGATTAAGAAACCAACGTAATTATATTTCTTGAGTAATAATCAGAGAATGCCTATTTTGTAATTATAAAAATTACGTAAAACATTATATATATATACGAAAAACTATGTACAGTTTTTATCATAAGAACGGTGCTTAAAAAAAAGATTTGATTGTAAAAGAAATAATTATAGGAGAAGAGCGTGGACATCTTTCTATTCTTTTCATAATAGAAGAAATTCAGACGAAAAATTTAACTACAGTGATAAATTGATATTTCCAAATATAAAATTATATTCACCAAATCCAATACAGTGCCCGCCTCTTACTTAAATCACATTCGTTCAGAGCCAAAGTGGTTTTATTAAGTGGCTGATTTTTATATCCGGCGAACATTTTTGCACTAAAAAAATAAATAAATAAAATAAAATAAAAGAAGGTATTACTTCCCGAAATAGGTAATGAGTAATGGAATAAACAATATTAATTAATTTTTGACGTATAATTAATTAATTTTTACTTTAAAATAAGTAAATTAAACACATGCCATGTTTCGATGCGCTACCTTTAAGGGAAATCATCATTACTTTGTCAAAAGTTCACGCTTTTCTTTTAAATTAAAATATCTTTCCGTTTAAACCTCTTACTTCTTATTTATTTCAAAATAAGTAAAATAACAGTCTTTTAATTATTAAAAATTTACAAAATATATCACTTGCGAACCAAGTCAAATTTGTAATTTATTACCGCAGTTTGAGGCATATGTTTCTTGAAATTGTTAGTAAGACAAATGATGGGACATATTTAATTTGTAACTATGCTGCAAATGTAAAATTTTCGACAAAGAGAGATAACGAAAATATTGCTGCGTTTTTATTTTCTTTTTTATTTCGAAAAAAAAAAAAAAAAAAAAAAAAAAAACCCACAGTGTAATTAAAAATTTGCTTAGCGTGCATAAATGAAATTTTTGATGCTGAAAAGATTTTTTTTTTGAGTTTATAACCGGCGATGCTCATTTTATTAAACGGTGGTTTTAATATACTGATTTGATTCCAGTCATGCCAATTTGTTCAGATTAAGCGGCTGATTTTATTAAGCAGCGGTTACAGTGTATTGTTTATCAGATTATAAAAATTTAATAGGAAAACACGTTTTTTACGTACATTTGAAATCGCAGAAGAATTCAAATAATCTGATAAATTTAGCAGATCAGAATTTCAAAGCGATAACTAAGTCTGATACTTATTATTCAATTTTTTTATGGTGATTAAAGCTGAAAAAATATTTCATAAATCTTATCTAAAATGTAAACACTACTATGGTGAGTATCAATGATTCGGAAAATGCTGAAGTTAAAATTAACATCTGAATATTTTCCAATAAAATATTAAAAGATGCAAATAATATCCAGATTTTTCTGTAGAACACCGGTTGTTCACGACCTCTGCTTTAAATTCTGTTTGGTAATGTTTCTGATTTTTTTTTTTTTTTTATCAAAGAACTTTCCATTCTAAATACACTAATATTAAATATAAGCCACTTTTTTTTTTTTTTTTTTTTTTTTTTATTTTATTAGCATAGATCTATGCAGTTAAAGGCAACGTTTTAAATTCATTAGGTGATCAATATTTTCAGAAAAACAAATACAAATGCGGTTGCATTAAATAAGATACAAATAAAAAGGATAATGGTAAGCCTAAAAAAAAATATTGGGTTATTTCAGAAGAAAAATGTAAAAACTACGTAATTTTCAGTTTATTGAATGAAAATATTCCCCTCTAACTTGAAAAAAAAAAAATGTAAATAAATAAAAATAACAGTATGCTTTCACTGCTATAGATTCATTTCTTTACTTTGTCTATCATTCAGTAAACTATTGTCGATATAATTAAATAAATTAATAAAAGTGATATAATACTTAACATAGTCATGTTCTTACGATAATTTATTTAAAAAATTAAAGAACAATTATTCATTTAGATATATTTTCTGTAAAGAATTCTCCTGTAAAGTCCCTGTTCTATATTTCCAATAAAGAAACAAAAAAAAAGGTAAAAGAAGCGGATTAATTCTTTAATACTCGACTGCCTTAAAGGAGTCTAAAATAGTAATGCTGTTGTCATGGTACATTTTTAAATATTATGAAAATTATGGTTATGTTATCATAAAAGTATTAGTAGGAATTTGAAGAAAAACCTTGTGACTATGACATACGGCATTCATGCTAAATGCTAGTATTATTATGTATTTTCAATTATGGAAGATTTACAGAAAAAACAAGAGTTCCATGAATGGATAAACAGCATTCAAAAGGTTAATAATAATAATAAAATAATAACTAAAACACTTTACAGAATCATTTTAGGAATCAGTTATTACGATGAATTGAACAGAACTTGTGTCCATGTTATAGTCTAAAAGGATATCAATTTAATTTAAAAGGAAATAATTGACCGGTTTTAAATTTTAGTGCAATTTCAACTATTTTATTAAATCACGCTATGTAAAAATTTTTTGTCTTTAACAATTTGAGAAAAATATAAATAAATGCGTTTTTACTATTGTTAAGTATTTTTAGTATTATTATCACAACATTTCATCGTAAATAAACTAATATTAAGTTTACGATAAACTTTTATCGCATTCATCGTTATTACATATTTATAAATCAACGCTTATGAATGTAAAGATAAACGCTTTAAAATACTCCTATCTTTTGAAAAATTCATCAAGCGATCAATATTCAAAAAATGAAGAAAAATATTATCTTTCGAGAAACAAACTAGAAATAACGTTAAAAAAATAAATAAAATAAATAAATAATTAATAATAATAATCGAAATAAAATTTAAAAAAAAAAAGCCTCAAAAAGATATTATCCGACCATTTTAGCGGAAAAATCTATATGCTGCATACCGTTAATTTTGTTAAATGGAGATATTTCTATGTTACAAGAAAAAGAAAATAACAGCATAGTTTCGCTACTAGATTAATTTATTTACTACGTCTATCATTAAATAAAACATTGTCATTAAAATTAAACAAATTAATAAAAGTGAAAAAGCACTTAATGTGTTCATATTCTTATGATAGCTTACTCAAAAACTTGCAAAACACATACTTCCTTTTCGTGTAAGCAATAGAAAAAAGTTAAAACAAGTATGTTTATTTCTTATTTAAAAGAAAATAATAATAATAATAATAGCTAACTAAATTCTTTATAGAATTTTTTTAGGAATTACTTGTTACGTGAAATGAACAGAATCTTTGTCCAGATTATTTTGAAATTATTTTAATATAATTTAGAGTGAAAATTTGATAAATTTTCCTCTTTGCTTCAATATCTGAAGTATTTTGAACATCACTATATGCAAAAATAATCTGGTGTGTCACTCACACGACTTTCTCTTACCCGGAAATTTAATACTATAAATACAGGTTGCAGATTAATAGGTAAGATAACGAGTACTGTTATGTAAACCTATGTTAAACAATTCACATTGGGCTTCTGAAGAGTTTTATATGATAATTAGTTCTGTGGGGGGGGGGATACTGCCCCCCTCAACCTCCCGTTTCATTAATGCACCTATATTTATATAGAATTTAATTATTATTAATTAGTTATTAAAAAATAATTCTCTTTAAAAAAAAACTATTAAAATTATTATTTAAAAAAAATTATCTTTTATGATAAGGCAGACGATTTCTATATTAGAGAAGTAGTATAACACCAAATATAAAAAAAAAAAGTCCATTTTATTCTCAATATTAAAAAAAAAAAAAAAAAGTAAGATTTCTTTTTCTAAGTTCTTTTTGTTAAAAGTAAAAAAAAAATCGATAACTTTGTTTTAAATTATCGCAGATCGATGGTTCAACTTTTCGTTTTAAAGGTATTGGCGAGCTCTTTCGAAAGATACCCATCATGAAAATTTACTCCCCTCGAGGGGGGACTTCCCCCCACAGGGGGGGGGGGGAGGCGAGGCTCCTACATACACAAAATGTTTTTTTCCCAGTTAACTATCTCTATTACAAATATATATATTGGGTTGTTCGATAAATAATGTCGTTTTTTTTCATGTTTTTCAAAGTGAATTTATTTATATTAACAACAAACATTAATCAATGATGTATTGACCATTTTGTTGGATGACCTTTTACCATCTTTCGGAAGTTGAAAAATTCCACGTTCGAAGAAGCCTTGGTTTTTAGAAGCGAAGGTTTTAAAAAACGACATTATTTATCGAACAACCCAATATATTTGTTTCATTTGGTTTAGTGCAGTCTATAGACGTTAAACTCTACTTTCCTGCAATTTCCCCCATTAGACGTAATGTATTAGAATTCTCTTGATTGTCCCTGTACACGAACCATTTGCTTGATCTTAACGAAAAGCTTACTGTAGCATCCCTATATGATACACATTTAGAATACCAAGTTTGAACTTTCTGCCATAATTTGTTTTTGATATGTGCTGATAACAGACAGACACACAGAATCACACACAGACACACAGACATACACACATACCATTTGCTAAGAACATGATTTTTGTATTCAGGGGACCTCAAAACGTGTAAATATAACAAAATCTCACGTTTGAAAATTTGACCCAAAAACAATACTTTCTCTACCTTATGGGTAAGAGAAAGTAATATTTGCGTTTAACATTTTTGAGGGGGAAAAAAAGAACAAAAATGAACTTATTGCTTTTAGTATCTTTATGTATTTTTAATATTATCATGATCATTTCACTATAAATAAATCGATATTATATTTATGATAAATTTTTATCACATCAAACATTATTTAATATTTACAGTGTTGCAAAAATGTCGACTTTTCGTGTTAAGGAAACGGGCAGGTTCCAGTTGATAATTGCACTTTATATTTAACTTAATTTCTTCAAACAGTCCATTAAAACTGCCAGAATTCAGAAAGTATTCCAACAAATATTCTCGAAGCAATTCCATAGAACTGCCAATTCAATAAATAATACCGAAGCAGTTGTATCACAATAGTCACTGTTCAATGAATATCCAGAAATCGTTTAAGACAATAATGGAGGTCACTTTAAATCACTTGTACCAACAAGCATAAAGTGAATAGCATTAAATACACCACAGAACAAGAATTTCACCAATTCAGGATCAATGATCAATAGCTTCTGAAATAATCTCCATGAAACGATCACTCAAAAAAAAAAAAAAAAAAAAAAAAAAAAAAAGAAAGAAAGAAAGAAAGAAAAAAAAGAAAAAAAAAGTGCTGAACACAACTGAATCATCGTGAGTAATCTAATGCTATTTACTGGAATTTGGCGACGGTTTTTGTTAATTTTGAGTTATAGTCCAATTGAAAATTAAAGAACTCAACTCCTAAAGATAGAGCTTCGAAACTTCGGAAACCTCTGAAAAAGCTATTTTGCCAAATTTGATTACCAAGTTGTTAAACTTGTCGCCGACTTTATCGCCAAATCAGACCTTAATGGAAGGTAATGGACTATCAATTTCTTCGTTCCAATTCGACTTAATCAACTTTTGCTGCAACAACTCATTTGATGCAAGGAAGAAGTTGAAACGCTGTTGAAATAAGAAGAGCAATGCTTTAACGGCCCTCTTCATTTACCGTCACCGGAAGCCCGTGCCAATGTTATTCTATGGAGAATTTTCGTTACAAATAACTCATTAACTAATACATATTCTGTTCTGTTCTGAACATATTCTGTTCTGAATTCTGTTTTCACATTCAGAAAATTCTCAACTGTTAAATTGACGGACCTTTTTTAAAAATGTATTTGTTTTATTTTTAATATTTATTTTTGAAATTGTAAAATGAAAAAAATTCACCTATTGAAAATTCGTATTTTGCAGCTTTAAAATAAAATATAAAAAAAAAATATAATAATTTTTTGAAAAGGTTCCGTCGATTTAACAGCTGGGAATTTTCAGAATGCGAAAACAGAATTTGAAAATATGTATTAGTTAATAAGTTATTTGTAAAGAAAAATTTCCCATAGAATAACATTAGCTTCGGCTTCCGGCGGCGGTGAGTGAAGTGGGCTCTTAAAATCCTCTTATCTATAGAAAATTCATTAAGTGATCAATATTCAAAAAATAAAGAAAAAAAGATTATCTCTTCAGAAACAAACTACAAATGTGGTTAAAAAAGAAAATTAAACGAGATAAATACCAATAAAAAATAATAATGGTAAGCCTAGAAACACTTACTTCCTATCGTATTTACAGTATCATTTTTCATGATGTATTTCAAGAGCAATAGGAAAAAGTTAAAACAAGCGAGATTAATACTTTTAAAAATAATCTGGTATGACACTCACACTACTTTATCTTAAATACCACGAAATGCAAGCTCTCGTCTTTGTTTTAGGGAGAATCATAACTTTTTTTAATAATTAAGTTTCACTTTATTTTTCAGACACAGTTTTTAAAAATCAAATTCCTTTATATTTCATATGCAAAACAAGATAGATTTTACCGTCATTGATATTTAAAAAAAAAAAAAAAAAAAAAAGTTTTTCTCTCTAAATTTAAAATTAAATAAAAATTGCGTTCGATAGAATAAGCTTCTTCTTCTTCTTCTTTTTTTTTTTTTTCTGTATATGTATATAAAAATGTAATTTATTGCCTTTTACTAATTACCATCGTAATTATAATTATTATTATAAAAAATTCGTAATGATATCCTAAAGATTTTAAAATTTATCGTTCCTTCAATTTATCTCTGAGATAAGAGACATATAATTTGACTCAACAAGATAAAGAGTGATAAATGGTAACCCTGACATGGTTCAACATCAGTCATGTGACATGAACCATCTATGAGTTGGTTTCCTCGGTTACAACTTATTTTCATTTAATTTCTATGGCAACAGTTTGGAGATTGTACTTGGCGAAAGTCATAACCGTCAATGTTTTGTTTACGTGCGTAGTTTAATATTATTTTGTTCTAAATCAGTTTAGTTTTTATTTTACTTATTTTTTATTTCGTATAGTCAAACTTTTACCGACAAAATATTTAAAAATAGTTCAGGAATTATTATTTGTTTTTAAATTTAGATCTTTTAAAAGTTTGACTTTTTCTCCAAACGTAGCAATCCATTTTCTTACTCTGGTTCATATCACGGTAGTTCATGTTGAACCACGGAAAGCTAATCCTTCATCCATTTAATCAGCACTCTACTTTATTTATCTCGTTGATTTGATTCTTTTGAAAATTTCTTCAGTTTAAAACTGACAATAACAACAAAAATAATTATTGAAATAAATTAGACTTAAAATCTTTCCGGATTACTTTCAAAATATCAAGAAAGATAATCACAGGGCATCATAATTAGAGAGGTTGATATTAATTTTTAAAAAAGTTTAACAATTCAACAATTATATTTTGGCAATGATAAATATTGTGTATAACGCAGGTAGGGATTCGCTTTTTAAAAAAGGTTTAATTAGGGAAATTACTGTGCTAATCCGATTATTTCTTCCTCATATTTATAAACCTACAGAGAAATCTTTTAGCATTTCTATCAATTGCGATATGTAGCGTTCTCCTTCGATTCAATTAAAATTCATCAAGATATGTTTACTCCTTTTGAAATCAAATAATTGAAAATATGTTAGTCTTCATCAAAGCAATTCAGTTATCTTAATATTTCAAAATGTAAAGCATTCACAACTGTAACTAATGTATGATTACAGAAAAAAAAAAAAAAAAAAAAAAAAAAAAAACATATCAGAGTACATTCACGAAATTTTAATCCCGAGTTATTAAATTCCAATCAGTACATTTTGCTTAAAATGACAAAACAACTCATTATTCCTCATTTACAATAAGTTTAATCAACTCTAACTCAAAACACTACTTAGAATTAATCTGTTGACACTATGTAGCCTCCATCCCCACATAACGCATACCAATTATTCTTATATATTTGCTAAATACATCAATATTCAATTCTTTTGTGCCGCTAAAATGATAATAACCTAATTCGTTATTCTTTTCTTTCCATCTCAATGAACGAATGAACGATTCCACTTCTCCAAAATGAGTTTTGCGCCAGACGAATTCCAGTAAAAAAAACAAAAACTGCGCAAAAAGAAAGAAGAATTAAACAAAAAAGAGCTTTGAGATCGCAGGAGCTCTTTTGTGTTACACTCCGAAATTAATATATCCCTGTTTTGTTGTTAACTAAGCGGATTAATTCCGCCTCGGAAAATTTTTATCAATGAGTATTTTGGACTGATTAAGGGAACATAGTAAAATTGCGTGATGGAAAATTCATTTGTTTGAGTTCATTGATTTTTTGTTAAGAGAGTGAAGGTAAAATGGAGTGGAAAAAGAACGGGATTTGTAAATAGAACAAAAATGTTTAAATAAACTTTTTTTTTTTTTTTATGCAAGTGGTATTATTGTTCGATATATTTAAACAAAGAGAAAATTAATAATTTATCTATATCCCTATAGATTTGCACAAATTTATTGAACCCATATCGCACCAAGCATTGAATATATATATATGTATATATATATATATTTATGAAATCTTAAAAGTATGTTTCTTTAAGCCTATGTACACACACAAAATCAAAAAAACTTACCAACCTTTAATTAGCTTAATCGGTACAGGCAGTCCTAAAAAATAGGGCTATGGATTAGGACAATCGGAAACTTAAGGAAAACAGACCATCCATATACATATTTTTATGTAATTGCTTTACCGGTACAAAAGTGTAGAATATTACCTCAATAAATTTATATATCCTTTGTTCTTGAACGTAAAACCTTTTTAAGCAATAATGTATTGAAAATGTAATGAATAAATCTTCAAGAATCGTCATTAAATATATATATATATATATATATATATATATTAAACGTTAATTTAAACAAACGATCAAGACATATTTATTTTTATTGGACTTTTAAATAATATATCGCCTTTAATTTGAATTAAAATATTCAAAAGAATTTATATAAATACCACTTATGCATGGTGTCCTATTTTTAGGACGATGGTGAAATATGAGTTAACTTGATTTAAAAGCAACATAAAACATATTTTAGACCTTACTGAGTTTTCGGGAATCATAAAATTTTATTTGGACTAAAGTGGCAAATGTATGATTTTTTTTTTTTTTTTTTTTTTTTGTACTTTTACTGTGATTTTTCTTTGGATAGTTATTATTGACAGTGATTATTGTTACTTACCACTGGTAGCAAACAAAAGAGGAAACCAAATTACGGACTTGTTTTATTTCATTTACCATAGAAGAATGTTTAACCTTCTACAACTGTTTTAAATTAAATTCAAAATAAAATGTTAAATAATATGATGGGTTTAAAATATACATAGCAATTTACTTCAATGCATAAAATGTTATTAAGAATTTGGAACTAAACTAAAATGTAATTTAGTTAAAGCTATTCAAAAATTATCAAATTTTTACACATTTGTAACTATTACTAATCTATGCACGTTTTTAGTGTTTTATTAAGAGAAGGAAAAAAATAAAATGAAAAAGTCAATGTTCTTAGTTTTTAAGAACGTAAATATTTAAATAAACTATTCTTCTATGGAAATGGTATTATTATCAGATATATTTAAACAAAAAATATAACCAAATAACATTAAAAAGATATAATGAACCTATTTCTACACAAGTAGCTACAAATTTATTAAAACTGATTTAAAAATTTAAAAAGATACGCAAAATATATTTTAGATCTAACTGAACTGTTGTGACTCAGAAAATGTCCAATTTTAGTTATTCTAAACTGGCTATATTTCAGTCAGTATAGTAAAATCGTTAATGTCCTAAAATTGTTTTAAACTGAATTCAAAATAAAATTTTAATTATTTTAAAGTGACTAAAATATACATAATAAAATACTTTAACTTTTGAATGTTACTGATTTTTAATTAAATTAAAAATGTATTTATTAAGTGATCAAAATTTATTTAACTAAGTGATTAAAAAGTAATTAAAATTTCACTTATATAACAAAAGTACATCTATATGCAGGGCTCGAAATTAACAATGGTCCGCTAGTTCTCGCAAAAATATTCAACAGCCCTGCAAAATATAAATTCTAGTGGTGTATATTTACTTATATTATGAAATTATATAGTTAAGTAGGTATTATTGTTAGATATGTTTAAATGAAGGGACAATTAAACAAATAAGATTATTATTAATAATATATCATTGCCCATAGAAAATTCTATATAAATTTATTAAAATCAATTTTAAAAGTAACATAAAACATATTTAAAACCTTATTGAATTATTAAATTTAGTCTGAACTGGTTTATTATTATCGAAAAATATTTAATCGTCTAAAAATGCCTTAAATTGGATTTAAAAATTAATTAATTTACAATAATTCAAATTCAATTATTAAAATATTGTAACCCTCAACAGAAAAAAAAAAAAAAAAAACGGTGAAAATATAATTGTTCAATCTATAAATATATTAAAATTACTTTGCTTACATTCATTATTATTATTTTTTCTAATTCTTATTTTAGAGAGACAGTGCTAGAGGGAGTGAATGCAAAATGAAAATTAATAAAAATGAGTTTTTTAATTTTTTTTTTTTTTTTTTTTTTTTTTAAACTATTTATGAAATAATTATAATTGTTTACGTGAAAATTAAAATTAAACAGATAAGATTCATTTTATTACAACTATAATAAATTCTAGAGCACTAACTAGGAATAATTTAACAAAATTGATTTAATAGTTCCATAAAACATATTTTAAACCTCACTGAGTTATTGTAAATCACCACATCATCAATGTTTAATTAATCTAATTGATATATTTTCAAAAAATTAAAATTAATTTTTTTCTAATCAAAATCCGTTGTCCTAGAATTATTTAAAATTGAATGTAGAATCTTTAATCAAGTTATCATTAATATTATGTGAGTTAGACGCACACAATTAAATATTTGATTTTCTAAATGATGTAATAGCTCCGAAAGCAAATGTTAAAATTAATTTATTTGAAGTCATTAAAAAAGTAGTTTTAAAAATTTTTCGGTAAAATAGAATTGTTGAACCTTCAAGTGTTTCTGATGCATTTATTTCATATATATATATATATATATATATGTACGCAGTCGAACCTCGTTAACGTGAACAAGTTTAACGTGGATTATTTTTAACGTGAACTGTTTCCACAATCCCCATCAAAATGAACATTAGTTTAGTTATGTGAAGATTAGTGATTGATAGCATGAATTACTGATAACATGAAAAAATTTTTTATCCTCCTTGAGATTCACGTTAACGAGGTTAGACTGTATCTCTGTTTTTTTTTTCCTTTTATTCTTGTTATTTAAACAGAGAAAGTGAAATAAAGGTTTAAAAAAAAAAAAAAAAAAAAAAAAAAAAAACCCAAGAAAACGGAAAAAATTGTAAATAGAACAAAAACATTCAAACAAATTAAGTTTCTATACATATGGTTTTATAATTCGATATATTTTAGAATAACGAAGAAAAAAATGCGAAGTGAAACACCACACAATATTCTTTACCACAACTGCATTATATAATAAACTCATTTTGGAGATGGTGTGATCAGAAGACATAAAAATATATAAAACTAATCAGACACCTAACAATTTACGCATAGTCAGCCATGAGAGTGCAGAAAATTAAAAAAAAGAGGAAACACGCGTGTTCATAAAATTAATTTCAAATAAAAAATAACACGCGTGGGGAAAATTATACTAATATGTTCATAAAATTTATTTCAAATGAAAAATAATATGCACAAGAAAAAACTATACAAAATATTTTAAAAGTGACAAATTAAACTAAAAGAATAATGCACATTAACGCAATAAAACATGTGTGTAAAAAAAAAAAAATTAGCTATCAATCAACATTTAATCATTGATTGGTGGTGGAAAATGGGAAAGGAGGGGGGGAGGCGATCATGAGTGAGAAATATTAAACACAATTCTACTTCTGTAAGGATTCTAGAATATCGTAAAGTAAGTTTAAAATTAATATTGACATTTTTGTTGTAGATGGATAAATATTCAAAAGTAAACGGCTTCCCACAGAATGTTTGATCGGCGAGGGTTAGAGATGGAAAAAATGGGGAGAGAGCGAGCAGGACAAAAAAAAAAAAAAAAAAAAAAAAAAAATTCCATGAGTGAGAAATATTGAATAATTATGTTCTTTTAGAATCTTTCTAAAAGATTCTGATAAAGCATGTTTAAAATGGATATTGACATTTATATTTTGGATGGAGAAAGGTTGAGAACCTAAAGTCTTTCGTGGAGCATTTGAACACTGATCGTTATAGGAGTTTGATAAAAAAAAAAAAAAAAAAAAAAAAAAAAAAAAAAGTCGAATTAACGGAAAACACATAAAAGTGGAAAATCGCGGATTCGCGGAAGAATCTTATGCCTGCATAGTAATCAACTAATACATACGTCATAAGGACATAGACTTTATATAGCGAATTCAAAAAAGATCGGCAAAACCCTTTTTTGAGACGTCCATTTCCGAGCTCTAAAATTGACCTAAATAATCATGAAGTTTTGCATTTCAGTTCAATACACTATAATGTTCAATACCCTGTAACTTTTTAAGCAGGAAAGTGCACCAAATTTTAATTAATTTTAATGGATTTTAATATATCGCGTGGTATAAAATATTTTAATGACTAAGTGTCGTTATGAAGCAGATGTTAAATTGAAATTTAATTAACTTAAAACGATTAAAAAGTGATTAAATTTCAACCAACATAATAAAATAGTTCAAATCTGATAATTAAAACTTATTTTATGTCATTGGATATTTTATATCTGCTTAATCTTCAACTCTTGCTATGAATGAGGTGTTAAATCAAATTTTAATTAATGTGAAGTGATTTAAATTTCATCTCGTCTCTAAATGTTGTTTATGAATCAAATACAGACACAATTACAAATCATCTAAACACTTTCACTGGCGGAACACTGGTTTTGTTGCCCACGTTCCTACTTCTATTTCATGATGGAGGAATGCGTTCCAGGAAATATCTTCCTCAAAAAACATCATCGGATAACAGTATGCTGTAAAACTGCTTCTGGAAATAAACCCTTTGGCAAGTATGCCCACTGAAAATTTTTCAAAACCGTTCAAATTAAAATAATAATAATAAAAATAATAATAATTTAAGTTGAAGAATTTTAACTATTAATTATTAGAAAAAAAATTAAATTTTTAATGTTTCGATTATTAGAATATGTCAATAGTTGACAATTTTTCAAATATTAGAATACTTGATAGAATGATAATATTAGAATAATTAATTAATATTTTGTAAATTGTTAGAATACTTGAATAAGAATAACGGAATAAAACTGTAAATTTTAATAAATTTATATGTATGGTTTAGAGGAACAAAAGAAATTATAATAAATTTTCCGAAACTGTTTTTCCAATTCCTGTGGCACAAAACCTCCCAAAATAACAAACCACTACATTTGTAATTGGAATAACTATTGCAATAATAACAATGAAAAATAATTTAAATGACATCACTGAGAAAATGTAATTAAAATAAAAGCTAAAATGACACTGAATAATGAGAAGGGTTGGCTCGATACTTTCGGATGCGTCTAAACATCAACAGTGTTTTCAAATTCCCGCTTGGCTAATTATAAATCATCATTGTATGTTTCTGTGTGTGTATGTCTTACATCTCTTCTCAAACCAATCAACCGATTTAAACCAAACTTGACACAGTTACTGCTTATTACAAGGGTTAAAGTACTGTGGAAATTTGAAATTTGAGCAACTGGAGGTGGTGAGTAAAACCCTCAGTAATAATGCAGCTAGAAATTTCAAATTTGATATGTAGGGTACTTCTAATTTGCACAATCTTTCTAAAAGTAGATATTTTTGAAAATTAGAAAATTAAAAAGCGGTGGAATAAATAAATAAAAAAAATAATCTAAAATCTTTCGGCAAAATTTCATGCATTCAATTTATATTTCACTGCGAATACATCAAATTGACTCAGTGTCTTTAATATAACTAAAATCGGAATAACTTTTAAAACATGTTAGAATGCTGTCATTTTCAAAAAATCTCCCAAGAGAAATACTATCGTGTTTGAAAATAAAGTCATAAAAGTGTTTTTTTTTTTTTTTTTTTTTTTTTTTTTTAAATGAAAAACATGCATTTTCATTGAGAGAAATGTTCCACTTTACAGTGATTGTGTCATCTTACCTCCAAATTACAATTAATAGCAGGAGACTTGGCGTTGGAAAATTAAAACAGGAATAAACTACTACGTCAGAAACGCCAAAGGAAAATTATTGAGGTGCATACAGCTATTTCGGTAGCCTAAAGCGTACCGTCTTCAGTGCAAAAAGAATTCTGAATCTGGAGAAGTGCTCGTATATATAGAAGAGGGACCGGATTTAGTTCAACCAATAGGATTACGGAAGAGGTGGGGAGTGTGGCCAATAGGAATTAAGGAATGTGTAGCTGTGTAAACAGTAGAAAAATTAAGGAAATGTGGACTGAATGTAAAATTTCCAACAATCAGACAAATAGGGAACAGCGAAATCACAATTTACAAGGTTTTTAAAATTTTTATAAATATGAAAAGCTTCAAAGAAATCGAGTTCATGAATGGATTTAGGTCTGCAAATTATTTTAGCTGAATTAAATTTAAAATTATGATTTTCCTCCCAGCAATGTTTAGAAATAGCCGATTTATTGGTTTCTTGTTTGCGGACGTAATTCATATGTTCTTTTAGACAAAATTTAAGACTGCATTTCTTGAACTAAACGCAGTCTTAAATTTCGTCTAAAAGAACATATGAATTACGTCCACAAACAAGAAACCAATAAATCGGCTATTTCTAAACATTGCTGGGAGGAAAATCATAATTTTAAATTTAATTCAGCTAAAATAATTTGCAGACCTAAATCCATTCATGAACTCGATTTCTTTGAAGCTTTTCATATTTATAAAAATTTTAAAAACCTTGTAAATTGTGATTTCGCTGTTCCCTATTTGTCTGATTGTTGGAAATTTTACATTCAGTCCACATTTCCTTAATTTTTCTACTGTGTACACAGCTACACATTCCTTAATTCCTATTGGCCACACTCCCCACCTCTTCCGTAATCCTATTGGTTGAACTAAATCCGGTCCCTCTCCTATATATACGAGCACTTCTCCAGATTCAGAATTCTTTTTGCACTGAAGACGGTACGCTTCAGGCTACCGAAACAGCTGTTTGCACCTCAATAATTTTTCTTTGGCGTTTCTGACGTAGTAGTTTATTCCTGTTCCAAATTACAATATTATAGCAGGTGGTTTTTGGATGATACAGATAAATATTTCATTCATCAGCATAACAAATGCAAGCTATTTTCTTAAAACAACAATTTTTCTTTTTTAAGAATGTTTCCATTCGAGACTTATATTTTACAAATAAGTTACTTCAAAAATAACTCATTGGTAACAACCGATAACTGTTCACATTTTTGAAGTTTAATTATAAATATAAGAGTTAAAAAATGACTCTTTTTAATATAAAATGGATTTATTTAAATATAGTGATCGGCAAAGTGGGCAATGCCAGTGGGTTTTACATGAAAACTGGAATCATAATTAAAAACTAAATAATTATAATTTTTCCCAGCAAAATTCCATTTAATGATTTAACAGAAACCTCCAACTTTTAATAGTGTTTGAAATATTTTTTCACTAATTTTTTGATTATTTTAGGTTTATATTTTATGAACATATTGTTATATTATATATGAAAGTCAACTGTCACTCATCAACCAAATTGTGTCAGTTTTAATCTTGCAAATTACAAGAAATTTTCCTCATCAAAACTTTCAGTTATTTTATCAAAATTTAATAATTCCGCTAAGTTTAATCCCCCGCGTAAATGGAAAAAATACACTTCTGAGACTTGTGCCGGATTTAATTATAATGACAGAATTTTCCCCCGAACTGTTTGGGAATGGGATGAGCTTATTAAGGGGCGAACGCATTTTCAATTACATGGGAATGTTCGCACGCGTTCAATTACCTATTAAGAAGAGGCAGTTTATGGATTTTCTTCCAATATTACCGGATAATAGTCCGGCATTCACTTGCTGGGCCAGTTTTTTTCCCGCAAAAAATTTTTATTCGTTCTGTTGGGTGGAATAAATTTTCTGTATTGATTTTCTAAGAATGTAAAGGATATTTGAGATGGAAACATGGAAAATATGCAAATATCTAGCAATAAAGAAATACTAAGTAAAGACAGGAAAGCACTAGAAGGTAAATTTTTCTCTTTTATTGATATTAGTGATTTAAATTATGAACATTTTCTCTTTCAATATTTTCACTTTCTTTTTGTAAGCCCATTGTTCTGGAATTTTTTACGCTGAGCTTTAACAAAAGGAAATATTTGGAACCTGTGATGAACAGAAATTCCTTTAGAAATTTTTTTTGTTCCATCTTTTTTTTATTCCAATCTATGATTCCGTCGATCTATTTTTATTATCATCTATTATTGATTGCAAACGGCATTCATCAATTTAAAACTGCAAAATAGGAATTGTTGGAACTTGATTTAAGGTCTTATGGTATGAAAATAGTGGAATCTCAATAAGTCTTTTTAACATTCACTTTTCAACCGCAGTTGAAACAAACAAAAATTCTACTATAATTAAACCTTCAATAATTTCAAAGAGTTTAATTTTTTCGACATTTTAGTATTATTGCACCTTGATATTGTTTTTTTTTATACATGTGTGCTTTTCCATACAGGGATTACAACAAACATCATTTTAAAAATTCGTTACACGCAATGTCTCTTAAAATTAAAAAGACAAAAATTTTGCTGGAATGAACTTAAGATAACTAAACTTAGTAAATTTGTCATTAAATTTTATTGTAAAATAGTAATATTTCAACTTTAATTTAAAATATATCATCTGCTGGAATGAGCTTAAGATAACTAAACTTTGCGAATTTGTCATCAAATTTTATTGTAAAATAGTAATACTTCAACTCAAATTTAATATATTTCATGTATTTGTTTCATAATTAAAGCATATAATGGCATACAACAAAACTACGTCTCAAAATTTAAAAAATAAAACAATTTTTCAAAGTTAAATAAAATGAGGTTCGAGAAGTATTTTCGGTAGAAATATAAGTGCATGAAATGTAGTCAAGGCTATTTATGAGCATACAAATTTCCTTCAATATTAAAATTATATTAAATGCATTCAAGTATAGTGAAAAGTTTTTTATAAACAATTTGTGAAATTTAAAATTATCACTAGTAAAAAAAAATTGTAACTCAAAATAAATATAAAGAATAAACACTATAATAACAATAATAAAGGAAACAGAAAAAAAAAATGGAAGAAACGTAATACTTATGATTATTTAAAAATTATTTTTAATCGGATTGCTTATATATGATTGTAACAAATTATGTGGTTTAATATTATTTATTAACAAATTACTTAATGTCTGTTCTATAACGAATTACTTAAAACATTTCATAATAATGCTCAGGTCACTCTAGCTTCAAATATAATAAAGAAAAAAGTTTACAATTGTAGATATTGAAGAGGAAAGAGAACTGTTCTTATAAAAAGAAATTCAAATTAATAACATACTTCAAAACACAAGAGGGTGTGGAATAATTTTAATCACATCGTTTAGGTATTGCATTTAAAAACAAATTTTAATAATCATCTTTACCATTTAAATGAAAATAATTCATACTTAAATAATGAAAAATAAGGCAGAATATTAAGATAATCCTACATTATTTATTTATGTAGTATTTAAACGAAATGTAGATCTTATACAAAATTCCTTCTTTTAAATACTGACATAGATTTTATTTTTTATTTTTTTTATCAATAACAAAAAAATGTTATATATATACTATTTCCATTAAAAATAAAATATATGTGATTATACCGCTAAATTGTCTCTACCTAATCAATTTATTTTAATTTTTATGAAAACGAAGAAATTTTGTCCGAAATAATACAATTGCCTTTTTATGGCCTTTCAGCATATAATGGTTTACTTAGAATACAAGAACCTCTAACATTAACGAAATTTATTCTAGAATTATATGCAAGGAAAGGAAATACTTCCAAAGAGCTGTTTTCTTAAGCAATGGAGCCCCAATGTCTACATTACGAGAGTGAAATAAACTCCTGATCTAATCGCCATTTAGCTGTGCTTATGCATTGCGATAATTGACTGGTTTTGGATGATCGCCTTTCTAACATCGACAGCATGAAAACGGTATTTTTATTCAAATACCAGGATGCTCATTTCCTTTAAATGTAATCCTAGGACAGAAAAAAAAAAGGAAAAATATATTGACATTACTTTTACTTCCAAAGAAGAGTTGGTGCTGCCTCCACTATCTATTCTATTGGCCAGTAAATGGATATCTAATGATGGCAGGGAGCCATTCAGGAGAAGAAAATTGGTTTTTGCAAATTCATTACTGGTCTTTTGGTTGTTTATTTATTGCTAAGATGAGGAAAAGATAGCTGTGATATAAATGACTGTCTATAACTAATGCACATAATGTCGTTTGTATAGGGTTTTCATTTATTTACGATTTTCACTTAAGATTACAAGTATTTGCACTATCATTTATGATGGATTAGGAAGTAACGGAGATAATCAAGAGACAATGCATATGAAAATAATTAACAAGTATATTTGTATTAATTATAATTTAGAAATTTATTTATCAACCTTGAAAGTTCATTCAGAAAATTTTGGAGTGGAAAGGCTGATTTTTATACCAACTATGTGAAAAATACCTGAGCCGGGAATCGAACCCAGGCCTTCCGCTTTACGTGCGGATGCTCAAACCATTGAGCTACCCTGGCTGATTACCAGCTAGGCATTTCTCACATAACATACGTTGGCAAAGTCACCGAGTCTGTAAACACAGCTGTATCAAGTGTCACTTGATACAGCATAGCATCCGCACGTAGAGCACGTATCACGCACATAGGTTTGAGCATCCGCACGTAAAGCGGAAGGCCCGGGTTCGATTTCCGGCTCTGGTATTTTTCACATAGTTGGTATAAAAAATCAGCCTTTCCACTCCAAAAATTTCTGAAAGTATATTTGTGTTTGAATTATGTGATTTATGAATTCATTTATATGAAATATTAGGGCAAACAACGATAAATCTTTAACAGTTTCTTTTTTTATTAATCATATAAATATTTCAATTAGCAAAAATGTTATTTTTTTAGATTGTCATACAAATGTCTTTCTTGCTGTCATACGAATTAAAAATCACATTAAAACAGTAATCATGTGACCATCATTACCATAATCAAATATGGCCGTGAGTAAATTTAGGAGTGTATTCAAAATTTTTTTGTAGAACCTCTAATAATTTGGATTGTTAATAAAACTGAAAGTTCCACATGAATTCTTTTTTGTAACAGAATAATTGTTATATTTAATACATATACGTATTTTTATTTATTTATTTATTTTGCAATCAAAATGTAAAACTTTCCTAAACAAGATATAAATGTGACAAAGGTATAATATGTTGTTTAAACAACAAACAATTATTTTAACAAACAAATGTGTATTAAGTATTCAAAAATATATTTAAGGGAACTTTTATAAAGCAAATATATGTATATAGTCACATAAAATTTATTAATAAGCATCTAAATGAGTCTTTTCATTGCAAAACTGTCAAACAGTTTTAGAGGTTAAAGTTTATTATAATTTTAAAAATGTGCTTGAACAAGAAAATCTCATAGCTGGTATAATAGCAGTGCGCTACAATTACCTTAATTATAAAATATATTTTGAAACATTTATACAACGAAAACATGTTTACGTCAATAGGAAATATCTATAAAAGAGACACTAATTGCTATTGGGATATGGAAATTTGACATTTACATTTTCCAAATAATTAGGGATGTCGAAACACTCAACAGAAAATTTTAAAGCTTGCTTTTCTTTATATAATTATTATTATTAGGACTGAAGGCCTATTAGTCTCAATCTGGAATTTTTGCGTTGTCGATTTCGATAGTTGGACATTTGTCGAAATCTAAAATTTATCGAAAATATAATTGAATAATTTGAAAGCGATGTTAGAATTTGAAAAAAAAAAAAAAAAAAAAACTAATAGTCCTCCGTCCTAAACTAAATTCTGCTTTTGCCAGAATTTCATCAAAATCTTTTTTTTAATTATTATTATTATTGAAAGAAAAAGAAAAGAAAATTAATAATAATCAGTATCGTTACAAGCGATATCGAAAAAGTTTTTTTTTAATAATTTTGAATTAGGAAATAAAAAGTGCGCGTGAAATAATATGAAATAAAAATAAGTAAAAAAATGAATTTAATGATTTAATGTTTTTGTTTTTCGGGGGCTGCTCATGCATATAAAAAATGCGTATTAAAACGAGTCGAAGAAGGAAGCGAAATAAGTATTGAGTTATATTACGATAAATACGATACATAATATGATACGATATATTAGACCTATCGTCCAGGGTTAGTAGGCATTTTCGTTGAAAGAAATAGTTTGTTCGTTCAGTGCAAATTGCACATTAGTCCCGTTAGGTACAACTTTCACATTAGTCCCTTGAGGTACAACTTTCACTTTAGTCCCGTCAGGTACAACTTGCAGATTAGTCCCCTTTAAATATAGTGACCAGCGAAGCTGGCAAAGCATTCATTGATTCACTACCTCAATTTGATTTATTATTATTATTATTATTATTATTATTTAGTCTTTGGTAAGACAATCTATTTTGAGAAAAGTTATATCACGGTTAAGGTAATGAAAATTAATCTTACAAACATTCCATTTTAAAATTCTAGTAGAATTTATAAGTTTCATGAGGGAAACAAATTTTCTCGCAAAGTTAACGTAATTGAAATGTTAAATTGTTAGTTATGTATGAATAATGTATAAAATTATAATATTTTAAAACACTAGGAGGGGTCTTCCCCTTGATCGCTCCGCTCACCAACTCCCGAGGAAGGTTTCACCGTCCCTCCCGACTGGTTTAAATTTAAATTTTATTTTAAAATTTTTAAAAATTAATTTTTGAAATGTAAAAGGTTTTGGTTCTCAAAAATGTGCAATAAGTATGATTTTATAAACATTTTTCCTCCTCACTTAAGATTTTTGTTAAATAAGATAACTTTAATCAGAATAAATTAAAGTATTATTTTATATTTAAATAAATTTATAATTTTTAGTTCAGTAAAATTAACAAAATGATTAACTTATGAAGATGAATGATTAACTTATGAACTTTTCCTAAGACTTTCCCTAAAAGGAATATTCTGTATATTTGCCAGCAGTGAATAGTATAAAATAATAAATTGTTTTTATAAATTTCTAATGTAGCATATAAACATCTTGGTTGAAAGAGTTTCAGATTTAGAATTACGTAAGTGTTGAAATACACTATAAAAATATACCTTGGAAAGAAAAGTGACTATTCACCACAATGATTACCAGTTCCTCAATGTAATTTGTATATAATGTTACATGTTATTGTCGTCACAACGTTAATTTGTGTTAGAAAAACCTCTCTGAATTGATATGATTTAGAAAGAACACTTAATTCGTTGCAATATTATTATACTACATTTTGCATTGCATTTTACTATTAATATGACTATGATTATTTTAAGATATCATCTTATTTAGCGACTGTAAAATGTATAGATTTTCAATTCCGAGAAACAGCTGCAACTTTTTTCGAATTGGTGCTTTATATTTTATAGTTTTTTTAAAATTCTGATTGTACAAATTTCCGCTACACCTTAGTCTCCTTTATATTTTACAAAAAAAATATCTTTTGTTATATGTTTCCTTTCAGCTGTTTCAAAATTTCAATAATTATCAAAAAGAATTTTACTAAGATAAAAAAAATAAATTTTCGGGCACCATAATGTCCGTATCCTGAACTACGTTTGCACCCCTAATTTTAAGTGCAAATAAAATACATCGTACAAATTCACAATTACTGTTTCAGAATATCATACAAAAAGATAAATTTTCGTTTTAAAAACATTAAAATTAAAAAATATCTGAGAATCATTTTTTTTTTTTTAAATTTAAATACCCTTACGAAATTATTCGCCAGATGCGAAATCAAACCTATAATGTACATTCTTGTTTTCATGTTGTTACTCATATCTACATTTTTTCTCTGATGATGGATCGTGCTTAATTTTTTCCACCCGAAGCAACTGGTGCGTGATTTTGTAAGTTATGGTATTTGCTAAAACTCCTTATATATATATTATATCTTCCTTACATTATCTTTTTATCTCTATTTTTTTTTTAAATGCTTCAAATTATAATTAATCATATTTTAGTCAGTCAAACAGTGGCTGTACTCCCCACCTTTTTTTAAGGCACTTTGAGGGATGAGAAGTTTTTGGCTTTTTTGCTACTTCTCTACAACAATCTCTATTCTATTTAATTGTGAAACATTACTACAAGAATAAGTTAAAAATTTCTGTATGAAAGTAGTGGTAGAAAAAAAAAAAAGAATGAAAGAAAGAAAGAGACAGAATTTTCTTATTTATGAAAATGTCCTGAAAAAAGAGCTGGAATACCCTGCTGTCAAGTCAAGCGAATATTAGGTTTGCATTTAAAAATACCTCCCAAAAACTAATTTTTCCTTCTTATCGATTGCCACTGAAATAAACCATCAAGATAATAAGTAGTACAAAACTTTGAATAAACACCATAAACCAAAGTTTTGTACTTATTACTTCAAAACGCCAGTTCTGTGGTACTTTCTTATTATCATCAAGATAATAATTGTAAATCAATGATAAATCTGTTTACAGACCAACATAAAAATTTAAAAACTCTTTTCTGATATTCTAAGATAAAATTCTTATTTTATATTTCTTTAAAATTTCTTGCTTTTCTAAGACATAGACATTAAGAGCTTTGTCAAATAAAGTACACAATCAAAAGTTATAGAAAATTTAAAACATCTCTTCTTCACATTTAAATGTCAAAGTTTCTCTTGTAAAAGATTGACTTTAAATATTTGAATACGAATGAATAACTTCTTTAGATAACAATCAAAGCGATATGATTCAGTATTATTTAACTATTACAGTAAGTATTTTATTTTTTAGTTATTCATGAGTGAGTAAATTAGTAATGTGTAATTTATTCATGTGTAAATATTTAATCAATACTTTCTAGTTAGCCAAAACTGCAGAAATATTCATTTTGATTTTCGAAAATATAAGTTTCTGAATTTTTTTTCTTTATATTCTTCTAATTATTTCATTTCTTATTTTAAGATTTTCTAAATTAATGTTAGAAATAAAAAGTAATATTTCGATAGTACGAGTAAAACCAAATGATGTGTAGTTAAAAATATATAAAATAAAATAAATTTAAATTTATTAAAAGTATTTAAATATTCTCATTGATGACTAATTTTTACTTTTTCAGCAAGATTTTACATTATTATAGATAAAAAAAAATTTGGTATTACTTTGCATAGAATTACATTTACTTTTGGTATTACTTTGCACATTTGGCATTACTTTGTGACTTCGTCTGCAAGTTTTTATTATTTTTAAAACTTTCTATGTTTGAATGCTTAAATTTAATTTTTAGCATTCAAACATACAATTGTTTTTCTTATTAGATGAAGGTAAGAATCAGATAATGTTAGTGAATAAAAGGAATGAAATTTTTCCACAGATAAAAATAGTTGAAATTTCAACATTTTGAATAAACGTTTTTCAAATATTAATAAAATATTGGTCAAAGTTATAAAATAGAAGTACTAAAGTTTTGTTTTGTTTTGTTTTGAGTTTAGTTTGTCGTTCTGCGGTCTGTAGACTTGAGATAATTAGACTTGAGATAATTTTTAGACTTGAAATAATTAGATACAAATATCCCGAACCAAATGTACCGTATTGTGTTAATATGACATCAGATGTAAGCTATAATGTTTTGCTTAATATGACCACTATGTTTCGGAAATATTTCAATTTATATATATATATATAGTCCAACCTCGTTAAAGTGAACACGCTAAACGTGAATTACTTTTAACACGAACCGTTCAAAGAATCCCTATCAAAATTAAGATGAATTTCTGAGTTACTGATACCATGAACTACTGATAACAAGAACAAATTTTTATTATCCTTGAGATTCACATTAACGAAGTTCGACTGTATATATATATTATTGCTCACACGTGCATTTGTAGGTAATTTTAATGTGAATATTGTGGATTTTTTCATATCTTTCATTAAACTATTACTAGATATCTCTATTATTAATTCTTGTGGATAAATTTGGAATTTTACAAACTTTTTTTTTTTCTTTTACTTTGTTTCTATATTCAATAAAAGGATTCGTATTGGATTCGTGAAAAATTTCGACTTTCGATTTTTGCCGGGTTCACACGTTTTGAGAAGTCTAGATTACGATTCGACAATTTTTAGAAAATGCCTATCTGTGTGTCTGTGTGTGAGAGAGAGAGACAAAATTTTTGTTTCTATGAGACAACTGCTCAGAATTACATATAAATTTATATGTAATTGCACCTTGATATAAATTAGTGCCTATCAACAAATGATGTTAATCGCTTAACATGTGGCGCAGTCATACAGCGAATTCCGGAATTTCAGAGAAGGCAATGTCTCAGGAACTACTGCACAAAATTGCATATTAATTTATATGTAGATTCACCTTGACATGAATTAGTGCTTTTCAACTTTCGGGGGCAATGGTTTCAACTTTTTTGGCTCAACAAGTGGTGCTACAATAAAATCACTTCCGCTATTTAATAGAAGGCTATATCTCAGGTTGTATTAGGTAAAATCGAACATATCTTGACACGTGAAAAGCATAATATAATAATAAGACATAATACTTATTCAATTTGGTTGCATATTGTCCGATAGGGGGCATTGCTATGCTACAAATTTCCCCGAAAATGGGAAGGATGTCACCTACGCTGTAAAATATCATTTCCGTTGGACATTTCGTGTAATACGTCTCTGAAACGAAAAAAGACTTGATTCATAACGGAAAAATAAAATTAATTTATACTGCGTGAATTTTTATAGAATAATATAGAAGAGAATTTTGTGTTAGCTACAACATACTAGATTTTTGATAATCTAGAATTTTGTAACATTTTATATACATATAATATTTCTGTGTGAGGGGACCTCCGCTTAACTCAATTACCCGTTTAATTATTTTATCTACATTCCTAAAACTTTAAAAGTTATAAAATTAAAAATTTATTTCAAATTATGCTGAAAATTTTTACCCATATCACACTTAAAAAATTAGCAGTTTCAATCAAAATGTCAAAGTAGCATTCCCGTATGATTTTTAAATTGCTAAATTTGAACTTCCTTTATTTATATATATTTGTTTAAGTTATGCTGATAACAGATACACAGACCAACCACTAAACGCTTCATTCAGGGGACGTCAGAACGCGTATGTATAGTAAAAACTCAACCACACAAATTGGACTTCAAAAAATATTTTTTCTACTGAATGAGTAGGAAAATTAATTAGTTATTATTTTTAAGATATTTCCTTGGGTAAGGTATAACTTGCTAAAGATCTTTCGTAAATTATACCCAATAGAAAAAAGTCGTGTTTGCTTAATTTATGATATACGTATATATTGTATGTGAACTGTGAATGCACCGAGCAGTATACTTAAATTTAGCATTGTAAAAGAGACACTGAGCAACACTTGAAATGCCTTTTCGAAGACTTCCATATAAATTAGAACTCTTTTGAGTATCCCTGTAAAGGAATGTTGAATGATTTTCGTACCATATTCTACATGAAACACGTTTTTGTATTTTTAAGAGCTATACGTTTCATTTATATCGTTCAGTGAAGTCTGGAGCTTTAAAAATGTACTAACAAGAACTTTCATCCTTTTATATAATTTATTTGAATAACTTTTGAATGTTCCTGTACACAAACGGTACGATCAGGAAAAAAGAAAAAAAAAATCAAGTAACAACCCTAGATGATAAAACTTTAGAATACTAAGTTTGTATTTTATGATAATATTTTTTTAAGTCACATCGATAACAAACACACAGAGATAGACCGACCGCTTAAACAAGATTTTTGGAGTGACGGAACCTCAAAATGTAAATATATCAAAACCTCAGTTTAAAAATTCAACCCAAAAATAATACTTTCTCTAACCCATACATGGGTAACATAAGGTAAAAAGTATTAAAACTAATACAAAAGTACGCTGGTTTATGTATATTAAATAAATTATTCACAGATTAAATATTAAACTTTATTTATTGGCAATAGCCCTGTTAAATGTATTAATATAAGCACACAAAAATACCTAACTTATAAATAAGAGCAAAGTTATTGAAAATAATTTGTTATCTTCAACAGTCATTCTTCTTTTTAAGAAAAAAGAAACAAATATATATATTAAAACTAACGCTTCATTTGCTTATCTGTTTTCTCATTTAAAGCTAGAAATTTTCAACTTTCGTGTAACATTAAGACGTATTTTCCCGTTAAAACCTACTTAAAGCAAATTTGTAGCCTTTCATTTTGAAACTTTTCCCTCTGCTTTCTCGCCTGAAGTTTTCTTGGTTGTAATTTCCTCGTTAATTAATTGCCACGGTTTCGTTCCACTGAGTCTGTTTTACGTCTCTTGAGACCGCAGTTCAGCAGCAGTAGCAACTTAATGAAACTAATAGGCAAATTTGGAAAGATGCTTACTACGGAGCCTTTTGATGATTCTAGGAAATCCGTACATTTTTTAAATCGAGGAGGTCTTTATTTTTTTCTCTTTAAATACAAATCGCAAAAATCAGCAAAAAATATTAAGATAATTTTTTGTAATTAAAATAAATAAATAAATAAATAAAATAGAATGAATATGTGTGTGTAAAAGAGAGAGAGAGATATGTGCATTTTTAGAACTGATTTCCAAGCTGTTTTAAAATCACCAAGTGCACTTTTACTTCGTTAAATATTTCATTTCTGAATTCACAAATTAGTGGCAGAGGTCGGAGGTTATAAATAGCAATTTTAGAAAATGCTACTACATAATAATTTTATTACCTCCGAAATTTTATAATTTTATATAAAAAAACTCTAAGTTAATGTAGATTTCGAAAATTTGAAAAAATCATCATAATAAGATCAGCCTTAATTTCACGACGCTCACAATTCTGATATAAACTACTCGGCTTGAAATTTTGACGTCTCAGCTTTAAGAATACATTGAGATAAAGAAAATAAAATCTCATCTATAACTGTGAACGAATAAAATGATTTAAAAAGAAGAAAAAAGCATCATGGCTATCACACTATATTATTATTATTATTATTATTATTATTATTATTATTTTACACGTGATTTGAAACGAATAAAACTCAACGAATTTAAAAGAAAGGAAAATGGGATTATACCCTGCGATAAACATTTAATTTTTGTTACTTAGGGTTTAGAAAATATCATTTGAATGCAAAAATAGCTTTCTATGTTTCATTTACTAACAATATTCATATATATATATATTTTTTTTATCATTTTAATACTTTCTCTGATTTGTTAACTTTTTACTTTCTCTTACCCATAAGGTAGAGAAAGTATTGTTTTTGTGTCAAATTTTCGAACGCGATATTTTGTTATATTTACACGTTTTGAGGTCCCCTGAATACGAAAATCATGTTTTTAGCAAATGGTCTGTGTGTATGTCTGTGTGTGTGTCTCTGTCTGTGTGTCTGTGTGTTATCAGCATATCTATGGGAGAAATTGCAGAAAAGTAGACTTTAACGTCTATAGACTGCACTAAACCAAATGAAACGAATATATATATTTTGTAATAGAGATAGTTAACTGGCAAAAAAATTTTGTGTATGTAGGAGTCTCGCCTCCCCCCTGGAGGGGGGCTCGAGGGGGGTACATTTTCATGATGGATATCTTTCAAAAGATCTCGCCAATACCTTTAAAACGAATGGTTGAACCATCGATCTGCGATAATTTAAAACAAAGTTATCAATTTTTTTTACTTTTAACAAAAAAAAAAAAAAAAAAAGACAGAAAAAAATCGTACTTTATTATTTCTTTTTTATTATTATTATATATATATTTTTAAATATTGAGAATAAAATGGACTTTTTTTGGATATTTGGTGTAAAACTACTTCTCTGATATGGAATTCGTCTGCCTTATCATAAAACACAATTTTCTTAAATAATAATTTTAATAAATTATTTTTTAAAAAGAGAATTATTTTTTAATAACCGAATTAAATTCTATATAAATGTAGGTGCATTAATGAAACGGGGGGTTGAAGCGGGCGGTAGCTCCCCTCACACAGAACTAATTATCATATAAAACTCTTCAGAAGCCTAATATGAATTGTTTAACATAGGTTTACATAACAGTACTCGTTATCTTACCTATTGATCTGCAACCTGTATTTATAGTATTAATTTTCAGGGTAAGAGAAAGTCGTGTGAGTCACACACCAGATTATTTTTAATATATATATTTTGGATGTAAACAATTCGTTAAACGAACAGTGACAGCAGCCTCAAATCGTATTTAATCTATTATGACAAAATTATCATTTATGATTAAATCATTTTTAAATTCTCTGATTTTTATTTTCTACGCTTTTCACTTTTAAAACACGGTGATATAGATGCCATGATGTAGAAAATGGTGTCATTATTATTTTTTAAAATATTATGTAAATCAATATTAAATTATACAAACTGTGCTATGGGAACTAAACAAGAAAATAATATTAAATTTGGAAATACCTTTATTAGTCATTATCGACGCTAATTAGACGAAATTCGTCTATAAATATAATAAACATTTGAAATGACGTTATATATATATATATATATATATATATATTATATATATATATATATATATAGAGAGAGAGGGGGGGGGGTAATTTTATTTAAATATTTAAATGTAAAAGCTGAATTTATTTAAAAACTTTATAGGGTCATTTTCATGTCTGGAGAAATGCAGTTCGATCTAAATTACACTATTACACACAGGGAAACTTAAAAGGGAGCTTTTCCCTCATTTAAAAGTTATGTTTCGCTCAGCTCAGTACATACTGTATATAAACTTGTAGAAAAATTGAGTTTATTAAAAATATATACATATACCAACTTTATTCGAAGAATTGTTAGTACCAGCTCCTTTTTCCACACTAGTATGTTTTTAGAATATTTTACTTCTTATTTCATCATAAATACATTTAAAGAAAATTACTTTAAAAATTAAGTAGTGTGGTAAAAGGGGCGGTACTAACAATTCTCCAGGGTAGGTTGGCAGCTATGTATTTATCATATCCTTATGCATTTCTTGAATGAATTAATATTATCGGCGATGAGACAGGGATGAATATTTTTAATAAGGAAAATTGACTAATTAGTTAATAGGATGTATGAAATATTATGTTGTCTGTAATGGAGAACAATGAATTTCTACTCAACACTAATGCCGTCATTAAAAATGACGCTGTATTCTCACTATTTATCATGTCACATTCTTAAAACTCAATTTTTTTGTAAAGACATAATGAGTAAAAGGAGAAGCAAAAATTTCATTAACATAATTTTAGAGAGGCAATAAAAAAGTTTAAAATATTTAGGTTTTTGAATCAATGTTTATTCAATTAATAAAAAGCAATTAAACCAAAACAATAACCTTTCATATCATTCTAAAAATGAACGAATTGTGTTCAGGCTATTTCATACATCTATATACGTCTATCAAAAACTGAAGTAAAAATTTTTACGAATTCAATACAGCTGCCTGCATATAGAAAATAATAATAATAATATTTGTGTATTTCGAAAAATAAAAATATAAGTTCTAATAAAGATTAGTGCATGATTAAATAGAAGTCGATACTTGAAGTTTTAAACACTTTAACAAATTATTTGTATAAGATTTTTTTTTTTTTTTTTTTGTGTGTGTGTGTGTGTGTGCATTTTATATTACTATGCTTAGAACATTTAATCAATTACTAATGGTTTAACTCTAGTAATTAAAGTTAATCCCAAAGTAATTCAACATAAATTAGAAAAGATTTTATTCATGCAGATAAATGGTTACGGACTTTTTCGCCTGATTGGTTAATATAATTTCATAGTTATGTTGAAAAGATCGAAATCAGTGCACGAAGCAGAATAAATTTCGTTATGAATTAATAAAAAGCGAAAAAGGTTTTTTTTTTAAGTAGATTTTTAGAAATTATTTTACTTTTATATTGTCATAGCAATCAATTCTTTTCATTTTTGTTCCTCTATGTGAATTTTCCTGATGAATGCTTTTTATTCATTATACGTGTGCAACATTACACCAAAAACATGAAGTAGCATAGCTGCCTTCAATTTTTGGTGTAGCGTTTCAAAAATATGGTGTAATTTTACAGAAAAAAGGCCACATCCTTTCAAACACAGTAGCGCTTTCATTAATTTTATGGTGTGTGAGGAAGTTTTTAAGTTTAAATAACATAAAAACAAAAACTGTGTAACATCACACTAAATGTTGTGAACATTACAACATATTTGTTTAACTTTCCACCAAAGTTGCTTCCCGTTATTTATGTGACATCACAGAGCTTATTTATTTATTTATACAGAATGAGACAAACTTTTGATGTAATGTTATACAAATGTTGTTTAATGTTACACAATTTTTTATGTAATGTTACACAATATTTTGCAAAAACTTTTCATCAAAGTTTGTGTAACATTACACCAGTTACACATTAAATATATTTGTGTAACGTTACATGAAAATTTTGAGACAGTAAATTTGAATAACAGTAAATTGTTTTTTATTTCTTCTATATATGTAAGAAGAAAATATTGGATTCATGAAAATTTTCGAATTCCAGTTTTCGATGGATTTACACGTTTTGAGGCCTCCTGAATACGATTTGAATGTTTTTAGAAAATGTCTGTCTGTCTGCGTGTCTGTCTGTGTGTGTAACACAAATTTTGTCGACGCTCTGTCTCACGAACCAAGGAACGAAATTTAGCCAAACTTCGTATTTAGTTGGACCCTAATATAAACTGGTGCTGATTAGATTTGGTGATAAATCACTCAACAGGTGGCACTCTGATCCCATTTTTCTAAATTTTTAACATGGCAGAATAGAACAAAATTTTGTATAAATGTACATATTGAGAATTATTTTTAACGTGTGATTGTAAAATTAATATGAATTATTGATAATAGTAGTAGTAGTGAACTAGGAATAAAAAAGTATGTTTGTGGGAGCATCGCTTCCTCCCTTGGGGAAGGAGGGGAGTACACCCCCGGAGGTTGTAAATTTTCAATATGGTGATCTTTCGAAAGATCTCGTCAATACATTTAAAACGAAGGGTTAAATTATAGATCTATGATAATAAAAAAAAGTATATCGATATTTTCCAATTTTTAACGAAAAAAGAAACATTAAAAAAAAAGTGTTTTTTCTGATATTAGCACAAAATTGACTTTCTTTCCGCATTTAGTGTTATAATTCTGTCAGATAGAAATTGTAAAATTACATAGAAGAAAATCTTGTGATGGCCACAACATACTAGATTTAGTAAAGGAGAAAATCCGTACTTCGTATATGAAATGGAGATTATTTTGTAAAAAAATACAGTGTAAAGTTCTGTTTAAACAGCATGTTTCCTAGAGTATAAGTAATATAGCAGATTGTTTTTTCTTTTTAATGTACGGGGTTTCTCTAAGTGAGTATATAATACATTGTGGGCTTGAAGTCGCTTATTTTTTCGACTTCAAGAACGAATAAATTCATATTGTAAAATTCCACGAACCACTAGTCTTGATTTATTATGAAATACAAATTTATTTGAAGTATGTTAATAAATACCCGTTTTATACTTTAGTTTTTATTTTTCGTTTATATACTTTAGTTTTTATTTTTCGTTCGTGTTTAAATTGCTATCCTTTACATTATTTAAAACTACTGTGTCTGGGACTATTGTTCTTCGGATAATAATGACCAAAATTTCTAGGGTTGAAGCTAACATAATTAAAAAATAGTTTAATTACTAATAAAACATTTTAAATAATAGTAATAATAACCAGATTTTTCAGTAGGCTAGCAAATTTTCTCACGTATCGCTAGGGGCTCACGGACCACGTGACGACTTAGACTATGCGGTGAAACACTTGAAAGAATTTGAATAGAAAAGCGGTTAATTTTATATAAATTATTTATTTTATGATTTCCTTCAAATTATTGCCCCCTTTATTCTTAACTCTTACTTTCACAAAAAGTATATTGTGACATATATTTTATTGCACATTATTAAGATACAACAAATAAACCACCGCAATGTAATTAAATATATGTAATAAACAGCAACCTAAAAATAAATAAAAATCTTTAGAATGAAAATAAATGAACTATTTCAGATTAATTAAAGCTACCCTTTACAGAAAGGAGAATCATGTGATTAATATTGTATGTACGGTTGGTAGTTAACATTTTTTACTAAAAATGCAAGGGGAAAAATAAAAAGAAAAAGAAAGATAGAAAATTATTTGCATGATATTCTAACATATCTATCTCCTGGTTCTCAAATAGTGCCTTTTAACACTTTAATATTTAACTTTTGATCACGCGATTGCTAAAAAGCACCACAGCAATATATTTCCATACCCTTCTAAACTTTATTCCTCGTGTTTTAAAACCTTATACATAATTTAGTATGTATAGAAATAAAATAGCAAATCCTCACTTGCTGAAAATCTGAAACATGCTGTTGCAACTCAGAATTTTTGATGAAATTTCTATGGATTTCATCAAAAACTGTTCGTACTGCATTTTAATTTCATACATAATAAAATACACGTGTTTATTTTACACATTCGTTATAATTTAAAATATAAAACTTCATCAATATTTCGTATGAAATTATTCTGAAATAACAAATAGGAAAGGAATTCTGGAAAAAAAATAGATGAATTTTAAAGCCTATTACATTTTCCAATTTTTCTTGATGATTTTCTCTCACAAAGAAACTATTTTTTGTTGAATTTCAACAGAATATTTTTTTTTTCAATATATGGATATATACATATTGAATCCATCATTTTACAAAAAATATTTTTTTAGAATGAAAGGTGTTGAAATTTCCGAAAAAGGAAACACATAATAATGCTCGCACTAAATGTAAATCTAATGGTCTTTGCTATGGAAAAAAGAAATGAAAATAAAAGAACGAAGCATCTGTATAAAATTATTGGAACCTTAGCGTTAAAACTTCAGATTCGTTTACTGAAAGAGTTGTTGCAAAATATATAAAATATACAATTAATAACAACTTTCTAATATGAATAACTGTTTTAGAAAATTGTATACATTTTACCCTGAAAATATTTTATTTATTTATTTTTAAACAGAAAATTTTTCTTAAAACGCAAATTTAAAACTACACAATTTTGAAATTTGTGAGACTTGAATTTTTATTCATTTATTTATATACGTTGTTAAAATTTTGGAACTAGAGTAAACCAAATTTTGGACTCTCACTTGTTGCAGTCATAAGACGGAAAAAAGCTTTCCTTAATTTGATGATTTATCTGAACTATAAAATGATGCAACGTTGAATCAAAATATAGTTAATTAAAATTAAAAACTTCTAAAAGTTTAAAATACGTATTGAATTCACGTGTTAACATAGTAATAAATATATGTTAAAAACACTTTAACACATGTATTAAAATTTATGAAAATTTGTTTACAAAGCTTTTCGCCACAACGTTATGGCATACTAGAACTCCAACGTTATCATACTAGACTTGCCTCCTAAATTCATGTAACTACGTAAGTACGCTGCAAGTTATTTTCGGAAACCACCAGTCTTCTTTTTCAAAATTATGTATCTTCTACAAGACTTTATGACATGTTTCCCTAGTGTGACCCTACTGGAACTAAACCTTGTTTCCTGAATTTATGCAACTAATGGACTCATATTGTGTACACGCTATATATATATATATATATATATTACCATAACCGTATCAAGTTCCTTTGTCATATAAAATGCTGTCTACTTTTTGTTTGTGAAAAAAATTACCTGAATGCCATAACGTTGTGGCGAAAAGCTTTGTAAACATTTGTATTAGATTTTAATACGTGTTTTAAAGTGTTTTTAATATATATTTATTAAACTATAGTTATTTTAAATCTACAAAATGATAATAATAATAATAATAATAATAATAATAATAATAATAAAGTATTCATTCTTTATACATATTATTTTTTGTCCATGTATTCCGGAAGTCAGTATTGTAAATTTTCTGCCCCAAATTAACCAGTAGACTTTTGTCTGAGAATTAATGCTCGGTATCCATACACTTTGCAAGGGACCTGTTGCTTCATTTTCTTTTAATGTTGTGATGTTTTTAATATTTTTTTGTGAACTGTAATTAAAATTTTAATAAGATCTCGGACACACATAAAATAAACAATTACAGCTTGTGAACTGAAATCAACCAACTAATCTGCAAAAATACTAATTCTGATTGATTAATGAAGGCTTTATTCTTTGGCAAAAACAAGTGTAAGTTTGATGATTCAACCAAAGAAGAATTTACTGAAAATTGGCAAACACCAAATTGAGGACAACGAATTACGCTACATCACGGAATGGTTTAAATTATAATAAAAACTTTAACAGGTTGCTATTCTGTTGAATAAATTATAGTCTAAATTTACAGAAATGTAATAAACTGTAACAAAATTATTTTTATTTATTTATTTATATATTACGCCTTACATCATATTTTTTTTTTTTTTTTTTTTTTTATCAAATGATAAAAAAGAAAAGAAAAATCTATCTTAGCTGTAACAGACATAACGCAGATGAACATAGCATATTTGCATATTTTATTTGAAAGCGTAAAATTATTAAAAATACACACTAAAGGTTTAGAGAGTTTATGTATTTTAGAGGTTTAGAGAAAATAAAGTAGTAAATGTATGTGCTGTAGTAAATATCTGTCTATTATTTCAGCTAATATTTTTCTAGTTAAATATATCTACATGTCCATTGTAACTAGGATTTACGACAGCCATTGAAACTTAGTAATCCTAAAAGAGTACAATGATCAAGATTTAGTGGTCCAAAAATACAAAGGGATAGACAAACATTCATATGTGCACATTTTTATACGTATATCAGTGCTTGTATGCGAAAACAGCATAGACACTTTAGATATTTTAAACACGATATGTCTATAAGGTTTCAGTTTTATCAATATTCTTGCGAAAGGTTCAAAAAATTAATTTCAGTCATTAAATTCAACATATAGTTTATACAAGCCAGTTATTTAACAATATGCCAAACAACTTTTGTTGAAAGATAAAGGATATAAGCATACATTTTAAATTGCAAAAAGTACCTAACAGTTGTTTTAGGTCAAAATAATTATGCCCGACTCTTCGGCAGGAAAATAAATGTATGTATTTATGCAGTGTAAAAGAAACAATCCAATGTAGCAACCTGAAAGTAGCAATGGTACACAACCTTGAATATAGGACACATTTGGACTCAGCTTTTCAGCTATTGACGATGTTTTCCAAACAGGCAGTGAAAATTGTAATTAAAATCTTGTTTGCAATTCATAAATTTCGACTTCTGAAAAAACTTAAGAAAAAAAAAATTAAATAAATAAATAAATAAAGACTTAGAAATAACAAAACTAATTTATTTTATATTATTTTATTATTATTTTTTAACTAAAAATTAAAAATAAGTAGCTTTATAATATATATTTTGCGACAAATTTGTCATCATGTGTGTAATTTTAGCGGCACTTGTTTATCACTTGGCGACAGCTGTTGCTGCGTTGTCACACTCGGGAGAACTCCAGTTGTAACTAACATTTAAGGATATCCTTATAAAATTATATAAAAAAAAAAAAAAAGGCTACATATTTGTTCTTTATGCATTTTTAGCTATTTTAATTATCATTAGCTTTAAAACAAATAGTAAAGTAGAAAATATTATTTGCTTTGCGTTTAACTGAATGTAAGATCTACAAAATTAATTCCCATTTCGTCGGTAGCGCATAAAAATTTAATTTTTTTTTTTGCTTTTATATAAAATAAAAAGTTTACGGGTTCAGGATAAATGATATTTCAAAAAAATTCTATTGATTTCTAAACTTAAGAAATACAAAATAAATTTTAGAAAATTAAACTAATATTTTTATTTTTTCAAATTAACTTTTTTTTTTTTTTCTTTTTTGAAAAAAAAGTTTTCAGTAAAACAAATTTGATTATATGTTCTAAAAATTAAAACAGCTAAGTTCTATACGAAACCGTAAGTAAACGCCTTGTTTATTTAATCATAGTGGAACTGAGAGCAAAATATTTGCTAAATGCAAATGCATTATTTGTTTTAAAATAAGACGTCCATTTAAAAAACTGAATAGACTTCAAAAATGAAGAGCCCGAAAAATATTTAATGAATTTTAAATTATGTTTACGCTAAACAAACGTAGTGCATAGATTTTTTCTTTTAAGATAAACTCAAGATATTTTGTCAAATAAAATTTCTTTTTCAGTTAATTATATAATATTAATGAAACTTTTCAATATTTATCACTTTGTTTTATGTGTTTCGTTTGCTTTACCTGCCTGAAAAAGTCCATGTTAAACAAGTCAAAATTAAATTTTCTTCTTTATTTTTATTATATTAGAAACTTAATAAAGAATTTTTAGATTTTTTTTATATATAGGATGTATGCTAATTATTTTTCCATTCCTGTCATAAAAGTTACTGAAAAATGACATTTTCTAAAAAAGGGTATGTGTATGTACTTTTATGTACTGTGACATTTTACAAAATTTTCGGTATCTGAATAAATCCATGCTTGTTACTTGGAAAAAAAAACCTGATCCATGCGTTTTTTTTTTTTTTTTTTTTTTTTTTTTTTACATCTTATAGGGAAGTAAAAATTTGACCTGTTAAATCGTTTTGAAGCGATCAAAATAAATGATATTCGGATGGCACAATGTTACAAAAAAATAGTGGATGGGAGGGAAAAAAAAAAAAAACCTCTCAATTTGTAAATTTTTCTTTTGAGATACCAAGCGCATACTGCAAACCATGCGCATAAAACTGCAAACGTTCTGAACTACATACGGCATACATAATCGTCAAAGGTAACACTGTTTATTTGCATTCGAGAAGTAGTTTTACGTTTTCGTAAATTTAAAGACTAACATTTACAAAATGCTCCATATTTTCGGACTTTTAAATGCTCAACAAAACTTGAAAATTGCAACCAAATAACACATCGTTTTCCCAAGTATCTATCTATCAATCTATGTATCTATATATATATATTGAAAATCTTTTCAAACATTGCAAAAAAGGAATCTAAGTATCACATGAAGAGCTAGATAGAACATGAATAAAAATTTCTGAAAATTAAGCATCCTTTTAATGAAAACATACAACATCAATACTTTTTCAAGGGCTTAGATTAAATGTTGCATGCAATTTATGTGTTTTTTCTGTCATACTGAATGCAGTTTGCTAAAAATTTACAGTATTCTAAGCCCAATAACACTCAAAGGACATGTAAAGAATTTCAAACTCAATAAGAAAAAGGAAAAACAGAAGACAAATATTATATATGTACTTAGAATTTTTTTTTTTTTTTTGCAATATTTTGGGAAATATTAACATTTTCTTAGTTATTTAAAATCTACATAAATAAAAATAGAGATCCCTTTTCCCTTTTAACGATATATAATATATAAATTTTATATAAACTTTCAGAACTTTTGTGAGTTACAAGCATTTTTAAGTACATTATCAATATATTGAGCACTGGCTGATATTTTTTAGAAATATATTCTAAATTTTATTAAAATATTATCGCTACAACGTGACAGCTCTTTACTGAAATATTACAGATTAAATATTTTGTTTCTAAAATTACGCATTATAAATGCTTTTGAAAAGAATATGAAAAAGAATAAACCAATATTCCCAGTAAACATTAATGTATTTTAGATGCTTTGAAAAATCTCTAAAATATTGAAAAAGAAAAAAATTAGTTTACAAGCGAAAAATAGTTTTGCGTATTTTTTTTTTTTTTTTAATATTGCTTAATCCTTTAAAATATTTCATAACTTTTTTTCTTTCTTTTTCCTTTTTCCTTCCTTTTCTTTTTTAATTAACTATATTCCCAAAGGGGATTACATACATTTAGTTATATTAAATAACCCTGTTTGACAAATAATTTAATACGTTACTTAAAATGACATTAATTTTTAAAATACGGAATTCCAAGATGTAATTAATTTACAGACATGCAGAAAGAATTTTTTGAATACGATTTTAATAATACTTTTTCTCACAACTAAATTAAAAAAGAAGAAGAAGAAGAAGAAGATTTCACTTATTACTAATCTAATGTTACTTTACAATAAAATAAAATAAATGCATACTTGGAAAATATTATGTCATAGCAATGCCATTAACGAACAGCTATAAGTGTAGCATATTTTTTTCTTTAAGGATTGCTTTCAGTCGATTTTAAAATAACCATTTCGAATCCTTAAAAACTTAAATATGTCATAAAACAAAATTCTTTTTAAACGTTAACTTTATTACTTTAAGAGCTTTTTAAACACGAGAAATTATTTTTATTATATCATAGTTATCTACGAAAAGTTTTGATTTTTAGTTTATATACAAATGTTTTAATCAAATTTTCATGAAATCTACAGAAAATTTTGATTAAAAAAAAAAGCAATATGTACATTACTAAGAAATTTGGGCAGTGATTTTTATCTGCAATTCTTTTTGTCTTTAATACCCAATATGTATCTTAAAAATCAAAAGAAATTTCGTACAACAGGATAAATGTATATTATAAAATTTTATATATAATAAAATGTGTATAATAAAAACATTTCTTTCTTCATATTATGCAGTTTGTTAATATATCCTGGTAAGCGTTTTTTCTTTTCTTTTTTTCTTTTTTTTATTTTAAGAACCTGACCTACTTTAAAAAAGAAGAAAAAGAAAATAATTGAGTATATATTTGAGATATTTGAGATATGTAACTCTTTTTTTTTTTTATAAATAAATTTCAGAATTGAATTATGAAATTAAAATATATTTTTCACATGTTTGCCAGTTAAATATATATATATATATATATATATATATATATATTCAACGTTTGAAAAGGTTTTCAATGTATATATATTACTTTACTGTCTAATTAAATATTCAAATGATTTCATTTTAAATTTTAGTATGGGGATTTTTCAGTAAATCGTCAAACTTTTCAAAGTTTTGTAAAATTCGGATAAAAATTCCACATAAAATTCTTTTTTTATACATATACGATGTATATTAATTACCAAATAAATTCTGCACCTCTCTCGTGTTAATAAAAGTTCACAAACAGGAAGGACTCTCTTTATCTACAAATTAACGGTATTTGATAATTTTATGACGAAATAATGAAGATTAAATTTTAAACTTTTCCAGTAATTAAACTCGATTTTCAAAACATGCTAAACGAAATTATCTTTTGATTGTTAAAAACTTTTACATCATTCAAGCTTCATTTTAGAGTCCTACTTAGGAAAAGGGGATCCTAGCGTAGGACCTTAAATTGCCGGTAATGTGAGGCAACGGGATACCACCGGAAGTAGACATTAACTCGCTATTAATTTCTTCCGGGAGTACTTCAAAACTCTCCTCTTCAACCATTTTCCAACCCACTGCCACTAAAATTATGGAAAATGAATTGATCAGGCGCTGATGTCACTTCATAACGAAAAATTTACATGTAGATTTTATCACGTATGAAATTTATTACAAGCCTTTATTGATTATTAAACTTGAATGAATCATCATTTAACATTTAAAATGCAGCAGATTTCGCTATCGGTAAAGTTTATTTTTATAATGGCTTCAGAGTTTAATAGTTTGCAAGAGCTACTGGATAAAAAAAAAAAATAATAATAATAATAATATGTAACATAAATTCGCAATGGGAAAATATAGTTTGGAAACCTAAAAACTAAAATAAATAAATAAGATACATGAGATAATACTTATAGTAAAGTTTGTGATATTTAAAATTGACAATCTTAATTGCCTTAGACATAAAATAAAAATAAACTAATAATTACAGCTCATAAAATAAGTGTGTGGTATTGGCAAACATTTAATAGTGCTGGAAGAGACGAATGCCACAGTGATAATTAATAATCTTTCTATGATTATAAGCGAAGTCACAAATGTAACACTATACTAACCAATATGCCACAATGAGAGGTATGGTATTTATGATTCAGTTATTATTTTAAGAACGGAAGAAGTAGGTTCAATGTACCTAATTTATATGCATACAGTTAAGAGAACATTTTAATGTGCCTAAATTATACACATGTCGTTAAGAAACAGTGTCTAAATTTTATGTATACACTTAGGTAAGCATAACTGAATCGACAGCAATAGCTTTTTGTTCTAATTGATGTAAAAAAGAACAATAATATTATTTTGACTGATAAATACCCATGCATGTATTAAAATTAAACATGACTATTAAAATCTCAATGGTAAATCTATAATTTTGTTGCTCAGTTGAATGCAGCATGGGATTAAAAAAAAAAAAAGAAAGACAAAGGAGGAGGGGTGGAGAATACAGGGAAATACAAATCAATCGCCAATTGCCCATCTGCGCAGCACTAGTGCGACGTAAAACCCAACCATCCATCCATCCATCCTGAATACTGAAGTCAAGTTTTTAACGTTTGATATTTGTCTCAGAATAAATTAAAAACAAATAATTTCAGGCGATCCAAATGTTGTACTTTGAAGTAAATATATTTCTTACTAGAAAAGTTTGATCAATATTGATAAGTTTCAAGGAATGTTGCGTGTGAAAATTGTTTGAATAATTTTAAATGAACTTTTGAATTTAATAACAAATTTGAATTATATATTATAAGTGTAGGTGTAATATTTAAGCGGTAGCCCCTCTCACACATAATCACTTGTCAAATAAAGCTGCTCCGAAGCCTAATTTGAATTGTTTTAACATAGGTTTGCATAACAGTACTCGTTATCTTACCCCTTAATCTCCAATCTGTATTTATAGTATAAAATTTCAGGGTAAGAGAAAGTCATGTGACTGACACACCAGATTACTTTTTCTTGTTTTGTGAACGTCAAGAAATTTTAAAGATGACAAAGAGGGCATTTTCTTTCATGTATCTAAATTAAGATTTTATAAAAGAAATGTTTTATGTTGAATAATAAAAAATTATGCAATTAAACATTATGAATGATTCTCTTGAAAAATAAAATTTTGATTTAAAAATTCTGTGCAACAAATACTCTTAATTATTTCCCAATAACTTGGTTAAATAGCCTATAAATAATTTTACCAGAAAACTGAAGTGAAGTGAGTCATAAAATAAAGCTGTATGGTAGCGTTTCTCGCGCTATTAAAAAGTGTGTCCGTCTACGTGGTACTCGGGCTGCTTATTTAGTCACAGTTATTAAAAAATAAATAAACAAACATAATATTGTAATAGGCTGTAAAAATTTATTAAAGTTTTGAAAATACACAAAAAATAATTCATTACGTTTTAGAAAATACTTAAATAAGCAAAAATTTTATCTATATTATTAAAAAATCATGTTAAAGTAAAATAACACATAAATTTTAATAATTTGCGATTACTATTTTTATTAAGATAATGCTAAAGAGAAAAATCTTTTGAAAAGACTCATTACGCAATCAGATTTTTTTTTTTTTCGTTTATTCTCAAAATTAATTGAAAGGAAGTCAAACAACTATCCACGAATTCTTAAGAAATCTCCATTCATATTCTAAAGCACTTATTTCATAAGTTAGAGAAAAAAAAAATCTTTTCATATGTAAAATTTATTTATTTATCTCTCAAAATATCTGTATATATTTTCAAGGGGAAAAAAATATTGCAGAGAAGTACAGCCTCCAATGAAAAACATTTTTTTTTTTTTTTAACTATTCAAACTTTTTATAGGTGCTTAAAAAACTTGATGATTCACATCGAACGTTCAAAGAAGTTCGTTTATTATTTTTTTCTTATTTATTATTTTTTTCCTCTTTAGAAAAATGTTTCAACAGAAAAAGAAAAAAAAAAAAAAAAAAAAAAATCCGACATGTACCGTTCCACATACCCACACACCTAAATATTAAGAAAATAATTTTAAATGTCGTCTAAGACAGCTTAGTTAAAGAGAAAGGATAAGAAGAAAAAATCGGGAGGAAAAAAAGTTTCCAACACCCAGATGTGGAGCTTTTTCATCATTTTATCAATTAAACAGAGAAAAAGTTTTCTTTTCCAAAGTATATATATTTTTTCGCGTTGGAGTTTATTTATCTCTCTCTCTCTCTCTCTCTCTCTCTTTTTTTTTTCTTCCGGTTTACCGCAAAACTGTAATGGCTACCCTGGGGTCTAACACACTTTGTCCTGTTAAATGGAAAGGATTTTTATTTTTTATTTAGTCACTATAAAACTCCAAAGAATATCTTTAATTTTAAACTCTTTTATGACTTTTTTTTTTAAATCATCCTTTTATAGTTTTTCGACTGCTATATCGAAATAGCTGAAAAAGAAATATTGGACATTAAGATTGTATCAAATTGAAGCTAACTTTAACTCTTTTTTAGAAAATAAAAACTAATGCACCGGGTATATTTTTAAAGAAATTTGTGAAAACGAATTTATTAGTAACAAGTGATTGGTTTTTAAGTTTTGAAGAATTTTACTACCAAAAACTATGAAAATTTAAAGATACTCTTATATTACTGTCATTGTTTTTATCATTATCAAAATTAAACATAAAAAATTTTTTACATGCGCCTAAAAAGATTAATAAATTACCTTGCAGTAGAATATTTTTTAGTAAGCCACGCACATACACACGCACAAAAAAAAAAAAAAAAAAAAAATGAAGCATATGAAACAAGGGTAAACAACAAAGAGAGTGGAGGAGAGAGTGAGAAAAGGGCAAATAATAAGGTAGTAGGAAAAATAGCCAATAAAGTAGTAGGAAAATAAACCTTTTCTTAAACAACGTGAAACTTTTAAGTTATTTATTTAAACATTTTGTAAATTTGTATGCTGAGACCATCACATGACATTCTACTACAACATTCTAACATAGTAATTTCTCGAAAACTAAGTAAAACCAGATAAGAATTTAATAATAGCACCAACTATAGGCAGATATTACACCAAAATTATGCCAGCTTAACTTTTCAAAAAGTCATCCATCTAACGCATAAAATTTAGTTCACTTACAAGCAACAGAAGCTGAAGTACAGCCTTCTCTTAAAAGGAGAAAAATGTAGCATGGCTTTCTGCAACTTTATTTATTATGTTACTTCTGTACCTTTATAAGCTGTCTAATAGATTCTGTTCTTGCCTTTTATTAATTAATTTATTTAATGTTCTTCGTTTGTGCATTTGGATGCATATATGCGTGTGTATGTATCTGTACGTATGTTTGTTTTATATGTGTATATATGCGCATTTGTATGTATGTGTTTTTGGTTTTTTCCTTTTTGTTTGTGTTTGTGTTCTTTTTTTTTTTTTTTTTCCAAGTATGTGTGTATACATTATTTTCTTTTCTTCGTTCGTAGTTTTTCTGTATTGGCCTGTTTTCTACTTACATCTGTATGCCTCATATTGTATTGTGTGGTGCATGAAAAGTCGATAATTCTAATTCTAATAATAATAATAATAATAATAATAATAATAATAATAATAAAGAGCACGCCCATTCGTTCTATATTAACCAAATTGAATCAGCACAGTTTTTCATAATACCCCTGTTACATAGCAGGTTTGCTGATCTTATATACTGCAAGATTTAAAAAATAGCTTTTCCGTAAGTGAGAAAAACTGCAGCATAACAGCACACACATTGGCTGATATGTACCTAAATTAAGTTAGCATAATTTTATCTAACCATTAACATCTATTAATCTATTAACTATCTGTAATTCCTAACTTACGTTTTGATGCATTTATGCACAATAGAAACTGAAATGTAGCCTCTCCCATTCGGAAAAATACAGTATAATAGGTGGCAGCTATCGGCCAACATGCTCCAGAAGCTAGTAGGCACATATTTATGTCAAAGTCAAAATAAAGCTCCATAAATTTCTGTGCAATATTTCGTGATCTACAGCTGCGACAAAATTTTTGTCTCACACACATGCGGGCATTATATATATATATATGTTTAAATTGCGTTCAGGAGAACTAAACGCGTAAATGCGACAAAAACGGAATTTAGAAAATTTAAGAACCCAGAATTTTGTTCTTATGATTCATGAATACAGAACACAATTAAAAAATAAATAAATAAACTGACTGTTCTGATATATCCAATCATGCACTTTCTTTTCAGAACGGTTAAATGCTATATAAAATTTAATTACCGATTAAATGTATTGAGTTTGCAAATAAACATTAATTAGCAATCTAATGAGAACATTTTCTATTCTGAAACGAGCTCTGTCAATTCTTCTTTTCCAGTTTGCAATTCCTAGATCTTTCAGTCCTGTCTGAAACTGAAACTGAAGTAGAGCAGTAAGAATCTAACACTGTAAAACAGAACAGTTAAATAGAAAATAATTGAATAATAAAGGCTAAAAAAAAAAAAAAAGTTTTGTAAAACTAAGCAAAGTTTTTTTTTTTTAATCTTTAAAGATGGTAGGGTCAGATTTTTCATTTAAAGTCATATCTGAAAATCTAAAAATACAGGGGCGTTTCTGTTGCTCACTTTTATTCAAACCCAAATTCGATAGAAATATTTTTAATATATATCTAATAATTTTCAGCAATTAATTATAATTTAAATTACAATTCTCTATTACTGGTTGAAAATAACTCCAAAGCACAAACACCCTGAAAATAGCTAAAAATTCGAAAAAATCTAATTCAAAATTCCAGTTGGATTTAAAAATAATTTGCTAATTTTTACTGTTAAATTCCTGCCCATAATTCTTGTAGAATATTAAGCTTTGGGTTATTTAAAATATGTCTTGATTATTATTATTATTAATATTATTATTATTTATTATTATTTTCTTTATAAAAATTGTAAAATAAAAAGTTTTAATATGTAAAGAGCTTTTTTCTTATTTTACCAAAACTGAAAATTCCATATGTCACATGAATAATGTAAATTTTTCAACGCGTGAATTGAAAAAGAAATCTGAAACATTTATTTAAATGCATATCATTGTAAAGAATACACAACACGACCATAACACTGCAAAGCCTATTCATAAACTTTTGGTAGAACAAACGCCATTAAATCTAGAAAGCGTATTTATCCTGTAGTAACATCTGAGCTTGAAACGCTTATACAAATATTTCAGAACTCTGCTTACTTTCGCTATTGTAACTATGAAACACTCTGGTTCCCATTTAACTCCGTAAAGACAAGTGATCGGCTTTTCAGATCAGCCATAATCGGACACCAGCTTCCTTTGTTTAAGGCTACACATAAAGGCATTCGTTAAAGACACCTCAACCATTAAGGCAAGGGGGGGGGGGGGGGGGCAAGCTTTTGTGAAATCGGGGGCATTCCAATACAATCAAGCAGAGTAAAGAAGGGGGGGGGGGGTGATGGCTGCCGATGTCAGAAGATAGATGACCCCCGATTGTGTTCTGGGAGTTCGAAAAGGGATATTAATCTCGGAGCGCCCTATGCCTGGGCGGGGCAGCCCGTCAAATGCAGAGAAGTCGGATGGGAGCTAACTTGCTTGGCGTCGATTTTGGCGAGATGGGGACGGCTATTCCCCAAGAATTCCCATAGTACTAATTTAGAAGAAATATTGTCTTCGTGGCTTTGCGGCTAACATAAAAGCATCCACTCAAACAGTGTTGGAATTTGCGCTACCAGTTTCTATTTGAGATCGTTAGTCAACGTCATTATTTCAGAAATTGGGCAAAAAAAAAATATATTGATGATCTTCTTCTTTGAACTCAGACGTTTTTCTTTACCTTAGGGCTGCTGTAATAGTTAATATTAAATTTAATAAAGAAAAGAAAAAAAAGTGATACTTGAGAGATATTATGTATCATTTTAATTGTCTACCAGTTTCGAATGACTTCTTTTTTATTTATTTATTTATTTATTTTTCAGTAGTACGGGGAAATTAAAGGTTTTCACGCTTGCATTTTCTTTTTTCTTTTTTTGTTCTTAATAATATGTTGCATTAAGATTAAAATTACAAATCACGTTACAACAGTAATACTTTAAGTGTAACATTAAAAAAAAAAAAAACAAGAATAAAAAAAATCACACCATACACATTGATCACTGATACATTCCAACAGTACGTACTCGACGTTCCGTTTAACTTTCAGTGTTCTTAGCCTATATTATGATACAATGGACAGACAGAAGAATAAAAAGGCAAACAGATAGACTAATTTAATTCATAAGCACTTTTACATAACATTAAAAAGAGTTAAAAATGCGTAACACAAATGGAAATGCAATTCCAACAAATTTTCCTTGCAGTCCATAATAGATCTGAATAAATTAGTTTCATCCTGTAAATCTGAAGGCTAAGCATATCATATTCTATACTAAACATTATTTTAGCCCATTAACAATAAATGTCAATTTCGTTTTCTATGCATTGACATGTTTTGGATGTCCCTGTACATAAACTAGTTTTATAGGGTGTATTAATACCAATTTCAAAAACAAACATTCTATGGTAAACTCAAATAGCATATATCATTTTTAAAAAATTCTAAAAAAAAAAAAATTACGGATGTTCGTTGGGGGTAGATTGAAAGATAGACAGACAGAAAAATTAATTCAAGTAATATTCACTCATAAACATTGCTAGAAAGTGCTCAAACGCTTAATAAAAATGAAAACGTGATTTCAAAAATTTCGAATCACAGCTCTAATTAGAATATTTTTGTGTGACCCTGTATATCTTAATGCTAAATGCTAATCATACTATATTCTATAAAAAGCATTCCTTCGTGCATATGAATAACATATTTTACTTTCATTAAGGTTTTTGTAAAGTAAAGTTATTAAAATATGTTTTTATAAAAACACCTCTCATAGAATGCAATGCTTTGGAATAATTTTGGGTGTTCCCTGCACACTGACCATTAGTGATATTTACTTTACGTTCAGTAGGGAGCATCAGAGAGGGACCTTGAATAACATGTAACAGTTTCAGAAAGTCAAACAGACAAACTAGGGTGCCTATATTACTCTTTTATCTAGGCATCCTAACGCAAACCGAAGTCCAGAAAACATTTTTTCAACTTTGTTGGAAAGTTTTTTTTTTTTTTTTTTTTTTTTTTTGTTTGTTTGTTTGTCCACCATAATTTAAAGAGAGGTTGTTTCTTAAAGATGTGTAATTTATATTGATTTTCTAAGGTTTGGAACTATATTGTTATCAACGATATCGTAACGATTTAAAGATTACTAAAATACTTTTACGATTAGATAAAATATTTTTAGCAAATAAATATTAAGATTATTACCAAATTCGAATCAAAATGACAGTAAGTAAATAATTATTTTATTTTATTTTATTTACGTTTTGTTTATGTTCTGCTACAATAAAAGTGGACTCTAATGAATTGAAACCTTCAATAATAATAATAATAATAATTATAATAATAATAATAAATAATAATAATAAAGTAACACACAACATTCATCATTAGAAATATCAAACAAATAAATTTATTCCAGACAAATTTTTGTATATTTAGAACTTATCATTTCACGTTCAGTATTTTAATTCTCTTAATTTGAGATGAATTAAACGAATAATGTTTATGTTTACAGAAAAAAGGGAAGTCAAACAGCCTCCAGTTGTTTACAGATCAAAAACTCTAGCTTAAATGTGTTAATTTTCTTTTCCTTTTCAAACCAATTGCTGGCTTATCCCGAGATCAGCTCTGGAAGGTGAATAAACAAGGGTGCAAAAATTTTCCTCTCAAGTCAAAACTCATACACCAGTATTTTTTATCAATAATTTGTGCAGTCATTAATTTCGAATGAATATACTATTGATAAAGAATACTGGTGTCAATGTTGCGTTCTGGGACAGAAACTCATGTACTCCTGCGAAAAAGTGAGCCGGCAATGGGTTAAGAAGAGTTTCATCAATCTTAATATCCTATTGAGAAAAAAGTATACAGTAATTTATTGCGACTTAAAAAAAAAAAAAAAACGTACAGTGTAGGAATTTAAAATTTCTACTTAAAGATTGCAAAAAAGTAATTTAATTACATATTTTTTACAAAATAATTTTAGAATTAAGGCAAATTTACTTTATAAATGTACACTAACTATATAATAATGAAAACGTGATTGCAAAGACTTAAAAAATAAATAAATAAATAAATAAATCAAATTGCAATTTTTCTATCTATATATTGTTGAATAGTAGAATTACAAACTATCCATTTTGTAAATTTAAAAAAAAAAAAAAAGAAAAAAAGAATGAAAGAAAATTGTTTTCGCATTTATTATGCAATATTTCATAATTGTTTTAATGGCTGTAATCGCTAATTTAAAAGCGCATATACACATAAAAAAAAAAAGTTTAATTATTATGTCATATTCAAATAATAGCTTTGCTTCACATATTGCTTTTATTAATTAATACAAAAATAGCGCAGCAAAAATATCTAATTTGGCATATTTTTCGTGATTAAATTTTATTATCATAGAAATTTAATATCCATAGTTAAATCTTAAATAATCTACACTTATTAACACAAAATGAACTTTAAGGAGAAGTAAAAATATCTCAGGAATTAAAAAAGAGAAATTACAGTTGATGAGTCGAACTCCTCTTATTTGACTGTAAATCCGTTTTTCCTTCAACAAACTGCCGTTGCTGTCAAACGTGTGTTAGAGGTCTATTCCGAATAAAAATAAATAAAAATAAATAGAAGCGTTTTAGTATTAACAAAGCAAAGTTTTAACTTTGTAATATTTAAAATAATAATATTTGAGAGCTATAATTAAGATGTTGTTTGCTCTTTGAGGAACATTAAAAGTCTAGACACTGCATAAATTCGGATGCTTATGTAATATAATTTCTCCAACGATGATAGCGTAAAAATATAATTAGTATTTTCATACACATCTTAAAAAACGATTACCTCTTTTTAACTTATTATTAAAACAATTCGAATTATTGTCATTCTACTACTAATTTTTTTAGAATTGGTTCTTCGTTGTGTTAAAATAATTGTTATCGTACTTTGATTTTTCCAGAATAACTAAATATGGGAAAACAAAGTGAAAAACTTAACAGTGCATTAATCTAACAATAAATTTCTTTCATTGATATTATTATTATTATTGAATTAAATACGTTAATATTAAATATGAATAATAATAATGATGAAAATAATAATAATGACAATAATACTATAAAATAAGTAGGCTATTTATCATACTAATCCGTCTAATAGGGAAATTTTAAAACAAAGAGGAAAAGTTCAGCATTACGCACAAATTTTGAAACATGTTTAGATTTTTAATTAAAAAAAAAAAAAAAAAAAGCGTGAAACTTAGAAATTTTCGGGAAAAAAATTAATTGTGTGAACAAACTTCATAATATCAAAATAATTCATCTTCAAAAGAAAAAGAAATATTATTATGAGTAGCACTGCATATTGTAAATGAATGTTTAAATAGAGGATTAAAAACTTAATACTTCGGAACTTATCAAACAATCCCCTAAAACTTCTTTCTTTCTTTCTTTTTTTTTTTTTTTTTAATCTCTATACATAAAATCGTTTGTCCTGAGTGAGTGAGTGAGTGAGTGACTGATTCATCATCACCCAGCCCAAACCCCTGGACCTAAAAGCATGACATTTTGTGACTATTCTTTCTGTTACGTAGACATCCACTAAGAAGCGATTTTACAAAATTCTCACCCCAAAGGGGATGGGGGGGGGGGGGGTCAAAACGTGATTTCACAAAATCCTTCATATATCAAAAAAAAAAAAAAAAAAAAAAAAAAAGATATGCGTGAAATATTGTTTCATATTAATGATTGCTCGTTTATTAAAATAACCATGACTTTTGAAAGAAATTAATATTCAGTTACTATACATAAGAAGATGGATTTTTTGGTTAGTAATATGTTTTATATCTAAACAAAGAAATAGATTTAACTACTTATTTATTGTCACAAGAATTTTTTTTTTTTTAAACATGGCATTATAACAAACAATAGATATTAAAATTTTTGAGAATAAGTTTGTTATAAGATACATTTAGCAATACATAAATATAAATTAATTATATCTCAGTTTAACTTCTGATAATGAAAACACTTTCAACAAAATTGGCTAAGAAAGAAATTTTCTATAATAATACGCAACACTGACAAAGGCAATTGCATATGAATTAAAAATCAAGATATTTTCATAAAAGTCATTTTCGTATCTATGTAAAAATTATGATTCTAGTTCGTAAACAAAATCTCTATACATTTTTAAATAACATTTTAATAAATTTAGAAAAAAAAAAAAAAAAAAAAAATGAAACCAAAACGAAACAAAAGTCGAAAAACAGATTTAAATGAAAATAATGAACAAACACTTTCGTTTTATTATTTTAATTTTTAAATAACTCTAGTTAAACAAATAAGTTGCCACATTTTCGGAATGTTGACTGCGCTTTAATAATTGAAAATCCTTTTTAACTTCGCGCCAAGGCTTCCGCCAATTTTTAACTCTAAATTCCAATATTTGCAACCATTGAAGGTAAAAAGAAAGACAGAGTTGGTCCATTTGTTTGGCTAATCGGGCGAACGCTGTCGGATCGATAAACCGCTGCCACTGTCACTCTATTATCTACATTTGCATACTTCCAAGCTGAAAAAAAAAAAAAAAAAGGCACAACCAAACAAATAAATAATGGGTCTTTTATTTATCGGTGAACAAAGTTTCATGAAGATACTTCTAGTGTTGAAAGAAAGAGGAATTTTTTTTTTTTTTTTTTTTTTTTTTTCACTTCACTTGAAAGACAAGTGTTGAAAGGGCAATAAAAGGGAAATGACTTCAAGAATATAAAAAAGTAAAATAAAATAAAAATGGGGGGCTTTGAATGGATCTCAGTACCCCGTTCCACCCACAGTTTGACTTTTTTGATATGTTCGCTGAATATCTGGAGGGAGATATTCAAAAAATTCTTCCTTCACTTTTTTCTTTTCGGTTTTGTCTTGGCCGTGAATTTCTTTTGTTCGCAAAGATTTCAGACAAAGTAACCGATTATCATATTGGCGATGATGCCTGCGGTATGAACATCGAAAGTGTCAGGACGAGTTTTTGGTGTATTCTTATGTAAAATATTAGGAAGTCGGAATTTTTTTCTGCGAAATAAAAATCGATTATAACAGTAACAATACAAAGGAGATGAAAACGGCAGTTTCTGTTATCATAAAATGAAATTATGTAAATATATTTATTTTAAGAAAATAATGTTTTTTTTTTTTTTTTTTTTTTTTTTTTTAAGAATGATGCTGAAGAAAAGAATTTAATAAAAGGCAAACGTTTTTAAAAAGATACTATCGCTCATAAATTTTTCAGACATTAAAATTAAATTTGGAATTTTTTTATAGCCAATTTATTGTTGTTTAAATACATGTAGAATTAATTAAGTATATAAAACTAAGTTTTGATATTGTTTTAGCTATATTTATTAAAAAAAAATAAGCAATACATTGTCAAAAATTGTATTCTTTCTTTTCTGATACAGATTCTTTCTACCAAATAAATATCAAAATATCCTTCCTAATATTATTTAATTTCTATAATAATTTTAACAATAATTGCTATATATAAATTAATTTTTGACATTGTTTTAAGGTGTAATTATTAAAATAATAATAATAATAATAATAATAAATCCAATAAATTATCAATAATTTTAGCTTTCTTTTTCTGGTATAATTTCTAAGAAACAAATATCAAATTATAAGAAACAAATATCAAATTAAACTTCCTAATACAGTAACAGCCTCTTAATAAATTCACTGGTTAATAAAATCAGCCGCTTAATCTGATGAAATTGCCTGGACCGGAATCAAATCAATGTAAACTACTTTTAAAGCCGCCACTTAATAAAATACCCGGTTAATAAACTCAAAAATGTCTCCTCAACAGCCAAAAATATCATTTGTGCACACAATTATTATTATTATTATTTTTTTTTTTTATTTACATTGTGTTTTTTTTTTTTTTTTTTTTTATGAAATAGAAAAAGAAATTAAAGCACAACAAACCCTCCGTTACCGCTCAATGTACACATGTAGCACCGTTACAAATTAAACCCGCCCCAAAACTTATCTCAGCAACAGTTTTAAGGAACGTATTCTTCAAAACGTAGTAATAAGTTATAAATCTGATTTGAAATGGTATATATATTTTTTAAATTTCTAATTATTAAAAGGATATTTCTAGTTCTTATTTTGAAATTACTATAATTCATGAGGTTTAAACGGAAACACTTTAAATTTATAAGAACAGCATGAACTTTTGGTAAAGTAACGATGACTTTCCTCAAAGGAAAGCGCATGGAAACTTGGAATGCGTTTAATTTACTTATATCGAAGAAACAATTAGTTAATCATCTAAATAAAAATTAATTAATATTATTTACTAACTCCATTATTCGTTACCTTTTGAAGTTTCTTTCCAAATTCAGGGAAGTAATATCTTTTCCTTGAGTGCAGGAACGTTCGTCGGATATAAAAATCAGCCGCTTAATAAAATCACTTTGGCTCAGAACGAATGTGATTTTAATAAACGGCGGGAACTGTATTATTTAATTTCTATAGTATTAACTTCAGTAAAATAATGATAATAATAATATAACAGCCGAAAAATATTACAAAAACGATATTTTTATTAAAAATAATGTCTTTTTTTTTTTTTTTTTTTTTTTTTTTTTTTTTTGTTATACGTTTACATCCGCAAACAACATTGGAAAAAAAATTATTATTCATAACAAAATAAAAATAGTCTGGTGTGTCATTCACACGACTCTTTCTCTTACCATGAATTTCAATACTATAAAGACATATTGCAGATTCTGGCGTAAGGTCAATGAGGTAAGATAAAGTTCAGACTACTTTTAAAATAATGTAAAATAGGTTTACGAACAATTTTATTTGACAAATAATTCTGTGTCAGGGAAGGTTACCGCCCCTTCATTCCTCCGTTCACATATGCTACCTGCATTTATAAAAAAGTTAAAAGCTATCATTAAATTAAAAATTTTATTTCAAATTATTCAGATAACATATCACTAGCAATATGCCTCGAAACTTGCCAAACTTGATCAAACTTTTCAAGTGGCAACCTCATACGAGCTTTAAAAGACTAAATTTGAATTTCCTACAGTTATTTTTAAAGTTATGCTTATAACAGACATGCATACAGATCAGATGCTAAAGATTTTAACCTGCATATTCAGAGACCTCAAAACGTCATATTACCATACCTGCCAATATTTTAATTTATTCCGGAGCACTTTTAGCCACGCCTTTATTTCGCACCACATTTTTTAAGAGAAATTTTTTCTTATTTTATCGATGTTATATATTAGAGAAAAACTTTTATAAATAAAGTGGTGCGAAATAGAGGCGGTGCTAAAGGTACTCCGGAATAAATCAAAATATTGGCAGCTATGTATTACAGGAGGGATAAAAAAAAAAAAAAAAAAAAAAAAAAAAAAAAAAAGAAAAACAGAACTGAAAATTGAATTTTAAAAACTATTTTGCTTACAGTATGAATATGAGAATTTTTTTTTCCTTTAGCAATTTTCGTCAACATAACAAAATGAGCAATGCAATTCCATCAATTATATTCAATAAAAAAGAACATTTAGCTTATTTTTTGGTAGCCCTGTATATTGCCTATAAACTGTAAACACTACATTGTGTATTAAAACATAGTCTTACATTTAAAATATACCAGCACAACATGGAATGCACTTCCAGCACTTTCCATGTATAATACCCCTATATCCAGTTTTTCTGGATAGCCCTGTAAAAGAATGGTGACTGATACTTTTATGGTTATAATACGTATGTATATATATTGAAGAATTTGATTTCGTTATGAAATTCAGCAATTAATAGATACATGATAATACCAACAACATACACATAAAAATGATTGTAAATCAATTTAAATATTAGCAGTTATTTTCTATAATTTATTTACAATACCAATTATTATATAAAATCTCTCTCTCTATCTCTGTGTATATATAAACTTTTAATCCGTTTTTTTTTTTTTTTTTTTTTTTTTAGCTCAGCCTATAGATGTTATGCTATACTTACCAGAAATTTCATCCATAGACTTAATGTATTTGAGTTCTCTCGGATAGCCCTGTACACAAACATTTTCTGATTTCAACGAAAATTTAATGTAGCATCGCTATTTGATGTATATTTAGAATACCGAGTTCAGAATTAATGCTGCTTTTTGTTCTTGAGATAAATTAATAATAGATATACGCAGAGACACATAGATACACAGACCGACCGCTAAAAATATGTTTATCGGATTCACGAGACCTCAAAACACGTAAATATAACAAAAACTCAATTTTAAAAATTTTACTCAAAAACAAGACTTTCTCACCCATATGTATGGGTAAGATAATGTGATAATACTACATTTAACAATCAGAAGCAAGCGGATTATAACAATGAGTATAGTTAAAAGAATGCTTTAATTCCATTATTTATTTAGTTGAATTATTTATTAACATTTGAAATTCCTTATTAGTACTGTGAAGAACAGAAAATATAATCATAATATAATCATATTTAAAATAAGTAATTCTCTAAAAGTTCACTTTTACTAAAATTAAAAAGAAAAATATTTAGTAACGTACAGTTCAAAACTTGACATTTCTGTAATGAAATTGGCTATTGAACGTATATTTTATTTCTAGTAGAATATAAAATGCTGCAACGTGATTCCACGTCTGATTTTTTACACTAAAAAGCATGAAAAAGAGATAAGATAAATTATAAAATTAGCGTAAAATAAATTAAAATGCAAACTCGTAGAATCCAGCTACTTTTCTTAAACCCACAATTTTGACTTTTTATTTTATCTTATCTAGCATTATGCATTCATTAGTTGAACGAGCATAACAGAATTTTAAAATTTTTAGAGAAAGTTAAAATGAAAATTCTAAAATTTAGAACCAATGAGTTAAACAGAAGGAACTTGTAAAAGTTTTTAATGAAATTATAACAAATCTAAACTAAGAGCAGTTATAACTATGAAAATACGATAATGCAATCTTTTTTAATAAATACACGGGAAAAGTTTTCGTCGAAATAAACATATTTTAGTAATTTTAATTACTCATTACACTATATTCTTACTTCTTAAGAAGTAAGAATAACTCATTTCAGGATCGAGCTGATTCGTAATTAAATTTAAAACAGAAACACACATTAGCAAAATTTGCCTGAAACTTAATTCTGGTGTTTCTAAATTGTATCCATTAAAGGTAAAGTTCTTAAATTGTACATTTAAAAGCTAAATGTATATTAAAGTATAATGCAGTTTATATATATATATATATATATATATAATCATGGTTTATAAGATTTCTAGCTGTTTGAATATACTTATTATGTCTTAAATATAGGTTATAAATTCTAAAAATTTAAATAAAAAGAGAAAAAAAATCTACTTCTTATTTAAAAAGAAAATGAAAAAGAAAAGATTTAAAAAAGGGAGATGAAGAAGGACGCTTCCGTGTTTATGTGTATGTAAGAGAGAAAGAAAAGACAACCAGTATTAAAAGGAAACAAAATATTGTTACCAAGAAAATCGGGTCCGAAAATTTACAACATATCTCACCGGAGCAAATCATTATAACAGCGGCACCTGCTGAACGATACATGCCAAAAACTAATCAGCACTAATTTATGCCAAGGTCCAACTAAATGTACAGTTTTATGGAATTTCGTCTCTTGCTTCATGACCTATAGCGCTTTCAAAATCTTGGTAACACATACAGATAGACAGAATTTTTATAAAAATGAAAAAATCACTTTCAGGACGTATGAAAACACTTAAATTTGTCGAAGACCGAAGGTCAAAGTTTTCCTGAATCTAATACTTTCTTCTTGAGTATGTCAAAGAACACACAGAAAAAGAAAGTATTAAAGAAACTAATAAAAAAATGCAAATAATATGTGCTTTTTTCTTTTTTCTTGCTTTGTAAAGTATGATAAAAAGACAACGTCATAAAAAAAAAGTAACAGTATAGAAATTCAGTCAACGGCTCAATATACCTATATTCTCAGTTAACATTAAAAAAAAATGTCCGTAACTATACCAATAATTAATGAATTGCATGGACATTTCCAATAGGTTTGACTTACTTTTAGTTAGGGTGACTAGCGTCCTCGAATACAACTCTTCGTCCTCCAAAAATTAGAACACATTACAGGACGCCGATTATGAAGTTATGAATGTTTTACTGTGATAATTTATTATATGTATAATAAATAAGCTGAAACAACTGCTTTCAGGTACTTTGTACATACACATTATTAAAATTTTACAATTTAAGGTGATTTATTTATTTTGTTCTCGAAATTCTAGGAAACTGTCCTATTTCTCTTCAAATTCAATTTAAAAAAAAACTGGTCGTAAGAATGTTCTGTATTTTTGGAATGTTGCGATAGTTTGTGTGAATCAGTAATTTGGTCAGCAATTTGATGCATATTGTCAGTTAACAATACATCAATTTTTCTTGTATTCAGAACAATAATTGATGAATCTGGGCGAAATTTCCAATACACTTAACTTACTTTTAGCAAAATGTGCGTGTCATAAGTGTTAAAAGTCCCTCAAGCAATAAAAACCTTTTATATTTTCGTAATGCTAAGTTACAATGTGTAAATATTACAGTAACCCATCAACGGCTCGATAAATATTGCCAATTAACAGTACATGAAGTTTTCCGTAACTGTAACAATAATTGATGATTTTCAGAGAAATTTCAATAAACTTAAGTTGCTTTTAGTAAAATGTGCGCTTTATAAAGTGTTAAACGGTCTAGACAACAAAAAAATTGAATTTTCTCGATTTTCGGAATGTTGCGATAGCGATATATTGTGTAAATAATCAAAGTGATGGAATTTTATAAATTTACTTTTCATGATGGCATGACATTTTAATCCAAGAAAATGCAATTTCTAAAAAATTCCGTTACAATATTGTCGTTATTATTAAAATTAAAAATATTATTCATTTGACTATGAATTAACTTATAAATGACCTTTTAAACTGAATTAGTGAACTGAGGCAAAAGTTCTACATCAAATATTGTTCCCTTTATATATCACGGAATTATTAAAAAAAGAAAAATTGCAAAATTTCAAGATATTGACCTATATATATTTTATATGTATTTATATATATGCTTCTAAGTGATAATTAATACTATAAAAGTACTTTTGAGTAAAAGCTTATAAAATAAATCAAATTGAATAATATATAAAGGCTGCGTTCCAGCCACAACTAGAAGATTACCCTCAATCATAATGCCAGATATGTAGAAGTCGAATTAAGAACTTTTATTTTAGACTTGAAAGAGAAAAGGGTTAATAAGATGTGGAGGGACTCCTATAATGAACTCAATCGAATAGTAATATAACACAATAATTTAGACTATATCAGAAAGGTGTCTCACCACTAGGGAACTTTAAGATCATCAAAATGTAGCACTTGTTGAAGGAAACTTAAATATGCACTAGCTGTTAAAATATCATAAAGGTACTGTGATATAAACTCGCCTTAAAGCCGGTCAATAAACACTCTAGTAATTACTCCGAAAAGCGCTCCACTAAGCACAACTTCCTTAGCTTGGAAGTCAATTTAAAGTAAACTTCATTAAACGATTCACTTTCATTTTATACCAAATACCCATTCTAAAATTACTTATATTCAATTTATTTCCACTTTCGCGGTCTCCGTAAATTTTGTTCTCAATTTGCCAAACTAATTCTACAATAGCTAGAGACCCTCTACGCCAACCCAATTGTATCTCTACTCGACACTTCTAAATTCAACCTGACATCTCACCCAAAACATCGTCACCTGATCCTGGATCCAGTTAGTGACCTTCACTTTCTCAACCCAGTATTTCTAACTCAACTCGACGTTACCACTTTAGACCTTTACTTTCTCAACCCAATATTTCTCGACACCATCCCTTCCAATTCTAAATTCAACTGGCGATCTTTACTTTCTCAACTCGACACCACTAATACATTACAAATACAGCTGCATTACAAATACAGCTGCAGATAGATATAGACTTGGAGGAATGGTATAAGAGCAGTTCATAAGTGACATATCAGAATGCAGAACAAATGAAGTTAACTCTTGTCTATTAAAGATGGTGACAACTCTATAAATAATAGGAGCAATAGGAATGAATAGGAGCCATATTCAGTCTACCAAAACATTAGATAGTTTTGAGTTATTTAAGGGATTCAACCGTTACGATTTGACTTCATGTTTTTCTGGATATGCCATCTATTTTTACATCATTCCTCTAAGGATAAAGACGTGGGCAAATTATTAGAATAATTGTGAATAATTGATTTTTTAATATATGCATTAATTCATGAAAATAATTTATTTCACTTGTTTATCTCTTGATCCTTAAAAAGAGTGTGAGGAAATATTTTAACATTTTCCAACAATGTTTAAAAAGTTTTATGATTTTAGTTTGTCTGTTTTTCTGGTTCCTCGATTTTAATTTCCATAAATATTTTAAAAATTCTAAAAAACGGACCTACTTTATTCAGGATTTTTTGACGTACTACAGAATGCTGTCTGTAATTAGTCGTAAATTTAGCAAAATTGGTTTGTGTACAAGGACATCAATTTGCAGGGCCCGACTATGCTTTTTGAAGACCCAGGGCCCTGATGCTATTTGGAGGCCCCCTTAACCTGCTCTAAAGTGCTTGCAAAAAGGACCCATTTCCAAAACAAAAATAAATAAATAAAAGTAGTGAATTTTTTACATTTTTCCTTCAATTATACCTTCTATTTCCTCATTTTTTCTAGCAACCTATAACAAAATAATTAGTTTAATATTCAAGACAAATGAAAAACTGAAGCAATGTTTAGGATCAACCAGTGTTTAGGAAATTAGTCACAAAATTTAATAGCTGTTTAAACTCTTTAATAAAATATAGAAAGAAAAATTTAATCAACTTTTGTTTTTAATAAACATATAATGAAAAAAATTTGTATTATTACTTCTCAATTTTCGGAAATGAGACCCTCTAAATTTGGAGGTCCAGGGCCAGTGCCCCGTATGCCTGTGTCATAATCTGGATCTGTCAATTTGTGTACAAGGATAATTGTCTATAAGGGCATCACAGACTAATTCAGATGCATTGCAGCCTGACAGGGGTATTTCCTATAAGTACATTTTAACATTTTTATTATGCTCTAACTTATGAACTATATACACATTTTTCATATGCAACAAATGATATTTACTATAGAACACGACGAAATTAACATTACAGATTAGTTTATAGGTCCACATAAAAGTGTTTGAATTCTTTATGAGAAAATGCTGGATGTGCTTCTCAGCTGTATTATGCATTTACTGCGTTTTCCAAGTATGTCGAAAAATATTTAAGACTTGTTGCTTATGATGTGACCGATAAATATAGTTAGAAAGTTCTTTATAGAAATGTAAACGTGGTTATTATTATGATGTAAAAAAAAAAAAAAAAAAAAAAAAAATCCTTTTACACTTAATTAAAAATACGAACATAATTAAAGAAACATTTATTAAAAAAATATTTCCAGTTAATTTTTTGTTTTTCTAAATCACGCTGGATTTATAGAACATCTGGAAAGTGATACTTTCTAGCATCCTTTCCGATTAAAGATAGCAAGCTATGAAATACTGTAGAAACAACTCTATTTATCACGAAACATAAAAGATATCGTTTGTGAAACCTAAACAAAATATATATATAATCCTCCTGATAGCCACACAGCTAATCTGAAATCCATCACGTACAAAGTACGTCGTGTTTAATGATCTCCAGATAACTTGATACTTGTCCGGCTCCACCTTTCGGGGACTTAAAGCTTTCAGAAAACATTTTACTTTTACTCCGTATCGATCAGGGCGATGGTCACTATTTTCACTTAAATTCTGTTGTAATTTAAAGAAGAAACATCACGTCTTTATATATTTTTTTAAGAGATCTGTGCATTTTTATTTATATAAAGTATTTGTTCGATACATTTAGCATTATATTTATAATTTTTTTTTTTTTTTTTTTTCGAGAAACGCTTTTTTATATCGTTATCTTATGTAATAGTTTAAAGTATAAAGCTATACTTTAACTTTTTATCTACCGCAATATGAAACAGACAAAAAACGTATTTGAAACTTTTTTTTTCCCCTCCCTTAAGGGTATTTTTTAAAGATATATGTAATTGAAATTGTGCATTGCGTTTCAATATAGTAATTAAAGAAGATTTCGTGAGGTGGTATTTTACCATGTTTTTATTAACTTCGATTCTTGTCTGTCTGTCTGTTTGTTTGTTTGTTTGTTTGTATGTTTGTTTATTTGTCCAGTACAAATCTTGCAATCGATTTTTAACTAACTTCCCGACTATCTAGACATTTAAAACTTTCAGAAGAGCTCAGAACACGGTAACAATGCATTTTTTAAATACTTTTAGTCAACTGGTTTGTGTCCCCGCTGCCCTCGGCAGCGTTTATATGATTCAACAGAGAATTTATTTAACTAACTTTCCGACTAGCTAGGCATTTGAAACTTTCAAAATAGCTCAGAAAACGATACCGATGTATTTTTTTAATACTTTTAGCCAACTGTCTCGGGCCGCCGCTGCCTTCGGCAGCGTTTATTATATGATTCGACAATCATGTAACTACCCTACTAGCTAGACATTTGAAACTTTCAAAATAGCTGAGAACAAAGTGACAATGCATTTTTAAAATATTTTTAGCCAACTGTTTCGGGTCCCCGCTGCCTTCGCCAGCGTTTATCAAATGATTTAAAAATCAACTTCCCGACTAGCTAGACATTAGAAATTTTCAGAATAGCTCCTAAAACGGTGACAATGCTTTTTTTTTAATACTTTTAGCCAACTGTTTCGGGTCCCCGTTGCCTACGGTAGAGTTTATATGATTCAACAGAAAATTTAAAAACACGGTATATAAAAAGTTCTTTTCATCTTGTAATTATTAGCGCACAACTGGTACACAGAGATCGAAAAAAATGTTTGGACTTAAAAAAAAAAAATAATAATAATAAAAAAATAATGTAAAAATGCATTTGCTTTTTACGTTCCTTATTTTTTTTTCTAAGATTCGTAGAAGATTCTTAAGTAATATAAGAATAAGTTATAACACACGTGAAGATCATGAAAAATGCCAAACAAAGACAGCAAGAGCCCTTTATAAAATCCTTTCTGGAACAAAAATGGCTACAGGTAGCGTTCAGTACCTTGTAGGAAGATTAAAGTAAGGTATATACGTTCTTTTTTTTTTTTTTTTTTTTTTTTTTAATAAATACCTTTAACATATTTTCCATGAATTCGATTTTATACAGTTTTTAAACTTTTGGTGAAAAAAACAAAAGTACTTTTAAGTTTTTAAACTATTTCTTCAAAACATTTCGTATCAGATTAATATTGAGAAAAATTTCAAAGAAATACTGTTTTATATCGTTATTTCTGATATAAAAGTTTGAAGCTTAAAGATATATTTTATATTCTTTCATTGTATGACATTGATTAGAGCGATAGTTATTAAATCCGTAGTAATTTAAAAAATAAAAAAACACGTCTTTTTATTTATTTATTTCTTTTATTATTATTTTATTTTCAAGAGAGTTTTTCAAGAGTGTTTTTACATTTTGAAACTAACTTTTTTCAATATATTTACTTGTTAGTATTAGAGATTTACGAGAATTTTTTCAAAGAAATGTCAATATGCCTTATTTAAGACTTTTGAGCTTAAGGTTATCTTAAACCCTTTCATTACTTGACATTGATTAGGGCAGTAGTTAATATTTTTCGTTACATTACAAAGCAATACGAAGAAGAAAATAGTATATTTTCTAACCACAACAAGACTTTCTTCTATATTTTCCAACATAGATTCGCACAGCACAAATTACTTATTAAAATTATTTTCCATGATGAATGCAGATGATTTTCATCTCAGAGAAGCATCACCTGAAATGTCCAAAGAAAATCAATTTTGTGCCGACATTTTCTGAAATGCGTGTTTTTTCTTTCTTTCTTTTTTTTTTTTCTTTTTAATTAAAAACGAAAGAAAAAAAGTTATATATATATACATATATATATATATATATATAACTTTGTTTTAAATTATCACAGATCTATGATTCAACAAATCGTTTTTAACGTATTAAATTCTTTTAAAAGTTACCCATATTGAAAATTTACATCCTCCGGTGTTTACTTTCTCCAACAGGGAGGATGCCCTTGTATACATTTATTTTTTCCATGCTGACTATCACTATCATGATATTTTTTTTCATTTAAAAATTAAAAATAATTCCCATTATGTGCATTTATGTAAATTTTGTCTTGTACTACTGTGCTAAACGTTATGGAAAATAAAATTACAGCGCCATCTGTTGAACGATTGATCTCAATTGAAGTCATAGCATCAGTTTAGGACTAAATTTTGTTCACTAGTTCGTAAGATACAGCGTCCATAATGTTTGTGATACACTCAGACAAACATTTTTTAAAAATCGTCAAATCGTGTTCAAAACGTGTAAATACATAAAAAGCCGGAGGTTACAAATTTTCACGAATACAATACTTTCTTCTTATATACTAATTATCCCATAAGTCAGCAGACATTTTAAAAATTCACAAAAATTCAAGGAATTACATAGAATTGAATGCAGTTTGCGAAAAAATTGTTCTCATGAAGGGATATTTTTTCCTTTTTTTTAGGAAAAGAAAAAAAAAAGGTTGAATTCTTCTTCGATAGAGGACGCTACACGGATAGGTAAAGAGAAATGTGCAAATCAGAGTTCTATAAATTGCACCGTTTTATGATAAACGCACCTTATTTCTTATTTTGCTTCTTACTTGTGCGCACATGAAATTTTAATTGCGATGCTGAGTTGGTAGATAAAGTGTTATTATCGAAAATAGTTTCCCTGAGGTAAGAACCACCGACTGAAGTTGCAGTTAAGGGTTTTCTAACTTGTTTGCAAACTATAATTTGTGGCGATTGCGGACACATTCAATAGGATTTATATGCCTGTAAATATTTGCATGCAAATATAGTTTTTCACAGAAATGTGTGATTTGCTCATGTACAGCGCCATCTGTCTACTAAACTTTTAACTATTTTTTTTTTCTTTCTTTCTTAAGGGAAAAAAAAAACTTTTCCCGAGAACAATTTTTCTTAAACTGCGTTCAGCTCTACAAATTACTTTAGTTATTATGAAATTTCAAATGTTTACAGACTCATGGGACATTTGGTGTATATATACAGAAGAATGTCAAAAGACATCTTTTTATTTTTTCAAAAGACTTGTTTATCTTTATATTTATAACTTATTTGTTCGATACACTTGCTATTATATTTGTAATGAAATTCTTTTCAGAGAAATGGTGCTTATGTCGATATTTCTGATATGACAACTTGAAACGTAACACGCTGTTTTCTGATACATATGATAGTAAAACCTGAGGGACGAAGCAATTTATATTCCCATTTAAAACTACTGGAAAGGTGACCCACCAGTGTTACATACGATCACAAACGGGTACTTTGCTTTGACCCACCGGTGGATCATGAGGTCCTCTAAAGAAACCTATCATGATCCTCTGGAGAGTAAGGCAGCAGTTAGGTGTTAAAACAATTTTAAACTCTTTCATTATCTGATACTTTTTTAGGGAGTTCGTTAAATTTCGGGGCACTTTGGAAAGAGAAAGAAAAGTTTTTGCGTATATGATTTTTTTTTTTTTTTCCTAAAATGTCTGTGCATTTTTAGGTTTTTAAATTATTTGTTCAATACATGTAGTATTAGATTGACACTGAGTACTTTTTTTTTAATGATATTTTCAAAAGATAAATGATCATTATCTTTAAAATGAATTTTTATAAAAATTTTCAAATATTTCATTGTTTATCAAAATTTTGTAAAATATATATATATGTTTCATTTGCTGTTAAAAATTCGTTTTGTTTCTTTTGTTTCTTTTCTTTTCTTTTTAAATATATATATATATATTTATTTATTTATCAGAATAAATATATATTGCTGTTAAGATTTTCAAAAATAATATATTTTCCCTGAATAACTTTACAAACAAAACTCATAAATTATAAAAATGCATAATAATGTTTTTGAAAGAAAAAAAAAAAAAAAAAAAAAACGACCTTGATTAAAAGCAATACCATATTAACTGCTGGTTTATCCGTCAGTGATGAGTGCATTTTTTTCACCTAATGGGTAGTCGTACATGGCTGTTTCCACCCAAAACCATTGTTAAGGGACTTTTTATTTATTTATTAATTTATTATTTTTTTATTTATGATGTTGTCTACGAATTTCTTATTGTTCATCTCTATTTTCATTTACAAGTCTTAATTCACAAATGACGAGATTTAAGTTAGTGAATAGATTGTTTTTAAAAGTTTTTTTTTTTTTTTTTTTTTTTTTAATAAGATACATAAAAATGTATTTTGGACAATTAAAAATGTTTAATTAATATAAAAAATGATTAGTTGTGATTATAATGAATATTTTAATATTCTTGTTAGAATAAAAAGTAATTTTGTCCTTGATTTATATGTTACTTTCAATTTATACAGCCACATTTTGTAGTTACCTTTCATTTAATCATTTTATACTAAATTTTGTCCATTAAATATTTCAGAAAACTAAGTAGTAACATTTCACTAAATCTTGTGACGTTCAAACTTACTATTTGATTCATTTTTAAACTTGTTTGAGCTTTCTTGCAGTTTAAAATTTCTTAAAAACAAAACAAAAAGAAAGAAAGAAAAAGAACAGAAGCATAGTGATTCTAACAATTTTTATAAAAATTTAATATTGGTCACTTCACACTAAGACAAAAAAAAAAAAAAAAAAAAAAAAAAAAAAACTTTATTAAAATGAAAGCATGCAAAATTTCTTTTAATTACAATTTTCTTTCTATTCTGATAAATGTTCGTAATAAAATTAAATCTTGAAATTTAGCAATTAGTAGATACAAAACAATACCAACACAAAAATATAGAACTGATTTTAACATAGAGGAAAGACTGACACAAAATTTTTGCGATTTATATTAAGAACCATTAAGAGACAAAAATAACTTAAATTACTTACGCCGACATGGATGATAATAAAAAATGGACCATTAAACTTAAAGACAGAGAAAACAAATAAATAACCAGAGAAATAATTGGATAAAAAAGCTTAAAATTAGAAGTAAAATATTCATCAGGGGGCATGTACTTCATAAAGCTGTGAAAGCTGCATCGATTTCGTAAAACAATATAGCTAATAATAGCAGTTATATCATTTCAGCCCCGATCGAAGCAGCAAAATCATATAGAATGAGAAATTAAATGAAATATTAAATTAAAACAAATATTAAATAAAATCTTCATGGATACCAGAGAGAAAACTAGAAAAAAGCACAGTAGCCACATGTAACACAATCACGGAGTAAAAAGAATATTACTCCGTGAACACAATTAACCAAACTGGAGAATAGGATGATGCCAACAAAAAATGAAAAAATAAAAATAAAAAATAAAAATGAAATTAAAAATAAAAATAAAAACTTTGCAAACATCGATTAATCGACAAAAAATGAACGACAGAGCATTTTCATTAACGATAAAATACACAGAGTAATTATTTATTGAGATAGTGAAAATATTAAAGTTAATTAAAGTTTAAACGAGATAAATGTTAATTTAAATTGTACGTAAAACAAGAATCATGAAACCGTTCATAGAAAGGATTACAGAAATAAGACACAAGACAGCAGTGAGCAATATATATATTTCTTTTTCAAAAAACTTGTGATAAACTTTATGTTTCATTATTTATCACGAAATCCAATTTTCCTCAATTGCATTGACCTGTTTTAATATATTTTATAGTTTCAATGAGGTAAAGTAATACTTTTGATATATTCTTTTACCTTTTAAATATTCTATTAACGTCAACGCAAATTTGATATAATTCAAAGTTAATCTTTTCAACATATTCATTTGATGAATACTTATCAAATATTAATTTCAAGTACTTGATACAAATTCAAAACTTTCGCGAGTAATACATAAATAAAGAATATTTATTTCTGACATACTTTATATTTATGCTTTTATAAACGAAATAATTTATCAAAGAGACAGTTTAAAATTTGATGACTTAAATTTATCGGTAAAATCATTCCATCAGATAATTTTCTCTATTTATTAAAAACAACGTATTTATTTTAAAAATAAATTTAGCGTTGTAAATGTCATTTAATAAATTCTCTACGTCTGTAAAGCTGTTGTGATAAAAGTTCATCTAGTGTGAGATGTTTTCTGTGAATATCATTACCAAGAAATTTCATTTTAATCTAGTAAAATCTATAAATTTAAGTGGTCGGTTAAACTATATGAATATGGTGATTCATTAAAATAAGTGCGTGTACATGCATAAAATAATACTTATATAAATGTATAGAACTAATAACTGTCTTAGTAAATTTGTTATTATTTTATCTCAGAACTACAATTTTTTAAGAAAAAATTTTCAAGATAATAATTTACATAAAGATGATATAAAATAATCTTCGAACTTTTTGATTATCAGCATTTTCTGATAGCACTTTGTTTTTCTTTTTAATAACAGAGAATGCCTAATAATGATATATCAATAACACCTACATATATGCATATACAAATAGACAGTTGTTCAGAAAATAAAAATATTATGATTATATTATTTGACTAAACTACATTAGACACGGTTTAAAAACGATACCGTATATTGAATTCCCTTAAAAAATCATAACAAAAATTAAGAGAATAAAAACATGTTAAATTATTGCAATTGTTTGGATATTATTTTTAATTCCAAGATATAAAAGGAATACACGAGTACAATAGAATCGATGGCAATTTATCAAAAGAATGAAGTATTGATTGGTGTTGATTTAATGGCATGCTGACAGAAATAAAAAAGATAGTTTATTAAAAATATAGTTAATCTCAAAAATAAAGTCGATTAGTGCTGAAACTGAATGTCACATATTTAAATTATATTCGCTTACTTGTGGCATCGCTGTCGCTAGATTATGATAAAAATAATTTTACAAGAAAAATATTATTCATTAATAGTTTGCATGAAGATCAGAGAAGCGAAATTCGACCAAAAAAGTCGATTTCTTACTTTTTCATATCATTAAATAGTTTAAACATTTATCTTTGCAGCGATGTATCACGCATGTTTATATAAAAAAAGAAATGTTGGAAATTTCTATTCGTTATAAGTGCTTTTTATAGCCTACTGTTGTCAATTAAATCTTTCAATGATTTGTTTTCTGAAAGCGTGGATTTTTCAAGTTCGCGTTTTTTTTTTTTTTTTTTTTCAATATCTATGAAACTTAAAATCTCAGCTTTTAAATGACACTTATGTAATATTGTATATTTTAACATCGAGATTTGATCATTTGTTGGAAATTATTTATTTCAAGCAGTGAAATTTCACCAAAAATGCCAATTTAAAGGTGAATTTCAATAAATAATTAATAAGAGTTAATAAATTAATAAGACTTTGCCAACGTATATTATGTGAGAAGTGCCTAGCTGGTTGTCGGCCAGGGTAGCTCAGTGGTAGAGCATCCGTGCGTTAAGCGGAGGGCCCGGGTTCGATTCCCGGCTCTGGTATTTTTCACATAGTTGGTAATAAATAAAAATATCAACCTGTACACTCCAATTTGATTTAAATAAATATTCACGGTTGATTAATTCATGAATAAAAATTTCTAAATTGAAATTTCGTGGTCTATGGAGTTGTGCTACGATTATTATTGTCTCACCTGATATATCTGCTTTTGCAGACTCGGTGACTTTGCCAACGTATATTATGTGAGAAGTGCCTAGCTGGTTGTCGGCCAGGGTAGCTCAGTGGTAGAGCATCCGTGCGTTAAGCGGAGGGCCCGGGTTCGATTCCCGGCTCTGGTATTTTTCACATAGTTGGTAATAAATAAAAATATCAACCTGTACACTCCAATTTGATTTAAATAAATATTCACGGTTGATTAATTCATGAATAAAAATTTCTAAATTAAATAAATTAATAAGAGTTTTTCAGTTTCACATAGTAAGAAAATGGTCTGTTTAAGTATGTAAAACATTCTATATCTAACTGCCATGAAAATAAATGATATCTCTATCTTTCACTATTACTGAGAAAAAAAAAAGTACACGTTTGAGGAATTTAACCTGGCGGAGATAGGGCTTTCCGGGTCCCCTTAAGACAGTGCATCACAGATCGTCAAAGTCAGCCAAAGCCCATGTTATTATATGGGTAAAACTATTTATAGAATTACACATTACCTAACTGTTATTTTTTAATTCCGTATTAATATTCTGAAAATATACAATCGTTAAATAAGTACTCGCTTTCCAAAAATTTATTTTTTTAATTTAAAAATTTTAAGTTGAAAGTTGAAAAGGATAAACTTCAGTGTATTTTTCTCATTTTTTTAGCTGCAAAATGAAATACTAAAAATTAAAAAGATTAAATTTTTGGAAAACGCGTACTCATTTAATGATTGTGAATTTTCTAGATGCACAAACGGAATTAAAAAAAATACCAGTTTGGTAATGAGTAATTCTATAAACAAATTTCGCCATAGGACATAGAATTTGATGATCAGAGACGGGAAAATCATAAGAGGGATACAGGATACGGGCATTCATTTCTTGTTCGTGTGATTACATCCCAAATATAGCAACCCAAACTAAATTATAAAAGGTTTTAAAATGATATCGTAAACTGTATTCATTTGAAAAAATTAGAAAAGAAAAAAGTTATGAGAATAAAAACTATTTTATAAATTATTGTAATTGGTTGGATATTAATTTTAACAGAAAGATATGAAAGGAATACACATTAGAATTGATGACGATTTATCATAGGAATGAAGTATACGTTTCACTGCAATTAACTTCCATATATTTAAAACATAATCATCGGAACTCTTATAAAATATTACATTACTGCCACATCAAATGAACCGGAACCGTCCCTGAGGAATATTCTTTAAAGATAGCCTTCTAAAAGATTATTTTATGAAGTCAAGAAAAGCTCTTTGTAACTCCTGCCTGCCATTAAAAGTCAATTGATCAAATGGAACAGTCACAATTACTCATCATCAATGGCAATTGTTTCCAAGATTAATGTTAATATGATGGAATTAAATGCAATATCTTAAAAGACTCTGACTCTGAAGCAATAGTTCATTGCATTTAATATTGTGATTATTTTTGTCAAAGAGTTTTTGGATCATATTAATATCTAGATATTTAATCTAGAATTTAATGCATCGTTAATGGAACTTAGTATCTTTTGTAGATGTTCAATTGCTGAATTTTGGTTTAACATTTTGATTGGCTTTTATGAAAACGATTACATTTGATTATTAGATAAAAGGAAATTATCTGATTAAATAGGATTAATTAGTAGTTTAGGGAATTAAATATTTAATTTAAAAGTTATTTTCAAAGTCTTCAAAATTTTCTCGTGTTTCTCCATTTTTATTTTCTTCTATTAGATCGATTTCTTATTATTAAAATCTTAATTTGATGTTTAGAAATAATAATGGTTAAAAGAAATATTGACTGCTATGTTACATTATCGAATACATTACACAGCACGTAAAGTGTTTCGCTAATTTTGTAGATATATAAATAAAAACAAATGTATTAAAATGTATATTATTTATCATAAATGTATATTATTAATACATACAATTTAAAATTATTTTTGCATTTTTATGTTTAGGGAAAGATAACGGTTAATTTTAACAATTACTGACTGCTGTGGGAAAAGTGAGAGAGAGTAACCGCTATTCTATAGCTGGAAAAGTAGATAAAAGTAAAGTATTGTGTGCCCAATTACGTTACAGATGGAGGTATTTTTCATAAAAAAAGAACAGTAAGTATTATATGGAATAAAAACAACAATTCGGGGATTTTGATTAAGCCCTTTTTCGATGAATTAAATTTCTGACGATTTCATGTCCGAAAGTTTGATGTAAGACAAGTATCTTAATTTAGTATTGTGCGGTTTTGCAAGCGTTGTTTGCCGAGCCATAGAGAGGCAACAAATTTTAATCATCATAGATTTGAATTAGTATTTAACTTTTTTTAATTCATGTCATTTCGAATGATAAAGGTTACAGTAAAACTGTTAAACTCATAACTGAAAGGGGAAAATAGGAGCGCCAAATATTAGGCGATATGTACCAAAACCAAATAAGTATTCTCATAACAAGCAACTTACACATAAAGTTGGGGGAGATAAACGTATTGATGCACATAGAAAAAGAGTGTGGTGAGAGTGAGATTCTTCAAATATTTAGAATCAATAACGCGTGTATATTAATACTCTGATATCTCAAAAGCCAGACCTTGGTTATCGAAAATTGAGATTCCATTCAATTCCAGGTAAAGCAGGAGCATTACGTTGGTTATCGAAATTGCCTGGCTGATGCAGGAAATGACTTCGAAGGAAAATGATCGAAAAACAAAATAACAATTTAAATTTAGTGTTATTCGGCTTTCATAAAGTTTTTTTCTATATTTTTCTATACAAATTTCCAAAATAAAAATTATTCATAAAATTATATTTCCATGATGAATGCAGAAAGAAAGTTATTTTGTGCTTTATAGACAATATCTAAAAAAAAGCTTTTTTCTTCTTTCCCTTCTTCTTCTTTCGTCAGAAAATAAATAAATAAACAAACAGCTTTATTTAAAAATATCACAGGTTTATGGTTCTAGCATTCGTTTTTAAATGTATTAACGAGCTCTTCTGAAAATTACTCATACTGAAAATTTACGTCCCTTAAGAATAACTTCACACTATGATTAAAGGGATGCTCCTACATGTAGAGATTTTTTTTCCTTAATTATTTCTCCCTGTTATACAGATATATATATATATATTCATGATGATTTGTTGAAAATAATTCTCATTGTGCATATTTATGCAAAATTTTGTCATGTATTGCCATATTAAAAATTAGGAAAAAACAGTATGAGAATGTCACTTGTTGGACCATTTTCATCCATATTTGATAGACAATAATATACATCAAGGTGTATGTACATATAAATTTATATGAATTTCTGTTCATTAGCTCTTGGGTTAGAGGTGCCACAAAATTTCTGTCATACTCATAGACAGACAAAAATTGGTCGAATCAGGTTATGGACCTCACAAAACGTGCAATTCCATCATTCGGAAATTGAAACTTTTTGCGAATCCAACACTTTCCTTTATTACATACAGAAGAAAAACAGCCACTCCTGACCCTGAGAAACAGAATGCATTCCAGGACCTTCCAATATTCAGAAAAATTAAAGTCTAGAGTTAAACAGTTAAGATATGTTTACTGAGAAGTGAATTTCAACTTGGAGCGGTAGCACAAACAATAATATGATTCATAAACATTGAAACCTCTGGCCTCTTAATGCCTTAGAGAACAAGGTAATGAATTCTTGATCTTGGGTAGAATGTTTTCCATGATAGTCTTTCTAAGGGTTCATTGACCTTGTATTTCCGAGATTTTCACAGGAAATAATGCAACACTACAAGTAGCTAAGCCTACGAGCACGATCTGCTTCCGGATCCGGCACCACTCGTTTACCAACTTTAAGAGAAGAATCTCTAGGCCGCTAGTGGGTATGTCGAAGGGAAGAAATCTTTAGAGAAGCAACAATTAAAAAAAAAGATGGAACAAGCGTAAAGATTTTCCAAAACTTTCACACTTACATTGTTGTGTTGACACTTGTACTCCGGTATGACACTTGTACTCCAGTAACTCAACGATTAACGTAAACCTAAAGAGGGCAAAAGATTCTGTGTTTTGCTCTAGGATGTTGCGGGAACATTAGAAAATGATGTTGAGTTATATACAATTTTTTATTAAAATCACACAATCAACTGATTGGAAATCATATTTATTGAAATTTTATTTTTCCGACTGAGTGAAAAAAAAAATTAATAATAAAATTTCAATAAATATGATTTCCAATCAGTTGATTGTGTGATTTTAATAAAAAATTGTGTGAGTAATGCCGACCGCGTTGTCGGCCTGGATAGCTCAATTGGTAGAGCCTTGACCTTGTAAGTCAAAGATCCGGGGTTCGACTCCCGGTCCAGGCATTATTTTCACTCAGTCGGAAAAATAAAATTTCAGTAAGTTGAGTTATATATATTCCATTCATTTTTAATAAATGATTTATGTCTTGCATTGCTTTCAATTTAAACACCTACACATAGACTGACGTCAATTATCTTTTTAAATATATATATATATATATATATATATATATATATATATATATATATATATATATATAATGCATATTACTAAATACAACTCACAAGAAAAATTTTTTGCCACCCAACAATTATAGAATTCAAAAAGGAATTCTCCTCTACTTTTAGAAGCTGATTATATCTTCATCCATCAAATCGGCAACTGGCCATCTTCTTCATCTCCCTTAATCATTTTTAATTCCATTACACGAATTCCATGTGGTGGTGTCAGCGTTCTTCTTTTTTAGTTCTAAAAAGACGATCTTTGAAATCCGTTGAGAACTGGTCGATCATACTTATCTTGATGAAAAGAACATTTTTAGGTTTTTGATGATTACTAGTATTTTTTTTTTTTTCTCTCTCCGACTCTTTACTACTTTTATGAAAAGATAAAAAGTTGAGATTATGATGAAGTAATGCAAGAGCGGTTTTTGACAGTAGAGTTCTAGAGTCTTTTTTTTTTTTTTAATGATATTTTCATTCACTTAAGTATTAGCAAAAAAGATAAAAAGATAATCATTCGTAGTGGTATAAAGTTCTTTTCACTCTAACGCAGTTTAGGATGTACAAGTTAAATTAAATTAAATATTAATAAGGTATTTTGATACCTATTTTCAGAAGTCTTAAAATTTTACTATTAAAAAGAACTTTTAACATAAGTAGAAATGTAATTTGGTTTGCTAAAACTCTTTTTAAACAATATTTCTGTTTACTTAAAAAAAAAAAAAAATCAAAATTTACTTCTTAAGGGTCCGCTTCACTCACCGCCGCCAGAAGCCGAAGCTAACGTTATTCTATGGGAATTTTTTCTTTACAAATAACTGATTAACTAATACATATTTTTAAATTCTGTTTTCACATTCTGAAAATTCCTAGCTGTTAAATTGACGGACATTTTTTAAAAATTATTTTTTTAATTTTTTAAATTTTATTTTGAAGCTGCAAAATACGAATTTTCATTTTGTGAAATTTCTTCATTTTGCAATTTCAAAATAAAATATTAAAAATTAAAAAAATAAATAAATAAATACATTTTTAAAAGAGGTCCGTCAATTTAACAACTCGGAATTTTCTGAATGTGAAAACAGAATTTAAAATATGTATTAGTTAATAAGTTATTTGTAAAGAAAATTTCCCCATAGAATAACATTGGCTCGTGCTTCCGGCGACGGTAAGTGAAGAGGGTCGTTAAATAAAGAAATCATCATGCAGTTAAAGAGAAATTTTTCTCTTTTATGGGCATTGTCATGCATATATAAGTCTTCTTAATAAAGGGTAAAATGTTTTTGTAAGTTTTGTAAGGAAACGTTATATTATATTATTTTATATGTAAATTATTCACAGGACTGTTTATTTATTTTTTCTTAACATAAAGCATGCGTGCAAATAAATGTATTTAGCGAAAACATTTTATTTTTATTTTTATTTTTATTTAACCTATAATTTCTAACAGATAAATTATCCGCAGTAAAAGATGATTAAAAAAAAAAAAAAGATCCATTTATTATTGTAAAGTGCTTTCTTAATATAAATTTACATAAATTACCCTTAGTAAAAATAATCAGAATATTTCTACTCGACAAGAATGTCTCACGCAATGTGGTTCTACATTGTACCAAGTTTTGAATTCGTATTCTATTGGATGCTGAAATATTAAATCATAAATTGTGCTTTAAGCGAGCCAGGGCACCTAAAAAAAGTGAGGAGGTTCACAAAATAAAAATAAAATGTATTATTGCAGCTATAGAATGCAAAAGTAAGATTCAACCTTATTCAAAATTTTTATCAGCGTAATTTTTTTTCTGTCGTTATTTAGACTGTAATTTAAAACTGATATATAATTGTATATAATTATAAATAAATATTTCTAACTGAAATACGTTTGTAAGATGAATATTTTTTCCTTACAGATAAATTAAAAAATATGATGAGTTTATATGCTTAACAGAAAGTTCATTTTTCTTAGATATTATGTATGAACTTGTCATACGCGTTTACATTTTCTGAAATTTTTTGTAAATTTTTTTTGTAATTGAAGCTTGAGTTACGTAACTGATTCAATATTTTTCTAAACACATTTAAAATCAAACCAATTATAAACTTTTTGTTTCATGAAATCAATTTATGACGATGCATGTATTTAAAATATGGATAACGAAAATCGTTTAACTTTGTGATATTTAGTGAAATTAGATTAATTTTAAAATTAATACTCAAAATATATACTGTTTATGTTAAAATATTCGTACAAATTTGTCAAATAAAAATTTTGAATGAATATGTATAAAGAATAATGTTTTGTTTCATAATGGGACGAAAATATCAGTTAATATAACGTAAAGTATGGTTAGTAACTTTAAAATAACCTAAAATATGGTTATAAGTTGTAAATAACAATATTAATGCTGATTAAGAAGGATTTTTAGTTGTATAATTCTGTGAAAATAGAGATGTATTTATGACTTTTTTTATGTGTAATCAGTACAAATTTATACAAGGCCTTAAATTTACAAACGCCTACAGCGTTCTTAAATTTTACATGCATTTTATTATATTGTCACCACTATCTTCAAAAATGATTTTTAATCAGATGTTTTAATGCTATAATATTATTAAATATATATATATATTGCTTTAAGATAATGGTGACAACATAATAAAATGAACATAAAATTTTATTGACACTGCGAGCAATGTGTACAATATTTATTAGATTTATATTAAAAATGAAAACGAGTGCAGTTTACTTTAAGATATATATGAGAAGCAAACATTCAAACCGTGTTCAAAAAAAAAAAAAAAACTGAGTTAGTGATTTTTTTTTTTTTTTTTTTTTTTTTTTTTTTTTAACTTAACATAAAAATAGTATGTCTGCATATCTTTCTAGACGAAGCAGGACATTTTGGTCCCGAGGAAATTTTAGTCCCTGGCCATTTTGGTCCCACTCATTTTTTGCTATCTTTTAAATATATGTCAGTTTTTTAATATGATAGCCTATTTATTGACACGGGAAAACTGAAGTGCTCTTAGAATATCTTTAATTAAGGAATATCTTATAGGTAAATACATAAATTTTCGACATTACGATTGCTCCCTAGCCATTGAGATTCGGAGAATTTTGTTCTGATTTTTTTACGAACATTTAATATATTTATTTATTATTATTTTTTTTTAATGCAATTGCACTTTCTTTTCTTTTCTTTTTGAGATTTTTTTTTATTTGAATTTGATTTAACTTACTTTAATTGTAATTTTATTTTTAATTTGCTATTAGTGACAAATTTTTGTGATTTTAAAAGTATTAACAATAACAACAGAACCTTCTTATTAAAAAAGAATCCCCATTTGAATATATTTATTGATAAAGTCTGAATTAGTTTAAAAATAATAAAGTACAGAAAATTTTTTTTAAAAAAAAGGGAAAAAGAAAGAAAGAAATCCTTAGGATATTAAATATAATTTGCTTTAAGTGACAGAATGCTATTTTTTTCAAAGAACTAATTATTGACGTGCTCCCACCATACACTCTTCTTCATAAAGATAAGCTAGTGAACATTTATGAAGTTTTTGAAATTATATATGAATTTATTCATATATATATGTAGGGTAGGTGCTCCAGTAATTGACATGCTCCAGTAATTGACACCTTCATTGAAATAATTAATAAATAAGTTAAAAAATAAAGCATATGATTTACATACAGGAATTTTAACATTGTATGTCAAACACTGGAGAATAGGGTGCCAATTACTGTTAAAATGAAAAAATAGCAGTGTCAAATACTGGAACATTGAATGAGTGTCAAATAAAAATTCATTAAAAAAAATTATTATTATTATCAAATACATATATTTCAACATATATGTGGTTCTGAAAGTCTTTTCATGCCATATATATTAACTTAAGACTTCTAAAAATAGTTTCTGATGACTAAAACATTAAAAACATCAGAAATTATTCTAAAAGTGTCAATCACTGGAGCACTTACCCTATATATATGTGTATATGTGTGTGTGTGTGAGAGAGAGAGATACGTTTCATTCGATTTTTATCATTAATCTAAGATGAATTTATTTCAAAATCTGTGTTATATTAATAACAATAATAAAATGCATGTTTGTTTGCCCGTGATATTTAATTATGTTAACCATGCATATACGTATATAAATTCTTCTTCTTTCAATTACAATGATTTATTTAAAAAATGAAAAAAAAATTAAGCGGTCCCATTTTTAATCAACTGTACGCATTGGAAAATGTTGATGCACAATTTTTTATCTTTTTAGTTTAATCTTATGTTTAATATGTATATATATATATGTGTGTATATATATGCCTGATATGTCTCTATGACTAAAAACAATGCCCACATTAAAATCTCTGTAGCACTTTGGGATTCGTTTCACACCTGTTTCTCCAACAGACAGTGAAAAGGAATTTCACTGTTTTGTTTCAGCACATTTGAAACTAGTATGTTGTGGCCACCACAAGACTTTCTTCTATATTTTCCTATACATATTCAATCAGTAACAATATTAAAAAAAAAAAAAAAAAAAAAATACGATTTTTTTTTTCTAAGGGTTTTTTTTTTTTTTTTTTGGTTAAAGGTAAAAAAAATCGATAACTTTGTTTTAAATTATCACAGATTTTTGTTCAACCATTCGTTTTAAAGGTATTGACGAGATCTTTCGAATGATACCCATCTTCAAAATTTACCCCCCAGGGGGGAAAGCGATGCCCCCACATGCACAGAAATTTTTTCCTAGTTAACTATTACTATTATCAATAACTCATATTAATTTTTGAATCATAAGTTAAAAATAACTCTCATTATGTACATTTATACGAAATTTTGTCCTATACTGCCATGTTAAAAATTTAGAAATCATGAGATCACAGCGCCACCTGTTGAGCGATTGATCCCCAAATGTAATCAGCACCTGTTTATGTCGGGAACCAACTAAATACCAAGTTTGGTTAAATTTCGTTTAAGAAAAAAAAAGTACGATTTTTTTTCTAAGTTTTTTTTGTTAAAAGTAAAAAAAATCGATAACTTTGTTTTAAATTATCACAGATTTATGGTTCAACCATTCGTTTTAAAGGTATTGACGGACCTTTCGAAAGATACCCATCTTGAAACTTTGCCCCCCCCCGGGGGGGGGGGAAATGATGCCCCCACGCACAAAATTTTTTTCCTAGTTAACTACTACTATTATCAACGAGATCTTTCGAAAGATACCCATCTTGAAAATTTACTTCCCCGGGGGTTACTTCCCCCCCCAGGGGGGGGGGAACTGATGCCCCCACATGCACAAAATTTTTTTCCTAGTTGACTACTACTATTATCAATAATTCATATTAATTTTACAGTCACAAGTTTAAAATAACTCTCATTATGCCCATTTATTTGGGATTTTGTCCTATGCTGCCATGTTAAAAATTTGCATAAAATGCGATCAGAGCGCCACCTGTTGAGCTATTGATCCTCAAATCTAATCAGCACCAGTTCATGTCAGGGTGCAACTAAATACCAAGTTTGGTTAACTTTCATTCATTGGTTCGTGAGATACAGCGTCCACAAGAAAATGATACAGACAGACAGACAGACATTTTCTAAAAACTATTAATTCGTAATCTAGACATCCCAAAACATGTAAATCCATCAAATAACGGAGGTCGAAAATTTTCGCGAATCCAATACTTTCTCTATATTACATATAGAAGAAAGTAAAAAATAAAGGGCGGTGGGGAGCTTTTAATCGAAATTTTCTTAAACAATAATGTAAAGGGTTATAAGGGAAGAAAAAGACTTTTCTAATTGTGTGTGATATATAACTATTTTCTGTGTTTTACAAACGTATCTGTATTGCCAGAGAAGAAAATGACTCAAGTTTAGCTGATCTGTACAAATTAAATCCTGAGATCATTACTTAGGTTCCTCGTATCTTCTTTTATTATTAAACTCTTACATTTAGAGGATGCTTGGATAAAGCATCGATTTCCTATAAATTTTGTATTCGAACACTCTAAATTTGAATGTGATATTTAAGAGCCGCATTACAGTGTTTTAACCTTATATTTTATTTAAACTGAAATTTTCGGGACTTTGATAAACTAACAATGCTTAGATCTTCGCTGATAACTAATACGTTTTATCATTCAAAATTCAATCCGAAATAATAAATTTTCTGTTCCATGTGTCCTATAGTTACATCATTTTGAACAAAGGTTGTAGATATTTAACCCTCCATTTGTAAACATTCGCCTAAGTTTTCTTTCGCCCGAAGTTCTCTCATGTATTTACTGTCCTTTTTCCCCTACCGTACAAAAAAAAAAAAAAAAAACTGAATCTCAAAACTTTAGACTTTATTTTTCAGTTTTATTTCTTACTACAACTTCCTGTTACAAAATAATAACTAGTATGTTGTGGCCACCACAAGACTTTCTTCTATATTTTCCTATACAAATTCACTCAGTAAAAATATATGTATTAAAAAAAAAAAAAAAAAAAAATCCAAGTTTTTTTTTGTTAAAAGTAAAAAAAATCAATAATTTTGTTTTAAATTATCACATACTTATAGTTCAACCATTCGTTTTAAAGGTATTGACAAGACCTTTCTAAAGATACCCATCTTGAAAATTTACCTCCCTCCCTCCCCTGGGGGGTACTTCCCCCCAGGTAGGGAAGCGATGCCCCCACATACACAAAATTTTTTCCTAATTAACTATTACTATTATCAATAATTCACATTAATTTTACAATCACAGGTTAAGAATAACTCTCATTTTGTACATTTATACAAAATTTTGTCCTATATTGCCATGTTAAAAATTTAGAAAAAATACGATCACAGCGCCACCTATTGAGCGATTGATCCCCAAATATAATGACCACCAGTTTATGTCAGGGGCCAACTAAATACCAAGTTTGGTTAAATTTCGTTTAATTTTTTTTTTTTTTTTAAATTACCGATTTTTTTTTTTTTTTTTTTTTTTTTTTTTCGTAAAAAGTAAAAAAAAATCGATAAGTTTGTTTTAAATTATCACAGATTTATAGTTCAACCATTCGTTTTAAAGATATTGACGAGACCTTTCGAAAGATACCCATCTTGAAAATTTACTCCCCTCGAGGGGGGACTTCCCCCCCCCCCCCCCAGGGGATTGATGAGGCTTCTACACATACAAAAATTTTTTCCTACTTAACTATCTCAATTATAAATAATTCTTGTAAATTTCATAATGATTAATAAAAAATAATTCTCTTTATGCACATTTATACAAAATTTTGTCCTATATCACCATCTTAAAAATTTAGAAAAAGCGGGATGGTAACGCAACCTGTAAGACAATTTTTACCAAAAGTTGATAAGCACTAATTTATGTCAAGATGCAACTACATACCAATTTGTATGAAATTCTGTGCAGTGGTTCCTGAGATACATTTGCCACAAAATTTTGTCACACACACACACACAGAGAGACAGACAGACAGACAGACAGACATTTTCTAAAAATGGTCAAATCGTGTTCTACATCTCTCAAAACGTGTAAATCCATCAAAAACCCGAGGTCAAAAATTTTTACGAATCCAATACTTTCTTCTATTGAATATAGAAGAAAGTAATAATAATAGTAATAATAATAATAACAATAATTTTGAGTTTTGCTATCCCTATGTTTTCAAGTGAAATGACAAGAATTCGAAATATGAAAAAAGAATTTCCCTTTCTTTCTGTAATACTTTGATTATTGATTATTTATGATATCGGGACCAAAATGGCGGGATCAAAACGGCAGGACCAAAATAGCGGGAAGAAAATTTCCTCAGGACCAAGGTGTCTTGTACCCCTTCCCAGATATGTCTACGTATTTTTCAAGTATATAAGTAATAAATCTAAACAAACGATAATTAAATTTTAAGTTTAGTTATTTTTTGATGTATTATTTTTTGTATTGTTTGAAAAATCGTATCCCAAGGAGAAAACACGGTTTGAATGTTTGCTGCTTATATTTAAATTTGACGGAGAAAACAAAATTATCGGGGTTTTTTCATAAACAAACAGGAATAAATAAAAATTTATTTTCTTAATATACCCCGAAACTACAAGAGATAATTGATGTTCCTATATTTGTTTTAAATAATAAATAATGTCAATACCAATAAATAAATTTTCTTTTCTCGATGTATATCTGATATGAATTACTCGTCACAAATTCAAACTTTCACTCCATACGTTTTTGCTTTCTTACCTCTTATCGTACAACACACAGCCTTTTGTGTAAAATCCAAAAAGTGGCATGGATTAAGTGCGCTATCATTATCAGGTTTAGTTGAAAACACTCGTAAAACAAGGAGGAGGGGGGGAATGGCATAAGCCTTTAAAGGGTCGTAATGAACAATATGGATTACAGTTTGTTTTTAATATTTTCGATGCTTCCACTTGCGTTTAGCTTTCGATAAATTAAAAACTATGCTTTTATCTCGATGGAAAAAGATTGGAACCGAACTTCGGTGAAAAAAACGGTAAAAGATAAAAATGTTTCTGGAACATGAGATTGCTAGGATTAGCCACAAATTTTTAAAGCTTGTAATGAAAAATTTGGATTATAGTGTATTTTTTGGAAAGTTTTTGTTGATATGTTGCTGATAGAAAATTTCATTTTGGAATCAGCGTGACTTTTATTGCATTAAAAGATAGGAATCGGTTACGGGTAACAGTTAAAAATATGACATATACAGACTTTTAAAAGTTATTGCACGAGTGAAAGTGCTTTCGAAACAAAAATAGAAAGTTTTGAGAGAGATGGCTTAAAAAAAAAAAAAAAAAAGAGAGAGAGAGAGAGAGAGAGGTTTTAGAGAGTTAATCCTCAAAAGTGGAACATCCATTAAACTGGAAAGTTTTCTCACGTGTAATTTATGATGTAATTTTTGTTTTTTACTTCCTTTCCGTAAATGACAAAAGTTTGGAAGTTATGAGGATTTAAGGAAAAATAAATAAATGATTAGTGATGTTTTCGTTCTAAGCCAATTTGTTATAAACACATGATCCAAACTGAAAAAAAAAAAAAAAAAAAAAAGTAATTACCTTTATTTTCGAAATGAGATACATGAAAACAGGCAAATAATAAATAGATAATCTATTTGATAATAATTAAGGAATTTTAGCGTTTTTCCGATTAAATGAGAAAATTTGCTTATTTAGTAAATTAAAAAATTATTGCTTGAGCATCTTTTATGAATATTTCTGTTTTTATGTCAGCGGAAAGTCAGTATTATCTTATCAAAAGTTTATAATATTATATTATGATTAACGAATTTATTACGCATTGAAAAATAATAATAAGTAATTCGTTATTATTTAACTACAAATAAATTTAATCATTAAAAGAATTTTACAGAAAATTTTAATAATGTGTAGAAACTTAAAATAATTACCTTTTTCCTAGATGACTGTTTCTTATAAATTTTTATACGATGAAACCAAAAACCAAAATAATAAAGTTCTATCATATCTAGTTTAGTTGCAAAACGCAAATTTTTAGTTGAATTTTGCGTGAAATCATAGGGGGAAAAAATTGGCAGTATTAGGGGTGAAAGTGGAAGTGTTTTCTTAGAGGAGGAGAAGTTAAAAAAATAAATAAATAAATAAATAAACAAGTCTTTATTTCCGTAGGAGTTAGGTATAAAAATGTAAATCCTTTTTGGATTGAACATCCTCGAAAACATAAAATTTACCAAAAGAAAAAAAAAAAAAAAACATGCAGACGAAAAGAATGTTCTTTTCTCAGACTGGTGTTATCTATCCGCGATTGTAATGAAATGCTCGCCCTCTGGTGGGCTAAGGTGAAATTATCACACCACTGCATATCCTCATATTATGCAATCGACTTTCCATGATGAAATGGCGGAGAAAGAATAATAATTACACGTGTCTGTTATATTTACTAACAACTGCAGTGTTCAGAGAGCGCCATCTATCGATCATTACAAACGCGGATAGTGAACTATACATTATTTTGAAAACCATGATTGAATTTTATTTTTCACATTCTCCACAAAGTATAAAGGTGGAAAGTAACAAAAGTAACTAGCTCTAGCTATAGGTAGAAAATCGATATCCTTGATTGTAATTACCACCTTTAGATTCGAATGCAATGCAATTATACAGGTTAATTCTAATTAACAAATTCCAGATTTGCGAGTGGCCTTTGATATCTAATTAATCTGATTATCAACATACCAAACCTTCAGATTTACTGCTTAATAATTTTAAATATCCTCATTTGAATATTATTAACCAAGTTTTTTTAATTAAGTAAGATTTTTTTTTTTAACATGTGTGGTGTTTTAAGAAAATCAATATTGCATGTATCGAATGTATTTATTTGTACATGTTATATTCAAAAATTAAAAGAAAAAATGAAGAGCATAAAAAGACAAAATGTAAAAGCGCTAACTAAATATTCACAAGTGCCAAGAAGTAAAACAGTTGTACTATGAATTCTAAATTTATTCATTTAGTCTAACAGTATACATGGAGTGTTATACGAATCAACAATATACATTGATAAAATCAATATATTAGATTATGTTTCAAAACCGGCACTATATAATGGCTGCTACACATTTTTTATAAACGATTCCTTGCTCCTTTGCTACGAATTTCATTTATACAAATCTACACATGTTAGTTTCCTTAATCAAAGGATAAAATTTCTTTAATATACAAATAAATTTATCTTATAATGCATTCTAATAAATACTATATTAGAACAATATTATAATATAATAAAAATTTTATCAGTCATTTTAATGTAACTTCTTATAAAAAAAAAAAAAAAAAAGAAGAAGAAGAAGAAGAAGAAGAAAGTATCAATCTATATATTAATTTGAAACATGTTTTTGTCTGTCTCCACTATATTGAGAGAACTACTTGGTGTAAAAATTTGGTTCAGGTGTCTAAAAAAAGGTCTTGGTCTGTAGATGTGCTATGAGAAGAGAAAAATAAAAAAAAGTCGAACGGTTTCCCCCCCGGGGGGAAACGGGTTTCCCACCAGGGGTGGGAACCACGGGTGGGAAACCGTTTCCCACCCGTTTGGGTTAAAAACACGTTTACGAGCTTAACTAAGCTTCAAATTACTTCACGGTGAAGAAATTGTACATATGGAGACTAGAGTCGAATACTAAAAAATCAATATCTGCGAATTTGGAATTTTCGATTTTAAAGGGGGGAAAAAGGAGGAAAGTAGATTTAGAGGGGAGGGGAAAGGGGGAAATTAGTTTGAGAGAGAAATCCGTTCTAGACCCACACATGTAGCACCTCATTTTAAAGGTCTTGAAATTTCATGTCGATTGGGGATGTTTGTATACAGCATAGTGCGACCCCTGGTGGGGAAAATTGGAACTAAGTGATTTTGCAGTAGACCATATCATGTTGCACCTTATTTTAAAAGTCTTGGTATTTCCTGACGGTTGGTGATCTTCGTACAGAACACACTGTGCCCCCTGGTGGTGGAAAGGAAAACTAAAGGACTTTGCAGTTAACACCACCATGTGACACTTTATTTGAAAGGTCTTGGAAATTCAAGGCGATTGTTGATAGAGATCTTGAAATTTCATGTTGATTGGGGATGTTTGTATACAATATAGTGTGCCCCCTGGTGGTTAAAAATGGAACTAGGTGATTTTGCAGTAGACCCTATCGTGTTACAACTTGTTTTAAAGGTCTTGATATTTCCTGACAGTTGGTGTTTATGTATAGACTGCGCTGCGCCCCCTGGCGGTGGAAAGTGTAACCAAAGGATTTTGCAGTTGACACCACCATGTGACACCTTATTTGAAAGGTCATGGAAATTCAAAGCGATTGGTGATGTTCGTGTACAACATACTGCGCTCCCTGGTGGATTTTGCAGCGCGTACGTAGCATGCCTGCTATACGGTGCCGCTGCCACAGGCAGCGGTAACACGAGTCAGAGGTTTGTTCGGTTCAAGGTTAATTTTTGAGAATTTTTGCATGTTATTAGCGGCCTGCATATACGTGCCGCAGGCACTGGGTCACGAACCCGAGTTTCGTTCTGTTTGAGGTAATTTTTTTTTTTTTTTTTTGTTACAGATGATTATTTATTTTGTGATGTTTTCATTTAAAAATAGAAATTCGAAGAAAATCGAGTTAAAGATATAAAAACATACAAATTTAAGGTTCATTTAAGGTTATTATCAAGGGCCCGTGCATTGCCGGGCGGGTTCGTTCGGTTCCAGGTTAATTTTTGGGAATTTTTTTTATGTTGTTAGCGGCCCGCGTATGCACTGCCGCAGGCACCGGGGTCACAAGGCAGAGTTTCGTTCGGTTCGAGGTAATTATTTTTTGTTACAGCTGATTATTTTTTTTCGCAGTGCTTTTATTTAAAAATAGAATTTCAAACAAATTCGAGTTAAAGATATAAAATCTAACAAATTTAAGGTTCATTTAAGGTTATTATCACGGGCCCAGGCATTGCCGGGCTGGTTCGTTCGGTTCCAGGTTAATTTTTGGGAATATTTTTATGTTGTTAGCGCCGTGTATGCGCTGCTGCAAGCACCGGGGTCACAAGGCAGAGTTTCGTTCGGATCGAGGTAATTGTTTTGTTACAGATGATTATTTTTTTCGTGATGCTTTCATTTAAAAACAGAAATTCAAATAAAATCGAGTTAAAGGTATAAAATAATACAAATTTAAGGTTCATTTAAAGTATCATGGGCCCGGGCAACGCCGGACGGGTCAGCTAACATATAGTCTTAGTATTAAACGAAATAGAAAATAAAAGATAGCATCTGTTTATTTGAAGTCAGTTTGACGTCACACTGAGAGTACTTTGTAGAAAGTGATGTCATACATAGTATTTCGATTTATAAGCATTTTTCCGACTTTCTTTTTTTAAGTGAAATGTCGTAAATTATATTAGATGTTTTAACATGAAATACATTTAAATAATGATGCGACGGTTTTTGAAACATTACGGTCAATAAAGTGATCGTCGAATTCGACGGGTTCCAGCTAGTATATTTCTAATTCTAATTTAATGTGTATTATAAAACTCTTAAATAAAAGTCTCATGAGATGAATTTATCTCGTAATAAAAGCACAAACATTTTTATTGTACCGCATACACCCGATTGTCCGTGAAATTGAGTGGTACGAGTTTCCCGTATAATGCAAATCACGGATAAACCAGAAACACGCTAAAATTTTCTTTAATATGCCTTTACGATTATATAAGAAGAAAAACGCCCTTTAAGAAAAGTGGTGAAAAAAAAAAAGGCGGGTACTAAAAATGCTTTGGAATAAATTAAAATGTTGACATATCTGGTACCGTACCGTACTGTGCAAAAAAAAAAAAAAAAAGAAAAAAGAAAAAGAAATATTTATATTTAATTTTTTGTTGTTGTTGTTGTTGCTAAAAAAAAATTGTAATCATCAGTTTTTGTTTTTTGTTGAGAAAACCCTTCCAGACCTGCACTCGCAGATAATCGAGAGTTTTCTGCATTTTGTACTTTTTAGAAAAGCAAAACCAAATATTTTATGGTTATCTTCAGTGCTTTTTGCCAGATTTAATATATGAATCTTTTATTATTATTAAAAAAAAAATAATTTTCAGAATGAGCAATAACAAATAAATAAATAAATTCCATTAAATAAATATACAAATTTATGTACTTTCTAAAAATAATAAATTGACAATATCCTTTTAAATTTAAACAGAAAGGGCATTTTATTCTAAAATTTAAATAATGCAACAGATTAAAAATTGAAAGTCTTTCGTCAGTGAATATCGCAGTCGCAGTTACAGTCAAATGAGTTCCGAACGTTCGTTTTTAAATCCCTCGAAATGTCGTAATTTCAAGCACAGGAAATAAATATCAAAGCGATGCCATTTAATTTAGAATAATCGTAGCGATGATATCTTGAAACGATTTCACATATCGATTTTTTTTTTTTTTTTTTTTTTTTACATTCATGCTTTTCATTTTCCCCACCGCCAAACGATCTTTCGCAGTAATAAGTCATTTCCTTTTCGCATTCCATTGACATTTTTCAGGCATCTTTCTTTTCTCGTTTTCGCGGGCTTTTTCCCTTCGGAATAAAAGAATAGAATGAATAGTGAGAACTGATAAAACAATGAAAAGGAAAGAGATTTTTAATTTATTTTAATGTATTTTTGACGGAGACAAAGAAATAAAACGTTGAAAAAAAAAATAAAATGGTACAAATATCGCTAAACCACCATTGCCACAAAGAACATTTTCTTTAATGGCTTTTTTCTAATAGAAGAAATAATTTTGGGGTGGAGCGGAGAAAGGGATATTAATTCGTCCACTTGTCCACTTTATCTATTACCCACTTTTATACAGATTTCCGTTGAGATCATTAAATTGAACAACTAAACATTCCACATAAAAAAAAAAAAAATCACTAAAGCAAGTGATTTTGTTAAAATTCCCATAAAACGACTTATTTTCGTAGAAATACAATTGAATAGATTTTTTTAACCATTTTTTTTTTAAACGTTCGACAGTTGGAGGGTTGGATAGAAAACGTTGTTAGTAATTAATGAATATAAATGAGCGGAATAATGAACTATACATTTTTTTTTTTTTTTCATTATTTTTGTCTTTTGGATGATGTGGGAATTTATGACTGCGTTAGCCACTTGTGAAGACAAAAGGAAATATTAGGGATTTAATGACATGCCATTATTTCAGAGGGGGGAAAAATAAAATAATAAAGCCCTGTTTGAGCCTTCTTTGAACTATAAAGAATTCTACAATTTTTTCGTCCGGAAGCAGAAAGATTAATTTTATGATCCATTTAAGCTGTTGAATAAAAACAGAAAAGCATCAAAGCATGATAAAAACAACACAATTTTCCGTGAGATTCAAAACAATGGAAGGAAGATTAAGAAATTCTAAAAAGAAATTTAGATGATATGTGGCATACATGAGAGAGATTTTCATTTATAAACAATGCATTTTAAGGGCCTACTTCACTTACTGTCGCTGGAAGTCCAAGCACTGTTATTCTATGATGAAATTTTCTTTACTTATAACTCATTAACTAATACATATTTTTAAATTCTGCTTTCACATTCAGAAAATTCATAACTATTAAATTGACATATTACAAAGAAGGATTTTTTACATTTTAAATGTTATATCTTGAAGCTGTTAAATAAGAATTTCCAATATGTGAAGTTTATTATTTTACAGTTTCAAAATAAAATATTAAAAATTAAAAAAATTCATTTTTTAAAAACGTACATCAATTTAACAGTTAGTAATTTTCTAAATATAAAAAAAAAATAAAAATATGTATTAGTTAACGAGTTGTAAGTAAACAAAATTTCCCATAGAATAACATTGGCTTGGGCTTTCTGCGACAGTAAGTAAAGTGGGCCGTTAAATTGCTACTAAAAATTTTATTAAATTGTACCACGCATTCAAGAGACAAGAATCATTATTTAAAAAAAAAAAAAAGCTTTTGTTTTACTTAAAGAAGAGTGTAATTGGAAAACATGTTAATCAAGATAATATCGTTTCACTAAAATACCAAGAATAATAACAAAATAATCCCAACAACTCTTTATATTGTTATTCATCTAAAAAACCAAAAGAAAATTAACGACACTTTCGTAGTAATATCAATATGTATTTTGTAGACAGTGCGATAAAATATATCTACTTTGTGCCTACCTTATTAACTAGCATATTTAAGCGTATTTAAGAGAAACCTGTTGCTTATTAACCGATATTTCTACTCATTCCATTAATGGTAATGATAATGATAATAATACTAATAATAATAAAGCTGTTGCCAAACGTATTCTAATGATGATTTTACTAATTATTGGATTTGTTATAAAACATAAAAAAAAAAAAAAATTACTGAAGTACGCATATATATCACAAAACTATGTCCAGCATTATGAGATACAGTTATAACAAAAAGGAAGGCATTTCTTAATAATAATAATGATAATAATAATAATAATAATAAAATGCTGACTTTAATTATAGTTTAAAGATAAATTTACCAACCAACGGATTTATTTATAAATAAGACTCGAATTTAGACATAAATGCTAAATATAAAGATTTAAATAACAGCTAAATGAAAATATAAAGATTTAAATAATAATTTTTTAGTAAAAATCTGTGGTATAAAACATACAAGGAAAATCCTGATCTTCACATAGATTGCAAAACGATTTCCAACATTACCAGATATAGGGTATATTAGTGAATATTTAGTGATTATTAATTTTAAAAGAAAGTAATACAAAGGTAAGATTTTTTATTTTTTTTTTTAATCACAAATAATTCAAACATTCACTGGTACATTCTCTTTTATTATAATTAGAGCCCGTAATGTTGGAAAGATATTTATCGTCTCTGCATAATGCATAGCTTTAATTACTTGCTTTATTATTATTATTATTTACATATTTATTTTTTAAGTCATTCACTGACACAATTTTACATTTACTATAATTATGTTCCGTATTATGATAAAGTGTTTCATAATTTTGAGCTATGCATGATTTCACTTTCTTGTTTAATAAGTCATATTTACTCAATCATTCTCTGATTCATGCTCCTTCTTATCATAATTATATCCCCTAACATAAGAAAGTGTTTCATGAGTGGTGCATGATTTTATTTTCTTGCTTAATGCGGATTTTTTTTTTTTTTTTTTTTTTTTTTTTTTAAGATATACATATGTATGCGCACAATTAAATTAAAGTCTTCATAGTCACATTCCATTATTTGCAACTATATCTATTATATATTCCGCAATGGGAAAAGTGCTTCATTCTAATTTCTTGATAGGTAGCTCACTGAAAATGTAACATCACTTACCCCAAATCCGAAGCAATAGCGTTTGTGCGTTAAAAAGAAAAAAGAAAGAAAGAAATTATATGGTAATGAAGTTGGTAGTGCGGTCGAAACTAAAATCTGTTCAATAGCTTCACATTTAAATTCTAGAACTATTTTGTAAAATGAACTGCAGTATATGCGTTTATAGTAAAAATGCAATATCTATAATGAATTTGAAATTAAAACCAATAAAAGTAATTTTATTTTCTATTCACTTATTGAATTTAAATTAAATCATCAACTTTCTAAATAAAATCTAAATACAGATTTAGAATTAATAGATCTGTAGATCAGCAGCCTGAATATCCCATTTATATTGGTCATTACCAAGCAAAAATATTTTCTTGATCTGATTTGATATTATGATTTCACCATCATTAAACATATCTGTACAGAGTGTATAATATTTTAAAATACGCATAATATACTGCTTGATTGATTTTAATTCACAAGTTTTATTTATAAACATTGAAAATTATTTTTAAATATAATATATAGTCTTAATTTAGTTTTTTTTTTTTTTTTTAATTAGTTTTATAAATTCCAGCAATTGTAAAATTTGGCTTTATTTTTCACCTTATAACATAAATATCTCGAATTTCAGTTTTTCTTTGTTATCACAGGATCTTACAGAGATTTTAGGGAAAGTTGGGCGACTGACAAACCGATTTAACCCGTTACACTCGTCTTAAGTTCTGCTGTTGTCTGCTCCTTCTTACTGCTATTTCTGTTTTTCTTTATTTGACTTTTCCCCTTGTTTCACATGGTTTTTATTTCTTATATAGATTATATATATATATATATATATATATATATATATATATATATATAAGGTATAAAATTGACTCAATCAGTAATAAGGTATACATATGGATGAGGAGATTACCGCACAACACCTTCTCCTTCCCGTTCAATTTACTTCCTTTACTCAATACGGGCATCACACTACCAAAAATACTCAGTGAATAATTAATATGCATAATGCATAACGTAGTAGAATTTTTTGTGTAACCCTGTAAGGTAATTTTCAATTTTGTTTACATCCTTTTAAAAGTTCTTTAGCTTTTAAGAATGTATTTTAACTTCGTTATGCTGAATGTAATCTAACGATATTAATACGCACTTAAAAAAAGAAATGTTATTCATAAAGCGCAATGACGACCCTCAAACTCTATATTCGCCAAAACTATAGGTAACTCAAAGGGCCGCCTTTGGAAGAGCTTTGATATTGTTATCACAGCAAAAGAGTTCGTAATTGGGTTCGATACTCGAGCTAGTAAAAAACCGATGACTGTTCACTGGTGCACGTAAAATCCGACGTTGGTGCAATGTTGTCCATTTCCCGAAAAACAAATATTTCTGAAATTATCAAAGAGAGAAGCTATCTGCTAAATTTTGATGGCGCGTGTCCGGATCACTAAAAGAAATAAATACCAAACGATCGCCAGTTGTCCATTGCATAGCATTTTTGTGACGTAAAACATACTGAGCCTCAACTATAACCTGAATCCATATGGCTCATAAATATTTGCACTAAATTTAAAGTTAACTATGTGAATGTTACCCTAGCATATATAAGCTATCATAAAAACATTTGTGCTTTAACAGACAGGCATAACTGACGTTTCAAGAATAACATTTAGACCTAAATCTCTTTCTTTAAATATAGTTTTAATTTCGAGGTATATATTTTTTAAATAGCTCATTCTTCACAAGAAATACATTCCAACTGTAAGATATTCATCATACACGCATGCGCGTCTGACGTTCTTAATAGCCCTTTTAATCTATCGTTTTCATATGAGAATCATTTATCTACCGGAACAAAAAAACATTTCCTAAAAATAAATGCATTTTCTCCATCCGAATAATATTTTCCACGGTATCCAATTCGTCAAGTCGACATTTCAAATGAGAATCGTGCATCATTTCGTCGTTTTAAGGAATATTTTTCGTACGCTGCCTGGTTTTCTTTTGTGAGGTGCGCCAGTAACGGAGGGTTTGGGGTAAATATAATTGCGCCTAAAGAAATAAGTGGCAACAGCAGAATTAAAGCGGATTGAAATTTATTAAAGCATGATATATCGGTCAATGTCTGTTTGATGGTTTTTTCATTTAATCATACGTTGCTTTTTATAGGAAAGATGGGTACAAATAAATATTATTTATTATATAAATTCATCAAAGAGAAATATTAATCAGTGTATCATGACGTTTTTGTTCGCTTGGTAAATTTGTATCTAAAATCTTATAGGATTTTTTTTTTCCCTAAAAAGGAACGATTTTTAATAAAAGAGGAAAAATCACTTCCTTACTTGTTTTTATGTTACATGGCATCTACGTTTATGCATAATTGTATAAAAAGAAAGTAAATAAATGAATATTGATTTGTCTTAAGTTTTAAATAGCATATTCTTAAAATATATTAGTTTGAACCTATCTAGTAGTATTTTTCTTTTAATTTATATATACATTTTATTTTTCATACATTTTGAATGTTAATTAAAAACATTTTATTTGAAATACATAATCACTTATGAAAATTAGCTTCGAATAAATTTTCAATGATATTACATAAACTATACATAGACACAAAAAATAAAGCTTTTTTTTTTTTTTTTTTTTTTTTTTTTAATGAAGTAATATGAAATAATTTTATTCACAACTTGCATAGAAAAAAAGATTTGTTTTTCATTATAGAAATATGCCTATCCTTGTTTACTTCCTTTTGTATTAACAGAATAAAGCATTATATCTGTAAAAATTTTATACAGTTTGAGATGTTCTGAAAATGATCTGATCACTTTTAGGAAAAAGTCCGTTTGCGTGTATATGACAGATTTTTGAAGGAACTTCAGATGAATGGTTCTGAAAATTTAAAATGTTATTTATATAAGATCCTTTTTTATATAGATCCTTTTTTTTTTTTCTTTTTTTTTCTTAGGGAAGGAAGGGAGAAGAGGAGATAAGAGGGGCGAAAAAGTGTGTTACCATAAGAGATAAAAATTGAGTGAGAAATTCTTGCCTTGACTTACAAACAAAGTGAGATTTCTTAAAAGAAATCTCACTTTAAATATATATATTTTTTTTTTCAGCCAATCAGCAAAATACGTAATTTTCTTAATAATTTTTTTGAATTTTTTTTTTTTTTTTAATCTTTTAATTTTTCTGAAGGACCTGATTAAATTTGTGATTTTTGTGATCAAGTCTTTACATTTCAAGATTGTTGATTTTTGTGAATGATTATTTTCGGATGAAAAATTTTCATAAAATGTCCCTAGAAGAGAGCACGAATTTCTCTCAATGTTAAGATAATTATGTGAGAAAATGAAAAAAAAAAAAAAAAAAAAAAAGTTAGATTCTTGCGATCTCGCGCTTTAGTAGGAAGTTCGGTTACTATTTTAATCATTTTGATTATCTAAGGACTCATTGTTAATGAAATACTTTCATCTGTCTTCTCAATGAAGGAATGCCTAAGTTAGATTTGAAAATGCGCTATATTTCTTTTCTCCATTTTTTTTTTTTAATGCAATTTTTTTCTTGTTCATTAAACTATCAAAATAAGGCAGAACCCAATCTAGAAAAATCCATCAACTAACTGCTGAAATGTGAAAAGCAGATTCAACCAGTTTGATACCATAACAAATTGTGTGGAGATCTAATCAAGATCGCACCCGACCTTTTCATCATTCATCTTCGGTTTTTCATCTCGTATCGTCCAGTAGCTCGATTGTACGAGATTAGGTTAAAGCTAAAGAGCTCCCGATATACGTTGATAATGAAACTTAACGTCAGACAATTAAAAAATGGATAATTAAGGAAAAAAAAAAAAAAAAAAAAAAAAAACGCAACATACTCAGTCGTTTTTGGCTTCTGATATAATTAAAAAGTAACAAAAGAAGCAAAAATATCTGGAAAACAAAATATGCAATTTATTATCTGATAAAGTGGATATCAAAATAAATTAATCTGATGTACGAGAATGAGTCAGAATTCAACGGATATATATATATATATATATATATATATATATATATATATATATATATATATAATAAGACTTTTGACGTATAGCCTGGTGAGAATAACCTAGGTCTCAATATACCCTACAGCATCTTATTGGTCAATTCTTGAACTATCTCTTTTGTTTTAACTTTTTTACTTAAGTTATAATAAAACATATTTTATGAATCTTTTAGAAGAGTGAGTACGGTAAATTAAAATTGAAGCATGTGTATATGTAATGCTCATTGCAAACGATTCTATATTTTTGTTGGTGGGGTTGTCTCTAATGAGCTCGTAAGTTATGCTAAGAAAGAATTATAATTGAGAAAATCTAATTGACTCAGCCAAACCGCTCAAATACTTCAATATATTCTAGCAAACGTATTTTTTGGTCATTTTGATTTAGTTCTCTGGTCATTCGCTTCCACAAACGACCTTTATTTAGAAATTGCTTGAAGCATTTAGGACACCTCTTCAAGACACTTGCTTAGTGAGAAGAATTCCTATAGAGTGAAGTTAAAAAAAATTAAAACGAAAACATAAAGACATAACAAAGTGTGTTCTTTAGATATTAAGTACAAGCATGCTATTCAGAAGCGTAACGCTTCTGAATAACACATACGAGATGGCGTATCCAATATTTTTTTTATTTTTATTTTTTTTTTTTTTTTTGCTTTAGCGTTATCATGTGTGCTCATCAAGTCTGTAAATCGTTGGCGGTAGCTACACTGTTTTACTCATCAAGTTGGTTTACCTTTTAGTTGTTACTTATTTATTTTTATGTAATTTTACCTTAACAAAATGTGATATAATAAGTTATTCAGCAATAATTTGCTCAAATCACTCCAGGATGAAAAAAAAAATATTTATATTTCTGTCAGGTCCTACGATAGGAAGAACATAGTTCTCAATAGTTACGATAAATGCGCCAAGCAGGACAACCGGCGTCTTCTTAGGTAAAAAGATAGAGGCTGATGTGCCAGCTCATATTATTATATGGGCTCTAACAAGGGATCGTTAACATTGAGGTTCACTATGTCATTTAAAGTTTGTTTTATTTGAAAACGATTGGATCGTTGGATTTTATCGTTGGATTTATAACCGGATTGTTTTGGTTTACACATAAAGCTGGGTTTAAAGATTATGGAAGCATCACATTACTTAGACGAATATATATAATCCATAAAGTACCATTTACCTTTTGCTTTATTTCAGTCTCATAATTGCATTGTGTGATAGCATGAATCAACAAACTAGTCATGCCATAGAATATGAGAAACGATATTAGTAGATACCAAACTGAAATTAAGTAAAAGCAGTCTTTTACTACCAGATACTAATTGCTGTCATTGAAAAAATAATTCATGAAAATATTTATTTTATCAGGTTAATTTTATTTTACAATGAATAAACAAATAAAAGCATACTTATATAAACTGATAAAAATAAATACGCGCCACAAACATCAATATACCATCACATTTAAACTTATGGTGAGAAAGCTTTCTCCCACAATTTAAGATTATAATAGAATTCCACGATAGAACATTGAAGAACGACATCTGGAATCCCATTATTTAATACTTTAATTAAAATGAAGCACAATTCCAATAACTGTATAAATTTCTATTTACATCTTTACATCTTTTTCTCAATAAAAGAACAGAATATAACTAAATTGACGATACATCAGTCAGGCCACAGACGTATGTTCCGCGACATCGTACAACTATAGTCTCTAACCTCTGCTTCTGACAGACTACTGAAATTAAAATGTTTTCACTTCACTTTATGGATTGGCAAAATATCATGAGATATTTTTCTAAGAATGGCGACATCGCCGTCTATATTATTTTAAAAAATAGGGAAGATGGCTCAATATCAATAAGCTATTTAACGTATTCGTACGTGTTTGGATCTAACGCGTTACATCATTAAAAAAAAAATAGAAAGCTAATTGAAATTTCGAATAACTATATCTAACAATTTCGGACCATTATGAGTATAGAAATTTCAAGAAATTTTAATAATGTTATGTGACAGCAAGTAAAGATTGAGAAAAAGAATGTTTCATCCAAGTTTAGGAATGAACAACAACAACGACAAAAAGAGAGATAATTTAACAAAAAAATATATCGACATTCAGAAAAACGCGAGGGAAAAAATAGAATATTCGGTGATTGATTCATCGAGAAAAATTCAGCAAAATATTCTCGGACATTCAATTCACGGTAAAAAATTATTGGATTTGAAAAAAGGTTTCTTTTCAAACCTTAAATTAAGCTACCCAAATTGAGTGTAAACAACAGAGAGTGTTTAAATTAAATTGCGTTGTACAAGTTTTATTATTATTATTATTATTATTATTATTATTAAAAAATTCACCCGAGGTTTTAAGGAGGTAAAATTAATAACAAATTGAAAAATTTCGATTGACTAAATATAAACTTCTTTTTCGAACATATCTGAAATATTTAGATATTATGCAAATTAGCTACTAATTCCATCTTTCTAATACGATCCAATGACATTTGATTTATATTCGAAACGAATTCTATAAAAAGACACTATTCTTTTTCGTGATTGAATTTCAGTTAAGACTTGAGAAATTTTTAAATTACACATAAGCCCCAAATTATATATATATATATATATATATATATATATATATATATATATATATGTGTGTGTGTGATTATTTTGTATGTCCGTTAATTCAGCTGTTGAGTCGTTTTAAAATAAAGATGAAAAAAGTTTTCATCTTCAAAAGTTATATTTAAACGTAAAATATTATTTTAGCTCACATTTTTCTTATATCATTTTTAATAACAATAACCTGGTGTGTCACTCACACGACTTTCTCTTACACTGAAGTTTAATACTATAAATACAGGTTGCAGATTAAGAGGTAAGATAACGACTACTGTTATGTGAACCTGTATTCAACAATTAAAATTAGGCTTCGGAAGAGTTTTATACGATAATTAGTTCTGTGTGAGGGGGGGCGGTAGCCCCCCCTCAACTCCCCGTTCCATTAATGCACCTACATTTATATAGAATTTGATTCGGTTATTAAAAAATAATTCTGTTTTTAAAAAATAATTTATTAAAATTATTATTTTTATACACTTAATTTTTATTATAACTTATACACTTATTTTTATTATAATTATTATTACACTTAATATAAAAATAACGTTAAATTTATTCTTAATATTACACACACACACAGACACAAAAAAAAAAAAAAAAAAAAAAAAAAAAAAAAAATATGTTAAAAATGAAAAAAATCGATAACTTTATTTTAAATTGTCGCAGATCGATGGTTCAACCATTCGTTTTAGAGGTATTGACGAGCTCTTTTGAAAGATAACCATCATGAAAATTTACTCCTCTCTCGGGGGGGGGGGGGGAGGCGAGGCTCCTACATACACAAAATTACAAAAAATATATATTCGTTTCACTTCGTTTAGTGCAGTCTATAGATGTTAAACTCTATTTACTTGCAATTTCCCCCATAAACGTAATGTGTTTGAATACTTTTTAGTGTCCCTGTACACGAACCATTTGCTTCATCTCAACGAAAAGCGTACTGTAGCATCCCTATATGATACACGTCTAGAATACCGAGTTTGGAAGTTCTGCTACTATTTGTTCTTGAGATATGCTGATAACAGACACACAGACAGACAGACACACAGACCATTTGCTAAAAACATGATTTTCGTATTCAGGAGACCTCAGGACATGTAAATATAACAAAAACTCACGTTCGAAAATTTGACCCTAAAACAATACTTCCTCGACTCTATGGGTAAGAGAAAGTAAAAAAGTATATTTTTAAAACATTAATAAAACATTAACTTAAAAAAAAAAAAAAAAAAAAAAAAAACTCTTATTTAAATATGAGGGGTTTTTTTTCAGCGCTTCGATCACTTTTAAAAGCGAATAAACATAGTTTCTTAATTAGTTTCAATGCAAATGAATTACAAAAAATGTGCATTCATTGTTTGGATTCTGCTACAAATATTCGTAAATAACGTGTAAATAACAAAGTCAGCTTAATTTCACTTTATGCAACATATAACTAAAATAAACTTTTATAAAATGAAAGATTTTAACTAAAATATCTGTATGTGTTAAAGGTGTTATCAGATACAAATCGTATGAAAATTTTAAATTACTAAGTTTTTTTCTTTTTAAGTGTCTATTTACATGAGTTAATTCAAGTATTCTTGAAATAACGATGCCAAATGATTACAAGTGCTTAGAGTGGAAAGGATGTTGCATCGTTGTTGATGTAATATCTGAAAACAGCATATTAAACTCATTTAATATAGATTTCCACTTGCCATCCCTTAATGTCAAAATAATAAACCTTAATAACGCAGGATACACTTTGCAACTTAAGAACACAAAATCCCTTTTCGACTGTATTTTAAGAAAATACAAGATTTTTCTCCGCCGTTACTGACACATTTAGCAACAATTGATGCTGCTTTAAGTTTTCATCCTGCGGGATTTATTAACCGCTGACACTGCGCCTTGGAATTGTTTTTCTCCTTCCACCATGTGAAGAAGACTTGGATGTCAGGCATATCTTTTTTGAAAAGCTGTTGACGCTTTTATTTTAAAAGTTTTGATAAAGAATTTTCGAAAAGGCTGTCGCCGACTCAGCGATATTTTGCAAGAGGGGACAGCAGGCTAGATATGAGGAGTATTGTCCATTGTTTATTAATTAAAGAGAATATATCTAAAAGTTTATACGCTGACAAGTAAGATAAAAGCTGTAAATATTGGAAAATATGCAAAGGATTTTTTTTTTTTTAATGGCCATTTATTAAAATTTATTAGAGTGAAATATTATAAGAAGGTATGTTGCAAGTTAAATAATATTTTGTAAGTTAGAAAAGTAGAAAAGAGAGTTAAATTACGGATAATAATCAATAGCGTTACTTTCTAGTTTCGTTATGAATACGTATTAAAATGTAGAATAAATAAAAGAAAATTATATAATCAAAAAACTTTTAACTGAATCATTTAAATTGAAAACGAAATTGTTCATATTAATCTTCTGAAGTTCTAGTAAACTTTTAATTTTGACACGTTTTAAAATGTTTTACAGCGTTTAAAAGATGACAAAAAAATTAGTTATTAAAAAAAAAAATAGTTTAAACATTTTGTTATTAGTCGCTTAACCAAATTAAGTTTTACAGAATGAGAGAAATATGTATCACATACCAAAAGAAGTGGATTGTATTATTCTTATAAATAATTCAAAATTAGTTTATATGACATATGCGTCAAAATGTTTCATTTTCGAATTAATAAAAGCTAATTGAAATCGAAAAGGAATTTTTAGTAAAAAATAATCTAGCCTTATTAAAATTCGAAAAATACAGCTTTAACATTTTAAGTATTCTTACGTTGATTATGTTAAAGATGTGGCATATGGTACACACCTACGCTTTCACGCTTGTAACTCGAGGTAAAACCATTTTCTTCGCTTGTTACTCTTGAAAACTTGGGTTTTCTTCTTCGTTTAAGCAAGCAGTATATCAGCATAAACTCGTATTTATTTTAGCAAAAAATATTGAATTGTGGTTCTTTTGTTTTTTTAATAACTTTATCCAAAAATCCTATCCGCGATTGTAATGAAATGCTCGCCCTCTGGTATGCTAAGGTGAAATTACAATTAACATGCTTTAATTCGGCTTCCATCAAGCCGCCATTGCATGCCGATGTTTAGTTTCACATATATTTATTGAATAAAAATGAATAAATCCGGTAAAAAAGATAACACATACTGTTGTGTGCTCCAGTGTAACTCCAAAGGACCAAAAAATCCAGAATTAAGCTTCCATTTATTTCCAAATGACAAATTTAAAATTTCAGTTGCTTCGGCTAATGGAAGTAAAGAATTAATCAGATGATTTGAAACTAATATTTCTTCAACTTCAGTTAAAAACCTACTTCCGATCGAACTTTTAATAAACTGAAATATTTTTTTTCCAAAAGCAATCAATTTTCCATGATGTAATGGCGGAGAAATTATAGTACGAATATTAAGTAGAATAACAAAAAGAACAAAAATAGATACACGTGGCTGTAATATTTACTAACAACAAGAGCTGAAAAAGCGTCATCTATCGATCATTACAAACGCGGATTGATTAATGTACGTAGAAACATTTTAAATAAGTAAAAAAAGTAACTCGAAAACAAAAATATTCGATTAAAAATCACATTTGCAAAACACGACTTAAAACAACAGTTATTACTTTGTCTGAAAATATAGCAACGTTGGGATGCAAATTTAGTATTATATTAATATTAAAAATTGTTTACCGTAAAGCATTCTACTACACAGGTAATCGCTGTCAGATTTTCTTTATAGTTTACAGAATATATCAGTATAAACTCGCATATATTTTAAAGAAAAACATTGAATTTTGTGTTTTCTTTTACATAGCTTTATCTAAAAATTTAAATCAATGAAAAGTTAACAGTTTTTACTTAGAGTGTGATTTGTGTGTACAATTGATAGAGTGTACAATTGATTAATGTACCTAGAGACTTTCAACTAAGTAAGAACACCTTAAAAACAAAATTATTTGATTAAAATCACATTTGCGGAACACGACTTAAAATAACAATTATTATTTTACAGTCGGTAACAAAAGTCTCCGAACACTAGCGAAAATTCCTATCTAAAAAAAGTACACTTAATACAGTTTTGTTAAATAAATCCTTGTCGAATCCTGTTCTTAATCAGTCTAAAAACATTATTCGACAAGGATTTATTTAACAAAACTGTATTAAGTGTACTTTTTTTACATAGGAATTTTTGCTAGTGTTCGGAGACTTTTGTTACCGATTGTATGTGAAAACATAGCAACATTAAGGTTCAAATTTAGCGTTATATTAAAATGAAAAGAACGAACGCATGTATATTTTTTTGTTTCTCTGTTTCTCTCTTCTATTTCTTTTCTTTTCTTTTCTTTTTTTTTAAGAATCTTAGTTATAGTTAATAATTTTTCATATATATATATATATATATATATATATAAAGTGGCTTAGTCTACAAGCGTGTCATTTTTTAAATCTTCTCTGTCTACACATTTCTATTTCCCGAATTCCGAGAATCTGATGTAAGATTTATTTTTCTGTAAATGATATCATGAGCCTTATCAATCAATAACTTTGCAGAGTAGGATGTGACTGGAAAAAAGAGACTCTCACTATGTATCTTTGAATTATATTATTATGAATAGAAGCAGATTTAGCGTACATGGATTTATAATCTCTATTTAGTCATCTCTTTTTAATATTCTCCGATTTCCGATATTCAGTTGGATATTCTACAAAAGAATTCATCTACTTTTAATCACTGTATCGTAAACTAAAAATACAAAATTCAATTAGATTAGATAAGAGAATTTAGATTTGTTATAAACTATTAAATTGCGCTGATTTTATAAATAAAATTTGCTTTCACCTCAAATATCCTAATCTCTAATTATCCTACTGAAAATGGTAAGAAGCATTTGTCGATATCTTTTAACGGATTTAGGGAAGCAGAACTTTCATATAAATAAATAAAGCAAAGAGTTTGTTGGTGATGAAAGTCGGCCATTTTTTTTTTTTTTTTTTTTTTTTTTTTGTAAAAACTGATAAATTTTTAAAAGATATTGCATAGATGTTATACTTTTTTAAAAGAGCTCTAAAAACTGTTCAGTTTTTGTGAGGACACTATATACATCAAGTTATTAGATTTAAAGATATTACGTTGCAAAGTTTCACCAAGCGATATCATTCGATTGCTTTCCTCTTAAAATAAGAGTCTAATATTAAACAAAAAACAGTCTAATATTAGAGAATAATGAATAACTTTTTTTTAAATTATCAATTTTGAAGTTCTAAGAGCTACAATTTTTAAATTACAGTGTACATATTTCCCATACATAATCCATTAAATTTGTAAACAACTGTTGATTCATTCTTGAGAATCATTCACATAAGACCATAGAGTATTGTTGCAAAACGAGTGCAAAACGGAAGAAATACTTAATTTAATTTAATTTGTAATACGTTATTTTGACTTTTTGACCTTAACAGGAATTTTTAGTTCCCCATCATACTATAGGTATGGGGAACTTAGGTAATCGTGAAAATTTTCGACCTTGGTTTTTTGAAATTTTTACACGTTTTCAGGTGTGAGGAATACGAAAATGACAAAATTTTTATGGTGTCTGCCTGTAGGGTGTTTGTTAGTGTGCTAGTCTGTTAGTGGGTTAGTGTGTTAGTCCGTTAGTTTGTTAGTCTGTGTACACGATATCTCACGAACAAATTGTCGCAGAGAGGTCAGATCAGTTTTAAAATATTACTTTTGACACTGGCAAGAACCCTATTCATTTGCAACATTCGAATTTAAAAACTTCGTAAGTTATTAGAAATTTACGATTTTCTTAACATGGGAGAATAGGACAAAAATTCACTTAAACGTGCATTAAATGGAAACTTTTTACTGTAAAATGTCAGACCAGTTTTAAAATATCAGTTTTGATGCCGGAATGAACACCGGTAACTATAAATATGCTACTTTGAAAATTTCGCAAGTTACTGGAAATTTACGAATTTCTTAACATGGCAGTATAGGGCGAAATTTCACATAAACGTCAATTTTTAGAGATATTTTCATCGTAAAGATGTCAGACTACTTTTGAAATATTATTCAGGACACTGGCATGAATATTTATGACTATGAATTTTCCAATATAAAAATTTCGTAAGTTATTGGAAATTTACGAATTTCTTAACATGGCAGATAGAGCAAAATTTCACATAAACGTCAATCTTGAGGGATGTTTTCATCGTAAAGATGTCAAACCACTTTCGAAATATTATTTAGGATACTGGCATGGATATCATAGATTATGATTTTTTTCAATTTAAAAAATTCGTAAGTTATTTGGAATTTACGATTTACTTAACATGGCAGAATAAGGCAAAATTGAGCATAAACTTCCATTTTGAGGATCATAAATACATTAGACAACTTCAAAATTACATTTATGATATTTGTTTGAACATGATTGAATACAAATATTTTAATAGGAAAATTTCGTAAATTATTCGTAATTTACAATTTTATCAACATAGCGAAATTGTAAATTTTTCATATAAATATGAATTTTGAAGATTATTGCATTGGAAATAATAGCATGAAAACTAAACAACGCAATTGACCCTGATAAAATAAATTAATAGGTTAGAATAAGATAAATATATCGAAGGAAACGGTGGATAGCCTATTAGGCGGGGATTTTATTCTTTTACTGTACCGAGCTTTGATCAAATTCATTTCTTTTAGCATGATTATAATATGTCTCGCACTAGACATTTATGAGAACATAAATATGATGGGGAACTGAGCAGAGTCCACCTATGCCAACTAGTTAATTATGTTACAAAGCCCAAAATGTGATATAAAAAATAAATAATAACTCAATTCTTTTGAAAATTTATTTAAATTTAGTGACCAGCGAAACAGGCGTAGTCTGCTAGTAATTTATAATTTAAGTTATGTTTCTAGTCCAGTTATTTACAGATTGAAATTTTAAATAAAATATTAGACAATTTAAAACGTTCTAAATAATTATCTTGAATAATTTTATTAAACTTTCTTAGAAACTTTTTCATTCTGTTTTATGAACAAAGCTCTCATTGGCTAAAAACTCTTTCTGTTACTTTTGGTCGTATTGCCTTTAAATTCTGAAGACATTTCGCAGTGAGTTATCATGTTGAAAAGGGAAACAGTTTGGTAATCTTTATAAAATTTACTGAGCAAGAGTAACATTAAAAATTAATAGCATATATGTTATGTTGTTATCGAATCATTTACAGATTCAGCGTTTTAGACAAAATGTCTAGAAAACTGAAATAGTTATCTAAAAAAAAAAAATGCCGCAATTAAATTTTTTTGCCTACAAAGATACATTATTTACTTTTAAGTTTTGTGGTTGGCTGTGGTTGTGTGGCTTAAGATCGACTGACTACACTTGGGTTCTAACCCTATAGGTGGAATACCCTCCGTAGGGGGCTTTCTAAGGGGTCCTAGCCCAATTTGATGTTTTGTAATTATGCGTTTGTTTCACGTATCTGGGGAAGATGAAAATTCCGAATATCCTCTTACTGAAGCAACTCTCAGAAATATCTGAATACGTACATATATGAGTTATTTAGACATATTGTATATATATATACACATATTATTTGCCAGTATCATAAACATACATTTAGATCGGTAATTATTATGTTAGCTTCCCACAGAATGCCTTATTTTCTATTTACAAAATTTCTACGGTTATATTATATACATATCGAAGATCAGTGATCAATACTCCCTATCTCTCATCTATAAATCTCTTTTATTTTTAGATTACTTAAGTAAGCTAAATTTTACCAAATTACAGACAGAAATATCACTATGATATTAAAAGGTAGCACAAGAATTCTTCGCCTATACCGATTTCCGCCTTAAAAAATATCAATTATTGAAATAATTCTATTGTAACTATCAGAATTGTGGAAGTTTCATATTTTTGTATTAATATATTCAACCAATGATTCAATAATTTTAGTCCTTTCCTTTCCATAAAAATGCACTTTATGCTGAAATAATGTTTTCTCGTTTATTTTATTAATTAAAATTTCGAACAAATTTAGTCTTCTCTTGGTCTTTTAAATTGTCTTAAATAATTAAAGTTCGTAAGATATTCGCTTATGAAAATATTATTAAAAACATAAATCTAAATGTCAGTAAATGTATAGATTCTTTTACCATAGTTTCTTAAACAACTATGCCGAAAATGTCAATTCCCATCTTCTATTTTTCAGTTTCAGAATATTATATTCGGTTACTGTGATTCATTATCTGGGAAGCACAACTGTCACCGTTGCTCAAAAATCCAGTTCCAAAATATGACAGCTACTATGAAATATTACATTATAAAAACTGAAGAATTACTTGGTTATTAAAACTAAACTCCCTTTGCCATCCTTATATTAGTGTTTTCTTTACAAGTAGCTCAGGTAGTATTTTTAGACAGAGCGGCGAATAAATCTTTTTCAAAATGAATGACTCAGCTTAGGTGATGTGAAGCTTTCAAACTCTTAAAAGTTTAAAACGTCTTCAGCACAGCTTCCTTTCTAAAGAATAAATTACGCTTGACAACAATATCTAAATATAGTAAATACAAACTCTGACAGAGACCATGTTTTAAAACATGGCCATGTTTTAAAACAATAGGCTGTGTTTTAAACAAGATGCACTTACGGAAATAACGTATTTACTCTATTTATTCATTTTTATTTTGTGATTAAAATTCGCAATTAATAGGATTTTAAATAGATTTTTAGCATGAGTTTGTTAACAATCAATCGTACAAACAACGATGAAGGTATGATTGTCTAAGTTTGGTTATGGACAGTTGGGAAATTTTTGAAAAATAAAATAATAACAATAATTTCAAAATAGATAGTTCTCACGATTATAAAAAACGCATAGTTTTTATTTATGTGAAATTAATGTATTCTTTAATACGTTGAGCACCACACCAATTCTTAAAATCCATTAAAATTCCATAATGGTTCTTCCTATAATAAATAAAAATTAAGCACATTTTAAATAAATTTTCAATGATTACTTAAAACAATGCAATATTTTTAGTTTTACATCCTATTTTACACTGCCAACCAACGATGGTTGACGCAGCTTTATGTCATATTTGACACTGTCAGCCACCGATGGCTGACAGGGCGCAATGGATTAGTTTTTTATTGGTACTGCTTTTACTTTCGGGGTAAAACTTTCACTGAAATGTTTGAAGTATAACATGTTCCGCACACTCCTAAAGTTTCAAGATGATTTCTTCATTACTTTTAGAGATATATGACAAAATGTCTAGAATCTAGAATGGCTGACATGGCGTTCAATGTGTTAAAAATACCATCATATAAAATATTTAGTAAGCATAATTTTAGCTGTAGTATGAGATCAATTGTTTCAAAATCAAGTGTTTTTTTTTTCTTTTAAGAAAATTTCCTCACTTTAAAGAAATTTCCTAATCTCTAACATGTTTTTTTATAAAAATATCCTAATTAAGCCGTTAAGCACTTTATCAAATTTAGTGAGAATATACTCATTAGCTATAATCGGTATATTAAATTTCATCTATGTATTATTTTTTGTTACATATAATTATTTAACTGCATAAAATAAAAATTTATTTACTTATATGAAATGAAAAGCCGGGAACATAATTATATATGCTGTATAGGATGAAAAAAAAAAAAAAAAAAAAAAAAAAAAAAAAGCAATCGTCGCTGTTAGTTCGATAACAACCAGGTAACAGGGTTGCTACACAAATCAGAAAAAAAAAATCCCTGAGTTTTCTCTGTCTCTTTTAAAACTGAAATAGATGACACACAATCATGCAACATTAGAATCTGACATGCTTACAAGATAATTGAACATATCAAGGAGACATTTATTCTATTAACCCATTCATGGTCACGCCATTTTTAATTTTTTCGTTTCGAAGCCATTTTAGTGGGATGTGTTTTATATATTTTTAAGTCATTAAGTACTATTAATATTACAAATTTATCAGGAATACTGAGAAACTGATTGTTTTCTATTTAGCAAATTCGTAGCAATAAATAAATGATTCAGAAGTAAAAAACTCTGACCGTGTATACACGTTCATGACCATGAAAGGGTTAACTTACTGCAGTTAGAAAAAAAAAACATAATTGGCTTTCTCTTTTTCATTATAAAGCACTGAATTTTTAAAAAAAGACTTGATTATGAAAAGAATTTCCAATCTTTACCAAGAAATTTCAAAATTCCCTGAATTTTCCCTGTTTTTGCAATAAGTTTTGAAATCTCCGTGTTTTCTTTGTTTTTCAATAGTTTTTCAAATTCCCTGAGTTTTCCAGTTTTTCCCTGAATTCCAGGTATCATAGCAATGCTGAGTAATTAGCTAAACAGAAGAAAAATAATAATAAAAAATATTTTGTGACTATCACAAAACTTATTTTCCTATAACTCTAAATGTAGAAAAAAAAATCACGTTTGTGCCTTATCATCAAAATCTTAAAAAGAACATTTTATTTTTAATTCTTTCAATGAAAAAAATATCGATAATTTTATTAAAATTTTTATTTGTAAAATTATTACAAAGTGCTGTTGTGCTTTAGAGACGAGATCTTTAGAATTGATTTTTCTGTTCATTGATTTTTTGTCATTTTCGTTATAAAAATGGAAAAAAAAAATCTATAATTTTGTTATAAATTATTACAGATATCTCATTCAAACACTCATTTTAAAAAAAGTATTGACGAAATCTTTTGAAAAATATTCACAATGGAAATTAACACATTCGTGAAGGATGTTCTTCTTTAAGAAGAAAAACAATGCTCATACATATACAAAATTTTCGTTCAAATTGGTTTAAAATAAACCTCACTGAGTACATTTATACGAATTTTTATCGTTTGCCACAGTAACAGTTTTGATAAAACGGCACAGTGTTACCCATACACTAATCATCAAAAGCAGATAGATACCAATTGATGTCAAAGTGCAAATAAATAAAAAAGTTCATGAAATTTCATGCGTTATACGTCGATTTAGAATTGTTATAATTTTTTTGTACAACAATACGTACATAAATAGACAGATCATTGTAAAAAATAGTGAAAACGCGTTCCGCTTTCGAAAAACAAAAATCAAATACATTTACCAATTCAAAACATTCTTCTTATGAGCGTGGAAGAAAAATAAAATAAAAATGAAGATAGCATTTTTGATTTGTATGACGACGTACACACGTATACTGATATTTCAAATGAAAAATTTGATGACGTATGCGAGTATGCCTTGATGCTTGAGAGATTAAAAATCGTAGCAGCCATGCAGTATAGAGACATAGTGAAATGGAGTACATTCGATATTTCAATCAACTTATCAATCTTATGTACTTACCCGCTAGACTAACAATAGCTCTTCTGCTTTTTATACGTCCCGTGGAAGACCAGGCATAACAGACACAGCCGTACGTATCGCCAGCTAAAATTTTTTCAACATCACTTCGTGTTACATCTACTGATACTTCCATTTGTCTTACACCGGTCATCGGATTTACGTAATGCTGTTGACTGTGCTGGCGATGGTCTGCAATACGACCATTACATTCAAAGTACACCTGAAAAATGAATCGAATGTTACTGAAGAATGGTATATCATTAAATATAATGGATAACAAATGTCAACGTATAGAATAATATCCTTTTACTTAGGATCATGTAAAATTTTACTGTTAAAAATTAGTTGATATAGGTTGAATTTGCTCAGCTTCTGATCAAATATTTGTTAAATTACCCAGTCCTATAAATTTCTATGACAGGTAATATTATATTCATGATAAAGGAAATGAAATCGGCTGACGCTCCACAAGAAACTGAAATGCCCCGATATCTGGGCTCTCTATCCCTTGCATCTAAGTATTTTTACTAAGCTGTCTGCATCGATTTTGGTTAATTAACGTTTCTCAGTAAATAATCGTGTACGTGCTAAACTAGAAAGTTTCATAAATTTCTAATATGATTGGCTCTCACCAAATTCATAAAAAGAAGTATGAGCTCGGTTACTGGCGAGGCTCCAGCAGAGATTGAAATGTTCCAAAAACTAGGCAAATCATGCTTGATTCCCTGCATTTACATTATACTAATTATTTGAGCAATTTTAGTGGTGATAATTAGATATTTTAGTTTTCCTGTAATTCCATGCACTTTCTCCATGAAATTTTATGCAAAATATTGGCTTGCATAATATTGGCATGTTCTGAAAATCACTAATTTCAAATTACCTAAGAAATTTTTAAAATGGAATAAGGATGTTTAATAATGCTATTCCGGTATAAAATATATATATATATATATATATATATAGGTTTGAAACTAATCTCAAATGTTTAAAAAATATATAATCGTTCTAATGCCCTTTTATGCGAAATTGGGATGTGTGTGAAAAACCGCATGTGCTTTATCATAAGATTTTTCTCCACGAGAACAAAACGCATTTATTGACATGATTTTACAACATTTTTTGCTTTGTGAAATTTGTAACGAAAGCTATGATGAATAAATGATTTATCGTACGACATCTTTTAGCTTAGAAAAATCAACTTTACTTTCCATTTTATCCTAGCTTCTGCATCTGACAATTCTGAACTCATTCTTATTAAATGGCACAAAAGTTGTGTATTGAATGCTATGCTATTTCGAAGTAGGCGTCACATAAAACTCGCTTTAAAATTTCTTATTGCACCTAATATTATTTTCCAGTTCGGAAGTAAATTATACCAGACAGCAAGAATGTACGCTAATATTACCTCTGGTGATCTCGAATATACAGAATATTTTTTAAGTTTCGTGCATCTTTAGAAAAAATTTCATACAAAGTATACTATATCATTTCTTAACGAGATCTTTTCTGTCTCCCATACGATCAATGGAACATATAAAATTTAAAGCACTCTAAAAAACACGTATACACAAAGCATTTCTAAAAACTATATTTTTCTTCATCAGATGAAAATAAAACGTACAATTATATTTTTGTACATTTCATGACAAAAAATTTTTTTTTTCAATTTCAGTAATTTTGATATTACGATTGCAATGCAACGACGGTATTTTTTTTTTTTGGGGGGGGGGGTTAAGATATCAACTTAATTTTGAGTTTAAATTAGAGTAATTTATATAAAATAAAGTATTTCATGAATAATAAAGAATATTGTTGTTCATGTTTTTTGCTACCTAACATTCGCAAATGTACGTATTTTTAATTAATTGAATTTTCGAAAGTGCTAACTTAACGTTTGCGCTGAACTTATTTCTCAAAATAAATTGATAGATACGAGGGACGTTCTAAAAGTAAGTTTCGTAAGTTTTTTTTTTTTTTTTCAAACAGAAGGTAGTACACTAGATGAAACAAACAATATCTACAATAAAGTACACCCTTGACCGGTTCAACGACGGGATGAGCATATGAGGATGGAGAAAAAATGGCGCACACCTAGAGTGCCCAGAGTGCTGAAGAAAAGAAAGCAGCATCAGAGACTGGTGTGCCCGAGGTTATTCGAGTACAAATCTCGAGGGTAGACAGACATGTATTCACAACGTGGTTGCCAAAGGAATTACACGGTGTTATCCAGTATGAACGGATTCATGGGGCTAGTGTGTCCTTCATCCATTAACACTTACATACCGCGTATGATGAAGAGGTCATGTCTTGTCAAATGGTTGGTTGCTAGTGTTGCATGTTCAACGAAGGAATGCAGCGTGTGAAGGACACAGCTCGAAGTGGGCGTCCATCCACATCCAAGAATGAAAACAACATTGATAAAGTATAGGACATGGTGTTAGTAGATACAGTGCGACCACGGTTTCCTACGACTAGCAGTGAGGCCGAGTCCAAAAGTTTGGAGGGATGCAAAATTGGCCGAGAGATAGTTATTTGGCAAACATCCAGTTATTCGGTGTTCCCTTATCTCTTGTTTCTCTCACAAGTAAACCTTCTCTCCTTTGATACCGGTTTACCGGGAACCCATATATTTTCTGAAAGCTTATGTCACAAGTAGAAAAACTGTGAAATCTTAGGGGCAGAGGGAAAAGCGTTTAGGAGCTACAGGACCCACAATGTATCAGTAAAGTGTGTATAGATGGCTATATTCCCGTAATGACATCTCCATTTCTTGTATGTTCCCGTATGTTGCTATCAAGTACTAACGTATTGTAGTCTTCTTCTTACATTGCAGATGGATCTTAAAGTCGTTTTAGCTGCCTTGGCATCCCAATTCGAAACAAGCAATTGGTCTCCGAACATTCAGGAATCGGAGAATATAAAACACATAGCTACCCTCCTGGAGAATTATATAGAGATTGTAGAAGAGATCCAGACATTAGGATTTGCTGGAGGCGATGTAGAAGAATAGGACAAGGAAATGGACTTCGGAGATGACGGTGTCGATAAGGAACAGCAATGCTCGTCGCAACAGTCGCCGTCCTCCATTTCTATCGTGACGTATTTTGGTCAAGTATGCCTGATGACAGGAAGAAAATTCTGCTTTTAGGGGATCCATGGTGTTCTAACAAAGATCATGCATTGTCTGCTTCCGAAGTACCTGATGGTAAAGTCCTACAAAGAGAACTGGTACCTGAAGGGTACGAAAAAGATCCAGCCTCTGGATATTCATTTTTTCAGACACTACAAATTTTTTGTTCGTTACATAACGGACACAATCATTATCGAGACACAAGATCACATCTGGAATCACGATAGTTTTCCGGCAATGCAGTCATTATATTTATATCAGTTCAACGCTCCTCGTTTCAAGAACTTGAATAAGTATGCTTTTTATAAGTGCGGATACTTGGATCACGAACCTGGAATGTGGGTTACGCCAAAGGATTACTGCTTCGGTTCATTGACGAATGATGCGTGTGAAAAGAGTGCGGCTATCGCTTTTGTAAAATGTGCTCATTGTGAACTGTCTTTCTGCCCGTCTCACTGTTTATTTGATGAATTGCACGTTGATTGTCTCTTGTACTAGATTTTGTTTGAAGTCAATAACAAGTCACATTTTGAACATCCCAACTTATATTGTTTCTTTTCAACGAGTTTTTTCTTCTTTATTTTGAGATTTCCTCCTTCTTATCATATTATTAATTCATATAAATACATGAAACGAGAATTTTAGCTACTTTTGGTATGTTTCCAACACCTTACTGATACTTTGTGGGTCCTATAGCTCCTAAACGCTTATCCCTCTGCCCCTAAGATTTCACAGTTTTTCTACTTGTGACATAAGCTTTCAGAAAATATATAGGTTTCTGGGAAACCGGTATCAAAGGAGAGAAGGTTTACTTGTCAGTCACCCGTATTTTAACACTGGACTCGTTCAATCCGCACTTGCGCAGAGGCTTCCATGGTCGCAAGAAATGTGGTTAAAGAATAGCCTTCTCGGTATGTCACTTCCAGAACAATTCTGAGGTGGAGAAGAGAGTGCGGCAAATCCTTGAATCGCATGACACGGAATTTTAACAGAGTGGCTTCTTCAAACTGATTGCGCGCTACGACAAATATCTCAATGTTGGCGGCAACTATGTCAAAACATAGTGCAAAGCGTATGATTCATAACTCTGTGTTGTAAGTTTTTATTTATTTATTTATTTATTTGGCAATAAAGATTCCATGTGGAAAAAATAACGAAACTTACTTTCGGAACGTCCCTCGTATATATATATATATATATATAACGAACAAGAGTCTTGAATCTAAAGACTTCGGAATTTATTATCATCAATTCTTATATTTCAAATTGCTAGCTAAAAATAGAAACAATGTCGATTGCATAATTACACTTACCTGCAATGCATGTCTGGCTTTACACGAGAGGGTCGCTGGTTTGTTTCGTACCACGAACGTATCTTGCGGTTCTTCTAGAAACACAGGAGTTGACGAGGGTTCTGGATCTTCAGTTGGCAGGGGATCCAAAAGAAAGCCTCCTAAAAAACGAAAAAAGAAATTGCAAAATTTATTTCGATAACTACAAAATTAACAAAATAACAAAATTTGAAAAGCTGCCCTGCTACTCCGTTCGTGTCTTTTTGACCTCAAAATTTCTTTATCCATTTATAAAAAAAAGTATAGAACACTTTTATGACAGTTCATGACTTTGCTGATTAATAAATAAATAAATAAATAAATAAATTAACTTGTACTCCTACTCCCAGAAGGATTAATTTTATTTACTTCCAAGGAATATTTTTCAATTTATTCCTAATGAATTTTTTGGTTCAATGTCACCCAATTCTATTTTGCACATTCAAATACTAATTCAGCAAGTAAAAAGAATAAATTTTACGTAGTTAATAAATGTGTTTCTGAGAAGCTGACAATTTCATTCAAGTTCAGCTGCAAGTTCATGACATTAGAACACTTGACACGATATCTCAAACAAAGAAATTGTGTGTGAATATTTCTGCTGGAGATTTCCGCTTTTCGTAAGTAACTCGATAAAACACTGCTTACTCTAATGTAATATGTTTCACGAAAGCTGACAAGCCCATTAAAGTAATATATGTCAAATAAATTATCTATATATGGAATTAAAACATGCTTGTCTTGTTATATTAATTTTATCAGCTCTACAAGAACAGAGTTATGTTGAAAAAGAACTAAGATTAAACACATTATGAAAAAAAAAAAAAAAAAAAAAAAAAACAAGTATTACACTTGTAAATTATCTTATGTGTGAAATTACAGGATATAAAATAATATGTAATTATTATTTTTTATATTCTATAATGTGATGAAGTACTTTTAAATGAAAAATTAATATTCTTGTCAAAATGTGAGAAAAAAAAAAAAGAATTAAAATCTCCTTATAAGGTGAAAAATAAAGATATTTTATTTTAGAGATTGTTCAACTGTCGCGAAATACATTTTGAGAAGAGCAAGAATATCTATTTTTATGAGCGCAATACATTGTTATAAATCAATAAGTAATGAACAAACAACAACAAAAAACAAAATCCTGAAATGTTATTACAGTACACCAGCATTAAAGAAACTGTGAATTCACTTGATCTGAAAGCTAATACAAAGTTACATACATATCCAAAATATCAAATAAACGTGTAAAATTGAAAATTAAAATTATCATTCATTTTTTTTTTTTTTTTTTTTTTCACAAATTAGCTCAAATTCCCATATTTATTGCATTTTTTTCTTCATATATATAAACTCATCTCAGTCAAAAGTTATTTCTATTTTTTTTTCACTCTTAAAGTAATTTTGTTCGAAAAGTTTGGAGAGCATAGGCTCCCTGCAGTTAGTAATTAATGATCAGCTCATACTGCCTCGAACGTTGCATGCGTATAGTAAATGTGAACAGAACAGTACGACTAATTTTTTTTTTAAATTACTATATACTTATATTATTCTGAAGAAAATCAAGAAATATTTTCATAATATATGGGTAATTTGCATAGAAAAGTACCTTGCATTTGAGTCTTAAAAATTACGAATAAAATTATATGCATATTTGAATATTCAATAACGTATCAATTAACTTAATCATATATCATTACATGAAGAGATGCAATGATACTGAGAGATATTAAAATTGTAGACTTATAATGTACATTTAACTTAAAAAAATAATAACAATATAAAATTAATTTAATAAAATTTTTATAACACCCCCTCAAAAAAAAAAAAAAAAAAAAGAAAGAAAAGAAGAAAGAAAAGAAGAAATATTAATTTATACCTTTTTACTTCAAACAAATAAAATTAAAGGAAAGTAAAATACTCTTTAGAGAGTCAAAATAAAGAAAAAAAACTTTCTCACTTTTTTCATCTAAGTCAAAAAATATTTCTTTAGAGATAATAATTGGCTTTTAAGCTGATCCGAAATTCAGAAATTCACGTTTATCATAATTTTTATTTTTCTGTTTCATTTTATATTTCATATTACATTACACTTTCACTCAAAAATGTTACTTATAACATGTCTATTTATTTACACTAATTCAGTTCTTCGCTAATCCTGTTAAACATTAGCATCGCACAGTAAATAACCAAACGTTAACAAAAGGTCCGAACCAAAGTTAACCAAAGTTAACCAAAAGATCCAAAATGTTATATCTTAAAATGCTTGCCGTACAAGTTCAAGGGAGAGTACTACAGTAATATCATATTTTTCTCTAGACAATCCGCTAGTATGAGATATCCGTTTTGCACGAAAAACATTATTTTATAAAATGTAATGATTTAGTACTTTACCAAGTAAAACCTTCTCTCTCAATTAAATGCTCTGAAGTTAAACTGATTTATTTGACCCAACCTACGCCAGAAAATATAATGATTGTCAATTCAACCGATTATCAAAAATATAAAAATACCTTGTCTAATGTGATTTGCAATTTCAACAAAATCGTTATACGCAAATTTTGCCTCAACGTAAATTCTTTTATTAATATGTTTAAAATTGCAATCGATTTTTATGTTATTATTGTTCAGAAATTATGTTTTTTTTTTTTTTTTTTTTCTTAATTATTTCTTTTTTTTTTTTTTTTTTTTTATTGAATAAAGGTAGAACATGATAAATGTTTATTATTATTACTATTATTATTATTATTATTATTATTATTATAGTTTAAAAATCGTTTAAAGGTTTTTCTGCTATTCTTGTCTAGAGATTTTTCAAGCAATTATTTTTGTTTTGTGTTATAATTATCTTTTCTTTACTAAAAAATTATTTAACAAGATACATTTTTAATTTTAATCTTTTTTATACAGCTCTCAGTCAACTGAAACCTTTATTTGTGAGACTCACGCTGTGCAAACTTGGCTTATACGAGATTTATACGAGAATTCTCTGAAATCACAGACAAAGCAATTACGTTCGTACACTAACCAATCACTTCACCAACAAACAAATTACATTGAAAAATTGTCGAGAGCATTCAAACAGCGACATTCGCCGCTTCACACCTAAACACCTATAAATATCTCCCAAAAAGGCATTCAGTGGGAAACCAAAAACTGAAAATTTAGGCTCCCGCGTTACTTTCTAAAGTGCCCTTAAGTTACTTAAACAAAGCTGCCGTATTACGGAGAAGAGCAATTTTTCGCCCGGTTAAACTGCACGCTCTGATAATTTCCACTTTCGCTTTTCAAGGAAAGGTCTCTTTGGGAAGGAGGACTTCCAAGACACTGTCTGAGAAGCTGCGGAGCAAAGAAGTCGCGTTGGGGGAGGAAGACACTTTTTTTTTTCCTTTTCTCTCTACTTTCTTTCTTTTAGAGTAGTGACACAAAGGGGAGTTTAATCTCTCCAATTAGATTTCTTTTAACTTGGGTGGCCGGATGCATCCATGCAAGTTTCAGTGGCACTTTTGGACCCCGAGTTCGTTCTTGGCATCCACGTTAATACGAATTTGAGCGTTGACTGAAAAAGAGGGAGGCGATCGCGGTGGTGTGGATATAATTTGTGGTGGAAACAGAGTTATGTTCGGTGGGGAGATTTTTAATTGTTTTCTAGTAAATGTGTTTGTATTGCAAGTGAAATGATGGTTTTGGTAAAAGAAGCGCGTAAAGCTTTGTGTATATCAAGAAAATTTGTCCTATGAAGGTAAAAAAAAAAAAGAAAAAAAAAGAAAAAAAGAAAAGAAAGACAGAATTGCGCAGAAAAGATTTATATGTAAACATTACATAATGATGCTTGATGTTCCATATAGGTTAAAAATTATAATATTTTTATTCTTAAAACATTAGATTTAGTTGTTAGAAAAAAGAATGACCTGGCAAAAAAGCTAGAATTTTTCAACTTTCTTTTTATATTTTGTTATTTTATTTTCAACTTGATAAAGTGTTATTGTTTTAATATTTGGTCTAATATAATATTTGCCCCCCCCCCCCCTTTTTTTTTTCTTTTTTCTTTTTTTCTTTCTTTCTTTTTCTTTTTTTTTTTTTAATATTTAGTTTCCTCACCTTTTCGTTGTCATTCTATTATAAAATATAACTTAGATATCTGCCCTATCAACTGAAAACTTAAAAAGAAGATTATCCTAATGGTTATTCAAGTGTTTAATTATAAAACAGAAAAAATCGTTTTCATTTTGTTTCATTACCATGTTTTATATGTTATTTTTAAATCTTTAATTTTATTTTTCATTATTTCAAAATATGATATCTCAAGTACAAGAAAATGATCGCTCAAGCTTATGAAAAGTAAGAATAGTTGTCATACGTGATTGTTTCAACACTCTACGCTATATATTTTCTATACTTTTCATTCGATTAATATGACTTACAGGCAACCTATAAAATTTACGCAAATTTTATACGGCGTAATAATACTTTTTTTCCCTGTCATTTTGCATGTTAAAATTACTTTGTTTGAAACTGAGTAAAAATTACCCAACAGTGTTGTAGTTATTTAAATTGCTCAACATTTTTATTTTCTTTCTTTCTTTCTTATGTTTTCAAATGTTTATGATAGGCATAAAAAAGGGAGGGTGGAAGGAAAAGAAAAATATCCTTGTCTAATTTTTACTATAATTTGATTAAATTATTTTTTCATGCATAAAATAAATATGGAAATAAAAAATATACAGAATATTGTACGTACAAGAGAAATGTTTCTTCTTCAACTATGTTATTATTTGTTCATTAGAATGTGATGCCAAAGAAAAAAAAATAAGAAAAAGAAAAATAATGTTTATATTGTCTTTCAAATAGAAGATTACGCGCAATTGCACAATTAGATTAATAAAATTAAATAAAAGTAAAAAAGTAAAGAATTATAAACACTACCAATGATTTCTTATATATTTGCAAATACTGTGTTTTACATACTGTTTTATTTTGATTAAAAATAATTTAGCTTCATCTCTGAAGTTTTGAAAAAGGGGAATATTAAACTTATTTTGTTTGCTTGTTTTTCAATTATATTAGTTTTTACATAAAGCCTATTTACTAAAACAATATTTTATAAACATGTAGAATAACAAAGTTGTTTTAATTTTGAATAATAATGATTTAAACCTCTCTATTTGAAGTTCCTGGCTACACTACTAGCTTTTATTTGTCATTTAAACAATAAAATTATCAATCATTATCAACCTTTATTATTATTATTATTATTATTATTATGAATTTCTGTCTTAAAGGTATAGAACTTTAAATATACTTGCATTTAAATATAATATTTTTAAGTATATGCAAATTTATCAAAAATTATTTAAATTTAATAAAATTGAATATAAGTTTTTAAATTTTGCAAAAATTTAAAAATATTTTCTGGTAACTATTTTCTTTTTCCTTTGATTTTATATTATTATAGTTTAATAATATATTCTAAACATATTGGGGTATTATTTTTTAGATTCAGTTATAAATTATTTTTCAAAAATCATTTTCTGTTACAATGCAAAAAATTTTATTAAATTTCGGTATTCGAACATAAAAATATTTAAAAATATAATAAATTACCTATGTATCTATAAAGTATATATATGTATATATACACTATGTATACATAGGTATACCCAAATATATTTGAATATATATATATATATATATATATTTTTTTTTTTTTTTTTTTTTTTTTTTTTTTGAAACTATAATAATATAAAGCCAAAGAAAAATTCAAAACTCGATTAGCAGGTATCATTTAAAATATTTTCGCAATATTTTAAATTTTCTTTTATTAAATTTAAATATTTTTCAAAAAATTTCAAAATACTTAATTTTGATATTTTTCAATGCATTTGTATAGAAATTTTTCCAAGCTTAAGACAGCAATTTGCAAAAAAAGCTTTATAATGTCCATCGGCCCCTTAAAGTAAAACAGCGTCTCTAGTTTCTTTTCTACAAGTTTAATAACAGTAGAATAAAGCCCTCCAATGAAGCGATCAAAGTAAATTCATGACAGCCAGTATCCTTTCTGGCAACCTTCTCCAATGTATACAGAGCAGCAAAGTTTGCCGAAATCGCAGCCAAACGTTTAACTCGTTGACTTTCTGTTGTCCCTTTATTGCAGACAAAAGGGATTGGCAAACAAGAGCGGTAAGCACGAGCTCAAGTACGAAGAAAAAAGACTGTATTAGACCATTGAGGTTAAATGTCTAGGAAACAAATCTAAATTACTTTTCTTAGACGTATGGTATTTTATGGGGTTTATGCAAGATGTTTACCAAAAACGGTGTAAAAAGTACTCTGGAACTTCTAAAGAATTGTTAAGCATATATATTTTAGCAAAGTAAAGAAAAAGGACTTGAGAAAATAAACAAAATAAGGCTTCAAAGAGAAAAAGAAAAAATAATAAAAGGTAAAAAATGACTAACATATTTAAACTTTTATTAACATTGAAACAATTTCTTCTGGTACAGAAAATGTGAATAAATTTAATTAGATATTCTTCCATAAAGTAATTTGTAAAATTTTGAAAACTTAAAATTTAAATGAATGACTGGGAAAAATTATAGATGATTGTCAGAGAGTCTGATCTATTAAAAATTACCATCAAATAATTTATCAGTATCACAAATTACTATTAAAAAAAAAAAAAAAAAAAAAAAAAAATCTGCCTCCTAAATAATCATAAAGTACAAATATTGTAAAAGTTAAATACATATTTTTGTTTATAAATCTAGATATATTTTTTGCACTTGACAGATGATGGGGTAATATTTACAAATATTTGAACAAACACCATAAAATGCAATAAACTCGCAACAATTGTTTCGGGTCGAAAAAACAATCGACGGTGCATTGCCGCTTTGACTGCAGCACTCGTGCTTACTTTGTTCGCCTGACGAAATGTCGTGTGTTCTTTCAATCCGAAACAATTGTTGCGAGTTTATCGCATTGTATGGTGTGATGTATATAGTGCCCACACAAAAAATGAACAGGTTTTAGAGCTTTTTTAAAAAAGTATAACATCTATGCAGTATCTTTTTAAAAAAATCATCAGTTTTTACTAAAAAAAGTGGCCGACTTTCATCACCAAAATTCTTATATCTAGATCAATCAAAAATAGGAGTGATCCACCTGGATGTGTTTTGCCAAGAAGCACCTTGTTTTATTCATATAGATAGAGTAGTTTCTTTTGAAAATATCTCAAAATCGTTAGTTTTTGCGACATTCACATCTTAAACTGCTTAAAAAATAAATAAATAAATAAAACACAAACCCTGTAAAACTGTATTTGTTTATTAAAACAATAAATCACTGAATAAAGCTTATAGCAATTTTCTATCATGTAAGTTTCTTCAAAAGTAAATATATTTATATTCCCAAATTGTATTATCTTTTGAGGAGTGGTAAGAATTTAATTTCAAGACAATTCTATGATAAACAATGATGGAACTAAAAACAGAAATTTTTATTCACGTCATCCGACCTAATCAAATTAATTTTTTTTTTTAGTGCTAGAGGCCTATTTCAGTCGGTACAGTTGTCGAATTTTTATAATACACTCTTAATTAGTGCTAAGGGCCTATTTCAGTCGGTTTATTGAATGGGGATTTATTGAATGAAGCCCCCCCAAGGCACAACTTTGACATGAGTCCCCCCCCAGGCCCAACTTTGACATGAGTCCCCCCAAGGTACAACTTTGACATGAGTACCCCCCCCCAGGCCTAACTTTGACATGAGTACCCCCCAAGGTACAACTTTGACATGAGTACCCCCAAGGCCCAGCGTTGTCGAATTTTTATACGTCACTCTTAATAGTGCTAAGGGCCTATTTCAGTCGGTTTATTGAATGGGGATTTATTGAATGAAGTCCCCCCAAGGAACAACTTTGACATGAGTCCCCCCCCAGGCCCAACTTTGACATGAGTCCCCCCCAAGGTACAACTTTGACATGAGTCCCCCCAAGGCCCAGCGTTGTCGAATTTTTATACGTCACTCTTAATAGTGCTAAGGGCCTATTTCAGTCGGTTTATTGAATGGGGATTTATTGAATGAAGTCCCCCCAAGGCACAACTTTGACATGAGTCCCCCCCAGGCACAACTTTGACATGAGTCCCCCCCAAGGTACAACTTTGACATGAGTCCCCCCAAGGCCCAACTTTGACATGAGCCCCCCCCCCCAGGCCAGACTTTGACATGAGTTTCCCCAAGGCCCAACTTTGACATGAGTCTCCCCCAAGGTACAACTTTGACATGAGTCCCCCCCCAAGGCACACCTTTGACACGAGTCCCCCCCAAGGCACACCTCCCTTTCATTGGGAAAAAGAGAAAAAACGTTGTTTTGCGGCTATAAGACAGTTTGGACTTCCAACGTTATTTGTTACAGTATCTGCAGCTGAAACACATTGGTTTGATTTAATGAAAACTTTATCATGGAATTTAGATCGTCACGAATTAACTAAAGAAGAATTTGTCGATATTAACAAGTTTAGCAGTAGGCCTCTGGCACTAAATTAAAATCTGTCAATGTCAGATTTTCATGTTTTAAATAATGAAATAATGTCGTGTCTGTATAATTTTTATTGTTTTTTTATTTATTTATTTATTTTTTTTAATCTTTATTGGTTTACCAAGATGTTAAACACTACATCAGATAGAAAATAAAAACTTCTAGTTACGGATTGCTGTATAATTACTTACTTCCTTAGTTTTTTTTTTTTTTTTTTTTTTTTTTTAAGTAAATATATTGTTTTAACAAGTACACATAATTTGTAAAACGAAAAAAGAAAGAGAAATTTAAAAAGATCATACAGCACTAATTTCCAGAAATCAGTATTATAAATGTTGCTATGACGATATGAAATCTCATTTATTTTATAATTGGTCAAATCATTTTATATAGCCTGCAAAATTATCTTCACTGTGAAGATAACGATAAAAATAAACAAATTAAAATTGAAAATAATAATAATAAAAATAATAATAATAATAAATCTTCTCGAAATTGTCGTTAAATATTTCTTTAAAATAAATTTAATACATCCTTTGTAAAGAAATATTTTCTGTTAATGGTAAAAAGCAAAATCAACCTTAATATCTAGGATACTTAAAAAGTGTTACGCATTTATTAAAAATAAATAAATAAATAAATAGGGTTATATGAAAAATGGTTAATTTAGTATGACGATATAAAGACTGAAGCCTGTAAAACTATCTTCTTTGTCAAGACACAAGACCACAGTAGTGAAAACAACTCCATGTAATTCGCCGTCTCACGTTTACTTCGAAGAAAATTAATATCTTTTTTCAAGCAATGTATCGTGTTACAAATTACGAAAAAAAATCTTCCAAAAGAAAACCTTTATAAGATTTTCTTAAAAAAAAAAAAAAAAAAAAAGATAAATAATTAATTTTTGAAAAAAAAAAAAAAAAAAAAAATATGAAAAATAGTAACTAAAATGCGGTAAAAGAAATTGGTTCACATCTAGACTTGTAAAATATGTACAACTTTTCTTCTTTTAAAAATTATTTACAAAAGAAAAAAATATATATATTTGGGTAAATAATCTGCTGTGTCACTCACACGACTTTCTCTTACCTTGGAATTTAATACTAAAAGTACAGATCCGAGATTAAAGAATAAGATAACGAGTACTGTTATGAAAACCTATGTTAAAACAATTCAAATTAAGCTTCGGAACAGCTTTATTTGACAAATAATTATATGTGAGGTGGTCTACCGTCCCCCTCAATCCCCAGTTTCATTATTGTACCTACATTTATATAGAATTCAAATCTGTTATTAAATTCAAACGTTCATTTAAAAATTTTAGACAACTTTCACACGCAACACTCCTTAAAACTTATGAACCTTGATCAAACTAGTAACGAACGTATTAACTTAAAAATACAACATTTGGATCGCCTGAAATTATTTGTTTTTAATTTACTCTAACACACACAAAGATCAAACGTTAAAAACCTGACTTCGGTATTCAGAAAACGTCAAAACGTGCAAATATACAAAAATCTAAGCCATGAATACTTAGCTTAAAAAAAATACATTATTTACTATACAGCTATGAGGAATTAATTCCAATTTCTGAGGAGCTTTCCAGGTCATAGTAAAGTATTATAGTAAAGCTCTTCCACTAACAATAAAAAAGAATGTTATACCGTAAATATTGAACCCCCTGTATATCTTCTGATGGTTATGTACACACTACATGGTTCAAATAAATATAATCCTATATTAATAACACACGGAACAAACTGAAATATACTTCCCTCAATTTTCAAGTGCTGTCTCACTATAATCTAGTTTTTTTTTTTTTTTTTTTTTTTTTTTTTGTAGCCCTGTAAACAAACAGCGAATGATTCCTAAAATAAAGAGAAAGTAGGTCCGTGTGGTAGGTCAAACACACAGACCTACTGCTAAAAACATGATTTTTGGATTCAGGGAACCTAAAACGTGAAACTATAACAAAAACTCACTTTCGAAAATTTGACTCAAAAATAATACTTTTTCCACCATATATATGGGTAAGAGAAACTAAAAAGGCAAGTTTAATGATAAAACAATATTTTTGAAACTTGAAAAACTTTTTAAAATATGTATATTATTGAAATTATTTAAGTTTGAAGAACATATTAAAGTGATTGATCAACAGATAAAATATATGATTTAAATCACAAAACACTATTGGTAATATAGAATCATTAATATAATATATATATATATATATATTTATTTATGGATATCAGTAACTAGAAAAAAAAAAAAAAAAAACGATTTTATCATCTTTAAATTACTAGTGAATATCTGTAAGACTGTACACAAATCACCCAGTTTTATCAATAGATCTTTGTATCATTTAAGTAATAAAATCATCCTCATAAATAATCATACACAAAAATAATTGGTATTTTATTTTGTGAATATCGGTTTTGTGAATTAGCAATGAGAATGGTTTTATAATATTTTAAAAGAAAATTAATTGACTATAAGACTGTGAACAGATCACTCAGGTTTATCAACAGATACATCATGATATTTAAGTTATAACGAATTCTCATAAATAAAGAATTAGCACTTCATGATAATTAGTAAATTTTAATGAGATTTATTTTATCACCTTTTATATTACAAGTTATATGTCTATACGGCTATGATCAGATCTCTCATTCTTATGGCTATATCTATCGTGTAATTTAAATCATTAATTACTATATTAGTGAAACCCAATAATTTATAGGATAAAATAATTTATATTGATTTATGTAAGTCGTAAATTAGCAATTAAAATTATTTTAATATCATGTATATTACTATATTATAAATAATCGTCTACAAGCCACTCAGGTTGACCAACAGATACAATTAAGTTTTATTAAATCATTTAAGTGAATAAAGAAAAATGAATTTTTATCTAGCAAACCATATAGAACGCCCAATATAATGTAGCTTACAATTAATTTAACAAAATAAAGATTGTTAAAACCCGTTAGTAGTCACTAGTTGGTCGACTTCTCGTCCATCCCTTCAGTGTTGCCAGATTTTTTTATTGAATAGCCACTAAAAATTTTTAGAAGTGGCATTTGATATATATAAAAGGCGAATAGAATCGAAGAAAACGTCAATTATATATATAATATATCACTTCTTAAAATTATCGGTGACAGTCGAATGAAGAGTGCGCAATCTGTACCAGGTGGCGCTGTCTATATCGACTACTTACGAGTTAAATTAAATAATTCAAACCCTTTTATAATAAATAATTTTTTTTTTTATTATTATTTACTAGTAAATTAAACTTAAAAAACAAATACATAAATAAAAATAACTGTCAAACAAATTATCATTCCTATTTGAACCATGTATCAACAGAATAATTAAATACATTCAGAATATGGAAAAGAAAATAATAAAAAATGAATAAATCTTGGTGTTTTAAATGTCCCGACAATATCTCTACACATTTCGACACTTCCTCTTTCAAACATTTTCATTAACTGCAGATATTTCAACATTTCGTGCAAAACGCGATGTCCTTTGATATCGCGTGATTATTCACCATTAAAATATCAGCTAATGTTTAAAAAAAAAAAAAAAAAAAAAAAGAAATCTGAAAGTGCTAATTATATTTATAGTCAAACTTTTTTTTTTCTTCTTTTTTTGCAAAAGAATGTTACAGTGCAATGATCAAGCAGTAAAAAGACATTAAAATAACTTTAAAGAAGGGTAATAAACATTTCCGAATGCCATATCACACGAAATGAATCTTTTATAAGTAAGTGTTATATGGTTTTTTGTCAGGGAAAACAGTGAGAAATACAATTTATTAAACGGACATCGTAAATGGGATTAAAGGTTAAGTTAAAATTGTTGGATACTACATTCAGTAATTCTATTTCTATGCCTTTCTAACATTTACAAGTTAATTCAAATCAACTTATTTTTTTCTAATCTAAATTATTAAACAATTTTAGGAAAATATATAATATGATATCATGTTGTACTTTATAATTTTCATTTTGCATGTTATGTCAATACAATACTAAAAAATAATAATACAAAAAATGTGTATTAAAAAAAGTCTAAATTTCGCTGCAAAAATAAATCCGGTATCAACCATTCTTTGTGATTATGACGCCGTATTTACAATAATGTATTATTTGAAATAAAGAAAATAAAACTTTATTTATAGTGTGGAACAAATAAGTAGTTTTTAAAAGAAATAATTTAACTGTAAAAATAAAGAAAGTGGTTTCACAAATGCAAAAAATGTATACAGAAAATGAAGATAAAATGTTCCTCTATGGATTAGAACGAATAAATTAAAAAGAAATTATAATTTTAAAGAATTTTTTGTTCATACTTTACACATTAACTGGATTCATAATTTCTTTTGAAATTTAATAATTTTTGCAGTAATTTAAATTCTTTTGCAGAATATTGTTTCAGAGTTCTGTGTTTAATTATGGTTTCTAATTAATAAATTTATGTAATACGAAAACTGAAGAGTTTGTACTTTTAGAGTTTAGACTATTGTTTGTTTTTAATTTACTTCATTTAATATTTTGTTTAAATAAATAAATATATATATTAAATATTAAGCATATTTTTTTTTTAACAGTGATGTAGAATAATTCACGAATTTAACGTCATATACCTCTTGACTCCGAGAGTTACAACCAGAAATAATGCAAAAAAAAGCAATGTAATGTTAAGTTAGATTTAAAGTGTTCCTTCTTCGTCATATTAAATAAAAGAAAAAAGAAGAAGAAGATAAAGAAGAAGGTAAACTCAGCGTCAAACAGTAGCTTTAATTATCGCAATTTAAAGTTTGTTTTATATTTAACTAAATTATTAGAGATTTATAAATGTAAGCTTATTTATTTTTTTATCGGTAAGACTTTTGCTTTATTGCACTTCTTTGACACGTGTTACCTCAAAACTTCAGTTTTCTTTTATTTTTAGTACATACAATTCCATCAAACACACAGCAACAATCAAACCACATTTAACAGATTTTATTCAAATGTAGTTAAATTAAAATATTATGATTTTATTTTTTGTTTGTTAGAGCTTTTTAAATTTTAAAATTTTGTGATGTATATATTATGATTTAAAAAATGAAAACATTATTTATATAATATTATGTAAATGTCGATTGTTCTGCAGCAAATCTAAGAAATAAAAAATAATATTTTAATTTTTTAATTATGAAATTCGGATAGAGTCTTAAATTAGACTTCCCTTATATGGAAAAAAAAATGCTAGTAAAAAAATGTCAGAAAATAAATGTTGTCCCTTTTGTAAAGTATCAGGAAAAAGCGTCTCCTGAACGAAATCTACCCCTGAAAGAAAAAAAAAAAGTCTCGAGAAAAAATAATCTTAAGAAGATTAATTTGTTTTTAATACTTTAATGATGCACAATAAAGGTAAAAGAACAATAAATATGCATGAACTTCTTATTTAAAACTAAACAATATCAAGGGTTACACAAAAACAATCTGTCATATTTTTATTTTTTTAAAGTAAGTATGTAAAGAATTTTTTTTTAGAGTTTCCTACCTTCATAATTACAAACTAAATGTGTTTTAAGGCGTCTTCATGAAAGTCAAACACTTTCAATGCTAAACAATGTAACGCGGTTAAATGCATAGTTGAAAATTTTGAATAATCTGTTTGAATCCCTTGATTTTCTTTCTCGTTTCATCCTTTCCAAATAGATTTCCTCTTTTTAAGTAAAAATAGAAGTAAATATTTAAAAACTGTTTATGCAAACTTATTAAAGTTTCATGTATAATCATAGACGTAAATTCATTCAATATTAAATATTTATTCCGATATTTTTATTCTAAAGTATTTTAAAATGTTTAATACTCTAAATGAAGTAATCTGACAACGAATTATTGAAATATTCTAATTATTGTATGTATAGGGATTAAGGCCAGTTGAATTCACGTGTGTCCTAGACCTAAGTGGAATGCCCTCGTTTGGGATCTTCTTAAAAGATTCTAGACCGAATTTACGTGAATTTCGGAGAAAACCACATAAAACTCCGGATGATAGGACTACGAGCGCGAACTGACACTTTCGAAACTAGCACTTTCTAAAATCGAAACTGACATTTCCTGTCGACAAGTTAAGATAGTAGAAAGTCTTCCACTCTATTTTAGGTCTCTAATTATTTAATTGATTAAAATTGTTCTATTACTGATAATAATTAACTTATTTTTTTTACTTAAATATTTTTTTAAACCTAAACAGTTTTGAGTAATTTTCAAGGAACATACTTGCAGGTGTTTATTTATGGGGAAGTTACTAATAAAAGCCCGTAGGAATTTCAAAATATTCTCAAAAGGAAGGCAAAAACTTTAGAAATAATGAAGGCAGACATCCAAATGCTAATATTATAGACATAACGTCTATAATATTAGTATTCAAATATATGTGATTTTGTGAAAATCGTCAAATCTCTACAATTGTGTCAAAATAACGCATTCCACAGACTGGATCTAATTTTCTTTTGTCATGATGTAAATAAATATTATTGTGTATTTTTTTTTTTTTTTTTTTTTTTTTTTTCCTTTTACAAATGAAGAGTCGACCACGACCTTCATTTTAAATGAACTTGAACAAAAATCTGTTCGTGCTTAAATTATTATTATTATTATTATAACTATTGTTCTTATTTACTAATGGAAAATATTATTACTCTGAACAAATATAATGTGCAATGATTTTTAAAGAACAATACTTCGTAAAACTTGTTTTTAAAGAATTATAAAAACAAATAAATAAATGAAAATAATAATGTAGTTAGACGTGTCTATAATCATCTAACCCGACTCCGCCATTATTTTCATTCTTCTCCCTCATGGCTCTACAATAATACATATAGGTAGTGATGCTGCTGTAATTTTATCTTTAATGATATCCCAATATGTGCATTTACTCTGAACTATCTTCCTTAGTAATAGCACATAAATAAAAATACAGGGTGGTTATAATTAAACTTCCCCTATAAACAGCATCCTACAGCGCAAACGGGTGAACGGAATGCAACGAAATTTGGCATATAGACTATACACGAGATGCGCTCACGGAATTTCGAAAAGAAAAAAAAAAAAAATTAGTTTCAAAATGTCCACCAGAGGGCATCTTTTCTGGAAAAACATTAAAAACACAATAAACGACCAAAACGGAATACAGAAACAATATTAACATTTAATGACTAGTTTCTGATCAACTTGTCATCTAGCCACATTAAGTAATACCTGTTTTGCACAAAGTTTCCTCTTCTTCACAAGCACGCAAATCTCAACATTTTTTTCCTAAAACTGACAACTTTTCCCGGTTTTACATTTTATTATTCATAATTCTTGTTCTGCATTGTTAATATTGTAAGCTATAAACTATAGTTTAATAAAGAAGCATCACAAAACTGGCGTTGTAAAAATTATTACTTACAAACTTTGAATAAACACCATAAAATGCAATAAACTCGCAACAATTGTTTCGGGTCGAAAAAACACACGACCCTTCATCAGGCGAACAAAGTAAGCACTCGTGCTTACTTTGTTCGCCTGATGAAGGGTCGTGTGTTTTTTCGACCCGAAACAATTGTTGCGAGTTTATTGCATTTTATGGTGTTTATTCAAAGTTTGTAAGTAATAATATAAACTATAGTGAATTAATTAAAGTTTCCTCAAAAGATTAAAAAATGAATTAAAACTTGAATCTTCAAAATTATGTCAATAATTCCTTTACAATGTTCAAACAATTAACTGCTTTTACCAAAAATAATAACAACAAATACGTTAAAGTCCTGGATGTTTTTCATTATACAAACTTTTCTCGAAAATTTCAACGCATATTTAAATACACCAAAGCTTATTTAAAATTTTGTAAATTTATTTTAATAAAAGTAATCGATCGAATAATTTTCCTAAATGCTATTCCATTACATTATGTCATACTATATCCCACCATAAATCTCAACATTAAAACATTTTGAATAAAAAAAAAAAAAAAAAAATGAAATTAAACAAAATAAAAACATGCCGCAACCAGAAAATTAAAGCAATAAAACCCAAAACAAGACCACATTTTTCTTTTGTAATCAAGTTGCGGAGATTACTAAGAAAATTTAAACACTAAACTATGTGGACAAGCTCAAAGGCAGAAAAAAAAATCCAATAATTAAACAATCTTCTTGACGCTTGTTTTCCAAACTTTTAAAACAGCGTCGATTAGAGTCAACACGTGTCTCAGTTCGATAATCCTATTAACATCTCTCCATCTTAGTGAAGGAAATTTTTTTTTTTTTCAACGATGCCTTGTTTTAAATCCTTTTAAAAGTTCCTTTTAATTAACTAAAGAGTTCGCATATCCCCACAGGGAACATGCTTCATGTGTGATGATGGAGCTTGGATTACATGTAGCCTTCACTAAAATTGTAGCACAGTACCCGAAAGAATGAGCCAAGAATACATTGCTTGAAGGTGTTTTTCTTACATGTTAGTTTTGTTGTGGAGCTGCCAGTTGAATGATTAATTTAGTAAACTTTTTAAATTTTCAGGCATTAGGTAATTTTTTTCTTCGTCTAATTGCAACAAGTTTATTTCCTTTAATTGTATTAAATGGATCAAGTGCACGATAACTCATTTAAGTATGATTAGCATATACTAAATAACATAAATCAAATAAATTAAGTAAATAGTTAAAAATATAGCGATAGATAATTAATGTGAAAATCCTTCGTCAGGAATATTTGAAAATAATCCCATTAAGTTTGATTGAACCTATACAACTTTAACTGTACAAATTTTGCAATGTTTGTCGTATTTCTTTACAGCTTATGTTTATTTAATCGTGATAAAAAAAAAAAAAAAAAAAAAAAAAAAAACTGAGAGAAAAAAAAAATAGTATAATACAATTTTAAAGATCTAAAACATTACGAAAACTTTTTTTTGTTAGGTCCATGTAATGCACATTTTTTTAAATCGCAAAAATTATATTAACTTTAAAAAATATATAGTTTTACTAGAACATATGCAACATTAAAATAGTTCAAAAAAGTAATTTACAAAATATATAATAAATTTACAGTAAATTGAATGCGACAGAAGCTACGACCAACGTGAAGCGAAGGGGAACGTGAAGTTTTAAGTATTAGGTTTTAAGAATTATACAGTTTTATACAGAAAATTACAGAAAAAATACTGTTTTTTTATTTCAAGATTATTTCTAAATAAAAATTAAAACTTTAATATACTCCCTTACATATGTATGTGCAATATTATGTACATAAATGTTTAAACCAAGGACTCTCAAGCTTTTTTTTTTTTTTTTTTGTACAGGCTTTTTTTAAGTTTTAGTTTTTAAAACTAAGTCTTAAGTCTTGAAGAAAAATTTTAACAGAAAAAAAATAATTTCAAATTTTTATTTCGTTTTTATTTTAAAAGAAAATATAAACTTTACGATGCTCCTTTGCATATGCATATATAATATCATGTATTTAAATGTTTAAACCAAGAGTTCTCAAACTTTTTTTTTTTTTTTTTTTTTTACAGTCTCTTAAATTTAATCTTGAAAACTATCATAAGTCTTGAAGAAAAGTCTTAAGAATTAAAAATGCAAGTTTTTATTTCAATTATTTCTAAATTAAAACTTTACGACACTCCGTTGCCTATGCATATGCAATATTATATATTATATAATAAGTACAAAACTTTGAATAAATACCATAAAATGTTAGAACACGCAACAACTGTTTCGGTTCGAACACGAGTGTTGCAATCAAAGCGGCTTTGACTGCAGAACTCGTGCCTACTTTGTTTACCTAGCGAAGGGTTGTATCTTCTTTTGATCCGAGACAACTGTTGTGAGTTTTTTAAAATTTATATGTTATGTATTTAAGTGATCGAACAAAGAGTTCACAAACTTTTTCTTTTCTTTTTCTTTTCTTTACTTTACGATTCTTTTTTTTTTTTTTTTTTTTTTTTTTTTTTTTTTTTTTTTTTGTCTAATTTTTTTTTTTTTTTTTTTTTTTTTTTTTTTTTTTTGTTTGCTATTAAAAAAAAACGACTGACTGCAGTTTTTTTTTTTTTCCTTTTTGAGAAAGATTTAAGGAAACTCTACTGCCAGGAAGTGCAGTATAGAATGCTGTGTGAAAGAAAATGCTGTGAAGTTTCATATATGTATATTATGAATTAAAACATTAAATATATTAACTTGTAGAAATTAAAAAACTTTTAATGTAAAATTTGATTGCAGCATGATTTGATCGAGTTAATATTGAAATTTAAACTACTACACATACATTACTGTTTATATTTTTAATTTTAAGGAGTATTTTTATGTTTCAATCTATGTGAATGACTTTTAAATTAGCAAAAACTTTTTAATATAGTTTTTCATATTATTATTAATTTGGAATACATAAAAAAAAAAAAAAAAAAAAAAAAAAAAAAAAAATGGAATTAACTTAATCTCACTTAAATTTAATATAATGAAAATTAAGTTCACAAACATGATTAAAACTGTTAATTTCATAAAAAAAAAAAAATAATAATGATAATAGTATTGTAATGTCAAATATTTATACATGTTCAATAAAGATATACAGTAGGCAGCATATTTTTTCGAGCACTAGCCAATAATTCCTATATTAAAAGAGTACACTTAAGACTGTTTTGTTAAATAAATTCTTGTCGAATCATGTTCTTAGACTGACTAAGAACATGACTCGATAAGGATTTATTTAACAAAGCAGTATTAAGTGCACTTTTTTTAGACAGGGATTATTGCTAGTGCTCGAATAATTTTGCAGCCGACTGTAAGTAAAAAATAAAATAAAATAAAATAAAACAAAATAAAATAAAATATTTTTGCATAAAATTTAATGTTATAAATAATCAACTTAATCTAAGTATATATAACAAAAGCGAAAATTACCAAATAATTTATAATACAGTGAACTCTCGTTAAGACGGCCCCGTTTAAGATGGATTTCTCGTTATTACGTACAAAAACAGAAACCCCGGGCTAAGGCCTATAGGAATACGTACAATTCATTCGTTAAGATGGATATTTTTTTTTCCCCTCAAAGCTTACTTTCTTCGAAAAAGAGTTAGTTCCCAAAATCTTTTCAAATTCAAATTCAAGTGTTTTTTTTTTTTTTTTTTTTTTTTTTTTTTTTTTGTAACATGAAAAGGTGCAATAATTAAAGGCTTAATCTCTTTCACTCTGCGCTATTACACCATAGGAGGTAAACAGTATTGATTGACAGTGACAGTTGAGGTCAACAATGGTTTTGTAAGTTTTGATAACGATGTCGGAATTGTTGAGAAATTGATCGACCAGGAACTAAATGATGATAATGGAAAATGCGGGAACGTTGAGCGATAGGGAAAATGAGGAGTAAATCTCTCCACCAAATGTACAAGAAGTCCGTCATATGCTGGAGACAATTAAGACATTTTATCAATCGACTGAAAATATTCCAGATAATATTTTGAGCAATTGGCTAAAATTGAAAATGACACTGAGAGAAAATTGTTTATCCTAAAAAAAAAAACAAACCAAGATAACTCCTTTTTTTTAAAATAGACTAACAAACTATTATGTACTATCACCCTTTTTTTCTTTTTTGTACTACATTAAGTTGTACTATAAGAAGAAAAGAAGTTTTGTAAGTAAGTATCGTTTTTCCTGCGTTTATAATTTTAGTAAATAAAAGTGTTTGAGAAAACAAATTTTCATTCATAGTATACTGTGTATGTGTACATAATAGTAATTTTAGAGTTCATATACAACTTCAGTTTATGAACTCCTGTTATAATGGACTCTCGTTAATATGGACAAAAACTGCTGGCCGTTGATTGTCCGGTTTAACAAGAGTTCACTGTACTACAAATATATATAGGCATACAGTTGGTAACAAAAGTGTCCGAACACTAGCAAAAATTCCTATGTAAAAAAAGTACACTTAATACAATTTTGTTAAATAAATCCTTGTCGAATCCTGCTCTTAGTCAGTGTAAGAACATGATTCGATAAGGATTTATTTAACAAAACCGTATGAAGTGTACTTTTTTCTCATAGGAATTTTTGCTAGTGTTCGGACACTTTTGTTACCGACTATACAATTTAACTGAATGAAGCATACACTAAAAGTGAAAAAATTCTCTCTTTTTTTTTTTTTTTTTTTTTTTCGTTTTTTGTTTAAATATTTCTATGAAACGAAATTAATTTATTTTTATCTTATCAAGATGAACCTAATTATTTTATCATTTGTATTTCTTCTGTGAAAAGCAAAAATTGCCGATACGGCCGTCCTTTCAGAAACAAAATATATATTTAAAAAAAAAAAAAAAAAAAAAAAAAAAAAAAAACTAATATAAAAGATCTGTTACTGTTATGTCCCGTCCCTGTCACCAATATAAAAGAATGCTTGTCTCTGATCTGCAAACAGTTAAATAAATGGAAAAAAAAAAAAAAAAAAAATGTTAGCAGCCTCATATCTCACCTCAACCAAAAGACTCATAAAAGCCCGAAAACCAGAACCGGCAACAAGTTTGCTCTTATTTTTTCCGCCGTATGTCATACTCTCTTTTTTCATCATATCCATGTGTCAGATGAAGCAGCTGTCTTGGCCTTTTTCTGCTCTTCTGAGTGGCAACATCCATTTTGTCTTGCGTCGACTGAATTCGTTTTTGATTTGCGGGTTGTATTCGGTTTCGTGTTTTTCTGATGGATGGTAGCTTAACTTTTAGAGTTTGACAATGTTATAGAAGGAACTATGAAATCCATAGTTACATCCAAGAGGGGGAAAAATGAGGAAAGTGACACTTTTCTATTGTTGTCTGTCATAGAAATACAACTGATGTATTTTTACGTCAGAAATAAACAGATAAATAAATAAAAATCAAAACTAGAATGTTCTTATTTTGATTCAAAAAATAATCTGGTGTGTAACTCACACGACTTTCTCTTACCCTGAAATTTAATACTATAAAATACAGGTTGGAGATTAAGAGGTAAGATAACGAGTACTGTTATGTAAACCTATGTTAAACAATTTAAATTAGGCTTAGGAAGAGTTTTATATGATAATTAGTTTTGTGTGAGGGGGGCCACCGCCCCCTCAACCCCCCGTTTCATTAATGCACCTACATTTATAAAGAATTTAAATCTGTTATTAAAATTAAAAGTTCACTTAAAATTATACAGACAATTTTCACACGCAACATTCCTTGAAACTTATCAATGTTAATCAAACTTTTCCAGCAACAAACTTATAATAACTTCAAAATACAACATTTGGATCTCCTAAAATTATTCGTTTTTAAGTCACTCTAAGAGACACAGACAAAGATCTGATGTTACAAATCTCGACTACGGTAATCAGGAAGCCTCAAAACGTGTAAATCTACAAAAAACAAGCGATGAATATTTAGCTTAAACACATACATTATTTACCATATCTCTATGAGGAATTTATTTCAATTCCCGAACAGCTTTCCTGGAAATGGTAAAATATTATTAGTAAAGCACATCCACTAACAACAAAAAAGAATGTTACCGCTTAAATATTTGTAGCCCTGTATATCTTTCAAAGATTATATAGAGACCGCATGCTGCATCTAAATATAATCCTATAGTAATCATACATGGCCCAGCCTGAAATATACTTCCATCAATTTGCAACAATTGTAGTACTTTTATCTAGTTCCTTTGTGTAGCCCTGTAAACGAACAGTGAATGATTTCCTTACCATATTCTACATGAGACATATTTTTACGCATATAAAAAATATATATTCGTTTCATTTGGTTTAGTGCAGTCTATAGATGTTAAACTCTAAAAACCAGCACTTTTCTCCATAGACGTTGTGAGTTTGCATTGTTGCAACTCCATATTAGTTAACTAAACTAAGTAGAACTAACTAATAAATATATGAGCACGAGACAACTGAGTAAAATAAAATAATGGTTTTATTTGACTTGAATAAATGACAGGGTAAACTGGCGAGATAAACTCAATTAATGTAAAATAAATACTTTAGAAAACATACATAAGAAATATTTTAAATATGTTTAGATATATCACCACAGAAGGCAGCAGAAGATTAGCGACGGATGCACTCTTTTCACTAACTGACGTAAACTCCAACTTACCCGGTGGCTTCCCAGCCGGATGATTTTTCTATTCACTTTATCTAACAACACAGCACTTCTACACACATCAAACTAATTAGTTCTAACAGCTCTAGAGCTTAACTATCCGACAATAATTTAATTCAAGAGCTATGCCCTAAAATATAGTGTATTTAGACGTCAGAATTATCTCCACTAGACCAGAACACACAACCACCACACACCTTACGAAAATAACCTCCTACTTATACTTCCTTCAATTAACTACCCGTCTCTTCACTTCAACCAAAGCTTCTTCACATTCGCAACATACTTTCTCCTTTGCAGCGCTATGTTGACGCAAAACTATTCTAACCTAAAACTTCGCCGAGACTGACGCCGAAGCATTTTTAGCCTCTTCAACTTATTACGAGAGCTGGATCCAGCAGTATTTTAAAACGGTGGTTACCTACCACAGCCTCAACCTTACAACGTAATGTATTTGAATTTTCTTGAGCGTCCCTGTACACGAACCATTTGCTTCATCTCAACGAAAAGCTTAGTGTAACATCCCTATATCATACACATTTAGAATACCGAATTTGGAATTTCTGCTACCATTTGTTCATGAGATATGCTAAAAACAGACACACAGACACATGGACACACAGATAGACATACAGACACACACACACACACATACCATTCGCTAAAAACATAATTTTCGTATTCAGGGGACCTCAGAATATTTAAATATAACAAAAACTCACTTTCAAAAAATTGACCCTAAAACAATAGTTACTCTACCATCTGGGTAAGAGAAAGTAATAACGAGCTAATTAACAATAAAAATTTCTTAAACAATATTTATTATTCGGAATTTGATGATATCTAGCATAATTTTAAATCTTTTTATTGCATTTCTAACAATTTTTCAAAGAGACGTGTATTTAACTTGCGTTCGGACGAATAAATTTTTAATTTCCGGCTTGTGTTTAACCCTTTCTCCATGAAGATATCCAATTTTCTATTAAATTTTAATTTAATCATTTGATTACAGCGACAATTTTCGTGATTTATGTTTTAAAAAAAAACATTCTAGAACTAGAAATTCTATTTATTAAAATTAATCTTATTTTCAAAAGGTACTTATTGTAATTTTTATTCTTCATGATTTATGGTTAAAAATAACAAAAAATGGCAATGACATATTACCTCCTTCTTGACAGCTAGTGACATAACTTTAAATATTTTAGAAGATACTAGCTAATTTGTTGCAATACAACCGGAAAAATTTGAGAGGTATGACGTTCCTTTATTTTTATTTCTTAGGAAAGTGAAATTGAAATATTTAAGCATCGCGAAATAAGTTTAAAATAATCTTCTCGTGAACGCGAAAGACCAAAGTTAATGCAACCATTTTTGATTCACACAAAACTGATAAGTTAGGAGAAAATATTTCTCATTTTGCATATTTGCAGTTACAGGGACTTTTTAAATTTTTGAATAAGCTTTACATACATTTCTCTCCTTTTAGGGTACCTTTTAAGTGGCTCTTTTAAGCAGGCTGGATTATCGTGTGGTTTACTCTAGTTCTATAAGAATTCATATTTTGCTATGGATGTTATTTTAATTTTCAGCATTTATCAATATATATATATATAAAGTACATATACATGGGAACCCATGCATGTTAACCGAGTGACATTCACTATATATCTTCTATTGAAAATTACAGTGAAGCACCCATAATCCGGAATTCTATAATCCGGCATTGCCCGTAAACCGGCACTAATGAATTTTTCGTTTTCTTTTTTTTTTCCTTTTAACCTCCGCCCGTAAATTGCAGTAATACCCAACTTGTTATTCGTAGCATGCTTGCCAACTTCTATGGATCGTTAATAAAGTTTACGGATTTTCATTTAATTTTATTGATTTACGGACTAGCATGAATTTTTTACAGATTAATAAGGATGATGGCAAAAATTACGAAAAAGAACAACGAAATTTTTGTCTCGCTATGGCAAATTCAAAAGTTATTAATAAAAGAGATCGTTTCTATTCCTGATGCCGAAAATCAAAATAAACACGACCACACTAAATCTCGCCAACAATTTTTAGAAGGAGTTGAAAGATATGATTTTATTAGCGATAACCAACTAATGAACGTGCATATGTTAATCAGTCAACGACAAACTGAAAAACAAAAAGGAATGAAATAAATGAAATTCTCTGACATATTTAATAGAATGTAGCATTGTCAGATTCCTGATCTTGTTTGTTATTAAACCAGTTTTTTATTATTATTATTATTATTATTATTATCTGTACAAAAATATATGATCTGTATTACTATTTTATAATTGTTAGTTTAAAATTTTTAAGTTATTTCAAACGTTATTATTTTCGTTTTTGATAAGGATTTGCATGCATTTTTTGAAACTAATTTAAAAAAAAAAAAATATTTTTTTAGATGCTATAACTGATATATGATTTCGATATACATTTTCGGAACACCTATAATCCGGAAAATCCGTAATCCGGGAATGTCTATTTCCCGCCGATGCAGGATTATCGATGCTTCAGTATACTAAACTAATTTCCAAATTGGCTATTTCACACATAACTGATCATAAATATGTAAAAAATAAAATAAAAAATAAAAAAATACCAATCTTAACTTTTGAGAAATTTTTGGTTTGAAACATCTACATTTTTGCCTAATTAAATTCAAATAAAAATTAATTTAAAAGTATGTATTAATATGTAATACTTGATTTAAAAATACATAATTATTATTTTTTTTTTAAATGTAAGTAAACAGTATACATTGCAAAAAGTATCAACAGATCATTCAACTCAAAATAATAACCCGGCACTTCATCAGGTAAAAATATCTAGGCACTTGTGCATCATCAAGGCAGCAACGTGCACTCGCGTCCACCATGAAATTTAATGTGACTTCTGCATATGACTTCCTCTGAAACATCTTGTTGCATTTTAGAACACTGAAAAACTTTGCTGCACAAATAATTTGTTGCATTTGTTTTACTGTAATTAAAAGTATTATTTATATAATATTTCTCTAATGTGGACCAGTTACGATTAAATTTTGTAGAAACAATACCATAGTAACGTAAGATGCTATCTGATTGGTTAACCGAGATCGTATTGAGAAGAGTTCAAGGATTAATCAAAGCATAAATTCGACTGCTAGAGATTTTGGCTACAAAAATTTAATCTAATACACTTGAAATGCATATTTTCTTAAATAAATTGAAAAAACGTTAATTTTTCTTACTGCATGCTCAAAAATCTCATATTTTGAAAGTATATTTGGAAGAATTTAAAATAAATTAAACCTCGCTTTTCGTGGTCGGTATAACACGAAAGGTGGTAGCGCCATCTATTGATGTAAATCGAAATCATCATATTAAGATACAATTTTTAAATGCCATTCGAAATAAGTTTTTGAAAGCTAAAATTATACATATTTTTTAGAATTTTCACTTATTGCAAATAGAATGAACGCTATTTTTATTTGTTTATTAATTTATTTTTTAAATACATTTTTGTAAAATGTGATTTCTGTAATGTATGGCAATATGATAATTTAATTCCGTAAAATATTAGGAAATATTTGATTTTTAATATAACAATAATTTAATTCTAAGAATTTTTGACTTGGCTTCGGAAAATATTAATTTCAAAAATCGAAATTAGAATCCAAATATCAAAGATTTAAATTTGTTTTATTGGGAGGAAGGGGGGGGGGGTATTTATGAGATTTTTTTTTTTTTTTCTGAATATCACATAAAATATGTAAATGCTGTACTATTACTACACAGATGTTCTGCGCGGAAAAGGCTAGTTTTTATAAATTATTAAAAGATGTAACAAGCCTTAATTAACATAACAATTTTTGTTTATTAATGAAAATAATAATAAAGACTTGTGAACAATTAAAGCAGACTTATTTTTACATGACCATAACATTTTAAAAGATATGAGATTCCTTGATAAAATACGAAACATAAAATACTTATATAAAGTACGAAAAAAATCTTATAAATTGAAAGAACAAAAAGTGGCTTATTTTTTTAGCATTGTCTTTTACTTAAAATTATTTTTAACAATAAATAAGATAAAAATTATTTTTAATTATGTTTTTCACTGTCTTCTCAGAATAATAATAATAATAATAATAATCACAAAAATTAAATAAAGCAAACATGCGAATAAAAAATATATTTAATTGCTGATATTTTTCTACATGTCCAGTAACACCTTTTTTTAATTCAATGATGAAATTTTCGTCAAAAACTTATAATAATTATTAAAACTGTAATAATTAAGAACACTTCACACTTTTTAAAATTATTTTTATCGAATTAAAATATATAGTATTTTATTCTTTAGTATTTGATTATTTATTGTTAGTTACACGAAACATTTCTATGCTCAATCGACACACATATATTTAAATTTTACAACTGTCCAATTCTTTTTTTTTTTTAATGTAAGTTGTGAAAATGTAGTTAACAAAAAGAAATTGTATAAATAATCTTTATACTGAAAACGCACAAATTTTATCACTACGTCTGTTTAAAATATTTTAATATTTAGTTTTTTATTTCTTTTAAATTCGTAAGTATAATCTTGGATTCGAAACACATTTTCGACTTTCTGTTTTTGGCGGATTTATAAGTTGTTTTTCAATACGATTTTTTCTTTCTTTCTTTTTTTTTTTTTTTTTTTTTGAATGGTCATTTGTCTGTGTGTGAGACTGAAACTTTGTAGCAGCTCTAGATCTCCCAATATAATGCAGAAAATTTTATTAAACATATATATGGTGAAAAATCGACACCTTACTTTGGTGTATATCTCAACATCTATTAGTAAAATAATGTGTCACCAAACTGTATGCATATAAAATATTTTTTGTAAGAAGCTATGTTAATTAAATTTTTGTGTATGCTAACTGGTAAGTGATGCAATTAATAAAATAATACAGAAGAAATTTCTGTGATAACCACAGCACAATAGTTTTATTTCTAATCACTTTTATGAAATTAAAAGGTGTAAGTGTACTGTTATTTTTTTAGAATTTTATTATGTACTGTCAGTTGCATTTAATTTTCAGGTTGGAAGCATACGAATTTATAACACTTTTTTTTTTTTTTTTTTTTTTTTTTTTACCAAAATATAATAATAATAATAATTTATTTGTTTGTTTATTTATTTGGATACATTAATTAAAGCTAAAATTACTTTTTAAAAAAAAGTTAAAAAATACTTGCTTAGTTTAAGTAGCAAAATTCATTATTGCTTATAATTTACTGAGTATTATTAACACATTATCAAAATATTATAAATCCGTATATTATAAAATTAATTATCAGGCCTGTGTAAGGCCTGATTTATGTATGAATTAAACAGCCATTTTATACATATATACATATAAATTTTTGTATATTGCTAAATATTTTATATTTTTGTATTTTTAAATCTATATATTTTGTATCCATTTAACCACGAGAACCATGCTACATATTGTTTGTATCGTTTCTCTTCCACTTGCGAACTTATACGTGATCTCTTCTTTTCATTAAAATATTGTGCTAGTCATGAGCACTAAGCTAAAGATATTTTCTTTCTTTGATTATTATTATTATTATTATTATTATTAATATGTGTTGCATCTTAGAGAGAGAGAGAGATATTTTCTGTGAGATATTTTCCTCGGTTTGCCATGCCGTGCGGATTTTTAAACTCAGGCTTAGCTATCAAGCCAATATTATAAATATAATATTATAAATATTATAAACCATATACTATTCTTACATCATCTCTCTTAAAGTCAGATAAAAATTTTAAATTTCAAAAAGTATTACCGTTCACCTGTATCACTGCTTAGAGTACATAGAATAACGGTATAAGAAATAGTATTTTCACAACAGAAATCAAATATACATTATCATTTTCATTTCATTAATTTAACACAAATATCCATATTATAAATAATGAAACACGTAAATTAAAATACAATTGACTTCTTCTATTAAAAGCGTATTTTTTTTTTTTTTTTTTTTTCTAAGAATTGAAATGTTTGGATGTTATTTATTACCAAAGTTAAGCTACCAATTAATTTTTGTCTCTAATAAAAATAAAATTTATTGCGGAGATGGCCAGGCCATCATTTTTTATTAAGCTCTTTTTTTTCTTCTAATATTCGGTCGTCTTTGTTATAATTTCAACAAAGATGATTATCATTACATCATATTCAGCTTATCCCAGAAGCTTCCCCAACTGTAAAACTTTTCTCTCTGTATCTCCAATAACCCGGCGAAAATTGAATCAATAAAATTAATACGTCACGGCTTATTCTTGCTTTTAAAAGCGTTTTAAAAATACTCCCCCACGTCCTTCTTCTCGGTAGTTAACAGAATACCCTAATTAAAAGTAGCCTTTAAAGCGAAAGAGTCCCCGGGGCATATTTGTTCGCCGTCGCTCTTAATAACAGACATCAAAGGACCTCTTAAAACAGCAGGGATAAGAAATCGATGATTTTTCATCGATAAGTCGATGTTAAAGGGACTTAGAGCAGAATATTGGGAATATAGGGATTTTTGAAGAGTTTTGCTGTTTAAGATATTGTTCAGTAAATATTTGATATGTGCATTTCGTTACAGCTAAATAAGCACAGAAAGATAGCTCCACTCTAATCAATTAAAAATTTTGAAAATAAATAGTTGCAAAGTTTGTATTTGGAAATTATGTTTGGAAATAACTTGGTGAGTGTGTGTTTAATTTTTATTAAGTTATTGTAAACATATATGCATAAAATTGGCATTTCGATTTGTGTAAGATTATTCTAGCAAATTTGTTCAGCTTTCTGTATAAATTAAACATACCTTTTATACATATATACATATAAATTTTTGTATATTGCTAAATAGTTTATACTTTTTTTTTTTTTTTTTTTAATCTGTATATTTTGTATCCATTAAACCACGAGAACCATGCTATATATTGTTTGTATCATTTCTCCTCCACTTGCGATGATCGTTTCTTTTCATTGCAACATTGTGATAGTCATGACTACTAAGCTAAAGATATTTCCTTTCTTTGATTATTATTATTATTATTATTACGTGTTGCATTTTTAGTGAGATATTTTCCTCCGTTTGTCACGCCTTTTAAACTCAGATCACTGTTGTAAAGTCATATGTATTCAAGCCTGATTATATATATTACGTAACTAAGATAGATCCTTAGAAGCTTTTTTTTTTGATTAATTTGAATAATTAAGTAATTCTTCAGCAATTTTTTTTTTTTTTTCTAATATCTGAAATTTTGTTCGTAGTATTTTAAATATATGATTATCATCGGTGCATGCTTATTAACAAATTACTCCATTTATGGAAAGTTTTCATTACTTTAAAAATCAAAATATCAGATATGTCTATAATAGATGTACTTGCGGTATTTGTATTGAAAAATCACGCGGATTTTGCAATAACCAGATATTTCTCAAGTGGTGTTTAATATTGGTAAATGTTATAATTCTTCTCAAGTATATCAAAATATGCACTGACGAATATATATATATATATACCGTCTTCCTCTACAACAAATAAGTAATCATTTTTTGGTTTTTTTAAACTAGAAATAATGATTTCTGAGTTATTTTTTAAAGGTAAACACACGAACTGGATAGAAGGAATGAACGAGAATTTTTTATTCTATACCTTTTTAGATGGTTAAACAATATTAGGAATATTATGAAAATTATGAAACCTTTGTATTGCAAGAAATTCTTGCTTGATTTTCAGGAATTGGGTCATAAACCAAACCAATATTTAGTTAGTTATTAAAACTAGATTTCTGAGTTAGCATTTATTTGCAAAGATTTTAAAATGATGACCAGGAAATAACATTGGGAAACGCTCAAGAATTCTAAAAGGGGTTTTTAGAGCTCACTAGCAACGGGATCGAGAATTTATAAGGACGACATGCAACTACTTTTACTACAGCCACAATTTAGCGTCTAGATGTCAGTTACGGAATTTTTTCTCAGTGTGGAACAAATTGCATTTTAAGAAATAAATTTAATTTTGTCTTATATTGTTTAGTTTTAGCACATCAAACATTATTAAAAAGTAAATATAATGCTGGAGTATCTAAATTAAATTAAAAAAAAAAAAAGGAAGTAAAATGCAGTATTTATATACGGGGTAGAAATGAATACAAAAAATAAATAATAATGATAATAAAAGAGCTGTTAACGGCTGTAAATCGGGACGCTGATGATGATGACAGTCATTTCACATTAAATTAATTAGATTAAATTAATTAGATCTTATCTGTCATATGGAATTCCTCTTCGTGCACGTGCATTCTCATAAAAAAAGTTGGCATGAGAAGATCTTAATCTGTCTTTCAGCAAAATAGATTTGTCTTAAAAGACAACCTCAAACAGCTTTTACTAAGTAGATCTCTTTGAAAAGTAAAAATAAATAAATAAATAAATAAAAAGTAGGTATTTCCAGAGTCGATTTTATTAGAATAACTGGATGTTGCAATTTGATGATATCTACAATTGTATAATAGGTGTGCATTTATTATTATTATTATTACTATTATTATTATTCGATTTAAAATTGATAATCCCACTTTATAAAGTTTCATTAAATTAAAACTGCTTTTGATGACTTTCATCAGAGAACTTCTAATGATACTGATTCCTGTATGTGACTAAAAAAAACCCTATGGATTGTAAGACCAATGTAGACCTGCTAACTATGCTAGTTTATCCGTAATCGTATTAGGCCCCGCCTTTTTTTCACACCAGAATAGTTGTAGAGTAATATTCAGCAATATGTTCTCATGATTAAATAAAAGACTATTGCTCTTCAACTATTCTGGTGGGGAAGAAAGGCGGGGCCTAATACTATTACGGATAAAGTAGCATAGTTAGCAGATCTACCAATGTAAAGCAAATGAGAATGTTTCACATTATTTTTTAATGATTTATGATGTATTAAAAGATGAAAAAACGGTGTACCCATCAGACATTTTTAGTTAAGCTAAACTATTCTCACGCTGTTCTCGATTGTACTCAGAAATGTCGGCACAGAAAATTAAAATTAAAAAGATAAATCTAATTAATATTACCACCAAATTCTTTTATTCTTTATTTTCATTCAATTACGTAAGAAATTGTTGGAAAAATTAAAATTTACTCCTTTCTATTTCTATGGAACAGACCTTTGTACAAAAAGGTACTCTTTAAAATTGACCATTTTATATATTTTAGGATAATAGGTTTCAGCACATTTAAAAATCTCACAAGGAAACGTTCTTAAGCTAAACTCATAGAATTCAACGACAAAATTACAGGTGATAGTAGAGGAATCAAAATATCTACGGTGAAAAAATTAGCTGCTGAATTGCAACGTAAAAGCAGTAAAAAATTAATAAAAGTCAACATTTTTAAAGTCAAGTGGAACCCTACTTGGCGAGGATGCGGAGAAAAGCGCCAAGTTCTTAAATGAACTGCCCATGTGTCCTCCGTACCAGTTTAACGCTGTTTCAAAGTCACTTTTTGATAGTTTACATTCAAAGCTATTTGAAGTTCATTTTGAATAGATATTGTTTGTCTAATCTGTATATTCTCTACCCTTTTATTTGAAGTATATATTAGCGAAGTGCTATAAATATTCGTTTTTATTTAGTTTAATGCTGGAAAGTCCCTCGCATGATTTTTTTTTTTTTTTTTTAATATATATATCTCAATATTTTGGAATCTATTTGTTTAACGAAGCAGTTACTTTTAAATAGAAAATGCCAACACATTAATGTGTTCAATGTGATGTAAATGCAATGGGGAACAAAACATATTTTTCTACTAATCTTTTCCAAAAATTAGCCTTTTATACGCATTTATAATGTAAAATTTTCAACAATCTCCTCCCCCCCCCTCCAAGGTAAAATTCCCGATACTCCCCATTTCCTCCCAGAAATAAATTCTGTTTATGTCACTGAATTACATTTTCTTAAAAACGTCAGTTTTCCAGAATTCGAAGTTGCCAATTAAAGCTAACTGGAAGGTTCTGGTAACCTCGATTCAAGTTTACAACATCGTTCTTCACCTTTCCTATTAAAAAAAAAAAAAGAAGAAAAAAAAATTATAATTATGAACTTAAGAAGCTAATTTTCAGAGTATGAATTTCCTATAAGTTCTTCTAACACCTGTACCAATTTCATCGAATTCTGAGTTTAGCTAAAGAACGTTGCCTTGTCAACATATTCTTCCCAGAGTAAACGTTTATATTTTTATTATAGCTTATAATTCTTTATATTTTCACAACTTTTCCTGTAGCTTAATTTTGAAAACTTAATTTTAAGAAAACACATCACAGAAATATATTTCATCATCCACTATCCTTTGGGGCCACAACCCCAAAATCATGACAGAAAAAAGGTCGTTGGACCTTTCGAAAATCCTTAGAGATTTGCACGTCTCACCATTTGGAGAAATACTTTTGAAGGTGCTAAACGATAATCCAGCTTTAGACAAACAGGAAGGCGGTACATTACAGTATGTCATCACTAAAGTTCTGTAAAAAAAAGTGGGGTAAGTAGAAAAAAATTGTCTTGGAAAAAAATTTCAGAGGGGGAAATTTAGGGGTGTTTCTAATTACAAGGTTGAATGTAACTAGAATATGACAAAGTTGTCACACGTGATTTTGCGTGTGAGATTTGAAAGAAATGGGGTGGATGGGAAAGGAACTAATTGGGAAAGGAGGGTGGGTGTAAATGTTTCGTGGATTTGTCAGACATGATGTTTTCCGTCAAAATCTAGGCTCTCTCATGACAGATTTCTGCGAGGGCGATGATGATAACTCTTTAGTATGAAAGATTTATTTCAAATGAAACTGAAGTCATGAAATCTGAAAACTTCTCCCTTTCTCAATGAAAGATATTTTTATAGCTTTTTATCTATATTTTTTCAAGGTAAACGAATTTTACATGTATCGAATAATAAACATTTAACACTTGTTTATTATTTTGAATATTATTTAATTATTTTATCGATTTTTTATTTAGAAAATATGAATCTACTAAATGCAATGCTATTCAAGATAGAAACATATACTCAGCTACGGAAAAGGGGTGGAGGTAGATAGATAGACAAATAGATAGAGATAAATACACAGCAAGAAAAAAGAGGATTAGTTAGATAGCTAGAGAGAAGGGGGAAAGAAGGACGGGACAAAGAATTTACATCAAGTGTTAAATAAATAAATCGAAGAAAATATAACATGAATAATTCTTTTGTCGAAACTTCTATATAAAAGATGCAAATCTAGTAATACACATAAATAGGGGGAGTTTACGCGAAATGTAAATTAATTAATTAATTAAAAACGATCAGAAAATTGCTTTGTCTAGTTTTTTATTATATATATATATATATATAAAAAAAAAAAAAAAAAAAAAAGACCTTGATAAGTGTGTGAATAAATAAAAGAAAGTTATAAAATTATTTTTTCGGTATTTCTTTATAAATAATATACTGAGGGAAAATAAAAAATAAAAATTGAAAATAAAAAATAAAAATTGAAAATAAAAATGGTAGAAAATAGAAAGAAGAAGTAACCTGTACAAAAAGGCGAAGAAGTGAATGAAAGAAAGCTAATTACAAACAAATCTCTCTCATGATTTCTATATAGATTTTCTACCGAGGGAAAACCAGGTAGAGAAAAAGAAAGAACTTTTACTTATAAGAAAAAGAATGAAAGCTAAATTAATAAAAGCCAAATACTAACTATTCTTTCTCCTGATTTCTACACAGATGATCAACGAAGTAAGAAAGAATAAAAGAAATTGCGAGAGATTTCATACACGTAATTTGTAAATTTTGAATGCAATTTGTAATTTGTATTTACATTCTAATCATATATTTAGTCCTGTTTCAAATATGCATTGAAAATTGAGAAGAGGGGATTAACAAATTAAGACATAAGTGCGAACAATGTTCTTTCTTGACTATTTAGAAAAGAAAATGTTTAACTATTCTCCCCCACTTTCCCAAACGAAGGAAAAAAAAAAGACAGGGTTGGCAAGGTTTCGGACACTATGGTAAAACCATGTTTTTTACCGTACTGTCCAAAACCTTGGTGTTTTAAACTGTCCTAAACTATATTTTTTTGTAGAATTATTTTTTATTAAAATTATGCAAATATTTTTGAAAAATTTACAAAATTATTATAATTACTGTTATTTTGTAACATTTTCCAGTATATTCCATTAACTTCTAATAATAATATGTTTAGTCAAAGATGCATATAACAATTATAATATTCAAAAGCAAAAAATTATTACTGAAGCTTTAATGAAAAAATGTGAAAAATTGTACCTCAAATATTGATATTTATAATATTTACACACACATACACGGATATATAAGCAACATGAATAAATATATCATATTTGCTTTAAAGGAGAACAAAATATTATATAATTATTATTATCATATACAAAACAAATTTACAATAAATCATCTTGAAATAAATATTAAAAATGTGTAGCTACACAAACATATTTTATTTTATTTTTAAATAAATGAGAAAATAAATATATATGCAAAAATATTAAATGGTACACACATTAAAGATTTTTTTATATTTTAATTGGGGGGGGGGGCATATCTGCCATTTTTGAAAATGCATAGACTTTATTGTCTAATTATATTTTTTATATTTTACTTATTTTTGGTATCTTTTAACCTATGTAATTTATGAAAGAACTTTTAATAATTTTTAAACGTAATTTCTGTAAAATATTGGATGTGTAAGTATTTTCATTTAAAAAAAAAAAAAAAGGTCACTATTTATTTTGAATATCCTATCATACTTTTTTTTATTGCAAGAAAATTTTTTGAGTCTTTAAAATTTAAAATTTTTATAGCTATTATTAAATTGTAAATTTCTTTTTAACCTAAAAGTCTAAATCATCAGTAAAAAATATTTTAATTACTAATTATATTGCGACTAAGAAAGAATGGAATAGAATTTCTTATAAATTTAAGTTTTGGACACTTTCGGACAGTTTTGTACAGTTTTAGACAGTTTAGGACACTTTTGGATGGTAAAAACCACCTGTCTTGTCCAAAACCAGTTTCAGACGTCCTAAACCCCAATCCTGAAAAAAAAATCTAAATAATATGTTTAAACTCTGAACTAACCCAGGCGTATATATCCGCCCCGCTAAGCCAATGCGTTAACTGCCCCGGGCGTATATATACGTTTTTCCTAATTACGAAACATTGTGTTGCGCCGCTACCAGCGAAATTATTCCCACGGTTTTGGAATGGAATTAAATGATCGTGACAATGTTTTCGAAAGATTTACTTACTTCAAAGAAGATGGGGAGTGAGAGGAATCAGGAAAGAAAATGTTTCTGTAACAGTAAACACATAACAACACGCGCCTGTGTGAAAAATGGTGGCACTGAGAAGCGAATCTCGTAATTTTTTTGTCAGCAGGCAAGGGGTTAAAAACGGGTAAATAAATAATTAGAATGTAAACACAATTTACTTACGATTTCTACGTGGATATACCAATTAAAGAAAAAAATTATCTCAGAGACGGAATACAATATACTAATACAATATACCAACCGAATTCCGAATGCGGGAAAAATTTCAAAATAAAACTCGAAATGTACAAAACTCGGCCTGAGGCTGTTTGTGTGCCAATAGATCAAAGTTTGTTAACGAAACCATTTTTTAATTCATGAAATCAATGAAGGTAGGGTAGATCTCATCACTAAAAAGATCTCCGAACAGAAATAAATAAAAATTTCAGTCCAATTTTTTATAGTACAAAGAATTAATAAAGACTTTATTTAACAAAGTTTATCCAAACAAAAGTTTAGCCGAAAATTTACCTATACAGAACGTTTTTGGTAGAAACATTTTTGCGTTTCTTAATTAGACGTCCTTGTTGGGGAGTATCGAGAACTTTCACCTAACATCTGAAGAACGCTTGACTCTCGAAAATGCGACATAAAGTTGACCATGACTAAAGACAGGTTCAAATAAATAGATGCCCACTTTTTTAAATCTGATGTCCGGTCTCTATCCGTTTATTTAAACGGACTGCTTGTTCTTCAGCAGTTTCCATTTGTCGCTTTAAATGTCTACGCTCATTGTTTCTGTCTAGTCTCTTTTGATCTTAGTCTTTGCTGCTAGGATCCATCTGATCTAAGATAGAGAATGAAAGAGAGCAAACAAAAGATATCCACACTTTAAAAATCAATAAAGTAGCACCAATCTGCGCTTGCATAATAATGTTATTATTCCTACGGTAGATAATACTTAAAAATTAAAAGTTCAAGCTGTAAAACAAAATGTAACTAACATAGCTGCTTCTCTTTAAACATTCTCTTATAAATATTTTCTTTATTCTATTTCTTTAATCTATTTCTTATAAACATTTTATACAGATGCCACATGCATCACATAAACTCTTAATTTTTACACTCTGATTGAATTTCTGCACATGATCATATTTTTACATAAAAATCAAAACATTAAATTCCTTTAACCATTTTTTTCTTTTACTTTTTGTTCAGCAGGTTATCTTATACTAGGTGCGTCCACACACAGAGTCCAAGGAAATCTCTTAGCCACTTATGTATATAGATGTGGATTGACAAATCCAAATAAGTACAATCTATCTTTACTCATTTTCTAGTAGATGAGTTATCGAGAAAAATATGAGATTATATGCGAGGGTAATAAATATAAACGAAAATGTTCGTGGATAAATGAATGAAATGTAAAAGGGACATTTTTTTTTCTCTCTGTTTTTTAGCACAGTGAATACAAATCTTAAAAAAAAAAAAAAAAAAAAAAAAAAAAAACGGAGGAATAACTGAAAAATATATTTAAAAGTAAACGAGTAAGCAAAGGAAAAATAAATACAAAATATTTTTTCTCGTGGTTTTTACGTATACGACCTGTGGAAGGAAAAAAACACGGGAAAGAGAAGTGAGAATGAATGTGAAAAATGAGTAAATAAATAAATGAAAAATAGAAGCAAACAATATTTTCTCATAATTCTACATACGAAACGTAAATCTATCATGTAAGAAAGAAAATAATAAACTCTTAGAAAAACGCATGTAAACGGAGTGAGTAAATGAAATAAAAAATGTAAAATGTTTCATTGTAATAGATAGTGAAAAATTCAAAATAGTGTCAAAGCATTAGTTTAAAAACTTATTATTATTATTATTTTTTTTTTTAAGTAAATGCATCAGAATAGTTTATATTAAATTATTTGGTTAATAATCAGCTTGGATGCAAACTTAAATCAGTGAAATGCACGAATATATTGCTTAGGAAAATAGGAATTGCAACATGAAGCCGTTTTTATATAATTGTTTAGAGGAAAATCATACATTACATGATTGTTATAATGTAAAATAATGCATAAAAATTTTAAAAAAAGTTTTTTTTTTTTGTGTTATAAAGCATTAAAAAAAAAAAAAAAAAAAAAAAAATCATGCGGTACACATAAATTATAGACACCATCCAGCACTATTTTTTCACACATTACTTACTTTTAAATGTACTTCATAACTCCACAATAACGGATTTTGTTATTTTTATGTAAAAAGAAATCTTTTAAAAACAATTTTTACGGCTTGGTGCCAAGTCAAGGGGACATGGCACCTTTGACTTGGCACCAATGAAGTAGGTTTCCTATAAAAGTATATATTTCCATTTAATATTTATAAATTGAACTATATTATGCTTGTTCAATAAAATATATATTTAGGCAACAATTCTTATGGTTTTTAATATATTTTTTACGGATTTGAGATCTTTAAACTAAGTTTTCTAAATTGAAATATTTTCATGTATTCATGATATTCAAAATTCTAAAACTTCTGCAGATATTTAAGAAAAGAGTTATTTATTTATTTATTTATTTATTATTATTATTATTATTATTATTATTATTATTATTATTGTTTGGGGGGGGAGGAGGGGGGAATGTTTAATAGAACCTACTTAAAAGAATTAGGGAATGTTAATGATTATAAATTTTTGTTTGTACATTTTTTGTTTGTTTGAATTAGAAAATTCGCACAAAATTAAATTTCATTTTGAAAACACTTTTTAAAGAAATCCTATTGAAATTTAAAACTGACTACTTTTTTTACAAAATAATAATTAATAGTTAACAACCTAAATACCTTTAAAAATACATTTCATTAATATTATGTTATAACTTGTGTGAACGTTCCTTTTTCCATTTTTTTATTGTTCAGATATCCCCCCCATCCCCCCCCCCAAAAAAAAAGAGTATTCATAACTTATAAAATTACCCTGAAAGAACCAGAAAAAATATTGGTTAAAAAATATTAAAAAAAAAAATCGACGAACTTTACGCGCTCTTTTTCTTACCTACGAGAAATTTAAATTTTAAAATATGAATAAAAATGTACTCGAAAATTAAACTAACAAAATGCAACGCGGTTTTCAAGCATTTAAGTTAATTTCAATGAATATTTGGTATTTATGTACATTTCGTTTAACAACCTTTTTACTCAGTTTTTAAAGCAATATTTCTTAGCGAAAACTGATTTTTCTGTATTGACTGCATTTTTCACATTTTTCGAAAATTATTCAAAATATTACCAGAAAGAATTTTTTTTTTTTTTTTTTTTTTTTTCATATTACACAAATGAAAGTCATTTGCGGAAAAATTTTCAAATCAACTGCGATTTTTCACATTTTATTTCATAAACAAGCAAAATATTTAACGCTAAAGTTTTTTCCTATTTGGTACAATTTTTTGATAAAGAAAACGTTTTTAAGGACACGGTAATGTCTGAATGTCTAAATATTTGAAAAAATTGTGCATTATTCTTTAACGTTTCAAAGTAAACATAGAACTCGAAATTGAAAGCACCTTAAGGGCCCGCTTCACTCACCGCCGCCGGAAGCCAAAGTTAATGTTATTCTATGGAAAAATTTTCTTTTCAAATAACTTATTAACTAAGACATATTTTTAAATTCTGTTTTCACATTCTGAAAATTCCCAGATGTTAAATTGACGCACCTTTTTTAAAAAATTATTTTTTTATTTTTTTGTATTTTATTTTGAAGCTGCAAAATACGAATTTTCAATATGTAAGATTTTTTTCATTTTGCAATTTCAAAATAAAGTATTAAAAATTTTAAAAAAATACATATTTAAAAAAAAGTCCATCAGTTTAACAGTTGCGAATTTTCAGAATGTGAAAACAGAATTTAAAAATATGTATTAGTTAATAAGCTATTTGTAAAGAAAATTTCCCCACAGAATAACATTGGCTCGGGCTTCTGGCGACGATAAGTGAAGAGGGCCGTTAAGCACGTAGTTTGTTCTCTACCGATTTTATTCTTTCACTGTTATTGTAAGTAAATATTTTCTTTCATTTTGAACATTTTTTCTCGAAAAATCCTTACTGTAATTGAAAAGTATTGAAATAAAACAAATGGCCGCTTAATAGAATTATAATATTAATAAAATTACAAAATAATATTCATGCGTGTTATATTATTTAAATGATAAAGTCTTTTGAAAACTTAACAGTTCTTCTTTTACATGAATATACCTATAAAGAAAAAAAAAAAAAAATAAGAGAGAGAGAAATTGTACAAAAAGCGACTAAATAAATAAATGAATGTAAATTAAACACGGATAATACATTTTCTACGACTTTCATAAGCAGTATATAAAACCACCAAAAATGAATAAAAATAAGTTTTCTAATATCTTTCTTTATTATTAGTCTTATATTCTTTTAACAAGTAGTCTTTTTTTTTTTTTTTTTTTTTTTTTTTTTATAAAAAATTTAATTTTAATGTGATTTTCTTTTTAAATTTATAACGTAATAAGAAATTATTTATTGAAATAAAATATACTTTTTTTTTTTTTTTGTATAAAATTGTTACGTTTGTTATTTTTTTAAATAATTATGTTATTAATCTAATATGTTTTATTTATTTATAAAGAAAAAAATCAGCGAGTAAAATTATATACGTTAAATATTTGTAAATAAGTGATTGGTAAATAAAGGCGGTACTATTTTGTTTTGACTTTTATGTAAAAAGTATAAACTATGAAATAAATACACAAATAAATAAATAAAAATTCCTAATTAATGATTTAAATGCAAATAATATTTTTACATTAAGCTTTTTTCCGAAACTTTTTAAATACAATAGAAAAATATTTAAATGAGGTACCTTATGCTTTGTACAATTGCAATTTAACTACGATAATATCAGTTTTATTCAAATTTATTGCCAACAATGAGAAAAAAAATTTAATAATTTAAACTTTATCAGGGCAGCCAATAGTAACAGATGTTAGTGATTATAAATTTTTATTTGTTTGTACATATTATTAGAAATTTCACACACAGATATAGATTTTAATTTGAAAACACTTCTTAAAGGTTTAAAATTAAGTTCATTTTTACAAAATAATAATTAATATTCAACTACTTAAATACCTTTAAATATACATTCAATGATTATTATATTAATATTTGTGCGAATGTTTCTTTGTTTAATATGTTTTTTATTGATCATATATATATATATATATATATATATATGTGTGTGTGTGTGTGTGTGTATGTATGTATGTATGTATGTATATAAACAAAATAATCAGAACCAGATAAAAATTTAATCCCAAAACACATGAGGGCCTTCATCAGGGGAGCTCCCCCATGTAGGGAAAGGAATATGAGAAGTTTCTGACGAAACGCTGGTATTAACCAAAAAACACGTTTCTAGCCCCCAACTTCTCACAGATGGAAGCACGACCATACAGCAAACGAATTTTAATTAGTACCTAGCATAAAAGGCAATTAAATTCAGAAATAAAGCACAAAATATAATACATCAAATATAAAATTCAAGAACTATAATACATCAAATATAAAATACAAGAAATTAAATAAAACAAGAATATATAAATACATACTTGGACAAACTGGAATAGTCAGAAAATGGAAAATTGAAAACCGCCCCCCTTTATAAACATAGAACCCTTTTCAGCTAGTAGGGCCACTTACTAGCACTTAAATGTCGCCCAAAATGGAACCTTAAGTGGGATTTTCATCAAGAATACTGAAATGTTTATTGATTAAAATAACAGGATAGTGGTTAACAGTTAGTATATTTTTGAGATTTTTCATAGTCATATTCAAGTCTGAATTGTTATTGCAAATAATTTTAATTCTATTTATTTGGGTGAACATAATATTTTTTTAAACTTTATGAATAATACAGGAGAACTAATTTGTTAAATTACAAACTTTAAAGCTTCCCTGACTCAAAAACATACTAACTGTTAACCGCTATCCTGTTATTTTAATCAATAAACATTTCAGTATTCTTGATGACAATCCCACTTCAGGTTTGTTGTTCCATTTTGGGCGACATTTAAGTGCTAGTAAGTGGCCCTACTAGCTGAAAAGGGTTCTATGTTTAGATAGGGGGTGGTTTTCAATTTTCCATTTTCTGACTATTCCAGTTTGTCCAGTATGTATTTATATATTCTTGTTTTATTTCATTTCTTGTATTTTATATTTGATGTATTATAGTTCTTAAATTTTATATTTGATGTATTATATTTTGTGCTTTATTTCTGAATTTAATTGCTTTTTATGCTAGGTACTAATTAAAATTCGTTTGCTGTATGGTCGTGCTTCCATCTGTGAGAAGTTGGGGGCTAGAAACGTGTTTTTTGGTTAATACCAGCGTTTCGTCAGAAACTTCTCATATTCCTTTCCCCACAGTAAAAAATTAAATAAAAGTGAAAATGTTTGGGATCACCCTGTAAAAAGTAATGCTTGAAATGCAATCTGACTGCAGTATGTGATTATGACGCTCCTTTTTAATCTCTGTATAGATTTTTATGAGGCTACCACATATATTCCTAGAGATATAATGGTTTCTTAAAAAAATGTTTTAAAAAAATGACACTTTTTTAACTGTAACACTCAAGGTATTAAATCCAGTGCATAGCCATTTTCAGGAGACTTGACATACAACATTAGACATAGCATACTATAATCAGAATGCATTAAATATGGAAATATAAGTATTTTTACTAAATAATTTTTAACTGCGCATGCGCAAGCTTTAGCGGAATTACATTTGCATAATTTAATAGCTGGATGAATTCAGCTACTTATATAAAAAACCTAAAACTAGTATAGTGTAAACTCAAAAAGTTGTACGCAATAGAATCAACTGCTTTTCAATTCCACTTAAAAAACCAGCTAAAGTATGAGGGGTTCTACTCACATTTTTATTTTTATTTAATCAATAGTAACACAATGTTCGTTGATTGTAAATAAATATTGAGAAAACCCCTTATTATTTCCCTTAATTTTGAGAAGAACTGAAACTCTCTGAAAATAGCTCTTAGTATAGAATTTTTTTTAAATGCATGCGCAATATCTCCTAAATAGCAAAAGCGCAAACTCTCCCACTTGAGACGAGAGATTGCGCAGTCATTTTTAAAATAATTATTCGTTTATGGAGAAAATCGTTGTGCTCGTACCGTTAGCCTAGGTTAGTAGCTTATAAGAAATTGTTTAAATTAAAAATATTTTAGACTGCTATCATTGTAATGAAATTTCTAGGATGATTTAGGAAAATTCAATCATTTATTTTTTAATACGAGACAAAATAACCACATGTTATCTCAGACGGTTGAAGCAATCAACATGCACATTCAAGTAAGCACATCACTAGTAATGTTGTACAGCTACCTGAAATCCCAACTCGCCCAATCAACTCTTTCCCGCCGATCCCCTATGTGCTCAATCTCTCCTAGCTTTACCTTAAATAAACATTTTAAGAAATAAAAATAAATATTTTTCAATTTCAGTGGCATTCGAATCAAATTAATGGAGAATGGTAACACTCATTAAGTCAAATAATTCAACTCTTTTTTTTTTTTTTTTCTTCCCGATTTACATCAAATTACATAATTATTTATGAAATTAAATATTCACAGTCCCTAACATATTTGAAATAATCATTAAGCTGTAGAAATTTAGCATATTATGTATATAATGAAAATTCGATGATGAAAATTTATAGCACCAGGAAATATTCGAAAATTTTAAAGTCTTTTAAATATATCATAATAGTAATATTAATAATAATACAAATGACAATCGGGTATTAAAATTTTTTTCACGAATGATTGAAACAATCATCCAAGCTGTAAAAATATTGTAATTTACTTATTTTATTTTATTTATTTATTTATTTTTATTTATTAAAATTATTAATATTATTAATATTATTATTATTTTAATAAAATTAAACATACTTTATACGTCTCATTAATATATTAAAACCAATGTAACATTTAAAATGAGATAAAAAATACAAAAATTTAAAACTTTAAAAATACATTTTAATTAAAAACATTGAAACATAAGACAGACGTTTCGGCTAGAACACTAGCCCTCCTCAGTGTCAAACATACAAGCACAAACAACATTTACAAAAATTCATAATACATCATAACAAGATTAAATATTCAGGAGGAATAGCTTTAGCCTCGTTGAAGGCAGAATGTTGCATTTTGGTAAAAGCGCCCTCTAGAAAAATACGGGATTCATAGATATTTATATTAGAAGCTAAAATTTTAAAGTTTTCAAAATCTGGAATATGATCACTCTTGAGAGAATGGATTACGAGTTTTGATTTTAAATATCCTGTTTTAAATGAGCGTTTATGTTTCTTTAATCTAATTTCACCTGTTCTGCCAGTTTCACCGATATATGTAGAATCCCAATTTTTACAAGGAGAATTTTTTTTTCTCTCAAACTTTAAACCCGCTGTCCCCCCTCTTAAACGTCTAGGTATTTCTTGTAAAAATTGTGATTCTACATATGTCGGTGAAACTGGCAGAACAGGTGAAATTAGATTAAAGGAACATAAACGCTCATTTAAAACAGGAGATTTAAAATCAAAACTCGTAATCCATTCACTCAAGAGTGATCATATTCCAGATTTTGAAAACTTTAAAATTTTAGCTTCTAATATAAATATCTATGAATCCCGTATTTTTCTAGAGGGCGCTTTTACCAAAATGCAACATTCTGCTCTGAACGAGGCTAAAGCTATTCCTCCTGAATATTTAATCTTGCTATGATGTATTATGAATTTTTGTAAATGTTGTTTGTGCTTGTATATTTGACACTGAGGAGGGCTAGTGTTCTAGCCGAAACGTCTGTCTTATGTTTTAATGTTTTTAATTAAAATGTATTTTTAAAGTTTTAAATTTTTGTATTTTTTATCTCATTTTAAATGTTACATTGGTTTTTATTATTATTATTATTGAAAAATGTAAAATAAAATTAATAAAGAAGCAATTAAAGTTTTGAATATTTGAAAACTAACATCATAAAAAGTTAAACAAACTACACTTTTGAAAATGATTAAATTTATAAGCTTACATGCAAGCGCACTAGTATTTATATTTACTTTTCATATACATCTACAAACCGAGTGTTTAGATTCTGACCAACGCAAAGTCTTTCAGAGTATGTAAAACCACAATAATGCCATAAATGTGCAGGATGAATAACTATTTAAAAATATGACTAATGTGATATTTCATACAATGAATTTTAACTTCGTTTGATGACTTCACCATGAAGTGGCAAATCACACGATGAATCACATGATGACGTTTCACTTAATAATCACTAACCTGTAGCTGAAAAAATCAAAATCATAATCGTATGCTAAATTTTTATGCAATAAATTTGTTTCTTTCTTCCGTTAATTTGAACTTAGCAGAAATATGGCAGATCGACAACGTTATATTTTTTCCCTTAAAAAAAAAAAAAAAAAAAAAAAAAGAAAGAAAAGAAAAAAACCTTGCTTTTCACATATAAGTACATATTTAAAGTAAAATAAGCCCCGCCCCGCCTTTAGACGTTCCTCCAAAATAAAACTAAAACAAATATTTTTCGTATTCGTGTTACATCTTTTACGTGTCACTGGAGTATATGCCAATGACGTTTGCATTTCTTTCGACATTTTGTGTTATACTTCGATGAGAGAAAATTGTGTGCATCTATCATGGAAAATAATTTTGAAATATAATTATTCTAATAAATAATTGGTACTGCTTTAACTTACACACAAAAATGCAGAAGAAAGTTTGGTGATACATAGTTATAACATACTAGTTTCAACTTAGCCATTATACGCGACTTATCATCAATATCACAGCTTTGATTCCATGTCAAATTATGAAAAAGAATTCTTAAAAACATGCTACATCTTAGTAACGATAGTGTTACAAAAACATTTTAAAATTATAAACAAGAACAAAAAGTCATGGCATTCGCATAGGTTATAAACGCTGTCCAAGTGTATGTTCTAGTTGTATCGTTAAAATTATAATATATTTTTCCTGTGTAATCACACAACGGATAGACTGATGAACAGAAAAACAGACAGATAGACTAATTGAATTCCTAATCGCTCTTAAACCTTTTCGAAAGTGTTAAAAAACAATTTACACAAACGGAAGTGCAATTCCAGCAATTTCAAATTGTAGCCCTTATTGCACCAATAATTTAGTGTGGCTCTGTAAATCTTAACGTTAAATACTATATTTTATAGAAAATATTTTCTTTTGTCATATGAAAGAAAATATCAGTTTAATTATGATTTGTGACTTGAACAATACATATCAGTTTCAAGAAATTCCATGAATATTTGCGGAAATTTTACTTGAACATTTTTAGAGCAGTCAGACAAACTGAAGTCATAATGTTAATAGGCTGCAAAATAAGAACTTTATAAACAAGTACTACTATAAAATACAGAAACACGTTTGCACACAAGCATATCTATGCATTTTATATACAATTACTGTTTGTATACCTTATGCGCATTCGATGTTTATGCGTTTGACATGATGATTATGCATAATTTTATATTTCATTTAACATCTTTTCTGTATTTATTAATCCATCAATTCTTACTTTGCCTTATTACCAAAAGAATATCACCATTCATTCAAAAAAGCTTTTCTTTAATCAAATTTTCGCAAAAGAAATTTGTAAGGGGAAAAAAAAAATGCTTATAATAAGAGTAAATATAAACACTAAGGCCGCATATCGTAATTTGCAATTATGAACTCTATAATACTTTTTATATAAAAACTATATAAACCGTACAAACGCATTTGCAAACAAACTTATGTCCATACAACTTATGAATTTTATGCCCATTTATTTATTTATTATTATTATTAATTAATTAATTTTTTTTTTTTTTTTTTTGTGTGTGTGTGTGTGTGTGTATTTTTATGCTATTTCAAAAATCCAAATGCTCGTAATATTAAAACGATTATTCACCTATAAGATTATATTTTACAAAATTTACACCTTTCAATGTGTTTATTATTATTATTATTAATTTATTTTGTTTTACTTAAAGATATTTTTAAATCTACGTAAGTTAAAGTGATTTTTAAACTTTCATTTATCAATTTACGCTTGTTTTATCTCAATCCTTTTTTAAAAAGAAAATGTTTGTATATTTATGCTATTTGTTTACAAAGATCTTATATTCTATAAATATTTGGCTTGCCATTTAATTGTATTTTCATATTTCATGTAACATTTTTGCTGTATTTATTATTTCATCGAATTACTTTATTCCCAAAACATTTGCTGTATTAATTTTTAAAAATCTTTTCCTACGTGAAATTTTCACAAAAGAAAGTTGTAAAGAAGAAATATGAATGAATAAATAAACGCATTGATGCCCTCATATCGTAATTTATAATAACAAACGAATACATTTTATATGCAAACGCCATAAAATGTACAAACACGTTTGCTCACAAGCATGTTCGTGCCGATTATACATTTTATATGCCTTTTTTTTTTTGTATATTTTAATTATATTTGTTTAAAAATAGCTTATAGTACAACTATTTGACTTGTCAATTATCTGTGTTTTCATATTTCATTTAACATTTTTCCTGTATTTATTTTTTCATCGATCGATTCCGATTGGGAATCACTTATTCTTATTCCCAAAGGTTTTGCTCTATTCAACCATAAAAAAAATTTCCTTAATCAAATTTTCACAAAAGAAATATGCAATAAAAAAAAGCACAACATACAACAAATAAATATTAACATCTAGGCCTCCCATCGTAATTTACAGTGACAAACTCTGTGTTACTTTATATAATCAAACTCTATAAAACGTACAAACACGTTTACACGCAAGCATAATCGTGCAGATTATACTTTTTTGTGCTTTTGTTGTTTGCAAATTTTTATAATATACTTGTTTACAAATAGCCTATACTTCAACTGTTTGACTTGTCAATTATTTGTGTTTCCATATTTCATTTAATATTTTCCCCTGCTTTTTTTTTTTTTTTTTTTCTGTTTTTTTCGTCGATCGATTGGGAATTACTCAGCTTTATTCTCAAAGGATTTGCTCTATCCATTCATAAAAATCTTTTTCCTTAATCAAATTTTCACAAAAGAAGTCTGTAAGAAGAAATATGCACAATAAATAAATATACACATAAGTGCTGTTCGCCGTAATTTATGTGTTAAATTAGATACGAAAAATACATGTTTATTCTGATCTGGATTATAATGATGAAATTTTTTACTAAGCAAAGATCATTACCGTTTTTTTTTTTTAATGTATTTTAACACTTTTCTTAAGAGAAAAATAGACCTTCAGAATTTGCACATATATTGTTATGAATAAATATAATGGAATTTTATTTCTTTCATTCCAAAGGAATTATTTTTATGTTGAACGAATTTTGATTCAGAATATTAAATCATGCTACATCGCATACAAATGTTACAAATGAATATTTCATGCATTTTGGGTGTAGATTGAGTAGCGCATTATTTTATTTTTTTCATTTCAGGAATAATAAGAATAGTGCTATAATTAGGTTAAAAAATTAAATATATTAAATATAATTTCATTTAATGTATTTAGTAAGTATAATAAACTTACCAACAGAAATAAAAGTGATTAGATTTCTCCAAATTAATTAGAAAATAATTAACAGTAATATTTTTTTTTAATTAAATCTTTATCTAGAAATGTATGTACGTACACTAAACATCACATACACAAGTTACATAAAAATGTATTTCTATTAATTTTTGATAGGAAGTTTTATAAGGCAACTCAGTATTAAAATAACTTGGAAAATCTTAAAATAAAATTGAGTACATTATAAAATATTTCTGATATGTTTTTACCTTATAAGTTAAGACAGAGTGAATGTATTGTGACAAGAAATATTGCTTTTTAGATATTTACAGCTATTTTTGCAAGAGATAAGTAAAATTTCTAAAAAAAAGTGAGAAAATGGAAGTTTTATTTCTTCTTTTCATGTCTTATCGGTAAAAAGTGTCCAATTTAGGGCAGTATTTGAATGTCCAACTTCCAAGTTAAAGGAATGTTCAACTTATAGAGGTTGGACATAATGTTAATTCTATATAGATACATTCTGTTCCGTGAAAAAGTGTCCAACATAGAGGGGTGTCCAACTTATATGGGTGTCCAACTCGATAGGTTTTGCTGTATATATACATTACAGAAAATAAGTTGAATTTAAGAAAAAATGGTCCATAAAATGTTCATTACTTTTAAAATTACATTAAATGGTAAACTCCCATTAAAATCTGGAGAATATATATATTTTTTTAATTTCGAAGTTATTTGAATTAATTTCAGGAAATGTAATGAATGTAAGAGAAAATGTTTTAACCTCTTAATTTCTGAAAATTAGCTTTTATTTCACATGAATCGTTTCGCAATAAAGTTTTTCCTTTCTTTAATGGGCCCGCGGTCACCTAGTTGGTAGAGCGCCGAACTCGTAATTGAAAGATTGCTTGTTTGATACTCGATCCGGCCGAACACCATCTTGTATATTGGTGGTAACTGGTACACGTAAAATCCGTCGTTGCCGCAATGTCGTCCCTGTCTCCATCTAAATTATACTTCTGAGGTCAGCAAAACGGAAGAGCCATCCCCTCGGCGGTGGATCAAACTGTGATGGCATGCCTCCGGACCACCCATAGTGGTAAGTCCCAGACTGTAGGCAATTGATCATAGTGTTGAACTAGTGCGCGGTAAAAAATAAAGCAATGAACTTGAACTTGATTTCTTTTTGTGGTCTAACAAAGAATAACCTACTTCATGAAAAATAAACATATCCGTTGCCATCAGTCATAATACTTATCACGATCATTCATAATGTTTGATTAAATGAATGGCACTTTTCACGGCTTTTGGTGAAACCGCCTTAAGAATGCCAAAGTAAATATTAACAGTCAAATGAAATAAGGAACGAAATTAAAAAGAAAACCGACATGTTACAACTTTTCGTAATATAAGCTTGAAATAATGAATTAAAGATCGCTATAGCAAATCTTGAATGAATTAGGATCCCGTGAAGTTTATACTGTTGCGAAATATATCAGATAGCTTCACACCATGTTAAAGCAATACCAATTTATCCCTTACAAAAACCTTAAGAGGATATAATAATTGTTCGGCAACCATTGAACAAGTTACTAACACAGAATAAATAAGCAGACGATAGCGGAACTTGCCGAGGGGGCGACCGAACATTTGATAGATGAGCTACACTTCTGCACGTCACGCTCATCACGAGATGGGTGTTGCTCACCTCCCCTTCCTTACCCTCGCACAAAAAGTAACCATAAAAAGCTCCAAATGTGTTCCTAAAATAGGAAAGAATGCAAGTAAATAAAACCATGGAGAGGTTTTGTAGGGTCAAGGCTCATTCCATGTGATTATTTCACTAGATGGCGCTGACGAAGGTCGGACTTTTCCACAAACGAGAATGAATTGAGGAAGCCTTGTGTATTTGAAGCAAATCCAAGCAGTAAATCAGACCTAATCCAAGCGTCCTCTCCATGTCCCTTATAGAACTGGACGAATAATTCAATCCTAATAAGCGAAGAACCGCGAACGAAAAATTAATTTTCCCAGAGACCAGCGTAAAAAAGACCGACCGTAACGGAGTGGAGCGATCACGATATTCGACGAGACTTTATGTCATCGGTGACATAAAACAGCATGGATGAGATTATAAAAGATTGAGTTGTATTTAGGATGTCCCATTCATTTTGTCATTTTTTCCCTTCCATGTCAGTTTTCTGTGCTTGAAAATGCGAAGTGTTAATCAATTTAATGGGCGAATTAGATGTTGAAATGTTGTATAAAATGCGTGTAATCCTGAGGAGATAAAGTGTAACTTAAAACTTCACGACAAAAAGAAAATTAACGAGCTTTAATAATTGATAATTAAGTGCGTGATATTCAGCGGAATTCTTGATTTGCAAGCTTGGACAAGAATAAGGTCGAAATTTTGTTGATAGGTATTCAGAAAAGTAATACCATAAATTCTGACATATAATTAATAGCGCATATAAATCAGTTTTACATCAGGCATATTAATTAATAAACAGTTGTATTTAGATCAAGAAATAAAATAGTGCATTTTCTTAAATAAAATTTCAAATATAAAACGGATACATTTGGCAATTGAATTACATGCCGAAAATCATGGTAGTCACATTTAGCACTCTGGCCTATAGCTGCCAGGTGCAGGGTTTGAATCCCGCTTCAGAGATAAATCTTTGCACTAGTTCGGAATCAATTATAGATTCTATGTCCTGGTCTAATGAACCTTTATGTGCAAAACCTGACCTCAGAGCAATACCATAAATCCAAACAGTATAAACACTGTACGAATTTTTTACATACTTAAGAGATGGAAATTAGCAAGGTTAAGAATACAAATGATTGAGCTGGATTTAGTATGTCGCCATTACTGTGTTATATTTCTTTATTTCCTCTTTATGTCAGTTTTATATTCTCCAAAATAAAAAAGCTCAAGAAATTTAATGATGAATAAAATGTTAAAGTACAGTATAGAACACATATAATTTCAATAGGTGTATATTTGCAAGCTTTGTAAAAAGGAAAATAAGCAAGTTAATAATTTTTTATTGTCAATTTCATATGTGATGTTAGCAAGTGTCCAAATAAGTTTCGAAGAGAATGGAGCTCGATTTTAATCAATTATCTAATTTTTATACATAATAAGTTGTAATATATTAAAGTACTGTTTTTAATAAATAGAGGCAAACATTAAAGCTAGTTATGATATAACTTTTAACATTGGCGATGTTCATTATAATAAATATTCCCGTCTTAAATAATTGGTTATAATGACGACATCTAATGTTACAAACACATAAAAAAGCTTGTATGAAATTAAAACGAATATAATAATATTTGATATGTCGCCAAAAAATTCGTTACTTCTTTTTTACATTCCAGTTTATTGTACTTTAAAACATATAATTAGAATCTATGGGCAACGTTGATAATGAAGCTACCAAATGAAATGTGTATTGATTTAAAAAATAATTAAATAGATTTTAATTAACAAAAAAAAGTAGTTTTTGTTTCTTAGCTTTGCAGGGAAGCAAAATCTAAAATTTTTACTTTCCGAACACTATAGTGAGGAAAGTATTGTAATCACGTCAAAAATCCGAATTTGAGATTTTGATGTTTCTATACGTTTCGAGGTCCCCTGAGTCCATTTTCACTATTTTTATGATGATGTATGTATGTGTGTGTGTATGTGTGTGTATGTATGTGTGTATGTATGTGTGTGTGTGTGTGTCTGTGAGTGAACACGCTAGCGTCTAAACGCTTTGTTCGAATAAGCTGAGTAAGTCACCATAGTACGAACCCTATTGATTTTGGTGAATCTAGCACCTATAGTTTTTTTACGGACACCAGGAAATTTTTTTTATCATTATGGCCTATGGGGCCAAATTTTTAAAAGTGCAATAACGTCTAAACGGTTTATTAATCTGAGCAAAAAATGTGTACACATGTTATAGGTCACAGTGGCACGAACTGTATAGATTTTGCTGAATTTAGCACTTATAGTTTTTTTACAGGGGCAGAAAGAAAAATTCTTTATCATTATTGCCTATGGGGCCAAATTTTTAAAAGTGTGATAGCGTCTAAACGCCTTATTCAATTGAGCTGAAAATTTATATGAATATTATAAATCTCTGTTGCACTAACTATAAGCATTTTGGTGAATCTAGCATTTATAGGTTTTTACAGGGACACAACGAAAAATTCTATATCATTATGATCTATGGGCTCAAAGTTCAGTAGCGTTAAAAAAAAACGTCTTGTAATACTTGGAGAAAAATACTCAAACACTCTATTATGGTTTTCTCTCTTTTGTTTGTTTAGCAACTCCTCTTTTTTTACTTTATCTACAAAACTGGTAATTGCTCAATGTTCGGAAAGTCGAGTGGAGTCACTCCAGATTTTTTAAAATTAAAATACAAGTATGACTCAAATATAAATATTTAAAATCTTTTTGATTACATCATAACGATTTTAAAATTGTACTCTTAATAAATTTTACCATTATTAGAAAAAAGATTAGCATAATCTTTTAAGTAACTTAACAGTATTTTCATTAATCGTTGTAGTTTGAATATATTAAGATCTCAGAGATCACGATACTTTAAGTGAATTTACGTGATTGGACAGTTAAATCAGTCCAGATGAGATTATAAATTTTTCGTAATATTTGAGAGTGTAGAAAAAATTCATCTGTTTTCTTTAAAAAATTTCCAATGAACTTAACTATTTGAAATATTTATTCAATAAGAAAATTTATGCAGTGTAATATAAAAATTAGCAACAATGTGCACTCTTTAATTCTTTCTAGCACCTAGAATTATGAATGTTCACTAGGAAATAAAATATGGAGTTCTTTGTTGCAATTTTCGTTTAAAAGACATGAAAAGAAAAGATTGAAATATTTTTTTTAAATTATAATTAATAAAAATAAAATCATTAATTACTTTTTAATTTAAAAACTATTTAATTTAATTTAATTTAATTTAATTTAATTTAAAAACTATTTAATTCAAAAAATAATGATAAATTATATTTTGTAATATATATATATATATATATATATATATATATATATATATATTATATAGATGACGATAAAAATTAAAATAGTATAATATACTACGTCATTTTTTCACTGGTGTTTTAAGATTTCTATTTCACATATAAAATTTATATGAGCTTAAAAAGAAAAAAAAAATGAAAAAAATATTAAAGTTGTCGAAAATTCCTCATGAAACAAACGAACAAAAATCGTTAAAATGTGCGTAGTTTTTATGCTTATTTAGCATATACTATTATAATGTAAGCTATAGTTTGCAGGATTTAAAACTTCAATTTATGACTCCAAATGAAGTGAAATATGGAAATAAAATTTCAATCATACGTACCATAACTGGCTCATATATATAAATATGTAATGAGAAATAACATAATAAGAAAAATGTAATGCCCAGAAATAATAAAATGAATAAAGGAAACTGCTAAAATGTCTTATTTCAAGTCTTATTTAATATAATACAGAAATCGTAATTTTGCATAAAGAAAAATTAATCAACATCAAAATTAAGAGCTATTATAATGTATATCACCGTTTATTCGTAGAAATTTAGGGAAAAAATAATATATATATATATATACGTATATATTAGATTTATGATTTGTGACAATGTAAGCGCACAAATGGACAAAGAACGCTATAAAATTAAACAGTGTTTCTATAAATTGTTAAAAAATAAGTATTATTAGAACTATTTTTAAATTAATTTTGGTTTTTGAAATTCTTTTTAAATTTCCCAATAAAATAATTACTACATATTATATCTAAATTGTAAAATGTTTATATGGCAAATATGAAAACAGTAATACCAAACTAATAAGAAAAATTCAAAATTTTTCTATAACACCACTTATTTTGAGTCATTTTTATTTCACTTAGCGGAATATAATATTCAGATGCTTTTGAATAAAAAAAATAATAATAATTTACATAATAATGTTTAAAAAACAAAGTCTATCAATTGCAGAATATCAAAAAATTTCTTTTGATATTTTTTCCTTCTCATTTTTTTTTTTTTTTTTCTCCTGTATTCTTTTATTTACTTAATTTTTTTTACCGACAATGTTTTCACAACTGTCAAAAAAAAAAAAAAAAAGTGAATTCGAAAAAAGCTGCATTTTCTATTTTATCAGGAAGTATGTGGAAAAAAAAAAAAAAAAGAAGAAAAAGAAAAAAGAAATGAAAGAAAGAAATGAGAAAAATGTCGGCTTTTTAATACATTTATTTTTTCACACAATTGTAACTAATGATTTAATACGCGTCCGCAAGGTACAAAAAAATTTCAAAAAATAGAATGAAGAAAAAATTTTGAAAGGAAGACCATTTCGCAAAAAGGGCATATCGCCTTTAATAGCGCACCCACAAAAGAAAAAAGAATAGATGAACGTTATCAGTGGGTGTTAATGTGCCACTTAAACGCTCGAAAATCGTCTGACTGTGGCTTTATCAGTAGTAGCAAATTTAGAAATTCATTCAACGAATACTTTCTCTCTCTCTCTCTCTCCCTTTTTTTCTTTTTTTCCTCACGACCAAATAGTGAAGAAAAAAATTGCTATTTTGTATTTTTATTCTCAGTGCTTGATGTGATGCGCTTAAATAAAAAATATTTAAAGAAAAAAATGTATCTGGTTAGAACGTTTTCGATTTTTCTGTCGCCTTTAAAAGCATTTAAATAAATTTATAAACGGCAGTGAAATGGCATTTTTATGTATTTTCACCTTTGTTTATTCAATGCTGATTTTAAAGTGTAAAAACAATTTAAACATTTTTTTGTTTTGCTTTTTAAATCAGAAATTTTTCATATGCAGTAGAAGGTAATGTAAAGGAAATATTTCTTAAAACTTCAGTTTATCTTTATTTATTTTTTATTATTAATTTTCATTTCACGCAACGGAATAATGGAAAATGGATTATTATTTTTTTTTTTTTTCCAATCCGTATTTGATACATCTGACTATAAAATTTACTATTAAAAAGTTGTATTCGGTTCAAATTTATTATTATTATTATTATTCCACATTTTCAGGTTTGGGCTGTGGGGATTAAGGCCGATTGACTGCACTAGGTTCGACCTGGGATCGAACCCGGCATCTCATGTCTACCAGCTTTGAGAGCAAAACCCTTCGGCCGCTGGTGGGCTCAAACTTTTAGGCATCTTTAAAAATATTTAAATAAATTTACAAAGGATTGCTTATATATATATATATGTGTGTGTGTGTGTGTGTGTGTGCGTGTATATATATATATATATCTTGTTCCATTTAGATTTTAGAAAATGTTTTATGTATATTTCTTTTACACCAGTTATTTACGTAATGTAAAAGATACATTTTAAAAATTTTCTGTTTTAAAAAAAATAAATAATAATAACATTTTTATATTGTAAAAAATGGCAAAAAGGGGGGGGGGGGGCATTTTTGATACTCGAATGTATCTATATAAAACGTTTTTGATTTTTCAACTGTAGTTAAAATCATTTACATAAAGTTATAAAAAACAGTGTTGAGGCATTTTTATTTATCTCAACCTTTATTATTCAATGCTGAGTTTAGCATTTTTAAACAAAAAAAGATTTTTAAAATTGCATTTTTAAAAATCTTTTTTACCTATCAAAATCAGATAGTGAAGAAAACAAGTTGCTGTTTTTATTTTGTTCTTAGTTCTTAAAGTGCTTATATTTAAAAAACAAAACAAAATAAAATAATAAATAAATGAAACATAAAAAATAATCCATATTTCAAAAAAATGTATCAGTTCCAAAATTTTTTCAGTTTTTCTTGCTCCTATAAAATCATTTAAATAAATTTATAAATGCCTGCGTGAATATATTTTTATATGCAGAAAAAAAAAAAATCCTTTTTTCCCCCTTTTTATTTAAATGATATTATTTTATTATTCCAATGCAAAAACTAAAAAAAAAAAAAGTATTTTTTTTTTAAATGTATATTAAAATGGAAATAAGTCTGGTTTTATTTTACATCATTGGAAGAAAATTCTGTTTTAATTTGCATTTATTTCAACATTACAATATTTTTTTGCGAGCAAAATTTTTATTCTTATTAGCATAATATTTACAGATTTTTGCTAGCCAGTGCATGGTTACAAACAAAATATTTTATTCAGACATTTTTAAAGTGGAAGAAAACAGTTTAAAATAATTTATAAAAGTAAATAAAAACAAAAAAGAACAGGTCTATTTTAAGAAGAATCGCCGTTTTTCCTTGTATTATCTTTTTTCCTTCAATAAAAATCAAAATTACATTTTTTTTTTTTTTTTTTATGATATTAACCACATATGTTTATAGCAATTATAATCTATATTATAATTTAATTTAAATATAGAACGTTTTAGGTTTTTAATGCGAATTTTGGAAGAAAATTTATAAATAAGAATATATGAATTGTATTCCATTTTATTTAACCCGTTAGTGGTCGCTATACACAGCGCCACCTATTACAGACTGCACACTTTTTATTTAACTGCCACCAATAATTTTAAGAAGTGATGTGATCGACGTTTCTTCGATTTTATTCGCGTTTTATATTATCAAAGACTACTTCTAACTATTTTTGGTGGCTATTGAATAAAAAAATCTTGTAAAACTGAAGGATGGACGGCAAATCGACCACCTAGCGACTACTAACGGGTTAATAAAATTAATATCACGCAATGAGCAACGAATATGAGTTACTAATTTATTTGGAATGGCAAAATATGACATTATCAAATGATATTAGAAAATGAACTCAGAGTTGCTTTTTAAATACATTAAGGTGAAACTTATAACGTATTTTTAATAACAACTATTTATACAACTCAAACAAGAATATTTAAAACATTTCTGTTGTTGCAAAATCAAAAGCAAACATAATCTTTCAAGCAATATTTAATAAGATAAAATCTCGATGATCGTGTGGAATGCAATATTTATGCAAATATTTAATGTACTTCTGTTGCTTGATTATTGCATTCGCATGAATAGGAGCTTTTACACCTCAGAAAGACCCGTCATCAGTGAGTCGTAGTGCGTTTGTATAATTTTACGTGAATACAACTCAAACAGGAATATTTAAAACATTTCTGTTGTTGCAAAATCAAAAGCAAACAGAATCATTCAAGCAATATTTAATAAGATAAAATCTCGATGATCGTGCGGAATGCAATATTTATGCAAATATTTAATGTACTTCTGTTGTTTGATTATTGCATTCTCATGAATAGGAGCTTTTACACCTCAGAAAGACCCGTCATCAGTGAGCCGTAGCGCGTTTGTATAATTTTACGTGAATACAACTCAAACAAGAATATTTAAAACATTTCTGTTGTTGCAAAATCAAAAGCAAAGAGAATCTTTCAAGCAATATTTAATAATATAAAATCTTGATGATCGTGTGGAATGCAATATTTATGCAAATATTTAATGTACTTCTGTTGTTTGATTATTGTATTCGCATGAATAGGAGCTTTTACACCTCAGGAAGATCCGACATCAGTGAGTCGTAGCGCTTTTGTATAATTTTACGTGCTATTAATTATTTGGCACGAATATTTTAAAAAATAATTTTTTCTTGTGTGTTTTAAAGCTATAATATTATTTAGAAAATTACTGTTTTGAAATAAGAGGTGACACAATAACAAACACACACGTAAATATACAGGAATGTTGCGATCCTTTCCTCTCAGTGAAGAAGCTTCCACCCAGGTATTGTTCCTTCATGTAGATAATCGAATCCTCATTAGGATCTTGATTAGAATCAAGGCAAGTCACATTTACCCGACCGCAAAATGACTTTCGATCCGCCACCCGATCCGAATCCGCACCTTATGATTTACAACCCAATCCACCCTGAAATAAATTAATTTTAAATTTACATTGTATATGAAATTGTATTGAAAATTTAGTACACAAAATACGGATATCTAAACACATCTTACAGAGAATTAAGTATTGCATAAAGTTTAACTAATAAATATGTCAAATTACAAACAAAACCTCAGTGAGCACTATACGGAAAACATAAATGCATTAAAGCTTGCTTAAAAAAAAAAAAAAAAAAAAAAAAAATCCGCATTTCCAAATATTTTGACTATGATGTACAAATCACATACGATTTTGACTGTCCTATTTAATTTTAATTGAAATCTATTTTAACGTTTTATGAAATAATTTGCTCTTGTATTCAATATTATTTTTTGATAAATGCTGGTATTAAATCTACGCGGTCAATAAAGGAGTCTTAAAATATAACAAAGAAAAAAAAAGAAGAAGAACGATTGAAAAAGCATTTAAGACACGCAATTTTTTTAATATACACTGTAAAAAAAAATCCCGTAAGATTACGGGGAAAGCCCGGGAGAAGAGATTCCAGACAAAGCCCGCAAAAAGAAACGCTTAGACCGTAAATTAAGTATATAATAACCTTAAATTACTTTACATGCCTGTAAAAAAACATTTTGCCCGTAAAACCAATGTTTTTTTACTGGCTTTGTCTGGGATCTCTGCTGCCGGGCTTTCCCCGCAATCTTACGGGATTTTTTTTACAGTATAGCGCTAGACATAATAGATATCTTAATTTAAGAACACTTTTGCGTCTTAATAAACTGGTTTTGCAAATGAACTGATATAAAGTGTATTAATATAGTGAAGACATATTAGTATGTCTTGTATATATTATATAGACATATTAGTATGTCTTGAAATAAGCCATTTTAGGCAAGCGTCTTGAATATTAAAAATGTCTTAAAAGCATTTTATCATTGGCTTATCATTTGCATTTGGTATGGCTATCATGCTATTTGATTTGCATTTGGCTTATCATTGGCTTATCATTTTGCATTTTATCATTGGCTATTCATCAGGACAGTACTGGTGTCATATGTTAATGGAAATCAAAATAATCTTCATTATCAAGATACCATTTTAATATAAATATTCCATTTAATTTTAAGAATTTTTATTTAGAAGTCGAAAAAATTATTTCATGAAATTGAAATTATAATGCAAATATCAAACATTTAAATCTCTTTTATTAAAGAAAAAAAAAATTCCTGTAAGTGATTTTATTTATAAGAATTTTCTGAAAGTCATACTAAGTCAGAAAAGCTAGTCACTCTTATTTTACTCCTAGTTTGAGTCTTAATTTATTCCTAGTTTACTAAATATGTCAAATTTCAATAAATAATCCATGAAAATACTTTAATTACTATTATTTAATCAAATATGCTATCTACATTTATGTAGAAATAATGCTTAAAATAATGAAATAAATTACAAAAATTACACTATTTTGAAATTTTATTTATGAAATTTAAATAATCTTAGTGTAAAAATTTCGGATTTAATATAACAGATGTGCATAAATGTGATATCTTATTTGTATGGAATTTTGTTTGAAATTCTTAATAATAATAAAAAAAAAAACTTATTTAGGCGCAAAACTTACTTAGTTTTAAAAAAATAAATAATTAAATAAAATATTACTTTTTTTTTTTTTTTTAAAGCTTTTTCATATTTAAATGGATAAATATTATGATGAAATTGTAGCTAAGAAGGACTTGCAACTTAAAAATAACTTGTAACTAAGAAAACGAATCTCTAAATAATCTCAAAGAATTTTTTTTTTTTTTTTTTTAATGTTTAAAACTTTTTTTCTTCCAAATTTTTCTCTGCACCTAAATGTAAACCAACAATTTTTCTGATTTTCATGTTCATATTTTTGTTCTTTTAAATAACAGTTTATAGATAGAAATCGCTTTCAAGACATTATAGCAGGTTCGGATTTTGATAAATTTGTTTTATACATTTTTCAAAAATTTTAAACCTCCACACATAAATTTTAATAGAATTAATTCATATTGAGCTTTAGATATAATCTCGATAGTTTTAAGGCCAAAATTCCGATTATAATATAAAACTACAAATTATTTCGAAATACTATAGTATATATTATTGTACAAACCAAGTCAGCTGTGTAACGTGGTGTCATAATCGGAAGAAGCGTTCTTTTGCGACATCGACGGCAGTGGGTTCGACTCAAGGGACTAAAAATGGATTTTTATTTTTTTATTGATATTTTATTTATGCTCTAGAAAATTCTATAATCTATTTTTAATGAAAAACATAATCACACGCCAATTTTATTTATTTATTCACTAATTAAAATCTTTAAAAATGGCGGTGTTTTTAAGCGTAAAATTTGGCGGTGTTTTAAGACATTTGCAGTGTCTCACTTTCACATGAAAAAAGGTAACTTTAAAAGTAAGACCTTTTTTTATTATTATTATTGCTTAAAATGTGACCATCCGCTTCAGACACTTTTTTAACAGGATTTAAGATGTTTGTGTTTACAGTGTAAAAAACTAATTTTCCCCCACTTCTTATCCGAATGAGCTGTGATTTTCTGTACATGTATAACTGCTATGATAATACATGCTCAACAGTATACACACTCATGGTAGTAACGGACATTGGGGGTGGGGGTCTATCGGATTTGAGAGAGGGGGGCCCAGAGGTTAAAGGCATGGACCCCCCAATTTCAGTTTAAAATCTGTTTTCTAATTTTAAATCACTTCCTATCATTCGAATGAGCTGAAGTTTTGTATATATTTATGTTATCTACATTCGCTGAATTATTATCATCTGAATCGGAGATTTCAGTACATTTTGAAATTAAAGCACGTTTTTATTTATTTATTTTTAAATTTACATTTTATTTTCCACTTGTCTGATAGATTAAAGAAAAAAAAAAAAAGAAAGAAAGTAAACTTCTTTGAAGTTATTTTGAAACTTTGCAAACACATTTGCAAAAGGATATCATAAAAATGAACTAAAGGTTTAGAGGTTTTTTGAAAATTTACCATTTTAAAAAATATTTAACATTTGAAAAATTTTAAACATTTTGTAACTTTTTTTAAAAAATTGAATGAAGTTAGTGATTCTAAATACTAATTAATTTTGTATATTTCTTTTATATAAATATGTGTATCAAGTCTTAAAATAGAAAATGAATTTTTTTCTTTTTTTTATTTAATATTGCAGACAGTGGTAAATAAAAAAAAAATAATAAAAATAAAAATAATGAGAATGTTTAGAAATGCAATCAAGTTCCGTCCAGACTTACAAATTTACTCTCGTAGCATTTAAACTTGAGTTCCTAGAAATATAGTAGAAGTATCAAATTTCTCAAATTTTTTTACATATTAATATTTTTTAAAGGTGCACATCAATCACATTTCCCCTTTCTTCCTTCTCATTTTATCTTACGGGATTCTGTTGCTTCATTTTACAAGGATATCTTATTGAAAAATTAAGTTTTTCCGATTCCTGGCTTTCAATATTACTCTTTGCACATTTCACTTTTTAGATTAGTGAACAATTTAAAAATAAATAAATAAATTTGAATATTTTGCTTCATTAAGTAAAATAAAGGTTCTAATTTTCCATCTTTAAAGGATATTTAATTTATTTATTTATTTATTTATTTTATTTTTTTTAACTGATCTGAAGGCGAAATATTCAAAGAGTAATATTTAAAAAACGGAATTTGAAAAACTTTATGTTTGAACAAGTTATCTTGATAAAAGAGAGTGATGAATCCCATAGGATAACGCGGAAAGGAAGAAAGGGTAAATTTAACTCCCTAGATATTAAAGAAACAAGTTATATTATCCATATCCTACAATGTAGAAGTTAAACACTGGTTGAAAGAGAAGTACATTGTTATAATTTTGTAAATTATTTTTCGGAAATTTTACAGATGGTGCGGAGAAACAATCATTTTTCCTCCAAGAATATTCTTAAACTGAGGAAGCAATATATCTTTACGTTGAAAGCCATCATCAGAGAAGCCACAGCAAAAACTTAGAAAGGAATTCTAGTCCAAAGACTACATAAAAATACTTAATTAGTTAATTGTAAATCACTACAATTTTCGCTAAATTCTTTAAGATTACGTGAACAAGAGATCTATATAAAGTTAGATTCATAAGAGTAGCAGCAGTTCTTAGTGCTTTTGAGTACCTCTGATCATAGCCTTAGATCTGTATCGACAAAATGCTTTAGATCCCACGTTTCGAAATTGATTAATGTGAATTTCTGTTACATTATGCGGATATATATATTGCGTAATAATAAATTTTAATGTTATATAGTTCTCCAGCACTTTCATGAAATAAATATTGTAAATTTTGAAGAAAATTTTTAATCGACTCTCGTGATACACAAACTGCTGGGTAGAAGAAAAAGTACCGATTTTTAAAAAGTGCGCAAACTAACACACATGTATATATATATAAAGAAAGAAAGAAGAAGAGAATTCAGTTCTTAAATTTATTAACTTTAAAACGATTTTATTAAGAAAATTATTAAACAGAAATCTTTTGCAATAATCTTCTAAGATTAAATAAGATAATCATTTCTACTAAAAAATTGTTGCTTCAAGCAAATTAATTTGGGATTCCTGCATACATGGTTTTCCGAGAAAATCGAAAAAATTCTGCCATCTAAGATAATTAAAATTCCTCTTAATAATCTTAATATAAATATTTTACGAAGTTAAGACTCTATCTTCCTGACAGAAATTATGAGAAAATACTTTAGTGTGTGATTAAAATACTTTAATGTTAATTCATTGTAATTGTGACTGCATAGTTTAAAATGTTAATGAAAAGTGTGTAATTCAATCTAATTTTTGTCAGTTAAATTTTAAATATTTCCTTTAGATTTAAAATAACATATCGAAAATAAGCAATCATGTTAAAAAAAAATACATATACAAAAAAATTCTATGCACTCTTAAAAAAAAAAAAAAAAAAAAGAGGGAGAGAGAGAGAGTTCTTTAAAAAAGTTCTTTTTTAAATCAAATTATTTAATGTACGATTCCATGACCGTTTTTACGAATTAAAATTAGTATAAAACTGTATTTATCGCATAAATACACCATTCACCATTTTCGGAATAAATATGGGTAATGATCGCGCTAAAGAATTATTTGAAGTCCTTATTAAAAAAAAAAAAAAATTATGGAAATAGTGTAGAAACAAATTAAATCAATAATAATTATGTATATATATATACATATATATATATGTGTGTGTGTGTGTGTTTAAAAAGAAAGAAAAATGCTTACGTTAGTTATGGGAATAGTTAATATCTTCTTTTTCTTTATGAAAAATTTATTTCAGTAAATACGAAATACTTTTCTTGTGAAAATAGTGTTGCGTTGCAAAAAAAAAAAAAAAAAAAAAAAAAAGTGCACAATGATTGCTAAAGCGAAATTTTTCGCTAGAAATTTTGAAAATAAAATATTGAGAAAAAATTTAGAGATTAATTCATTAACATTATAACTTTGTCTGACATGCAACTTTACAATGTTAAAATTATCTTATTTTGGATGATCTTTGGCAGTACACACAAAATTCCGCCTTCTGAATCACAACTTCAAAAAATGCAGGATGTACTGAGAAAATAACTTAAACCATATCAGATCGCTAACCTTTTCTAATAGTATACGAAGAACGAGAAACTTCATTGAAATTTAGTTTGTAATCGGCTCGTGTACATTTCAACAAAAACGATCCGTGTGGAAGCAGAGAAATAATTGAAAGATTTGACAAAAGAACGCAGTTTTTTGACTCTGAAACTTGCTTCTGGTGATATAAGACTCATGTGTCAAATTTGTGCAATATCGGTTCGACAGAAGAGTATTAAAAATAAATCACAAGATTTTATATTCGTGGAATCTGCCCATAGTGAGAAAGATTCGTGAAAGTATTGGCGTATTGTAATAGATTTTGGACTCCTGTACGAAAATGAAGCAAAATTGATTTGAAAAAAGGGATTAAAAATGAGCTGCAATTTTTGATACAGGGAGGCGGATTTTTGCTCCTGGAACCTGCTATTAATAAGCGAAATATCTGAAAATGCCTACATATTACGATAAACTCCCGTGCTTTTTTTTTTTTTTTTTTTTTTTTTTTTTTTTTAAAGGAAATTGGTTTGGTGAAAGTGAGTTGAAAAATGACTGCAAATTTTGACTCAGACAGACAGAACAACCAAATTAAATAAAAGTATGTACTAAGCTGCATCGAAATAAAAAAGTGGTGTTTCCACTTAAGTATCATTTCCGAGTCAGATTCAAACTAAGCTTTATTGCCAAAATTATCCTATTTTAAAATTTCTATGATTTTCGGTCAGTACTAAGTTTTAATAGAAAATTTTCATTTTTTTTTTTAAACGGTTTTGTATGATTAAATAAGGTGAAAATGTTTACTTGGAAAAAATATTTAAGGTTGATAGGACTCAATTGCTCGAAATTGCGCTGAGAATGTAAATGTTTGTTCTCCTGAGAGTTCGGCCAGTTCAGTGTTAGTTGAACTTGGATGTTTCCTTTTGGTGGTGTTGGTTTCGGCGATGTGTTGAAAGTATTTGGAGAAACGTTGAGTAAATTGGGAAGAGTTATAGTCTCACTTGTATGTGACTATATGTTTAATTAAAGTGTTTCAAGCTGAAGTTTAGGGACGCGACAGCCTAGTCGATAGAGCGGCGAGCTCATCATTGGAATATTATGAGTTCGATACAAGAGCCGGCCGAAAATCTTCGTATACGTTAATGCTGACAGTCGTGAACGCAATGTCCCCTATATTCCTATACAAATTGTACCATTGGAGGTCTTCGAAGTAGGGGAGCCATCCTCTCCGTAGAGGATTAAAATTCTGACGGCATTTTTCCGGATCACAATTAGGGGTATGTTTTAGCGTATCGCCAATTGCCCATAGCGTAAGACTACTGCGACGTAATTTCAAGTGACTCCTTAGTCAAAACTATTTAAGTAAACATGTGTTAATGTTCCGTGTGCTTTTGTGAAGAATAGAGCGTACTTTAAGCGAGGTAATTACGAAGTTATACAAGTTTTTTCAAGCCTTTGGTGAGTTCATGTAAAACATATTACACTTATATATTTAATAAGGTTAAAGTTTAAATGTGCATAAAAATGAAGTAGATTTTTTTTTAAGTGGATAGTCACCCCCTCCCCTTATTATAATCTTTAATAAAAAGATTGTTTTTATATTATTGGTTCTTTTTGACTTAAAAAAAATATTTAGCAGGTATAATGGTAGATAACAAAGGAGCGACAATTAAGCAGACTTTACAAATAATAATAATAAAAATTTGTTTTGTAAACAAAATTTTAATAAAATTTTATTAAAATTTTAATTTGTAAACAAAATTTATCTACAATTTAAAGAAAAAGAACTTAATAAATTTTATATATCATATATATATATATATATATATATATATATATATATTAATAAAATGTTTAATGAAAGAATACGCAAGAAACTAGATGAAAGAAAAAGAAAAAAACCTTGATTGGCAAAAAAAACTTTTTTATTTTTAAATCATTAACTAAAATGATAACCACTGTCTCTTATTTTTCGGACGTTAACATTAAATAATTAAAACTGAAAAGGAAGAAAAAAAAAGGAGGAAAAAAAAAGTCTCTATTGAGCCTTCAAATAACTTTAGAAAAAAGAAGAAAAAATTAAATAAATCAGAAAATCTTATATTAAAAAATAAGCAAATAAATATTTATGAAAAATAATATATATATATATTGAAGAAAAATAACATTTTCTGTTTATACATAACTTTTTTTTTTTCTTTTTCTGTATAAATCTTCATTTTTTTCTTGTTATGTATCTTAAGTTCATATAATAATATTTCCAGTTATTGGCATAAAAATTAAAATAAAATAAAGGCTGTCACATAATTAAAATTTACTTTTTATAAACTGCGTTTAAAGTAATATAGTAATTGTCAGTTTGTTTATGAAAGAGATAATTAATATGTAAATAATAAAAAAAGTAAATTATTTTATTTATCTAATTTCTTATTTATTTATTTTGTGAGCAATATATTTTAAAAATATATCAACAATAAAACCTATATATTAAATGATAATTTTAACTGTAGTTTTTTTTATAATTTGTTTATATTTTAGTACTGAATTAAAGAAAATCTACCACTGAAATATTCTTCAGCCGTAAATATATATTATTGGAAAGACAAATTTTTCCACATGTATTTATTTATTTGTAAGTCTTGTAGTAAAAGTTTATAAATAGAGAAAGTCTTCATATTTATGCATCAATTGCTTTGTCCATTATTTCAGCTTCTATTCATTACTAACAAAATAATTTCATAAAAATTTTAGTTTGCAAATAGCTACTTAAATATATTTTTTTAATTATTATTACTGTGAAAATTTACTATATATGTGCTATATGTTTTAGTCATAAATGAATCGTGATAGAATATCTCAACAGTAAGTGTCAAGTAACGCATAAATATAAGCATCGAATTCATTAATAAGATATAATAAAATAAATAGGATTCCAGGTTTGAAGTCTTAAGCGATACCTCCCCACACAAAAAAGGAGAATAGACTAATCTTTACAAAATCAGCTTTTACAAGCTATTAACAGCTTAGTCTTAATATGACATATAATCCTTAAAGAATCTTTAAAAGATTCCCTAAAAATTTTAAAATATAATTTAAAAAAAATTGCCGAGTTAAAATGCGATTTGTGTGCGTTAATTGATGAATAAAAACTTTATATTATATACATAAATTACAAAAGAAGTGGGTATGATAATAACATTAAAGCTGCAACGCTGTTTTGACACAACGGCTGTTACGTATTTTTGCAATTTATGGTATATGTTTATGAAGTCTAATTAATCACCATCATTCAAAAACACCATTTCGCTGCATTGTTTGCAATTTGCATACTGTATTTTGTCAAAAGGATAAATATCTTTTCAAAATTATATAGAATACAAAATAATTTAAAAAATCATGAATAATTGTTTGGAAATTTTTCATTTTATAAAAGACTATGAGAAGAGGATTTCTTCATATGACTGCGGGTATACAATTTTGCGGGACACAAATTTATATAATCCAAACTTGCATCTTTTTAAATATTTCCTTGTTGTTAATATCATTCACCAATAATGTCCTTTTTTTTATATGTCTCTGAAGGAAACTATATATATATATATATATATATATATGTAATTCGCTAACATATATTCTTTTCTTTAACCCACAAATTTTATTTCTGAAAAGTTTCATATTTATCATATAAATGCTAACTTTTTACCACTATATATATTTTTATAACTGTGAATATCTATCACGTGTTTTTTTTTTTTTTTTTTTTTTTTTTTTACTTGCTGTAAGCGTAATACATGGAGACTCCATGTACAGTAAAATATCTCTCTCTATATAAACTGTATATCAGTCTACATATCAATTTATGTTATAAGAACACAAATATACTTTTTCCAGTACATACGTTTTTACAGGTAAATGCATGTATGATATTTCCTTGCATATAAAACAATATTGATACACATATTGATTGAAAAAAAATGCATATTTAAAACTATCCCAAAACATTTTCATTACAATAGTTTTCTATGGTTTCAAGATCCTCAACTTGTGAAATATTAGGTACAACACTTAATACAAAACCCATAAAAATCGAAATAACCTCGTATTTGACCCAAATCATTTATTGACCATACGCTACACGTCCTGTCTAATGGCTCGTAATTTCATTATGAATGGAACCACTGAGTAAGAAAGCAGAATATGGGGTGGTGGAACCAGGTGTTGCGATCTCTGTAGATCCCAGGATGCCATTAAATGAGAGGTGGGCAAAATCGCCCAATAACGTAGGATATGGATGCGGGAAAGTACGGGATACCACCTGCAAAAATTTCACAGCCTTTAATAAGGGATTACGCATCGTGCGCAAGATTCACCTGAATAATGTTAGACGAGCAGCAATTTCGGCAAAATGAACATTGAAAGAGGGCTTTGTTTAAATGCATTCTGTTTTGTTTAGATTCATAGAGTTGTAACTATCATATTAGTTTAGCATAGTTTATTAAATATTTTTAATGAAGATGACCTTTTATTCCCACTTATATATATATATATATATATATATATGTATACATGGTGGTACAAAAAACCATGTCTAAACGACACGTACGGGTGTGTCAGGTAATGAGAAGTAAGAATTACATAGGAATTGAAGGTCGGAAACGCGATCGTGACAGTGCAATTGTATTGTGCCAGTAACACAAAGAAAAGATAACAAACGGTTTGAAAAGGCCTTTATCTTACAAAAAAAGTAATCGAAATACAAAATGAAAAACGTTACAAACAATAAACTAATACAAATGAAAAATGTTACAACTCATAACAAGTGCTCAAACTGTGCCCCATTAGCCGTCATGCATGCCTCATCATCGGGACTTGCGTCTTTATTAAAAAGTTAGCCAGAGTTTATTGTCCTCTAGTAGGTTCCAATCGCGTTACCGACCCCCAGTTTCTACACAATTCTTACTCCTTATAACCAGACATATCTACACGTGCCGTTTATACATGACTTTTTAAACCACCCTGTGTACATATCTGTGTGTGTGCGTGTGTCGGTAAGTGTATAAATTTAGCATTTGTGCAACATACAGAAACTTTTAATGATATTTTGGTATAAAAGAAAATCTAATAAAATTTCCCCTGAAGAACGTAGTCTTTTTTAAACATTCACAAAATTGTTTTTCAGTGACTGAAATTTGAAACATTATTATTGAAGGGTGAAATGCAGAATATCATTTTCAGCTTTTCAATAAATAAACACATCTTGAGTTAGAACGAACTTCCTATAATGACTCGTTTTCAAATGTGTTCCATATTTAAAATTGGCACAAAAAGTCAAATTTTATTCCGTTTTCATCAAGATCTTTTGTCTTTACGAAAAAAAAAAAAAAAAAAAAATTCAACAGTCTTTAGTTATATGGTTGTAAAATAACACTGTATATATTATTTGAATAATACTGTATTTTATGAAATCTTATAGAGCTTACCTCACATTGTATTTAATTATGAAAACGCTTCCTGTTTTCGGCAAAAATGACTGTCTTCAAATATAAAAGAAACTCTTGTAACTAAAGTTAAAAATAAATAAATAAATAAATGTCTTTGTATAATCTTTGTACCTATTTTAAATTTACTTTCTATTTTCATAATTATTTTGCACAACATGAAACAGATTCTGAGGGGCGAAATTTCCAAACTAATTTATAAAACGATAGAAATATAAAAGAAGCTTTTTATGATTGAAAAAAAAATGTATAATTGAGGTGATTATTCTAGACTTTTTAAAAATAAAACATTTTAATTCACTAGAAAATCGGTTCAATTTAGATATTTTTGAAGATTTGGTGCGTTGTGTTTTACCATTTTCGTAAGTGCATTTGAATAAAAAGCACCACGAAATTGGTGAGACTTAGCACTAAAATGTTAGTTTCAGATAATTAACACCATTCGATTAGCTAGTAAAATTTCTTGCGATAAAATATTAACTGTTATTTTTAACAGTATAATCTATAGATTCCAAAACGGTAGGTTTACATTTATATATTTTTTTTTTCTAAGATTAGAGCATTTGGTGAAATTTTCAAATAGAAATTATTTAGAGTAAGTGAGTTAAAATTTGTAAATAAGTAACATCTATGGTAAAAAAATTTAGAAAGGAAAAAAAAAATCAATATATTTGTTACTGAAACGAATTTTTGAATTTCATAAGATAGTGAAATATTTAAACACTGTTTGTATCTTTTTTCACTATTCAAAATACTTTAATGAATTTCGTTATTAGTTACAGCAGAAAAAAAAGTGAAAATTTTAACAGGGTATCGTGCAGTTTTCATAAAACACTCAAAATGTTTATCTTCAATATTCAAACATTTTATCAACAAAATTACTGTCTTAAGTACAGTAATCTTGTTCATTCCTGTAAGTCAAAAAAAAAAAAAAAAAAAAAAAAAATATATATATATATATATATATTAATATGCATACTAAATTTTATCATTCTGTCTTGATAAGATTTTTTAAAAATAAATAAAATCTTTTTTCTGTTTTTATTTATTTTTTATTAATGAAGTATACCTAACATTTCTTTAACGAAACAGGAATTTTCAGTAACGTATTGGTTTAGAACCATTTCCAAGGAGTCAAAACTACTTAATAACACATTATAATTTCTAAAATTGCACAAAGTATAAAAAGAATATTTGCATTGTATTTAATATATTTATTGAATAAAAGTAAATAAATAAATTATCAAATGTGAATTGATTTTTATAAGAGATTCTAATTAGATATAATCAGAATTTCTTATAAAAATCAATTCATATATATAATTTATTTATTTATTTATTATTTGTTTATTCATTTTTCAAAAAAAAAAAAAAAAAAAAAAAAAGTTCATTTAAGACATCATAAAATTTTTTAGCATGGATGTACTATAGTATGCTAAAATAATAAACTAAATGAGAATCTTTCCTAAATGAAATATTGTAGAAATATAGTCGTGCATGTTGGAATTTATTGTTAAATCAGTTAGAACAATTTACTCATCAAAGGAAATTTTTTTGCGGGGATGTGTTATGATTAAATGAAATTTAAAGACATAGAAAACATTTTCAAATTTATTTTTACTATAATATTATTAATTACCTGTCGATTTTTATTGTAAATCAGTAAGTGCATATAAGAGAAAAACAAATATAAACATTTACCAATCAAAGTTAAACAAGACAAATCTTGACAACACCGATCGCATTTAACTGATATTTCATGCTTCGGTCATGGCCTCGAAAACACAACAGAGCATTATCACTGCACATTTACTAATAATATTGTATTCCAGGTAAATGCATATGCTTCATATAAATCACATGACTTCCTCTCATTTGTATCTGTTTGTCTGCAGTTTCTGTTATTGACAGTCCATTTATTCGACAATTCCATGTTAATTTATAGGTCAAATTGTAAGTTTAAAATCAGTAATCAAGAAAATTCAGAAACTAATAATTATTGGCTTTTCCAGAATATTTTCCCTTTTCCAATATTGGTTAATAATCTGCACGGAATTTACATATATTATATGTCATTTGAGGATTTATATAGCAATTGGCTTATTTTTATATATTTAAGCATATAAGCGACCAGAATTGATAGTTATAGTAGTTGTCATTAACAAATTTAACTAAATGAAAAACATTTAAAAACTAACATGAATTTAATATGCTTAGTCTCTTACAAGCATTTTTTTAAACAATTAATTAATTTTATATTCGGGAATTCCTTCAGGTGTGTGAATTTTAGTTATTTTGCTTTAAAATTACATTCTTGTAAATTTGTGAGTATCATTTGTAAAGTTCTCACAAATGATAATTTATAAATCCATGAGGATCATATATAAAATTATAGCAAATATATGCAAATATACTTTTTTTTACACATTTAAATATATATTAATGTATATACAGCACAGACACTAATTTTATTCATATTCTAAATACTAATCGCCCAGTGTTTCTGTTTTATTAACGTTGAACTTGGCAAATTTGGAAAAATTTAATTTTCGTAATTTAATTAAACAGCTAAATTAACATTTAAATTTAAACATATAAATATAAACATATAGTTTAACAGTTTGCAATGAAATAAAACGAAAAATTAGTGTTCTGTGATGAAGAAAGAGAAACAAATATCGTAAACTGTAAAAAAGACACAACAGTTGTTCGATGTCAAATTTAGTATTCCCTACCCTTTATTAAGCATTAAAAGTAAACACATGTGCTGTATGAAAGCAGCAACATATTTTAGTAGCACTGATATCAGAATCTCGACGACAGAAAATGCTGTCATTCATTTGCTGAATTCTAACAATGTTTATCAAACAAACAACGAAAATTTATGTTAAATGTTTTAAATATCGTGAATTTCAATTATTAAAAATACATTTTACCAATATTTTGAATAACACAAATTAAACTTGTTTCGAATTTTATAATATAAGTAGATAATAGAACAAAAATAGGTTTATAAAAACATTTTAGGGGATATATTTGTCGTCCACATGTGTGCCGACTTTGGCGTGAACAACAATTATTTTTTATTTTTCCAAAATAACTCAGACAATATGAAAAAACATATATTAGTTTCCACGCTCAGATAATCACTTCACCGTGAAGCAACATTTACAGGCAGTATCCAACGTTGTAAGCCATAGATATCGCACCAAAGGAGTCTTAGCGACAAACGCGGAAAGACATATGGCGACTTATTGATTTTTTTAGCGACATTAGCAAGAAATTACTATTTTTAGAAAGTTTTAATAAGGCGACTTGTAAAAGAGCCCTGAACGGGTATCGACAAAGGAATTTTAAATTAACATTAAACCCGACCCGAACCCCATAAAACAATTTACACTAACCTTAAAGCCAAATTGAACAAGCAAGAAAGAACTCAATTTTTTTACACCAGAACCTAAATTGAAACCCGAAAACAAAATAATATATAATATATTATATTAAAATCATGCAAAACATTTTTAAGTTGTAAAATAAAGTAAATTTCCATTGTCAAACAGTTCGTAAACCATTTAAAAAATGTATTAATATGTAATTATTAATACATGAAAAATGGATTATTAATCATTTTTAACCATTTATGTGTGTTGTGTACTTCAAATGTACAAAAATGTGCTTCAAGTTTAGTGTTTCTAGTTTAATGCTTTTTTTTTTTTCTTTTAAAGGTATTTCTTTAAGTGCTATTGTCTGATATGGAAGCTTACTTTAATAATTTGGGTACTCGTATATTTAATCATAGATATAGTATATTTATATCAGTTATACAATTATAACTATATCAAACAAGATTTTGCGTATTATTGTAAAAAAAAAAGAAGAAAAACAAGAGTTGTACCCAAATCGACCAAATTCTTGAAAAATAAACTCGACCCGGAAAAAAAAAAAAAAAAATGTCTTCCCGAACCCAAACCACCAGAAAAAACAACCAGCCATCCAGACCAACAAGGAAAAAAATTCAGTCAACCCGACATAATATAAGATTATAACTTGGAGTTAGAGGAAAAAGCTTTAGAATTCTCTCATTGCGTCGGCAGCAGCCGACCCCATGTCATTCTATGAAGCAATTTGCTATGAGAATTACTCATTACTTAATGTTTCTTAAAAAAAAAAAAATAATAATAAATAAAAAAAAAAATCGTTTTTAAAAAATTCTTACCCATTTGTTGTCGTTTTCCAAAATTTATTACTAACATTTTTTTAATTTTAATATCTCATCTTGAAGATATAAAGAGCGCGAAATGAAATCAGAGACATTGAGACAGCATGGTATAAACTTTTTCTGGAACAAAGCCTCTTTTGCGCAACCCCTAATGCCATAGTGTGTGATAAAAGTGTAGCATATATTGACCAGCCTTTATAAGTACCTTTAATATTCTTTTCATAAATTCCACTTTATACGCTAACGTCCCGTCGTTCTATTAAAAGGTTAATATCATAGTCTATTAATTTGATGTTGATCTCTCTTCCCTAAACTTTGAATTTTTTAACTTAAAAAGAAAAAAAAAATCATTTAATACTATGTATAATCAAATGATCAACGGATTTTCATAATCACATCTATGTATATATATTCGTAAGCTTATATTTAAAATCTGCGAGAAGATATAGAATGAGTAATATATTCGTTTGAAAATACAATTTTAATTGATATGAAAAATCATATTTCATCAATGAGAAAATAATTAAAATCTATAAACAGAACGTATTTGAAAACATTTTAGTGAAACTTGTTTTTTAAAGCTTAAGTAATTATTAGTTAAACCTGGAAAATATTGCACAATATTAAGACAGCGAAGAGCTTCATTTCCAATTTCTTATTAAAAACCAATTCAATGATCTGAAAATTTTTCTCTGAGAATTCCTTGTTACTATACAGCCTCCTTCTTTAACTCATTATTTTATTCTAAATGTGAAGCGAAAATGTTCGAAATTAGTAACAAGGAAATTAACACATTATTGTTATATCCACACCTAACTATTAAAGACATTCTTCCTAATATCCAATTAATGAGGAACTGCAAATTAAATATCGAAAAATTTGGGTTTACTTGATTATTTTGATTATTTTCAATGGAAAAAATTTAAAGCTCGTGCGAGAAATTAAAACTGGTACGGTGAGAACTCAATAAATTGTTGAAAACATAAGTAAATTTTAAAAAGCTTTACTTAAATTAGAGTCCCCTCTGTGGAGGATCAAAAATTGTGATAGCATGTCTCCGGACCATCCTTAGGGTTGCGTCCCAGACAGTCGCCAATTACCCATAGAACAGTACTTGTGCGCCTTTAAACACAACCAAACTACTTGTTTTATATACATTATTAGTTTCAATCATCATAAAAGTTCTTTTTTTTTTTTTACTTTTTGCTGTAGTTCATTTTTTCTAGAAAAAAGTAAACTGATAAAATTAAAATTTTTAGATAATGCATTCTATTCAAATAAATTTCAGCATTTTGAGATTGTGTGCTAACGTACTAAATTTGGTTTAAGAAAAACTATGGTAAATAACAAGTCTATGTATCACACATTTTTATTGATTTTCTATCACATTATGCATATTTAAAGAAATTACGGATAAACATGCAGAAATACAAATAAGTATACTGGAGACGATTGAAAATCTTTTTACATACAGAGAACCAGAAGATATTAAACAATAAAAATGAATACGCTTAAAAACTAACGTAAGATTATATTTAGATAAAAATGGAGCTTTTTAGTGAATTTAACAATATGAGTAAATGAAAATATAAACATTTAAGCGCGCAAACGCGCAAATACTTTAATACAATTACTCTACTTAAATTTAGCTCAGAGTTCCTCATCATCTTTCGAATAAAATTTCGTAAAAGACGACATATCGTTAATCTTATATTTTTATTTAATTTTTCGTTTAAATACATACGTTTTCTTTGAAACATTAGTAGATTTCCATGGCTTTTAATAGGTTATTCTGCTTTTTCTTCTTATTATTATTATTATTGTTATAGAATGTCCACGAAGTTTTTCTAAATAAATTTCCTAAAGTTTTCTTTGAAGTTTAAATACGAAATTTCTTTGAAAATTAAATAAGAATTGCTTGACAATTTTAATTCACTTTATTAGTTTGCTTTTTATATTCATTGCTAGCTGAATTTATTGGAGGACATACTTGTTTATTTTTTTAATACAAAATTATGAAATAAAAGGTTAAAATTTCTTCAACTGCAATCATCTTTTCATTTCACAGCCTGTTTTCTTACAGTTTCTTATTAATTTGGAAAATAAGAACTTTAACTATTACTAAAATAAAACATAAATCACATTCTTCCAACAACACATTCAAAGTTTCCCTAGCTTAAAGCCCTTTTTAACACGTACAATCAATCATATCAATATAAGCTTCCAAAATACATTGCATATCAACAATACCCACCCAGAATCATGTAGCGATTAGAAACGTAAGATGGATGGCCATTCAGTTATAGGGTATTAAAGATGTTCGAATGTACCGAAATCTTAACATCATTCTATATCCTTTACACCATTGCCTGATTCAGTAACATGACGGGTATTATCACAAGACGACTAATCATTACTCAACTCCTTGTGTTTACTCCTATTAAATGCGACTCGCTGCAATCTATTTATTCTGACCCTTTGCAGCATCTCTTGTTTAAATTATAGTTAAGGATAGTGTGCGAATTTCCCATTGAATTAATCTATTGAATTTAAGTAACATCTTTGGTCGAAGAGCATCAAGAAGTAATTCACATATATGTATTCATAAAATAAATCTCGCGGAAAAGGTGAAATGGGTGACAAACGTTTGTAAAACATTTGATAATTATTAATATTAGAATTACTTTATTGGACTTTTCTTTCAGAAGAGTGTTAAAATTTTTATGCTAATATAAATAGGACAAGTATGCATTAGTTTATTTATTTATTTATTTTTATTTTTATTTATTTTTTTTTATTTTTATTTTTTTTTATGAATCATAAAGAATGCACTAGAATTGATGCAGCATTATTTCTTATATATAATAAGCTCGCAATAAATTAATTTTAAAAAGGGAAAATATTAATGAATTAATATTTAATAATAATTGTTGGAAAATGTGGCTTTTTAAACTGGTTTTGAGTTGTAAATGCATAGAAACTAAAAAAGGGAGGTTTTATAAAATACAATTAATATTTTTACAGAAATGTATCTTAAACATGTAAATTATTGTTTATTTGTTTTTTAATGATATTGTTCCATTCATTTAATATTTCAGTTTACAAAATAGTTTTTTCTTGTTACAAATTGTCGTCTATCGCTAACGATCTCTCTGACGAGCAGCCTCATATGGATTTGTAAATCAACTAACATATTCCGTAAGAAGTTCTAAAGCCATAACACATCAATTTTCAAGCGAATTAGCAAATCAAAACTATTATTGTGAAATACCGTTCAAACATTCCCTCAAACTTGAAAAAAAAAAAAAAAAAAAAAAAAAAAAAAATCGGGCTACATTTGGAAAGGGGCGGATAAGCGGCAAAAATATAAAAATCGACATAAAATTTTCTTTCTAAAATTAAGTGACATAAAAATAGTACTAATTCGAAACTTTTCAATATTTTAAGTTGCAATGATAATAATTATAATAATAATTAAATGCAGTAAACTCTTTATTTACCAGCATTCAACTGACTGAAATAATTCAAAAAACTCTTCTTTCCCCCTTCCAATAAATTGTTTTAAAATATCTGCCGCTATTTTAGGAAGATTTCCGTTTATATTTTCAAATAATCAGTGTTCGATTTAATAGGCGCTTTTGCTATATTTTACGGTATATCCCAAGTATATATTATTGCATCCTTTAATGAAATTTCTCTGGTCGAGTTATTGTGTAAAGATACGGCTCAGCTATTTATTCTTGATTTTTTTTCTTTTTTTCTTTTTCTTTTTTTTCACCGATTATACGGTTAATCTAGTAAGACATTGACATAGCACTGTTTTTTTCGGCTGTTCACTACTGCACACTTGTAGCAGTAACCCCAACCTTGGTTTGTTGTACCGATTTAATTCACGTCAAAAGTTACGAATTTGCCATTTTTTTTTTTTTTTTTTTTTTTAATGATTACTTATACCTTGAAACTGCAATAACTTTTGTTTATTTGGCAAATTATTACAGAATCAGCTATATTTGACAAAAATTTATAAAATTAATATTAATACAACATTTTATGAGGAAAAAAAATTCTTAGTATGTAAAATAATAAATTGTCTATCTGTCAGTTTGTGACGTACATAAAAAAAAAAAAAAAAAAAAAAAAAAAAATTACGGCACAAATAATTCTGTTTTTTTTTTTTTTTTTTTTTTTTCCTAGATGAAGGTATGCGTGCGGATTTACAACATATCTGTATTTCTGTTGATATTTTATATTTTTTAAAAACATTTTTCTTTCAGTCGTAATTTCAATCTGATACCAATAAAAATAAAATGCTTACAACTTTTTATTTTATTTTCAACATAAATAATTTTTTACACGTGGAAAAAAAAAAAAAAAAAAAAAAAATGTTAAACCTGTATCATCGATAATTTCTCATAAAACTGACATCATAACAGATTTAAAATTTTTATTTTTATTTATTTAAATATTAATTTCAATTAATCAAATAGTCTTATATGTTTCTTTCTTGATTTTATCGCCCAACTTTGAAATATATTTATTTAAACGTTTCAATTATTCATTTCTTTTTAAAAATTCATTTAAATACAGTAACCAGCAATGCGATCAATGCTTGTTAGTGCATAAATAAATAAAACTTCCAGGAAAACTGCCCTGTATATCGTCATTCTCATCAAAATCAATATTCTTATTCATAAGACTATAGAATCTTTATTTAATCTTTCTAACTTCATTTATGTTATCGGTATTAGCATACATCAAAATACATAAACAATTTAAGGAATAAAACAATCTTCCAAACAGAACAAACTTTTCAAAATTAAATAAAAAAAAATTACAATAATCAAATGCTTCGATTTCGGTAAAAAAAGATTTAAAAAAAAAAAAAAAAAAAGCTCTGCAGGAAAGATTACGCATGCCGCCAGTGAAAACGAATTTCATATTCATAAGGCTAGAAAATGTTTACATAGTTTTATAATTACGTTAAGTTTCATAATCAAATATCTCAATTTTATAAATTAAGTTTCCTTATTATCTGCAGCTGTGTAGAATATTTCGATTAAGGGTAAAAATATTTATTTTTTCTAACTTCATTTTTACTAACAATATTAATTACACTTTAAAATTCATGAACGAATTAGCGAACAAAAACAATCTCCACAATAAACAAAACTTTCAAAATTTGACAAAAAAAAAAAGTCACAACAGTATGATGCTTCGATTTGGTTAAACAAAAAAAAAAAAAAAAAAAAACCTCTGTGGAAACCGTCCTGCATACCGTCAGTGTAAACGACATTCATATTCATAAGGCTGGAAAATCTTTGTTGTTTCCGAGCCGTTTCGGCCGTTCCACGCAACACTGGTCGATGCCCAGCGAGGGCTAAATTAAGCAGGGCTCTTCCCTGTGATGGATTGTGAGTGTCTGGAGATCGTCATGCTGTGCGGGGGAATGATTCAGTTACAGGTCTTAATTGGTAATTATTCAGAGGATCGCCATCGAAAATTACGATAAACAACTCCATCGGAAGATACAAAGTCTCACCATGCAGCAAAAGGGAGTGGCTCCAATTTATATTAAGAATTAAACATTCATATATGCGTGTAACTAGGATGTAGTAAATGAGAGCGAGAAAATATGAAACTATAAATAATACTATGTTTGAAATGGAATGTTTTCATATGTTCAAAATTGTATATTTTTCAGATTAGAAAGGTGACGATTTATCAATATTTGAAGATAGATTAAATTTAGAGAAGATTTTTAAACCTTTTACTCTTTATATCTGGCAAGACTTTAATATCCCATTGGATCCATTAATATCCCATTTAAAAGTGGATAAAATCAAATTTATGGAAGAATTGTCAAAAATACTCACAAAGATCAAAAGTATACTTTTTAATCTCCTTCTATGGCACTAGACGCTGTACATGAAGTGGTTTTACTAAAGAGGTGGTTTTATACAGTACTGTTGCGGTTTTTGACAGTCTTTTTATAATCTTCCCTTGTACTATAATTAGAATATATCAGTAGTATTAAAAAATATATAAAGGTGATAAAAAATAAAAACATCTTATTTTTTTTTTTTTTCCAGTTTCCTATTTTTATTTTTATTTATTTATTTATTTGTTTATTTTCGAACTCCATGTACCAACAGTACATTAAAATGCAACCCCATCAAATCGTCATTAATTACTACGATGAGGCGATATGTATATATTTCATTATTCATACCTTTAGAAATTTATTGTAACTAACTAAAAACAGTATGTTTGAAATACTTTTTGTTTTCTAAAAATTTGGAATACAAAGAATTAAAATAACCAAAAAATTAATTTGTTTCTATATATATCAGTAAAATTTCTCGCCATTATGTGTTTCCAAAATATTATCCTACAATGACATGAAGTATAGAATATATTTCATTACTTGGATAGAATGTTTTTTTCTTTAAAACGCTTCATTAGCTTTTTTCTAAAAAATGTGATAAATATACTTTTAAGTTATTCCAATTTTAATTATTGTAAATGATACGTAACCATTATTATTTTATTAATTTATTCTTAAACTCGTGATACCTTTAGTCATATATCTCATAATTTAGTTTTTTTTTTTTTTTTTTTTTAATAATTCCTATCATTAATAAAAAGAAAAAAATTGATAATAAAGCATTCACTACGGAATCTCTCAACAACAAAAGTAAAAGCCTTAATGTTTTCATTTATTTATTTATTGCCTATTTGAATACCTTTCAATAAAAAATGAATAAATCCAACAACACTAAAAATCAAGTCATTTTTTACTCTATATAAAAAAATATTGTCCTGGTGATGTTAATAAAGCATTTCTTAAATATCATTACACTACTTCTTTATTTACAAGAAAACAATGATAACTTGATTCAGTTGTATGCTAAGTTGAATGTTGAAATCCTTATCCGAAAATTTGGAACAATTTTTAAATTTTTGTCCTACTAAATGAACATTGCAACTCTTATTAATTTTCTCTTCATTCTTTATATGTAGCTGAAAAATTTTTAGTAGAAAAGAATTTTTAGAAAGAACATGGGGAGACCACTGTAGATGAAGCTACAACCGGTTCTCAATGTTTAAAATTATTGTTTATTTCCTGTGCTCAAAATATGATTTTTAAAGTTTGATTTTGACTGTAAATGATTTAAAAAAAAAAAAAAGGAAAAAAAATACATAAATATAAAATGAATTGTAAATTTATTTTTTCACCCAGTCTCTATTAAAGGCGACCACAAAAGTATCCGAGTACAGTCGGCAGCAAAAGTATCCGAGCACTAGCAAAAATTCCTACATAAAAAAGATACAGTCAGCAGCAAAAGTATTCGAGCGCTAGCCAATAATTCCGATATCAAAAAAGTACACAGAAAGCTGTTTTGTTAAATAAATCTTTGTCGAATCATGTTCTTAGACTGACTAAGAATATGACAAAACAAGGATTTATTTAACAAAGCAGTATTAAGTGCACTTTGTTTAGACAGATTAAATTTAGAGAAGTAGTACTCGGATACTTTTACTGCCGACTGTAATACTGTTTTGTTAAATAAAAACTTGTCGAATCATGTCTTAGACTTACTAAGAACATGATTCGACAAGGATTTATTTAAAAAAAACTGTATTAAGTGTACTTTTTTATACAGAAATTTTTGCTAGCGCTCAGATACTTTTGCTGCCGACTGTATATATGAATAATGTCATTTTAACTCTTTGAGGACAAGGTAAAGTTCATTTGATATACAAAAACACGGTAATTTATGAAATCTTTTAGAAAAAAAAAACATTTTTACCATTATATTAAAAAAAAAATGTCGAAAAACTCTGGGTGAGTTGGACGTTAAAAATTATGTGGTGTATATAATATGTTCCACCGCTATTTAAAGCGTTAAAAGACTTACCGTAGTAGTTTCCAAACTTCTTGACGTAAGAAACCCTTCTGAAGATAATAAGTATAAAACTTTGAATAAACACCATAAAATGCAATAAACACGCAACAGTTGTTTCAGGTCAGAAAGAAACACATGACCCTTCGTCAGGCGAACAAAGTAGGCACGAGTGCTGCAATCAAAACACGCTTACATTTGTGAGTTGCCGCTTTGATTGTAGCACTCGTGCCTACTTTGTTCGCCTGACGAAGGGTCGTGTGTTTTTTTCTGACCTGAAACTATTGTTGCGAGTTTATTGCATTTTATGGTGTTTATTAAAAGTTTTGTACTTATTACTATAAAACGTCAGTTCTGTGGTGCTTTCTTATTACCTTCTAAGGATCATTTTCTGGGATAAAGTTTTTTCAAAAATTTACATTGGGGAGCACTTCAAGCTAATGTCTATTGCAGTTATATGACTCAGTGACCATAAAAAGAGGGAACACGTAATAAAGTGTTAAAATGATTATTTAATGTTTATGCAAAGAACTTCTACTTAAAATGTTAAAGCATACCACTGAAGAAACAATGTGTTTCTTAACAGTGACAAATATTCGTTATATATTTGTCTTATTTGATATTTCTAACAACTAAAATATTAAAACTCTTCTAAAGTTGTAAATAAATCAATATAATATCGAATCATCAATCGCATATTAAAATGATTGTCTAATGTTTATGGAAGAGAATTCTCCATTATTGAAGTAAAAAGATATTGCTTATTTTCACAGATATTCCGGATATTGCAAAATTAACAAAACAAATAATACAATTCTTCAAAAGTGCAATGAATTAAATAATCGAATTGAATCATCGATCGTGTACTGAAATGATTATTTAACGTTTGTACAAGAAAATTATACTTAAAAATTTTTTAACATACCACTGAAGAAAGAAGGCTGGCTGATATGATATTGTGACTCGTGATATTGCCAAACTAACAACTCAAATACTAAAATCCTTCAAAAAATCAAATCATTCACGTAACAATTATTGTACATTTTGTTTTTCCATAAAAAGATACTTTTGTTTAATCTTTTAATTACATTTAATTTTATGTTCCTTTTATAGCCATGGAATTCCTGAAAACTTATATGTGAAGTATTACGACTCCGAGAAAAATATATTAAGAACTTCTGATATAGTATAATAATACAAAATTTGGAAATTTTTTATTTGAAATTTTTGCGACAGATAATAAAAAAAATTAATTCCTAAAAGGTGGGGTTAAAAAACGCAATTTATAAATGCAGTTTTCAATTTAATCTGAATTATTATTCTTTGAATGATCACTCTGTGATGTCATAGGTTATCTCATCTGCGTCCTCAATTTACAAGTTTATCTCCTTTGCTAAAAAGATAATAGCGATATTATACACGATATCTTAAGCTAAGGTCACGTGTCAACTCATTAACACCCTTGAAAAATCTTTTTTTTATTTTCTTCACTGACTCTTCACCAAACATAATTTTCTGCCAGAACCTCCTCATTGAGGCGGCTTTCTTTTTTTTTTTTTTTTCTTCATCATACATGAGGAATATTCCTAATGTCAAGGAGGCCAATGAAATGCACAAGCTATAAGAAAAGGTCAACAAACTACATAAAGCTCGATGTATAAAGGGGTTAATGAAAGAAAAGCGGTCTTGTTTGTAATTTTAAAACAGTAACATGAGAATGGTGGTTACAGGGCTTCTGATAATCCGTTACGTCAATGTAGTAGGCGGTTTGCAGGATGCAAGAACACAATGGGTTAATCGCATATTTGCAATTTCTGTTACTAAATTCATTTCATAAAACCATGAATGACTTTACATTTTATAAAATTTTCTACTGTAAACTACGCAATTAAAATTGTTTCTAGAAATATCTGAAAATATTTTGAAATGTCGATTATATTTAAAAATAATACTATTAATTTGCAAACTACTTTACAATAAATTATTTTAAAATTATTTATTTATTATTTCAAAGCAAAGTAAAACTTTGTTACAACCCGCAAGAAGAAAAATGTATAAGAAAAGATTATCTCACTAATGAGTTTGCTTAGAGAGCGCATAACATTGCTTAAGTTTAATTAACGTGGAACTATCAAATAAATGAAAAAATATCTCGTTAGAAAACTTTATTTCAAAATTTGATGTGATGTAATCTGTGATCACAAATAAAAATTTACGTAAGCCTGTGTTAAATAAATACTTTGTCATAACAATTGAAAACAATTTTTCATAACAATTGTCATAGTTGGAAAAGTATTGTTGAAAAATGACAGAAAGTAGATTATGGTGTTTGGAAAAATGCATTCATTTATAAAATAATTGCATTTTTCTGTTACTTTTTAAGCTGAAGATCTTTAAACCAAAATGCATCTCAGACATATCCCTTTTCATTCTTCTTCACAAGCTGTCTTTTAAAAAATTAATCCCGAAAGTTCTCTTTTTCCTTTTCTTCTCTCCTAATTAGCTTTCAAACTTACATAATACAATACCCACAATCAAGATCTTCTATTCGTACTTGACAGATACAAATGTCTTTCAGTCAATAGACAAGCAGCTCATTATCGTTAAACATCAATGGCGTTTAATTCTGCCCAGGAGCGATGCTTTTATATCACGTAAATCAGCAATCTTAACAGTCTCTTCCAGCAACCTGTCATTTTTTTTGGAATAGCTCATTAATTCTGTAGCGAAATCGATTATTTTCATCTGGTGCACGTAATCAATGATTAATGGTGATTAGCGTTTAATATCAGGTGATAATAGCTACTTAAATGTCATCTGAAACTGGTTTCGGCTAGCGTATCAACAAGTTTGTTTAGTTCTCATTTTTGACAGTTATGCTGATTGTTATCGTTGTAAATATCCCACCCATTACAGGTTAACCTTATAAATATTGATCGGTAGCTAGGATTTTATTTAAACTGGAATTAAGGAAGGCGGTACTTATTTGTTTAACGCAACTTGTTACCGGTACGAATGAGTGATTTACAATGCATATTTAAATATTCATTTTATCACTTTAATAACAACTTATTATATTATTTTCATACATAATATAATATATTTATATAATTATTGCTACTCAGCTACGTGTATTTTTAAATAGCTTAAACTGCGTCAACACTGTAATTGGGTATGATTTTGACGTTACGGTGGATAAATATACATAGATATAAAGCTCACCATAAAAAAAAAAAAAAACAGCTCTTTTGTACATTCTGATTAATACAGCATAAATCAATTGATAAAGCACTTGTTTCGAGATCGGTGGGTTGTTAATTGGGATTCAATGCATCTAAACATATTTATACATCCTGGTCATTTCTGATGCACGTTGAATCAGTCGTGAATAAATTGTTTTTCTCTGCAGTACAGAACTAGATGCATATCTGTATGCAAACTCTAAGAACCGAAATGTGAGATATTTTAATGTTTTACGTGCTTTCCACTATTTCCAAAGTATGATCTGCAACATCTTCGAGAAAAGGTCATATCGGTACATCTGAAAACACACATGTTTACCATCATTGTATTTTATCACAAAACATATTTCTAGTAAAAAAAGTTATTCGACGAGTCTTCAAACATAACTAGTTTTGTTTTGAAGAGATATTGTATGCTGTTCACTTACAAAAAAATTATTCGAATATAGACATGTGAAGGCAAAGCAATACAAAACGAATTATTATATTTAAAGAAAAAGAAAGTATTATTTGGCTACCATAAAGCATTTTTCTACAATCATTCAAAACTATTTCAATTGCTCTATTCTCCTTTTCACTATTGTGGTTATTACAAATAAATAAATAAATAAAACCAAATTTAGGAAATATAATAATTATTCATTTACTGGAAGAAATAAATTTCTGGAAAACATCCGACGAACATTAGTCCTACTCTCCTGGAATTCTGATGCTTATCGGTATTCGTGTCTGAAAAATCTTCAATAATTAGATCTCACGCCACGCCCAACAACGTAATACCTTTAAACATAGTTGCGCTGGATCATCCCTTCAACGCGTGACAATGCGGCAGGTGAAAAGATGCTAGGATCACTTCAGTGTGAACAAAGACCATCTTCAATGCCAAAGAATGGCCCGACGAAACACAAGGAGGGAAGGGTAGAAGCAGGAGTTCAAATAAAGAAATAAGTCGAGATTTCCTAAACATGAATATTAGACACGAGCAGACGTAAAGAAATTCTTAAAGCGAGTACTGGGCAGACCACCCTTCTGGAGAGCTCTACAATAACTGCACCAGTAGTTAAAAAAGAAAAAAAAATTACAACTCATTCAATGCTTCAATGCAACTAGAGGCAAGAACAGAAGCCAAGATATATCTAGCGCAAGAGGGTTTTTGAAATTAAAAGAAAGGAGACTCAAGAAGTAAACTATTGATTTACTAAGCTTAAATTTCTGAGTTTGTGATTGGTCTCAATTGTTAAAAAAATATAGGTGCTTGATTCTAGGAGGGGGGGGGGATGGTTGAAATACGTCGATAAGAAAAAAACTTTTTTTATGACTTTTTTCTTTAGTGGCTATAGGCACAAAGAACTTACACACAGTTCATGTTTTAAAGATTTTTTTAATTTTTTTAATTGTTTACAATGAATAACAAAACTGGCTGCAGAAAGGGCACTATAGAACCAGAAACAGAGGAACAGTAGACAAGCACCTTAGCTTTGAGCAAAAGGCTAGCTGAATTGTCTGCTTCTGAGATTTCGTATTAAAACTATTCGTCTGAAATATTACCGCTACATGTTTACTATAGAAATTATAATATAGCAACGTTTTTTAATATTTTATATAAACCAAATTTAAATAAACATAGTTTGTCAAAATTTCAAATAATAAGTTCATCGGATTACGTACTTTTGAAGCAGAGATAAATCTGTCATGTTGAACGTAAAAAAATGCGATATATCAGTGACATGTCTAAAACGATAATCATCAAATTTTATCATCATAATTGATAATCTTACATATTCAGTTTGTTGCAATTATAGGTTCCTGGTAATATGATATAAGTATCAAGCACATTGTAAAACACACAAAATGGCAGCGCTAGCTATTGATCGGAATATGCAAATTTTGATAACCAAATAATGCGTTAAATAAAGTATAAAAATTTGTTAAATTCCGCAAATTAATTCCTGAATTATAGCTATTGTGAAATCACTGTTATTCAAAGACCTAGAGATTATTTCTTAAAGTAATATCAAATCGTATTTAGGATAACCGTAAAGTCATAAAACTATTGAAATTTTAAAACTTTTAAAACACTTTTATGACTCCGAAAAGACGATTTATACTGTAACCAGGGTAGGACTTTTATATTACACCATACTTCCAAGGATAAATTACTTTAAAGCAAAACTTTTTGAAGTATGTGAATTTTTATTTTTAAATATCCAAAAGATTTTCCATAAATTATTCTGCTATATTTCTTTAAAAAAAAATAGGTTGCAATTTACATATGTTTAACAAATTTTCTTTTTAGCTTTTATGAAGCTCAATACTTAACAGGAAGAAATGCTTTTGAAAATCATGCATTCATTAAAGAAATAATTCAGTACTATATATATTTGGAGGGCACCATTTTATTCTAAATAAATAAAATTAACTTCATCTTCATTAGATTTTTTTTTCTAAGAAATTTGAGAAATGCTAAAACTAAAATTGAAAATAAAAATTCAAAATGTTATGTTTTATTTACTGATTTTATTTACTTTATGTATACGCTACGCTACATGGCCTAGAGTAAAATGTAAAAGAAAAAATTCCAATTATATATATATGTTTTCCCCCTTACTTTAAAGCAATGTAAAATACGTAAATATAGTATATGAATAAAAGCAGACGATCAGCATTTTCTACTAGCGGTTTTGGCGTAAAATATTAATAAAATATAAACATTTCGACCTTCTCACCCTTCCCCCTCAAAAATAAATAAATAAATAAATCGATACTGTCCTCTTTGATACTGATTATTATTAATTATCTTTTCTTTTTATTTAAAAAAAAAAATGATTTTGATGAAATTCTGGCAAAAGCAGAATTTAGTTTTGTATGGCAGACTATCAGCTTTTTTTTTTTCCAAATCATAACATCGCTTTCAAATTATTCAATTATATTTTCGATAAATTTTCGATTTCGGTAAATGTCCAACTATCGTAAAACTGGTATCGTAAAAATTCGTAGATTGAGACTAATAGTCCTCCGTACTAAAAAAAAAAAAAAAAAAAAAAAAAGAGAGAGAGAGAGAGAGAGAAAACTGATAAATAAAATATTAATATATAAAAAAAAAATCAAAGTATTTATAAGAAACTATTTCTAAAAATTAAAAGAAAAAAAAATTAGAAACTCTATGTTAAAAACCATAATACTTAAGTTTGTATCCTTCGAACAATACAATTTTTTTAAATGGTTTTTAAAGATTTTAAGTATATAAACAGATATTTCAAAATGCGCTGCAAATACTTCCAGTACATTAACCTTTTATTAAAAAAAAAAAAAAAAAAAAAAAAAAAAAAAAAATGCTGTTTCATCACTTAATTTAAAGTCCATGAACGATCCCAAAGTAAAGGATGTGAAAAAGATTTATATTGTGTTATTCAAAGATGGAACAGGGGTCTTTCAAATCAAGTACTATGATTGGATAAAGCATAACTACATTATAATCAGAACTTCCCTCTTCATATAATTTAACACAAATATTTTTTTGTACAAAACGATTTTATATCCGTTAAGTCAATTTATAGGAATTTGGACAGATTAAAGTGAAGTACAAGCGGTTGATTCAGTGTGATTACTCTGATTACAAATGATAATTTCGTAGCAGACGGCTGTTGTAAATCATATTTTGAGAACATCATTTGAGTACATTTCAGAAGGAAGTTCAAAGACTTATCTGCTTCTCCTTCGGTTACAGCAGTCAACGAACTAAAAATGCACATAGAGAATGCAGTCAAATCAGTAACCTACAATTAAACTTCACACTGTCTGTTACAAAACGGGCTACTTTTCGAAAATGACCGTAGGATCAACAGTAATCGCATTTAACTAATGCAAAATATAATTTACAATATCATTGTAATATAACTAATTACAACGATATTAAAATTTTAATTAAGGCAATAATTCTGAAACATCCTGTAGAGATTCAATACCTTATTAATTTTTCGAATGATTTTCGTCAAATAATTATGGTAAATTCCATTTTCCATCTATTATAAATTTTCAGAATTAACATATTTTGACATTTGTCACCTATTAAGCAAATGTAACATTTTATTAATGACCTTGAGTTTCTGAGAATAATCACTGATAAGTGCGTAATGATAATTTATTTAAAGTGTCAATACAGAGTAAATGGAAGCTCACAAAATTGTATTGTATTTTATTTGTTTATTTATTTATTGTGCGCGTATGTATAAAGGGAGGAAAAGTCATATTATTAATTTTGTTATTTTATTTTATTTATTTTTTAATAATTTTAAATTAATTAATTCTTTCATTGCTGTGTTTATTTTTATGGACACATTATATTGTGTAGTAATATTTGATTAAAAGACATAATATTGTTTTTATTTTTATTGGTTTTTAGGACGCTGTGCCTCGGAAGAAATAAAAATATTGTTTTCATAATTCAAGCATCATGAAGTTTAGAAATATTTTAGCAGAAATTTCACGCCTTTGCGGATAGCATAAGAGATTAACTTGATACCTGATGTACTCCATGAAATGATCTGTGTATGTTATACATTTCAATTTTTGAAAATTAAAATAATAACAAAAGTATTAATGCTAACACATTGTAGATGAAAAAGCTGAATTAATATTAACAAGAATAATAAGTGACTAAAAATAGACCTATTTATCCGGCGATGATGGTGCAGGGGTTGGGATTGATGGACTATATACGTGTACTAGGGTGCTAGGTTTTGAAGGGATGCACTACGCAGGCGTGTTTCTAAAAGTTCCTTAGTTAATATTCACTCGAGTATCAGATAATAAACCACCAGAAATCTCCAAATACGTAAGCCAACGAACGATTACGACTTGATTTCATATACCTTTACCATATCGCACAAAGTTTCTAGTACTGAGCAAACAAGTCAAAATCTGACTGACACTATCCCCTTACTTGAAAGTTAGTTTTTTAAATAACGATGGAATTTTATCCTATTATTCCTCTTTATAATAGGATTAACCAGCAATACACCAATTTAAGATATATTATTAATAAATTCATTTTGTACTTTATAATTTTTGATTAAAAATGTCATCATTCAATGTTTATCATTCAAAAGTAGCTCTTATTTTATTACGTTTTGACGCATGTTTATTTTCTCTCAAACTAAAGTGAAAATAAAAAATTATCCCGCCCCTTCCATGTTTTTGTTTATATGAAATATGTGTTGCAATTAAACTTAAAATTACACCAAATTTTCTATAAGCATACCCTCAAAATTTTATTAATTTATCTTTCTTTATCGTATCATAAATTTAAAGCCAAGGGTAGCGATAATTCACCAACTTCATTCACCCCCAGTTTAATAGCCTCGTTGTCATTTTAGTAAGCTCCGGCAAACAAAAGCAAAGCCTCTGCCCTATTATGTACCGTTTCCTCCCGGAATATATTGATGCTCGTTTGCAGCCGACACCATCGATTCTAAAATTTTCATTCCATCCTCTTTTCCCCTCTCAAACAAGCTGATCTTTCTCGACCCCTGCAGGGTGGTTTTGAACATGCCGGGCCCATGTGATAGGGGGATTTGGAGTCGGTAATCGTCCGTTCTACATGACCAAGGATTCTATGGGCTGCCCAGCAAAGCATACGATAATCGTATGGATCGGAAACATAATCGATAATGGATAAAACAAGAAAAGCATTTGTATGGATTTGTATACTAATGCTCGCTCAACGAAGTGTGTATCCCATGGGGAGAAGTCGCACGTACCGATTTGCCGATTGGATTTTACTATGGATTTACTCTTTTTATAAGAGAGCACCTAATTTTATTTAAACAAACAAAAATATCGTCTTCTTACGGAAAAAAAAAATTGTAATTGATAAAAAAGATCAATAATGTTTCTTACTTGCCCTTTGAATTAAGAGGGAAAAAAAAGGACCTTCTCAAAAAAGAAGTACCCATTTTTCTCTTTTATAATAGCGCTTTATGGCTTATTTTCAAAGGGGAAAAAAAAAACTCTTTTATACACAGAAAAAATATATAATATGAAGAATACATTAAATATATGATTCCTAAAACAAATTGATACTGTGTGACGATATTTTATACACTATATTCATAATAGAGTATTAATAATGAATATTCTCTGTGTGATATTGAAATAAGCTTTATGTATAAATTTCAATACTTTTTCGCTAATTTATCGTAAAATAAAGGCAAAAACTGCAATTCTGATTTCAATAAAGATATAATAACACGCATATATATTTCTTATTATTTATTAACTGTCTTATACGTCAAAACCCGAATAAACTGCTACGTCAGAAACGCCGAAGAAAAATATTTGAGATGCATACAGCTGTTTCGGTAGCCTTAAGCGTACCGTCTTCAGTGCAAAAAGAATTTTGAATCTGGAGAAGTGCTCGTATATATAGGAGAGGAACCGAATTTAGTTCAACCAATAGGATTACGGGAAAGGTGGGGAGTGTGGCCAATAGGAATTTAGGAATGTTAGCTGTGTAAACAGTAGAAAAAATAAGAAAATGTGGGCTGAATGTAAAATTTCCAACAATCAGACAAATAGGGAACAGCGAAATCACAATTTACAAGGTTTTTAAACTGAAGACGGTACGCTTAAGGCTACCGAAACAGCTGTATGCATCTAAAATATTTTTCTTTGGCGTTTCTGACGTAGTAGTTTATTCGGATTTTAATATTCCAACGCCAAATCTCCTGTCATTATTTGTCTTATATGTCGCCTTATTGTTTGTGTTTTGCTGGCAACATGCTGGCTGAACGGTGGATTTTCTCTAAATTCTATCGAACTATTATAACGTTGAAATGAAGGGCAATAAGTTAAGAAATTAAAATGGAGATTTATTGTGCCATAAACCCGGTTCAAATATAAGAATTAAATAAAAGAAAAAAAAAAAAAAAAAAAAAAAAAAAAACTTTTTTACTAGCGAATGATTTTATTCATAAATTTTAGCATTTGTAACTTTTAAAAATGGATGGAAGTTACACAATATATATTAAATTCAGAAATGTACGCTTAAAAGTGTGTAAAAGAGTATAAAAGTGTAGGAGGAATAATAGAATACAGGAACACAAAAAGTTAGGTCCTTATTGACAGCCACTTGTGAGGGAGTAAAAAAGAATTTTAAGTAAGAGTCTTTCTTGGTGCTAACATTTTGCTCACATTATACACACTGTTACAATTACGGCCAAAGCAACAATTACATTTTTCAGTCGGTTGAAACATTAATATGTTTTTATTTAAAACGTTATTGACTTCCAAATAAAGCCAAAACTGAGCCTTAAATTTTTTATGGGAACTACTCGATTTCTCTTAAGATTATTTGAAACGAACAATATATATTTTATCGTTAAGAAAACATGGAAATTAATTTGTTTTCTTGATGCAAAAGTTAGTGAAGTTAATAAATTTTCATCCACGCTTAATATTAAAAAATAGTTATTTGATAAATTTTATTAATGTATTTTTTCTCAACTAGACATTTGAAATATGAATAACTTCACTGCATTTCACGAGAAAATCAGTAGTAAAAATCACAGTTCTGCTTTTAATAAAATAATTTATAGTCCATTTCTTAACACTAAATCAGCCATTTGAATAAAATTACGCAAATATGCAACCTAACGGCTGCATACGATTATTAAAACCGAAAATAATAATAAAGTATTCTTTCCACCACGTCGTTTTTTTTTTTTTTTTTTTTTTTTTTTTCTCCAAAACTCATACTTTAGTTTAATTCTGCGCGGAAATTTCAAATCCGGCTAATTATGAAAACCATATCCATATTTCTTGCTTAAAAATGATATTTATCAGGTTGAATCTCAAAAGAAAAAAAAAAAAAAAAAAAATTAGAAAATTGGAAGACTGAGGGCGTGTGTGTGGGAGGGTGGGGCTGGGTTATGGTTGTGTTTGTGTGGGATAAGGCCGACTGACTACACTGGAGCCCAGGTCTATAGGTGGAATGCTCTCCGTGGGGGTCTTTCTAAGAGGGTCCTAACCCGTATTTACGCGAGTTTCGGAGAAAACCACGGAGGAGGGAGCAATTGTAAGAGCAAAAGCGAAAGTTTGTTTGGAGAAGTATCAGAAAGAAGTAGAAAGCTTTCCCACGCAAAAAAGAGTGAACATAGAATGTTAAATGTATCTTGAAGGAATTGATTGTTTGATTATAAGAAATAATATGTTTAGTTCAAGGGGGATGAAAATAAGTGATTTTTTATTGTAAACCCCAAATACTAGACAGGGTTCCCACGGCCACGCCTTTTTTCAAGGACTCTTGCACCAGAATAAGTTTAAGATAAATTTATTCTTAAATATACAGTGTGGATCCGGTATAATACTGGAACTGGTACATCATACTGGACCGGTATGTCATACTGGATCCGGTATAATACTGGAACCGGTATGTCATACTGGATCCGGTATAATACTGGAACCGGTGTTTCATAAGCCGGTATATATTTTTTTACCGGAAACGAAATTTTTTTTCCAATAGGGTACACTTAAGAAGAAATTTATTTTTAGACAATACTGGTATAAGAGTTCTTGAAAAAAATCGGGCCGTGGGAATCCTGCTAGAAAGCATAAACTGCACCAAAAAGTGTTTTTGTTAAATGCGGGAATGGACTTATAATGTGCTGTGACTTAATACGTACAATCGTGTAAAAGTAGCAGTTCGGTGACTTATTCCTTAATGATTTTATTTTGCGACTTTTTTTTTTCCTTTTATTTCTTCAGAATCTCATAACTGAATCTTATAGAATCAACTGATATGCACACGAATTGAATCAGCGTATTGTTTCATAATGTCACTCTTATATATCAAGTTTTCTTAGATTATACGCAATAGAACATAAGATATTGCCTTTCCTTAAATGGAAGAAATCGCAGTATAGCAGTGCCAACTGTTGAGCAGTTTGAAAAAAATTGATTGGCAGCAAGGTGCGATTACACATACATTTATATGAAATATATTTATTATGAAATATATGACACATACGTTTATAGAAATTTTGTACAGTAGTTCCTGAGATACAGTTGCGACAAAATATTGTCACACAGACAGACCGACGAATAGACAGACATTTTCTAAAAAGATATAGATAGATTTCTTCCATATTAAGTTTAGTGCAATTATACACTCAAGTTAAATTTGGTAGGAAAAATAATGGGATAAATGAAGACGAACCCTACCAACCAAAATGTATTTTCTAATGCCTATTTTAAAACAGTCTAAGTCAAAACATGCCAGTAGGCTCTCTGTGGAATATTTTCAAAGGAAAAAAGCAAGGACAATTCAAGTAATTCAATAAAAAGAAAGACTCTTGCATCATGCACTAAATTATAGTAATTTGAGAATGTTTCAACTGAAGAAGAGAAATATTTTTTTATAAGATAAGACAGAGGTAAATATATTGTGACAAGAAACATTTTTTTTTTTTAGATATTTACAGCTACTTCTACAAAGGATAGGTAAAATTTCTAAAAAAGAAAGTGAGAAAAGGGAAGTTTTATTTCTTTTTTTCCTGTCTCATCGGATAAAAGTGTCCAACTTTGGGCAGTATTTGAATGTCCGACTTTCAAGTTAAAAGGGTGTTCAACTTATAGAGGTTGGACATAATGTGTTAATCCTATGGATACATTCCGTTTCGAGATAAAGTGTCCAACTTAGAGGGGTGTCCAACTTGACAAGTTTCGATAGAACAAATCCCCCCCCCCCTAAAATAAATAAATAAATAAAATAAAATAAAGAATATCGATAGAGATTTTTTATTCGCATTTTATTTTGAATCAACGTATACTATATTACCATTACTTGATTACTGAAGTTCTGAGAGAACTGATCTAAAACTTTGAGGAAACTAGATAAATACATGCTTCAAGGTTACTAAGTTCAATTCTGTAGAAATTCATAGAAGGGTGGGAGTTAATTGATTGGAATCATTTGAGGAGTAATCAATTCTAGTTAAGGTATACGGTTCTATCAGCGAACAAGGTGCATGTGATTACCTTCTAAGACTCATATCGACATCTACAGACTCATGCCTTCACTTTGATATGTTTTAGGTTTATAGGTTTATAGAAAATTATTTTAATATATATATATATATATATATATATTTCTAAATATTATTATTATTATTATTATTTCATGATTAAAATATCTTAGTTAACAGATAAACAATTAGAAATTTCATTAAATGATTAGGGACTCATTAAAATACAGAAAAACATTTTATTGATTTATTCAAGTATACTTTCCACAGTCTATGTTTTTATTTAATAGTGGAGAAGGGGATTAATGTTGACATTCTATATATATATTATATATTATAAAGTTTTATTAAATCGTATTTTTAACATATACATTTTTTTACAGTAATTTCAATATTTGTCTTTATATTGGTTAACAAATCAGTTCTAACAGTTTGATAATATTGTTTTTTAAGTATGATTTTTTTTAATATACTTTTTGTCCACTTTAACTCACATCATAGGATTGACTCTGCTTTCTAGAACAGTTGCGTCGTTCATCTTTTTTTCTTAAAAATTCTAAATTAATTTATGTTAGATCTATGTACAATTAGAAGTTGTACTGATTTTTATAAGCCATGCAGATAAAAAGTAACTATCAAAATATGTATTGAATATAATCATATATAAAACATTGTTATTTATTATTTGAAAACTAGAAGTGCAATACCCCAATCTCGACATTAAAAAACAAATAAAAAATTTGTTTTCTAGATTTCCCATGCAAAAGTATATACAGAACGATATATAAGTGAAAGAATGGCGTCAAAGTTTGTAGGATGATTAAGCAAGATAGGGGACAAAGGATAACGAAAATAAATAAATAAATAAATAAATAAATGTTTTAAAAAGTCACCTTTAGGGAAACACGTGGGTGGCGCTATGTACTAGAAAAGAGGATTTCAAAAACTGAAAAGTGGGGACAAATTAGCACTGTGTCTAATTTCAAAATAATAAATTGAAACAAAAGCAGTACTTAAAAAAGGCGCTCAATCATCAATTTTAAATTAAAAATTGTGGAAAAGATATAATTAGAAAAACAGCGCCACATATTCCCCTACCGGCCATTCTTCCAATTATATCACAATGCAGAATACTGTCAGTACTGTCAATTTAATTAAGGACACCCTGTACATAAAAATACATAACATACGTTTTAGAAAAGAAGAATAGCCATGGGGGAAAATAGGTATTTTGATTCGCATTAATAATTATTATCAATAATTATTTCTAAATGCTGTATTATTTCACATTTTAATCGACAACTTTACGTATGGTTTGCATTTCTTAATGGAGTAAATTGATGAAGAACGAATGATTAAAATTCAGTCTTCCTTTTAAATTAAGGATTTGTCTGGTCTGCTTTGGAAAGAAATAGAAAAGAAAAGATAAAGAAATCAAAATTTATAATTTAAAAAATATAAATGTCCTTTCTTTTCTTTTAACCTAGAAAACGACTTTGTCGGTTTCGGTAAATGCTCTAGCGAAGCTAAAAAAGGTAACATAAAGTATGAAAACGTCGACGTACAAATAATTAACTATCACTAATAATTGTAATAAAATCTATAATTATCATAAAAACAATATTTTAATGTAAATTCGCATATTTATCAATATTTCATTTATTCAGTGATTAAATTAAGTTTAAAATTCAAAGTCCGGAATCGTCATTAAGGATTATGAGCTTCACAGTGGCCTTCTTTTTTTCACAGCCGCACGTTATCCAAATAAAAAGAAGTAATGAAGGTTTTACGTTCTTCAGAAGAAAAACTATGATCTGATTATTTATATGTAAAATAAAAAAATAAAAATAAATAAATAAATAAATAAAATAAAACATCGTGGTGATTAAAGAACATTAAAATTTTATAGTTATCTTGTAAAATGAAAAATTCCATTTCTGTTGCGATTTGAAAATCCTTCATGTAAGTAATTTAATCATACAAAAATCTTGTACATAATTTATTTCTCATATTTCGATTCATGAGCAAAATCTTCCTTCTCGCAACAGTTACGTTTGGCTCTTAATTGGACAAATCCTCGAGTTTGAAATTATTTCGATTCCCAAGGCAAACTAATTCCATAGAAGCACTAATTACAAAAGTGAAAGCAAAAGGGGGTAGGGGGTGATAGCAACAATCCTTAAAAAAATTATATCCCCCCCCCCCCCTGAACTCGGAAATCCGTCGGGAAACGAAAGGCTTGACTGGGTGTGGGCCCTCTGATTCACGCGTTCGAGGGTCGATGACAATTAAGGGTTTTGCCCAACAATTCTCCCTCCCCACCTCTTAAATAGCAAATCGTCTGACGAAGTTATGATCACGTACCTGTTCGATATGCACAACACGTGAAACACACCACTTTCAGATGAAATTGCGTTAATAGTGAATCATAAGGGGTGTAGGTCACTTAATGGATGTTTATGAATAGACAATGTCATGAAATCGCTTGTCGAACATAAATCTTGACTTTTATCCCAGTAAACTGCCGATTGCGAAACAATGCAAAGCAATTATGTTTCTTTTTTGCCATTTTAAAATATATAAATGAATTTTATACACCTGCAGTGACTAAGCGAATTCACAAAGACAAAGATTTCCTGCAAACAAGTAATTATATTGAGAAAGACAGCCCTAAATTATCATCTGTACGTTACCACGCAACGATTATGCTAACAACATAATTATCATATAGTCCTGTATAGTCTTCAATATTCAGTAAATTTTTCTCTTTCTCTGCAATGAGAGAAATTTTTAAAGAAGAAAAATATATAAAGCCAGGCAATTTTAACATTATTAATGTGTTTTTAAATATTCATTGAGGTTTCGTATTAGTATAACTGTATGAGACCTAACCGAACCGCAATAGTTTCAATTTCTTTAAAAGGATTAATTTGTATATTTATCTGTGGGGATGCGTGGATATTATCATAGCCTCCTAAAGAAGATGCCTGTCGCGTGGCTCGGAATCTTCGCAACAGTTGAAACGGTAGACAACGCCACCTGGTACAGATTGCGCGACTTTTTTATTCAACTGACACCAATGATTTTAAGAGGTGATATATGATACATACAATCGACATTTCTTCGATTTTATTCGCCCTTTATGTATATCATATCCCACTTTAAAAAAATTTTGGTGGCTGCTGAATAAAAAAGTCGCGCAATCTGTACCAGGTGGCGCTGTCTACCGCTTCAACTGTTGCCAAGGTTCCGAGCCACGCGACAGGCATCTAGTTTAGGAGACTATGATATAATTGTTAATTACAATATGACAACAAATTTCATGGCTATTTGGTGGAATCAAAAGTACAAAATTCCATTACGTTCCGCAATAACAAATAACTACACTGTTACTTTAGTGTAAATTTTAAAATCAGAATGTTTGCTTTACAGCGACCAGATTTTTTAAAACTGAATTTGAGGACAAATTATCGCGGTGTTCTCGAATCGGGAAACAAAATGAGATAATTCACCTAAAATCGCACAATTTAAATAATTTTTATGTATGAAGTATCTGAGAGCACTTATTTTAGCTTATTTATTATACATATAAATAGTTATTATAGTAAAATATTAATAACTTAATAACCGACGACCTTAAACCTGTTCTAATTATTTGGGGAGAAATGGTAGATTTCGAAGACATATGGCCACCCTAGTCTGCTTTCAAATTGATTTAATCGTCGGAATTATTTTTGATTTAAAAAGAAATACTATTAGAGCATTCCAAACATTATTGAAATTATCATTAGTATATCAAATGAAAAAGTGAAAAGATAAAATTAATGCAGCTAGAAAACAAATTGAAATTTGTTTATTACAGATTTTAGTAGTTTTGCATATACAGTCAGCAACAAAATTATTGAAGCGCCAGCAATAATTCCTATTTAGAAGATGTGCACCTAATACAGTTTTGTTAGACAAACATTTGTCGAGTCATGACCTTAGTCTTATGCTGATTATAAAAAAGTAAATTGATAATAAAAAACTAACGACCAAACTAAAAGAAATAAAATGAAAAATGTGGATTTGTGCTTCAATAATTTTGCAGCCGACTGTAATAGCTATTTCTTTCCCCCAAAATATAGAAAGAGTTTAATAATTTATAAATTATGAATCATTTTACTATGTTCTTAGGTGTAAGTGTGTACTATATCCCATAATAATACACCTGTGTTCTGTAATATAGGAAAGAATTTTATCCGACTTTATTTCAAGCGCATGGCGAATTGAAAAAGTGATAACGATTTATCGCAAATTCCAAGCAACAGCCGTCTTTATATAGTAACATCTTTATATAACATATATTAGTATAACACATTTGCACTTTTTTTTATATATATATATATACAGAGTTGTCTGCTTGCTTTATTCGTTAGCATTCCTTTCTGATCACGAAAAAAAAGTTAGAGTGGCCAAATCATGTGCATATCAGTGAGATTCCCTACATTTCTCCCTTCCCACGTTATCCTATGGGATTTTCTTGCTCCGTTTTACAAAAATATCTTACTCAGAAAAGAAATTTTTAGAATTCTGATTTTTTAATTACACTCTATGAGCATGCTGCCTTTTAGCTTAGTGAACAATTATATATATATATATAATAGATAGATAGATAGATAGATAGATATAGATATAGATATATTGTTTAAAAATGTACTTCATTAAAAAAAGAAAATTACATAGAATTGTAAAACAAGATAAAATTTAACTTACTAGAGATACATTATTAATACCAATTACATTCAAAAAATTAAAAAAAAAAAGACTTGATTAATTAAAGATAAATTAGATAATCACGCTATTATTACTTATTAAACTCACTCACGCATGCCAATAAAGAATGAAATTAGCCTTCGAAAAAAAAAAAATCCTTCAGATACCATTAATTTTTAAGAAAAACCTAACAAATTTTAAAAAGTAGTGGAGCATAACAAATTAATTTGAAGTGGAAAATGCTCAAAATTTGAAGGATTCATCTTCTGGAGACATATAATCCTTTGTTATATATATATATCTGAATATTTCTTTTAGAAATTGAAAATTAGAGTCCTGAGTTTCATTAATGAAATAAATTATTTAAATGTACTTTTTAAAGAAATTGCTCTCTAAGATTGAAAAGCAACTTGTTCAAAAAGTAATATTCAAAAAACCGAATTCTAAAAATTTCATTTTTGAATGAGATATTCTTAGAATACGAAGCAACAAAGATATCAAAGGATAACATTGGAAGGAAGATAGAGTGATGTGATTATTATGCAACTTTAAGTAAATACTACATATTCACTGAATCAAATATATGTTACGCGTAAAATATTGAGGAATATATATACAGTTGAACCTCGTTAACGCGAACACTGTTAACGTGAATTACTTTTAGCATGAACTGTTTCCACAATCCCCTCCAAAATGAAGTTTAGTTTAGTTATATGAAGATTAGTTACTGATACCATGAACTATATGAACAAATTTTTTATCCCCCATGAGATTCACGTTAACGAGGTTCGACTGCATATATATATATATAAATTGAAAGAAAAAATAAATATTGTATCAAATAGATAAGGAAGTAAATTACTTTGATGATGATAGGAAAAGAAAATTTAATTATATTAAATATGTTTGCGCAAACTTTTTTTTTCCCTTCTAATTCTAGTAATATTGTCTTAATTATTTAAACAAAAATTTATCACTCTGAAATATGTTGAAACTTTTTGGTATTACGTAATATCTTATTTATTTTTAGCTACTCAAAAGTTGCAAAAAACAAGTTATTTAGTACAGTTTCATGATTTCACGTTTCAAAACATAACTTTGATGAACAATTTAAACCAGAAATTTTATTTTGCAATATGCTTATATTGTCTGATTTTAAATTCTTACATACTATCTATAGCATTGTTCAATTGTTTTAGTTACTTGTCCCAATCTTTGAAATGCTACGACTACTTTTATGATGTAATATCGCATTCTTCTCAACAATCAAAGGAATAAAAAGTGAGTTTGTAATTACATATTCCGTCAGTTTTACTATAGGGAGTAGATAGAAATTTTTTCCAACCGAAAAATTAATCAAAAACCTGCTTGAAATATTATAAATTTTGTTTAATATGAATTTTCTCTCTATATATTTTTTAATTTAAATCTTTTTTTTTTTTTTTTTTTTTTTTTTAAGAAAGATATCTTCTTAATCATTTTATATTTATGCCTCACCCCCCCCCCCCCCATTAAAAAAAAAAAAATCTATTTTTCTTTAAGAACTAATAAATACATAAATACACTATTTTAATCCATGACATAGCCAAAAATAGAGAATGCTAATCAATTCACAGCACCATTAACCGTATATCATCACATAAATAAATAAATAAGGTGGAAATAATAGAAGGATTCGATAAAACGATGATGTAAAATTTATGGAAGTCGGTGATTTGTTTATTAACTGCTAATTAAAATTTATAAACCTCATCATTATGAATTCTCTCATATTTAAAAGAGAATAATATGAAAATTTCGTAATTTTCCGCCTAAACAGCAATTTTTCATAAATTGTTATCTTTCAATCACACTTCATTCTTCAAAAATTCATTTATTCACAAATAACTTGAAAGATAAAACGAAGAATTAAAATTTAAAGATATATAATGCATTTAAGTTAATAACTTTATTGTTAATAATTTTATTGTTTAAGTAATTGAATATTATTGTTATCATTGCTAATACAGTTCAATGACGAAATTATAAAAGTTACATAATTTTTCTTTGTTTAGAGTGTAACTCTTTAAAAATTAATTATTTGTTATTACTATTGTTGTAAAAAATTAAGCACTTACGACATTTTTAATAACAATTAATTAATTAATTCTTCAAAAATTCTTTTTACATTTACGCTATAAAATGAATGGTAGTCAGTAATTTACCTCTTAACGCTTTATTAAAATATGAATATCATTTTAAAAACATTTTACCAAAGAAAATTTGAATATTGGATAGTTTTCAGATTGATTAATATGCTTTAGCGATTACTTGGCCCGATTAACTTCATTGAGTCACGGAGTACATATACTTTCTTGGGCACCCCTTTCCCCTTTGCACAGCGCACCAATCAACAAAGGTACATATATACCTGTATATGGGACTAAAATGACAGACTTTTGCATTTTTTGATACCTTTTTTGTCTCATTTTTAGGGGCATAAAAGGCAGAATGGCGTTTTAAGGGCCAGTTTAAGGGTCCTTACCCAATGAAGGCCCGAAGCACGTGATCCACCTGCCCTGTACTATTTCAAAAATTGTTTTCTATTTCATTCAATTATTATTTAAAACTATATTATTTGTAGTATTATATGCATTTGGCTCACTTCTAACAAATTGAATCAAAAAACAACTTAATGTTCATTACAAAAAGAACGAAACAGGAAATCAATATTTTATAACCATAGTTTTCCATAATAATTAACATGAATAATCAAATGAAACCAATAGATTAGTAACAAATTGTACTAAAATTAATCAAATAATTGCTAAACAAACTTAATAGATTAATGAAAGAAACTAAAATGTATTACATAATTATTAAATAAGACCTTAATAAATAAGTTTATCATCGTGTAACCTGATAAAAGTGCAGCAAAGTGAGATATTTCTCTTAAAAATGTATTTAGAATGTTTACGTGGACTCGGGGACTCAAACAGACGGGAACGTCAAAAAAAGATTATGCAGGAATTGTTTTGGTTTTGCACTCAAACAAAGAAACAACCAAACTAAAAATAGTTGACTTATTTATTACTTTCCGAACACTATAGTGAGGAAAGTATTGTAATCATGTAAAAAATCCGAATTCGAGATTTTGATGTTTCTATACGTTTTGAGGTCCCCTGAGTCCGTTTTCACTATTTTTACGATGATGTATGTATGTGTGTGTGTATGTGTGTATGTGTGTATGTATGTGTGTATGTCTGTGAGTGAACACGCTAGCGTCTAAACGCTTTGTTCGATTAACCTGAAAGTTGGTACGCACATTGTAAGTCACCATAGTACGAACCCTATAGATTTTGGTGAATCTAGCACTTATAGTTTTTTTACAGGGACACAAAGAAAAAGTCTTTATCATTATGGCCTATGGGAGCAAAATCTTAAAAGTGCGATAGCATCTAAATGCCTTATTCAATTGAGCAAAAAATTTATACACATATTATAGGTCACAAATACTCAATCTGTATAGATTTTGGAGAATCTAGCACTTATAGTTTTTTTATAGGGACACAAAGAAAAATTCTTTATCATTATGCCTATGGGGCCAAATTTTTAAAAGTGTGATAGCGTCTAAACGCCTTATTAATCTGAGCAAAAAAATTGTACACATGTTATAGATCACAGTTGAACTAACTGTATAGATTTTGGTGAATCTAGCACTTACGGTTTTTTTACAGGGACACAAAGAAAAATTCTTTATCATTATGGCCTATGGGACTAAATTTTTAAAAGTACGATAGCATCTAAACGCCTTATTCAATTGAGCTGAAAATTTATATGAGTATTATAAATCACTGTTGCACTAACTATAAGCATTTTGGTGAATCTAGCATTTATAGGTTTTTACAGGGACACAACGAAAAATTCTTTATCATTATGATCTATGGGCTCAAAGTTCAGTAGCGTTAAATAAAACATCGTGTAATAGATGGAGAAAAATACTCAAACACTCTATTATGGCTTTCTCTCTTTTGTTTGTTTAACAACTCCTCTTTCTTTACTTTATCTACAAAACTGTTAATTACTCAATGTTCGGAAAGTCGAGTGGAGTCACTCCAGATTTTTTTTTAAATGATGTTGGATTCAAGGCCGATTATCTGCTCAACGGACAAAAGCTGGATAGGATGCTCTTCGTGAGGATCTTTCTGAAAGGGCCTAGCCTGTATTTACCCAAGTTACGTAGAAAATAACGGAAAGGTTAAAACATCTCGATCAGTCAGGGTTCGAAGCCAACAACTGCCATTTACTAGATATGAGAGCAGAACGCTTCAGCTTTCAGATTTATAATTAGATTTACTATTATTTTACTCTAGATCAGGTGTTTGCTTTAATCAGAGTAATCTTAGAGATTCAAAAACAGATTTCCAAATCTAAATAAACAAATGAATACTAGAAAAATCTTTTTGTAAAAAAAATAGAACCGACTCCAAGAAATGGGAATGAAATGAAATAGTAAATTGCGCCTAAAAGTATAAAATAATTTCCTTCGCCAAACAACCTATAACACTACAATTAATCATAACTTTTGAAGTCGGCGCAAAATTAAATAAAATTTAATTAGTTTTTAAAGGTCTGTTTTTAGATCGGTAGCAACAAATGCTGTTGTCTCGAATGATCCATTTTCATGTTTCCTTTATTATTTTATCACTGTATACAATTGGTTTATTAGTAGCACCTACATAGAACAGTGAACATTCCTTACAAGGCGGTATTTATGTTTCTACGAAGTTGAGTTTCCTTTGCAAATTTGGTATAACTTTGATAACTATCATACTTGGTGGCTTTTGGATTTGGCGATCAAAACATGCACGGAAGATGTATATTTTCATAATATATATTGTACGATGTATTGTTTCATATTCTTGATTACTCTCTTAATATACCTTATCAAACTAATCATGATATCCTAAAGAAATTAAATATGTTTGCCAGAAAATTTTGCGATTTTTCTTTCACCAAGGATGTCGGATACCAGGATCTTCGCCAACTTTTGCTGCTTACGAAATCTTATTTGTTTTCTTTAATCAAAGTTGTTTTCGGCTGCGTTTTGCAGGTGACAATGTGAGATGTGTATACTAAATAGGATTTGATTTTTGTATTGAATAAAGTTATCAATTTTTATTTAATTTTGCGCCGACTTCAAAAGTTATGATTAATTGTAGTGTTATAGGTTGTTTGGCGAAGGAAATTATTTTATACTTTTAGGCGCAATTTACTATTTCATTTCATTCCCATTTCTTGGAGTCGGTTCTATTTTTTTTACAAAAAGATTTTATTTTTCTCTTTTCAGTGAAAATTTATTCATATAGCAGAACATCAGAAGACGTTCGACGGCAGCTTCACAAATCACAACTTCCAAGAGAAGTGACATAACTCAAAAAATTGTTTATGTCACTGAAAAATACATGAAATGCACCCAATGTGAACAAAAAAGTTACATCTCCATCTAGAAAGTTATCCACTCAAGAGACAGTTGTGCCAGTTTTATTCTAGTCAAGTTATTTTTAAGTTGATTTTTCTCAAATGCTGCATTTTTAAGTTGTGTCACTTTTCTTGCCTTTATCGGATATGAGCAAAAATTTATCTGTTGAATGAACATACGTTAAGTTAAAAAGTCTTAAGAAATGTAAAGGACGGTTACGCTGTATTAGTGACCAAAAATTCTGTTAGGCATATATATTGAACTTTACACTGAATACGTGTCACCCGCTGTGCTGGAAATTGCGCAGCCTAAAGTTCAAACAAAGAGCAAAATATGCATTGCAGCTGACGGACAGAAGTTTCAACATCGATACTTACATACTACTTTTACCAGTGTAGCTGCATGCGCTCAGCAGCTAGAGTAAGAACAGACTTTTGTGAGTATCCTGTAATTTGTTTATATCTTAATGAAATCATAATGAAACCTATTTTAGGCTAAGATCAATACAACAAAAAAGTATTAAAATTAAATCATCTCTTACGAAGTTAAAAGCTAACAAATTTCAACAACAACAACAATCAGAAACATGGTTTGTTTTGTGAACCTCTTCCTTTATGAAGTCGGTTTAAAACGTCTATGCGTTAATCGATGTGACCGCTTACAATAACCATACTTTGAATTTTACATAGCATAAATGTCACCCGCTACGATACAACATATACCCATACGCTACAACAAATGTCGTTTAAGTGTGCACAAAATAGGAAATTGTGAACAAACAAATGCACGTTTTAAGCGTTCTGTTTTTAGCATAAATGTCTAAACTATCTTTTCGTAATAAATGGATGATGGTCTGCAATTTCATAATTCACTTTTTTCCCTTGTCTTGAACCGTTTCCGAGATAGGAACGCTAACTCCACTGTTTTCCACCAGCATGTGACCGCTTACAGTAACAGTACTTTGAACCACAGAGTATACGTGCCATCCGCTACGCTGCAAAGTGTGCAACGTAGTTCAAGTGTGCACAATGTAGGAAATTGCGAACAGACAACTGCATGTTTTAAGCGTTCTATTTTTAGCAATAATGTCTAAATTCTGTCTTTTTGTAGTAAATCGATGATGCTCTACAACTTTGTAATTAACTTTTCTCCCATCATGAACCGTTTTTGAGATATGAGCGCTAATTCCGCTGTTTTTCACCAGATGGCGTTTTACTTTCTTTAGATTGCAAAAATATTACAATGGCATCTACATCAGACCAAGATCTTTACAACAAAACAAAAAGTATCAAGTAACCGTATTTTGAACTATATAGCGTATGTCTCACCAGCTACGCTACAACGCGTGCGATGTAGCTCAAGTGTGCATATTGTAAGAAATTGCGAACAAACAAATGCACGTTTTTAGCATTATATTTTTAGCATCAATGTCTAAACTATCTTTTCCTACTAAATCGATGATGCTCTGCAATTTTATAATTCACTTTTCCCCCCTGTCTTGAACCGTTTCCGAAATAGGAAAGCTAGCATGAATGTCTAAACTATCTTTTTGTACTAAATCGATGCTACTTTTCAACTTTATAATTCACTTTTTCCTTTAGAACCGTTTTCGAGATAGGAAAACTAACTCCGCTGTTTTACACCAGGTGGCGCAGCGGTTAAACCTTGTGCTGCATGGACCACTTTGCTATACTTACATACCATTTTTATCACTATAGCTGCAGCCGTTTAGCAGTTAAAAGACTTGGGACTGATTTTTTTGGGCACCCTGTATTTTCTTTCGATCGTTAAGATATTACAATGGGACCTATTGCAGACCAAGACCTTTTCAACAAAACAAAAATTATCAAAATCGGAGCATCCGTTCAGAAGTTATGAGCTAACAAACATAAAAAAAACATACGGTTTGAATTGAGAACCTTCCTTCTTTTTTTGAAGTCGGTTAAAAATGAATACTAGTTGTAACAAAATACGGTGTACAGTTGTATATATGTGATTCAAATATATTGAAATAAAGAATGTCAGGTCAGTGAAGTGAAATAACAGATCTTCTGTACATGTTTTCACAGATTTCAAAAGGGTTATAATAAATTAGCTTAAAATATATTATTTTCCATTTGATTTTGTTTAAATATCATCTTTTTCGTTGTTTACATAGTTCAGTTAGAATAAATTATTCGAAAATCATATTCTTGAGCTTTCCGATCGCTCTCGTCAGTTTTCCTGAATACATGAGTGACTTTTATAATTAAAGAGAGTACAAATATAATTTTATAAACAAAATATGCATAACAGTGTTAAACTGTGTTATCAGTCCTGAAATTGTTAAATACAGTCGAACCTCGTTAACGTGAATCTCAAAGGGGATAAAAAATTTGTTCATGTTATCAGTTGTTCATGCTATCAGTAACAAATCATCATATAACTAAACTAATCGTCATTTTGGTGGGGATTGTGGTTAACAGTGTTTATGTTAACGAGTTTCGACTGTATTCTAATTACGACATATAGATTACAAGTTTTGGATTACAGTATAATGTTAGAGACATGAAAACAAATTATGAAAACTGAGTGAAGATGTGAAGACGACAGAAAATAAGAACAGCTGAAACACAAGCCATGTATATTGTATACGCATGCACTGAATCCTAGGAGAACAGCAGACTTTCTTCAAGCCTCTAATTGTTATATACAGAAAACTTACGTATTATACCGCATTTATGTATATAACAAATATTCAAAAAAGAAATATTCTAAAATATTATTCCTTTAATTTTATTTTTTGAAAAGATTCAAGATAAATTTCACTAACACTATCATGTGAGTAAATTTAATACTATTATTTTCTTTTAAAAGCGACATCACTCTAGCCGATTATAAAAATGCACTGAAAGTAATCGATTTAAATAATCCATGAATTGAAAATGCAAAAGAAAAACAAAAAAGTCCGAAAAAATTCATAAATATGCTCTTGCACAAGGAAACAAAAAATATAGTAATAAACAGACTTCTTTACACCAATTTGTAATGTATAAAAATATTTCTCATTTTGAAAAATGGAGAATTTTGTGAAAATTAAAACTCAGTTTTTTATCCTTTAAGTTTGCTAGATCTTATTAAACTGAGTTGGGGAAAAAAAATTTCGTAATCTAAATAAAATAATCACACGTCGTGTGTCATTCACACGACTTTTTCTTTCCCTGCATTTCAATACTACAAAAATATTTTGCAGATTAAGTCATAAGATCAATAAGTTAAGATAATAAAGTTCAATCAACTTTAAAAATAATCTAAAATAGGTTTAGGAACAGTTTTATTTCACATATAATTCTGTGGGGAAGGGGGGGGGGAGGGGACGCCGCCCCCTCAACCCTCATTTTATTATAGTGACTACATTTTTTTTTTTTTAAGGCTGTTCTTAATTTGCCTTCAAACACAGCATTCTACTTTAGTTTTTTTTCAACTGGCAACCTAAAACAAACTTCATAATGCCAAATTTGAATTTTGCAGTCATTTATTTTTAGGTTATGCTGATACCAGATATACATACAGATCAAGCGCTAAATTTAAATTTTCATATTTAGATTACATCAAAACGTAATATTATACGAAAGAACTTCAAAAAATACTTTGTTTATAGTAAAGGTATGAAAAGTGAATTTTACTTCTAGAGCAGTGTTCGTCGACATAATAAAATGTAGCAAACACTTCAATAAATTACATTCAATAGAAGAGAACGTTTAACTTAATTTTAGGTAGCCCTGTATAATGTCTATAAACTGTATGCATATCACATTGTTTGCATAAATTTAGTCTGATATGATAAAAACCTAATACAAAATAAAATACACTCACAGGAATTTCCAAATATTGCTCCAATATAGTCAAATACTTTGGGCAGCCCTGTAAACAAATGACGAATGATTTCCATACCACTATCTACACAAAGCATGATTTTATGCATATAAAAAATATGTTCATTCTATTTTGTTTAAGTCAACCAATAGATGTTACACTATTCTTCCAGATATTTTCCCCATAGGCACGTATTTGAATTCTCATGGATGGCCCTGTACACGAACCATTTGCTTGATCTGAGCGAAAAGTTTAGTTATAATACAAATAATCTCAAACAGAGAATTAAGTTGTGAGCACGTGTCATTTTGATAATACGATTAAAAACACTTTAAACAACACGTCTAAAATAAATTTCTTAAAAATATTAAAATCATCCAAAGATTTTCGCCTTGACAAATCAAGGCATCATCAGGGATTTAATTATACATACGACAGAGCAGTTTTATATACATTTCTTGTACCACATGGTCAACAGTTAAGTCCTTACTCTGAACAAAAAAACAAAGTCAACTGGAAAATGATGAAGACTATATCCAAGAGCGAAGATAAGTAACGGATGGGACTTTTATGGTTACCAAGGAGTTACGAGTCTCTGTATTTATTGTAGAAACAAAGGTGTAAGGTATTGCAGATAGAGGTTGGAATTATTGTAGAATCATGAGGTGCTGCACTTAATGATGATTTTAATATTTTTAATAAATTTATTTTAGACTTGTTTTTTAAAGTCTTTTTAATCGTTTTATATAATACAGATTTTGAATATGGAGTTCGAACAACCTGTTACTATTTGTTCTTGATATGTGCGGTAAACAAACACACAGACGAACCGCTAGAAACATCATTTTCAGATTCAAAGGATCTCAAAACGTGTAAATAAAACAAAAACTCAATTTCGAACGTTTGACCCAAAATCAATACCATATATATAGGTAAGAGAAAATAAAACTGTATATTATATGATTTACCAAACAGAAAAAATGAAATGAAAATGGAATATGATATAAAAAATTTCGTTCATGAGTATTGAAATAGTGAGCCCTACACAGAAAACACGACTATCAAGAAATGGTTTATAAATAATAATAATATTGTTTAAATACTAAATAATTCTTGCAAGTACTTTATTTAGTAATGAAATACAGAATATATGAGTACAAAGCAACGACAGGAAGAAACACTTGAAATAAGACACGTTTCACATTTTTTGATGCTCTTTTAAACCGGCCTTAAAACTAAAAACATCCTACTTCTCTCTACTCGAAGAACTGTTGAGTACATTAAGGTTAATAAAAAAAAAAAGAAAGAAAATGGGCGCTCTTGAAAATTTTTGCTTGAATATTATTCTTTTCTGCAAAAAACGGTTTAAAGAAAAGCATAAATTTTGACACTCACTGTTAAATACAAGTTTACATAAATAAAAAGCAAAGAAAATAAATGTATTTTCTCTTTTAAAATAATCTTGTTTTCGGTCACCCATGAAAACATAAATTTGAAACAGATCCGAGACTTTTAAAATACAAAGCAAAAAAATAAAAGCTTGGATTATTTTATAGGAATTTTTTTTCTCTTTCCGACCAGATTTAAAACTTAAATACGGAGCAAGGCCTCTTAAATATTTCAAGTTTAAAAAAATACAAAGTTCAAAATAAAAGCCTGAATTATTTCATTGGAAATGTACTCGTACAAGAAACAGACATGTCGGCAATGAAACGTAGATTTATATTCTTTATACCACTCGATCACGCGCGTAAATATTTTACTTTTAAAAACAGGGGAAAACTTCATTAAAATTCAGAAAAAGTCCTCTTTACAGTTCGGCACAGAATATGCATTACAGACTTAAAGCCGTAGTAAACGAAGTAGACGTAAAACAGCTACGATGCGCCTTACTTAGAACAAAGTCAAAGACATAAAAAAGTAGCTTCGAAATCTCGGTGAAGAAATAAACGCTAGAAAAAGACAAGAACTGTGAAAAAATACGATGTACAATTGTACATATACATGCATTGAACATATCACTCTGTAAACTACAGAAAATCTGCTGCCTTTTTTTTTTTCTTTCGCCTTGTGATGTTTATTCCAGACAATAAATTTTTACGTTCCTTTTTCTCCAATCGAACCCGTTCTTAGTCGTTTTCTTTGTTTTGTATTTTGCGATTTACTGAAAATGGGCCAAACATTCGGAATTTTGAAGGGAAAAAAATAGCGTATTATATCCATTTTTTGAAAATTTTCCATGCAACAGTAGAAAATCGGTTTCTTTTCTGTGTTTAATAATTCATTTCTGATTTTTTTTTTTTTTTTTATAACATTTTAAATCCTTTTCTTATTTCTGCTTTACTTTCTGGTTATAATCTTTTTTCTAATTAAGATATTAAATAGTTCCGCATTTGCTCTCATTATTTTTTATATTATTATTATTATTATTATTATTTCTTTTATGTACATAAAAGAAAGTATTAGATTCGTGATAGTTTTTATCCCCCGTTTTTTTTGTGGAATTAGACATTTTGAGATGCCCTCAACACGATTTAAACTTTTTTTTTTTTTATGTATATCTGCCCCCCCCCCCCCCCAAAAAAAAAAAAAAAAAAAAAAAAAAAAAAAGTACTGACATTCACAATTGATTATTACAATTGTAAACTTTTCTTTGATCTGGAATAACACATTGAAAAATCTTAGCCCCTCCCAAAAGGTAAGTTCTGGATCCGCCACTGATAGGGCACAAAATTAGCTTTTTAACGACAATTTTTATTAATGCATTCTGAATATTTAACTTTCACTCTTTCAAACATCTATAACATAAATATCTATACGCTTCAGAGGATATACAGCCCAAAATACAATAAAACTCTTAAATTTCTGAGAGGGAGAATGGCCACTATCACCAGCCAGGAAGAGATTTACGCTGAAGTGTTCTGAGTGCATCCCTGGTTCCTTTTTCAAAAATAAAAAATTCTCAAGCGGCATAATATTTTTGTAATTCGTTATTTAAAATATGCAAACAAAAATCTGAATTGCATTCTACAAATTCTACATACATGCACACTGAAGAATTACTGGAATTTTTGAGATATGGTCTAACATACTTCATAAAAGATAATTTCGAGTGTTATTATTATTATTATTATCATTATTATTATTATTTATCAAATGCTTGGGTTATTTAATGAAGTTCTTATTGACTACATTTATACATTTTACTCTAATTTAGATAAATGCATTTATCTTAACCCATTAGCGTCCAATATCCTCATTTGAGGACAATTAATAAAATGACACGTATATTTTTTGTGGTTTCTTGGAATGATTTCTGCTGTTTAGTAACAGTTTATAGCGTCACTCTAAATGATCTCTGGAAGTTTTATGTACCTACTATTAATTATTATTTCATAATTTGGATAGTCATTTTATGATTTTTCATTCGTCGCACATATCTTTGCTTTTTACGCAGGTATATTAACTTAAATCAAGTTGAATAATAATATATATTATAATACTTTACTTTCGAGATTTTTGTCAACATATAATAGGAAATTAATCTGTTATCTCAAAGTTTTCTCGCTAGAACACTAAACGTCAATAAATGAGGATAGGCTTTAAATTAAAAACTATCAGAAGAATTGTTAAAGTTAATATATTTTACTGTCAGTTGTCTATATTAATTTAGAAGTGAAATAATCAGTTAATAACATTTTGCAAAATTTATTCTGGCGTTAACGGGTTAATTTTTTTTCTTTTTTTTTTTTTTTAAGTCTAAATCTTTTTTCATTAGAATTTATTTAAGAGTGATCTTTTGACATTAAATAACTTGATCACTCTTCAAAATATTTATGAAAATTTCTGTTTATTATTATTATTATTATTATTATTTCCCTTTTCTAGTTGAAAGCATATTATTAATTGTTCGCTTTTGAAATTGTTTCTATTACTTGCCATATAAGGCTTTTTAAAAGCTATACTGATAAGGCGATGCGTATTTGTTCTCTGGTATCGAAATGACATTTTAACCTATCGAAAATTTTAAATATATATATATATAATTAAATGGTTGTATTAAATAATTTCTTATTATTGAATACAACCATTGTAATTCTGCTTCCTACAACTAGAAAGAAGATACTAAATGACATATTATACGAAATTTTAAAATCATTTTTTTAATAGTGGGAAATTCTTTTTTTATTTGTTACAAACTTAAAAATACTTAAAATTGAGGAAAATAATTATTAAAAATGCAATAAGATGACATCAGATATCGATTTTCTAACACTATTAAGTATCGAGTAAACATGTAGTTAAATTCAATTAAATTATCAATGGAATTTTGAATTTTACTATTAGAGGGAGATAAAACATTTAAAGAGCAACTTTCTAATATATAAGAAATTTTATAAATACATACTATACATATATATACATTTTTCTATTTCTTTTTTAAAATGCCTACTCTTTTAGTTTTCCCAGAAGATGCGTTAACCTGATTTTTAATAGCAGGTTTTACCAACACTTTTCTGCTAATTGCCTACAATTAAACGAATTGAAAAGTACTTTTAGAAAAAAAGTTATATAAATTCCCTAAAATGAAGCCTAAATATTGGCAACTATGAAAATGGTTGAAGCAAAATTTGATATTATTATTTAAACCTAGGTCATTAATCAAAATATAAAATGTAAATGTGTAGGCACTATTTTTATAAAGCTAGTACACACAAGATGTATCATTTTCAAAAACTGCACTGTTTCAATTATTAAAAAAATGAAATATCATCATATTTAATATATCTTAAATAATACCACGAATACCATTAACGAATAAATTATATAGCTTTTTGAAAAACTGAGTCTTGGTTTAAATTAAAACAACACAAACTTTTTTTTTTTTCAATTATTCAAATGTTACTTTAAGTAAATATTGATGCACATTCATACAAAAGTAGAAACCTTTTGAAAAAAGGAAAAAAAAAGAGAGAGAGGATGTTAGAATTATTGTATTGTCTTTATAAAATGAAAGCTACATTTTTAACGAAAAGAAAACTGGAAGAAAGTTCTAAAAAGAAAAGAACTTCATTTTGTTAAAGACGAAAAAAAAACTTTCTAAAGATTTTTTGAAATCAATAGAAAGGTGTTAACTCAAACAAAGGTCAGAAGTTCTAAAAAGTAATTTGACACGCACCGAATATATATCCGCATTTAACATCTATTATTATTTCTTTCTTCTTCTTTTTACTAAACTATACCGGAAGAAAACTTTCCATCTAAAAAGCCTCATTTCTGACAATAACTTTTTACGTTAGTTTCTCATCTTTTCATGTGCTGTATTCTATATTTTTATATTTTCTATTATTGATTCCCCAAAAATAGAATTTCATGCATAAAACGAAACAAAGAAATGTTACTTTTCAGTATTTCTTTTACGTCTTCATTGGCGATTTTTTTCTTTATTTATTCTAATTATTTTTTCGAAACATTTTATTTTTATGTTTAGGTTCGTTTTGTGCTCCTTACAATGACTTCCATAAAAACAATTTTTTTTTTTCAAGAATTAGTTCAGAAAGATGGAAAATAATTATGAAAATATTTTAAAAACTTAACTATTAATTTATTTATTTTTATTTTTTCTAAGCTTTTGAAAAGTTAGAATGTAAAAAGCACATTTCAATTATATTTTCTTAACTGGAAATGAGAAAATTATTTTCATTTCTTCATCTTCCAGGATGAAGTGGTTTTTTTTCCTTCCATACCGTCTCTATATTAATTAAAGAAATGCAAACTACGAGAAGAGTTCTGGTTTTTCAATAACAGAAAACAATATTCCTTTTAATTTTCTCTCTCTTCTCTCTCTCTCTCTCTCTCTCTCTCTCTCTTTTTTTTTTTTTTTTTTTCAATTTTCTTTTCTTTGTTTGATTAAAAATTGAATTAAACTTCATTTTTATGCAAAGATACTCAGTTATAAATTTTGTATCTAAAATGGATTTTATTTATTTATTTATATTCTTTTCTTGATGTGTTTCTTCAGTCATTCTTTTACTAGAAATTTACATCTGACTCACAGGGCTGACTAGGATTTTAGAGGCTCTAGTCTAGACATGAAAACATTCACTTGACACGTAGTGTCTTAATTTTTTTTTCTCTTGTAAATTTCTTAAGCATAGATTTTGTTAATCGACCATCTAAAAAATTTACATTCTTATCAACAAAGAGCGACAAAAATATTTCCTATTTCGTAAATTGACTGCAAAAATATAGCACATTTTGGGAAACAGACGCTGTATAGAACAGGACTTTTCTTGATTTGCAGTAAAATAACCGCATTTTCGTAATTATGTTACAAGTCTTCCTTTTGTATTTTCTTACACAAGGTCATACAATACATAAAAATCAAATTATTTTCCATTATGAACGCAAACAATTTTCTTTACAGAGAAGTATAACACTAAACGTCAAAAGAAAATAAATTTTATACTGTATATAAAATCTCTCTCTCTCTCTCTCTTTTTTTATTGAAAAAAAAAGGGGGGGGATCTTTGTACATCAAATTCTCATCTATCCAGGTTCAATAATTCTTTTCTAAGGTATCAATATTTGTCAATCGAATCAAATCGAAGGATACCCCTTTGATTGAAGTACAAAGTGGTAACTAAAAAATAAAATTTGATTTTTTTTTCTTTTTAATATATATTTATGTTTAGATGGACCAGATTTTTTAAGTTCTTTTTTATGATTGCAGTTGTTATAATTAGAACGACAGATTCTGTTTGAACAAATTTCATAGATTGTGAATGAAGTTAAACTATTTGCTGACTACCTCGCAAAAATAAACAAAATCATCATTAAAGCATTTTTAATTATTTATCAAATATTATTCAATATTATGAAAAATGCTTTACATTGAAAAATAAATACTGCGACTGACATCTAGAAAATTAATTGTGTCTCTATTAAAGTAGTTCCATGTCATCCTTATAAATCCTAGCTCCCTTTGCTAACGAGTTCTAACCCCCCCCCCCCCCCCATTAGAATTCTAAAGCGTTTTTCTATATTATCGTGGTCAAGCATATGTAAAAATCTCTGCAAATAAATGCGAACTCAAGAGGCGAGTTTTAATAACTATAATTTAGGTTTTTAACTCAATTCTCAGAAATCAAACTAGAATTTCTCGCATTATAAAAGATTTATAATATTCATAATCTTGTTACGCTTTCCAGAAAAGTATAGAGTAGAAATTCTTGATCATTTCGTCTATGCAGGTTATTTGTTTACCTTATACGCAAAGCGCATAAATCTATATTTCTAATTTAGGGAATTAGGAAATGATGACTTATTCGTTCTAGATGGAGACGGTATATATATATATAAATCTAAATAGAATGAAAAAGAAAAACAACATATGTAACTGAAGAGGAGCTAAAGAAAAAATGGAGACAAAAGTATCTAAATGGCAGGGGGGAGTTGTGACCACCCCACTCCGGTTAAACATGTTTTACGACCGGTCAACACTCCCGGATACCAGATACTTTATCAAAACTTAGAATAAACTAACATGAAAATGGAAAAATAAGGAATAAATCCCAAATAAAAACCTTTAAAACAATTTATAAGAAAAACCAAATCACAATTTAAAACGACATACAAGAAAAATCATGAAGTAATATGCCACCCATTCAACACAATTCAAACATAGAAACAAACAGTTAGTGAAAGTTACAGTTAATGAAAGGAATAAACCTTAAAATCGAATTGATAAACGATTCAAAAAACGGGATTTACAAGTAATATAATCTAATTGGTAATATTGTTTAAGAATATTTAACAGAAAATAAAGAGGATAATTATTATCTATGGCAATTTGTATAAAATTAACTACAAAAGAATCACTGTCATAACTATAAGTAAAAATTCGACTGCATCGAATAAGTTGGTTAATTATAATATTTCTGAATATATTTTTATGTAAACAAGAAGACCAAGGAGAAATTCGATTAATTTTAAATTTAAAAGCATCACGTTTATCATAGATTTTAATTACGATTGTTTCATTATTAATACAAATATTAAGGTCTAAGAAATCAACACTACAATCATTGTTAGGAGCAGTTTCAATTAAATTTAGATTATTGGGGTAAAAATTAAAATTTAGTTTAAATTCTTCTTGTTCATATCCAATTAGAATATCATCTACATATCTGATATACAAAATTTCATTTAAAACATGAGTACCAAATTCATAGTGATGTAAATAGATATCTGCAAGGGCAGAGGAACATCCTCCCCCCATAGGGATACCGTAAATTTGTTGGTAATATCCAATCCCATTATATAAAATGTTTTCATTTAAGACGATAGTCAAAAGTGCTTTAAATTTTGGAAATGTAATGAATTCTTGTAAATCATATTGTTCAAAGTACTTTAATAAAACCTGAAATAAAATGTGAATGTCTATAGTATTAAATAAATCAGCAAAATCAAAACTTACAACTTTTTTAACTGTGCTATTTGAAATTAATTTAACTACATTATAACTATTTTTAATAAAAAAACAGCCATCGATCCTAAATTTGTCAATTAGTTTATTTAAAATTTTTAACAGTTTGTCGTTAGCTAGAGTAAGATATGTATTACATGCTATTGTGACAGGACGAAACTTGATAGGGTTTTTATGTAATTTGGGAATGAGAGCTAAGTAGGGAAATTTAAAATTCTTGATTGTAAGACCAGTTTTTTTATATAAAGCAGTAATTCGATTTTTAATTTCACGTTCACTTACATTTAAAGGTTTATATAAATTGATGTCATTATAAGACTGAATTAATAAATCGTAATAGTATTTTTTACAAGTAAAAGCATAATTAGATGCAACTTTATCTAAATAGGAAATTACATAATTATTTAGGAAATTACATAATTATTTATTCCTTATTTTTCCATTTTGATGTAAGTTTATTCTAAGTTTTGACAAAGTATCTGGTGTCCGGGAGTGTTGACCGGTCGTAAAACATGTTTAACCGGAGTGGGGTGGTCACAACTCCCCCCTGCCATTTAGATACTTTTGTCTCCATTTTTTCTTTAGCTCCTCTACAGTTACATATGTTGTTTTTCTTTTTCATTCTATTTAGATTTAGATTTATATTGTACATTAGCAAGGAGCAGCATTGCGCTCATCTAATGTTACTTTTTTGTATTTAAAATTAAAGTTTCCACATTCCTACATTTGTACAATATATATATATATATATATATATATATATATATATTCAGTGTATACAAAATAGTAAAACCTCTCAGAAAAATCTTCTGGCGAAAAATACTCATTAACACGTTGAGCGCCACGCAAATTCTTAAAATCCATTAAAATTCCACAATGGTACTTCCTGTAATAAATAAAAATTAAGCAAATCTTTAATAAATTTTCAATGCAATATTTTTAGTTTTATATCCTATTTAATAACCGCAAACGATGGTTGACCCGGCTTTATATCATATTTGACGCTGTCAGCCACCGATGGCTGACAGGGCGCTCAACGTTTTAATTTTTTATTGGTACTGCTTTTACTTTCTGGGTTTAACTTTCACTGAAATGTTTGAAGTATAATATGTTTTGCACACTCCTACAGTTTCAAGATGATTCCTTCAGTACTTAGAGATATATGATAAAGTGTATAGAATCTAGAATGGCTTACACGGTGCTCAACGTGTTAAATGTTTCTTATACTGCAATCTTATTATACTGCAATCTATTATACTTCTTATACTGCAATCTTTCTTATACTTTCGCTTATACTGCAATCAAGAATCAAGAAATGAAATTAGGTATTTTATTCCTTTTATGCGATTTCCATATTTCAAATAAGATTATGGGTATTTAAAAGTCAAGAAAAACAATTCGTAGAAACAGAGTTTATTTCATTTTTACTTTCTTCTATATTCAATAGAAGAAAGCATTGGATTCGTAAAAATTTTCGACCTCAGGTTTTTGATGGATTTATACGTTTTGAGAGCTGTAGAATATGATTTGACTATTTTTAGAAATTGTCTGTCTGTCTATTATATTTTAGTAATCATTATGAAATTTACAAGAATTATTTATAATAGAGATAGTCAACTGGGAATTTTTTTTTATATGTGTAGGAGCCTCGCCCCGCCCCCCGAGGGGAAAGTCCCCCCTCGAGGGAAGTGAATTTTCATGATGGGTATCTTTCAAAAGAGCTCGCCAATACCTTTAAAACGAATAGTTGAACCATCGATCTGCGATAATTTAAAATAAAGTTATCGATTTTTTTCATTTTTAACAAACAATTTTTTTTTTTTTTTTTTTTTTGTAATGTAATATTGACAATAAAATTGTCTGTTTTTTTTTTTTTTTTTTTTTTTTTGATATTTAGTGTTATACTACTTCTAAACCGTCTGCATTATCATGGAAGAAAATTTTTTTAAATAATAATTTTAATAAATTATTTTTACTGAGTAAATTTGTATAGGAAAATATAGAAGAAACTCAAGTGGTGACCACAACATACTAGTTTTTATTTCCCTTTAAAATTTGAAACTTATAAGTCTTATACCAGTTTCACCATCCAATTAAAAATTTAATTCACCAGCAGCCAAATTATTATTACTTTTTGTGGGATGAAACGCTAATGACAGTTAAACCAAATCATTCAAAGAAATGTTTCAAAATAAAATTCATATTTGACGACCCAGTTTTCATATTTTCCCAGGCAAGAGAGTTTTAATAAAGGACCCCTATGATGACTTTTAAATTTTTGCCGCCATGTTGGCGAGATCCCTTTTATTTATTTTTATTTATTTATTTATTTTTGTTTATTTATTCATTTTGGTATAATCGTTTGTTAAAAACACTTAGTACCTATTTTGATTATACTTTTTATTATTGCGTTTTTCAGTCAATTTATGAAAAAGTTCATACTTTGTTTATATCTTTAAAGTATTGCTGGGTTTAAAATGACGCTTGCAAGAATTGTAAAAATGCAACATTTAAAAATAAATTTTTCTATAAATTGATCTATAATCAGACAAATGTCCTTTTTCTTTTTTCTTTCTTTCTTTTTTTTTTTTTTTTTTTCCTTAAATTCTATTTTATTATATCACTGAACTCTGAGTCCACGTGCTTAAATACTACTTGTATATTATTTTTTATCCTCGCGTATTTAATTGTTACTATCGTATCGTTTCTACAAAATATAGTCGCAACTGGTCCACGTTAGAGAAATATTATATAGATAAATTTTAAAATGTTTAGCTATTCAACTAATTAGAAAATGGTTATTTCATTGCAGTCATTAATATAAAAGATATTCCAAAATGATTAACCCTAGAATGAATGCTAAGTTTTATGCAAAATGTTTATTCAGAGAAAATTCTATTGAAAGAAATTAAATACTTTGAAATTGCGTTTTAGATATTCGCGTACTTTAACGATATCGTTCTTTACACATACACATATACAAAGAAAAAAAAAATCAATTAATCCTTAGACTTAATTATTAATGTTTCTTTTTGGAAATGAACTGGGATTAAAATAAATAATTTGGATTAGAATAATTGCTCTTAATTCAGAATCGCGAAGAATTATTGATCCTTTATTAAACAGCTGAATTGTTTCTGTTAGTGTATAATTACTTCATAGCAGAAATTTAAGATTTGAAAGCTCACGTTTGAATTTCACGGAAGAATTGTCATAGCGTTTTGTTATTAAATATACAATTTTATTTTATTAGGACTGAGGGCCTATTAGTCTCAATCTGGGATTTTTGCGTTGTCGATTTCGATAGTTGGACATTTGTCGAAATCTAAAATTTATCAAAAATATAATTAAATAATTTGAAAGCGATGTTATAATTTTCAAAAAGAAAAAAAAAAAAAATAATAGTCCTCCGTCCTAAACTAAATTCTGCTTTTGCCAGAATTTCATCAAAATCTTTATTATTATTATTATTATTATTATTATTAATGAAAGAAAAAGAAAAGAAAATTAAAAATAATCAGTATCGTTACAAGCGATATCGAAAAAGTTTTTTTTAATAATTTTGAATTAGGAAATAAAAAGTGCGCGTGAAGTAATATGAAATAAAAATAAGTAAAAAAATGAATTTAATGATTTAATGTTTTTGTTTTTCGGGGGCTGCTCATGCATATAAAAAATGCGTATTAAAACGAGTGGAAGAAGGAAGCGAAATAAGTATTGAGTTATATTACGATAAATACGATATATAATATGATACGATATATTAGACCTATCGTCCGGGGTTAGTAGGCATTTTCGTTGAAAGAAATAGTTTGTTCGTTCGGTGCAACTTGCACATTAGCCCCGTGAGGTACAACTTTCACATTAGTCCCTTGAGGTACAACTTTCACTTTAGTCCCGTGAGGTACAACTTGCACATTAGTCCCCTTTTTTTATTTTTATTTTTAATTTTAATTTGTTTACATTATAGAATTGAGATTTTATGAATTGAAAAAGGTGGTATTAACTACTTCATTAAAAATAAAAGTACTTGGCATCATTGCAGCTTATCATAATAAATTGCGAATAGGGTTTTATTAGAAATACATGTAAGAATGTCATAATAAGAATAACCTTAACTACTTAGTGATCACAATTTCGGTATATGGAATCACTCTGCTTCAGAATTTGACGCCATAGTCTCAACAATATTTTGAGATTTAAAAAAAATATTTTTCTTGGTTAGTAATGAATAAACTTTTTTTCTTTCAAAAAATAATTTAACACAATTAAATGACGTCATAATTTCAATAAATCATCAAAAAAAGTAAAATAATTACCTTTAGTTTCAAGCGAATAAAATCAAAAGAAAAGGTAATTTAAAAGAAATAATAAAATTATATCCAGGGCTCCAGGCATATGAAAAAGCTAGTCATCAACAAACATATCTCGTAGCCAGTAGAAAATATTCCCCGCCCCACCGCCTTTTTTTTTTTTTTTTTTTTTTTTTTTTAAATTTATTTGGATATAGAAATTAAAATTATATGCATAAAACCAAATATTTATTACGACTGGATGATAAATCAAGAAACACATGTGTGAATTTAACATCATCAGATCAGTTTTATCATTTTCTCTAAATCGATACGTCATCGCCATTGATACATCATTACATCAGCACAACGATTTAGCACCAAGTCGCAAATGACGTATAAACGGCAGCAGCATAAACTAATACCCTAAAATCGTGCATCGATTCCACACCAGGTTGTGGAACGTGATGAGAGGAGCGGGAGTAAGCCCAATTGTGGAATCATTAAAAAAAAAAAAAAATGATTTCTGTAAAAGTTGTAAACATAGTCGGCAGCTAAAATATATTGGTCGCCAATGGCGTATTTCATGAGCCCTGATTATGTCCTAATGTAAGCATGGTACCATTGTTTAAAAAAAATAATATGAAATTTTAAACGGCATACACTGATAATGGCATACGCTGAGAGCTAAACAAGCAAAATGAGTAATAATTTTTAAAATAATGCATTCATTTCTAATTATCGACCTATAGGTCGGCAAAAGCCATCTAGTATATAACTTTAGTTGAATGGCTATAGTATGTACTATGTTTCGTTTCCTATGGTAATTTAACTTCTTTTAACTATTCCTGGATATATATTTTTTAATCTTATGGATAAATTCGGTATTTGATTATATGTTTCTCTTGCATCCTACAATTTTGTTTTGCAATATACAATATACATGTGTCCCATAAGTCTGTAGACATTTAAAAAAATCATAAAAATTGAAGAAATTGGTAGAATTGAACACGATTTGTAAAAAAGCTATTCTTGTGAAAGTTTTCTTTTTTTTTTTTTTTTTTGTCCGCCTTCAACACAAATTATAGTTTGAAACAAGTTTCAGCATCGCTAACAGTAGCTTCAGTCGACGGTTCTTACCTCAGGAATAACATCATCACCAATAATGCTTTATCAACCAAGTCAGCATCGCAATTGAAACTTCCTGTATGCGGAAGTAGGGAACAAAATAAGAAATAAGGTGTATCATATTAATCGTAAAATAATGCAATTTATAGAACTCTGGTTTGAATATTTTTCGTTATGCATCCGTGCAGCGCCTTGCATCGAGGAAATTTTTAAACTTTTTTTTTTTTTAAGAAAAAAAAGAAAAAAAAAAATCCCCTGTCACGGGAATAATTTTTCCGCAAATTGCTTTCAATTCTACCAATTCTTTCAAGTTTTATAAATTCTTAAAATGTCTACAGACTTATGGAACACCGGGTATATATAGAGAGAGGAGAGGAGGGTATTATGGAATAGTCGGAAAATATGAAATACCGAGGTTCTGGCTCCGATTGGCGCTGCTATCTCGTTGAAATACTATGAATTACTCAAGTAGAATTACCATGATGCTATACAGTATGAAGCGACCGCTTGTTGTTGTCGTACCATTCTCTACAGAACAAAGTGTGTTTTGTGATTTTGAAGAGTTTTTGAAAGTACGTTTTCAAACATTTAAACTGACGAGTACGCATGTGATTTGAACATTGATGTTACTCAAGGAATTCTAGATTGTTATACTTTGGTCGTTTTTTAGCTGAAAGTATATTGGTCATTAATTTAAAAGCTCATTTTCCAAGATGCCGTTTTACCCGACTATTTCATAATAACCATCATTTGTAACTTTTTTTTTTTTTTTTTCAAGTAAACTTTTTATTACACCAATATATATATACATATATATATATATATATATATTTTTTTTTTTTTTTTCAGCGACAATTTATTACAATTCATTACACTATGTACTCATCATTATTTTGGAGATTTTTATTAAAAACAAGTAAAGTTATTTTAAGAAATGTAAATGGTATTCCATAATACCCTCCTCTCCTCTATATAATTTCCTTCTAGATTTTTAGTATTCCAGTTAATGTGACTTATAGAATTTGTGTATATGAGATATATATACAGAAATAACAAATTGTTAGAAGTATTTAAAAGACTCAAGGTGGTGAGAATTGTGAAAATGTATAATTCATTTAAAATATTGAAAATCATTTAAAATTTCTGTACATGAGATATACAGAAATAACAAATTGTTAGAAGTATTTAAAAATCTCAAGGTAGCGAGAATTATAAAAATGCATAATTCATTTAAAATATTCATAATGAAACACTGCAGTTAAAAAAAAATTGAAATGTTTAAATAACACCTCTATGAATATTTTTTTATAAAATAATTTTATAGAATTTCTTCTTCTTCTTCTTTTTTTTTTTTCCTTCATTTTATTGCTGGGTATTCTTCTCATTTTTATCAACTCAAAGTTAAATCCATGCATTTCCCTTATAATAAAATAAAAGCGCTAAAATAAACTACATCGAAAAGTTTTTCAATCCAAATAAAAGAAAAACCACAGCACAACTTTTTAAAAAATGAAAAAAGGAGACTGTCTCTTCTAGTAAAGCCTCAAGAAATGAAAGATTGTAAATAGGAAAGGAAAAATGGGATTTATTCCCATTTTGTTGGATATTTTCATGTCAAAATACAAAGTGAAAGAATTCCGGCTGGTCGTGTTATCGCATTTTCTTTCAGACGGTGTAAGTGGCGACATAAAAAAATGTTATTATGCAGTTTGTTTCTTTGTATATATGCATTGATATGCAGAAAGTAATTTCTTTTTATTTGATAAAGATTTAATTCTTTATTATTTTTTAAGGAATTTGATTTGAAACATTTCGCAAAAATTGTTCAAAAAAATTTTTTTTTCTTGCTCCGTTTATAAATAATATGACTTATACTTTTGATTATATATCATACAAATAATTTCTTCAAATATATAAAGTAATTGTCGTGGTAGATAAAGAAAAAAGAGATAAAATTATGTTTTAAAAAATTGGCTCACAGTTTTTTCCCTTTATTTCACAGAAAAAAAAAATGACAAAGTATTTTTTTAGCGGATTTTCTGTTTGTAAACAGTTGCAACTTACACGGTACTGCAAAATAAACAGATCTCATCTATTGATGACTCAAAGGGAACTCATATTAAGATTTCCAATAACTTTTGTCTTGTAAAAGTTTTGACTTCCATATGCATACTATGTTTTTCAACATTTATTGTTTAATTCAAGTCTTCCTTTCTGCTGCTTTATTATTGAAATGATGATATAGTATATATCACTTAATAAAACGTAGTATACAAAGAAATACAATAGTAACGTCAGTTTCATTCAAAAAACTATATATATATATATATATATATATATATTACAATACATATTTTGAACCGTAATTAAAGATAAAAAGTTTAATCTAACAATATTAAATTATCATGAAATACTGTTTTTAAATAGAAGGAATGGGAAAATTTGGAATTGATGTGCGGCTTACGGGAATAGAAAGATTTCGAAATGAAGGAAAATGGCAATTTTTTAATTAAAAAAAGTACTGTTTTTAAATGTAAACAAATACAGAGAAAAATTCGTACAAAACCACAAAAAAATATATTTAAATACATTTTTAGCTTCTCACTTATCTATTTTTATATTCCAAACATATCATGCAAGGAAAGCACTGTAATCATGATATGCGAAATGGATTTTGTATCTTTCATAGTTAAAAAATGAATAGTCGTAGAATGTTGTGCATTTATATTTGCAACTTTCTGACGTTTAATTGCACACTTTTAACTTTGGTCTTGATATGAGCTCCACTTTTAGAGATATCTACGATTTTACACGATTTTTCAGGATGTGTGTGTGTGTTTGTGTGTATGTGTATGTATGTGTGTGAGTGAACACGGCAGCATCTAAACGTTTTGTTCGAATGAGTTGAATGTCGGTACGATATAAATTGTTTATACGAGGGCAATCCAGAAAATAAGTTTCGTAAAGCAATTAAATGAAAGGAAACCATTCTTGGAAAGACACTTCTCTTGCAAAGGAAGTACAAAGATTAAGTTATTTTTCAACAAATTTGATGCCACCATTGTTGAAGTATTCAACAAGGTGGCGCATGAGCTTTTGTATGCCTTCGACGTACAGAGATGACGCCAGAAATTTCAAAATCCATGAGAATGTGAAACATAATTTGATGAAATATGAAACCCAGTTTGATGAAGAAGTGTATCAAATTTGAAGAAAATGCATTGAAAGTGGTGTAGTTGAGAATCTTCGAATCCCACCAATCTTCTCTTTAACTTCTGTAATCAAATCCTCATTTGATGAAGAAGTGTACGCAAATTTTAAGAAAATGGATTATAAGGTAGCGTAATTGGGAATTTTCGAATCCCAACAATCTTCTCTTCAACTTCTGTAAGAAAATCATCATCAATAAGAGACGATCGCCCACTTCGCTCTTCATCGTGAACGTTTTTCCCGTTCTTCATGGGAACTTTTCTTTCAGCACTTTTTTACCACCTGATCACTCATGGCGTTTTTCTTTTTTCTTATTTTTTTTTCCCTGTAAATTTCATAAATTTGTCTGTGAATTACAATTGTTTTAATGTTCCTAGCATTCAGAAAGAGAACGTACACAGTGGGATTTTCAATTATTTCCTAAACTTTTTAAATTCTCAAAAGTCAGTCAACGTATTACTCAGGGACCTACAAATAACTTCAATTGTTTGCCAATCAGTGCATAAAGAGTAAATATCGTTGATAGTTTCTACGGAAAGGAAACTAACCTACTTATTTCTCTGTATTTAATAACTTCCGAATTATATAAAAAAGGACTAAACTTATTCCTAATTGTTTTAAATTATCTTCCTCGGCAAAGTTATTTACTAAAAACAATAACATTTATCCTCCAATATGTTCGTTGATAAGCGTTTTCTTAATTATTTTACATGTTTTCATGCTGAAAGAATACGGTGGTAGCAGTAATTTTTAAATAATAAGAATGAAAAAAGTACCATTTTTTGACGTAATAGGAAAAAATATTAAACTTAATATTCAAACGTAATACATTAATAATTTTAATTTATTTATTAATATTAACTATTTATTGCTAATAATTTATTATTAACTTTAATTGATTAATTAATGTTTGCTTAAAAATAAAAACTATAAAAATATTATTTTATTTCTTTTTCCTTTTCCTTTTTTTTTTTTTTTTTTTTTTTATTATTATTAAAGAAAAAGAAAAGAAAGAAAAAAGAAAGAGTACAATTTCCAAATTGTCTTTTTGTAAATAAAAATGGTGTTTAATCATTTAACATTCTTCAAGAAATAACGAAAACTCGATCGGTGCGTAAAGAGTAAATATTAATGATAGTTTCTTCGAAAAGGAAACTCATCCACTTATTTCTCTGTATTCAGCAGCTTCCGAATGATATAAAATGGACAAAACTTATTTCCGACGGTTTCACCCCCCGAAAGTTATTTATTAAAAACGATAAAATTTATCCTCCAGTTTGCGAAAGAACTGTGAAATGTTTTGAGCTGAAAATCTTTTTCTTTGTTCCCATAAGCATTTTGCGAAAGCTGCAGAAAATGAAAGTTTTTGGAACAAAATGAAAGCACAGGATTTATGTCCAATTTCCTGGGAGATGCTCCACATTCCAGTTCGGAAAGTACAATAGCTAAGTTTCCGTAATTTTGATACTTTAAATGCAAGTTTATGACTCTAAATGTGTTTATTTGTTCATTTGATATTTTATAGTGTTTTCTGTGTTTGAAAGTACGTAGTAAAAACAGCTTTTGATTAAATTTTTAAACTGAAATTTAGAATTTATTTTTGTTGTAAAATAAATAATGAAATACTTTATAACGTAGATTGAGCTGGAAACTTAAAATTATTACCATATATTCGTAGAGGATGAACCTAATAAAACGTTTTTAATTTATAAAAACACAATTTTAACTGCAATAAGAATTATTTCGCTGATTTATTTTTATGGCTCTATTTTTTTTTTTTTTTTTTTTTTTTTATATTTTGAGTTAAATTTTACGTTTTCTTCTAATATTAAAATACTTGCAACGAAAAAAATAAAATAAAATAAAGTAACTTCAGAAAGGTAATTTTATTTTTATTTATTAGCACAAATTTGAATTAGTTATTTTAAAAGCTTCTCTTTAATGATCATAAATATATAATCACAGAAAACAGTTTCAGGGCTTATGCAATAGCCTTCAAGGAAATACTTAAAGACCCTCTTCACTCACCGCGGCCGAAAGCCGAAGCTAATGTTATTCAATGGGAAATTTTTCTTTACAAATAACTTATTAACTAATACATATTTTTAAATTCTGTTTTCACATTCTGAATATTCCCAGCTGTTAAATTGACGGACATTTTTTAAAAAAATATTTTTTTTTAATTTTTAATATTTTATTTTGAAGCTGCAAAATACAAATTTTCAATATGAGAAATTTTTTCATTTTGCAATTTCAAAATAAAATATTAAAAATTAAAAAAATACATTTTTAAAAAAGATACGTCAATTTAACAGTCGGGAATTTTCTGAATGTGAAAACAGAATTTAAAAATATGAATTAGTTAATAAGTTATTTGTAAAGAAAATTTTCCCATAGAATAACATTGGCTCGGACATCCGGCGACGGTGAGTGAAGAAGGCCATTAATAAAAAATAGTCATAATTATAAACTACCTTTTGACGCTATCATCATTTCCTGCTTTAAAAATGCAGAACCGAGAAAGGCCTCTATAATTTTCAGAATACAAACTAATGCTATTATATAAACCTTCGTGAACTTCAAACACAAGGATTTTAAAAGAAATACCATTTAAGTACGACATAATTGTCATAATTTTTTCTCAATTAGTACCTTCATATAACGCGTACTATTAAATAATGACTTTCAAGAATACTACTGAAATATGTAAAATAATTATATAGCGACCATTTCAGTTAGAAAGTTTAACACTTATACTTACAGATGTCTTTTTTTAAATGCTGCTTCAGTCCAAGAACATTTTAATTTCTTTTTATTGTCTCTTAAGTACTTTTTAGCGTGACACTTATAAGAAAAACCCGAATTTCGCATACTATTATTATAGTCAAGTTATTACTGGTTAAAATGCACGTATTATGTCGTGCAAGTGTAGGTCATGAATCGACACATGCCAATGAATTATTTTCGTGTCGCTTTGACAACAAATATCTTTGTAGCATAAAAAAAATTATGCCTTTGAAAAACTGCATTTTCATAAACATAAAATAGTTTGGTATACACCAATGTTCATTTTAGTTTTATATTTTCATTATAAATCACATTCCATCATCATCAATGCGTTTAAGAGGATATTGCTTCTTTTATAAACATTCATTTATTTACTTATTTTTATTTTAATTAGTTATTTGTTTATTTATTAATTTTATTAAAACTGAGGATCATAAATTAATTTTAATGGAAATTTTATCTGACAAAATTAAGGGTGCAATTGCTAATTTAGACTAGCTTTATCTTATTTGGTTCAGAATTTTAAAAAGAGCAGCCAGGTAAGAGGTAAATATTGCTTTACATTTTATTACAATATTTACTATATTTGCATTATTTATCATTATAATATAATATATATATATATATATAGCACCTTACGTTATTTAATAGATTCCGGTTTCGGAATAGGTGGACTTAAAATCAGTGGTAAATAACGCCAGTTTGACGATTTATCATAAAATTACATACAGTTCAGGCTATTATTTTTAAAATTTCGTGGAATATTTGAAAAGACGTATTACAAAATATATAATTTTGATACATTATTCATAAATATTTAGGATTTTATAATTTTAATTTTGAAACAGATTCAATCGATCGTCGATGAAAAGTGTGACACTTTTACGCTATCTAAATACTCATAAAAAGCAGGGATATTTATTTTTAATGAGAAAAAATGTTCTTTTGCAAACATGACGTTATAATTTGCATTCCATGTGGATTTTTAACACATACATACACACATATATATCGCCTATGGGCATTCCTGTTCATTAAAGCGTATATATTGTGTATTAATTCACATTTCTTTTAACAATTCCGGAATATATATAATTTTAATTTTATGCATAAATTTGGCATTCGATCATTCTCTTCATTCCACAATTTTGTTATATATGTATATATAAGTGTCATTATAATTTAAAGTTCAGCTTTCGAAAAGCTGTAAGAAAAGAACTACCGTTTATAATGATAATTGAACTGAATAAGAAGTGAGAAGTGATAAGGCCAAAAAAAAAAAAAAAAAAAAAAAAAATCCAAAATTTAGCAGTAGGTGGTATTTTAAGCGCCATAACGTTAATTTGTTCGGCTAAAAAAATCACATTTGCATCCCAATATGACGGCTAAGATACGAATTAATGAGTTCGACTAGAAATAACATTTGAATTGCAATTCGACAGCTAGGAGGTGAGTTAATGTACTCAGCTACAAATGACATTTGAATCACAATACGACGGTTATGGCCTTATGGTACGAGTTTTATGTTAAACCAAATGCACTGTTCAATGGGAATGAGTGTATCGTTTTTTGCTGAAAAATGATTTACAAATTAATCAATTGTTTTGGTACTTTTGTTTAAAGCCCATCCACTACAGCGAAGTTATACCACATCAGATGGAATAATAGGTTTTTAATCGTTCTAGAGCCAAAAACCTCATAAAAAGCAATAATGAAACACGTTTTTATTTACTTAAGGCGAAAAACCGCAAATTGATAAAATCGGTAGTTAATTATTGCTTACATGAGATGGCGATTTGCAATGTTTAATGTATTGTATACATTTCTGTCGCAAGTTGAAACAAAGAAAAAGCATGTTGCACAACAAATAGGATTGGATCAGGGTCCACTTTGCAAATGTATTCGTCAATATGTGCAATTCTGCTAAGTTTACAATCGGACCACTGAACATAACATTTTTCAGACAATGTCACAGAAACAAGAGGTTACAATGATTGAAATCAGATCATCTTTACAGCCAGGAAGTTTGAAAATGGCGGCTGATAATTCTATCATTTTTTAAATGCCTCATCGGCAGCAACTTCACTCGTTTTCCGACGTGCGGAGGAGCGTCATCGTGCATAAAAGTTATGCTTCCTATACAAATACGCTGTTGAAGTCTTGAAATGACGTGGTTGCGCAGGATTCTCATAACGTAGTGTTTACCAATGAGGGTACAGATAACAGGACCCGCAGAACCCCACTCCTCGAAAAAAAATACCGAATGATAAACGATGCCGGACAACCCGCACCTCACAGTTATCTTTTCAGAATGAATTCCACTGTTTCATATGTGAACGCATTTTCTGTTGCCCATGTTCTGCATATACTGACACCTCTATGCAGATGGAAATGGACTTTTTCTGGCCACAAAATGTTCCACGACAATTCATTACCTGTTTCCATGTGAGCAAGAAATTCTGGAGCAAAAGTTACTCTTACTGCCAGGCCAGCGGGAAGCAACACTTGAACACTGATATTTTTGTATGGATGCAGGGCCTTTCGTACAATTTTATGCACTATGCGCATAGGCATATCTAAAGTTCGGGCAGCTCCTTGTGCACTCCACATTTGCACACCAATGCTCGTTTTTATTCCTGGAATATTGTGGCTATATCTGTTATTTAGGTCGAAACAGTTGCTCTTTCAAATTTCACTTCAAAGGAACTTATCTCTTTGATATTTTTATTATTTTCACCATACTTTATCAGACATCGGATCACAGCCAATTTCTTTCTTTCTTTTTTTTTTTTTCTTTCTTTTTTATCTTTAATTTCTGGAACTTATTGAAAGGTGTTACTGCATTGTCGCATTTCTTGTAAAAGAGCTTTGCAAAGAGATAGCGATCGTTCATTGACAGAGTCATGGCGAGAATTTTAGAGGCAGTATGAGTGAAATGTCAAGTACCAGACGTTTTTTATAACAAATACATCGTTAGGTAACACGTCTTTTATTTTACCAATTATGACGCTTAAATCGCTAGTAACTGCTAAAATAGGAAACTGTTATATGCCATACCATTTCCCTCTACTTGCAGCATATCTAGTTCAAATTTCAGTCATTATAAGCAATGTTTATTTTATTTTTATTTATTTATTTATTTTTTAAGTTCTAAAGTTGAACTTTAAAAATAATCACCTCATATGTAATACCTTCCTACTTAAAGTTTTTCGTTCCTGGTTTCCGATCATTATAATGTAAAATAATACACACACATATATATATAACATAATTGTAGAATACAATAGAAACATATGATCAAATGTCAAATTTATCCATAAAATACAATTTTTTTTATTACTTTAGAATTTTGTATTTATTTTAATTCCATGCTAACAAACATATTTCAAAATTTGAAAAAGTACAGCACAATCACGTTACAAAGATTGAACTTAAGAAGTAACACCACTGTAACCACCTTTTTTTTTGGGGGGGGGGGCGGAAAAAAATGTTGATAATGAAATAATACTTTGTGTAGTTATTGAGCATACATTTAAGTATTTTACAAAAAACATTTGTCGAAAAATATTACAAAATGGCGACACTACAGCAATTATCCCATAACCATGTTGAATTTGAGGCGATCATCGGCACGCACTATAAACTGGTGGTAATTTTAATCTGGAAAAAAGAAAAAATCTATTTAATTTACATGAGTGTAGCTAGTGACCCATGTAAAAAATTTCTAAAATATGGATTTTTGTGTAATTGGCGAGTGTTTAAATAAAGTCGTTCAATTTTCACCAAAAAAAAAAAAAAAAAAAAAAAAAAGGACAGTAATTTGTTAATAAATATTGTTTAAATTAACTAATCGAAAATTCCATACGTGGTTCACTTTGAAATGTAATTCCAAAGCTGTGGTTAAATTGTGCCGTTTTGAAAAATCATATTTCGAGAAAAATGTATAAAAGTTTTGAGATGTGTTATACACATGAAGAAATGAAAAAATTGAACTTGTTGAAATGGTTGTAACTATACTCAAACAATCGACACCTATAGAGGTTTTTAAGTAGTTACAATTCAAAAAGGGGGAATTTCTCAGCGAGTTAGCCATGTCGGGTCATCCGTGGCCTTATAGGAAAAGCTCGGAATTCCATAAAACATTCCCCCCCCCCCCTCCAGGGATTAGACTTTTTGCTTCATATTTTAGTACAAAGCATCTTTTATGCCAATACTAATAATACTAATACTAATACTAATAAAATGATTTTCTGAAAATTGTACAGTGGTGTTACCTATTAATCGTTTTGTTCAATTCACTAAACCATTCATTATAAATGAAAGATTGAAGTTATCTACAATATTATAAATATTTTGTTTTAACAAAATTTTAGTTCCTCATATAAGATAATGATTTAGAATTTGATGAATAACAATAACCCATTAAATTTAAAATTTAAAATATTGTAAAAGCATTTATTTATTTACCGCTTTTATTTTTGGACACTGAGATTCATTAAATTATGTTCACAATCAATATTATTCTGTCTGGTTTAAAAAGTTTAATACAGAAAATATAACTAACAGAAAGATTTTTTTTTTTTTTTTTTTTTTTTTTTTAAGAGAGTTTTATTGGTAGGTAATACTTGCGAAGTCAGAAAAAAATCAATAATAAAAATTTGCAGCAAAACAGAATACCTATATCAACTAACAACCATTAAATTTACAGCGATACAAAAATTAAAGAGTGTTTGAGGGACAAAATTTACGTAGTTTGATTCTGCTGCTTCTTTTTATAGAGGAACATTGTGTAATCGAGTATCATTATATTTCAAATCGTGACATTAGTTCAAATTCCTACAGTATTAAAATATTTTATATTAAAAATCTTAACAGTTCAATGCATGTAATATTTACCAGGGCACAAATAATATTTGCCAATATTCTATTTATTATAGATATAGTACATTATACTTATACTTTATAATGTGAGTGTATTCATATAAAAATATACATCCCATCAATGAATTTGCAACATTCCAAACAGTTTTTAAAATTCAACCAAATTTTTTAAAAATGGGAATTCCTGCATCATAATGGAATATGTCTCCCAGAAGTATTCCTACTCAAATCTTCATCTAAAAACGTAGTTTCTATTTACAATCTTACTTTACACCTTTTTGTAAAAGAAGAAATAAATCGAAGTTCGTCATTTTTTTCAAAGACATCCGCACCGGATACGAACCTCATTTCAAAAGATTCCTGTTCCTTTCAAAACAGATCCCTCCTATCATATATTGCAGAAAAAGGGGGGTGCCTAAGCCCCCGGGGGTTTGTTATCTCTTTGAGAAACTCGATCCACCCAGCTTCAAGAACTCGAGGGAGACTTTCGTGTTATTTTCGTGCACAGCATCTTCCACTCTCGAATTTCTCCTCAAGAACAGTTTTGTCTTTTATTCAACAAAAATATGGAAGAACAAGTTAAATTGGAGATTTAACCTTTCGTAATGAGTTATCATTGGAGAACTATGCGCAAATATAATGGAGTTTTTCTTAGAGAATTCCACCTTCTGAAATGAACCGTTAAACGCAGAAACCAAAGAAATATTTCTAAAGAACACTTGTGAATTCTCTTTGCTAGTTGGAAAATAAGTTTTTCGACTGTTGCATTGAAAGAAATTCTGTAAAATGAGATAGGGAAAAAGTACATAATAATAATGCATTCGTTCATTATTCTACCGTGGAATATGTTTCAAAGAATAATAGCTAGGCAAAAATGATTTACAAAATCCGCAATAGTTGCCCTCCAAATTTTCTGATACGATAAGTGCATAGACTAATAAGATACATTAAAAAAGTCCGAAAATCCACAAGAAAGATTATTTCTTTCTCGGAATTTCTATAATTTTTTTCCTAAAGGGCATGAATATATCTTAAAATATACATTTGATATTTACAACTTCCAACTATGATACAACTTCCAACTATGTAACCATGTCATTATACAGTTGAATTCGGTTATAAGATCCTCGGTTACATTGTCACTTGCTTAAATGTTAACACAACTCACTTACAACGTCATATCACCGGATCCCGGAAAAAAGGGCACCGGAAAAAAGGGCACGGAAAAAAGGGCACCGGAAAAAAGGGCACCGGAAAAAAGGGCACCCGGAAAAAAGGGCACCGGAAAAAAGGGCACCCGGAAAAAAGGGCACCGGAAAAAAGGGCACCCGGAAAAAAGGGCACTTTTGCGATTTGCGAATCGTAAGATGCAATAAACACGAAAATCCAAATCAGAGTCTACAGATGACTCTCATATTGAATTAAAAATATTTAGGGATAACTTTTGAGTGAAAATTCAGTAATTGCTTAATATAACTAGGGGTGGGGGGGGGGGGTGGAGCTAGATGGGAAATGAAAAAGAAAATAATGGTTTTTATGTAACCATGTAATTAATATTAATGAAACTGTGATAGAAATATAGATTATTAATTTTTTCAGCGAAGGCTAAGTATAACAGAGCAGTTTTTTTTTTTTTTTTTTTTTTTTTTGAGGGGGGGGATTCAAGAAAAATATTTTTTTTTTTTTTATTGTTATCTGTTATTGATTGCAATAAAGATTTCTATGAATGTCTTCTCAAGAAAATTTTCACTAAGTGTTATATATATCTAATAAGTAAAAAAAGGGGGGGGGGGCTACGTGAGCAGAAAATAATAATACTTTTTATGTGAGTCCATGTCTGATTTTAAAGAAAATTTGTGCATCACTGATTATTTATGAATATTTTTAATGAGTGTTACTAATAATGGGGGGGGGGGGGGGTTAGAGAGCAGAGAAAAAGAAAAAGAATGTTTTTGTAACACACGGTATAAGATTGTACTAAATTTGTGTCATTTACTCATTGCTAAGAAAAATTTCATTGAGTATGGCATGCAACATTGAAGGGGAGGGGGGGGGACCAGTTCTCCAAAGAAAAGGAACATTATGGTTTTTATACAACCAATGTTATTGAAACAATAAGCAAATAAAACCTATAGTTTATAAAGGTTTTCAATTTGGTTTACTTGTAAAGTTACTGTTGGGGGGGGGGGGGCGAAAGAAAAGAAATTCACGATATTTAAATCACCCTGTTCCGAATTGTAATGAAAATTTATAATTTTTATTAAGTGTTACTGAATGTTTAAGAAATTTTTCACTGGAGAGAAAGGGGGGGGGGGGAGGTAAGTGAGCAGAAAATAATGTTCTCTAAGTGACATATAATATATATACCTCGTAAGGAAGATTTGCAATGGGGTGTGTACGAGAGCTGAAAATAATAATTGTCCTTATATGAATCTGTCGTTAATTTTAATGAAAATTTGAATTAATATGACTTATTATTTAGTAGTAATTATTAGGAAAGTGCCCTTTTTTCCGCAAACTGAAAAAAGGGCACTTTTTAAAATTTATTTTTATAAAATGCATGTTAAGCACTAACGAATGCGAAAACATCAAAATTTAAATGGTGGGTGTATTGGGGAGGGTGGGGGGGGGGGGGTGAGATGACAAATTTAATATTTATTTCTTAATTACCTTTTTACAACAATTTTAACCCCTCCCCCTTCTTCTTACAATGAGTCTTTAATTATTACTCATTCGTTTATTTATATTTTTCAGCTTCAATTTTATTTTAAACTTCCTAAAATTATTATTTTTGTTTTTTTCTCTACCGCCTTACTTCCTACCCTCCTTTCTTCCTTTATCTACTACCTTTGCACTTTATAACCAAAAATAAATGTTGATGCATCCTGCAGTTTAGTTTTTATTGATGTCCAGTAATTATTGCAAAAGTGCGGTTTTTTTTTTTTCGGATCCACGTACGGAAAAAAGGGCACTTTTTTTTTAATGCTATTTCAATAATGCAGGCTGAACATCAACGAATGCGCAAGCATTTATAATTTTGAATGGTTCACTGGGAGAGGTTGAGCTGACAAAATTAACAGTAGACATATATCTATTTTAAATCAGTCTTTTCACAAATTTTAATTTTTCCTGCCTTTTCAATGTAACTGTAATGAATACACATCGGTTACAAATTATATTTCTATTTTCAATGTAGTTCAATAAAGTAAAAATTGATGTATATATATATATATATAATATATATATAATATATATATATAATATATATATAGTTTCTTTTGTAACAACCTCTTAGACACACCAAATGTAATTTTAAGGGTATCCTGATGTTCATTTTGTATTTAGGTAAAGTAGTTATTGGAAAAGTGCCCTTTTTTCCGCATGCGGAAAAAAGGGCACCGGAAAAAAGGGCACTTCTTAAATATTTGTTTTGTAAAATACATGTTAAAAGTGCACAAACATCGACATTTTATTAGTGGGTGACAAAATTAACATTTTTTTTTTTTTCAATTTAAATTTTTAATAATGTACCCCCCCTCTTTTTTCTTAATTATTGGAAGACCAAATAATTAGTGGGGAAGTGCCCTTTTTTCCGCATGCGGAAAAAAGGGCACCGGAAAAAAGGGCACTTCTTAAATTGTTTTTTGTAAAATACATGTTTAACACCAAAGAGTACACAAACATCTTTATGATTTTTCTTTATGACACAAACATTTTAATGATTCTGTGGATGATTTTAATGAAAATTTGAATAAATATCATTCATTATTTATCAAGATTTTCTGTGACTAATACGTATAAGGACGAGGGGAGGGAGGGGAGTTAGGGGGCAGAGAAAAAGAAAATGAGTGTTTTTATACCACCCCGTTCAGGATTGTAGTAAAACTAGTCCCACTTACTCATTAGGAAAATTTTTATTGAGTATTGCATGTAACTTTTAGGGTGGGGGGGGGGGAGTACCAGGTAGGAAACACGAAAAAAACATAATGGATGGAACCAGTTTTATTGTAACGATAAATTTAACTTATAGTTTATGAAGTTTTTAAGTAAGAGTTAGGTATAACAAAGTAGGCTGGTGGAGGGAGCAGAGGAAAAGAAATTGACTATTTTTTAATCACCCTTTGACGAGCTGTAATGAGAGTTTTTATAAATATCATTTACTGTTTGAGAAATGTTCTCTAAGTATTATATATATACCTCGAAAGGAAGATTTGCAATGGGTGTCTACGTGAGCTGAAAATAATAATTGTCCTTATATGAATCTGTCATTGATTTTAATGAAAATTTGAATTAATATGACTTATTATTTAGTAGTAATTATTAGGAAAGTGCCCTTTTTTCCGCATACTGAAAAAAGGGCACTTTTTAAAATTTATTTTTATAAAATACACATTAAGCACTAACGAATGCGAAAACATCGAAATTTGAATGGTGGGTGAGTTGGGGGGGGGGGGGTAAGATGACAAATTTAATATTTATTTCTTAATTACCTTTTTACAATAATTTTAACCCACCCCCTCTCCTTACAATGAGTCTTTAATTATTACTCATTCGTTTATTTATATTTTTCTGCTTCAATTTTATTTTAAACTTCCTAAAATTATTATTATTATTATTATTATTATAATTATTATTATTATTATTTTTTTTTTTTGTCGGATCCACGTACGGAAAAAAGAGCACTTTTTTTAATGCTATTTCAATAATGTAGGCTGAACATCAACGAATGCGCAAGCATTTATAATTTTGAATGGTTTGCTGGGAGAGGTTGAGCTGATAAAATTAACAGTAGATATATATATATTTTAAATCAGTCTTTTATATTTCTATTTATTTTCTATAATTATATTTCTATTTTGAATGTAGTTCAATAAAGTAAAAAATAGATTTATATATCTATATATATATTAATAATGTATATATATATAGTTTCTTTTGTAACAACCTCTTAGATACACCAAATGTAATTTTGACGGCATCCTGCTGTTCATTTTGTACAGTGAAACCTCTGAAGTTGGACACCCCTTTAAGTTGGACACCCCTCTAAGTTGGACACTTTTTCTCGGAACGGAATGTATCCATAGGATTAACATTATGTCCAACCTCTATAAGTTGGACACCTCTCTAACTTGGAAGTTGGACATACATAAACTGTCCTAAGTTGGACACTTTTACCCAATGAAACAGAGAAAAAAGTTATAAAAATTCCATTTTCTCACTTTTTTTTTAGAAATCTTACTTATTCCTTGTAGAAATAGTTGTAATATCTACAAAACAATGTTTCTTGTCACAATATATGCACCTCTGTCTCATCTTGTAAAAAAAAAAAAATATATATATATATATTTTTTTTTTTTTCTTCCATTGAAAACTTCACAAATTGCTCAATTTTGGCGCATAATGAAAGAGTCTTTGTTTTTATGGATTTGCGGGAATTGTTTTTGTCCCTTTCTCCAGGAAATATCTAGTAGAGAGCCTACAGGCATGTCTTGACTTATACTGTTTTAAAATGAGCATTAGACAATACATTTTGGTTGTTAGGGTTCATCGACATTTGTCCTTTTATTTTTCCTACGAAGTTTTACTTGAGTATATAATTGCACTAAACTTAATATGTGAGAGATATATCTATGGTGAAAAAATATACTGATTCAGTTTGATTCAATTTCGGTGCATATCAATCGACAGGTGTCGCTGCTATGCTGCAGTTTTTACCGTTCACGGGAAAACTATATCTCAGTTTCTAGAGCGAATAAATTTACCAAACTTCACAAGTGAGATGGCTATTATGAAAATGAATGTTATCTTAATTTGGGTGTATATCGGTAGACAAAGTGGTGCTACTTTTAATCACATTCCCCGATTTTCTATATGACTATCACAGCGTTTATTGAATAAAATTGCACCAAATTGCATATATAAAATCTTTATTGCGAGAAGTTATATTGATTGAATTTCCGTGCATATTAACTGGTGGATGGCGCAGTTCATATATATATAGAAAGTGTTATTATGGTCACAATGTACCAGTTTAAATTTAGATTTTAAATTGGCAAATTATATGTTTTTTGTATATAAGTTATGAATACTTAATTATGTTATATTTAGACATGATTAAAAGTTAATAGGCATGCATAGATACAATTTTATTAAATCGAAAAATGTAAGCACCCCTATAAGTTGGACACCTCTCTAAGTTGGACACTTTTTCCTGGAACCGTAGGTGTCCAACATAGAGAGGTTTTACTGCATTTAGGTAAAGTAGTTATTGGGAAAGTGCCCTTTTTTCCGCATGCGGAAAAAAGGGCACTTCTTAAATATTTGTTTTGTAAAATACATGTGAAACAAGAGAGAGTGCACAAACATCGGCATTTTATTGGTGGGTGACAAAATTAACAAATGTTTATAAATTTAAATTTTTAATAATTTACTCCCTCCCTCTTTTTTCTTAATTATTGGAAGACCAAATAATTAGTGGGGAAGTGCCCTTTTTTCCGCATGCGGAAAAAAGGGCACCGGAAAAAAGGGCACTTCTTAAATTGTTTTTTTGTAAAATACATGTTAAACACCAAAGAGTGCACAAACATCGACATTTTATTGGTGGCTTGAAGTGACAAAATTAACAATTTTTTTTAATTTAAATATTTAACAGTTTAACCCCCCCCCCTCACACACACACCTTTTCTTAATTATTGGAAGACCAAATAATTAGTAGGAAAGTGCACCGGCAAAAAAGGCACTTCTTAAATTGTTTTTAAGAAGCACCAATGAGTGCACAATCATCGACGTTTTATTGGTGGCTTGAAGTGACAAAATTAACATTTTTTTTAAATTACACACCCCCCCCCCCATTTTTCGTAATTATTGGTTGACTAAATAATTAGTGGAAAAGTGCCCTTTTTTCCGCATGCGGAAAAAAGGGCACTTTTTTAATTGTGTTTTTTTTTGTTTGTTTTTTGTAAAATACATGTTAAACACCAACGAGTTCGCAAATATCGACATTTTAATGGTGGGTTGAAATTAACAAATTTTTAATTAGGTTTTTAGAAATTTAACCCCCCCTCCCCTCCTCCCCTTCCTTCTTATAATAAATTTTAATTATTGCTCATCAGTTTAAATTTATATTTCTCAGTCTCAATTTCGTTTAAACTTACAAGAAATTGATTTTTTTTTTTTTTTTTTTTTTTTTTGTACTCTTTTTGGACATCTGAAAAATTATGCTCGCTGCGTCGTGTATTCCTGCATGAATTTATGTTTAATAATTGTTAAGTAATTGCTTTTTTTTCCGCATACGGAAAAAAGGGCGTTTTTTTTAATGGTATTTCAAAAATGCTCGTTGAACATTAACGAGTGTGCATGCGTATGTACATTTCAGAGTGCTGGGATCATATTATGAAAGCTTCACGTTTTCAGCACTTATTTGGCGCGTTGGCGAAACCGCTGAAGTACCGCCATTTGTATCGCCAACTGCCATTTCGTTGCGCAGTTTTTTTTATTTGTTTTAATATTGATCAATATGTTGTTTCATATTTGATCTCGGGAAGTTTTAATTTTTCTATTTCTTTTGTTACTTATTTCATAACTAACCACACACTTATTTATTAAAAGTATTTTAGCGAAAGGTTTGATAGACTTTAATTTTATCTTTGCAACTGACAGTCAAAAAAAAAAAAAAGAATAGGGCGACAACTTTTATGTATATCTTAAAATATTAAAATTGAATAAATTAAATGAAGTTAAATACAATATTTAAAAAAGGAAGAAGATGTCATTTGACTTGCACAGAATATAAACATTTTTCAACTCTATTTATCCATTAAATAGTTTAATGTTTAATTTTTATATTTAACCTCACTGGTGAAACTTAAAAAAGACTTTTTTAAATACAATATTTAAAAAAGGAAGAAAATGTCATTTGACTTGAATATAATACACTTTTTTCAAATGTATTTAGCCCACCAGCGGTTCTGCGCTCAAAGATGGCAGACGTGAGGTTCCGAGAACGATCTCATTTTTTCTCGTCGGCCTAGCCGTTCGAAATTTCCCGTGGTTTTCTCCTAAACTTGCGTGAGTACGGACTAGGACCTCTTAGAAAGACCTCCACGAAATGCACTCCCCCTCAGACCTATGACACAAGAGTAGTCAATCGGCCTTATTCCGCAACGCGCAACGCTTCAACTGCTTTTATCCATTACACAGTTTAATGTTTTTTTTTTATGTGTAACCTCACTGGTGAAACTTAAAAAAGAATTTAATTTTTAATTATGGAGGAAGACATCTCGAAAAATTATCTTTATATCTTTAATTTTAAAGCAAACCGCACTAGAGATTGTTTTAGGTGCAATCCTGTACGTAACGTTTCAAGTTTTCATATGCACTGCACAGTGTACTTCGAACATTTCCCAGTTATATTTCACAATATATCTAAACAACTAAACGGTAAATTATTTCTAATCATACCTTATTCTACATTAGAAATAGGTTTGTGTATTTTGCTAATGTATGTTAATTTAAACATATCTCTCACAAATCCCAATGCATCGTAAATGATTAATGAATCTCAGTATACAAACCGTTGCATAATTTATACAATATTCATTAAAAAACACATGGAAAAATTTCGATCGTATTTTACAGGCATAAAAATAATAATCGATATAAAATTCGTTCGAAACAATTTTTTTTAGTACATTCTTTCACATAACGACATGTAATAACTGTGTTGCGTTCCTTAGCAACGGTTACTGTATCCGTTTCTTAAAATTTCTTTTTCGTGTTTTCTTAAACTTGATTTTTTTTTTTTTACTTCATGCTAAAGAACAAAAGAAAAAAAAAATAGTTGATTTAAATTTTTAATGCACAAACAACATTAAAAAAAAAAGATTACTTGCCTTAAAATACGAAGTCGTCTTAGCAATGGTTATTAAATTCATTTCTCAAAAAAAAAAAAAAAAAAAAAAAAAAAGAAAAGAAGAAAAACTTTCTTGTTATTTCCACAATTTAACTTTTTATTATATTTTTAAAACTTATTTTTAACATTTTTATCTCTTACCCATATTTGTACGATAGAGAAAGTATTATTTTGGGGTCAAATTTTTAAGGTGAGTTCTTCTTATATTTAAACGTTTTAAGGTCCATGAATCCCAAAATCAGAATTTTAATAGTTGGTTTTGTATATCTGTCTGTATGTGTGTTTGTATGTTATAAGTGCATTTCAAAAGCAAGTAGTAGCATATATGAAAGGAATTAAATTTTCGAAATTGAGATTTTTTTTTTTTTTTTTTTTTTTTTTTTTTCGCGTTTTGAAGCCCCCTCATTCCAAAAATCAGGTTTTTAGCTGTTGGTCTGTTTGTATGTATATGTGTTTGTTATCGGCATATTCCAAAAACAAACATAGTAGCAGAATGTACAAACTTATTATTCAAAATCTGTATCATATAGAAATGCTAAATTAAATTTTTCGCCGAAATCAAGTAAATTTTTCGTGCACAGGGATATAAAAAAAAACAAAACAAAAAGAATTCAAATGCATTATGTCTATGAGCGAAAATTTTAATAGGTACAGTTTAATCCCCATACGATTTACAAAACAAAAACAAAATTAATATTTTTATATGCGTAAAAACATATTTCGTGTGGAATGCGGCATGAAAATCATTCACTGTTCGCTTACAATGTTACCTAAAAGAACTAGAATATAACTATATTTGGAAGTTGCAAAAAAAAACTGCTCAGGAATGAAAATTAATTCCACTTACGCAGACGCTAAATAAAGTTTTTTTTTTTTTTTTAAGTTAAATTTTAAATGCTTGTGTTTGTATAATTACACGTTTTCGAGGTTCCCTGAATAATAAAGTAAAATTTTTAAGTTTTCGTTTTTGTGTATGTCGGTGTAACTTTATAACAATAATAGTAATTTCAGCTAATTTAAATATTGCATTTTAAAATTCATATGAGATTGCCGTTTGAAATCTTTGATTACGATTGATAAGTTTTATGTGTTGACGCTGGTGAAAGTGGTATGAATAATTTTGAGTAAAGTTTTAAATTTAACAACAGCATTGAAGTCTACATAAATATAGGCAATGTATTGAAACGGCCCATCACATAGATTTATTTGTCAAATGAAACTGTTCCTAATCCTAGTTTGAATTTTTTTTAACGTAGGTTTATATTGAGTACTTGTTATCTTACCCTCTGATGTGCAATATTATTTTTTATTTTATTTATTTATTTATTTATTTATTTTTGAAATGCATGGTAAGAGAAAGTTTTGTCGGTGGCAGACCAGATTATTTAAGTTGTTCTTAAAATGTAAAAAATCAATAAAAGGAAAATAAAACCATTTTCAAATGATGTATTTTGTCTGAAAGCAATATTCCTTCGCTCTAATAAATTTGCCATTTTTATTTTATTTTCAACGTGTGATAAATATTAAATAAAACAGTTTATTCAAACTCTAATTTAAACACTAATTTTTAACATGTACATTTTCAAATATAGAAAAATCAAAAAATTATACTTATAATGTATATATTTATACATATTATTATTATGTTCAAAATATAAATATTTAAAGAATAAAAATAAATTAATAACTTGTTGCTTTTTACAAGTCTCATTATTTTAAATTACTCACACAAATTGCGGAGATTATGAGTGTCAATTCGAATTAATAACTTTGAAAATACGCTTAAATAATAATATTAAAAACAAAAAAAAAAGAAAGAAAGAAAGCAGTTGTGTTTTATTTCTATACCTATTAAAAATAAATTGTTGCTAAGCTTAAAATAGAGGGGAGGGGTAGGATTATATTTCAATAATCTTTATGTATTGTATTTTTAATTGTTAAATCTTCCAATAAACGTGTTTCGTTTTATAGCATCCCTATTTACAAATTAACAAACTAGAATGTTGTGGACACCACGAGACATTCTTCTATATTTTCCTATACAAATTCACTCAGTAACAATAATTAAAAAAAAAAAAAAAAAAAAAAAAAAATGGGACTTTGATAAAATTTTGGGTAAAATGTGAAAATTATTCTAAGTTTGTCAAAACACGGAAACCGTGGGACTTTGACAAAATTGGGGGATAAATGCAAAAATATGTTAAAGTTTGTCAAGACACGGAAGCCGTAGGACTTTGACAAAATTAGGGGAAAAAAGCAAAAATTAATTTAAGTTTGTCAGAACACGGAAACCGTGGGAGTTTGATAAAATTAAGGGGAGAAAAAAAAAAAAAAAAAAGATTTTTTTTTTTTCTATTTTTTTTTTTTTTTTTTTCGTAAAAAGTAAAAAAAATCGATGACATTGTTTTAAATTATCACAGATTTATAGTTCAACCATTCGTTTTAAAGGTACTGACGAGACCTTTCGAAAGATACCCATCTTGAAAATTTTTGCCCTATATCACCATGTTAAAAATTTAGAAAAAGCGGGATGGCAACGCAACCTGTAAGACGATTTTTACCAAAAGTTGATAGGCACTAATTTATGTCAAGGTGCAACTACATACCAATTTGTATGAAATTCTGTGCAGTAGTTCCAGAGATATAGTTGCCACAAAATTTTGTCACACATACACACACAGACAGACAGACAGACATTTTCTAAAAATGGTAAAATCGTGTTCTACAGCTCTCGAAACGTGTAAATCCATCAAAAACCCGAAATCGAAAATTTTTACGAATGCAATACTTTCTTCTATTGAAGATAGAAGAAAGTAATAATAGCAAAACATTCCCCTTCTTCCAGGAACGGAATAGGATTGTTGTTCATTTGAGTTAGGGATAGGAGAAAGGTATAACCATAGTTACCCAGAGTCATAACGTTAACGTTAACAAAAGAAAATGTACGAAAACTTAACAAAAGGAAAAAATAGCTGACGCCTATCGGATATATTATTCTTGTCTACAAGTTTCATATGTTATTGTTTAGTTTTATTTAACTGGAACTAACAATAGAAGACGCATTTTTAGAAGTCGGTCTCTTGACTATTTTGCGGCGAGATCAATGTATTTGAAAAACGTTTAAATTTAAATTATCACGACAGACCACTCTGTAAAAGATGGGAAGAGCGTTACATCTCAAATTTCTAACAGGTGCGTTTCAAAAAAGACAATGGGTGCACATTTTGAGGAGGAATGCGCTAAGGTCGCGACGGCAGGGACACAAGTATCTTCTTTGTGATGTACCTCATGCCTCATGACACTAATTAAGCAGTTGCAGACGATGGACACATGTAGAGTGTCTAAATTCTAGGCACCCTACACACATGTACACAAAAGGAACCAATAAAGCTTTCTTCGGATTCTTTTACTTCTGGGAAAAAGGTTTGACCCGCTGTGTCACAGTTTCCAAAACGCAATCCATAATTAATCGTGACGCTTCTGAATATCGCCGTAATCTCCAACAAAGAAGTGGATGTTTTATCACCATAAAATACTTTAAACATTAAATGACTTTATATTTTGCGAAAAGGATTGAGAAAAATTATTTGATTTTAAACTATACTTCTCAACGAAAACCTAATACAACAAACTAGTGAATTTAAAATTAAATTAAGAGCAATACTAGGTGGAAGGCGCTAAGTCTCCTTTGACACCCCTTTGGTTACCGCCCTGTCTAAAAGACCTTTGAAAACTCATGTACTGTTAAATTATGTACTTCTACACAACTTTCAAAGTAATACGTGAAAATTGCGTAAGTAAGGTTTTCCTCTGTATCTGAACTAAGTTGCTTATAAAAATGCACTCAAATAGTTATTGCCTTTCTTAAAAGGAGAATGAAAAAAATTTCTCTGCATAGTTCCTTTTCAAATACATGTTTCCGAATTATTTTTATTCTTCAACAATTTTCAGAAGGGAATGTTTTTATTGACAGATCTTAAAACATTAATTAAAAAAAATAACAACCACTTCTAATCCTAAAAAATAAAAAAAAAAGTAAAGATAGTTTTCGTTAATTAAAAATATATTGCTTATTAACATTTTTATTCATTTGATTAAAATTGTATTTACCAGCAAGACGAAATTTCAAAATAAACATTGTCATTTTTCTTAATTAATATCGGACAATAGTTTTCATAGCCGAGAGTCGTGACCCATGTTATTTTATGGAATAATTTGTTTCCATAATGATGCATTACCTAATGAATATTTTTAAATTGCATTTTCACATTTAGAAAATCCATAAGTGTTAATTTTGTACTTATTTTTCAAAAATTGATTGCTTAAATTTTTGGTTATTTTATTGTTCAACTTGAAAATAAGAAGAAAGCAACTTGTGAAAAATTGCATTTTTGAACTCAAAGCTCAAAATTTAAAAGAATTAGTTTTTTAAATATGATTACTCATTTTACCGTTAAGAATTTTTGATTGTGAAAACAGAATAGAAAAATATACATTAAGTAATGTGTACTTGTGGACATTATCCCCCCCCCCCCATAGAATAACATTAGACATGGCTGTCAGGAATGACGGAAAAAATGTCCCCGGGAAAGAAAGTCCCCGGAAAAGAAGTCACCCGGAAAAAAAAAAAAAAAAAAAAAAAAAAAATCACCCGAAAAAAGTCCATTAAAAAAATAAATAAATATGCATTTTAAAAGCTTCTAAGAATACTTAAGAATGAATATGGCTTCGTTTTGTCTTTCTGTTTGTCTTTTAACCTCTACGATCAAGATCTTTTTTTCTATATTATTTACTGAAGGGCTTGGAGCTGATATACCTGATTTAAGTTTTCTGTGGCATATCGATATTCTCTATTGAAAATGATATAATTATCGCAAGTAATGTGTGTAAAGGGACTTGCAAAAATATTTCTGATGCATTAAAGTTCATGATCAGTATTTTTAAAAGAATCTTTATTTTATACTGAACATAACATAGAAAACACCTTTATATTTCTTTCAGGTGGTAAAAAAAAGCTTTTTATTCTATGAAAACTCGGCACAAAAATGTTTAAATGCATATAATAAGGTAACATTTAAAAGATTAAGACAAGTAATAATTACATGAAAATTTTGTTTACTAATATAAGATATACCCCTTTCATTGGACTGTCATAAAAGAATATTTTGATAAGACGACGTATAAACGGAATTTTAGTAAACAATTTAGAAACTTACAATTTTTATTTTATACAAATGGAATTATATATAACATTACTATGCAAAATCAGAATTAATAATGTAATGTTATTAGTTTTATATTTTTCAAAGGTAGTCTTAGTTTTTTATTTAATATTTATTTTTAATGAAATAGCATATGCTTACTATTTATTGAAAATGAAAAATTCATTCTAAAATTGCGCTATATATATATATATATTCTACCTTCATCTAGAACGAATAGCTATTTTCTGAATCCCTAAACTGGGTGTATAGATTTCTTAGTTATGCGTATAAGGTAAAGAAATAAACTGAATAGATTAAATGACCCAGAATTTCAAACAAAGCGGCAACGCATTTTATTTGCAGTACTCGTGCCTACTTTGTTGGTGTGGCGAAGAATCTTGTCTTATTTTAACCCGAAACATTTGTTGCATAATCTTGCATTTTATGGTATTTATTCAAATTTTTGTACTTATAACAGACATTATTTTCAAATATACGGCCTAAAATATAATTAAAATTTCACGAAAAAGAAAAAAAAAAAAGTTTACAGTAATTAAAAATAAATTTATCATTTAAATGTTATGCTGCTTCACCTTCTACACTTGCCCTGTAAGATATAGATCTAACAAACTGCCCTCTCAAATTCTGTTTTTTTTTTTTTTTTTTTTTTTTTTAATGTAATTTAGTCAAATTTTAGTCCCCAGTTACGGGTTAATTAAATAATAAATAAATAGCTTAATAGCCTTTACTAAGACATGCACACAAATGAAATGAAAGAATTTTTTTTAGAAAATAAAACAGAGAAGTCAATGTTCAAAATTGGAAAATAATAATAATTCAAGCTCGAAATTCGGAAAAATCTCTATGAAGTGCACGCCTTCAGGATCCAGGGTACCTCTCTGTTAAAATTTGCAGCGCTGCGGTCAGTAGCTTTCAGCACCAGAGCGCAGACATACACACAAAGATACACAATACACAAAAAGGTACTCCTTTTTATTTATGTAGACTAGCGGTGCTCGGTAAAAAAAGCACCGGAAAAATCTCAATGGTAAAATTGATGCGTCAACATTTATTTTTGGTTATAAAGTGCAAAGGTAGAAGATAAAGGAAGGAAGAAGGGTAGAAATTAAGGCGGTAGAGGAGAAAAAAAAAATAATAATAATTTTAGGAAGTTTAAAATCAAATTGAAGCTGAAAAATATAAACAAACGAATGAGTAATAATTAAAAATTCATTGTAAGGAGGGGAAGAGGGGGGATTAAAATTTGGAAAAAAGTAATTAAGAAATAAATGTTAAATTTATCATCTCACCTCCCCCCCCTCCCCCCAACACACACACCTTTCATATTTCGATGTTTGCGCATTCGTTAGTGCTTAACATGTATTTTATAAATAGAAATTTAAAAAAGTGCCTTTTTTCCGGTGCGTTCTTTTCCGCATGTGGAAAAGAAGGCACTTTTCAAATAATTACTTGGTCTTCCAATAATTAAGGAAGGGGGGGGGGTGGATAAATTAAAAAAAAAAAAAAAATTGTTAATTTTGTCACCTCAACCCACCAATAAATTAACGTTGTTTGTGTACTCTTTGGTGTTTAACATGTATTTTATAAAAAAGAAGTGCCCTTTTTTTCCGTATGCACTTTTTTTCGTAAAAACATTAATTTCTGCTCACTTAGCCCCCCCCCCCCCCTCCATTTATGTGAAAAAATTTCTTAAACATTCAATAACACATGTAAAAAAAAAATTATAAATTTTCATTACAATCCGAAAGAGGGTGATCTAAATATATTTAATGTCTTTTCCTCTGCCCCCCCCCCCCCAAAAAAAAAAAAAAAAAAAAAAAAAAACGCATTCTTTTAAGCATTTCGTTTCTTTTTGCGCATTTTTCTCTGCTCATTGAAAAACTTTAGGAAGTTCAAAATCAAACTGAAACTGAAAAATATGAATAAACGAATGAGTAATAATTAAAGTTCCATTGTAAGGCGTGGAGGGGGGGGGGCTAAAATTTATAAAAAGCTAATTAAGAAAATATTGTTAATTTTGTCATCTTAGCCCCCATTTAAATTTCGATGATTGCGCATTCGTTAGTATTTAACGAGTATTTTATAAAAAGGGATTAAAAAAGTGCCCTTTTTTCCGGTGCCCTTTTTTCCGTATGCGGAAAAAAGGGCACTTTCTTAATAATTACCAGTAAATAATAAGTCATATTAATTCAAATTTTCATTAAAATCAGCGACAGATTCATATAAGCACAATTATTATTTTTAGCTCACGTAGACACCCAATGCCAATCTTCCTTACGAGGTATATATATATATATAACACTTAGAGAACATTTCTCAAACAGTAAATGACACTTATAAAAACTCTCATTACAGATTGTCAAAGGGTGATTAAAAAATAGTCTATTTCTTTTCCTCGGCTCCCTCCACCAGTCTACTCTGTTATACCTAACTCTTACTAAAAAACTTCATAAATTATAAGTTAAATGTATCGTTACAATAAAACTGGTTCCATAAAAACCATTATGTTCCTTTTGTGTTTGCCTACCTGGTACTCCCCCCCCCCCCCCACAAAACAGTTACATGCAATACTCAATAAAATTTTTCCTAATGAGTCAGTGGGACTAGTTTTACTACAATCCTGAACGGGGTGATATAAAAACATTCATTTTCTTTTTCTCTGCCATCTAATTCCCTCCCCCCACCCCCGTCCTTATGCGTATTACTCACAGAAAATCTTGATAAATAATGAATGATATTTATTCAATTTTCATTAAAATCATCCACAGAATCATAAAAATGTTTGTGTCATAAAGATGTTTGTGTACTCTTTGGTGTTTAACATGTTTTTTACAAAAAACAATTTAAGAAGTGCCCTTTTTTCCGGTGCCCTTTTTTCCGCATGCGGAAAAAAGGGCACTTCTCCACTAATTATTTGGTCTTCCAATAATTAAGAAAAAAGAGGGAGGGAGTAAATTATTAAAAATTTAAATTTATAAACATTTATTAATTTTGTCACCCACCAATAAAATGCCGATGTTTGTGCACTCTCTGTTGTTTAACATGTATTTTACAAAACAAATATTTAAGAAGTGCCCTTTTTTCCGGTGCCCTTTTTTCCGCATGCGGAAAAAAGGGCACTTTCCCATTAACTACTTTACCTAAATACAAAATGAACAGCAGGATGCCGTCAAAATTACATTTGGTGTATCTAAGAGGTTGTTACAAAAGAAACTATATATATATATACATTATTAATATATATATAGATATATACATCTATTTTTTACTTTATTGAACTACATTCAAAATAGAAATATAATTTGTAACCGATGAGTATTCATTACAGTTACATTAAAACGGCAGGAAAAATTAAAATTTGTGAAAAGACTGATTTAAAATATATATATATCTACTGTTAATTTTATCAGCTCAACCTCTCCCAGCAAACCATTCAAAATTATAAATGCTTGCGCATTCGTTTATGTTCAGCCTGCATTATTGAAATAGCATTAAAAAAAGTGCCCTTTTTTCCGTACGTGGATCCGACAAAAAAAAAAAAAAAATAATAATAATAATAATATTAATAATAATAATAATTTTAGGAAGTTTAAAATAAAATTGAAGCTGAAAAATATAAATAAACGAATGAGTAATAATTAAAGACTCATTGTAAGGAGAGGGGGTGGGTTAAAATTATTGTAAAAAGGTAATTAAGAAATAAATATTAAATTTGTCATCTTACCCCCCCCCCCCAACACGCCCACCATTGAAATTTCGATGTTTTCGCATTCGTTAGTGCTTAATATGTATTTTATAAAAATAAATTTTAAAAAGTGCCCTTTTTTCAGTATGCGGAAAAAAGGGCACTTTCCTAATAATTACTACTAAATAATAAGTCATATTAATTCAAATTTTCATTAAAATCAATGACAGATTCATATAAGCACAATTATTATTTTCAGCTCACGTAGACACCCATTGCAAATCTTCCTTTCGAGGTATATATATATATATATATATCACTTAGAGAACATTTCTCAAACAGTAAATGACATTTATAAAACTCTCATTACAGCTCGTCAAAGGGTGATTAAAAAATAGTCAATTTCTTTTCCTCTGCTCGCTCCACCAGCCTACTTTGTTATACCTAACTCTTACTAAAAAACTTCATAAACTATAAGTTAAATTTATCGTTACAATAAAACTGGTTCCATAAAAACCATTACGTTCTTTTTGTGTTTGCCTACCTGGTACTCCCCCCCCCCCCACACACACACAAAACAGTTACATGCAATACTCAATAAAATTTTTCCTAATGAGTCAGTGGGACTAGTTTTACTACAATCCTGAATGGGGTGATATAAATACATTCATTTTCTTTTTCTCTGTCCCCTAACTCCCCCACCCACCCCCCGTCCTTATACGTATTACTCACAGAAAATCTTGATAAATAATGAATGATATTTATTCAAATTTTCAATAAAATCAACCACAGAATCATAAAAAAATCTATATTATTTTCTGCTCGCATAGCTCCTTTCTCCCTTCCTGTAAAATAATGTTTAAACATTAAATGACACTTATAAATATTTATAAATTTTCATTACAATCCGGAACAGGGTGATTAAAACATACTGAATTTCTGCTCCTCTACCTTTCTCCCCTCAACAGTATTCTTTTACAAGCAACCATTATTGGTAACCTTTATAAACTATTTTTATTAATTTATTGGTTCAATAAAATTGGTTGCATATAAATCATAGTTTTATTTTACTTTACCCTACGAACCACCCCTCTCCCCCCAATTTTTCTTAAACAATACATGAGGTTTTTTTTTTTTTTTTTAATTTTTAACTGAGTACTAAAAAAAATTCATTTTCTTTTTCTCTGCCCCCTAATATCTCCCCCTTATAGGTAACACTCACTGAAAATCTTCATAAATAATGAATGGTATTCATTCAAAGTTTCATTAAAATCGTTCACAGACTCATATAAAAACATTATTATTTTCTGCTCACTTACCTCTCCCCCCCCCCTTCCTCTCCAGTGAAAAATTTCTTAAACATTCAGTAACACTTAATGAAAATTATAAATTATAAATGAATATAAAAATATTCATTTTCTTTTTTTTCGATCCCTAACCTCCCCCCCCCCCCCGTTATACGTAACATTTACAGCAGATAATCTTCATGAATAATGAATAATGTTTTTTTTTTTTTTTCATTAAATTCAGCCACAGACTCATTAAAACCATTATAATTTTCTGCTCGCCCCCCCCCCCCCTCCCTGTAAAAATGTTCTTAAACATTAAATGACTCATAAAAATTCATAAATTTTCATTACAATCCAGAACAGGCAGATTTAAATATCATCAATTTCTTTTCTTTTAACCCCCCCCCCCAACAGTAGCCCCTCTTTTACAAGTAACCCTAATTGAAAACCTTTATAAACTATAAGTTTTATTAGCGTATTGTTTCAATAACATTGGTTGTATAAAAACCATAATGTTCATTTTCTTTGGAGAACTGGTACTCCCCCCCCACCTCCCCTCCAACGTTGCATGCCATACTCAATGAAATTTTTCTTAACAATGAGTAAATGACACAAATTTAGTACAGTCTTATACCATGTGTTATAAAAACATTCGTTTTCTTTGCCCTCTAAGCCCCCCACCCCACCCCATTATTAGTAACACTCACTAAAAATATTCATAAATAATCAGTGATACACAAATTGTATTTAAAATCAGACATAAACTCACATAAAAAGTATTATTATTTTCTGCTCACATAGCCCCCTCCCCCCCCTTTTTTTTTACATATTAGATATATTGATCATGCCTCATGTCTAAATCATAAAAATTTGCATTGCAATCAGTAACAGGTAACAATTAAAAAAATATATATGTATTTTTTTCTTGTATCCCCCCCCCTCCCTCAAAAAAAAAAAAAAAACTGCTCTGTTATACTTAGCCCTCGCTGAAAAAATTAATAATCTATATTTCTATCACAGTTTCATTAATATTAATTACATGGTTACATAAAAACCATTATTTTCTTTTTCATTTCCCATCTAGCTCCACCCCCCCCACCCCTAGTTATATTAAGCAATTACTGAATTTTCCCTCAAAAGTTATCCCTAAATATTTTTAATTCAATATGAGAGTCATCTGTAGACTCTGATTTGGATTTTCGTGTTTATTGCATCTTACGATTCGCAAATCGCAAAAGTGCCCTTTTTTCCGGGTGCCCTTTTTTCCGGTGCCCTTTTTTCCGGGTGCCCTTTTTTCCGGTGCCCTTTTTTCCGGGTGCCCTTTTTTCCGGTGCCCTTTTTTCCGGTGCCCTTTTTTCCGTGCCCTTTTTTCCGGTGCCCTTTTTTCCGGGATCCCATATCACCTCGGTTTTAACGTCAAATTCACACAGATTTGACAGCTTCATTTTTTCCATTCGAGAAGAAAACAGAAAAGTAAAACCGGAAATGGAAGTTACTTTTTATATTATATTTTTAATGTATTACATGTTCAACAAAACTATACACATATTATATTTATCATATATAATTTTGGTACTAATAAACATATGTAAACCCTTGGAACTAATAGGGGGAAAAGGCAGGAATGTTAATGTAGTACAAGAACTTTTTTTTGGGCTGGGTTGTGGATAATTTGAGTCTAAGGACAGGTGTGAAAGAGGATTATACTTTTACTAAGCCTAATGTTTCTCTCATAATATTTAACGATTAAAAAATATAAACACATAATTTTATTTTTAATTCTGAAAGGTAAAGGCAATTAAGATCAAACTTTTAATTCTAAGAGGGTGTCGTTTCCCACCCTTTTTCTTTTTTTTTTTTTTTTTTTTTTTTTTTTTTTAATAGAAAAATATTTAAGCCAAATACAATGTATTTTATTTTTGTCATTTATTGTAATGTTCTTTGAATAAATAAATTTACAATTTATAGAAACGTATGTAGTTTCACTTTATTGCATTTGATATGGTACATTATTTCTTCCCAAACAATAAAAATCTACATCATTATTTTTTATAGTATGGTATCTTAAAATCTTTTTATAAGAATATTACCAATCCACAAAAGTTCAAAGAAACTGCTGTAAATTATTTATTATATAAATACCGTGATAGTGCAGTACGTAAAATGTTATACTATGCTTAGTTCAATTTTCATACAGAATAACATCAAAATAAAATATTAAAATTTTTAAAGATCCATTTTTGAAAAACAAGAACATATTTAACGATTGTAAATTTTCTGAAAGTGAAAATGGAATTTAAAACAATGTATTAGTTAACGAGTCGGACTGATTATAAAATTTCCTCTTAGATAAATATAATGTTTGGCTATCAGCGACAATATGTGATATGTGTCAATTAATCTTGCACGTTTAGGCATAAAAAGAGAATTTTTTTTTTTTTTTTTCAAATGTTTTTTAGTAAAATTCTAAAAAAGAAAGATTCATTTTAGTCAAGAAGACCAAATAGAAACCTAGCCAAAAACTAAACAATTTGCTGAGGTGTTAAAAGTATTGTTTTTCAGTCAACTATACAAATAGTGTACAAAAAGCAGTCGGAAAACTCGGAAGTCTTGCAGAGAAAGCCAACTTGTCTAAAGATGACTCGCCCGAGATTAATGAAGACTGGAATAGTAAATGATTGTTACTAGCTAAACTTAGATAAACGTTTTTTATTTCTTCCAAAGTTTAATATTACTGAGTCTTCACCTAAAACATTTACGAGGGATCGAAATTAACAGTGATCCGTTTGTCCGGGACCACAAAAATATTCAACGGACAGCAAAATACAAATTCCAGTGGTTCACTGGACAAGCAAAACTTTTCTTTTCTTTTCTTTTTTTTTTTTTTTTTTTTTTGTACTTTTCTCTAAAATTGCACGTAAATCTGTCACAAAATAGCATATTATAACAACACTAAGTGTACTTCTTTATAATTGTCATTATTACCTATTCTCTGTAATTTTTCATTTAATTTCACTTTTATAACATTTTTTTTTAAAAACTTTTAGTTAAAAATAAGGCTCATTTATTAAAGTTTTGAATTTATATAACTTTTCATTTGTATTTTTTAATTAATTTACAAAAAATTATCCTATTTGACTTGTAACTCTATAAAAAAAGTTTAGTAAAACAAACAGTTTACAAATTTTTGAATATTTTAAAAAATATAATAGAATGGAAGAATGGACTAGTCAAAGTATGTACGGACCAGTTAAATCTGAAAATTACTGGTCTTGCGAACCAATAACTTTATTTTCTTAATTTCTACCCCTGTTTACAATATTTATATTGAGCAACATAAATATCAATCAAGTAATTCTTGTAGTTATACATAAGTTTATTTATGTAAAATAGAATATTTCTCCAAAGTAAATCTCGCAGTAATCTTTACAGCGAAACAATTCTAGTACATAACGTTACTAAAATTATTTTCATCTACAAATAATATCTGTAGAAAAATACTTCAAAATATTGTAATTGACAATATAAAGTTGTACAATAATAAATTTAATTATTATTATTATTACTATTATTACTGAAATGAAGATATTACTGTTTTGAAGGGAAAAAATAATAATAAATTAGGATAGAGTTAGTTACTGTGTTTTGTATTTAGCAGAAAAAATTTCATTGAACTTATAAAAATTTTAAGTAACTTACAGTTAATAGGTATATTCTTTAGTATAATAACAGGTAGTACAGGAATTCAACAAAACTTACCTAAAGAAAAAGAGAAAAATTAATAAACAAAAATAAGTTTCGCAATAATCAAATAATTTTCTGATAACTTTATTTCAATAAAATATTAGACTCTCTCTTTTTTTTTTTTCTGTTAAACGTATTTATAGAAATTAAATTACACAACTAATTTCCCTGATTAAACAAATTTCGCATTTATTTTGGATAGTTGTAAATTCTTAAATTTAAATCTGTTCTATCTTTTCTGTTTTATTTTCTGATATTTCTTCCTGTAATTTTTAAACTATATTCAATAATATGTAATATGTTTCGAGTATTTTAACCGGGAACAAAAACATATTTTTTTTAAATAAGTACAAAAGAAAATTGTTTAACAGTAAGAAACAAATTAGATAGGAGTTGCTTTTTTTTTCAGTAGTTATAGTTATAACAACTAATTCAAAATTATACCGAATATATCTTTAAAAATAACGCACGAAAATAAATTAAACAAATCATTTCAAACTTGCTCTTCTTAATGTTTCTTTTGGTTTGCAGATTTTTTTCTTAAAATTATTAACTATATAAATTATAATTTAAATATAATGTATAAGGAATATTTATAAATATATTAATAAAAAATTATTGTTAAATATACGTTATAAAATTTTTTTTTAACCCGTTAGTAGTCGCTATAGACAGCGCCACCTATTACAGATTGCGCACTTTTTATTTAACTCGCACCAATAATTTTAAAAAGTGATGTGATCAACGTTTCTTCGATTTTATTCGCTTTTTATGTATATAAAATGCCACTTCTAAAAATTTTTGGTGGTTATTGAATAAAAAAATCTGGCAAAACTGAAGGATGGGCGGCAAATCGACCAACTAGCGACTACTAACGGGTAATGTATGATAATGTGTACAATCATTATGAAACAGTTTTAAAAAAATTTTAAATAACTTAAATATAGCTTTTTTTTTTTTTTTTTTTTTTCTGAATTATTTCTTAAAAATTTACAACAACAGATAAGTTCGGTCGGTAAGGAGCCGCTTTCTGAAACACCTGATTTCGAGTTCGAATCCCGGTTCAGGCATGGACGATTATTGTGTTCTAATAAGTGCAAAAATGAAGAAATTGTTATTGTGAATATGTAATATGGATCATTCGACACAAAAGTCATTATTATTATGTCTCAAAGCTGCAAATAAGTAAATAAACAACAAATAATAATCATAACAATGATAATGATAATCTGGTTGTATAAACCATCCGTAACAGCACAATTGTTCACAGAACATCCTGAGAAGATCCATAGGATTTCCCTTTTATCTATAGGACATTCTGAGGATGCCTTTCGGAGAAGATGTGTTTTTAGGGATACGTGATTTATGACTCACTTCTATGCACATTATAAATTCTTCATACGTGGTCACAAGGCATAAACTTGACCTAAAAAATCAGGACGCCTATCAGTTTTCCTATTCATTGTAACAAACTGTTACATTTGTCGTAAGATTGTAGAAAATCAATGGAGTCGTTTTTTGAGGCATCAACTTTCGGTACCTCTTCTGATTTTCGTTAAAACTTTGCAAAGTCATCCGTAAATCAAAAGACCATGTACATGCTTGCCAACCATCTCATTATGAAGCGTAGTACTTTTAGTCACCGCCTTTTTTTGTACACCAGTAATTTTTTAGAGTAATTTCATTCTTATTTAATCGTAACACTATTTGGAGAGAATTGCTCTAAATATAACGTGGTGTGAGAAAAGGGGCGTATTTTCAAGGGGTGTTAACAAGCCTACGCTTATTAATGAGATGGTTGGCAGTCCTGCATGAATAACGCTGAAAGGAAATTAATATAAACAATTTTTGAAAAATGGTAAAGCTTTTTATTTATTTATTTATTGATCTATTTATTTAAACCTAAATATAACCTACCTAATTAGTCGCCTGTCAGTTTTCCGGTAGTAATCAACTAATACATACAAAAGAGCATCTAAAAGGGTGTTATATAACATTTGGAGAAAAAAAGTCATTTTACAGACTGAGATACTGACTGTCGGTCCCTTTTCTGGATTTTATTTTTCACTTTCGGTTTCGTAATTTTTACCGAAACTTAGTAAACACATCTACACTCTAAAATGCTTATAAAATTTAAGCACTGTATTATTTTCTTTTAAGGAGATGCAATAGTTAGAAGATCCCCCACTCACATGCAAACACATATATATACAGTGGTGTATTTCCGCCTAGGCCCTTAAGGCCCAGGCGTAGGGGTGAGGGCACAAAATTTTTACAAGTGATTAAAATTGGAATGGTGGAAAAGATTAAAATTTGAAAATGAACTCTAGTTTAAAAGATAATTAAAATTAAAAACCGATTGGAATTTCATCGACTATAAGAACATTTTTTAAGCCAATTTCACACATTACTGGTTTTTCCATTCTAGTTTGGATATAGATTATAACTGTATAATTGATCAGACGGATCTATGAACGATCGCACGTAACTACAAAATGCTGCTATTTTGATACAGCGATGGAACGGCTATGGCAGGATTTATGCTTAGCTCCACAAATCCCGTGCGGCGCGAGGCAAAATTTGTAAGCCAATTAAAATTTTAAAATTGAGTTAATTTAAATACAAAAAGCAAATAGATTTCAAAGCCGATTAGGTTTCTATTCAACGGCACAAACAAATTTGATAGATCCCTGTTACGATTCAAACATATTTTCATTTCATGAGTAGAATTATTTTATTAAAATAAATATGTAATGATTTCTTTCATTTTTTAATTATGAGCTGATTGTTACATGCAGTGTTTCACAGCGATTCATCTATCGAAGAATAATATCTTTTTCCTTAATTATATCATATTTATAATTATGATATATATGAATAGTGTTACGAAATAGGAGATGGGGGATGCCACAAAGAAATGGGTCTAGGGCGCAATCTAACTTAAATCCGCCTCTATTTACACACACGCATTCATTAAATTCTAAAATAAAATTTTTTAGACTCAGCGGATCTTTAAACATATAAAACCGACGAAAACTCGATATCTATAATTTTGAGCCAATACAATAATCCCATTCGGCTAATAGAAGCAATAAAAGAAGAAATAAAAGCCAACTTGTAAACTAGTATGATGTGGCCACCACATGACATCTATATAATTTTACACAAAATTTATACAATAAAAATTATTTATTAAGTTATCAAATCATTTTCCATTATAAATACAAACGATTTTTATCTGACAGAATTGTATTATCACTAAATGCCGAAAGATGTCAATTTTTTTCCAAATCAAAAGAAATGACTTTTTTCAGTTTTTTCTCGTTAAAAAGTAAAAAAAAAATCGATAACTTTGTTTGTCACAAATCTATAGTTCAACCATTCATTTTAAAGGTATTGACGAGATTTTTCGAAAGATACCTTTATTGAAAATCTACTTCCCCCCCCCCCCCTAGGGTTGGAAGCGATGCCCCCACATGGATAAAAAAATTTTCCTAGTTAACTACTACTATTATCAATAATTCACATTAATTTTACAATCACACGATTAAAATAACTCTCATTAAGTACATTTATACGAAATTTTGTCCTATACTGTCATGTTAAAAATTTAGAAAAAATGCGATCACAGCGCCACCTGTTGAACCATTGTTCCACAAATCTAATCAGCACCAGTACATGTTAGGGTCCAACGAAATACCAAGTTTGGTTAAATTTCGTTCATTGGTTCGGGAGATACAGCGTCCACAAAATTTGTGATATACACACACAGAGAGACAGACATTTTCTAAAAACCGTCAAATCGTGTTCAGGACATCCCAAAACGTGTAAATGCATCTAAAACTGGAGTTAGAAAATATTCACGAATCCAATACTTTCTCTATATATACATATAGAACAAAGTAAAAATGCCAAGCTTACAAAAATCAGCCTGTTTTAAATATTTTTGTCAATTTATTGTTTTCTTTCTATTTTATTAACAAAAGCAAAAAATAATCCAAAACCAATTTAACTAGTTTTTTATTTTAAATATTTTGTGTAATCATGTGTTAATTAAAATCACACTTTAAATAAATCCGTAAGAAAAAGCGAATTATACATGAGCAAACACAATGTATGTTTATAGTGAATTTACTAGCTTTATTTTTTTCTGTCTTTTTATTATCTAAAATAACCAATAAATAAACAAAAAGAACATGACTGAAAATAACTGCAAAGTAATTAAATTGTCTGTCTTAACATGTTTGAATAGCTGTACTGTTTTTTTTTCGTGTTTCATTTTAAAAATAATACCCAGTTGTGTAGAAGAATTGACAAATTGAAGTTTCTAAATGAGAGTTCATATTACTGTGCTAATTACCTTTCTAAACATTGGAATGCAGATTTAGAAAACGTATCCATTATCAAACATCATCACCGCATCTTCATGTTTGACTGAATTAGCAGAATCTTTAAAAAGATTCCGAAAGAAACTCTAGATCTAAATTTTTATGCAGTAAGCATAGTAGAGAGAATATTTCACAGCTGGATTAAATTTCTTCTTCAAATTGTGTAAGTTAAAGTTACTCTGTATAGTTCATGTTTAGAATTTATACGTTAAAATATTATCTGTTTTATTTTTCAAACAATATTTAGGTTTAGTTGTCACACTCTTACGCTGTTTAAAATAATTACACTTTTAAATGATCAGAGAATCTCATATAGCATTGTTTTACACATTTATAAATATATATATATATATTTTTCTTAATAAATTGATATCGATTTTTTAATGCGAAATAAATACAATTTACAAAATAAAATGATATGTATATATACGTATATATATTGAATTAGTGAGCCATGTTTCACTATTTTAATGCTCAGCGCCAATGAAATAGTAAAACATTAAACCAAAAAAAATATTACAGCTACATTTGTCTAATTCACATCACTTAAAAATACCCTAATTTTTTCATGGTTATAGATCTATCACTTAAAATAAGCAATAAATAAATCTATACATATAATAAAATAAGATGTTTGTGTGTGTGTCATTGTGTATGGTTTCCAGAGCTTTTTAAGAAAACGGCTGATGGCTGAGCTACAAAAATTTGCATAGTGGTTCGTAATGACCTCTCCTGATGCACCTCGAAGCCCGATTTTCGAATTTTGTTTTAGTTTTCTTTTAATTAATTAAAATGTTAAAATAAAAACCTTCTAATTACTGATAAATTGGCCATTTAATTTTAATCCTTAATTTAATTGTTGCCAAAAAAAATTATTATTATTTTTTGGACAGAAAAAAAAAAAAAAAAAAAAAAAAAAAACCGTGAACAATAAAAATTACATTTATTTAAAATATTTAATTTTATTCCTTAATTTAATTGTTGCCAAAAAAATTATCATTATTTTTTCGACAGAAAAAAAAAAGAAAAAGAAAAAAAAAAAAGAAAAAAAAGAAAGAAAGAAAAAAACGTGAGCAATAAAAATTACATTTATTTAAAATGAAGAAAGTAAATTAAAAAAAATTAGAAATATCAGTCGTATCGTTACAAATAAGATACCAAATGAAAGATACAATTTTTGTGAATCCAACGGATTAAACAGCTTATCGATCGGACAATTAGATTTTTTAAAAATTAACTAATGTATGTATTTTAGGTGGCAACAGCAGGAGATTGTATGGAAACCGTTTGGAAATTTTTTTTAAATGTGCTACTAATTAAGTCACATGTTTTGCTTTTGTTTTTTAAGTGGGATTAAAAATTGCAGTTTTGAAATTTTTTTTAATTTTCTTTCACAAACACAAACATATAGTATACAGCCTGTACGACACTAGACCAAATTGAAGTTCAAATTTCATCAATATTTAAATAAATAAATGAAAATAAAAATATGTTTAATGGGAAATATATGTAACAGGGATGGAACACGGGCGCAGAATTCATACCGGTATCAATGTAAGAAAATTTTCTACTCCTTTAAATCAACGATATTATAGTTAGAGAAATTTCTTAAACAGATTCCGGTATGAATTCTGCGCCCGTGTTCCATCCTTGATATAACCATTAAAAGTTTTGTTGTCTAAAATATGGCAGAAATAGCGCTCATAGCATATTGTTACAAGGTATTAAGTCTTATTTTTATAAGGGATTAAATCTAAAATGGTGACAAAAATTCAAAAGTCGCCAAAGAGAACTATATTAAGGCGGTACTATGATCATGCTTACAAACCATGAATTATATATAACCACAAAAAATTAATTGTCTCATGCAACAGACGTAGCCGGTCATAGCATATTATAATATTTAGCGTGAAATTGTTATCATTTTTATGGTTGATCGGGGATAAACAAAATAAACATAGGAAATAACGTAAAAACAAATATTATGTGCACCACGTACAGTGTTGCTCATATGTAACTGGGATTCAAATATAAAAGGGATACTTCACTTTTTTCAATACCATCTATTTCGAAACTGTTATCTAATAAGGATTTCATGGAAGCCTATTGGTAAACCATTGTCTCAAGTAATAGGGACAAGCGCCCGAGTTTTAGCGGATGACCAAATCGATACCGAAGGCAGCAGGGATCCGAAGCGAGCTTTTGAGCAATTTTAGTATTTTATTTTATTTTTATAAAGCTATATAGAAAAGAGTTTCCTTTAAATTTAGTGACCAGCGAAGCGGGCAAAGCCTGCTAGTAAATAAATAAAATAAATAAACAAAAGATAATATTCGGTTGTCTGTTTGTCTGTATATTTGCGATGTACAGAAAAGAAAAAAAATCTTATGGCACATACAGTTCTTTTTATTATTATTAGGACTGAGGGCCTATTAGTCTCAATCTGGAAATTTTGCGTTGTCGTTTTCGATAGTTGGACATTTGTCGAAATCATTTTTCGATAGTTGGACATTTATCGAAATCTAAAATTTATCGAAAATATAATTGAATAATTTGAAAGCAATGTTATAATTGGGAAGAAAAAAAAAACTAATAGTCCTCCGTCCTAAACTAAATTCTGCTTTTGCCAGAATTTCATCAAAATATTTTATTATTATTATTATTATTATTATTATTATTATTATTATTATTATTATTATGTGATCATGGAATTCGTGTCTTTTTACAGCAGATTTTTAACTTTTTAATTATCTTTTCGACTTTTAAAAATTGTGTTTTATGCTCCCACCTCCTTTTTTTCGATTCTTCATTTATGACGGAAAGTTTTTATCATTCGTGAAGGAAATCCTATTTTATCTCCAATTCAGACTTTATCATAATAAATTGTATATTGAATGAATTTCATTCGGTATTCACACAGCTTTTTTTTTTTTTTTTTTTTTACTTTAAAAAAAAAAAAAAAAAAAAAAAAAAAAAACTCACTTTTTCTGCTTTTTTTAATTAAAAACGTGTACTTTTTTTTTTTTTTTTTTTTTAAGTAAACGATTATGGTACATAATGTTTGTCATCTGTTAATAAATTTTATATCGTTCTTGGAGAAAGAGTTTCGAAATTCTTAAAAAAAGAGAAGAGAGAAAGAGAGAGAAGTTAAAAATAATTAAATGTGTTAAATGTGATTTATTTATTTATTTATTTATTTATGTTTATGGTCTTTGTTAAGATTTATTTATGCTCCATTGAAAGAAAGCTGGTTGAAATTTAATTGTGCATCTATGGTAATAAAAATACTAAAACTGAAATTAATTATAATAACTGATACAATCAATGTAAATTCAGGTATAAAAATTATATTAAATAATTCTGAGAAGCTCCCGGCAGGTCAACAAGTAAGTAAGTAAAGGAAAAAAAATATTAAACATGCAATATTTTTTGTACTTTCTGCGACAGTTAGAGATGTACTGTCCCCTTAAAATATTTTTGGTAAACTGAACCAAATTTTGTTTTTTGGTTAAATATGAAAAAGCGAGATATTACCCCTAATTTAATGCTTTATGACAACGCAGTGAAAAAAAAAAAAAAAAAAACATTGTTGGTTCCAATCGAAATACGGATACTATGGTTTATTTTTAAGTGCTGCTGCTTTATTGCTTCTTTATTAGCAATATCCTCTTTTAACTTCACTTATTTCCCGGAGATCCCTAAGTTTCAGATGTCGGATTCATTCCAAATTTTCTGTTTTGGTCAGTTGTGTACGCTAGGAAAAACTCATCGTTCTATGCTTTCGTGAGGTTCTTTCAAATTACCCTATTCTGTATTCAAGCGATTTTCAAATGAGAAAAAAAAATCTCCGAATAGCTTGACCTAAGAGTGTGATCTGTGGTCGAACCCGGCACCTCCTGTCTGGCAGCTTTTCGAGCATAACTTCTCGGCCACTGGTGAAACAAACCATTCTTTAGAAATAGAATGTACTTAACTATTTAGTCCCTAATCCATTAACTTCTAGCTTTAGATTTCAATTAAAAGCTATGCCGGTTGTTATAGTCCTATGCCGAAATAGTTAAAAAATTTAACGAGTTTCTGGTATAACCTAAACAATTAATAAAAGCTAAATTATTGAAATAAGCATTTAAATGTGAAAAGTAACGAAATAATTAGTCTTTGATGTAATATTTATATCGAGATAAAACAATTTATTGAGCATACCAAACAATGTATTTTAATTTGCTGCTAAAAAAAGTAATCTTTTGGTAAAAATAAAAGTAGTTTTTAGATTCAACCTTGTTGACTGCATGCTAGGAATAATAATATTAGAATTTAAAGAATATATTTGTACATTGAAATGGTTTGACTTTAAATTGAAATTTTAAGCAGTGTAATTGGTTACTTGGTTCAATTTAGCTTCTATGAAATTAAGCATGTTCAGTATAGTTTAATAATTAATTTGAAAACAAAATCATTTGACTAATTTCAGTTGTATCACATCTGTACAGTTATTTATAATGCTTTTTCATTAACTTTTATATAGATTTGCTTGATTTCTAAATTCAATTAAATAATAATAAAAAGAATTTTGCTTAGATAATATAAAAACGTAATTTTCCATTCTTATTTTTTTTTTTTTTTTTTCTTCCTTTTACTAATTATAATCTAAATGTAGAAATAAGGAGACAAACAGTACATCTGTTGTTAAAATCATCATCATTATAATATTTGTTTGAAATAGCAAAATTTTTAATATTTTAGTAGACTGACATCAACACTAAAGAGCAACGCGTTGATTATACTTATCTTGTAATTTCATATAATAACAGCTCAAGTATTTCATTTTGCATAGATGTATAAATGTTAACATGAAAAAGGATTAAATAAGTGTCTATACAGTCAAAAAGATTTTTTTTTATTATTATTATTAAATCCATACTTCTGCATTTATTCCGTTGTTAAATGTATGCGTCTTTAAAAAAATCATCGCTGCATCTTCGAATTTGGCTGAGGACACGGGATACTTTTTTTCTTTTAATAGATAAAGGGGGGAATGTTTTCATCTGAGTTCTATTTAATTTAAAAATTATTCTTACTCATACAAATAATAATATGAATGAAAAGGATTGAAATTAATATAAATAATAAAACGATAAACTGAATTAATATCTGAATTATTTTTATAAGTACTTATTTAAAGGTTTGTTTATATTTTAAATTATTTAACCTTTTCACGCTGTGCGATATTTACAATTTCATAATTCAGCCTCATTAAAATTTTCAATTTATTGGCATATTATCTCATACATTATCTTATCAGGGTAACCAATTACAACTAGAGTGTTGTGGCCAGCAATATATTTTCTCCAAAAATTCTCTATTTAAGTGTAGGTAATTTAGTTTTTTCTTTTTTTCTTTTTTTTTTTTTTTATGAAATAAATTGATAAATTTGTTTTAAACTATCACAAATCTATAGATAAACCACTCGATTTGAAGCTATTGAGGAATTCTTTTGAAAATTGCTCGAAAATATACATTTCTAAGGAAGGGGTATTCTTTATTCAGAAAGGAAGCAGGAATCTTTTACATACACAAAAATGTTATTTATTGTAAATATGTGTTTTTAGATTTCACAATAATTAGTTTAAAATTCATTGTGTGCATTTATGTGAAATTTTGACCGATTCTGCCATATTAAGATTTTTTTTTTTTAAGGAAGACAACACCATATGTTGAGTGATATGTATCAAAAGTTGATAGACACTAATTTTTGTCAAGGTGCAAGTAAATTGAAAATTTCACGAAATTCTGGTCATTTGTTCTGGATCTAGAGCATGTATATAACCGTCAAAACTGAAAGTTGAAAAGTTTTACAAATCAAATACTTTTTTTTTTTTTTTATGAAGATAGAAAATGGTAAAAATCATACCTTTTATACATAATAATTAAGATAATAATTAATAATAATTAAGATTCTTACGCTAAGCTTATTTGATGATTTGTTTACTGTTAAAATATATGTAAATCTGGTGCAAGAAGGGTCATTGTAATTGTCAGTGTTTAATTGACGTTACTATAAGATATCAATCAGGAGTTTACTAATATTCAACTCTAGGTAAGCTAATTTCAGAATATTTTTCCTCTGGATAATATATAACTATAATAACCTTTAATTATAATTATGAATTCATCATCATTATGATTAATCAGCTTGATGATCAATGGTTATCATCATTTATTTAGTTTAAATGGCACTTAGTGTTAACGAGTTGTTAAGTACAGTGTGACAAAAACGTTTTGTAAGTTTGTATATTATTTAAATAATTCATCTATTAATGTCAAATTGCAATGCATAATAATTTTATAATATATTTTGAAAATTATATTGATTAGTTAATCTAAATAATTGAATTTTAACACTTATAATGAAAATAATCCCTTTTTGGTGCTTCTTAAAGAAAGAAAGTAAACTTTTAAACGATACTTTTATTTTTTATTTCAAAATTATTTAAACGTTAAAAATTATATTTGGAAAATGCTTCTATTATCAGATATTATTTCCGAGAATAGTCATGTGATAACATATAACAGCTGTATTGTAGTATCGTATTTTATTTAAAGTCTTTAAGTTGATTATTCAGTTTAATTGACGATCGTAGTTTATGAGTTAATGATTATGTTTTTTTCTTCTTTAAGAAATGATAATTGGAGATTTTATTTCTTTCTTTCTTTTTTTCGTGATGATTTCTGGACTTCTTTTTTTTTTTACACGATTTCCCTAGTAAAGTTTTAACTGACTGAATTAACAAAACTAATAATAAACTGGATACAAGAACGTAAATTTAGAGAACGCATCCATTATCTAATATCATCCACGTACCGTCATGTTTGACTGAATTAGCATAATCTGTTAATAGTTTAAAAGAGAAATTCAACCCCTCCCCCTTTTATTTCTTCTATAATAAAGTGCAGTGAGATACTTTGTAGCCTGTTTGTATTGATAAAAAATATCATCTCTTCTAAGCTATTCATTACAATTTTTATTTATGTTTCATTTGTGATCTATTTCACTCCTTTGATAAATATGTCTGTAATAGTCTTATTAAATGTTTAAATACTTATTTTAATTATTTTAAACATCGTAAAAGGCAATAGTAATGCATTTTTCTTTTTCTTTCTTTTCTTTTCTTTTTCTTTTTCATAAATTTAGAAAACGAAATTAGCGCTTTAATTTAAAGAACACCCTTATTGATATACACTGTTAAAAAAATGCAGAAAAAATACAGAAATTCTCTGTAATTTCAGAAAAAAAGTCGCAAAATACGTTCTGTCTACGTAATTTTTCCGTAATTTTCGCGTTTTTATCTGAAATTACAGAGAATTTCTGTATTTTTTCTGCATTTTTTTAACAGTGTATATATATATTAATATGCGCATTTTTTTTTATCGTATTTGCACTAAAAGCTATTCCCAATTTAGGAAATAACAGACAGAGGTTATTTTGGTTTAATGCTGGAACAATAAATACAAATGATATTCCAATTACAATGTACTTTAAAAATATTTGTAACGAAATTAGCTTAAAATTAGAAAAAAATAATATATACAGAAAGTAATTTTTTTTTAATGTTTTTTATAAAAAATATCGGCTGTCTTGCGTGAAGAAAGTAATTCGTAAAGAAGCAGGCAGATTCTAGTCGATGAATGCATTTTATTCAACAAATATTCTCCAAAACAGTCATTAAAAGTATTACTCGTATCACCAAATTTATTGCTTATATTTTCTTAAAACAGTTCAATGAAACTGTCGCTCATATTAGAAATATCAAATAAACAGCGTTAAATACATCATAAATCCGGAATTTCGCTTGTTCCGGAACGATGACCAACAGTTTATCACGGGATCTCTCAGGAACAAACCGCTCAGCTCGAAGTCTGAACACAAACTGAATCTTTCGAGAGTGTCTCTTCTCTTTTTATAGCCTCGGATCTTATTTGGCGAATTTTCTATGCAATTACACCCAGTTTTGCGACTGAAATAAATGGATTATTCCAGAAAATTCCAAAATTAGATCACTATTGAAGATATCATTTTCCGCCAAATTTTGTCGTCATGATGTCCTGGCCCATAATCAGTTTTCGTGTGAGTAAATAGATTGTCTTATATTTACACTTTACCTGTAAATCTATTTTTTTTTTTTTTTTTTTTTTTGTAACAACACTTATGATGCAGGGAAGGGATTTAAACTATTGCAACAATATGTATTGCAATAAGTTAGGTTGATAAATTATACTTATTATTTATTTCCTGCTTTCATTTATTTTATTCGTTGAAACAATCTAACTGATCTTACACGCAAAAGAAAAAAATGTATTTCCCAATATTAAATTTAAATTAAATGTTTGAATATGAAATAAAATTCTTAATGCTTTCTGCATTGGTATCCTCCCCTCCACTTGTTTTCTTTATTTGAAATCTTATCTAAAGCTTTTCTTTATCGAAACAAATACACTTTAAAACAAAGGAAAAGTAAAATATAATTTGTTCGAAGCATGATGAATACAATTTCATTTAAATGCCTCACCATGAAGAATTTATCAATAAAGAAGTTATTCTTCGCTTTCTTTTTAAATCTTAAAATCAAAAATAGAAAGATGAAAGTTTACCAAATCTCAAGTTTCATATTATTATTATTATTATTATTATTATCATTTTATTTTTCATATCTGCTTTGCCAGAGAATCTTATTGGAATTTCTACATTAGAAAAAGCACTTAATAAAAATAAATGACAATTTCAAGTATTTAATAAGAGAAGATTAAAAATAAAATTCAAATTTTCTTCGTAATTCTTGAATATTCCTTTATAATTTTTACTTTTATTATTGTTATTACTATTACTATTATTTTGTATGTGTGTATGACTGTGTGAACAGTTTTCAGAAAAAGAATTTGTGGTGATAATATTAAATTCAGGACTTGTCAGAATGGAACTGTACTAGATTCTAAATACTTCGAAGTAATTCTCCTTTTCTGATCTTCAAAGTTTTCTTAACTATTCGTTTATATATGTATGTGTGTGTGTGTAAGTATCAAGTTTAGAAAGATTTCAATTTACAAAATATCCCTGGCAGGATGGGAGACAGTATGGGTTATATTTGTAGTAATCGCAATAGCGTAATTTTTCCTATTATATTGGTAATCTTAGCTTGTATGCATAGCTGTCAATATTTTAATTTATTCCGGAGTATTTTTAGCCCCGCCTTTTTGTCTTATTTTATCGAAGTTATATATTGGAGACAAATTATCTATAAATAAAGTGGTGCGAAATAAAGGTGGGGCTAAAAGGTTTCCGGAATAAATTAAAATATTTGCAGCTATGCGTATGGATAAAATATATTTTGTAAATAAATTTCAGTGTGGCAAAATATTATGCAACAATATATTTGGAAAGGTATTTCTTTGCACGATCTAATGTAAAATAAAGAAGTTAACCATAATTCACATAGAAAATAAGAAACATAAGTTTTTTTTCCCCCTTCTGTCAAATATTCAGAAATCAGGGGTGCAGAATATGTCCGAACGCCCGAACGAGGTTCGGGGGAAATTTAAACTAACTGGGGAAATTCTGAATATTTTTTAAGAGAAAACAAAAATGTAAATAAAAAATAAAAATTTGCTGCTTTGAAGTTTTTATAGTATACACTAACAGCGATATTTTTATGTTACACTGTATACTTATTCTCTTAAAGATTTATTACATAGAATAAATGACTTTGTATAGCAAAGTAGATTTTTGCATTATTGAGGGAAATTTATACTGTGTTTGGGGGAAATTTCCGAGGTCTGAACATTTTCTGCACCCCTCGAAAATTGTATTGCAGGATATAGCCTTCATTATCACGACAGATTAATGTATAATTTATAAATTTACATTTACATTGCTTTTGTTTTTCTCAATAACAAACTTTAATTTGCCATTATGTATGTCTTAAATCCTGTTGATAATATGAATAGCACATTATTTCTCTTTATTGTCGTCAATTAAGTACTTCACATGTTATTATTACACAATTTTTTCAATCATCAAACCACTGTACACATTATCAATCTTATAATAAAACTACACACAAGGACCAATTTGAGAATAGATAAATGCACTAACAAATAATCAATAATTATACGAAAACTTTAAATTTAATTCTAGAATTTCTAGAGAAAAATATTTGGAAAATTTTAGAATCAAAGAATATTTTCTTTTTGTCAATATGAAACGGTGGGATTTACAGTGTCTCCATTGTTCCTCCTACACAAGTAAATACGCAGGGGGATACCATGTTTAACTTTAGTTGTTTATATTCTACCTAAGCATTCAGTTTCATAATACTTGGATTTTTCTGTATACTTTTACGGGGAGAAACTATATTACGTAGCCCATGGCATTATGCGAGTTAAACTTTATTTACCATTGGATATGAGGATCCACAGATTATTTGTATTAAAGGATCAGGAAATACATTGAGTTCCATGAACGATTTTGGTATCAACCGCAGTACTGTAAAATTTTTACAGTTAATGAAAATTTAGTTTCAGTAAAAACTTCAGCAACAAACAATAAGATGGTATTTCTATCAATAAAAGTTCGGTAAATAAAATAACTTCCAAAACGGTAAGTATTTTATTCTTAGTTTAAAAAGCAAATAATAAGGAACTGTACATAACTATTGAAAAAAAAATATTTTAATAACAATTATTTTAAAATCACGTTTTTTAATATTGAAGTTAGTTTATTATATAAAAAGTAAATAATTAATCAAATAATATTAAATATGCAAATTGAATACGTAATGTATGACACTGGTTGAAACAACTTAAAACCAAAAATTAATTTATGATAAGTCGCACACATATTTAATATAACAGTAATAACATACACTATATAAACAGCGACTTTAGTTAGAAACTAATTTAAACGATTAAACAGACCTCACACACTTTTTCGTTTCATACTTCTTTTCTTCGCTGATGCTAGAGTGCCGATACATTGCTCCTTTACCTAAGCACCCTATAATAAGCACCCCTTTTATAGCTGATGCCATTCTTCACAATACACACACACACGCAAATAAATAAATAAATAAATATAAAAATAAAATAATTTCTGCACCCGCCTTATGAATAATATCTCAGTTCAGATAATTTTTATTTCACATTATAATTATATAATAATTTTTTTTTTTTTTTTTAAGTATTTCTAACCATTCGCAAAAGATATAACGCATTCACTCCGTCTTTAAAAGGTTATGTCTGCATACAATATTTTAGGTCATTTCTCCTTAAAAAAAAGTATTTACCAGAAACATTTATTTTACAGCAACGTATGCAAATATTTAAACATTTATTTAAAAAAAAAAATAATTAAAGTTGAAACATTCATAATTCGGCATTTTACTTTTGTCTATTCTTTTTTCTTTAATACAAATTAGTATTGATAAATGCTCATTAACAAAAAATATTTTCAAAATCAATTTGTTTCTTACACAGTTGTTTAGTTGTTTATACAGTTATGATAGACAATACGTGTAAAATTACATTTTTCGCTACACATGACTGTAATGAGATATTTCTTTGTTCTCGTTTTTTTTTTTTTTTTTTTAATAAACTTGTTTTCAATACAGTGACATTTTTACAGCAATTTTTCTAAAAATAAATAAGTAAAATACCAATTTATTCCATACTTTTCACTAATCATTATAAAAATATCGAAATTAATTCAATCATTGTTTAAATTCACTAAATCACTTGTTGTTAAATGTTGCTTAATCACTCTTTGTTGCTTTTTATGTCATCAATTAACAGCAGCATTAGGATCAATAAAATTTGAATGTAAAATTTTAAAAATCTCTTTTTTAACACCAATTCTTTATACCACATACATCTACAATAGATATATGTAAAAACTGTACAGTACAAATTCTTAAATTGTATACTATGTACCGTAAACACACATATAAATGCACAAAAAGCAGTCAATGCTTTAAAAATTTTTGAGGTATTCTTTTCTTTTCTCTCTCTCTCTCTCTCTCTCTCTCTCTCTTTTTTTTTTTTTTTTTTTTTACTTATCTTAAATTTCACAATTTGATTCTAATCAGAACATTTTTCAAAGTATCAACATGAAATTTAATTGATTGTTTTATATAATAATAATAAAATTTCAAATTATCATTCATTTCTTAACTTGTCTCAAAAATTTAGGAAATAATTAATATTCAAATAAATAAGCAGATCGATTCGATCTCTGTTAAGCAATTTTCAACAATTAAATTAATTGTCTCATCATTCCTTAATAACTTACTTTTTCTTTAATTACTTTAAAGAACTCATCTATTACTTTTTAAACTTCTTCTTTTGTTAAACTTAAAGAAAAAAAATCTCATTTAAAGATTTTTATTTTTAATTCACTATCATTATCTATAAGGTCAATCTTATCAATTCTAAGTACATAATCATCGCATACTATTCCTTTTAAAAACATCTTTAATTGAAAATTTAAGAAAATAACTACTACTACAACGACTTTTTTCTACATGTGTTTAAAGAATGGCTGTAATTTAATTATTTAGAAATTGATTAAAATAATCCAAAGCATCTCACTCTAAAATACATTCCTTTAATCTAATTCTCCCAGAAAGAAAAACTCTTAGCTTAAAAGTTCGTTGCCAAAGATTTAGGAAAAGATTTAAAAGAAAAAACAATTTCAAATTTGTTTTTAGAGAACTGATTAAAAGAACAGGGAAAAGGCGTTTCAAAACTTCAAGAATTTATCAGTTAAGAAAAGAAGAAAAAAAAAATAGTTTAGTTAATTTCACGATCTTTCTTTTTTTTTTTTTTTTTTTTTTTTAAGAAATCAAATAATAGATATTTGAGACTTTGTTAAATGTAACATTTAATATACTGGTAACATTGTTCGAATAACAGAGTCTTTTTAATTAAACTCTAAGAGGATTTATTTAATGTTTGAATGTTTCAGATTTCAATTATCAAAAATTTGCTTTTAAAGAACATCAAAGGAATATAATATGCATAAAATCAGTTAGCATACAAATAAGTTTTGTCCTAAATGATATATTTTTAAGAAAATCTCTATGTATGTGATTATATGCAAATATCAGTCAGCAGGGTTGCATATGCTTCGGACAAAATGATAAATATCTCCATAAAAATCAAGGCTTTTTCGGATTTTCTAAAACCATTTAATCAAAATCTATTCGCAGCAAAAATAAATTTTAGTGTAACAGTATAGACTAAAATATCTCCAAGAAATAAAAAAGTTTTAGATTGTAATTGCAGAAAAGTAAAGTAAATGAATAAATAAATAAAATCTTACAAGTTTTTTACAATGCAATAACAATAAGATACAAAAAATTAAACCAAACCTAAATTTTCTGTTATCCCTTTACATCAGTTGGTGTTATGAAGAGGAGAGGACAATAAAAAAAAATATACTCTTTCTTTTTAACTATTTTTATCAGAAATACTTTCATTATCACATGTTTCAGGCAATTTTAAACTCATTTGGGTACATTTAACAGGTAAAATGCATTTTTCTTCTTAGTTTGGGGGTGTTCGCACGCTTTCAAAATAATAAGGCATAATATTAATGCAGATACGGGCATAAGGAAGCTCGTAGAATTTATTTTACTTTGCTTCTTATTTTCTTTTAAAATTTATGAAAGAAAATTTAATATTTTTAAAAGTTTTTCTATTACTTTTTTTCATAAATTTACATGCTTTAAAATGTCTCGAGTTTTGACTATTCCCATCAATTTTAGAAATTTTTGTTGTGTGTTACTTAGACAAAGACTGTGTGTGCTGCTACTATTGCGCGAAAATTCATTTTTGCTTATATTTAATTGGTTCTGAATATACATTTCAGCTAATTAGAAATTAGTGCATATTAATTAACGAGAGATGGTGCTATGCTGTGACGTAGCTTTATTTATTTGATAATTATATCCAGACCTGCCAACCATCTCATTATGAACCGTACAATTTTTAGTACCCGCCTTTTTTTCACACCAGTCATTTTTTAGAGTAATTTTATTCTTATTTAATCGTAACAACATTTGAAGAGAATTACTCTAAAAATAAAGTGGTGTGAAAAAGTGGGCGTTTTTTCAAGGGGCGATGACAATTGCACGGTTATTTATGAGATGGTTGGCAAGTATGTTATATCTCACCCAACTGGCGAACTTATGACCCGCAGACACAGACGAACAAAGTATTTAAATGGCCGGCGCGTTGATTTTTACACATTTATTTTTTACATCATAAAAGAGAAAACTTACAGTGATAAATATTAAAAATTTGAAGTATAAAGAAAAATATTTTCAAGTCTTTGACTTACAGAGTTATTATCATTTCACTGCGTTAATATTTGACTCATGACAGATGGTCATGAATTCAGTTTGTATATTTTTTGCATTATAGGATGCAGTTGAACTACTTCACAGTATTAAAATAATTAGTAGTAACTTTGACGGACGTGTCTAAAAGTATTCAACAATTTAACTCATTACACATATCTTACAGCTTATCACGATTTTTATTTATTTATTATGTAATAAAGAATATTTCGTAATATATAAGTAATTTAGAAAATAATTTGTTCTATTCAAGTACTGGATACAGAAGCGCGATCGAGAATGGGTATCACCCCACTGATATAAATTTCCGACGTCAAATTTATTTTTCTCTTTTAACTTGCTAAAGTAAGAGTTTTTTTGTTTAGAAAAAAAAAATAATAATAAAGGAAACCCTTTTCGAGGATATTAAAACTAAGAACTAAACAGGGGAAAAAAAAGGATTGGGAGGGTGAGGGGCTTAAATAATTCAACAGTCGTGCTTTTCTGTTAAATTTTTAGTATTTTAAAATCATTGTTTCTTTCTTGACGCCTAAGATATTGGCCCCCCCCCCCACGGGTTAGACTTAAAAGTAACAACGGATGAAAATTACAGCCACTTCCCTAAATGGTTCCCCTTCACTGCTGCTTTATAAAAATGCACAAAATTTGATACCTAAGATGTTTATTATGAAATTTAGACTGATTCTGTTTTGTTTTTATCAAGAAAATCGTTAACGTCGTGATCGCCGAAGAGAAAAAAATTTCCTCTTTGACGCTCAAGACGTTGACGATTTTTTTGGATTTAATAATCCAAAGTTCCAAAGTCAAGTCTTCTTTTAATATTCATGATTCAATTTTGGTTTATATAATAAGAAGGTACTGTGTTAATATTTTAATGATAACTATTGTAGCGGTTTCTCAAATTCTAGAAGTAAACGAATTTTTTATCTAACAAGCATAATAGAGTGTTATAGAAAATAATAAACAATTTCGTTATAGTTTTAAAAACATCATTTTTACCTTACTGCAAACATTTTTTTTTTTTTTTTTTTTTTTTTTTTGTATTGGGTTGTTCGATAAATAATGTCGGGTTTTTTTTTTTCATGTTTTTCAAAGTGAATTTATTTATATTAACAACAAACATTAATCAATGATATATTGACCATTTTGTTGGATGACCTTTTGTCATCTTTCGGTAAGTTGCAAAATTCCACGTTCGAAGAAGCCTTGGTTTTTAGAAGCGAAGGTTTGAAAAAACGACATTATTTATCGAACAACCCAATATATATACTTGCGTAAAAATGCTTTTAAGAAATATTATTAAGTACTTAATTTTGCAATAAATGGATCAGATATTGCCATTCGAAATGTACCAGTTATACACATTGCTAGAATCGAGTCAATTTACGTATAAAGAAATGAAAATAACGTTTAGGAATTGAGTTTGCATTGTTTTTCAGAGGAATAAATGCGTCCAGTATTACTCAACTTCTTTTTCCACCTATAGACCAAACACATTATGGGTTTTTTTAGTTAAGAGTTATGAAAATGCAAAGGGAAAATATGTAACGTTAATAGAGTACACTGTAAAAAAAAAAAAAAAAAAAAAAAGTAAAATCACAGAATTTGGCCGTATACTTTTAAGAGAAATGACCGTTTTCTTATCTAAACGGTCAAAGCTCGTAAATTGTTGTCACGAAAGTATATTTTTAGAATGCTGCAAAAGGCGTTAACCTACATAATTCGCTCAAATCTACCATTAAACCGTATTTTTACGGTCAATTCCCTTCAAATGTAATGTGTTAGTTTTACAGTGACGTCATAAAAGAATTTATTATATTTTAAAGAGAAAAAAAAATATGTTTTTATTGGTTGAGAGAGTTTATTTACATATTCATAGAAATAGCGGTTTATGTGATGAAAAGAGCTTTTGCTTACTTAATTTAACTAAAAGAATTTAATTCAAAGTTGTGTGTTGTCACAATGTAAAATTACGAGGGAATACATCATTTAAAATCCAAATGTTTATTTACGGACTTTGTTTGGAATCTCTGCTGCCGGGCGTTGCCCGTTATCTGGCTTGAATTTTTTTTTACTGTGTACCATTTCCAAATCTTTTCAACTGTACATTCAGATATAGTGCAAAACATTTCATATTTTTCAAATAAAATGGAAAGATACATTGTATTCTGGTCAATCAATGTCGTGCATTTAAAAAGAGCAATCACCACTTCAGATATATTTTCACAAAATGTAAGACCACAGGTAGGAAGTTTTATACAAAGCATTTTCATTTTAAAAGTATATCATAATAATAAAACCTGACATAAGAGCAAATTCACGTGACTTAAGCTCTCATTCCAACGTCAAACAGATAGAGATTGCTATAGGGAGAAAATGTTTTACTACAGATTACACACTTGCAGGAGGAAAGAAGAAAAAAATCTATTCTAGTGTATTTCAACAATGAGTGTTAGATTTCGATGACTCACATGAGGTTTGCAACTATTCTTCTAAAATGAAGTTGAATGAATCCAGGTGGGCTAGATAAAAGAATTCGTATGAATACGAGAAAATTAAAGATTATAAAAGTATTCTCTTTTGAGATTTCCTGCTTTTTTTTTTTTTTTTTTTTTTTTTGTCAAGTTCATTCCGGAGCTCCAGTTGTGCATTAAAGAGGACGAATAGAGGAAATGAATTATAAATGTTAAAATATGTTTTCAGAAATTTTATTTTGACTTCTGGTATAGGAAAAAATGTTTATCCCGATTTCATGTTCATGTTTACATTAAGAAGCTAAAAAATGCAATCTTGTGTTAAATTTTGAATGCCGGTATTTCAGGCTTGCTTTACTTCATTTTCGGAGTTAATTAGTGAGAATTGCTCTATCATTCTTTGCATTTTTTTTTTTTCCTGTTACCTGTTACTAATTACTATAATGTTATAAATATGATTGATAATTATTACATTATTATTATTATTATTATTTTATAATTAACTTACACTTTTTAACAAATAAAAAATAACTCTATTTTTAGATTATGATAACAGAAACAGACTGTTAGTTATCCCTCTTTCGTTTTTAAAATACATATACTCTATTATATTAAATATATATTGTCTTTTAATAGTTTTAGACGAAATTATTAACATTATTACATTTGATTTCCAATAACTTCTTTTGTATTTGAAAGATAGGTATCATATTAATTTAATTAAAGACGATACATTTTTATGTTTACCAAGCTTCTTGTTCTCCATTATAGATTATTGATAAGACCTTTTTAGCTTACGACAAAATCTAAATACTTGCTAAAAATAGGCAATGAATTGATTTATAATTAATCATCGGCTACTTACAAAATTATTCAAATAGGGCCACATAAAAGTCAAATATGATTTATGTATTCTGTCCGATAAAAAGGCCGATAGTATAGCTATGAAATTTTAATGTGTTGCTAAGATTGTAGAAAATATGTTTTATATGTTTATTTGAAAAATACCACTCCGTTAATAAATGATTGTCACATCGAATTAAAATACAGTTTAAAAGTATAAATTTCTAATGAGAGTGTTTTATTATTGTCTGTGTGTTTTATAGTTAAAGACGCAAGAAAGCTATCAAGTTAGATTAATAAAAGGGGCTTAAGTCTTAATACTGAATTCAGAAATATGTCTCGTAAATTAGTAAATTAGTTATCTAGTACGGCACTCACACTACTCTCTTTTTTTACATGACTATAAAAATATTATTAGAGTTATAAGATAATAAATGATATTATATATAAATATTATAAAGTAAGAAATGATATGTTCGAATATTTTCAATGTCCTTTAAATACAATTTTTAAATAGTTTCAGGAACAATTTTAAATAAAATAAATTTCAGTGTGGGGGGGGGGGGGGGATCTGCCCGTTTCAATATCACGTTTGAGTATTTTAGATAAATTATTAAAATATTTAAACCTGCTATTAAATTTTAAAATTTATTTCAAATTATTCAGAATATTGTCTGCCTCCTACAGCATTCTGAGAATTATCAGAATAATTTTGAGTACGTGTGCGTATTATCTATGAATTATATGCCCATCAAATAGTGAACATAAATTAAGCATAGGAAAAAAAAAATCATGACACAACTTGAGATGCACTTCAAGCTGTCTCACTAATATATCAAAACTCTTTTGTGTGGCCCTGTGAACTAAGGATAAATAAGCAATAGTCTATGTGAAACATGTTTTAGTGTATATAAAAACGCATGTAATTTTCATTTTCTTTAGTGTAGTCTAAAAATGTTAAACTGTGCTGATGTGAAATTTTGCCCATACCTGTTGTGAGGTTGAGACTACAGAACGTCTCCACAGTTGTTTGAAATTAAGCTGGATCCAGCAAAGTATAAAGTTGGGACGGTTAAAATCGCTTCGACGCCAGTGACTCGGCGAAAGTTTTGGTCGGATTGGTTTCGCGTCGACATGGTGCTGCAACGAAGGAATTAGGCTGTGAGAGGTAGATGAATTGGAAGTGATTTTAAAAGTATTGTTTGAAATGAAGAGAAAGGAAGTTAGTAGGAAGTAGTATAAGATGGAGATGGTTTTATACGAGATTGGGGTGTATATTATAATAGATTATGGTGTAGATTGTGGAGATTCTTGAATTGGCGAGTATTGAGGTGTGAAGTAGTGGAGATTTAGTTGTGTGAAGATTAAGTAGTGATGAGTGTTGGTGCGCGTATCTACTAGCATTCGTAAAAGTAAAGTTGGATCAGACGGGAATCCTCTGATCCACAGTGAAGTCACAGTAGCGGAGTTAAAGAGTGCAACCGTCTTTACACCTTCGACTCTCGCTGGGATGAGATATTTAAAATTATCTAATTTCTGATACATATATTTTGATAAAGAAATTAAATACGCTGACTGAGCTATCTTGATTGCCAGACCGCCCTCCCATTAAACTGTTCAAATAAAAGTCTTATTTATAGTATATTCAAGTCTCCTGCTCTCTTTACGTATCCATTTAGTTATCTAACTAATTAATTAAGATGGAGTTTGCATCAACGCAAACCTCACACCGTAACATATTTGAATATTTTCACGTCTTCGTACACGAGCTATTTTTCTGATTACAATAAAAAGTTTTAAATAACACTCACATATCATTGAGATTCAGAATACTGAGTTTAGACTTTCTCTAAATATTTTTTTCGGATTATGTTGATAACGGACTCACGCACATAATCAGACAGACACATACACAGATTAACCGCTAAAAACCTGATTTTCGAATTTAAGGAATCTCAAATCGTGTGAATATAACAAAAATCGATTTTGAAAATGTGATTCAAATTCAATACAATTTTCACAGTATTAAAGTAAATAAAGGAAAAAAAAAAAAAGCAATAAAATTGATTTAAAAATGCATTTAATTGAATTAAAAATTCCGAATGTTAGAGTTGATTTTAAAAGGGGAAAAAAGTTTTTCTTCCCCTCGTTTTCCTTTAAAAGATTCTTTCAACATTTACCAAAGGAAAATAAGTTTTTTTAATCTTGAATTATGGTTCCTTATTTACAAAACTTTGCAGTTATATATATATATATATATATATACACACAGGGTGATCAGTTTAAAAGAGTACCCGATGATTTTTCTTATTATACTTAAATATGGCGGATGTGGCAACTATTCTAACACTGGAGTATAATTGTTTGAACCTTTTTTAAGTGCTGGAGACAATTTCTAACAGTGTTGGACTGTTACAACTTTATTTGTGTGGTAAAACAGAAAGGGAGACGCACAGTGTTACTTAATTCTGTGATAATTTTATTTTTGAAAAATAATAATAATATTTTTTGCATTATCATTCCTTACAGAAAATGTTGAAAATGTTCGCCACCATTTTGAATGCAAACATGAACACGCCGAACCAAGTTTTTGACACACTTCGCAGCATTGTCGGTGTTATTGACGAGATTTCTTCAGTTATGGTCTGTTTTAATTCATCTATGTTTGCAGGACGTCTCTGGAAAACCCTGTGAAATGATAATGTAAAAATGATAATGGTAATGTAAATGTAATGAAGAAATGATAATGTAAAAAATTTGAATTAAATTTTGTTTTTCATAAATAAAATTATCACAGGATTAAATAACATTGTGCGTCTCCATTTCTGTTTTACCTCACAAATAAAGTTGTAACAGTCCAACAGTGTTGGAAATTGTCTTCCACACTTGAACAAGGTTCAAACATTTATAGTTCAGTGTTAGAGTAGTTACCATATCCGTCATATTTAAGGATAATAAGAAAAAACAACAGGTACTCTTTTAAATTGATCACATTGTATATGTGTATATATATATAGATACATGTATATATGAAGAAATTACTCTACTTCTTGAAAGAAATATTCATAATTTTAAAATAACATAGAAAATATTAAAATTAAAAATAACGCTTGTAAGAATGGGGGGGGGGATGATAAAGGAAATACCACGGCAATCATAAGAAATGTTACTATTTATCTTGAAATTTTCAAAGGATTCTCAAAAGTGAAAAGATGCTTTTGAAAATTAGCATAACATCCTTTCATACGGAAGATGATTTGTAAAGCATTTTTTAAATCTTTCCTAATTCCTCTGGAGATTATTCGCATAGATTTAAATAAGAATAGGATATTAGATCAGACCGAACTGGTTATGAAACCCTAGTGTCGTAAAACATTACTAAACATATTTCTCCAAATTATATGTTGCTTTTAAATTCGGCGTCTATGAAATTTATCTTTTAATTCAAAATTTTGCAATACACCGATTGATTTTAAATGCATGGTTAAAATTCAAAACAAGAAAAAATCATTACAATCAACAAATGCCTTTATTAAAATAATAATAATACAGAAACAGAATGTTTCGTAATAAGCAACAAATTTACATTCTCCACAAAGAAAATGTTACGCAAAGGCTAATAACTACAACAGTTTACTAATTAGTGAAATTTTTCGTTACTCTAAGAAAAGAAGTTACTGGATATTATTCTTTTATCATTAGTAAATATTAACATTATTTTTTAATTATAAATTCAAGTACATATTCCTAACTACGAAAGAATACTTAACAAAGCTCTAGCTTCAAATATTAAAAAAAAAAAAAAAAAAAAAAACAGAATACATTTTCTAAAACGTCGATGAAAAAACGTCCAGGATCTTTTTCTCCCGTCTGTATTTTCTTCTTAAACTAATTAACTACACTGTAAAAAAAAATTTCAGTATTTTACAACAAAAGGTGCTGGCACCGCGGCTGCCAGCACAGTTGCTGTAAAATTTACAAGCTGCTGTTTTTTATGGTGCTGTAAAATTTACTGCACTTTGCTGTAAATTTTACAAGATGCTGTTTTTAGTGGTGCTGTAAAATTAACAGCACTTTGCTGTGAATTTTACAAGATGCTGTTTTAAAAAGTGTTGTAAAATTTACAGCAAAGTGTAGTTAATTTTACAACACTTTTTAAAACAGCATCTTGTAAAATTCACAGCAAAGTGCAGTAAATTTTACAGCACTACTAAAAACAACATCTTGTAAAATTCACAGCAAAGTGCAGTAAATTTTACAGCACCATAAAAAGCAGCCGCTTGTAAATTTTACAGCAAATGTGTTGGCAGCCGCGGTGCCAGCACCTTTTGTTGTAAAATACTGATATTTTTTACAGTGTAGGCAGTGATGCCAGATTGGGGATTTTGTCCCCATTTTGGAGATTTTCGAGGCTTCTGAGGACAATTTTGGGGACCAAATGTTTGTGGAGACATTTTTGGGGAAGTCTAAAATTTTTGGGGACAAATTTGGGGAGTTCTTCAACTTTCTGCCATTGATGGCAATGTAATGATTTATCCCTACGACTAGAGACTTTCAATAACTTTATTGTTATTTGGGGATTTTTTTTCAAAAATTGCCTTCATTTGCGGAAAAATCTCAGCTTAAATCATAGAAAAATCTGCTTGATTTTTTCCCCCCCTTTTTAGTAGAAATCAAGCTGGGGTTTTTTTCGAAAAAAAAAAAAACCCTGATTTGGGAAAATTTGAAGACCTGTTTGGGGAAATAATTTTCGACCATCTGGCATCACTCAGTGTAGGCGCCGCGCGCCATCAAACACAGAAATATCAAAAGAGAGAAAGGACGTTTGTTTGTTCCTTCAAAGAAAACATGATTCTGCTAGTTGGATTAGAGTCCTGCATCGAGTAGGGTAACCCGATTTTACCCGAACCCGACCCGACCCGCGGGTCGGGTTGACTGATATTTTTTTTCGTGCGGGTCGGGTTCGGATCGGGTTGACTGAATTTTTTTTCTTGTGGGTCGGGTTTGGTGTTTAGCAAGTCGGGTCGACTTGAGAGCACATTTCCAAATATTTTTTACAATTATAAACATAAATTTATAGGCATGTTTATAACTCTGTAACTAATTTAAACATTCTGCATATACTAGACATGTATCGGAGCTTCCTATTCGTATCCGCGGATATCCGCCAGAAAAATAGATCCGTATTTGTATCTGGATCTGTTTTCTTTTCTTCAACGAAACTAATATGTATCTTTTGTAGAAATTGTATGAAAATTAGAAAAGTATTATAAATCTTTGTCGACTGTTGTTAATATATAAATTAATAAATTCAAATACAGTATAACCTCGTATTTACATTCTGGAAATTGAAAAGATTTCGCAATTTACAAGATTTTTTTTTTGCTTTCTTCTATATTCAATAAAAGAAAGTATTAGATTCGTAAAAATTTGTAACTTCCGGTTTTTGATGAATTTGCACGTTTTGAGAGTCCAAATCACGATTTGACTTTTTCTAGAAAATATTAGTCTGTGTCTCTGTATGTGAGTGACAAAAATTTTGTGGTGACTGTATCTCTGGAACTACTGCACATAATTGCATATAAATGTATAAATAAATGCATCGTGACATAAATTAGTGCCTGTCAACTTTTGGTGCCCATCGCTCGACAGATAGCTTCTATACAGTGATTTCCGCAATTTAAGGGATTGCCATATCTCAGGAACTACTGCAGAGAATTTCATATACATTTGTAGATCCACCTTGACATAACCTAGTCCCTGTCAACTTTTTATGTCAATTTCTCAAAATGTGGCGCTGCTATACACTGATTTCCTCAATTCTATATCGCAGGAACTACTACACGAAATTGCACATAAATTTATATGTGGATGTACCATGATATAAATTATTGTTTATCCACTTTTGGTACCAATAATTCAATAGGTGGCGGTTTTATACAACGATTTCCATAATTTAAGGGAAAGATATATCTCAGGTTCTATTGTGTGTAATTAAATAAATATATATATATATATATATATATATATATATATATATATATGAAAAGACGATTATCATCAGACATTATGCTAATTTAATTTGGATGCATATCGGCCAATAGGTGGCGCTGCTGTACTGCAATTTTCCCCGAGAAAGGAAAAGCTATATTTCAACTTCTCTGGTGTATAACTGTACAAAATTTGATAAGTGCAATAACCATTGTCAAAACACATTTTTTAATATATTATTTATAGAGAATAAAACTGTCTTTCTTTGTATTTTTAGTGTATTTTTTCTCTAAGATGAAAATCGTCTGCATTCACTATGGTAGGGAATTTTAATAAATAATAGCTTTAATAAATTATCTGTACTGAGCGAATCTGTATTAAAAAATATAGAAGAATGTCTTGTGGTGAGCACAACATACTAGCTTATATATATATATATATATATAGATAGATATACCTCTACTTTTAATGAAATTCAATCCTCGTTATTTTTCTCCATTTATACTTGTATATACAGCAAATATAGAAGAAATACTTGTTGTGATTTCATTTAAAGCTAGTATGCTGTGACCACCTCAAAATTTCTTCTATATTTCCCCATAGGAATTCGCTCAGAAGAAATATTTTCTTAAAAATATTATTTATTTAAATTATCTACCATAATGAATGATTTTCATTTTATAAAAAACTAACACTAAATATAAGAAGAGAAAGACAGTTTAATTCTCTATAAATAAAGTCTTAAAAAATGCGTCTTCATAATAGTTACGTCATACATTGGGTTTCGTACCGTTATATGCCTTAGATGTTATGATGTAGCCACATTCCGTTCTCAGGGAAAATTGAAGTATAGTAGCGCCACTTATAGGCTGATATGCATCCAAACTGAATCAGCGTAATGTCATATAATGGCTACACCGATGCATGTCAAGTTTTGTTTGATTATACACAGCAGAACCTGAAAACCCAGAACCTTCCTTGAAAATGCGAAAGTCGACGTATAACAGCACCACCTGTTTAGCAATTGACACAAAATTTAGTAGGCACTAACTTATGTCAAAGTGTATCAAGTGTATCTGCATCTAAATGTATATGTAAAATCGTGTTAGTAGTTCCTGAGACATAGCCTTTCCTGAAATTGTGAAAATCGCGGTCCAGCAGCGCCATTTGTTGAGAAATTGACACCAAAAGTTGATAGGCACTAATTTAGGTCAATTTGCATCAGCATATAAATTTATATGCAGTTATCTGCACTGAGATACAGTTGCCACAACATTATTTTTTTTCACGCACACACAGACAGACACATACTTTCTAAAAATATCTAGTCAAATTGTGTTCTGGAATCCGCAAAACGTGTAAATCCATCAAAAAATGTTAAGCTGAAAATTTTTACGATTCCAATACTTTCTTCAATTGAATACAGAAGAAAGTAAGTAATGTAAAATAAACACCTTTAGGAAACGGATTCCTTAAAGGCAGAATAATAATATTCTTTAACGTCTTATCTAGAGCAAATAAACAATAAGAAAGCGCTAAAATTGCAACTGTAGAAAGATAATTTACTGATCGTGTGAACTGAAAGTGATTGTAGGAAACCAGATGTCCCAAAGTATTATAAACATTCACGTCGAACAAAAGCAATAAATAACGATACATTTCTTTTCTTTTTTTTTCTTTTTTTTTTTTTTTTTTTTCAGAATATAAGCATTAAACAACGGACACTGAATTTGAAGTACATTTTTGCTATCTAGAAGTTCACAACTCACATAAATGTTTAAACATTGTTATTAAACAATTTTTTTAGATTTTTTAATTTTTAACTCAATTCAATCAGTAATTACATTTTAAGTTTTTTTTTTTTTTTTTTTTTTTTTTTCACTTTCTTCTATATTCAATCGAAAAAAGTATTGGATTCGTAAAAATTTTTGACTTCCAGTTTTTGACGGATTTACAAGTTTTGAGAGGTCTAGACCATGATTTGACCATTTTTAGAAAACGTCTGTCTGTCCGTCTGTGTGGGTGTGACAAAAATTTTGTGGCAGCTGTATCTTTGGAACTGCTGCATTTAAATTCATCTGTAGATGCACCTTGATCTAAATTAGTGCCTATCAATATTTGGTGTCAAGCGCTCGACAGGTGGCGCTGCTATACAGCGATTTCTGTATTTTCAGGGTGGCTATATCTCAGGTTTCATTGCGTATAATCCAATACAAATTGATATGTGAGAAGACCAATGTGAGATATTTCGCTGCAGGGGCGCGCCAGCATTGCCAGGCGCCTGTGTGCAGAGTTTCAATTGGCGCCCTATATTCGTTTTTTTTTGTAAATTATTTTATGAAAAGTTATTATTCAGCAAGTCAATTGAATCTCGAACCTTAATAGTAATAAATTTATTGAATAGCTAATAAAAAAAGAATTGTATCAAATAAAGTGAAATTTAAAAAGAAACAAATAAAAAGTGTATTTTGCATAAAGGGAAAAAATCTTATACAGGGAGTTGCAAAAAAAAAAAAAAAAAAAAAAGACAGAGAGATTTAGTGTTAATGTGAATGCAGAAATGCCACGTTGAGGTAATAGATGACATAGATGACATTTGTAAATGTAAAAATTTCTATTTGTTTGGATCTAATTTTTAAGCAAATATTTAAACACAAAAAAATGCTCTTAGTAAGCTAAATTTTCCCTCACTGCATTACACGTTATGCGAGTATTACGCATATCATACTCAACCAAAATATCCATCTCTATCCATATTAGTAACAAAATGGCGATTTTTCTGCGTGAAAAAAGTAATTGTAAAGAAACAGGCAACTTCAGTCGACAAATACACTTTATTCAAGGATTATTTTCGAAAAAAAAAAAAAAACCAGTAAATTATCGTACTCAAACTCATACCTGTAAATGTCCACCAACGGCCGAGCGGTTCTGCGTTCAAAGCTGGTAGACGAGAGGTTTCGAGTTCGATCCCAGGACGAGCTCATTGGCCTAGCCATTCGGAGTTTTCCGTTATTTTCTCCGAAACTTGCGTAACTACGGGCTAGGACCCATTAGAAAGACCCCCACAGAGGGCACTCTCTCTCAGGCCTAGGACCCTATTGCAGTCAATCGGCCTTAATACCCACAACCCAACCCATACCTCTAAAAGTCATTAAACAAAGTTAAATACACCACAGAGCAAGCATTTCACTGGTTTAGGAATAAATATGAACCGTTTAAACCGAAACGACTGTTCAGAACAGATGTCCGAATACAATTGATCTCTTTGGAAGTGTCTTTTCCGTTTTTATAATATCTGTTGAGATTTGGTGGATTTTCGAGGTTATTTTGCCCCAGAAGCCAATTGGGGAATCCAGAAAATTTCAGAACTCGGCTCTTATAGAGGATATAGCTTCTAAACTTTGGAAACAATAAATTATTACTTCTCGCTAAGTTTGGTTGCCATGTATCAAAATTTATCGCTAAGTTGCCAAGTCTGTATCCAGTGCTGACTATCACCTCCCATACCACCTCCCGTTAACATTGAATGAACTGCACATTCTTTGCCCTTTAATTGTAAATCCGATTTATTGCATCAACAACTTTCATTTAGGAAAGTGGTTTAACTCTTTGCAATACTATAATGAATTTTTTTTTTAATTAGTCACACTACTGCAGTATGTTTGTACATATAAATGAGTATAACATTTTATACTAGCACAGATAATTGAAATTTATAAGTATATAAAATTAGAACGCTTAAAAAAAGAAAATAATTCTCACTTTTATTGTTGAAAACTCTCGAAATACTCTTAAATCAAATTAATGTATGACTATCGATATATTGACGAGATCTGACTTGGTTAATTATGGATTTTTTTTAAAGGAACAAATGAATTTACAAATGCATGAAATAGGAACATAACATAAATATTACTTGGTAAATATGGATAAAAAATACCTTACAGGGAAAAAAAATCTAGGGAAAGAATTTTGTCCATTTTCATTATCTAAAGTTTTTATGTAATTTGTATGTAAAATTAGCTTAAATTATGTGTGTTTTTCCATATAGTGGTAAGATACAAAAAACTGTTTTAAACTATTCTACCGCGGCGTTTGTACGCTGCACAGATAAATAATAGATAAATAAAATAAGAACACATAATAAAAATTATCAAGTTTTAAAGTAAATCATATGAACAATTAAACAGAAAATATTATTTAGTGAAATAAAATTCATTTGCTTGAGTTTTTGTAAATTTTGGAATAATATATATCCATTTGATCCAAAATATATTTTACTATCGATATCATTCCAAATATTAAAAATCTGTCGGGTATCGTTGTGGAGCATAAGTATTTTTTGATCATTTAAAATTTTGAAAAAGATTGTTCTGATGCTACTGGTAATTGTGATAAAATAATCTCAAAAAGAATTAATCCGCACATAAATTTTAATCTTGCTGAGATAATCTGGAGTAAGGTTACCCTTGGAAACGTGTTTATTGTCCCAAGGAGGGAAAGAGGGGCGGGGGGGGAATTTCGTAAAATACCGTTACAATAAATTCCCGTTACGCACCAAAATTTGTGACCGCAGCCCTCATAGATTTTCCACGATAAATTTAGCGCTAAAAAGGGGGGATGTCGATTTTACCCCCTCTTTGTGCCCCCCACCCATATCGAAAATTACAAAAAACAAAAATGGATTTTTGGAAATAACCTGAAGAAGACGCATGCCTGTTTTCAACATTATGATGAACGAGTGTACTAGATTCTTGAAACAGAAATTCTCTCTTATGATTTTTTTTACTCTTTAATTATTATTATAAATACCAGGTATGAATATATACAATGAGGTTCTATATACATGTGAGCACATATGTGCTCATGTTATATAAAACAAATAAAAGAAAAGAATGGACCCTTTAACTCGGATGGGCCAATTGCATCCTACTTCACGGACCGAAGGCCGAAGCTCCAGTAACCCTCAAAACACCTTCTTCCGCTCACAGCGTCATCGAAGGTTGGCTGAGTGAGAAAACATTAACAGGGGAGTGGTTGGTTGCATGACAAACATCTTTGTACCATTTTTGGTAGAATTCTAATGAAAAATCTAGAATTTGCGTAATTTTCCCCCAAATCGACTTACACCCTCCCCCCTTAAAAATCAAAAATTCCAAAATCGCAGAAAATTGTTTTTTTGGACTCAAGTTTAGTCTTCTTATGCGGTAATTTAGAGTCGAGTTATGCTTACAAACATGTTTTTGCCTCTTTTCTCTTCAGGGAAAAAGGAGAGGGGGAATGTCGCAAAACCCTGTCAGTGCAGGCGTCGGATACATATAAACAATCCACGCACCAAAATTCGTGACCGCAGCTCCCATAAATTTTCCAGGACAAATTTATCGCTAAAGGGGGGGGGGGGACTTGAATGAGCCCTCTCGCAACGCTCCCCCACCCAGTTCGAAAATCACAAACACTAAAAATGGGTTTTTGGAAATATCCTAAAGAAGATGCATGATTCTTTTCAACATCTTTATACCCTTTTTGGCAAATTTCTACTCAAAAATTCGGAATTTGCGAAATTTCCCTCTGAAAATCGATTTTCCTTCTGCTCTCTTAAAAAATCAAAATTTCCAAAATCGTAGATAATGATTTATTTCTGTACTTAAGTCCAGTCTTCTCGCGTGCAATTTCTTCCCCGTAATTTGGAGCCAGGTTATGCTTATAAGCGTGTTTTTGCCTCTTGCTCATCTCCCCTCCCCTCCCCCCACCCCAAGGGAGGAACGGGGGGAAATTTACAAAAGCTGATAGATATAATTTGAAGTTGGGTTATTTTTGCCAAGTTACGTTGAATTTTGTCCAGCTGTTCCCACGTGATACCCATACCAAAATAACGTTACAGGCGCGCAGGACAAGCACACACACCACACCCTCACACACAGAAAATTTTCTGAAGTCAGATTTGGCTTTCACGGTGTTTAAAACATGAAGATAACGTAATTTTTTTCGAATTTTAGAAATTTAAAGACAAAAATCTGGTTTTATTAATGTTGATGTTACATCGATAATGCAAAAAGGAAAGAGTACTCTAAACAAAATCCTCGGTTCTGTTAAATTTTCATTTTTGCAAATATCAGATATCAGTGGTATTTTTTCCGGCAGAAGAGGGGTGGTGGTGGGGGGGGGGTGGAGAAGAGATTAAGGCGTACTTTTACATTTCAATGGAATGGTCTGATGTGTTAAAAAGGTCAAAGAAAATTTTGCCGAAGGTAGGCACATCCTTACCAAGTTATTCCATTTTCAACCTGCCCTTTCGCAAAATTCCCTCTTTAACTATTTGTGGAACACAAATTTTGTCAGTATATTTTTCAAGGCGCCTCATTTAGCCACGCTTAGTCACATAGTTTTAGACCGGCATTATGAAACCCGGTTTAATAAAGTAATATATCTATATATATTTTTTCTTTTTTTCTTTTTTCTTCTTTTTTTCAAATAATCTATCCTCGGCAGGGCGCCTTTCCTTACCTGGCGCCTGTGTGCGCCGCACACTTCGCACACCGGGTCGGCGCGCCCCTGTTTCGCTGATTCAGTTTGAATGCCTATCAGCCGACAAGTGGCGTTGCTATACAGCGATTTCCGCAATTTAAAGAAAGACAATATCTCAGGAACTACTGCACAGAATTGCATATAAATTTGTATGTTGGTGTGCTTTAACATATATTAGCGCTTGTCAACTTCTGGTGTAAATTTCTCAACAGGTGGCGCTGCTACACAGCGATTTCCACAATTACAAGGAAAACTGTATCTCAGGTTCTACTGCGTATCATCAAACAAAACTTAATATGTGAGAAGGTGATTATGAGACATATTATGCTGATTCAGTTCGAATGCTTGTCGGTCAATAGGTGGCGCTGCTATACTGCAAATTTCATCGATAACGGGAGGGCTATATCTCAACTTATATGTCATATAACTGCACAAAACTTGATATGTGAGATAACCATTATAAAAATGCAGCTTTACTTTCTTTTATATTCAATAGAAGAAAGTATTGGATTCGTAAAAATTTTCAACCTCGGGTTTTTGATGAATTTACACGTTTTGTGAGCTGTAGAACACGATTTGACCATTTTTAGAAAATGTATGTCTGTGTGTGTGTGTATGTGTGTGACAAAATTTTGTGGCAACTATATCTCAGGAACTACTGCACAGAATTTCATACAAATTGGTATGCAGTTGCACCTTGACATAAATTAGTGCCTATCAACTTTTGGTAAAAATTGTCTTTCAGGTTGCGTTGCCATCCCGCTTTTTCTAAATTTTAAACCCGGTGGTATAGAACAAAATTTTGTATAAATGTGCATAAAAAAAAATATTTTTTAATAATCATGAAATTTAAAATAATTATTTGTAATATGACAATTATTTGCAATAATTCAACTGGTTGGTTGTTGGTTGTAGGATTTAAGGCCGATTGACTTCTGATGTGTCCTAGGCCAAGAGGGGGAATGCCCTCCGTGGGGGTCTTTCTAAGGGGTCCTAGCCCGTATTTACGCGAGTTTCGGAGGAAACCACGGAAAACTCCAAACGGCTAGGCCGATGAGCGCGACCAGAGATCGAACTCGGCACCTCCAATCTACCAGCTTTGAGCGCAGAACCGCTCGGCCGCTGGTAGGCCATAATAATTCAACTGGAAAAAAGAATGTATGTAGGAGCCTCGCCTCCACCCTTGGGGGGCCAAGTCCCTCCCTCGAGGGGAGTAAATTTTCAAGATGGCTATCTTTCAAAAGAGCTCGCCAATACCTTTAAAACGAATGGTTCAACCATCGATCTGCGATAATTTAAAATAAAGTTATTGATTTTTTCATTTTTAACATAATAATAATAATAACATTGAGGATAAAATTGACTTTTTTGGATATTTAGTGTTATACTTCTTCTCTAATATAGAAATCGTCTGCATTATCATGAAATATAATTTTTTTAAATATTAATTTTAATAAATTTTTTTACAGAGTGAATTTGTATAGGAAAATATACAAGAAAGATATATAATGTATCAAGGATTGAATTGACGCAACTGTAAAAGGAAAAAAAAAAAAAAAAAAGACAGATCTTTAAAATAAATTATATATATATTTGATATATCCTAATTTAGTACTGAAATAGCACAGGGTTTATGTGGTCCTATAGTTTCCTTTATTTTCTCTACCATTAACTTTGTATGGCATTTTTTTTTTTTTTTTAATAAAAAATTGTTATATATAAATTTAATAGCAATATAATATATTTGATAACAAATCTATTGTTAGAAGTATCCTACAAGAAAAAAGGGGGGGGAGGGGGGGGCAAGAGAAAGAGAGTGCTTAGGAACCCTAAAAAAATATATAATAAATTATTTAAACAAGAAAAGAAATTAGAGATTCATGAGATTACTTCCGAACAAAGATTCACAAGTTTTCAGACACTTCCACCTGTAAATTTTAGCAGGATTTTCTTATTTAAATGCTTAAACAACCAGAATTTTTCTTAGAAATAAATAGAAATTTACTTTCACAAATTTATTTGTACACGTTTATTCAAAGACTTGTACGTCACTGTTCTGAGGTAATCTTTCACCACAGTGACTTGCAGTTTCTTAATTTGGTCAACCAAAGAAACTATGTGCATCAATGGTATAGAAATGGGTGACAAAAAAAGAAAAAAAAAAAAAAAAAACGCGGGATATACTGTAGTAAGTCTAAAAACTATAATGAATGATCATTTTCTTTTTCTTTTTGCATTCTTTCGATTCACAAAAAAAAAAAAAAAAAAAAAAAAAAAAAGCAATTCTGGACAGAACGGCCTTAAACTTCAGATATCTAAGAATATTTATTATTTCACATTTTTCACTATCGATATAGTCACGAGTGTAAACAGGAGATCAAATACAAATCAAAGAAAGGAAGAAATACTTTTGATCACCGTGTATCATTAAAAAGCTACGAATGGCTTGTAACTTTAACACATTGTTTTCTTTTCTTTCATTTTTTAAATATATTAATTATACGATTTTTATTTAATAATTAATATCACATAGATTTTTATTCCATCTTTTTATATTTTATAACTGTTTTTTATCTGTTCTCTAAGTTTTAAAAATTATGGTGTACATTTTTATGCATCAGATTTTATTTTTTGTTTATGCATTGAATGGTTCACTTTCCAAAGAAATGAAAATTTTCCCATGCAAAATCCTGTTTTTTTTTTTTTAAGCTAAAAATCATTAAGTTTTGTATTGCAGTTAAAAGTAGTATGTTGTAACCACTGTAAGACTGTTAGACCTGTTGTCCAGGATTAATACGTCTCGCCTATTATGCACTTACCATGTTCAATATTTTTAAGTTTTTTTTTTTTTTTTTTTTTTTTTTGTGGGAATAGCACAATTATTTAGACAGGTATAATTTTTTATTTTCAAAAATTATAAACAAAAAACTTGCCAAAAACTTAATAACAAGAATGGATTTCTACAAAATTTTACAAAAGTTGCAGAAAAAATGACAAATTTTTAAAGAAACATTATTCTGAAACATAAAATTGACACGTGTAATATTCGCTAAGATATGAGTTTTAAAAGCTACATATATTGCGCAACTTAGTCAAAATTTCATAAGAATACAGTAAAAAGTAAGCAAATTATCGGGAAAAGAACGAGGTAGATTTTAAATATTTTTCAGAGTTAAAATTTAATAAAGGGGCTTTCAGATTCTACGTAAGTTAATAATGCAAATAATTCCAAAATAAGTTTCCGCCAAAAGATAAAGTTCACCCTAATTTCAAAGCTAATTACAGAAATACGCGATAAATTGGCAACTTAGTGTTAAAAAATTTAATCATTTCGTCGCTAAAATTTATGTTTAAACACGCAAATAACTACCGAAATGTGCAATTGCTTCTTTGCGTAATTGATAATTTTTGCAGTTCTTCAAAGGTATTTCGCAAAATATGCGTCAACTTTTCAACTTCATAATGAAATTTTATTCTTCTTTCTCAAAATTTACGTTTAATTGCTAATATAGGCTGTTGTTTTGCTATTAATCAATAAAATTGTTTGCATGTTTTCCAAACTTTCGCACGTTTTTGAATGGAAAATCATTAGTAGCAATACACTCTGAGAATGAGATGTTTTTCAGCTTTAGAACAAAAATGCGTTCCTTCAATGAAATCGCGAATATCTTTTAAGTTAAAGAGATTAACAGTAAGAGAACCTCGATTCTGTTTATTCGTTGTTGGTAGTATGAACCTAAATACAAAAAAGATGAAATATTTTCTAAGAATAATCACTACAGTGGGTGATTAAATTATATTATTATTATTATTATTATTATTATTTTACATTTTCTCGATTAAAAAAAAAAAAAAAACCTGACGTAGAGGTCTGAAACTTCATATATGCAAAGAACATTTAAATGTTCATTGTTTCCACAATCGATTTATTCGAGAGGGGGAATTAGGGGATCAATCACATACTGAAGAAGAACGAAATACTTTAATTCACTCTGTACCATAAAAAAACTACAAATGATTTTTTATTTTAACACATTATTGCACATACTATGTACAATATGTATGTTTTGGTGCGGAAAATGCGCATATTTTTAGGCGGATATAACTTTTTTCCCCAAAAAAAATTACTAGTTTTTTTTTTTTTTTTGGTAAGTCTTTTGCTTTTAATTAGAACGGATTTCCATAAAAACTTATAGAAAAATTGACAAAACATTAGAGAAACATTATTATGAAACATGAAATCCAATCCACACGTGTAATACTCGCTGAGGTATGAGCATTTTTAGAAAATATGATTTTATTGCGCAAGCTCGAAAGATAGAAAAATTTTTACTACATACGTTGAAAGCTCGATATATTGAGCAACTTTTATCAAAAGATCATTTGAATGGATTAAAAATTAAGCAAGTTGTCGGCAAAAGAATGAGCTAGATTTTATGTATTTTTCAGAGGTAAAATTTCATGAAGGGTTTTTCATATATCGCGTATTTAATTTGAAGATCCAATTACTTCAACCACATTGCGATTTTTTTTTTTTTTTTTTTGTGTGTGTGAAAAACCTCTTATAGGCTTGTAACGTTATTATTATTATTATTATTATTTTTATTATTATTTACTAAGATTTGTGAGTTCATAAGGGGTTTTTTACAAAAAATAACTTTAGCAATGTGATTAAAATAATTGGACTTTCAAATTAAATGCGTGGTATGTGTAAAGCGCATTTTGAAATTTCAACTCTGAAAGATACCTAAAATCTGGGTCCGTTCTTTTGCCGACAACCTGATTATTTTTACTCTATTCTACTGAATCTTATACAAAAGTTGCTCAATGTATCTAGCTTTCTAATTATACAATAAAAAATTTTCTATCTTTCACGCATGCACAGTAAAATAATACTTATTAAAATACTCATTTCTCAACGAATATTACACTTATGAATTTTACGTTTCAGAATATGTTTCTCTAATGTTTGGCAAATTTTCGGCAAATTTTATAAAATTTTTCGGAAATAATCTAGTTATAAGCAAAGTATTTGTAAAAAAAAAAAAAAAAAAAAAGTTATTCTTGGGGGGAAAAAAAAAAAAAAAAAAAAAAAAAATATCTGCCTGTATATTTGCACAAATCCCGTACCAAAACATATAAATATTGTACGTAGTATGTGCAATATTGTATTAAAGTTACAAGTCAGTTGTAGCTGACTTGTAGCTTTTCATGATACAGGGTGATCCAAAGTATTTTTGATATTCTTGAATTTGTGGTTGGGGCACTAATTGCGCACGCTGGTCAAAATCGATAGTGGAAACGATGGGTTTTTAAATGTTCTTTGCATCATGAGGTTTCAGGACATTTCGTCTAGTTTTTTTTTTTTTTTTTAATAATCGAAAAAAGTGTTAAATAAAATAATGAAAGAAAGAAAGAAATCTAATAATTTAATCACCCACACTATATTTAGTTAGTCGGAAAAAACAAAGTAAAAATATAATAAAAGTTTTCGCAATTGAAACAGTGGTAGAAAAAAAAGTGCTGAATGTTACCCTTGATACATGCTTAAATTCTCAAAAATGAATAATTGTTTTCACAATTAATACACTAATAGATAGATTTCCCATATAATATAAGACATGAGCGAAAGGTACTTGCTTAAGCGAAATAGGAATACTTTGAAAGTTGAAAGACGGATTTCACAAATTTCTAAATGCAAAATTAAAGTTTGACTGTAAACATAACGCTTGAAAGTTTTCATTTTAAATAACACAAATTTACACAGAATTGACTGTAATTGACGGACGCAACAAATGTAGGAGTTACTGAATAAAAAAGAGAAAAAAATATAGTTAATTTCTAGGTAATCATAATTTAACGAATCTGCTGTAAAATTGTTTAGACTGGGCTGCCAGGTTGAAACCTAGGTCATGTCCATTGGCACAGTCGTACGGAATTTTCTGTGGTTTTCTCCAAAACTCACAGAAAAACTGCTATGGAGTGCACTTCTCTCGAACCTTGAACCCAAGGTCAGACAAACAGCTTCTATTCTCACATTATTACCGAATTGTTTAAATTGGTCCACAAACAAACACAGATTTTTTTTTTTTTATGCATAGGTCACACTAAGGCCATTATGAAACCTGAAATCACTACTTTTTGACACGCTTAAAAAAAAAGAAAAAAAAAAAAAAAAAAGTCATTTTCATTCGTAAAGACAAGAAATACGCATGTATTTCTTATTCATAAACTAAAAATACCTCTTTTTTTTTTCCCTTTAATAAAAGTGCATTAAAGTATTTAGGAAGAAAAAGTGGGGAGGGGAGTGGATTTCTTTGTGTCTGCTAAAATCCTCTATATTCTTAAAAGCGATTGCAGAAATTGTAAATGATTTTGAAGGGTTGATATTCAATTATAATTTTATATTTAATTGCAGCTATGACTGCTAAAAATGCCATATTTTTAACTAATGCTTGGAACAAAAAAATGCTTTTTTTTCCCTATGTGTATAATGTTATTATTGCGTAAAAATAAAAAAATAAATAAACAAGGAAATAAAAGAAGAAAAAGAAGAAATGGAAAAAGGTTAGGATTATATTTTTTATTATTTTATTATTTTTATTCTTAAAACGTTAACAGAATTAAAAATGTAAAATTCCGTAATGCCAAGATTATACATATCTGTCTCCTAAACACAAAACACGCGCATTATAATTTGTTATAGATAGTTATAAATTTCTAGCAATTCGCTATTTGTTTGCACTATGAGGCAGGGGAAAAAATAAAAAGCAAGCTTTCAATATCTACAGTAGATAAAAACCGCATTTGTGGTATGATGGTCAATCTCAATGTCTTTGAAGGGAATTTCATCCCGTATTTATTTATCTACGTCAGCGAGAAGAGAATTTATCATTTCCGTTCACGTTTAGTTTATAATCTGTACTACACTGAAAGATGCTAATGTTTCCTTATGGATATATATATAAGCTATACTGAAACAAAAGAATTTTCATCCTAATTTAAATTATTTATTTAAAATTTGTTATATTTCTACCTCTATTTAAATAGGTATTAAAATTCTTAAAATGAAACAAAATATAGAATGTAAAATTAGATTTTCGTTTTAAATGATCAAATAAAACTTTCAAAATAAGCTCTAAGGATCTTTGCACAAATTAAGTGTAATATGAAATTGAATATGTAAAGGGGCCTTAAAGCGATCCCAATTTTTGTTCTTATTCTGTCCCGGAAGTATACCTATTTTAATTTTTAAAATAAAGTATGTGCATCATACTGTCATGCAAACATTTTTTGCTGTTAGCAATTAAAAAAAAAAAAAAAAGAGAGAGAGAGAGAGAGAGTTAAATAATATCTCAAAGAATATGTTTTTATACATATATAAATTATCAAGACTTCAAGTTAAGAAAATCTTCTTTTAAAAAATTAATGTGTAATCATGAACATATTGAATATATTATGATAAATAATGAATATTTTTTGCTGAATTATGAGTGCAAGTTTATACACGTTAATATAAATCTTTTGATATAAAAAAATGCTTCGCCAACATATAACTTGAGAAATGTAATTTTATGAAAAAACTTTAAAAGGACTATACTGAATGATTAAAAAAAAATTGGATTTCTAAAAATTAATTGTAAATCGTTAAGACAAAAGTGACTGGAGTCATCAACAGATTCGAGCATTACTTATAGCACTGAAATATAGTGCTAGGATATTGGCACACGATTTAGCTTAGGTGATTTAGCTAGCATGCTGCAATATGTTTACAACTAATGCGTTTTAACGAAATATTAATTAATCAGATACTTTTCGAAATTCGCAAACGAAAAATCGCCAATTATTAACATTAGAGCATTTTAGAAGATTAGAACATTTTAGAACATTAGAACATATTAGAACATTTTCGTTTTCTAAGTAAAATATATTAACATTCTTTCTTCTACCTTAATTTTTGTTTTACAAAAATGATGAAAATGTGGGATTTGCCCACAACTGAAGAAGATGCAGTCTATTTTTTTTTTTTCCCAAGAAAAAGGTTTATTTGCAAAGAATGCAATATGCGATTCGAATATAAATAGCAATAATAATATAAATAGCAGTAATATAAATTGGCGATAATATTGAATTGGCGATTTTTCGTTTGCGTCCCGCAAACGTAAAAGTACTATTAATCACAAAATATTAATAAAAAAATTAATAAAACAAAATATTAATAACAAATATTAATACAAAATATTAATACAAAATATTAATGAAAAATTACTAGCTAACCTTTTTCATGGACGAGGACGGACATTGCTTATTCCATGATCTTCTTCTCGTTCATTCATCGTTCATCTGCATCTAAGTTCAAAAACACAGATGTTATGTTTCAGCGCAGATGTTCTGGTCTAAAGTCCACAGGAAGTCGATTTTAACAACATTTAGTGCTTGAATTTATTAATACAGCGAAAATGCTTGAAAATATACAACAGAAAGTGCAGGAAAAATTACAACATTTTTTTACAGTGTATTTATGTAAAAAGATTTGGACTTGTTACTCATTGTAAAGTTGTTTATTTTCTAAAAAATAAATAAATAAATAAATAATTTTTAAGTTCTGAATGTTAAATAAATGTAAATTTGTTTTTAAAATTCACTATTTACAAATAACATGCGCATACCTAATATTAAGCTTAAATCCAACAGCCCTATTTTATTTTATCACTCTATCACAAGAATTTAATTCCTCAAAAAACAAACAAAATAATAATAATAATAATAATAATAATAATAATAATAATAATAATAATAATAATAATAAAACTTTTTTTGTAAATAATATAAACTAGCAAGCCCGTGCGAAGTTTTCGCACTCTATTTATTGTTCGCTACCTTTAATACTTGAAACTCGTAAATATTATGCAAATTTCACCCCCTAATTAAAATTTAATTTACAAGAAGCCAAATTATTATTAGAATCAAATTAATATTGTGCAATAGGGAAACCAAAATCATTCAAAGAAAGTTTTCAAAATAAAATTCGTCGTTGACGAAACAATTTTTATACTACCGCAGGCAGTGCAGATTTAGTATAGGACCACCATGACGCCTTTTAAATTTTTGACGCCATGTTGGCGATGATTTTTTATTTAATTATTTTGATGTAATTTTTTGTTTTAAAAAAACGTATCCCTATTTTGATTATGCTTTTTACCATTGCTTTTTATAGTAAATTTATGATAATAATTCCCATTTCTGTATTTATTTTTAAAGTATTGCTATGTTTAAAAAAATGCTTACAAAGATACTGAAGACGCAACTTTTAAAAATACATTTTTCCATAAAATAATCTCACCAGACAAATGTCGTCATTTTTCCTTATTAGATCATTGAGCTGAATCCGCGTGCTTAAATATTGTCCATTTATTAATATTACTTTTTTCCCTCGTGTATTTTATTAATTAGATCATTAGCGTACCGTTTCGATAAAATGTAATTGTAACTGGACCACGCTAGAGAAATATTATATAGATTATTTTTAGTATCATTTGGTATATTTTTATATCGTTGCTAAAATAATAATTCTACCAACGTAAAATTGATTTTCGTGCATTATTGAAAATAATAATTAATAACATTCAACATAAAGCAAAATGTTTAAAAAGGTCTAAAATAAAATATGAATCATAAAACAAGACTGACATATGAATAAAACACAAAATGTTTTAAAATGTTTATGCTCGTTTTATAAAAATATATTGTTACTAGCGGTTAAAAAAAATAGAGTAATGTTAGTAAATTTCTAGTGAATAGAAAAAAAATAATAATAATAATAATAAGATTAAAATTTGCAATCATATTCAAGAAGACATAGTTATGAAGTATGATGAAGAATATTAATCCCAAAATATGTTTTCCATTGCTAAAAATATATTTGAAATTTAAATTGAAGATATACAATGTAAAATTTAATAAATAAGTAAATAAATAAATAATAAAACTGAACTTCGCATATTTTCCCTATTATTAAGTATTAGATTTCTGCATAAGTTGGTATCACTTGGGCTGCGGTAGCCTGGTCGGCAAGAGCAGCGAGCTCGTGATCGAAAGATCGCGGGTTCGGTCCTCGAGCTGGCTGAAGAGCGTCGTGTACGCTAATGGCTACTGGTGCACGTTGAATTCCGTCGTGGTCGCAAAGTCTTCCCATCAAAAATTATACCTCTGGGGTACCGGAACATAGGTTTAACTCGCTCTGATCCGGATCAAAATTCGAGTTCCTGTTGTCTGGCTGGTGCTACCATCTTTCAGCAGCTTCTGGAGCTAAAGTCGTACTTCCTCCCTATGAGGCGCTCCTTAATAACGGAAGACGCATCCTTCATGCCTTAAAAAACCGGTTAGTTCCATTACCGGGATCGGAATTTCCGAGTGACCAACAACAACATCTTGAAAGTTTTTTTTTTCGTGTTAATACCAAAATAAATTTACATCAAATACTGACTTACTCAAAGATCTCAAAAATAATTTTTGCATACCTGAATTCGGCAGAATAATCTAACCCATTCAAAGATCTCTTTCAAATGCTCAAATTAATCCAATATTTCTTTTAAATATTTTGTAAGTACTTTGAGTGAAATAAATTTCATTTACTCCCGTTTAATTCTGCTATATAACTTTGAAGAATATTTCTGTATACTGATAAGTATAAAGGATTTAAGCCCAAAAATGTCGATTCTGAGTTAAGTGCATAGACTCAGAAAAGAATTCTCTATCGATTGGTATAAAGGATTTAAATCCATGTCATTTAGTCTTTGAGAAAATCCATTGGTAAAAAAGATTCAAGTCAGAAATTTAGCATTAATCTTTGGTATAAAATATTTAATTCAATTTTTTCCCTTTATTAAATGAAGATTGACAATCACTGAATGGTATAAAGCGTATAAACCAACATAATCCCTTTTTCCTAATCGATTCTTTTGATTAGTTTTTAGTTTAACTTTATTTTTCGCCTCCTGAAAAATCAAGAATATGGACATAAATCCTTTATACTTATCAGTACAGATTTAAAATGTAAGATATTATGGACTACTGGGACTAATGAATATTAAATTCCAACATCTCTTCTAACATTAGATTTAAAATTATAGGGATAAAAGATGATAAAAATTGTAAAAAATCGATGCAATTTAAAAACTTTTTTTTTTTTTTTTTTTTTTTTTTTTTAATAAAATGTATGGGGTTATACAGTGCTCTTTAAGTAAAACCATTCTACAGTTCCCAAAAATTACTTATAAGCTTTCACAAAATTTTTAATTTTAAATTTATTTTTCTTAAGTTCTAAATTTTGTGGAAAATCAAGTACTCATAATACTCTAATACTCCATGCGAATTTACAAGATTGTTAATCAGTGTATTTGTCAAAAAACTAGGTATCCATTTTGAAATCATGAAATTATTACATTTATTACGAGCTCCCAAATTCAATCGCAGAACAAAAATTTCATAAAAAATTTGAAATTTTATCTTTTATTTATATTTATTTATTTATTTATTTTGTAACTGATTCTGCATTTGAGATATAAAAAAAAATTAAACAGACATATGTGTTCAGTTACATACAAAAAACGCACAGTAAAAGAATTGGAGATTTAAAATAATTTAGAATTCTCATGTAGCATTTTGAATTTTGGCATTACAGTAGAGCTACGCTTATCCAAGGAAATGTGGACTGAGAGTATCTCGGGTAATCGAAAATTCGGATAACACGGACTCTGTCGTAAATCGTACGGAAAATATACGGCAAAATTTTAAATGGATGAAAACGTAGTCAATGAAGTAAAATAATACAGTCGAACCTCACTAACGTGAACACTGTTAACGTGAATTACTTTTAACATGAACTGTTTCTACAATCCCCATCAAAATTAAGATTAGTTTAGTTATATGAAGATTAGTTACTGATTGTAAGAACTATTGCTAACATAAACAAATTTTTTATCCCACTTGAGATTCACGTTAACGAGGTTCGACTGTACATATTTTGCATATTTAAATGTAGTGAGTTTTATACAATACATACATATATAAATTTTAAAATACAGTGATGTATAATAAAATTTGTCAAAATTATCTACCCCATTTGTCAAAAACCACGTCTCCTCCGGCGCGTAGCCTTTTCGGGACTACCTCGGTTAATCGGGGCTCGGATAACCGCGGCTCTGCTGTATTTTGTATTTTCTCCATATAAGAGGCCTTTCCCCTCTCTAAAATTATTATTTTTTTTTCTTTAAAGCGTGTTTTATGCAAAAAAAAAAAAAAAAAAGATAGATATCGTGGTACTACCATAGACCTATTATAAAAGTAGACGGGACAATGACAACCTTTTTCACTCGCAAATATAACTCATAAAAAAGTCACGTGATTGTTTAACTACAGGAAACCAAACTGGCCAATATTGAAATTGTCTCCCCATGCTCTAAACTCTGCTTTTTATTAAGCAGACGATATATACGTTTTATTTCACAGGTAAGTGTTTTTTTTTTTTTTTTTTTTTTTTTTTTTTTGTTATTATTATTATTTCGTTCTTTTTAAGTAATTTTATAAAATGTTTATAATTGCTATACTTCATTCTCTAAATTGAATTATTTTAAATATATTATACCTGATATGATTTCAAAAATGTCCATGATTATTTATGAGAGTTACAGCGAGTATAAACAAACCGAAGTTATAAACACTTTTGAACTTTGTTAGAAAGTTTTAATAACAGGGTAAAAATAAATTTCTGCATCTGTAGTGTTTTACACAAGTTTCGCTTGCTGTATCTTTTAATAATAATAATAATAATATTCAGAACAAAAAATCGCCAAAAACGCGATAAATGCCAGAAAAGATAATCTTTTTTCAGCTGTCACGTGTTTCATCTTTGCCACCTTTACTTATATTCATTTAATAATGGAATGCTCCGTCCACTCTTATAATAAGTCTATGTTTGCTACATGATTTAAGAAGCGATTCAATACAAAACCAAAATAATAAATCTCAACGTCCATTTTTCTATTAAGGGCAATGGGTGTTCTAGTTAGAAATCTCTAATATTACAGACAAACTTCGAGATAATAGATGAAATTCTTATATGTTAACAGAAACTTCTAAATTAAAGTATTATAATCTATATTATTAAGGCTTTTATATATATATATTGGAAGAATGTATTGGATTCATGAAAATTCTTGACCTTCGGTTATTGATGGACTTATTACACTTTTAGAGGGTTCTTCAACACGATTTGACCATTTTTAAAAAATGCCTATCTATGTGTTTATGTGTTTATCTGTCTTTGTGTATGAAAAAATTGTGGACATTGTATCTCGTGTATCAATCGAAATTAACGAAAGTTGATATTTAATTCGACCTTGAAATTGGTGTTATTACCAATTGGGGATTAGTCGCTCAACAAGGGGAGCTGCCATCCCCTTTTTTCACAATATGTAATTCACAATATAGGATAAAATTTTGTATAAATGTACATAATGAGAATTATTTTTAACTTTCCAATGTGCTATTAAAATATATATGTATATATAATTGTAATAGTCAGCCAAGAAAAAAAAAAATTGCATAAGTAGGACCGTCCCTTCCCTACCTGGTTATGTGTGTGTGTGGGGGGGGGGGGACGGAAATGATATATAACTGATATTTGCGTCAAATGAACAAAGCATTTTTTTTATTTTTATTATTAAAAGGAATAGTAATGAATAGTGACTTTTCTAATTGGACGTATAAATGCAAAACACAAATAAATTACAGATTTATAAACGATGCTTCACTGTATATAAACTAATTGAATTAAGACATTCCCCCTGATAACAAAAAATAAAGAAAGAAAAAAAGAAAACAATTATGTTTACTGATCTTGAAAAAAATAACTCTATTTTCCATTATGCAAGTTAATTAAGTTATCATACAATTGCTTGATATTTTAGAACAATATCTTGATGAGATACAATTTTACGGTTAACCAAAATGTAGCGTAAAATTTTTCTTTTTTTTACAGCTGAATGTGTAATACTATGCTACATGCAGATAATACTACGCTCCGATAAAACAGTATTTTCTTTTTTCTTTTTTTTTTATCACTTGAAACAAAATACCTCTCGATTAAAAGAAATACGAAAAGGAAAGAAGAAGAAAAAGAAAATTACCATTCCCACAAATTTCTCGTATTCACCAAAACATTTTTAACACTCAACTTACTTTAAAGTAGTCTAACTAACAGGATAATAACTCCTGACCTTACAAAAAAAGTATTCTCGGTCTATATCGCGAAGGACCAGGAAGAGGGTCTACTCCAGACGAAGTACCTCTCTGCTTCGAGATATAGCTAATCGGGCATCCTCTTTAATCTGAACAACTCACTTATAGCAGAGGTACACCCTTTCTAAAGAAATCCAAAAGAACAGCCCTCCAGCCCCCTTCAAAGTTTGTAAGCGAAAGGAAAAAGGAAATACAGAAAGGAAAAAAAAAAATACATATTCTGGAAATATGAAGTGAGTGAAAGCGGCCACAACAAAGCGCTCCTCAGTTGAAGGAGAAGATGGAGATGGAGAGGAGATAAGGGGAGCAGGTTGACCCCCCTCTGGGTGCGCAAAGTTAGCATTCCCGGAGAAGTACGGTATGCAGAAGGGAACTTAAAGTAGGAGGATGAAAATAAATATGGAAGATTAAAAGATTTTCGTTGAGAGAGATTGATTAAACATTCGGGATGCTATCGAAAACTCATCCTTTATTCTATTTTTTATTTAATTTAGAAAAGTAGATATCTGTAAATCATTTTTTTTTTTCTTTTAGTACTTCGTAGTACGTAAAGAACTATTGATAGATTCAAAGTAATAAAAGTGAGTTCCAGGACTTAGAAGAAAGTTTCAGCGTATGAATTTCACATTAAAATTTAATTTGTGAATAAGTGTACCAGAAAAGTAAACATGAATATTTAAAAACAGAGATGTGTTTTGAACTGATGATTGATAAATATGTATTCATTTTCATTCAAGTATACTACGTTTTAAATTATACTCTTATTGATTAAATACAGTTTGGATAAGTCTGACGAGCACATTGAATGATTTTATTCAATTTAGAAAAATCAGACATATCAGACATAACTTAATATTTTTATTCGAAGTCTTTTGTTCTAAATTTTTATTTAGGAAATGTAAAAACGATTACTAGCTTCTATCATTATATACAATTTTTAAAAAGAAAAGATATGTAACTAAATTATTATTTATGGTAACCAAAATCATTTGCTCTTTATATATATACACCTGTAATCTTTATATATATATACGTGTGTGTATATTGACAAAATCTTTGTAATACAAAAGTGCATTACTATATTCAAATTTCCTGAGTCACTATTCATACGGTTATTACTTCTGAATTTCTTATAATCCTTACAAATAATTTTTTTTTTAAATGAAGCTTTTATTTCCATGCAAAACAGTACGTTAATGTAACATACAAATTTCGATTTATTTTACTGTAAAAATAAATGATGATATATGTAAACTTTTGCTGCGTCTTTCTAAAAATCTAAATTAAATGAGAAAATTACTTCAAAACACTGCTGCGCATTTTTTTACATTTTATAAATGCATGAAGATTCTAGATGATAAGAAATATTATATGTATAGGGAATATTATAACGCATTTAAATATTGATATGTAACTGAACTGCCTATTTAAACTCTTTAAGGTCGGCAAAAATTATCAGATTTTAAACAGTAAGCCCCGTGCTTTTGCATTCATCTAAAACATTACTATATTTAACAGAAGATTTTTTATGTATTTTTTCATGCTAAAATCATTTAAATATCATACACAATAACTGATGCAATAAATGTCACCATCATACATATACTCCTGCGGCTCTTAACGAGTAAAATATTAATACGCAAAATCCTTTTTTAAAGTTATGTATTGGTTTAGAGAAACGCCTAAAAGTAGAGCTTTCCTTTTGTTTTCTGCTATTTGCAGCCACTCGTACTCAAAAAGTTAGGTAGTTAATGCAACACCATCATCAACGTGAATGCTTCGGTGTATCATTAACAGTGCTTGCTTTCATCGAAAATTATTAAAAGATAAAATATACAGACAACGACATTATTTCATTATTTAAAACATGAAAATCTGACATTGACAGATTTTAATTTAGTGCCAGAGGCCTACTGCTAAACTTGCTAATATCGACAAATTCTTCTTTAGTTAATTCGTGACGATCTAAATTCCATGATAAAGTTTTCATTAAATCAAACCAATGTGTTTCAGCTGCAGATACTGTAACAAATAACGTTGGAAGTCCAAACTGTCTTATAGCCGCAAAACAACGTTTTTACTCTTTTTCCCAATGAGGGGGATGTGTGCCTTGGGGGGGACTCATGTCAAAGGTGTGCCTTGCGGGGGGACTCATGTCAAAGTTGTACCTTGGGGGGGACTCATGTCAAAGTTGGGCCTTGGGGGGACTCATGTCAAAGTTGGGCCTGGGGGGGACTCATGTCAAAGTTGTACCTTGGGGGGGCTCATGTCAAAGTTGGGCCTGGGGGGGGGACTCATGTCAAGTTGTGTCTTGGGGGGACTTCATTCAATAAATCCCCATTCAATAAACCGACTGAAATAGGCCCTTAGCACTATTAAGAGTGTATTATAAAAATTCGACAACGCTGTACCGACTGAAATAGGGGTACCTTGGGGGGGACTCATGTCAAAGTTGGGCCTTGGGGGGACTTCATTTAATAAATCCCCATTCAATAAACCGACTGAAATAGGTCCTTAGCACTATTAAAAGTGTATTATAAAAAATTCGACAACGCTGTACCGACTGAAATAGGGGTACCTTGGGGGGGGACTCGTGTCAAAGTTGGGTCTGGGGGGGGACTCATGTCAAAGTTGTGCCTTGGGGGGACTTCATTCAATAAATCCCCATTCAATAAACCGACTGAAATAGGCCCTTAGCACTATTAAGAGTGACGTATAAAAATTCGACAACGCTGGGCCTTGAGGGGACTCATGTCAAAGTTGTACCTTGGGGGGGGACTCATGTCAAAGTTGGGCCTTGGGGGGACTTCATTCAATAAATCCCCATTCAATAAACCGACTGAAATAGGCCTCTAGCACTAATTAAGAGTGTATTATAAAAATTCGACAACTGTACCGACTGAAATAGGCCTCTAGCACTAAAAAATAATAATAATATTTTTTTGATAAAGTAGAAGGCGGAAAAGATAAAATTATAATATTATTTTTAGTATGATCTCCACCAAAGTAAAATTCAGGATAAGTGCAGGTCCAGAAGAGTTCAGAATTTAATTTAAATTAAATAATAATAATAATAATATAAAGGTTAAATATTTCTTGAAAAATCGTAAGTGCGGCAACATTTAAAAGTAGATTACCCGTATACGTTGACCGGGGAAGTATGGAAAACACTAAATGGGGGAAGGGTCCCGAGGGGACTAAAATTAATCGTAAAGTCTCCCGCTGTAAATAATTATTTAGTACCATAAATCGATGTCAATTTGCTGGCTATGAAAGGGTGGCATAATTACATTTTGGTGTTTTCACCAGATGTTCAAAACAATATCTTATAAACAAACAAAACAAAATAATTGTGTGCCACCTTTCGAGCCAGCAAAAACAAATTGACACCGTGCAAAGCAAACTGAGGTATTTCAAAATACACCCTTAAAAGTCCTTTTACATGGCTATGTAATTTTTCTGAGAACTTTAAAAAAATAAATATTAATAGAAAAGGGTTTTTTTATTTGTCAAGATTAGGAAAGAGATTGAATATTGTAATAATCTAATTTTAATTTTCGTTGGTAAATGAAACACACACTATCTGGAGCTCATTAGTGAATTAGTAAAGTATTTCTGCATTGCTTTAATCACATACTTAAATTTTGTGGACACTTTCCTAATTTTATGAATGCCAGACCCTAAAACAGTACATGACATAGGTACCTAAACTTAATATTTTTAGACTTTATTAAGATCTATTTAGACTTTATTTAGACTATTATTAAAATCTATAACGCGAATAACATGGATGTGTAATTGTTCCATGAATATGAGAATTATCGAAGCTTTTGATAAATTTTGATAAATGAACTTACATTTGGCAAAATGTACATGAATAGTCGAATTGTATATAACATAATTTTCGTGAAATTAGTTGGTGTGGTGTTGTAGAGGTAAAGGGAAATTGTCTACACTATGGACCTAGGCAGTGGCGGATCTAGAATTTGACTTTTTTGGGGGGGGGGGGGGGGGGGCTAAGAAGCCCCACCCTTAAATCCGCCACTGGACCTAGGCCTGTATGGATACTTTTATTGTGGGTTTTTCTAAGGAGTTCTAGCCCATATTCAAATGAGTTTCGGAGATAACCCCAAAAAATTCCGAAAGTCTAGGCTAACAAACGCAATATAGTTCAAAACTGAAACATCCACTCTAAAAGGTTGATTAGTTAGAGAGGAAAAAGTGATTTGTGCAATTAAAGAAAAGTAAAATAATAATAATAATAATAAAGCGAAATAAAGGCACACGTAAAAACAAGTTTTAAAATCTATGTAAAGTATTCTGAATTTTCTTTAAATATTCAAAAGTAATTTTTTAATACTAAAATATTACTATTACTATTATTTTATTTATTTATTTATTTTTATTTATTTTTATTTATTTATTTTTGACCGAGATAAGTATAAGAGATCGAAAAATTCTATCTAAAATTTTAAAGTTAATTTTCAATGCTCAAATATCTTTAAAATAAGATTTTTTATTAGAAATATTATTAATATATTTCCTTAAATAATGCGTACAGAATTCAGTACTAAAACGAGTACGTTATATCATTTACTTTTTGGAAGAAAAAAAAAAGAAAACTGAATAATTGTGTGTGTGTAATTTAATTAAAATCTGAAAAAAAAATTATTTGCATAATATTTAAATTAAGACTGGCATGTATATTTAAATCGATAACTCTTTAAATAAGTTTAATTTAGATGAATTTTATAATGATTAAAGCAATTATTTTTATAACTCGTAAAACATTTCATTTCTAGAAAAAATGAAATTATTATTTTATGCTGAAGCATATAAATTACACTGTTTAGTTTTTGAGAAGAAGTAAAAATAAGAATTAGTTAGGTATTAAATAAAGAAGCTTAAAAGCTTAGAAGAAAAATGAATTAATTAAAAATGTGAAAATGCCTTTTCAAAATAGCGATATTATATCGTTTCCCTGTGCATTTTCCCTTACTTTCTTTTATGCACTTAGAAATCGTTGATATTATTTTTTCGCATTGCATACCGATAGATGATTTCTTTTCTTTCTTTCTTTTTTTTTTTTTTTTTTTTTTCTTTTTCTTTTTAAGAATGTACAGGATTACAATTTAATGTTATCCACTTAAAAACATCATAGTATTATAGCTTTTAATTTTCATAGTAATAACAAAAAAGCCAAATTAATTCTCTAATGCTAGCGTTATTAACATTTAATGCATTAAAAAAATAACGATTAATGTAAAATAATAATTAAAAAAAAAATCTTCATTTTCTTTATTTTTTAAGCCGTTAGCATTTTTATACAGTATTCGCTATTATCATTCTACTAATCAATAAAAAATGTAATAGCTAATTAAATGCAATTTCTTCTGCAACTAAGAGAAAAAAAAAATAATCATTTGAAATGTTTTGAAATAACTAAAACTTTTATAATTAACATATTATTAGGAAATATTGATATTTTATATGGTTATTCATAATTTATCGCAAAACATTTAATTAAAACTCACAGTACTATTATTTTATACCGATCAATCTCCACAAAAAAAAAAAAAAAAAAAAAAAGCACAGAAAATGGACACTCTTCAAATTTAAAAGATAGCCGACAATGTTTAAAATAAAGCATAAATATTGAAACTTTCACGGTAATATTGATTAGAGATAAATCAATAAAGAGTATAAATTAAACGGCAGTGAGCCGACGTAAAAATGAATCATCGATTATATTTTAATTACATGTTAAGTAACAGAGTAGAGAATTAATTTATAGAGCAAATTATTTGTTATTAAATTATGTCGAAGGGAATTGGCAACATTCACCTGGGATACTATTTGAGTGATATTTAAATTGCTTATTAAAGCTTGAAAAATGTGCTGTTGCGGGATGGCTAAATGAGAATTATATTAAAAAAAAAAATTTAATTAAACTAAAAAAGAACTTTATCGAAGTGAATGTAAATTAAAACCTAGATATTTCTTCATTGGATCAAAACAATGTAATTAAAAAAATGAAAGCAATTTTGAAACTAGGATACGGATATTTGGGAATATGTTTTAATTAAAGGACTTACGAACCGGTGCTTTACTTTTGTTTCTGGTGAAAATAAACATGGTTCGATTTTGATCAAATAACTTTTTGTTATTAGATAACAGAAAAAGTCGAAACGAAAGAAGAAGAAAATCCCTAATTGCGTCATAGAAATAACCATATGAATAAATTGTTCATAAGTGCAATAGCATTATTCAAATATACAGAAAATATAGTATCAAAACGTAATTAAAAATTAAATGTAATTTAAAACATAAAATCTCGTAGATTAAAAACTTAATAAAATCAAGAATGAAATTAGTAGTATGTACTTGTTTTCCACGGAGCTTTCTCATGGTAAAAATACAGGTGTGTATCGATTTTTTTTTTCTTTTTAAGAGCCAAACCTTTTAATTCTTTGCAATTTAATGAATTTAAATACGTTTTTCAAACATGTATGTTTCTATGGTGCATATGTATATGTATGTTTATATAAAAGTGAATGTACACCTGAATATAAAAATGTTTATTTATTTATTTTTTAATACTATAAAGCATAAAATCAATTATACGAAACACATTTGCAGTATATTTGAAATGTTCCAGTATATCATAAATAATAATAATAATAAAATACAATACCTATTTAAACATTAAAATATATTAATTGGGTAACTACACACGTATGCATACATGAACACGGATGTGAAATTGTATTAAAGAAAAATCCTACTCTGTTTCAAAAAAAGTTAAAAATATACAAAAATCATCTTAATCATTAGAACAACAACAACAACAACAAAAGTTTATAATATCATTCAAATAAGCAATATGACTATTAAATTTAGCTTTCTGTATGTACAAAAACGTAGTAAAAAAGAGCTGATAACTTTTAATTTATTTCGCAGCATTGTCAGTACATAATACCAGCATTTATGTTTCCTACTATATTTTTAGAAGAGTAATATTCCTTTGAATTAACTGTAATTACATATTGGAGAAAATTACTCTACAAAGAAAGTGATGTGGGGGGGGGGGGGGGAGTCGATTACTGACAATGCTACGGAATAAATTAAACAGTTAACAATTGTGGTTAAAGCTAAATTATAAGTATATATGCTTTTTGCTAGCAATTTTCGCTCTAAAAAAGCTTGAACTATGTTCTTATTTATAATCGTCATAAATACAGACATCTATATAGTGTTTACTTTTTGTATCCCGTTTGAATAAAATATATCCGCCGTCCATGTAGTATATTCCGTTGCACTTGACACGCTGCGCATTTTGACAGCATGCCATGGACAAATATTCAACAAACAGACCAGGTACGAAAAATAGCTCCCCGGTGCTTCTTTTCTGCTTATCCTGTATAATACTATTTTCCGTGCGGAACCCCCTGAGCTCGGGTCATCCCCTCTCTATCAAACTTTAACCTTTGTGTCAAAAACCGCAGGAAACGATCACAACCCCACAGCTGCCTTATCTCCGTTTTAAAGATACAATTGCGGTATGCCATTAAATTACAGGGGAGTAGATGTATAGATGTTTATGGGGACTCAAAGTTCATTAACGAGATTCCAAAAGAGAGACAAACACTTCAAAAAGTATTTTCCTTGAACCCCCCCCCCCCCCCCCCAAATATGAACCGGGAAAAGGCTATGAGTATATAGATCAAAAATAAATGTTTTAACATCAACAATAATATATACAGATCCAATAAATTTGACAGCACTTAATTGGAAAGGAAAAAAAAAAAAAAAACTACTTATAGAAAACTAGTATAATTTGTGCACTCTCCTCAAAGGAAAAAAATATCACAATATATATATATATATATATATATATATATATATATATATATATATATACGAACCGGGAAAAGGCTATGAATATATAGATCAGAAATAAATGTTTTAACATGAACAATGTGAAACCTCTCAAGTTGGACGCTTTTTCTCGGAACGGAATGTATCCATTAACATTATGTCTAACCCCTATAAGTTGGACACCTCTCTAAGTTGGACACTTTTTCTTGGAACCGTAGGTGTCCAACTTAGAGAGGTTTTACTATACAGATCCAATAAATTTGAGAGCACTTAATTGGAAAGGGAAAAAAAACTACTGGTAGAAAAACTAGTATAATTTGTGCACTCTCCTCAAAGGAAAAAAAATATCACAATATATATACAGTAAAACCTCTCTAAGTTGGACACTTACGGTTCCAAGAAAAAGTGTTCAACTTAGAGAGGTGTCCAACTTATAGGGGTTAGACATAATGTTAATGGATACATTCCGTTCCGAGAAAAAGCGTCCAACTTAGAGGGGTGTCCAACTTATAGGGGTGTCCAACTTGAGAGGTTTCACTGTATATATATATATATATATATATATATATATATGTGAACCGGGAAAAGGCTATGAGTATATAGATCAGAAATAAATGTTTTAACATCAACAATAATATATACAGATCCAATAAATTTGACAGCACTTAATTGGAAAGAAAAAAAAAAAAAACTACTGGTAGAAAAAATAGTATAATTTGTGCACTTTCCTCAAAGGAAAAAAATATCACAAAAGTAATTGATTCTTTAAAGTTTGATGTTTCAAGAACCTAAACAAGTCAAATTATTCTCGACTAACCAAAACTAATACACTGAAAGAAATCTACGCCAGATTTCATTAAATTATGAAAAATATATGAACGGTGTCAGCCAAATTATTAGGGAATTATTATTATTATTATATGATATTTCATCTATTTTCTAAAAACGTTCTCAACAAAATGACTTTGAACTGTATGCATGCAAAAAAAAAAAAAAAATACAAATTCATATTTTTTTACTGTAGATTTAGTTACGAGTGCAATTAAAGGATGAACCACAAAGGGAAGAAAAACATAGATATTTTGGATTACACTGTATCATAAAAAGCTACAAATGACTTGCAACTTTAACGTATAATTTCACATACTATGTGCAATATTTTTAAGGGTTTTTTTTCTTTTTTTGTGGGTACAAAAATGGATTTCAAGAAAATTTTAAAAAACTTACTGAAAACTTGACAAAACATTAGATAATCATTATTCTGAACATAAAACTCGCGCGTGGAATTTTCGATGAGATATGAATATTTGTAGAAAATATTCTTTTACTGTCTATGCCCAAAAGGTTAAAAAAAAAAAAAAAAAAAAAAACATAGATTGAACGCTTGATATAGAGTCGGCAGCAAAATTATTCGAGCGTCAGCAATGATTCCTATATTTAAAAAAGTACACTTAATGCTGTTTTATTACGGGAATTCTTGTCAAATCATGTTCTTAGACTGACTAACAACGACGAGGATTTATTTAACAAAGCAGTATTGAGTGTACTTTTTTAAATAGAAATTATTGCTAGCGCTCGAATAATTTTGCTGCTAACTGTATTGCGGAACTTACGTAAAAAGTCCTTTTGAACAGAGTAAAAATTCACCAAACTATCGGCAAAAAAATGAGCAAGATTTTTTATTTTTTCCAGAGTTGGAGTTTTATAAGATGTTTTTCACACCCCACGCATTTAATCTGGCGATCCAATTATTTTATACAAGTTGCTAAAGTTCTTTTTTGTGAAAATTAGTACTTTTATGTAGAACTCCTACATAGACAGGCTGACGCATCCGCCATTTTCTATCCCACAAGACCGGCTGTCTATTTATTATTGGTGGTTTTTCTGCAATAAATTGCACGAATAATTCCAGAAAAGGGCACCGCCTGTTTATATTTTCTTCTAATCCAGAAAGAAGGAAAAAGTGGATTATAAATTGCAGATGTAACTCGTGAACACCCGGAGCAAGAGAACAACCTTGTAGCGTAAGATTTCCCTTATTTTGAAATTATTTCATTTTATTTTCAAAGTAGTTTGACAAATTTAATATAAATGTACTGTTTTTTTAAGTTATTGTTTTAAATTCTTTTAAAATTAACTTTAATATTATATTTCTTTTAACGTGAAGGGTTGCAGTTTTGAGAATGTTGGCGATGTTCTTAAAATTGCCAGCTTGTTTGTTTCGTGATAAGAAGGTCTAGCTCACTCGATCTGTATAGAAGTTTAAAAGCGATAACAACGCTAATCAGGTAACCAAGCTTTTTCTACCGCCAACATTTTCCCAGATGGGATAGAAAATTTACTTTTATGTATGTACAAGAAGTTGTGACAATTATATACAGGAAACCCGTTGGGAAAAAAATTGGAGATTTAAAAAAATTTAGAATTCGCATGAAACATTTTGAAATTTGGCAGTATTTTGTATTAGTTTCTCGTTTCTCCATATAAGAGGTCTTTCCATCTCTAATGTTACGTTCTATCCTTAAAACATGCTTTATGCGTAAAAGGGATAGATTTCGTGGCAGTACAGGGTTTGAAAAACGATAGAATGTAAAACAAAATTTAAATAACTTTACCATTAAGACAGACAGACGATGACAAATCATAAATACTGTTAAATTTTAATGGAAATTGTTTTTAAAAAACCCTCCACATCACTCTTAACTAATGAATGACAAATTACATCTGTAAAAGAAACTATATTTCTTGAATTATTGCATGCATTATAAATAATAATAATACAGTAAAACACCGTTTATACGTCTTTCAAGGGAATGACGTAAAAGGACGTATATATGAAAAGACGTTTAATAGAAATTTTAATAAAATTCCACAACGCTGTACCGACTGAAATAGGGGTACCTTGGGGGGGACTCATGTCAAAGTTGTGCCTTGGGGGGGACTCATGTCAAAGTTGTACCTTGGGGGTGACTCATGTCAAAGTTGGGCCTGGGGGGGGGACTCGTGTCAAAGTTGTGCCTTGGGGGGACTTCATTCAATAAATCCCCATTCAATAAACCGACTGAAATAGGCTCTTAGCACTATTAAGAGTGTATTATAAAAATTCGACAAGCCTGTACCGACTGAAATAGGGGTACCTTGGGGGGGACTCATGTCAAAGTTGTGCCTGGGGGGGACTCATGTCAAAGTTGTGCCTTGGGGGGACTTCATTCAATAAATCCTCATTCAATAAACCGACTGAAATAGGCCCTTAGCACTAATTAAGAGTGACGTATAAAAATTCGACAACTGTACCGACTGAAATAGGCCTCTAGCACTAATAACACTTTTATTACTACAAATTTAATGACACTTAAGCAAATTTTTTTTTATGAAAATACTAATTAATAAAGTTTCTTAAGTTAGTAAATGTACATTATACTTTCTTTAAACATAATAATTAATAAAAACTAACAAAAAAAAAAAAAAAAAAAGATTTAAAATAAAAAGTGAGAAAAATCATACTATTAATGCATAACTGGGTACTAATTACCTATATCATATATTGAGTATTATATTGCATTTCTTAAGAACTATATGAACACATTTTGAATATTAATTATATCTTTAATAATAAGCATACGATTTGTGTCCATAAAGATAGCTATTTAATAACATTGAAAATCTTTAATATTCGTCTGATTTTGCTCCTTGTCTATGAGTATTAAAAATTCTACTGTGATTTCAATTGATTCTTTGATTAGTATCCTTCGATCTTTCTTGTGTTCTTCCATTTGAGATGCTTTCTAGGAAAAATCAGTCTTATTTAGAATGGAAAATAATGACAGGTTGAGAAATTTTGCGAATTTTAGTAACGTGGAAAAGACGTATAACCGATATTGGCGGCGTATAAACGAAGAATTTTTGCATTAAAATGAATAGGAATGAATCAGGACTTCACTAAAAGGACGTATAAATTTAAAAGACGTATAAACGAGAGACATATAAACGGTGATTTACTGCAATAATTTACAATTATTCTAAATAGTTTTCGAATGTCTGTGTTAATGGTTGTATCAATGAAAAATTAATGTCTATACATTAGCTTGTCATCGCATAAAGTATATGAAATCTTAAGAAAATGCGAAGGAAAGGGTTTTTTAAATAGTGCTGTGTTACTATAATGAATTTATCTATATAAATAAAGACAAGTGCGTGTGTGTGTGTGTGTGTGTCTATCTGCGCTCTGGTGTTCACACAACTCATCACAGAGCTACAAAACTTAGCAGATTTATACCTGGGGCCGTATAGGTGTGCACCTCATCGAGATTTCTTCGAATTTCGAAACTGAAGTTTTTAAATTATTATTATTATTTTATTTATTTATTTATTTTATTTGTTTTATTTTAAATATTGGCCCTTCTATGTTTCATTTTTCTAAATTTTATTCTTTCATTTTAATCATCTGCGTATCTTAGCAATGGCTATTACACTATTTACTTTACATTTATTTAATTCATTCATTTAAAGGCGAAACCTTTATTATTATTCTTATTATTCTTATTATTATTATATTTAGCAAAAATCAAATGATAATTCAATAGAAAAAAAATAAGTATATTAAATTTAAAACTAAAAAAAAATTATTTATAACAGTTATGTTTATGTATAATTTTTTATAGTATAATAACTTCTTATTTTTTAAATTTAACGGGGAAAAAATTAGTAGTATATAGTAAAAAGGATTAAACTGATTAAAATTAAAATTTAATTAAAATTCTTTTTTTTTTTTTTTTTTTTTTTTTTTAATTCCTTTTAAAAGAAAATATGCTTTTTATTTTATTTATTATATTGGTTGGAATCAAATCCTAATACATAGTGTAAAGAGTGGCGGGCTACATGGTTTAAAAACTAATAAAAATTACAATATTTAATAGATGCTGAGATATATGCTGAGTCATCTTTAAAATAGTAGTTCTTAAATAATAGCAGCTCCACTTTTGACGATAAATACCCAGTGGGAAGTTCCAGAGAAAGACCTTTCTGCATGCAGTGGGAACTGCACCCGAGACAGTGCGGGCGGAAAAAGAGTTATCGTAACGCAGCGAGTTCCCGAAGCGAGGTTTAAAGCAATTTCAATGTAGGGTTTTTTTTTTTTTTTTTTTTTTTTTTTTTTAGTTTTTACTTATAATGTAAAATAAAAAATAAATAATGATTCAATTATTTTGAAAATTCATTTAAATATAGTCACCAGCGAAGCAGGCGTAGCCTATTAGTAAGTAATATTGTAGAAATTATTTCGAACTGAAATGTCTTGTGCAACAACGTAAATTGTATGCAAATATGTGCAAGATAAAAATTAGTATGATTTTTACTGAATTGAAAACTTCAGAAAAAAGACTGCAATAAAAATATATACATACAAATATAAATGTATATATATAAAGAGAAAAGTAAATGTTGTTTTCAGTTTATTGAATTTAAATCTATCGAAACAAGAGGTGTAGCATAGGCAGAGAATTCAATTCCTTTAGCCAAATCAGCATTGAAATTTCTAAACGGGAAGGACTTCACTTCAATGATATATTCAGGGGATGGTTGTGGGATAGGGGCATTCCCCCATTGGAATACCAAAATTTAACCTCTAGAGATTTCGAGTTTTCTGCTTACTAATGATCTCGATCTACATTTACTCCCACCTCGGAACTTTGTAATGTCAAACTCGGGGCTGAAAAACTCTCCCACGGGGAAAATTGCCTAAATTCAATACTGCCCTATCTTATTTAATTGTAAACAAACAAAACAGACCTACTCTACTATTAAAACACCGTTCCATTTTCCAAACTTCTTGGAGATTAAATTTGAATTTATTTCGATTTTATCAAAAACTCGGTTATTTTATTTTCGGTAATTTATTATTATTATTTGTTTAAGTATATATATTTATTATCACTTCCTGTATTAATATATTTGCGTCAGATATTTAAATGTGTTTGCGTTTTATCAATTAGTTAAATTATTATTTACATATACCTATTTGTAATTTATTAAGTTATTTCATTCAATATTACTCAAATGTATGTTAGAAAATTTTAAATACAGTAAAATCGAATTTAAAATCCCATTTCTTCACAAAACTAAATAAAAAGGAAAGAATGAATGTTAATAATTACTTCTAATAAAATGAAAATTCAAGAAACAAATTATTTATAAAACTTACACCGCAATTAAAGGTACACCGGAAGTAAAGGGCAACATGTCGCAAAAATGTAGTATTTTAGGAATGGTGTTAATGATGTTGTAATGAAATACATTTGTCATGAATAAAGATAATGGACATGATTTTATTTTCCACTGTCCTATCTCCTTTAGAGTTATTCGAGATAGTGCTTAATGCTTCTATATAAAACAAAATATGCATATCAAAAACATTGTGCTAACACTTTTCCCAAAATGGACAAGGTGTCCTGTATCTCCGGGATACATACTATATGTATGTACATGTATATCTATGATGACAATATAATAATACAATATATACAGTCATTTGCAAATGTTGTAAGGTTGAGACAATGGAAGGTCGCCACAGTTTTAAAATTGAGCTGGATCCAGCGACTTTCGGTGACGCAATAGATGGGAGATTACGATGTTCGACGCAAACTGTTGGCAAAGTTTCAGATAAAGTCGGAATGATTTTGCGCCGGCATAGAGCTGCAACGGAGATAGAAACTTGCGGAGTGTGAAGTGAATATAAACATAAACAGGTTTTGAATTTTGCTAAGTGAAGTGATTGGAGGCGGTTGAGTTAAGGATAAATATCGAAGTATTTTTGGAAGAAGGGGTGGTGCTGACGTTGTGTTGACGAGGTCAGATCTTATGCTAGCACTAAGCTATTAATTTGTGAAGATTGCTAATTTTGACGTATAGTAGAGTATCACGGCGTTAAGTATAGAGGGAGATTTGTGTGAAGGAATTGCCGAGGCAAAGGGAATCCTGCCGACAATCCCTGAGTGAGCATAGTTCAATGGATCGACTGATAGCAGTTTCATCAAGAGTTTAGTACTCCTCCTGGGTGAGATAAATGCTTTATAATTCTCTAAATTGTTAGCTTATTTAATTATTTGATTGAGTTCGAAAAAAAGGGCAATCCCCCATGACTTTAAGTTTAAATAAAAGCTATATTTGTATTTTACATTCAAGTCTCGTGCTCTTCTACTATTACCTATTTAGTTATCTAATTTGTTAAATAAAATGGAGTCTGCATCCACTCAGACTTCACAAAGTTTTAGACCAGTTGCCGATTTTCAGTATTTAACACATTATTGAGCAGATTATTGCGTCATCTCATGTGATGATTGCATCAGACGCATTCTACTGCTATACATAAAGGTGCCCGGCACGTTTATCGCTAGTTATTTATTGAATTTTGTCGTAAACTGTGCTGTTGTGGTTGTGTAGTTATTGTAATGGGTAAAAACCTTCACTTACTGTTACGAAAAGGTCAGAAATATTAAACTTGCATAAAATTGGATTTTCTGAACATCAAATAAGTTAGGTAAATGTGAGGAAGACAACTGTGCATCAAGCTATTAGTAAATTTAAACTTTCGGGAAGATTTGCGGACCTCAAGAGAAGCGGTCGCCTAAGAAAAACGAGTGCACGTGATGATCATGTGATAAGAAGGGTGGTCGTACGAGATCCAAAAACCTCCTGCAATACGATTAGACATTCTCTGGCACCGACGTCAGTTTGAGTACTATTTCAAGACGTTTGGCTAAAGATTTTGGTTTATCATCCCACAAACCTTCAGCGAAACCTCGATTTACTCCAAGTATGAAAAAGAAATGACGCTTAAGGTCCACAAATTTTACCCAAATTTTAAATTTATTAATAGCTTGATGCATAACTGACTTGCTCACATTTACTCTCCGACTTATTTGACGTTCAGAAAATCCAATTTTATGCAGGGTCAATATTTCTGACCTTTTTGTAATAGTAATTAAAGTCTTTTACCCATTACAATAACTACACAACAGCACTGTTTACGACAAAATCCAATAAAGAGCTGGGAATAAACGTGCCGGGGACCTTTATTTGTAGCAGTAGAATGTGTCTGATGCAATCAGCACATGGGATGACACAATAATCTGCGAAAATGATGCAATGTGTTAAAATACTGAAAATCGACTACTGGTCTTAAACTTTTTGCAAATGATTGTATTATTGATATATATATAATGACGATATAATAATACAATACATATTGAAGTATTGCATGAAGTATATAACATGTACTTCAATACTAATCATTAGTAAAGAAAAATAATTCATCCGTTTATTACTTTTTTAAATAATTTATTATTTAATAAAATGAAAAAAGCCTGATTTTAAAATTAAACTGGATAATTAAACAAATGTTGTGCCTCATTTATTATGCTTCTGTTTCGTAAAAATAAAATAATAGAAAAAAAAAATCTAAACATTAAAGCAATATGATACCATTAAAGATACCAACATGCAATAAATTCTAAGATAAAAAAGATCAAATGTTCGACAAAATGAGCTAAAGTCAAGAAAACAATTTGGAATCTCTCCCGAATCAAAACTCAATATATTCAAGTCGCGGTATGTTTACTTTCTATCCCCATTTCCCTCCAGGGAAAGATGACAGGGTGTCCGCAAACTGCAATTTCCCTTTTGTTAAAATAATAACAATCTCTTCTTTTCCAAAGTAGCTGTTTACACTTCCAGATTTTAAATAAGCAAAGTTAGGAGCCATCAAAGTTCTATCAGAATCCTCCCGACGCCATTTTGAATTCGGAATGAATGTAAAACGTTTTTTCATTTCTTTCACGGAAACAGATTATCATAGCTGTAGTTGCCACTTCGTAAATAAAGATGGGATGAGTAAATTATTTAAGAATTTGTAAAATAGGGGAGAAAAAATCTAGTTGCATAAAGAGTTGAGAGTCTTTGTGGTTTATGGATTTAGGAGACTAAAGCTCTGAGAATTTAAATTTGGCTATTTTCAGTAAATTGCTGTTCTGAAAACGTGCGTTTGTGAGTAAATGTATTCATTAGAACTTTTCTACATATAAAGTTTATCTTGCACAGCTTTATTTAAATTAAATAAGCTTATTATTCAAAGAGGATCATAATTTTAAATTGCTCATTATAAGAAGAGATTTTTTTTTTTTTTTTTTTTTTTTTTTTTGGGGGGGGGGGGGGGGGGGTACTTGGTAATTTGGTAATGTTGTTAAAGGTTAACTATACATAGAGTACTTTAATTTACATGCCAAAGTAGTTGTTAAAAAAATTCTCTAATTTGTTAAAATGTATAGGAAGAAAAGTAAAGTAAGAGAGAAAAAAATTTGCATTTCATCACAAAAACTTTGCAAACAATTTTCTTTCTTTTTGTATTAACACAATTTTTTTAACAGTAAAGCACCGTATATCCATCTCTAATTTATCCATCTTTTACATTCATAAGTTAATTTGGAATAGTCTCTTTTCATTTTAATATATGAATTGAATGCTTCGTTTAAATGGCGCAAACATCGGTTATACATCATTTTCCACTTTTAAAAAAGTCTTTTTTTTTTGCCTTAGTTTTCCGTTACTGCTTTTTCTGAATTTCGAGAAATTAAGCGAAATTTCTCATTTCCTAATTTTTCCCCCAACTAATGTTGAAGCTTCTTCCTGTCGCACTAAATTTAGGGTCTACTTCTACCCTAACCGTCCGACAATATATAGATATAAATATATAAAAAATGCGTATAACATACCAAAAATACACATTCAGTAGTTAGCATGCTTAATACTAAACCTATTGGAATTCTTTTCTTTAACCCTGTAAACTAATTGTTAGCTCTCTACCCATCATTTTCTATAGAAACCCTATGCTAATATTATTAAATTTATATGTAGTGAAACTATTTTAAATTGAACTTAAATGAAATGTCTATAAAATCTAATACATTTAAATTATTTTGTTTATCCTTGTGGACGATCAACAATCATATGCACCAGAAACTGCTCAATTAATTCCATGTTGCTCACGAATATTTCAATCAAATTTACAGTCAGTAAGATAATTACACAACATATAGAATTCTTTTGATGGCCATGTAAACTAATTCTTTGCCTATATTTTTTTAAACAAAACTATGCTTCTATACATTCTAGTAACATATATTAATATCATTATGCTGAATTAAGTGTAACCCTGTCAAAATGTATTTAAAGGTCGTCCATAGACTGTAATAGAACGTGATTATTTTGTATACCGCTCTACACAAGTCACAAAACATAATACACATTAAAAACTGTACAGTATAAATATTAGCGTATGCAACATATACAGTATATGCAATATATAAATATTTGCGCCGGATTTGAAAACAATTGGATGATTACATAACATATTGGAATTATTTTGTGTAGCCCTTTAGATTGATTATTAAATCTATACATCCCATTTTCAACAGTAACTATCTTTTTAAGCACCCTAAAGTTCTTTGCCAATTCCATTGTACTGAATGCAGTGTAACTATGTTAAAATACACTTTAATAAAATTCTGCCCATAGACCTTAAATATAAGAGACTCTTTTCTGTGTACACGAACCATAAAATCTACATACACCCAAAACTATACAAGTTATTCCGTATAGAACATGTGTGCATCTGTACCAATTTTCAAGGCAATCGGATAAGTTTGGAGACAGCTGTCTCGATACAAACGCGCTCTTTGACAGACACTAAAAAGTTGAGTCTCAAAGAGGACTAAATTTACGAAAATAGCTCAACTATATGTCCACTGATGTTTCGGTAATAAAAATTGAATTTTAAGACTTTTGCGTAATTTTTGTATTATTACATTATCAAAATATCATCATTTACTAAAAAATTTATTTATTTAAAATAAGATATTGAAAAAACACATGTAGTGAAACATTATTCATGATATTAAATAAAATATACTCGTGTTATCAACAAGATCAACTTTTTTGAAAAATTTTGTAAATTAATTCAAATATTCAATTCGTGTATTCTTTTTCATTCAATTTCTACTAAAATCAATGCATAATTTATCTAAGAAATAATAAACTATAATATTAATAAGAAATTGTACTTTGGTTTAATTATTTAAAGTGTAGAATTGTCACAGCAGAAATATAGATATTTAAACATTTGTACAGAAAAACTGGAATACGATAAAAAATGATTATTCCATTTATGATATACGAAGTTTATGAATATATGTATTATTAAAATTTATACAAAAAACATTTAAATTATTCATGTTTTAAAATTTTCGGTGATATTTATTAATATATTCCGCCATAAATAGATGCACACTTTCTAAAATACTGCAAATTATTAATCATAGTTTATACGGAGTATGAAATGTAAATTCAAAGCACTTAATATTAATAAAAACATTATTTTTTAGAACATGTTCAATAAAATCTAATACTTTATTAAATTATGTTAGTAAAAAAAGAAATATATCTGGAATGACTATTTAATACAATCGTTGAACGTTAATCTCTGAATTTTTAGATTGAAATCCATGTTATATCGGTGTTATTAAAGCTTTACTTAACGATTTTTCTACCCTTAACATTTAAGCACTCATAATCGAAAATGCTTTATTAAGATAAATTCAAGGCTCTATGAGAAATCTTGCTTACTGCTTAAGGGATAATCATGGCTTGATCAGTTTATTTATAATTACTGAACACATTATATCCTTCCGAAATTATGTTTAACAAGTATTTTAATTAGGCACTTAATACTTGTTATGTATGATTTAAAGTGCAGCCAAAAATATTTGCATAACATGAGTATTTATTAACGACAAACATCACTGTAGGAACACTACAACGAAGCCCTTAATCCAGAGGCTTCTAGAAAAGTTCCTTAATTCGAAGTGTAAAACACCCATCTTTTCTCGAAATTCTTCTCCCAGACATCGTTTCTTCATTCAACCAACATAAAATTTGCACTTGAGGGCTCCCTCGAGTAATTAATCATAATTACAATATGGAGGCAATGTTTTAAAACTTGTTTGTTCACCTTTTCGGCATAGCTATCCTTCACAGCAGATAGACAAGCGTCAACAAAACGAATTTTCAGTCGCACCAAGAAAACTAATATCCTCTCTGGAATAACGATGGATTTTAATACCCGTTTTCTTAAGAGAATATGATAAAGAGAGACTGAATTAGTGAGCTAAAACAGTTAATTGAAATGGTATATTGGTGTAATCAACATCATAAAGTACACATTGATTACCAAACATTCGTCGATTTGACGTCAATTGAAATGGCACAGTATTATGGCATAAATTACATTTTGGTATTTATTTCACAACCTTGAGACTTATAGTTACTGTGACTTTTGTCTCAAATGATCCGTATTACAAATATATTCACAATAACAGTGTCAATTTCTTATCTACATATGAGGATTTCACAGACACCTATGGGTGATACCGTAGATCAAGGTAACATCAGTCACACAGAAGAATAAAATTTCCTCTTTTTTTGCCACCACTATTACCATGCAGAAATATTAATGGTATACTTTAGAAATTCTTTATTCATCAACCTTAATTCATTTTAGATAATTTGGAGTAGAAGGCTGATTACTATACTAACTATATGAAAAATACCACAGCACATTATGTGAGAAATGCCTAGCTGGTTATCACCCAGGGTAGCTCAGTGGTAGAGCATCCGCGCGTTAAGCGGAAGGCCCGGGTTTGATTCCCGGCTCTGGTATATTTCACATTGTTGTTATAAAATTTTATTTTACATAGTTGGCCTTCCACTTCAAATTATCTAAAATTAAGGACATATTTACTGTAACTTTTGTGATTAAATAGGATAGTGGTTTTGATAGAAATTATTGGTGGAAGCTGAAATATCTCTGTGTGTGACTGACGCTACATTTTTCATGGAATAGCCCCTATGCCTTATCCGGAATTCGAACCAGAACATTTTTGTTCCAGAAAACAGCTTCCTGACCACTGGAGCATTAGAGCGGAATGCATATTATTAACAAATAAGTTAGTTAAAAAATCAACAAAACAGTTTAACCTAGTACAATGATTTTGTTGCAGATATGCAAAAAATTCTAATTTGATCTGGAGCATACTTAATACCCGCGTTTTATTACACACCACATTTTTTGCAGAGTAAGTTTCTCCAATATGTAATTACAGTCAAATACGAAGGAAATTACTTAAAAAAATAAAAGAGTAATGTGAAAAGTGCAAGAATTAAGTGCTTCGGGGGAGTTAGATATGTTGTCGTATCAGGTGTTGTTCTACTCATATTGAGTTTTACATTTGGTTTTAGAAAAAAATTCACTTTCCATAAATTTGTGTATTGATTTTGCTTGGATTTTTCGCCTAAGAAAAAGAAATAATATCATAGAAAAATTTCCAGATATTTTCGTCATTTTTACCTAGAAATAATACACTAACAAATGAAGAGAGAAGGATTTTGAATGGCACACAAGAAAATAATTTAAAACATTAGTAGATATTAAAATCACTTGAATTTTTAAATATAGAATTAGAACAGAGTATTTATAAACCAGTGCGCAAATGCAGCGAAAGGAAATATAAAACTATAATAAATAAGCAAAATAATCAAGGTTAAATGAAAATTAATCCCAAAACACATGAGGGCCTTCATCAGGGAAGCTCTCCTATGTAGGGAATGAAATATGAGAAGTTTCTGACTAAATGTTAGCTTTATAGCCCCCCCCCCCAAAAAAAAAAAAAAAGTTTCTAGCCCCCAATTTCTCACAGATGGAAGCAAGACCAACGAGATATATAAATTAGAGTGCTGATTCAATGGATGAAGGATTAACTTTTCGTGGTTCAAGATAAATCACGTAACATGCTCTAATAGGTTGCTGTGTTTGGCCCTTTATCGCTATTTTGGCATTTAAAATATTAGTTCCACAAATTATCATTATTATTAGGTAACATGACAGTCCTATGACCGAAATAAATTATTTTTAAAATAATTTTACACATATTTCACATTTTAATAAATAATAAAATACCTTTTTTTTTTTTCATAGTTTCCCAACAAAGTTTAAAAGTGTTTATAAAAGAAAATTTAAACTTTTAAAGAGCTAAATTTAACAACAAATAATAATTTTTCAACTATTTTTAAGCATTTTGTCGGTTAAGGTTCAACTACACGAAATAAAAAAGAAGTAAAATCAAAATCAAAATGATTTAGAACAAAAGAATATTAAACTACGTAAGTAAACAAAAACATTAGCGGTTATTACTTATGCGAAGAACAATCTCCAAACCGTTGCTATAGAAATTTACTGAAAATGAGCTGTTACCAAGGGAACCACCGAATACGCAGGTGCAAGGAGAGCATGTCACATGACTCATCTTGGACCTTCTCAAGGGTTACCATTTATCACTCTACTTTATATATCTCGTTGAGCAAGACCATACAGCAAACGAATTTAATTAATACAAAGCATAAAAAGAAATTAAATTTATAAATAAAGTACAAAAGTAATTACATCAAAAATAAAATACAAGAATATAAATAATACAAGAATATTACTTGGACAAACTTGAATAGTCAGTAGAATGAGGAAAATTATCCTGTTTTTCTACTCAATAAACATTTCAGCCTTCTTGATTACAACTCTACTTAAGGTTTTTTTTTTTTTTTTTTTTTTTTTTTTGTCCATTTCGGGCGACATTTAAGAGCTGGTAATTCCTACCAGCTGAAACGGGCTATATGTTTACGATGTGGGGAGGGGGGAAAGGGGGGATTTCAATTTTCCTCATTCTACTAACCATTCAAGTTTGTCTAAGTATGTATTTATTTATATTCTTGTATTTTATTTTTGATGTATTTACTTTTGTACTTTATTTATAAATTTAATTGCTTTTTATGCTTTGCATTAATTAAATTCGTTTGCTGTATTGTCTTGCTTCAATCTGTGAGAAGTTGGGGGTTAGAACCGTGTTTTTTGGCTAAAAAGTTAACGTTTCGTCATAAACTTCTCATATTTCATTCCTTACATGGGAAAGCTCTCATGTGTTTTGGGATTAATTTTCATTTAACCTTGGTTATTTTGCTTATATATACATTTAACTTTAACTAACTTAAAACTAACTCAATAAATAATTACTCAGTGAATTTAATCGTTAATGAAACAGCTCAGACGCCAATTCTTTATCGATTAATCGATGTTTGCAATGCTTTTATTTTTAATTTTAATAATTTGTTGGCATCTTTCTATTCTCCAGTTGGAAAATAGAAACGATGTAAAAGTTTTACATGTAAAACTCTTACATGTGGTAACATTGTTTTACATGTGGTTTTACTGTTTGTGCAAAAGTTTTACATGTGGCTACTCTGCTTTTTTCTAGTTTTCTCTCTGGATTCCTTGATGATTTGATTTAACAAATTATTTAATTTCTCATTCAAAATGGTTTTGCTGCCTCGATCGGGGCTGAAACAATATAAATTGCTATGTTAAGTTTAATGGTCCTTTTTTTTTATTATTATTATTCATGTCGGCGTAAGTAATTTAAATTGTTTTTGTCTCTTATTGGTTCTTAATCTGTATCGCAACAATTTTGTGTCAGTACTACCTATAGGTTACAGTTACAATCAATTCTATTTTTGTTGTGTTGGTATTGTTTTGTATCTATTAATTACTAAATTTTAAGGTTAAATTTTATTACGATATCTATCATTTATATATATATATATATATATATATATATATATATTAAGTTCTCTGTTTGCTCGTGTTTTGAATTCAGTTTTTTTCGCTCGTGTTTTGCTTTTCGTTTTACTGGTTGGTATTTCAATATATCAGGATATATTATGTCTAAATTAAATCTCTTTCATTTCAAGGTAATTTTTTCTTGAAGGTTTAGGTTATGATTTCATTATTAGTTTAAGGTTCATGATGTGTTTTGATTTTTCTGGAAAGTATTCTGTTTTTATTTTTCAGGAAAATATTCTGTCATTATTTCATTTAATTTATTTCAGGGTAATTTTTTCTTGTAGGTTCGTGCTATCAATTGATATTTTGCTAGAATGCATATCAGTTACAGAAAACCTACAATTCTCTGCTCAATGCTATGAGGATAGCACTTGAAAACGTCTTATAGCATTATGAGCTTTTAAGCTAAAATTCAGTCTTGTTTTGCTTTGGTCCGAAATTCTTTTGCTCATCTCACAATTAATAGGTTCATTTCATTACATAGTACTCTTTTCCCTCCTTAAAATATTATCCTAGATTCAACCGTCTTCTCTTCAGAATTTAATTACACGGTTCTAAATTAATTTTCAACAGGTATTGTAGTCTAATAAATTAAAGTAAGTACTGTTGTTAATCTTAAAAATTATATCAATTTAAGATATCTAGTTACTTTGTTTGGACGGTGTGTGTTTATTTGGTGAATTAATTGACTGACTATTCTTCGTTCTCATTCTTTTCTTTTACTATCAAAAGGATTATATATATTATATATACAAATTTTACCATTTTAGATACATAAAATAAATCTATAAATTTAAATAAACTAAAAAGAAAGAAAGAAAGAAAGAAAACCTATAAAAAAATATAATGAAAATTCTAAAAATAAAATGAAGAAATCACAAAGTTGTTTAAAGTCTATTTAAAGTTTAATTCACTCTGAATAGTTAAAGCATAAATAATCAGGTAAATAATTATAGTGAGATTTTAAGATTTATAAATATATATGAAGAGGGGGGAAATGTAGATTTTATATGCAGTACTTAAAACATACTTTAGCCGTTAGTTGTAAAACTAACTCTTTTTGCAAAGGAAACTAGGATCTCAAACTTCTTATTAATTTTAAAATATACAGACTTTCACTTCATTAGCATCCATAAACTTCGATTTTTCGTAAATAAATTTAGAAAAGAAACTCTTAAACTTATGTGAATAGTTTAATAGGAAGCTTTAAATTTCTGTCAATAACACATTATTAAACCTTTGCTGATTTGCACATGATAACCGTTAATCACGATACATACATTGCTTAATAACCTTTTCAGCTAAAAATTTATTTTTTAATAAATTTTAACAAATTATCTTTGAGGTTTACGTGACACTTGCTCAGTTCAAAATGCGAAAAAAATCCTGTAATCTGGAATTTACTTGGCAAGATTATATCAACAGCAAAGCAATTGGAGAAAATATAATTTATTCTTGCAACGGCAGAAATTGAAATTTTAACATTGTATATCACCAAACCAGCAGAAATATCCGGAGTGCCAATTTCTCATCGTAATTAATCATAATTACATAACGACAATCGTTTTAAAACTTGTTTGCTCACCTTCTTCACTTTTATCGGCGAACGCAGACAAGCGGCGACAAAGCCAGTCTTGGCGATGAAGAAATTAAATCTCTCTTCCCTCTGCCACATCGATTTTCAGGGATTTTCGCAGAGAAGGGAATTCTTTATTGAATTGTTGATTTCTAGCAGGGAGTGAATCCACGCGTCGAAAATTAAACTGTTATCTTTAAAAGTGGCTGTTTAACGAGCTGCTGTTGCTAGACACAGCGTGTTTTCTCAGAATGGAAGTTTTAGCTGAACTTCAAAAATTTTGTTTAAAGTGGTTACTGCATCGATTTCTGCACTGTTTCAAATGAACAGTAACATAATCCGAAGCAGGATAGATTAAACACGTTGCATTAAAATTACAAATATTAAGAATTATTGGTTAATTGATACATAAAATTTTTGTTAAATTATTTGTTTTTGTGAATAAACAAGTAAAAGTTGTACATAAATTAAAATACCTTTATGTTCAGGTTAAGTTACATCATTTATTGTAACTTAGATCTTGAATAAAGACTTTCTGAAGTTTTTTAAACTTATTAATGAAATGGATTTACTTACTTGTAAACTTAATAAAGATTACATGTATTAATAAAATAAATAAATAAATAAATAAATAAAGTTTAAGCGTAACTTTACAAATATATTTTGAAAAAAAAAAAAAAAAAAAAAATGAAGAAGAAGACTGAAGTATACATCACCAGATTTTATTTTTTGTTATCGTAATCTTTGGTGTTACTCGCGTTTTATGAAAAAAGACATTCATAAGAGAAAAATTTTAAATCATTTGCAATATATTGTCTTTCACAAAAAAAAAAAAAAAAAAAAAAAATAAGACTAGTCCATTTGATGTACTTTAAAGCTTTATTTATTTATTTTATTTTATTTTGTATTAAAAATATAATGAAACAGTATTTTACTCATTAAATGTGCCAGATCGGTATCTTTTCAAAGCGCTAGTTGGAAAACAAAATCAGCTCGTCAATAGAATACACAGCAGGACGTGTTTTACATAAACGAACATTGTCGAATTTATTCTTATCACATACACAATAAAGTATCCTTTAAACGCCTTTTAAGGGACAGACATAAAGGACATAGATACACAATTTTATTAGTTGTTTTTTAATTAGTGTGACAAAAAAATTGTAATTTTTAACAAATTTAAAATAATAATAAAAATTAATAACGAAATAATAGAAAAGTAAGGACTGAGATAGAAAAGATAGAAAATTTGTGAATTTCAGAAAGATGGAGAACGACGTAAACCGATATTTGTATCGTGTAAATGAAGCATATTTGTATTAAGATGAACAGGAAGGAATTAAGACTACACTAAATTGATGTAAGCGTAAAAGACGTAAAACTGACAGATGTATAAATGATGCTTTGATATACAACAATATCATATAATTTTGATATATAATCATTGTTTTCTGCATTCTTTGTTATGCAATTACATGTAACATTAACATGCAGTTTCAACATGGACTTGTTAAAAAAAATGAATGTTGCAAAAGATTTATTATTAAAAAATTCCAAATATAACTGTCTCCTTTTTTTTTTTTTTTTAAGAGAGGCCATTACAATAAGCCAGTAGTCAAACAGCTTAAGCGTTTAAAGCTACTTGAATTACATATATACTTAGGAATTTCAAAGGACCTAATTGAAAAACTTAACAATTTTCTGTAACTTCTTAAAAAAGAAAGAAAGAAAAGAAAGAAATCGGAAATCAATAGTCAATAAGAAAAATTCATATACACACAAACTTTTTTTTATTTTATTTTTTAAGAAAAATACTGTTTTTTAAATCTGAAAATACGATATCTGTAACTTATGGAAATATTTCTATAAACAACAGAATAAATGCTCCAACAAAATAAAAATATCTATATTTTCTCCCAAACTAACATAACCACTGAAAAACAATGATCATCGTATAGTCTTATCTTACTCTAGATAATGGGACTCAAATAAACCTCTTGCCTTGATGTTTTATAGGTAAACAATCACCAATGTTATAAATGTCAACAACTATACAACATGCACAGCTTAGAGAAACCGGCGTCATGAAGGGCCCTAAATTTGAGTAAATACACCTGGCAGAAATAAACAGAGATTGGAGAAGAACTGCCAGGACCTCCTCCTCCAGAGCAATAAAAATTTGTTTAGACGTGGTCTTGGAAATGCTGTAAAACGTTAGTAAAAAAGTAAAGTACAACGAAATTGATTTTATTTTTTATTTTTATATATACATACATAAACAATTACTTACTAAAAGCATAAAAGGCATAGCTCGGAGTATGTAAACAGCAGATTTTGCTTGTAATTGACAGAACATTTTTTGATGAACTAGTGTTATAATTATTTGTTCATTATTTGTAAAAGATAATAATTATTTTATTTTTGTGGTGTAAAGTGAAAGTCAGACATAGATAAAACTTTACTAAAAGCGAAAAACTGAAAAAAGAAAAAGAAAGTCGTACAAAAAAGATAAAATAATAATGAAAGTAGTTAATTAAAATTTAAACTAAAAGTATGATTTATAAATTTCATTATGAATATAAACTAAAAGCATATTTATTTATTTATTTATTTGCTACAAGGCTTTAATAAAATTTCTTAAAAAATTTTTTACATTGTGTGAGGAGGGAAAAAAATAGATAAAATAACAAGAAAAGTAGTTATTAAATCTTAGTGCCCTACTTAAGCGATAACATAAACTGAACACATACGATTTAAAAATTTTATTTATTTTTTTTTTTTATTTATTTTTATTTATTAATTTATTTTTATATAAATGTAAACTAAAAACATACTTCATAAAAAAACTTGGCTTCATAAAATTTCCTGAAACTTTTTTTTTAACATAGTGAGATAATAAAAACGATAAAATAATAAGGAAAGTAGTTATTAAAACTTAGCCCACCTCTTAAGCGTCAACGTAAAATGAACGTACGAATTATAAATTTTATTTTTTATTATGACTGTAAACTAAAAATATATTTATTTATTTATTTATTTATTTACAAGAAGGTCTTATATAATTTCCTGAAACATTTAAACATGGTGTGAGAACAAAAACGATAAAATAATAATGAAAGTAGTTATTAAAACTTAATACACTACTTAAGCATTAATATAACTGAACATACAATTTATACACTTTATTTTCTAGTATTAATATAAACTAAAAACGTATTTATTCATTCATTTATTTGCAACAAAACTTTAAAACATTTCTCGAAACGTTTTTTAAAAATGGTATGAGAACAATTTATGTATAGCCTGCAACCTTCTCCTGATCGTATTATATTACTTTTTATTAAGTAATTTATTCTGACATGTCGTTAGTTTAAAGGATTCTGATGAACAAATCAAAACTGCAAACTCTTTTACGTAAATTTTTAAGCATGCAAATAAAAATATGTAACTACAATTTTATGATGTTATTTTATTCTTATTTATTTATTTATTCATTTATTATACTGCTTGTATTAATTTTGTATTTTTTTCCCCCTTATTAAACAAGTTTTATAATTAAAGTTATTGAGAATTTTCTTCTCTAATATGTCAAATGCCTTTCAAATATTTTCTTTTCTATCTAAAAATAATAATATTTAAAACTGATTTTTACTCATAATTCATGAACAGATAAAGTATACCTTGACTTAAAAGCTAAATGTAAATTTCATAATTTTACATTTTGCAGAATTTTATTTCAAATAATATGATTAATAATATTATTAGGCAGAAAAAAAATAATAAGGTGGGGATACGCAGTCATTTTATAAATGCTTTCAGAACGCCTGAACCCCCATACAGAATTTTAATTGTTGCCTAAAAAAAGTTGCGATTATAAAATCATTATAATATTGACGATAATACATGATTAATATATCGGTACCAGTTTTTAATTTAATCATAACCCTTGAAGAACGCTTTTTTTTTTTTTTTTTTTTTTTTTAGAAGAGATAAAAACACTTACACTAATACTAAAAATATTATATTTGTACTTAAGAACTCAAATACAATTTGTATTTAGGGTAATTAAGAAATGTAGAATGTTTCTTCTTGTCAAATTTGTACTTTTATATTAAAAATGACTTAGTATTTAATAATTTAAATATTTTTTATTATTGAATATCAGCAGTATAAAATGTTATATAAGATCAAGATTAAAAGCATAAATTAAATATTTATTATCAGCAATAAGTATTAAATGAAATTAAAAGCCAAATCTCCAAAAAAAACACGAAATATTTTCATCTATGAAAATTGAGATATCCCAGATTTTTGAAAAGGAATATGTATTTACTTTTTTAAAAAATTCTCGCATTTTACGATAAATATATAAAAAAATATCAAGGAAATTTCAGAAATACAACTTTTAAATTTTTCATTTAAATATAGTGACGTGATTAAAAATATATATATATATATGTCCCTGAAACCGAAAAATAGTCGTGCATCTAATGTACTTTAATTTTCCTTCTAAATAATCTATTAGAAAATCGTAAACAATAATAATTTGAGAGAAGAAAAAAAAAAAAAACTAAGAAAATGTTTATATTATTCAGGTTTTTTTTCTTATATAACAAAGCAATAATCGAAATTTCTGAAAAGATTTATTATCTTTTATAAATCTGTCAAAATGGAATAAGGAAACTAAAGCAATGTTTTCAATAAACGAAAGAATATATCATCGACCGTTTCTTTTGTCACAGCAAAGGAATCGGAAAACAATTGAAAATAAACATATTGAATTTTTTAAATCACGCAGAGAACGTCCTGCAGCTTTAAAGAGTTATAAATCATATAAAAGGTTTAAATATTAAAATCTGTATATGATGCTGGAAATATCTTTTAAAAAATTGTTTTCCTAAATGATACATTTTGATACAATAATATAGTATAATTTACGAAGAAATTTTATTGTTATTATATTTAACTATAATACCTTTATACTTTTAACTTAGATAAATTTACCTTAAACAATATCCTTTTAAAAAACTTAGCAAATATATTTCGGGTATCTCCGTACCCCATCTTCAGTGCCAAGTGAAATCGTCTGTACCTCTGAGGTGGTCACTTCGTGGTATTGCGGTGTTCGTGGTCTCGCTTCACTTCATTTCTTTTTTTGTTTTCTTGTAAAAATTGTTGCCACACTGCCGGAATAATGCAGTGCTCCCGGTCATTAACAGCTAGATTGTTAGTAATTATTTCTATGGCCTCCCGTTTTAGTGCGTAGTGGTGATTATTGTACGGGGCTATTTTATTAATATTGATGGAGTTTACGTTAACAGGGTTAGTATTATGGATGGAGGAGAAAACGGCGGAAGATTTAAATATTTTAAGTCAGCGCGGTGTTCTTTTTCGCGATTGTTCATCCTGCGTTTAGTCATACCTATATAACATGCTTTTTTACCGTTGGTGTGTTCAAAATTTATTTTATAGATTCCTGTGGTGATATCCGTAATGAAAAAAATTCTATCAACTACAAATTCACCGCAGGAATCTATAAAATAAATTTTGAACAAATGAGCTGTTGGACAAACATACTTGTTGGGTAAATGGCATCGGGAGTCTAAGTTGCCGAGCAACTGAGAGACGAACAATCTTTTTAGACGTTTAAACAAAATAACGGAATCCAGATAACAAAAGCCCATTACAACCAAACCACAAATATTGTCAATTTTTCTATAACAAAAAGAAAAATAAATCGATATGAAAGCTGAACTGAACTGAAAAATCTCATCCCTGAAAGTAACACTCATGGCTGCAGTTATACATTCCTAAATGATGATGACGTTAATCGCAGGGCCTGATTATCGTACAGGCCGACTAGGCCTCGGCCTAGGGCACCAAAATAGTTTTTAAATTTAAAATGCTATTTTTGGCAAAAATTTCCTTAAAAAAATTAACTGAAAGTTAGCTAACGATAATCTTTAGTTGAAAATAGGGATTTTTTAAATACCTTTTGACAAATTATTCGATTAAATTAAAAAACACAGCATTAGCTAGATTATGAAATGTACCAGTTTTCGTGGAGATCGGTTGAATGGATATAACTTTTTAGAGCGGATATAAAAATCCAGAGAAACTTTCACTGACAGACTTATAGTTATATATAATATAAATTAAAGAACTTTGTAGCATACTAATGGGAAATATCTTCACATTTTCAATAGTATTTGGTCATGTGTTAATATTTAAATACCTGCTGACTTTGTATGGTATGAATGAGATAGATTAGGAATAAAAAAGAAAACAGCATTATAAAGTATTAAATATTGTAAAAAATTACATTTCGATGAAAGTGAATTCCAACAGTAACAGTCATAGAAAAAATATATCCCCTCCCCCCAAAATAATATTAATAATGATTTTAGGTCTGTTTGCAAAAGAAGTGAAAACTAATTTCTTATCTTTGTTGCCAATAATTAGTGCACAAATTAAATTACAAGAAAAAAAAAACTTTAATTTGTTGGGGGGCACCAAAATCATCCCGGGCCTTGGGCCCCAGCAGGTCGTAATCAGGTTCTGGTTAATCGAGACCAGCAGTTGCTAGTATCAAGTTTATAAAAATAACTTTTTTGAAGTGTACACCATTCTTAACCCATAACATTAATGAAGGCCCATTAGCAGCCAAACGGTTATGTGCTCAAAGCTGGTAGACGGGGGTGCTGAGTTTGATTCCAGGTCGCGCTTGTCCGTCTAGCCGTTAGGACATTTCTGTAGTTTTCTCCGAAATTTGCGTAAATACTGATTAGGATCCCTTAGAAAGACCTCCACGGAAGTCACTCCCCCTCAGGCCTAGGACCCTAGTGCAACCAATCGGCCTTATTCCCAAACACGCACACATAATATTAATATAAAATACTTTCTCAAATGATTTCTATAATTCTATAGCAACTGATGAAACATTTTAAAAGAATTTAAAGAAATATTTACATTTTATTAAAATTAAAAGCAATTAATAATAGCTTTTATATCGGAATGTTTTCGAATTCTTTTTTTTTTTTTTTTCCTAGAACAATTTAACATCGCTGATTAAAATTTTTCTCAACTTTGCTGATTACAACATTTTAACTCTGATAATATAATAAACGATACACAGAGTAAGCATTTAACTTGGAATCCATAATATTACATTATTTTTATTACTATTAAAATTTTTAACTTTTCATTTTACTTATTTATTGGATTATATGCAAAAATATTTAAAATTTCATTACTAATTTGAACAGTAAACATAACAACATCTTAGATTTAACTTATTCCAAAACAGCATTTATCTACCCACATTGAGAGTAGGGTGTAAGGCGCAGGAGATCGAAGTGAAGGATATCAGACCCTCCGAACATTTTAGACTTCCATTATCGAATCAAGGTGCGTGTTTATGTTTTCCGGATCGTGTTGACTTTTTATCTGTATGAGGGTTGAATGATTGTTCCCGGAAAGCCCGGGATCGGTTACTGCTCTGTTTGAACGTTTCTGATAAGAAACGAACTAATGTTAGGATAAACGTTCGGAAAATTAATAGGACCATTCTATACGGGAGATTTCCGATACCATAATTCACCATAGAAAAATAGTGACGAAAGCCTGCTTTTTGCATTTTCATCGATTTAAGAAAAGAACCAAAAGAAAATACGTATTAAAATGGGTTTTATTGTTATTATTATTATTATTATTTTACGTAATGAGTTAAATGCAGTGATTGTTAAATATAATGAGTTATACTTAATGATAGAATTAGCTAATTCCGGGAGAGTAAAAATAATTATATAAAATTCAACTTTTGCAATTTACTACGTGTTAAAAGTGACATTATATATTGATGATATTGAATATATTGATGATCCTAAATATATTGATGATATTGATGATATTATATATTTATGATGATTATACTAGTAACAAGATTATTGATTTTTAGAATATTATTATGTAAGAATAATTGTTAAATATTTAAGGGTGTAAAGGACGTAAAAAAAAAAAAAAAGAAAAGAAAAGAAAAGAAAGAAAGAAAGAAAAAAAAAACATTTTTCTATAAGAATTCTTTTGAAATGTTATTTTATCTTTATATTACATTTGGTTTATTGTAAAATAATAATAATAATGATAATGATAATGATAATATTAAGGAAATGTATTCAAATGCTGTAAAGCTCCAAATTGTTCCCTGTGCGATAAAATATGACATAAATATAATTTTTTAGATTTCCAAATAGATATTTTAGTTGTTTAATATTACTAAATTTACAATTTTTGCTTCAAATCTAAAATTATTTGAGAAAAATCAAGTACTTCTAGATTTGAAGTAAAAGTTGTAATTCCATAAAACTTGTGGAGTTTGCGTTGCTGCAAACTCCATATTAACTTAAATACTTAATTAGATTACTAAGAGAACCAGAGACTTGAATTGAACAAACAATAAGAGTTTATTTGAACCAGATTAATGGGAGGGCGGCCTGGTAATCAAAACTTAGCTCAGTCAGCGTATTACTTAATCAAAATATATGAATCAACAATTTAATTAGATAATCTTAAATATCTCACCCCAGCAGATAGTCGAAGGTGTAGAGACGGTTGCACTCGTACTCCGCTACTACGACTTCACTATGGATCAGAGGATTCCCTTCAGACCCAACTTTAGCTTTCCGAATGCTAGTAGATATGCACACCAACACTCATCACTACTTAACTTCACGCAACTAAATCTCCACAACTCTACTTCTCGATACTCGCCAAAATAAGATTCATCACCATCCACTATAATATCCTCCAACATCCACACCCATCTACTAAAACCATCGCCATTTTATACTTCTTCCTACACCCTCCTTTCACTACATTTCAATCCATCCTTTTAAAATCACTTCTAATTTATCTAACATTCAAAATCTAAGTCTTTCCTTGCAGCACCCTGCCGACACAAAACTAACTCGACCTCAACCTTCACCGAGTCACTGGCGACGAAGCGATTTTAACTGTCCCCACTATTTCTACTTTGCTGGATCCAGCTTAATTAAAACAACTGTGGTGACGTTCTGACGTCTCAACCTCACAAACTAAGCAAGCAAAATATTGTGTAGAGCTAAAATACCTATCTAAAAATATTGGAATTACGCAATACTTTAGTGTGCATAAAATAATTTGAAGTATTACAATAATAAATATATATATATATTGTTTGTTCGTTTGCTATATAAGAATGGTATAATAATATTTCTGTGAAAGTTACAGAATTTCTCCAAAAATGAGACATTTTATTTTAAACTCCAAATGTACCCTTGATGATATGTAACACATGACGAATAATAAAGTTTAAATAAAATAAATAACCGATCTAACTAATAAACTACAAACTATTTTCACTATTATTACTGTTACTATGTTTATTTGTTTGTTTATTTTACATGTAAAATTACTAATTACGTCCTCATTCGATAGAATAAAACTGTAGGTATTTATGAAGGAAAAGAGAACATTCATCTATAATAAAAAATATTATATTTGTTCAATGATTTTGCAGTGCAAAATATCTTTTATTATTATTATTATTGCTGTTGTTGTAACAATATTCCAACAACAATATTCCATCCAAATACAACGTTTCATAGTAGTGATTGTAAATGTCGTTTGTAGGATACGAGGACTGAAAGAGATGAAAATTGTAAAACAATATTAAATTTATATAAATAAGATATAATATTTATAAAGATTTTTTTTTGATTAGTTAAAATATTTTATACATATTTTACAAAGAAATATCTGCAAAGTGCATTGCCTAACTAGTAGTAAAGAAAATAATAGTTTGAATGTTCTCCTCAGATTATTTATTTCTTCTTTATCTTCTACTATATTTAATAGATCATCATTATATATATATATATATAAATGATAGATACCGTAATAAAATTTAATCTTAAAATTTAGCAATTAATAGATACAAAACAATACCAACACTCAAAAATATAGAACTGATTTTAACTTAGAGGAAAGACTGACACGAAATTGTTGCGATTTAGATTAAGAACCAACAAAAGGCAAAACTAACTTTAATTACTTACGCCGACATGAATGATAATAAAAAAAATACCATTAAACTTAATGAGAGAGAAAACAAATAAATAACCACGGAAATAACTGGATAAAAATGCTTAAAATTAGAAGTGAAATACTCGTCAGGGAGCATGTACTTCATAAAGCTGTGTATATATATAAAGATATATATATACACATATAGTTAAGCAAATTATAAAAAAAAAAAAAAAAAAAAAAGGAGAGGGGGGGGGGCAGGGCAAAAAATTATTAGTAGAAATGATATTGAAATTTTAAGGAGAAAAAACATTAAGTAACTGCGTTTGTAACTCCGTTCACATTTATTAACTTTTTATGAAGACATTTTTAGATTCCTTTAAAATACAAGTAAACAAAATAAAATAAAATAAATAAATAAATAAATAATAATATTAAATAGTCACAATTCCATTAGCATCATGATTTGAAAAATAATGAATTATTTTCAAAACATTGATTTATTCTAACTGATGAAAATACATAAATATATAATAACTTAATCCAAAACAACGATCACGAAATCAGGCTAACAATAATAAGTTTTATTCCTTTCCTATAATTCTTTAATTTTACGTTTGAGGATTCTTTCATCACGTTCTCTTGAAATCGATATAGGTCATTATTCATGTCTAATTTAAGACCGGTTATTAAAATAAGGGAGTTTTAGAAACACGCCTTTAGGTGGGTTTTGAATGTTTTTGTAATTTGCGGCCATTGTTTAACGAAAAAGGATAAAGCGAGAAATGTTACCGCTCCGCAAAAATATACATATTTGGCAATAGTTCAATAGACTGTATATTCAATTTATTGTTTCAAAAGTTTTCTTTCCCTTGTAAAAATCATACAAAAATCTGAAAGTTTAACAGGATCGATATTCGATAATAATATAATAATACTTATAATAATAAATGAAATATTTTTCATAATACTATTTTGTCAGATTTAAAAAAATAAGAATTATTTTAAGTATTTCTAAAAAAAAAAAAAAAAGGAATAAAATTATTAATTGAGTTTTTTACTTCGGTTACTGTTTTCTTGAATACTAATTCAGTGAAATGTACATTTAGAGAAACAGATTATGCTACTAGATTTATCTGATAAGATACATAAATAAGTAAAAGCGGAATTTTGTTCTCATGTATTTCTAAAATGAGCTTTGGAGAACTAATTTGTTGAAACTTTTTTTAATATCTTAAAATTATACGTTTCTACTGTTGATTTTATTCTAACGTATAACATGGAGATTTAACATTCCTGTATCCTCAGATTTAAAACTCGGTGAATGTCTGGCAGTCGCTTGTGAAATAATATATCATACAAACAATATTCAAATGCATCTGTCAATTATTTCTCTTTTTTGTGAGCATGATATAAATATAAATGTTGACTTTCCTCCACATCAGAAAAAAAATATACAAGTATTCTTTTTTCTTCCTTTTTTAACACAATCCCGACCGCGTGTTTTTTTTTTTTTTTTTTTTTATAGTAAGGTCCGCCTGTGGGCATTATTCTCCCAGTTACAATATTTCAGAACAAAATTTTGGATACACATTATAATGGATATATATTAATGCATATACATCAATGGATATACATTATAAAATGGATATACATTATAATTATACTCTTTCTAATCAAAGCATTTATATCCGTAGTATATTGATAGCACAAATATGAATATTGGATATATTTTTAAGAAAAAAATAACATACAGATTGTGAAAGAAACGCCCACTGGTGGAGTTAGGAATTTTTAAATGACGTGAATCTACATTAGGGGTCGCGAAAGTGTTAATTTTATGAAATACAAAAATTTTCACATAAAGAATTTATTGTTATTATTTATTTATTTACTTATCAATGGATTATCTTTATTTATTTATTTATTTATTATTTATTTATTTATCTATTTTATCTATTTGTTTATTTATTTATTTTGTCATTTTTTATTTATTCAGTCGTAAGTTAACCTCTTAGCTGCCCAAGGCGTATATAAATGTTTCTCCAAAGTACAATCCTTCGTAGTATACTGCTACCAGTAAAACTGTTGACAAGGCTTGACAATGCAATAAAATACTTTGAAGGTGATATTGACAACGTTTTCAAAGTATTTACTAATTTCAGAATTAAGAGTGAATAATGGCACTGGAAAGCGAATCTCTAAGATTTCCTCGGCAGGTAAGAGGTTAAAATATACAAATAAATAAATCTTGAAATTTACTCGTATATAGTTTTAGTTTAACATAATAGTTCACTTATTTGGTTTGGTGCGTCACTCTACGGTTGTTTTTTGCTCATCTACCAGGATTCGAACCTCGCAATCAGCAGTAGAATGCCTGAGCGCTAACTGTTAGGCTTCGACTCGTTAGAATTTTTGACACAATATAAATTTTATAAATATGCATTTATTTACTTAGACAATTTTATACTGAATCTCATTTTCATAACATACATCAGTAAAGAATTTGTTAAAATCCTTGTTCGCAACATAAAATATACATAGTTGCTTCAATTAATTCCATCAAGATTCTACATTGATTAACCATGAGATAAAATGCATAAGTAAATAAAACTAAATTTTGCACATTTGTACTTCAAATGAACTTTAGCGAGTAAATTCGTTGAAATTTTTTGTTCATGTTCAAAAATATACATTTCCTTATTATTAATTTTATTCTGATTCTAATATACAATTTGGAGATGAAATGGATGCTTATGTTTTCAGATTTCAAACACTACTGAATGCCTCGCAGTCGCGTGTGAAATAATATATCATAGAGACAAGATGTAAGGCCATCTAGTGATGATTCAGTCGGCAAGAGATCATTAGCCTCTGTTCCCCGATCCCATTTATGGGGGAGAATAAGATTGTGTCAAAGAATGGGTAGCAAAAGTATTAACTTCCGTCTCAGTAGAATACAAAATTCTCGTTGCAGACAAAGAATATTTTGAAATACGGAGAATGCATTTCCTACGTAGATGTTAGCTTTAAAATACGTAGCAAATTATATAAGAATTATTTTCTTAAAACGTAGGAAGCTTATAATCAGATTTGCATATAGACGGACAAGCTTAATCAGAAACTAATGTAGTTGTTAAAATGAAGCGTGTACATTTCAGCTTATTAGTGTAGTTATACAGCATTTTCAAAAATATCTAATTAAATTTTACAGTTTCTTTTCAGAAACTGCAACAAAGTAAAGCACTGGAAAGAATCTACGAGGAAGACTTTAAATTTTATATTACTTTAATTTGAATTCTGAATTAAATTTCACTTCTATAATACATTTATATACTTTTCCTGTATATTAAACAGATATACATTACCAAAGAAAGTTTAAAATTACACTTTGATGTTATATGAATATGTTATATTGTATTTTAATTTCAATAACCTGGAGAATGATATTTAATAGAAATAGCAATGTATATGTATTTCTTTGATAATTTATAACTCGGAAATTTATAACAATAAAAAAAAGGTGTATGTAACCATAATATAAGCTATCCACAAACTACATGGTTATATGGAAAGGTTGAATTAATTTTCGCAAGAGAAAAGTGACCAGATTAGAAATGCTGGAATTAAAAATTTAAATATTAATTCATCATAGAACTATCCAGTAACCAAGAGGTTCTGTTATCGGAGCCGGTAGAACTGAAGTGCCAGGTTTCGATTGTCAGCCTAGCTGATCGGACTTTTATATGTTTTCTCCTGAACTCGCGTTAACACTGATTATTTCACCTATAAAAACAACCCCCGAAGGATATTCCACCCAGGTGAAGAACTCAAGAGTAGTCAATCGACCTTAACCTCTATACCATCATAGGACAGGATATTATATTCTTCATTCTTCATTCGCAGAATAGATGAATAATTCCAACTTTCAGGTGAGCAAGTTGAGTTGAGTGGGTTTTAACAAGCCCACTATAGCTACGGAGTGTGCAACTGGCGGTGGTCTAGAAACATGTCATCGCAATTTTGGTCCTCTGCGGAGAGGATGGTTCTTCCGCTTCGGTAAAACCCTGAGGTAATAATCTGGGAACATGTCGAACATTTCAGCCACGAAGAACTTTATGTACACCAGCCACCATTAGTGCACGCTGTACAACACGGTCTTTGGCCGACTCGAATATCGAATCCACAAACGAACTCAGAGATCTTCCAACCAGTTTACCCCCCTTCAAGTGAGTGAATAAATGTTGGTAAGATGTTGATCCAACAAGCTGAATACTAAGAGCTATTACTATACTGTAGTATGCCAGATTCGAATCCAGACATGGTCATTTTTCGTTCTTGTAAAAATTAATTCGGCATCTCCATTTGAAAAACGTGTTTAATTTCTTCGAAATTATAAAACTCTAATTATAACCAGAAAAAAATATTCGGGTTTCAGTTAGGATAAAAAAAAAATTTCCAAAATACAAAAAATGTAGAAATATAAATATAAATCAATAAGTCGTCACGCTAAAGCATTTTGTTAAATTACTGGCAAAAGCAGTATCTATATTCAATAGAAGAAAATATTAGATTTGAAAAGAATTTTGACTTCAAATTTTCGACGGATTTACACGTTTTCAGGAATTTAGAATACGATTTGACCATTTTTAGAAAGGTCCTGTCTGTTCGTCTGTCTGCCGGTGTGTCAGTGTGTGTGACAAAAAAATTTGTGGCAACTATATTGAACATAATTTCATATAAATTCATATGAAGTTGCACCATGACAAAATTTAGTGCCTATCAACTTTTCATGTAAATTATTTTAGAGATAGGCTGCCGTTCTGTGGCTTCTTCCATTAATGAGAAAGCTATATCTCAGGTTCTATTGTAGATACTATATAACTGAATAAAATTTGATGAATAAAAGGTGCATTATGAAATACTATGCTGACTCAATTTGTGTGCATATCAACCGACAGAGAGCGCTGCTGTGCTGAAATTTACTCCGTAAATAGGAAGGCTACAGCTCAACTTCTATGGCATATAAATGCACCAAGCTTGATGATAACCGTTACAAAAGGAACGATGCCGTAATTTGAATATATATCGGCTCACAAGTGTCGCTGCTGTTACACATCTTCTAGAATTTTTCACATGGCTAAATTTCAGCATTTTGTTGATTAAAATTACACCTAAACTCCATAAGTAAGATATTTATTGTGCGAGTATATGATTAAACGTTGTGTATGTTAAACAATAAGTCACACTGTTTTAGAGTGATGTAGAAGAAAGTTTTGTGATGGCCACGACATACTAGTTTATTGATTTTGTAAATTAAAATAGTCCTTTACAGCTGGCAACACCAGTTTTAAGCATGTAATTTGCAAATGAATATGAAATATATCACGAGATGCGTGGGAGGTTGATAGAAATTTGCATTAATAAGCATACTAATGTTTTTAGTATTTTGATGAAACTTTTTTAACCCCTTATTTTATTTCGTATTCTAAACTAATTTGCAACTCCGCTTAAATGCTATCATAAAAGAAAGATAATTCTCTCTTAATAGTTTAATAATTTTATGCAAAGTGAATATATTTATAAATAAAAGACACGCAGCGAATTCTAAGAAGTTACACCCAACATTACGAATTTTCACAGTTTATATTGAGGTAATTTCCTTTTAGAACGTACACCGAAATGATTCGAAATAAAAACTGACTTTTGCTTTCCTTCTACATTTATAAGAAGAAAGCCTTGGAACAGTTCAAATGTTCAACTTCCGGTTTATGATGAAATTACATGTTTTGAATATTTTCTTAAACGCGAATTATTCATTTTTAAATCGACGTTTGCCCGTCTGTGTATCACACAAATTTCGTGGATAATGTAACATAGATTTCCGTTACATTTAGTTGAACCGTTTTGTAAATTAAAGTTGAATTATTTTTGCTATAGTTTCTCCTGTGTAGTAAAGTTGATATGACATACTTTGCACTATGCCTGATGTCTCAACGTCGATAACAGGAAATAGAATCAAAGTGTATTAAGTCATATTGTTAAAACTTTTAACTGATACAATTTTAATGCAATTTTCTCAAGATGTAGCATTTGTATATCTTACATTTTACATCTCTACTAAGTTAGTTACATCTCTACATTTATTTCACAAAATTATATTTTATAATAATTACAGCTTTAAGGAAAAATATAATTGTACAATTTCGATGGCTATAGATCGACTAAAAGAGACTCTATATGGAGGTTATAGCAATATCTCAGCATCTAAGCATAAGATCAGCAGTGAGTTGACATAAGATAAGATAAATATATATTTTAAAAAATACCCTTATTATATTAATAGTTTAAGAGCAATGTTATATAATGAATTTTACTAATGAGTTATAAAGTTGTTTCTCAAAAATTTTAAGTAGAATTGGGCTAAGTTTACAAGAATACAAACATTTTGAAAATAACAAGATCATACACGATTAAGTCTCAATATGTAAAAAAATATGAAGAAAAACGCCCGGGCACGGCTATAATAGAATAGTAGTTTTAATTGCTAAATTTCTAAAGTATATATTGCTAAAGCAGATAAGTGGTTGTGGCATTAGATGCAAGTAATATTTTGTTAATATTGGACAGAAAACTAATTTTTAAAAAATTTCTAATAATAATAATAATAATAAGAAGAAGAAAAAATCATATAACATCAGAAATGATAAAGTTTGATCTATATATGTATATAATGTATAAGAGCATGCATATAAATATACATAAAACATTTTTTATGTGTAGATGCATGTATGTAAATATATGTATTTGCCCTATCACTCCTACATATGCCCTATATATGCCATTTTGCCCTATCACCCTCCGTTTTGGGGGGGGGGGGAATCATCCATTTTTACCACTTTTCGGTAATTTTATGGCTATAGATTTCATTTATAGTGCAGAAAAGAAATGTTTTAACTGTTAAATATATTCTGAGAGCCTAAAGAGATGCAAAATTCTATATCATGAACATTTGCAGCAAGGGGAAGATTTAGGTGTGTGTGGGGGGGGGGGGGGTATTTGCTACTGAAATTGTAAGTTACATTTACTATATTTTATTAATATAGCATTTAACGTATTGAATTAAAACGTGATTCTTCTAACTTTTATAAATTATTCTACTCTATATATTTTCTCGAATTTATTTATTATTTTCAATACAAAGACTACTATACAATAATAAACATACACTACACTAAAAATATAATAACACTAGTTTTACATAAAACTGTATACGCATAGAGTTAAATTAGTATAAAATATATTTGGTTTATTATATGTTTTCTTATTTATAACGCCTTTTACGCCAGTCTCTTAAAAACCGTATAAAAATTGATTTCCTCTAATTCGAAAATTATTATACATAAAAAAAGAGAGAAATAAATACAATATTGTTCCCATTATATTCACAAAATTGTTTTTATATGTCTTCTTATAAGCTTATAACGTTGCGTTATTTAAAATCTACATTAAGTAGTATTGGTTGATTTAAAATAATCTGAAAACACAATCATCATAATTGAATAAAGAAAAAATAAAAAAAAAATATTAAAAAAAAAAAAAAAAAAAATAAGCAATCAATGACTAAACTTATAAATAAGGCAGATATAAGTTTGGAGACACCATATAAAATGTTTCAAAAATTTTTTAATTTTAAAAGAAACGTATTGAATAGAATAAGTGTCCATTTAACAAAATAAGTCAATAAATGTTAAGGAATTTTTATTTTAATGAAATTGTAGGGATGTGGTATAGACAGTCGCCTAGAAGAAGTGGTGGTTTCTTTATGCGGTTGAAATATATGCAGAAAACTACTACTTAAGGCAAAACCTACTTAAGATAAACAATGAAATGTATTTTGTTGAAATTGAAGACTAACCTTAATTCTATAAAAATTATGTGGTTTTAAAGAGCTTTTACCACATTGATTAAAATTCTAAACTTTCACTAACAACTTGAGCCAATTTATTTCTCTATATATTTTAATCAGTCGTTCTGATATTTTTATGTAAGAATAAATAAATAAAACTAAGAATTTAATTGATCATTAATATAAAAATACCATTAATATAATAAAGAAATTTATGTACTTAATATTAAATACATTATTTAAGCTCATAATTTGAAATGTTGCAATAAAAAAAAAAGTTTTTAGCGAAAATTTTACCTATATTTAAAATAATGAAAAGCTAATAATGTTGTGGCCAACATAACTTTCTTCTGTATTTTCTTATACAAAGTTACTCAGTACGAATAATTCCTTAAAATTATCGGACAGTGATAGCCCAGTTGGTAGAGCGCCGGTCTTGTAATTGGGAGATCGCGGGTTCGGTACTCAAGCTGGACAAAGATCGTCATGTACACTAATGGTGGCTGGTGCACGAAAAATCTGTCGTGGCCGCAATGTCTTCCATCTTAATATATATAAATCTCGTGTCACAATGTTTGTCCTCAATGGACTCCTAAACTAATGAGCCGATTTTAATGAAATTTGGACACTGTGTGCAATTTGGTCCAACTTGAGAGATAGGATAGTTTTTATTGCAAAATTCGCCTCCCAAAAGAGGGGGGGGGGAGGGGCCAAAACGTGATTTCACAAAAAAAAAAAAAAAAAAAATGCAGCTAGACTGTTCAAAATTGATATAGATAGGTTTTAGAGGCCTGCAAATCGAATGAGGATATTTTCGAAAGTGTAAAGTTATTAGGAGGGGCGGGTAAGGGTGCGGAGGGGCAAAAAAATAAAAATAGAGTTACATCGCTCAAAATTGGTACATAGAAGTTTTTGATACCTACAAATCGATTGCAGATATTTTCGAATTTGTAAAATTATTAAGAGGAGCGGGAAAGGGGGGGGGGCAGAGGAGCAAAATATAAAAATGGAGTTAGATCATTCAAAATTGGTGCATAGAATTTTGATACCAACAAATCGATTGCGGATATTTTCGAATTTGTAAATTTATTAGGAGGGGCGGGAAGGGGGGCAGAGGGGCAAAAAATAAAAATATAGTTAGATCGTTCAAATTGGTGCATACAGGTTTTTGACACCTACAAATAAACTGTAGATATTTTCGAATTTGTAAAATTATTTAGAATAGTCGGGAGGGGGGAGGGCAAAGGGGCAAAATAATAGAAATAAGAGTTAGAGCTTTGAAAATTAGTATTATTAAGTTTTAAGGCCCGATAAATCGATTGCGGATATTTTCGAAAGTATAGAGTTATTAAGAAGGGCGGGAACGGTGGATGAAGAAACGGTGCGCACGGTTTGCACAGGTATACGCTGCCGCAGGCAGTGGGGGTCCGGACAGATTATTCCACCGATGAGAGAAGATTTTTTTGTATTTTATATCATTTTCCTTTCGATAATATATGGATTCATTATGAGTGTCGAACATTTTTCCCGATCAGATTTTTTTTTCCCATGTTAAAAATTAATGCAATTTTGAGAATTCTTTAATTATAGTGAATCATTTAAAAATAGGGACCAGCGAAGCGGGCTAAGTCTGCTAAGATCAAGGATGTTATCAAGGATGCCTAGACAGCACATCACCTCCCCAGGATATCTTCAAGATGTCTTCTGGACTAAAAGACATCCCAGAAACATCCTTAAGATGTACTGTGGATAAGTTAAGCCTAACTGTGCTGTTAGGGTGGTCTTTATTCGTAAATAATAATTTTAATATATTGTATATTTTACTACATTATAATTCAACGTTTAACATAGCCACAGCAATGCGTGGCCGGGTCTGCTAGTGTTCCCATAAAAAATTATACCTCTGGGGGTCACCGAAGCGGGCGAGCCATCCTTTCCGAGGAAGATTAAAATAATGATGGCATGTCTCCGGACCACCGCTAGGTGTGAGTCTTAGACGGTCAATTGCCCATCGCGCAACACTAGTGCGACGTAAAACCCAACCAACCATAAAATTATCTTCATACACACGACCTTTATCCGAGAGAAGCTAAGTATCTAAAGAAAGTGAATTTTTTGTTCAACAAGTGGAAACTTCGTTGTTATTATTATTATTAAAAATGAAAAAATCGATAACTATATTTTAATTATCACAGATCAATGGTTCAGCCATTTGTTTTAAAGGTAATGAGTTCTTTTGAAAGACACCTATTTTGGGGGAGGGGGTGCATTCCCCCTTTATTCTTATCCTTAGTTACTACTATAAATATTTTTTTTTAATTTCATAATGGTTCTTTAAAAATAACTCTTTTTGCGCATATTCACACGAAATTTTTTTTCCTAAAGTTACATGTTAAATATTCAGAGAAAACGGACTCACAACGTCACTTGTTTGGCGATTTTCACCAAAAGTTGATGGACACTAATTTAAGTTTATTCGCAAAAACAAATTGATTTCTATGTAATTCTGTGAAATAGTTCTTAAGATAAAATTGCCACAAAATTTTCCTATAGACAAACATTTTCTAAAAGTGTTCAAATCGTGCTTTAAACTTCTCAAAACGTGCAAATTCATCGAAATGTTTTACAAAACCAATACTTTCTTCTATTGAATATAAGAGAGAAAAAAAAATTATGTTCAACTTCTTTCATCAAAATTGTAAAACTAGAAATAGAAATCATATGCATTATTTTCAAACACACCCAAATCCTAAAATTTCCTGGGAAGGGCATGTCGAATAAATTGATTATAGCAACACGTCTCTAGATGTGTAATAAATGAAGAGTCGTTTACGAAGTTTTCCAAAAACGATTGGCTTTAATGAAGGGCATATACTATCCCGACAACATCCCGACTCGTTGAAACGTTCCAAATAAAATATTTCTAAAATTATACGGTAATGTTCTGTTTTTACGATAATTCGCTCCAGCTATAAATGCACGAATTTTGCTTTACCTGCATACTCCACCCAGATTAAATGGCCATTCGACACGCATTTTGACATTCGCCTTTTCCCAAATAAAGTAGAAAAAAAAATAACACCACATGAATCGCTACTCGTTCGTTTACAATTCACATCAGCAGCGCGATTCATTTACATCTCTCGAAGCGTAATGCAATTAGCAATATACACATCCAGTCATATGTTAATGGTACTGCCAAAAAATTATATGATTGTGGCTCAGAAATAGCAAGGGATTAAATGATTTTAGGGTCATTAGGGAACTCAGAGACGAAATTTTTATGCACATGTTCTTTTTCAAAAAAAATGTGTTTGAATATGTAAGTAATATAAGACTTACAAATTCATGAAACCTGCTATTTATTATTGCAAAGTATCCAAAATTAGCAGTTCCTTGTGAAGCAAAAGTATTTTGTAGAAACGTTATAAATGCAATTTTGTATAAAATAAAAAATATCGTTTTTTAGCTTCCCAAGAAAGCTGTTACCAAACGAATATTAAAAAAAAAAAAAAAAAATTAAGCACTGATTTTATATTTTAAAAATAAATAAATAAATAAATAAGGAAAATTTAATTTATTTAAAACTATACTAAATTAAATTTAAAAAATCTACTATGTTTATTCCTATTCTTTATAGATATTCTTTAGCTTTGAAACGAGCGTACAATATTGTTAGTTATTATTATTACTAACCACAGTAAATTTTTCAACTAAAATAGATTACACCAAAATATAGTACAATTAACGAAGAATAACTACGCAGATTTAATTTTTGAACCTAAGTTTCGTGTTCTTAGCGGGTAACAGTGTCTTCACTGCGAAAGTATACTTAAAGAGGTAGAGAGGCATATATAAAATCTAACGAAATTGATTATGATTTAAGAAATAAGGTTGATTCCATATACATTAAACCACAAAGCTCAATTTAAGATTTTATCATAATACACAAAGTTTATGTATTACCAGAATAAGAAAATAAAGAAAATTAGTGAAAAATATCTATAAAAATGTTAAGATCCGTATATCGCTTCCGCAGTATATATTAAAATGATTATTAATAAAATACTACTAAATTATTACTGAATAAAATGTTTATCAAAAATAATTATTAAATAAACTTATTCCGTAATAAAGTTTGTATTATTTAATAAAAAAATACGTTGTATCAAAGCATTTTAAAATGATGTAAAAGTCCCTAAAAATAACTTCACAGTAATATGCAGATCTACAAAATCTAATCTGCAGATCTCGATGCTGGTTACGACAAAGTCACAACCAGCATCGTGCTAACAGCTTTAGCTTGATATACAAATAGATATTGTCCTAAATGGTTGGGGTATACTTAAATTATATAATATTGCAATATTTTGCAGAACTATACGATTGTAGGATATTTTAATCATATTAGTACATTAGAAATAATATTAATAACTCAATAGTGGCAGAGCTAAAAAGTTATCCATAAGTTAATAGATTTTTATAGTGAAAAATCAGCAGAAGATAGCAGAAAGATGCGATCTGCGCTGATTTATATATATTGCATATATATATATATATATATATATATATATACAGTCGGTAACAAAAGTGTCCGAACAGTAGCCAAAATTCCTATGTAAAAAAAGAACACTTCATATGGTTTTGTTTAATAAATCTTTGTCGAATCCTCTTCTTAGTCAAATAGCATGCTTGGATAAGGATTTACTTTACCAAACCGTATGAAGTGTACTTTTTTTACATTGGAATTTTTGCTAGTGTTCGGACACTTTTGTTACCGACTGTATATATATATATATATATATTATTATTTTTTATAAGCAAAATCTATTGATAGAAGATTATCTAAACCTGTTCTCAACCAAAATAGCAAATTAGCCTCTGCTATTAAAAGTATTCGGATCTCTAAAATGTATTAAATGACATTATTTCTTTCTATTCACATGATAAAATAGATAATATAAAGACAGTTTGCGTGATATTAGCAATATCCAAATTGTTTTACGTGATTTGCGCTCTGGCTGTAACTATGTTCTCTGCAACTATGTTTCTCTGAAACTATGACTTTTGCGTGAGAAAAAAAGAATAAAGTGATGTAGACATCTATTAAATGTGTCTGGGATCCGAATTTTGCTATGATGTTTTGAAAAATCTGGAGGCTGCGAAATCAGTCATAAAGTAACAGCCACTATTAATAGAATTTCAAGTGTTATGTTGGAGTGTGATGTTCATTCACATAGTAATATATTTAAGTAGTAATGCTCACGTAAAAATTTTTCTACGGAGACGAGGATTCAATCCACCCTACATCAAAGTAATGCAGATTTGTTGATTTTTTTTTTCTTTACAGTTATACAACATTTTTAGCGCTCAACATTATGTATTCATGCTTGACTGCCCATCCCCCCCCCCCCCCCTCCGAAATTTTTTCTGGATACGGCCTTTACCTTATAGCGTGAACTATGAAAATTCATTCTTTCAGTTCGTATAAGAGCATTATTAACCCATTAAACACCGCTATATGAATCCTGAATTTTCGTACGTTTTGACTTTCAATATGCATTTCTAATACTACACTACCTTTCCATAAATGACCGGACGCTTTCGATGTCAGATGTTTTTAAAAATATCTCAAAAAGTACTAAACAAATCATCTTGAAACTTCAGGAGAGTAAAAATCTTGTTATACCTCATGTAATTCAGTTAAAGTTTTGCGGCAAAAGTGAAAGGGTGACTAGGAAAAAATTAAAGAAAAAGAAAGTATTTGACCTCACCCTGTAAAATGTAACGCTTGAAATACGATCTGGCTGTAGCATGTGATTATGGGTCTCTCTCATTTTCTGTATAACTTTTAAAGTCTCAACCACATTTAATCAGGGAGATATAAAGGTTTCTTTAAAAAATTGACAAAAATTTTCTCTTTTTTAGCTATAACACTCAAGGTATTAAACCCAGTGCAAAGCTGTGTTCGGGAAATCCGAAATACAGTCAGGCATTCTGCAGTCAGAATGAAAAAAAATATTAAATATCTGACGAAATGTGAGCATTTTTTATAAATAATTTTTAACTTCACATGCGCAAGATTTAGCGAAATTTCATTTTCATAATTTTATAGCCAAGTGCATTGAGATACTTATATAAAAACCTCAAATAAGTATCGTGTAAATTCAAAACGTTCTACGCCATAAAATCAACTGCTATTCAGTTTCTCTCGAAAGAAAGCTAAACTATAAGGAGTTTTACCCGCATTTTTGTTTTGATTCAGTAAATGGTAATACAGTTTTCTGTGACTGTAAAAAAAATATTGAGAAAACCTCCTTATCAATTTCTTATTTTTGGGAACAGTTGAAATTCAGTTCATTCTTTGACGTAGAACTTTCTGAGTTTACACGATACTTGTTTGGGGTTTTTATATAAGTAACTCAATACATTTGGCTATTAAATTATGCAAATGAAATTTCGCTAAATCTTATGCATGCGCAGTTAGAAATTATTTGGTAAAAATACTCATATTTTATTAGATATTTAATACTTCTTCATTCTGATTGTTGTATGCTGTGTCTAATATTGTATGTTGAGTTTCCTGAAAATAGCTTTTCACTTGGTTTAATACTTTGTCTATTATAGCTAAAAATGTGAAAATGATTTTTGCAACTTTTTAAGGGAACCTTTATATTTCCCTGATTGTATGCGATAGAGAAATAGACATTTTAAAAAGATAATGAGAAAGAGTCCCATAATCACGTGCTACAGCCTTATCGCATTTCAGCATTACTTTTTACAGAGTGATGCCAAAAACTTTATTTATTTATTTATTTTTTACTGGTCTTCCTATCACTTTCGGCGCAAAACTTTAACAAAATATATGAGGAATAACATGTTCTTCACACTCCTGATGTTTTAAAATGATTCGTCAAGTACTTTTTGAAATATTTTAAAAAACGGCTGAAATCCAAAGTGTCCGGTGATTTATGGAAAGGTAGTGTATGTAGTTTAAATAATTTTAAAAAATATTTTATTAGAAGATATGATATGGTTTCAAAATGGGAAAATCGGCACCTAATAGGAGTAGAAGCGATGCCGATAAACTAAAAAACCCTTTTAAAATACCTTTCTTAATCCGTGCTTTTTATATTTTAAGAAAAGAACTGTTTCATTTCATATCAATTATTTTAAACCCCTCCACTCGAATGAATTATTTTTGGTAACTTTTTTCTTGTGCAGTAAAAACTGACAATGTTGTTTCAATAAATAAAAATAAATAAAATTTACATTACAAACTTTTTGAAAAAAGTTACCAACGAACCTAGGCACATGATTATTAAATGTAAAAAATCTGATGTGGGCACCACATGACTTCCTTATACACTTTTAGAAATATACATAATGTTAAAAAACATTGTCACTGGACCCGAAACAGTTGGCTAAAAATATTTTTAAAAAATGGATGCATACGTAAAAAAAAAAAATAATAAAAATAAAATTGTGCCTTGAGGGGACTCATGTCAAAGTTGTGCCTTGAGGGGACTCATGTCAAAGTTGTGCCTTGGGGGGGGGGGAGACTCATGTCAAAGTTGTGCCTTGGGGGGACTCATGTCAAAGTTGTACCTTGGAGGGGACATGTCAAAGTAGGGCCTTGGGGGACTCATGTCAAAGTTGTGCCTGGGGGGGACTCATGTCAAAGTTGTGCCTTGGGGGGGACTCATGTCAAAGTTGTGCCTTGGGGGGGGACTCATGTCAAAGTTGTGCCTTGGGGGGACTCATGTCAAAGTTGTACCTTGGGGGGGGACTCATGTCAAAGTTGTGCCTTGGGGGGACTCATGTCAAAGTTGTGCCTTAGAGGGGAACTCATGTCATAGTTGTGCCTTGGGGGGACTCATGTCAATGTCATTTTGAAAAGATTTTGTGTAAATTCTGGCAAAAGCAGAATTTAGTTTAGGACGGAGGACTATTAGTTTTTTTTTCTTCCCAATGATAACATCGCTTTCAAATTATTCAATTATATTTTCGATAAATTTTAGATTTCGATAAATTGCAAGATTTGTCCAAACCGTGTTTGAGTTATTACCGTTTTTTGATACATTTTGGCCATTATGAACCTAATTTTCCTAAATATCTCCAAAACGGAAAATCATATAAAGTCAAAAAAGAGAGGTGCACAACGAGATGTTATAACAAACCTATGTACCAATTCGCAACTTTCTACGTCCAACCGTTTTCGAGTTATGCGACATACTCACACGCATACACACACATACATACAGACGTTACGAAAAATCGTGTAAAGTCCCTTATATCTCTAAAACGAGAGCTCGTGTTAAGACGACACTTGCAGGTGTACAACTAGGCATCATGACAGTCACACGTATAAATTGGCAACATTCAGCGATCATTCGTTTTCGAGCAATGTGAAATGCAAAATCCATTTCGCAAATCGGGATTACTATACTTCCTTATACTTTGTATAAGGAAGTAAAAATAAAAAGCGTATTTATTTTAATTATTTGTAGAGAAAAGAAAAATCTTAATCAAATGTTCCGTAGCGGGAGCTTTGTCGTCTAATGAATTAAAATATTACTGTTTTGTAAACAACGCTAACTATGGGAGATATCATCTTATTGAATAAAAAACTTATACAAAAGAGCATACTCCGCAAAAGCGGTTTGCACATGTGCGAAGATTGTATCTATATCCAATGTTTTGCTGCCGTTTTGTGAAGTTTTCAAAAAGTATGATGTATTTTCATCCATTGATTATTGTTTTTTAGGGTTTTCATACTTCAAAACGCTAACTTTCACGGAATTTACCGTATTTTGTTTTCAGGAAAACAAAAACCGTTATTCGATTTTATAAAATTTAAACAGTATTGATTTAAACAGTAATAATTTTTAATCGTTACGCCGTAAAAATAACGGCGGTTTTCACAACAGAATTTGCTGACATCTTTTTTCCAGCACATTTTGCTGTTAAATAGGGTAATTTACATATGCAAATTAATACACCGGATTAACATATGTACATAATTAACATATGTAAACAAAGATTCCTTTGCAGATGTTTATGTTGTAAAATATTTCATTTTAATAGCAGAATCTGCTGCTGCCCCTTTTTGCCAACACATTCAGCTGTAAAACCTACCGTTATTTTTCGCAATGTATTTATTCTAAAAATATATTAAAGAGTACCTAAAATGTGTTTAGGGATTGTGCAACCATACAAAAAGGAAATGTCTGAAAATTTAAAAGAAGCGTTATATATTTTGCAATTTGGCTATTACTATACCCATTACTTCTTATATAAAAATTCACAAATATACAGCTAACCGGAAACATTGAAAGAGTTTGAAAACTTTAATTATATACTTTTTGCAATTTTGTGTTCATAATTTAAAAACCATGATCAGTTGAAAAAAAAAAAAAAAAAATTGGGGTATTTTCGTTCACACTGATGCAGTTAATAGCAATACATATTAGTATTTAAAACTTTTAAAATTGAATTACTAATTGATAATTATTAATTGATATTGTAAAATTAGTTTAATGCAAAATGCGTTCCTGTCCCCATTAAATGAGCTGATAGTTTAGTTAAATATACATCACTCTTAAACTTAGATATCCATTTAGCGGTTGGTTATTTTCTTTGCATCAAAAAGAGTTCAAAATTTGATTTTTTTTTTCTGTTTTCTTTCTTTCTTTCTTTTTCTTCTTTCTTTCTTTATTTATTTCGTGCTATATATTTAAATTTTCGCTACTTTTTGTCGTTCATGTTTTACGTTGTATTCTATTTTGGTCTTTAAATTATTTAATAAAATAAATTCAGGCCTAGAAGTGACATTCTTCAAAAATACTATAGGAAATATAGGAATTGGCTTTTCAAAATATAGGAATTTTATAGGATTTAATTTAGGAAGGAGATACATACGCATATGCACACAAAAATTATGTATGAAATATTAAAATTATGTATACAGTATCAGGGTTCTCACAAAGGGAAATTTTTTTAATTTAATATCATTATTTTATATTTGAATATTTGTTGATAGTTATTTTAAAAATATTTCTATTTAAAAATATAGTGGTAATATAAAAATAGTGGTATCCAGGGCTCGAAAATTATATTTCCCGACATGCCCGGGGCATGTAAAAATTCAGATTGAGCATGTACTTTTATCCCCTTACATGTCCGGCTGGGCATGCAAATATTTAATCAAAAAATAACTTTAAAAATAAATAAATAAATAAATAAAATAAATAAAGCATCTTGTTTAAGACTTTCATTTAAATTTAAATAAACAATGTCAATATAGGTATAATGTTGTTAAATTCTTTTCACTAGATATGAATTTTATTGGTATTAATTTAATATTACTCGGTTTAAATGAAAAGAAACGAATGTTTTTGCCTGTTATAATTAACATTTAGAGAGAAGCGAGTTTAAAAGTTAATTATTGAAATCACGATGTAAAAGACAAATTTCATTAAGTAACGAATTTCACTAAAGTGTTCAATGTTCATTTTTTTAAAAATTAAAATTAAAATTTTTAAATTACGTTTTTAATTATAATGTAGAATATAATTTTTTCCCCTTAAAATTTTAGATAATTTATGTTAATAAGAAAATGCGTATTTAAAGTAGCAAAAAAAATTCAAAACTATTCTTTATAGAATAAAAACGACTTTTTTTTTTATGTAAATATGAATTTTAGCAAGTCAGATTTATCTGGCCGTGTGGCACAGATAGTATATTAAATAGTATAGAGTATATTAAAAAAAAAAAAAAAAAAAAAAAAAAAAAAAGTTTCTTTTCAAAACAGTAAGATAAAAACCCGACTATTAAACCCGACTCGTTACTGTTAAATTCAATCAGACAAATTACACTTTTAACAAAACAATTTTACATTGTAACTGCATTTGATTATTTATCGCAAATCTAAACCAGATTACGCCCCAGTTTAATTTTTAAAAAGAAATCGAACTAAATTTTGCTACTGAAATTATGATTATTGTTATAATTATTATTACAAATTCAAAAAAAAAAAAAAAAAAAAAAAAAGTGCTCTCAGTCATACTTTTAACCTATTAACTGGTATAATTTCTTTTTCTTTTTCTTCTAATTTCTTCTTTTGTTTTTCTATATTTTATGGAAAACTTGTTATGACATTTTTTATTCATTTTTCACAAATTATAACTTATAAAACCAGTAACAGGATGGTAAAAATAACTTATTACACATTGAGAGTATTATTAGGTATTTAAAAAAAAAGCATTAAAAACAGTTACTTAAACAAAAGGAAATGTTATTTATTTATAATTTTTTGATAAAAATTCTGCATTTAAATGTACCATCTGTGTTTTATTTGTAAAAGAAAATGTACATTTTTAAATGGACTGTTAAGTAACATTTATTGTTGAACAAATTTACTTATTTTTCCATTACGAGGATCATAAATTATTATTGTTATTATTACAACAATAAGTACATTTACAATTTCCAATGATTCATTACACCTTAAATAACACTTGAACACATTATTCGTTAGATCTCAAATAAATTATATATTTAAAAAAAAAAAAAACTTATAAAACACATTTATTAAAATTATCATTTTACATTAATTTTCTTAAATATGTAAAACGAAACGTGCATAAAATGTATTTTAAGAAGCTGTTTCTGAACTGCTATTAAAACCTCAAAATTTATTTTATCACGTAAAAAGTAATTTAATTATTCTTTTAAAGCTACAAATTTAGAATACGCAAAGGGCATCGTCGATCGATGAAAAAACTTAATAGTATTAAACATGTTCAAAAAAAAAAAAAAAAAAAGAATCTAGGAAAAACTTTTTAAATCAGTTTAACTTTTAGGAAGAAAATTTTTTAAGCAAAATTTATTAAATTAAAGCAGTAATTCAAGCGTTACGTCTAAAACTGTAGATAGAGTTGCACAAAAGTGCAATTTCATTGAATATATTTTAATTTTTAAATTAAATTTTACCCTAAAGGTTAATAGTTTTCTTTTCCAGATTAATTCAAATAGTACAAAATAAAATTCATTTTTACTTATAAATTTATTATGCATTTTAAGTGAATATTTAATTTGCCCTTCAAACCCACCCCCACTCTTTTTTTTCCCTTTTCTTTGAGTTAAAGGAAATTTTTTAATTTGTTGAATTTTAATACTATTTGTATTATTTACATTGTGTTAAATAAATTTAGATAAAGGAATGTAACAAAATAAAACATATACCTGCATTAATTTAAAGTTGTTTTAATTAAAAGAAATATGAATTGGTAATTTATTTGAGGAATATTTTATTTATTTGTTTATTTATTTTTAGACAAATAATATAAAATGCCAAGTTATAATATGTTGATAAGATATATTTGCAGGATGATGGTATTCATTAAATACGTAATTACTGATCCTATTTTAATATTAACTGTCTTCTAATTAAAAATAAATTTGCTCTGTAAATAGCTTAGCGAATGTTTAACAAAGTTATATTGGCTGGTTATATTTTAAGCAACCAGTGAAAAGACTTGTGACCTCATTCCTTTTACAGAACAGACGAGAAGTCATAAATGAAGCTATAGGGCGGAAGCGTCTAGTTTGTAATCTGAGATTACAGATGCGATACTCCAGCCTGGCAAAGACCGTCGTGTACGTCAATCGGGGCTGGTGCACGTAAAATCCGCCTTAACTGTAAGGTTCTCATTGTACCGTTCAAATAATACTTTTGGAGTTTATCGAAAGGGGGCAGTCATCATCTCCTTCGGGAAGCAATTGTGATGATATGTATCGAGGAAGCCCCCCCCCCTCCCCGGGGTAAATCACAATGGCCCAGTGTGTATGTCTAATTCAACGTTAATTTACTCAAACGAAGTTTCAATTGTTTAGTTCTTGTTAATCGTTGTCAGGGTCTGCCCAGAGAAAAAATCTGGGTCCGTTAAAGGACCCTTCATAAAAAATTTTATCCTAAAAAAGGATCCTTCACAAAATTGTTTATCCTAAAAAAAGGACCCTTCGTAAAATTGTTTATCTTAAAATATGACCGTTCACAAAATTATTCATCCTAAAGGAGGAAACTTCGCAAAATTGTCTCCTTTAAAAACAGACCTTTTGATAAATCTGTTTCATTTTGAAAACTAATCTTCCATAGAACGAACAGACCACTTGAATAATCGGACATGCTTTGCTATATTTTCCTGAAAAGTTGATAGTTTCTAATTTATAAAAGCTTTCTATACATATGTGTGAGTTTAGTTCTATAAGCGTGAACCGCCATTGTCTAAAGTGAAGCCTCAATTGTAATTTTATTCTGAAGAATTACATTTTTCACAAAAAGAGGACCCTAGCCCAAAAGTTCGGAAGAACTTGATTTTCACACAAAATTGAGAGTCACAAAATTATGTATAGATTTTTCACAATTTCACAAAAACAGGACCCTTTCTGAAAAGTCTTGACAGACCCCTGGTCAAAGAACCCTGGTTATAGTACACCGTCAAGTGATTGACTTACATGCATATCGCCGGGCTGTCGAAACAGAATATCCATTGAATCCGTTAAGGATCAAATACGATACTTAGGAGTAACTCCCAATCCCTCGCACTCAGCTAACGATAGAGCCCTAAAGCAGTGGAAAGAAATTAAATAAATATTTAATTAATTATAAAATAATTATATTTTTGCCACGTTATAATAATTTCTGAACTAGTTCTTTAGCATCCTCTAAAATTCAAGTGATTCTGCTATTTGACTCAGAAATAGTGTATACTGCAAATGGAAAACTGAAAAATATTTTGTTAGCAGAATCTGCCGCGGGACGGCCTTTCATCTGTAAGTGCATTCTAAAACCAGGCTAAAATAACGTTTGCCGTTTCATTTAAATATTAAAAATATATACAGTAAAACAAACAATCATTTAATTTTCCTTAAATATTAATAATATGTGCTGGGAAGTGAGCGAACATCGACCTTTCAGATATATAATAATATGTTTTGCAATATATAAATCTTTCTTGAGTTCTAGAAAGAACAGACTACAACTTAAAATCTATAACTAAATTTTCTTTAAGATAATTTTCCTCAAAGATATTAGTCTCATTAGTCAAAACAGTTGGTGGCCGAAGGGGTTGTGGATACTTTTTTCAAGTTCTCATGATCTCTGAACAGGTCAAGGGTCTAGGGGTTGGTTTTCTAGGGAAGAGTTATGATGGAGCCGGAATCACGGGGTGTTAGGAATTTTGACCGTGAAGAAAGATTGAAAACAGGGTAGATATTGAATAAAGATTGTTTATTTTGATTCTTTTGAAGCTTTTAAGTAATTGAAATTCTAAGTGAGTACTGGTGTTTTACTAATATTAATAGTACAAAAACAACGTTCTTCGAAAAAATACTAATATGAAATTATTTATTATAGCCTTTTTACTACGTTTTTAAAACTGTGTCCTTTTTATAGAGTACTGTTATTATAAATTATCCCTTAAAAATATTATTTAAAAAAATTATAATGTGAAGCAATGTTAAGGGATTCGTTGCATTTTAACTGATAAATTGTCATTATTGTATCAATCATATTGTATCAATATTGTATTATTGTATTGTTATAAATAAATAATAGCAATTAATACATCGTTATTATTGGTATAATCGATTATTATTTCCACGAATGCTTATAACAAACTTTTTCTTACGTTATTAAAGTATTTATTTAAAAATATATATAAACTACTTTAAACATTATTAGTCATCAATTAAAAATAAAAAAACTTTTTTATTATGAGACAAAAAGTTTAACTAAAATATACAAATAAAAGCAATTAAAAATGTAAATTGACGTTTCGAAATTCGATAACGTTAACGTTAATAATGTTGCAAAATTGGTTATTAGTTATCCGTTAAATCAAAACAGGGCTTTCTTGTAGCTAGCTAGATTGCGTAGCTGGTAATTTGGTTTTCACAAAATACTAATTTTCTGTTAAAATGACTTATAAATTGGAATTCAAATATATCATCTGAAAAATTAAGCATTAAAAATTTATAAAGTGAAATATTTAAAAATCGTGTTTGCGAATTACGAAAGGGAAAAAAAAAAAATCTTTTATTTTAAATTCATTATAATCAAATAATAATAAAAGAACAGTAATTTATAAATCGCATTATTCTTCAAAGCATAGCAAGCAAAATAAAGCTGAATATCTAACAACTTTTTAATTTAATCTGAGTTATGTGTAATCAAGCTGATTTTTTTTTTTTTAACCAATTTAAGGAAAAGCAGAATAATAAAACTAGTGTATGACAAAACTTTTTTTTCTGCAAACTTTCTATATAATAGTGGCACTTATCGATTAAAATGCACAAAAATTTAATTAACATAACTTATTACACATGCAGATATTACATATGCAGGTTGGCGCGAATTTAACTCGTAGATGCTGAGATACAGTTCTTGAGTAGATAGTAGATTCATCAATCGGATAATACGCACCCAGAATAAATTAGCATGGTTTCTCCCTTGGTAACTAGAGTTACCTCGGTATATTACAACGGTAACTTATTCCAGTTACTGTGATGTATGCCTAATTATAGTGATTTCTGCTGATGGGCATATGACATACTGAGTTTCATGACGTAGAAGATTAAATATACCCTTACCGTAAACGAGAAAGCTTCAGCATAGCACCGCATTCTGGCAGCTGGCATGCACTGAAATTTAATTACCACACTTTTTTCAAAATGCTCTGTCGCATATATGTACTTTACACGCGACAGAACCTGAGGTATATCTTCCCATAAAGGGAGATATCGCAGCACAACCGTGCCACTTGCTGGGCTACGTATTAAGTAAGTCTAAAATGTATTAAGTATCGATTTACAATGCTAATAAACTATAAAGTTTTCTAAAATCCGTTTTTTGTCTCATGCGATACAGCGCACGAAAAATCTGCCATTTTCTTTTTGTACATATGCATATAGAAGAAAATACTAAGGTTATTTATCATATGAGGCATTTTAGCATTAAAAACTGAAGCCAAATACTGACGAATTATGATGCTAAATTTACTTAGTTTTAAGGTATTTTGGAAGAATGCATAATATTTTTAAATTTTCTTTTTTAAAGATTTAAGAAGAAAAAAAATGAATGGTTAGAAATATATATATATATATGTGTGTGTGTGTGTGTGTGTGTGTGTGTGTGTGTGTGTGTAAATGCAGTTAATGGATATTATTCTCTTAACGATCGAATCGAATTTTAAACTAGTGGATCTGCAGATCAGGAGCCTCAACGTCCTATTTCCATCACGCATCATTCAACAGATCATTATTATTTATTCTTTATTATATAATATATATATATATGTATGTTGATTCGATTGATATCCTACATAAATAGAAACGTTTATGAGACGGCTACCGCCCCCTCAACCCTCCGCAGTATCTCTCTTTCTATGACTATCTGTATATATATGTATTCCTAATAGCTCATAGTCTTGTACTAATTCCCTGTAATTCATAAATACTTGTACCAAATTTCATGCAAAACGATTGCATAACATATCAGAATTACTTTTGTGTAACTCTGTAAATTAATTACCAATTCAATGCACAACTTTTCCTCTGAAAAACATGATATTAAAATTTTAATAAAATTTTATTATATTTAATGGGGTGTAGCCATGTTAAAATACCGACTATAGACCGTAATAGTACGAAATTCTTTTATGTATCCCGGAAAAGGGGTCACAGTTATTATATACGCTAATAATAAGAATACATCTAATTAATTATAACTCATTAATTTTTCAAACTAATTTGACATCATTTGGATTATTAAAGTACGTCATCGGAATTCTTTTGTGTGGTCCCGTAAATAAATTATTTAGTTTATACCTACCCTTTTTTTAGAGTAAACATGCTTTTAAGCATCTTCATAACGTGTGTTATTTCCATTATATTCAATGCAGCATAAATGCATTTAAGTGCGCTTAAATAAAAATTTGTCTATAGGCTCTGATGTCACGAATTTCTTTTGTGTGTCTCTGTAAATGAAGCATAAACATTGTATACACCAGTAAAAACTATTCAGCTTATTGCACGTTTTTCATGAATAATTGTTTGAAATTTGACATAATTTGGGTGTTTACGTGAAATTGTCAGAATACTTTTGTAAGATCCCGTGCATTAATTAGGAAGCCTAAGAGCACATATTTTCTGCGGAAAACATAAGTTTAATCATCTCAGTAATGTACGCCAATTTCATTTTGTTAGATGCAAAATAATGATGTTAAAATGCGTTTAAGTAAAATGAACCCCATACGCCGTAATATTAAGAATTTTGGTGTGTACCTGTACACAATCCATGAACAATATAGACATAAAAAAAATTATACAGCTATTTCTACACAGAGCCTGAACGTGTGTGCCAATTTGCAAGTCAGTCGGAGGATTTTTGCGGCTGCTATTGCGATACATACAAATTCTGCCCATAGGCCGTAATAATAAGAAAATTTTTGGCGTGTCCCTGTACGCGAACTACAAACGGAATACACACCCAAAACTATACAGTTAATTCCATGTGGCTCATAAACATGTGTACCAAGTTACAAGTCAATAGCGTGATTTTTGCGGCCGCTATCACGCAACAGACAAACAGACACATAGACTGAACCCAAAATCTTTTTCAGTCTCAAATGACGTTTCGGCAATTACGTGAAGCATAATAATTCTCTTTTAACTCTTTGACGCAGATGGGATACCGGTGTCCCTTTTGCTTATTTATTTTTTGACGCGCTTATTGCAAATATTATTATTATATGACAGTTTTTTATTATAAAAGAGAGTCTGATAGTTACTATAAAAAATCTGTTAGATTATCAGAGTAAATTTTTTACTAAAATGAAAATGTGAAATAAAAGTAGTTTGAAAAAATTTTATCAACCAATTTCAAAAATTTATTTCTAATTAAATTTGATTATTTAAAAAAGATCAGTAATGAATTATTGCTTCTCCTATATCTAAGTAATTGTAAATAAGTGCAATTTGTAAAAATATTTATTCACGGGACGCCCGTGTCCCATGATGAATTTACGTTTAACGCAGAAAGGAACACCGGTGCCCCACTCTATATTTTAGAACCAAAATTAATTAAAATTTTAAATATAACATTTTCCACTTATTTAGATCTAAAATAACTTAAAACTATCAAAAAAGTGTAAAAATTATGTTTGACGAGAAATCTGCTTCAAGGGGTTAAAAATTTTATAGTAAATTTACGATAGAATTTTGTTATCCGTGAGAAAATAAAGCTCTTTTCGATAGAGAGTCAGCTTAAATCAATATGAATAAGAAATTTTATGACAGAGAATTTTAAATATATTTTAACGGAAGTAATATTTTGCTCTTCAATCCCAATTTTAAAATTCAGTTTATCGCCTTTAAATTTATTACTGAAACAAAATTTAATGTGTCTTCATATTTAGGTAATACGATATATATATATACATATATATATATATATATATATATATATATATATATATATATATATATATATATATATATATATGAAATTATAATATATGTTTTCTGTCATAATAGTTGTAAATAAGTAACAAAAATAACTAAAGAAAAACTTACGAGAAAATTAATTAATGTGAAAAATTCATAAGAAAAACTTACTGCAAATATATATACATATATATACATATTTCTCATTTCATTACTAAGTGTAAACGTAATTTATAATAAATGCTACCAATTAAAAAAAAGAGAGAGAGAGAGACAAAGAAAGACAGAAATAAATACAGAAAAAGATACAAACATTTATAAAATTTTATGAGGTTAACACTTAAACACTTAACTTTTGTTGCAATAAAGCAGTATTATCGTTTTTATTTAAAAGAAAAACTTAATATATAAATTAAATAAAACTCAAACGTTTTTACGAACAATGAAAAACATGTTAATTTCGTAAATAGTGGGTAAAACTTATAAGAACCTCTTAAATTTTATCCTTCTGCGGCACACAGAAAAAATTCTTTTAGACGCTGCAATAACAACAATTAAAAAAAAAAAAAATCTTGTTTAAAGAAGGTGATTAAATAAAACAAAACAAAATAAAATAAATAGATATTTCTAAGATGGAAGAAGGAATTACGGAAATTGAAATTAATTGTAAATGTTATTTCATTTAAATTATATATATTTCAAATATAAATTATCCCTAAAAAAGGGGTTAAATTGAACACGTGTCATTTGTTGATTATATTAAAAACAATTTAAAAACACGTAAAATTTAATTTTATTTAAAAGATGTTATAAATTTTTAACATATTTTAAATAAAATTAAATTTTACGTCTTTTTAAAGTGTTTTCAATATAATTATATATATTGCAGTTCGATATTTCTGTTAGACAATAAAATATTGTTAAACAATAAAATAGTTTATTAGCAGGTTGTCTATACTATTACTGACGATCCTAAATTAATGTTTTCGAGACAAATAATGTTATTCGTAAAAAAAAGAAAAGAAAATGTAAAACTAATTAGTCACTAAAAATCGTAAATTACTTTGTTAATTAACGCGGGACTGGAAAGGCACAAAATAATATGATTAAACATTCTTTAAAGTTTTATTATTATTAAATACTATTAAAAATCGAATACAATACCGGCGAATAATTATGACAATCTATATTAAGTTTTCAAGATTTTGGAAAAAACAGTAAATTTTTAATATAATGCAAAATAAAAGTTTTAAAATATGTCTTTGAATCTTTAAAATATATTCACATATAATTTCAGAAAAAGGAAATTTGAAAATACCGCTAAGAAAAATGATGCTTTCTGACGATAAAATCCACGTTTAAAAATTCGTATAAATAAAAGAAAAACTTTAAAAAAAAATTTCATCGTTAATTTACGACAAAATTTTACTGTCCGTAAAAAGATATGATTACCTTTGATAACCAGTAGGTAAACATCACAGAGAAATTTTATGACAGAAATTTTAAATATTATACTTCGGCACAGAGAATTTACCTCCGAGTCCAAATTTTAAAATTCAGCTTTTGTTTAAAAAAATAATAATAATAATAATTAATTAATTAAATTTGCTACCAAAACAAAACTATAAGGTATCTTCATGTGTAATACAATTTTCTCATTTTATTAGACAGTGTAGAAATAATTTATAACAAATATCAGTATTTAAAAAGAAAAAAAAAAAAAAGTCATTTTATAAGATACACATAAACTTTATTGCAATAAAATATTTTTATTTTTGCATTTAAAAGAAAAATTTTGTTGTCATTTTAATTAAACAAAACTCAGACGGTGTTCTCAAACAATGAAAAATAAGCTAATTTCGTAAATCTAAATAACGTGTAAAACTTTTAAGAAGGTCGTAAATTTTTACGCTTCTGCATCCCAAAAGAAGAAATTTTCTATTAAACAGGAGCTATAAAAAAAGAAAACTTTGGGTCTTGTTTATGGAAGTTAGCAGCTAAAGCAATAATCTCTAAGGAAGGAGAAAAAAATTACGGGATTTAAAATTAATCGTAAATATTATTTTACTTAAAATTGTATATATTGCAATTTGTTATTTCTAAATTACCTTGTTAATCAATATAGGATAGAGGAAAAAAAAAAATATGATTAAACGTTATTTAGTTATTATATTTTTTTTTATTATTATTATTAGATACTTACTATTAGAAATCAAAGCCAATACCAATTAATAAAGATTGTCAAACACATATCTATTAAGTTTTTAAATATTTTGAAGTAAGTAGTAAAATTTTAAAATACTCTTCAAATGAAGGTTTTAAAAGGCATATATATAACTCCAGAAAAAAAAAAAAATAAATAAATAAATAAAATAAAATAAAATGCTATTAAGAGAAATTGTACATTCTGACAATTTAAAAAGAATTTAAAATATTACAAAATCTCTTTACAAAATCGCATAGTAAATTTGTGACACTATTTTGGTGCTTGTGAGAAGATAAGGTTGTTTTTGATAGCCTGTCTACATAGGTCAACATGACAGAGAAATTTTATCGTATGAATTTTAAATATTGAACTTCAATGGAAATATTTTACCTATAATTCCCCCCCCCCCCCAAAAAAAAAAAAAAAAAAAAAAAAAATCCAATAAAACCCTTAATTTTACTACCAAATCAAAATTAAATTATAAGGTACCTTTAGACCTAATGCAATTGTCTCATTACATTAGATGATGAAAGGAAACCAACGCCATTATATACAAAAAGAAAAAAGAAATAAAAAAGAAATAACAATTTATAAGGGTAACAGATAAACACTTAATTTTTAAAACAATAAAATAGTTTTATTCTCTAGATTTAAAAGAAAACTCCAGTATAATTTTAATTAAGTAAAACTCAAACAGTCTTCTCGATCAATGAAAAATAAGCTAATTACGTAAATAATGTGCAAAAATTTTAAGACGACCTAAATTTTTATACTTCTGCATCTCAAACAAAGAAATTTTCTATTAAGTATAAAACGAAACTTCAGGTTATGTTTATGAAAGTTGTTAAACTCAGAGAAGAGGAAAAAGTGCGAGAATTGTAACTACTCGTAAATATTATTTTACTTAAAGTTATATATATATATATTACTATTACCCGTTTTGTGGTAAGGGATAAAGTACTGTTAAGCAACAAATTTATTAGAATAGAAAAAATAGAATTGACGATTCTGAATTTATATTTATGATATTAATAATGTCATTTATTTTATAAATAAATAAATAAATAAATAAAAACAAATAGTCATTAAAAGTCGTAAAATACTTTTTTAAATAATGTAGGTTCGGAAATGATTTAAATATATGATTAAACATTATCTGATGTACTTTAAAAAATTAGATATTCACTGTTAGAAATCGAAGCTCTAGTTATGTTAAATTGAGATAACAAAATACGTCTATTAAGCTTTTAAGTATTTTGAACGAATAATTAAATATTTCAAAATTTGTTCAAATAAATATTTTAAAACGTATTGAATCTTTAATTATATATGAATTATACTTCAGAAAAGGGTAACTTGGAAATAACGTTAGCAAGAATCGTACTTTTGGGCGACAAAACCCGAATTTAAAAAAAGTATAAATAACAATAAAATTTCTTCACAACAATTTCAAATAAACTTAAAACAGAAAATTGCTGACCGTAGGAAGATTAGGTCATTTTTGATAGTCAGTCTGCATTGGTCCACGTGACTCAGAAATTTTATGAAAGAAAACATAATTAACCCCTTAACTGCCCATGCGTATATATTCGTCTGATTAAGCAGATGCATTAACTGCCCCGGGCGTATATATACGCTTTTCCGAAGTACGATTCTTTGTGTTCCGCTTCTACCATTTGAAATAATTCCATGGCTTTGGAATGCAATAAAATGATCTTAAATGTGATCTTGATAGTGTTTTCGACGGATCAAAAAGAAGAAGATTTCAGAGAAAAAGGAAGTGGGAAGAATAGGAAAAGGGAATGTTTTTGGAACGATGGACGCATGACTACGCGCACCTGTCTGAAAAACAGTCACACTGGGAAGCGAATCTCGTAAATTTTCCTCGGAAGGTAAGGGGTTAAATCAATAAATAAAAATTTATATTTTAACAAACGTAATATTTTGTCTGTCCATTCAAATTTGAAAAGTATGTTTTTTTTCTTAAAAGCCTTTAAACTAGAATTTACCAATATAATAATAAATTAAAACTTAAATTTACTGCCAAACAAAAATTAAATATAAATTATCTTCAATTTTAATCCAGCATTCTTATTTTATTAGAAAGTGTAAAAATAATTTATAATCAACTTCAACAAGGGAAAAAAAATGAAATAATATTCTGTAAGATTAACAGCTAAACATTTAATTTTTATTTCAATAAAATATTTTTGTCCTTCACATTTGAAAGAAAACTGTACTATCATTTTAATTAAATAAAACTTAAACGATCTTCTAGAACAATGAAAAATAAGCTAATTTCGTAAATAATGTGTAAAACTTTTAAGAAGGTCGTAAATTTTTACGCTCCTGCGTCCCAAAGGAAGAAATTTTCTATTAAACAGCAGCTATAAAAAAGGAAACTTCGGGTCTTGTTTATGGAAGTTGGTAGCAAAAGCAATAATCTCACAGAAAAAGAAAAATACGAGAATTGAAATTAATCGTAAATACTATTTTACTTAAAATCATATATTTAAAGTTAAAGGTTTTTGGTAAACAATAAAATATTTTATTACTATAGTGGAGTGTCTGAAATACTAATGAATATTTTCAATTAATATTTATGATACTCGTAATACTACTGGTTTACAGAATGGAAGTCATTAAAAACTTTTAACTCTCTCAAAAAAAAAAAAAAAAAAAAAAAAAAGACATTTTTCACTAGTAAATTTATAAGTATATATATTTTTTAATTCTAACTCACTACAAGAATAGAAAACGAAAAATGTTGTTAAAAGGGAAAAGTTAATAATTTTGTGATAAATAAAGATTAATATTTCATGGGGAAAATATCTAATAGTAAGTATTTATTTTTATTTTATTTTGTTTATTTATTTTCGGAACAAACCAATTTTTAATCTAACGTAAATATTCCGTGTGGGATGCACAGAGATAAAATTCTGTGACTGACACATAGAAAACAAATTGTGGCTCGAGTAAAAATAGTTCCACGTCACTCTTTTAATTTCTAATTCTCTATGAAAGCGAGTTCTAGAGAAACCCCTATTAGAATTCTAGAGCTCGTCTGTATTATCAAAGGCTGCAAATAAATGCGAACACAGGAGGCGAATTTCATCAATTATAATTCGAGTTTATAAACCAAATTCTAGGAAATCAAGCGATAATTTCTAGAAATACACAGTATTCATAATATTCATAATACTGTTTCACCATCCAGTAAAGAATATACTAGAAATTCTCGATTATTTAGTCTATCCAATTTATTTGATTATCTTATATGCATAGCTCGGAAACCTATATTTCTTGTTTAAGGATTCAGAAGAGGACTACTTATTCGATCTAGATGAAGGCAGTATATTTATTTTCTCTGTGTGGTTTAGATTTACACTCATATTTTGTAAAGTGTATTTTCTGCAACGAAACGTGTATGTTTGAATCTTAGTGATATTACAAATTGTTCTACTACCGCAATTTACCGTTGGAAAAAAAAAAAATAAATAATAAAAAGGATAAATAAATAAAATAAAAAGCACGGAGGAAAAAAAAAAAAAAAAAAAAAAGAAGAAGAAGAAGAAAACAAAACAAAACACAAAAAAAAAGAATTAAAAAACTAGAAAGATCAACGAGCACCGGTAAAAAAAATCCACGAAAAATAGTCAAAGTTAAAGAGAAGAAAAAAAGGATCAGGTAGGGTAGATTCTTGACTCTGGAATTATCGATAGGACTTACGGTTTTCCGCCTACTATCTGATAGGACTATACGTAGTGATATTACACATTGCTCTAAGTAATACTGGATAAAAAAAAATAAAGCGAAAATATTTACACATTGGCATCATATAATTTAAGTTATAGAACAAAACCTCAAATTCAAATGATTCAGTTCTTCCGAACTTTTATTTATTTGGTATTTTTATTTTAATAGGATTTTCTTTTTCTAATTTTATAGTACAGTTAAATGATTTTAGACAAAGTTTACATTGAAGTAGACAATTTATATCTTGTCCCGCTACTTGTAATAAACATCTCCCCTTCTCCTTCAGTTGTCAAAATTTTCTAAATAATAGTTAGACAAATGCCATTTAAGATAATTAATAACGGAAACTATTATTATTAATTTATCTTAAATTATAATGGGGCTATAAGTTCTTCATTCTCAAGCAAACATAGTAATTTTTTATTAATAAATGGAAGTGATACTGACAGCTGGAATTTCTCAAGTAATTCATCATTAAACTAAGTATTTTACTTATAAGTCAACCTTAATATTTTCCAAGAAAATAAATGCACAAGATAAATGTTTTGTTTATTTAAGCAAAAACTTTTATTTTATTTTTTTTTTTCTTTTATAAAATAAAATCTTTCAGAAAGATTTTAAGTTATTAAGAATAAATTTTAAAAATAAATAATTTCTTAGTAAAAATCATTTAAATTATTACAACTTCAAATTCTCCATCATCTTCGAAACAATCTTTAAATTGGAACACTCCACTAATGAGTAAACAAAGTCTGCTCAAATGCATGTGCAATAGCACCTTATTTGTTACTTGATATTAATCAAAAACTTAATAAATTAAAGAGAAATCCTAATTACATTCTTTCGATCAATGCTTAATAATAACGCATATTTAACTTTTATAACTTTCTTCACATATATTGCATCAGATTTAATTTAATTACATTGCATTACATTACGAAAGTTCATTTTCATAATTTATAATCAATTTCGGCCCAGTGTTAAAAAGTAGTCCCATAATTAATTTTTTAATTCCCTTAGTAATACTAACTTCATCTCGAATTCAATTATTAATTTTAATTATAAATGTATTAGTAATACGGTAAATGTTTAAGAAATAACAAGCATGTGAATATTTTAATACCTGTTGCGTCAGGCATATACTGGTTGTAAATTGAATTTCTGATCAATTTTACTAAAAAAAAAAAGTGACAGAGCATCGTAGTATGTTTTAATAATTTATTAACGAAGGATTATTTTTTCGTTAAACAATATTTTCTACATTAACGTCTGTTCAAAACTTTATTTAGAAAATATAATTATTTTTTAACGATTTATTATTTATATGATGAAAGGAATTAAACAGCTAAATTACTATTAAAAAAAAAAAAAAAAAAAAAAAAAACTAATTAAATATTCTAATGTCATTAAGATATTTTTATTTATACCAGTAATATATATATATATATTTCTATAAATGGTGTATTGATTTTAATAATAAAGTTTTTAAAGTATGTAGCTTATGGTATTCAGTATCATTCTATATCGACAAAATAATAATAATAATTAATTAATTAATTAATTAATTAAACTTTACTAATAAAATAGCTTAACGCCATTAAGTGATTACACGATTATAATTACTTAAAATATAAATAAGAAAATTGAAAAAAAGAAAATAATATTAAAAGTTTTTGCATCTGAACGATAAAAAGGATTTTTTGAAGGGATTTTAAATTAATAAGAAAATATTAAAAAAACATGTTTTAATATTAGTTAAAAAAAAAAAAAATAATAATAATATTAATAAGCAATTTCAGTGGGCATTAAGAGAAAAATTCTAATAATGTGTATCAATGATATTCAATGCGTTTCCGTAAATTTTCAAGAAAAGTAAATATAAAATTATTATAAATATATATAGTGTTAGAATAGGTATTTTCCAATTTACACGACTGAGTTAATTGTTAAAAAATAAAATAAATAAAAATAAAAATAAAAATGACGCTAAAGAAAATAGTTTTTATTGTATATTTTAATATTATTGAATAACTTTTTGATTAAAAGATTATGATAATTATATATGTGTAAGTAAAATTAACGTTGTCATATAAGCTAAAAAACAAAAATCCTATAACAATGAGAAATCTGCGTGAAAGAAAAATGAAAAGAAGGTAAGAATTAAGAACGCAAAAGGAACATAAGACTACTACTCATTTTTAAAATGTTTTAAGAAAATGTACAAAGAAAAGAAATCTAAATATTTTCGATAACGACTAAAAAAAAAAAAAAAAAAAAAAAAAAAACGCAAATGCACAACATACAAACAGCTCCTTACAGTATTTTAAAAAAATAACAAAACAACATTCTTAGCTACTATCCAAACAGCATGATTTTTTTTATCTCGTAATATAAAAAAGAAAAGAACGTAAATAAACAAAGAAAAATGCTTACCATCTTCACCAGCTTCCGTTGTCAAAACAAAAATCAAGGCAAATCCAAACCACACTAACAGACCATGACGTATAATCCGATTCATAATGAGCTCTTGCTAACTCTCAGGTCACTTTCGAAGACAGAGGCTTCATTCATAAAAAAACTTATGTCACATTTCCTGGTACAGGAATAATTTTGTGTGTTTGTAAAAGTGTACTTCTCTTCGAGAGAGAATAAGATCTCTCAAGATTTTTCCAATCTTGTTTTGCTAATTCATATCTTTTGTAAATATTACCAGAATAGACAGTAACTTTAATTTAAATAGAAAAATGTTCATATTTGGAGAACAGCAAATTGTGTACTTCAATTAAACAAACCAAAGTTTTCAATTAAACTTACAAAATTTCGTCACTGTGTTTCTATTTTTCATACAAAATATTGTCACGTATTAATAGATGAGAAAGGCATAATATTTTATTAGCTTTCAAATAATATCATTTGTTTGTATATAGATGTTTTTAATATTAATTTAGATTAAGTTTACGGTAAAGAAGAGGCTTTTTGTTCATATCTTTTAAGTTCTTGCTTGATAAATACTTATCACTGTTATTCTTTAAAAGTATTTATAAAAATTTAAGAAATTCTTTTTAAATGCACAAATAATTATTTTTTCATCCTTGTTTTATATTTACAAATGTTTTACATTAAAAAAAAAACCTGACTCTAACATGTTGTAAAGTTTTCTAAACAAATAAAAACAAACTAAATTAAACTCGGAAAACTCGTGTTCATTCCACATGGGTTTTTCCATGCAAGAGCATCCGCTAAAGATCCATCCCTAACCATTTCATCCCTTCAATTGAAAGCGCACGTGGTTTGTTGCTTTAGCTTGTTTTGGGGTTGTCTTTGGTGAACTTGTGTGCCAGAACTTCGCCAGCGGTTGGCGATGGGATGCAATGCCAAAGAAGTCGGGCAATATTTGATGATATCAGCTGAGCTGAGTTGAGATGGGAGATGAGAAGGATTTTCTTCCGCGAATGGATTGTATCTTAGGGACAGATATAAATTATAGGCTTCTGGGATATAATTTTCCAAGCTTTCGAACAAGATTTCTATTAAATTTCCTTACCATACTCTATGTATAACTAGCAAAATGTTTTATAAGAATTAAGGTATGTGTGTTTTTAAGAATGTATAACTTCAGAAAACGGTTCACATTAATTCAAAAAGAATACTGATTAAATATGTGGAATATTGTAATAGAAAATTAAAAGATGTATATTGGAAAAAAAAAAAAAACATTCACTTAATAAAAGGGAGACATTTGTACATTGTAACTTAGAAAATAATATAAATTATGTTTAGCTGTAACTCTTTTCTTGTAATGTATAATGAGCATTTAAAAAGAAATTTGAGTTAATGGGCGAAACAAATAGTTTAGAAGTTTGATAAACATATTTGTATTTAACAGAAGATTTTTAAATGAAAATACAAACTTAAATTCTTGATTAAAACAAAAATTATAATAAGAAAATTATTTTAACTTGCCTAATACAGAACAGAAGTAATTTTAGCGAAATTAATGTTATTTTGCAGACATTGTGTTCTGAAGAAAGTTAATTGGTTAATAGAGTAACACGGCATGTAAAAAATTTCGAGCGATTAAAAGAGCACAATGAAAAAGAATACTTTAATAAAACTAATAAAGACGTTCGATTTAAATCGACCAACACACACCACACAGATATATATATATATATATGAAATAAACTTTGAAAATTAAATTATGTTTTGGGATTGCTTTTCATTTGTTATCAATTAATTAATTTATATATCTATCTCTATATACCTCTCTCTATATATATTATCATCCTTTTTTCAAAAAATGTGTTAAATGGATATATAATCCCCTTTTTATTCCCCTAATAGATAATTAGTTATAAGAAAACAGCAAAATGGATGCAATTCATATTATTTCTGTATTGTACAAGGTTTCATAACTTAAATTTATGTTTTAACCCTTTATTTTAAAAATTGCTAAACTAATTTTAAAAACTTCTGTTAGACACAAAATTCATCATAAGTACGAAAAAAAAAAATAATAATAATAATTGCAATTTTAATCGTCAAAAAATTTTGTTTTGAAATATCTAAATATTATTCTTATTATATTCAAATAATTGCTAATTTAATGAATTAATAACTTTGTAAATAAATACTATAAAATACAAAATCATAGAAGTTATTTCAGATCAAAATTATAGCATGCTCCTTCATAAGGTGAAGTAATTAGACACGAGTGAATCACTAAAGCATCAAAGCGTACACGCGCCCACTAAAAAATTTAGTGGAACTTCTGCACATAGTTTTCTCTGAAATAGCAATTGTTAAATTTTGTAGCAATATTAATATATACTGAACAGAGAAGGGATAAGAATTTAAAATTGATTAAAACACGAAAGAAAAAATATTATTTGTATTATTTATTTATTTGCATGAATAAAGGTTAATTTTTAGTTTCAGGGCCAAACCAATATATGTTAAAGGGTTAACTGACGACTTGCAATCTACATTTTATTAGTCAAATTTAACAACTGTACGCATTTAACAACTACACATTTAAAAATTGTACAAATGTTAATTATCAATATCAATTATGTTAATTTTCTTGTCAGAATATTAAACTACGTCGGAATTAAAACAGTTAGTTTTCAATATTAAGCACTCGAAAAGCCCACATTTTATTTATTTATTTATTTATTTATTTTCTTATATAAAGTTCTCGACATTAATATATTTGGGACCAGTACTAAGCAAAGGCAACATGGAAATGCAAGCTAAAACCAATAAAAAAGTTTCAAATATTCATCACCATTTATTTTTTCCAGAAAATAAACCATGCTCTAAAAAAATATTTTTTCTCCAAAATGAAATTATAGTCATTTCAATTATAAGTAACTTAATTATTCATCTAACGATAGTACTACTTTAAATTACCTTTAGTTTAATTTATGAAATAAATGTCAAAGACATTTATAAGAATATAACGTATATACTTCTCTTTAACTCCTTCCGCACCAGTGGATCCACGTATGGGATACATGGCCTGATTCTCCACAAGCACCAATAGGTCCTCGTATGTGGATTCCTGTCCATTCATTGTTTTATCGTTGCCGCTGAAAATGGGATTGCAGGAATATATGTCTGTGTATAGCTGGTTATATATGGTCGTGTATAGCTATGTTTGTGAAAAACTGGTTTTTGTATGTAATCATCATATACATATGTTGGTAAAGAAGGGGTTAATCCCACGACAAGTCTCTAGACGTTACATGAAACAGATTTTGTTCCAGAAAACATTTTATAGAGTGCTCTCGCTGTTTATGCTTGGCATTTATCATGATCTTCATGTGTGCCGTTATTATATTCTATATTACTTCAAGAATCTCCCCTAATCTTAGAAAAATACAAGGACCAAAAAAAGTATATACTTTTTTATATGTTTTCAAAGTCCAAGAATCTTTTTCGACTTACGTGTATCTGGGGTACACTGAAGCATCACATCACAAAATCCTCATTAAACACTATAGTGAGGCGATAATGCATAATTTTTATTGCACATATATCTTTTTAAAAAAATACTTTTAATTAACTAAAAAAAATTATTTCTGGTACCATTTTTGTCTGTTTCATAATGCGGTAGATAAAGGGTTGAGTTAGATACTTCCATTTTATAAAAAGGAGTTAACTGTTATTTAAAAGTAGTTAACCCATTAATGGCACATATCGTGTTCTTAATTAATTTTATATCTAACACCAACACTATTATTTAAACTCATGACAAAAAGTGAATGAGAAAAATAATAATAATGTATCAATTTTTTTTTTTTTTATCAATGTTTGGCTATTTCTGATATAGATTTTCAATCATCAATTGCAAATGACTCTTTTTGTCATGCAATCAACCACTCCTCAGTTTATTTTTATGCAATCAACCAACCTCCGTGGCCGCTGTGAGCGGGAGAAGGTATTTTGGCAGAGAGAAGTTTGGCCTTCGGCCTGTAACGTAGGGTGCAATCGGCGCACCTGAGTAACGGATTTATTCTGTTGTATTATTTTTACTATTAAATGCGTACATGTGTACTCATATGTAAATATAATCTCAGTGTACATATATCCATCTTCATGTGGGGGTATTATATTAATTAAAAATAGAGAGATAATTTCTGTTCTCAAGTAACTGCACACAGCTATATCACACTTTTCATTGGCAAAAAGTGTGACATCAACGACTCTTTTTGTGTGTGTGTGTGTGTGTGTGTGTGTGTGTACGCCTGTGACTCTTATTTTAAACACTTCCAGTAGACAAGGAAAAATTTAGTCAAAATTAAGTATTATGTATTGTTCATGCATATATTAGCACTCATTAAATTTAGTAGAAATCATGTCTATTTATTAATGGCAAAAATAATTTTTTAATTTATTTTACATTTTTAAACATACAGTTTTTTTTTTTTTTTTTTTTTGATAAATTTGATATGCCCCAGTTTGTATCAAAATAACTTTTCATGAAATTCTGTTCCTTAATTCTTGATCTAGACTTGCCATGAAAGTTTTGCTCAGAAATACAAACATCTTCTAAAAATAGTCAAATCGTATTCAAGTTACTTTAAATTCAAGTTACTTTATGAATGCTATACTTTCTTCAATTTAATAAAGAGGAACGTAACAACGATGTTTAAGAGAGAGAGAAAAAAAAAATCTATTAAAAAGCATAATTAAATGCAATATTTTAAAGTTATTCAATCAATAGACGTTAATGTTTATTTTTCTTCTAAAAAAATTTTTTTTGTTTAAAATGCCTAAACCAAAATAAAAAGAAAATGATTTAAATTTTGAATAAGTCCTATCTTTAAATTTATAAAAAAAAAGTAAATATTTTTAATTATTTTTTCCCCTTCTCTTCCCTATATATGGTAAATTAAGTATTTATTTCAAACTCACATTTTCGAAACCGAGTTTTGTTTATAATTATACGTTTTGAGGAACACTGAATCCGAAAATAAGGTTTTTCTTCATCTATCCAGCTGATTATCTGTTATCTATATAGTTTTAAAACGGCAATTAGCAAAAAGTCTTCATTCGATGTTTTAAATTGATATCACATGAGATATTTTCAGTAAATCATCGATATTTTCAATAAATTCGAATAAAAATTTTGTTCGGGGATATACAAAAGAACTTAAATATATTTTGCTTGTGGACAAAATTTTTGGTCGATACATGTTTAGTCTGCAGTAAACACAATGAAATGAACTGCATATATTTTTTATGTAGTAAAACATGTTTTCTATAAATTATGTAGATTTGAAAATCGCCACTCGCCACAAAATAAAGTTACAGTTCATTTGTAGCTTTTTTTTTTTTTTAATACTGGGTGATTTAAAAAATTTGTGCTTTTCTTCAGTTTGTGGTTGATCCCAAATTGCACACTGTACGAGTTTATGCATGTTCTTCGAGCCATTTCATCCAGAATATTTTTATAAATTAGAAAAAATTAAAAAAAAAATTCTGATACTTTGATCGTCCATACTATTTTAAAATTAACGTTTTCTTTTCATTTTTTTTTCATTAATAATTAAATACTGGCCATATACTTAAATTTCTCTATTTTTATTTAGATAGTCCTCGCTTAAATACTTGACATTTTTTATGTCTTTTTTTCTATGTAAAATTATACTCCTACATAATCCTATTTTGTTATTTTAAAAGTATTCTTCTATTAACATTTACTATCCATTATTCAATTAACGCAAAAATTCTTTCGCTCGTTTTTTACCCATTAATGCTTTTTTTTTTTTTTTTTTTTTTTTTTTTTAAGACAAGTTTTATCAAGTAACGTCCTATTAGTTTTAAGTGAACACAAAACAAATATTATTTAGGTATAAAGTTACATTTACTCATCTTTTAAACTAAGTTTAAAGAAGTAAACATTTTTGTAGAATGAAAATTACTGAAACGTTCTGCAGTTCAACGTTGCTCTGTCAATAATTGTTTTAAAAAATAAAAGTAACTAAAGTAAGTTTTTAAGCCATAAAAATAAGTTTTATCTTATTAACTGCTTTTAAAACACATCTTATTAGAAAATGTTGATAATTTGTAAAAATTGTTTGTGAAAATATTTTAAATTAAAAGCTGTAAAAAATATTTTAATCGTTTTCACGCGAATAACAAGAACAAGTATACTTTAATGTTTAGATAATAATGATACTGTGGTTTATAAATTAAAGAATTTTTCATTTAGTTTGTTTTTAGATAATTATCGAATTTAATTTAATTTTTTATTCTAAAATGATTAAATGCATTGCTTATATTAATCATTTACAATTTTCAATTTTTTTTAAATATAAAAATAATCATTTAAAATACGAAACGGTATTTAAAATAGTTATACTTAATATAAATTTTACTTGTTCTTGAAATTATACTTTAAAATAATAAAATTAAGCTATTTTAAGAGTATTTTTCTATCAAAATTCGCTATCCATTATTCAATTAATGCAAAAAACTCTTTCACGCATTATTATTGTTATTATTATTATTTTCTTTAAGCTCTTTATGTTATACAAGCTCTTCTATTGAACTCTTTTTAACTATATCAAATAACATCTCATTAATTTTAAGTGAACATCAAACAAATATTATTTACACATAATGTTACATTTGCTCATTTTTTTTTTTTTTTTTTTTTTTTTTTTTTTTGAGTAAGTTAAAGTAAATATTTTTATGAAATGAAAAATTTCCGAAATACTTTAGTGGTGTACCGCTGCTCTTAAAAGAATCATTTTCAACAACAATAAATTTAACGAAAACAACTTTTTCCGCCACTCAAGTCATAAAAATAAGTTTTAAGAGCTAATTACTTAGAAAAGACAGCTCATTTAGAAAAAAAGTTGATAATTTGTAAAAATTGTTTGTGAAAATTTTGTTCATTAAAAGTTGTAATTTTTTTTTATCTTGCCTACTCAAACAACAAATATATTTTGCTTTTATGCGAGAATAAAATAGTGGTTTATAAATTATTATTATCTAGATTCTTTAAAGATAAATATTTAATCACAGTAATTGATATAAATAGAAAATAAATTATTAATATTTGCAAATTTAAAAGTATTGTTTTAACTCAATGCAATATTTTGCGCATGCTTTATAAAATAAGAATATATTTTATTTTCAACTTTTAAAAAAGATGGCATCATTGCTGTCAGCAAGACTTTTAATTGACGCTGTTTTTAAGAAGTAATCTTAATCATTAGGAGGTAAAACCATAAAGTTAATTCTTTAACGATAAAAATTTTTACAAAATTGATTCAAATAACAAATACAGCGAGAAAAATAAAATAAAATAGCAATAATTAATAACAGGATTATTCTTCGCAATATGCTTTGGTACTGACGTAAGTTTGCGGCCACCACAATTGCCACCGCCACAATTGCTATATTATAATCCACCACAATTGCGGCCACCAAATTTCTGTTGTTTGTTACAAACTATCAAACTATAAACAATTAATCGTAACCCACAATACAAGCATAAAACACGCGTTTTAAAATAAAACGCACACATTTTAAAATAAAATACACACACATACAAACTCGTGCACACATCAGGCAAATTTTAACAAACACATGTACACACAAACGCAGTCATATTTTATTATATATTCATATTGTATATTCTGTAGACAATTTATTTGTTTTACACCTTAATATCATTTCACGCTTTTTCTGTCTTGCCGATAATCTTGGCATTGCAGGCCGCTTTCGATAGAGCTGGGATTGGAGCTGAGAGATCTGCAGTCCAATGCTTTGTAGGCACTGTAGCTCTGCCAAACAAGATCGCTAAGTATTGTTCTTTGTGGGGCAATATCATTCCTCCACGGGTTCTCGTTGTAGAAAACCACTTTTTGTACTTTTACGCCACAGACCTATAACCATAACTAGACCAACCAATGACCTATCATATTTGTATGTCAAGATCAAGAAGGTAGTTATATCTTTATAATATTTATATAGTTCCATAAATCATTTGAATTTTATAGAATCAATTTGCTTTCATATTTCTAAGTTGCATTTAAAAAAGAGGTGGGGGGAGGAGGAAAAGAAAGAAAAAAGTGGCACTTTCAGTAATAAATGCTTGCTATTGATTCGTTGTGATCGGAATGTAAATAAAAACAAATAGGTCCTATTGTATGAATGCAGTTTATTCAACATATATTCTCGAAACAAAACTAACAAAATTGTAGATTCAACGATATTCTCGAAAAACCGCTCAATTAAATTGTCAGTTCAACGGTACTCTCGATGCAATCAAATAAGAAAGTCACTTGTATCATAAAAATAGTAAACAGTATTGTTTACCTCACAGAGCAAGAATTTCGCTAATTCAGGAACAATGATCAACTGTTTGAAATGCAGTCTCTAAGAGACGACCAATCCGAACAACTGTTCTCATACTCCCCGGCAGTTAATATTATGCTTTTATAATCTTAACTAGAATTTAGAGAATAATTTGGCTAATTATGTAAAAAACTCGAATGCAATGGAAAATTCCATATTTTAGCTTTATTAGAGATAGAACTTTGAAACTTTGGGAACCCTAAACTATCATTTCTCAACAAACTTGGCTGCCGTTTCGCCATGTTTGTTGCCAAACGTAACCTTCATGAAAATGGAAGAACTGTCATTTCTTTCCGTATTGACTGTCAATAAACTTTTACTGCAATGGCCCATTTGATGCAGGAAATGTATTAAAGTCTTTGCAAAAGTACTCTTTCTGAGACAATACACTCGTATCAATTACATATTTATAAAGAAGTGTAAAAAATCATGCTATTAAATTTTTAAAATGGTATTTTTGTTATATTAAAATTAAAAGAGGAAAACGTCTGTCTTAAATTAAAAATAAAAAAAGGCACTGCAAAAATGCATCCAAAGACACTTTAGACTCGTCGACAGAAGTAAAGTCACTGGTACAAAAGAAAACCATTGACGCAATGATCGATAGTAATGATACTGTAAATTTCTCTTCTAATACTAAAATTAATTTTATTTGTGAATATTTGAATTTAAAAAGTGTTTGATGCAAAAATTATTTGCTTATGCCTAAGCATAATGTGGAAATGATAAAAAATTTGTGGAAAAATATATAAAATTAACTTAATAATTGAAATTATTCTGTAACATATAATAGAACAAGAATGTATATAACCAATTAAATGGAATAACTTCTATTGCACAACTGACAAAAATATTGTACGAAATATTAAATCGTACCAAATTATGCTTTTTTAAAAGTTGCTACGGTGAAAAAGATTTGACTTTTCTATTTTTTAAATGTTTTTTTAAACCTTTTAAACTATAATTATAAGTGATTTTTTGAAATAATTTATACAAGGAACTCGAGTATAAAAAAAGAAATCTCTTTCTTTTATCTGAAAAAATTTTAAGTAAATAACTATTTAAATAAAAAATAATACATTATTTTCATTCCATAGGTGTCAAGTGTCCAATTTTTCCACACATACTGCTAATATTTTATATAGTAAAATTTTGTGCAGTATTTCAACAATTACATACGCAATAAATAAATGAATAAATAAATAGTAACTAAAATTTGACGGTTGTGCATTACCTGTATAAATGTTTGGGCCTCGCGTAGTAATGTAATATAGAGTAAAGATGGCTGTATACTCTAGGGACTTACGCCTTGATGGATGCTGGAAGTTTTAGGGGATCCCAGTCTTTTCACGCGGGTTTTATAGAAACCTCCGAACGGCTAGACTTGACAGCGCGACATGGGTTCGAACCTAGAACATCTTCTCTACCACCTTTATATCAGAACATCTAGGCCACCTGAGGACGTATAACTGTGGAAAATGAATGTGCAATATCATTTTATTTCAGGGAAAATTCCATGCATGCATAAATTAAATTTTAAGGCAAATAGTCTAAAAATAGTCACATAAAAAATTCTTGATAGGAAATGTGATTATAAACTAAAACACCTTTTTCACGGCTTATTGGGAAGATGTTTCATAAATGCCGTCCACACCAAAAAATAATTTAATGCTAATTAGATTAAAATTTAACTTAGACACTCGGTAAATGACTTCACATTCCTTATTTATTATTTGTGCGACAGATTACATATTCTCTAAGCCTCTAAGCCACAGACATGTGTTTATAGGAGATCGTTGAAGGGCTAAATTACTTTTTAAGTTGAAATAACGAATTTTGATTTGACTAATAATTAAATATTATGTACACATAACGTTCATACCGCTTACTGAATCGCTTTTAAAGTTACAATCATGTACTATAATATGATATTAATGTATTATTATTTATTCACTGAAGTATGACATATAATTCATTTTAAATAGAAAGAAATATTTAGTTCGCCGAAAAATTTATCATAATACATCTTTTATCTATTTATTTCATATACGTATTATTTGTAAATTTATTTACTCTTTATTAAATCAGATAAAATTACTATCATGTCTAACCAATAATGTATTTTGAATGTAATAATGTATTTTAACAACGTTAAATTATATATTTCTAATATTATTTTCAAAAGGGAAAAACAAAAAATATATATATTTCTGGATCAGAAAAACCCATTGAAAAATGTTTATCATTAATAATCCATTAGGAGCACTTTAAATGTACTTATTTTCCCTTTTGCATCTTTTAAATCTAGAATTAGTTGAAATTTTCTAAAACCTCTCTAACATGCATAATTTTTACAATAAGTAGTTTTCAAATAAGTTTACTTTTGAATTTGAATTCCAAAATTCTTTACAAAGATGTATACAAGATTATACGTAATCTTATTAAACGATTTGGTGTAAACATGTTTCTAGAAATAGATATTTAATACGCAACCTTGAATATTTATTTTAAAAAGGAAGCTGGGAATTTAAAACTGAAATGCATTTTTATGTTCAGGACTTTTAAGTAACAAACAGCGGCCCATTAGTATGTAGTAAACATAAAGTAATCATTCTGCAAATGTACATCAACAAATTTTTTTAAATGCATTTTAGTAAATATTAGCATTAAACTAAGATTAAATAAGCATTCCACTCCATTTACGGAATGTTTTTGAATGAGAAAAAATCGGAAACTCTTTAGACTCTTTTAAATTTATGACTAAATTAATATAAAGGTTACTTATAGGCCGTAAAAATGTATTTTAATGAAATAACATTTTAAATTTTTATTTTTCTGTGAATGTACCTTTTAAAAGCTTTTGAAAAAATAACTGCGTTTCTGGATTGTTTGCATGGGCTATTAAAAAGATGCACTCAAAAATGAAATTTATTTAAAATAATTTGTATAACTAAAAGCATTTTCCGTTACACAAGTAGAAAAAATTTGTTGCCATGTACTTTAAAGGATTTATATATTTTTTGTTTCATAACAATTTGTTGATTATTTTTGTAGGAACATTTGCTTCGATGAAGAGGTAAAATTAGAAATTTTAGAGAATATGATTAAATTTTAAATAAATAAAGAAAATCTCAATGAATTTAAAACTTTCGTATTTAATTGAAAAACTCATAGATACTTTAAGGATTCATTTTCAGAAATGAAAAATAATCTGGTGTGTCACACACACGACAGTCTCTTACCCTGAAAATTAATACTATAAATACATATTGGGGATTAAGGGGTAAGATAACGAGTACTGTTATGTAAACCTATGTTAAAACAATTCAAATTGAACTTCGGAACAGCTTTATTTCACAAACAGTTCTGTGTGAGAGGGGATACGTCCCCCCCCCCCCATTTTATTATTGTACCTACATTTATATATATTTCAAATCTGTTATTAAATTCAAAAGTTCATTTCAAATTATTCAGACAACTTTCACATGCAAAATTTCTTGAAACTTATCAATCTTGAAAAAAAATTTCTAGTAACAAACGTATTAACTTCAAAAAACAGCATTTGGATCACCTCAAATTATTTATTTTTAATTCATTCTAACAGACACAGACAAAGACCAAACGTTAAAAACTTGACTTCGGTATCGAAAAAGCCTCAAAACGTATAAATATACAAAAAAAAAAAAAAAAAAAAAAAAAAAAAAAGCAATTAATATTTCGCTTAAAAATATATATTATTTACCATACGGCTATGAGGAATTAATTTCAATTTCTGAACAGCTTTCCTGGACATGGTAAAATATTATACTTTAACAAACAATAGAAAAGAATGTTATGGCTTAAATATTGGCAGCCCTGTATATCTTCTGAATGCTATGTACACATCACATGGTGCGCATAAATATAATCCTGTATTTATAACACACGGCGTAAAATGAAACACTTCCATCAATTTTCAAGTATTGTCGAACTATAAACTAGTTCTTTTGTGTAGCCCTGTAAATAAATAGTGTATGATTTCTATAACATATTCTACATGAAACATGTTTTTACGCATATAAAAAATATGGTTCGTTTGGTTTCGTGCAGTTTGTAGATGCTAAATTCTACTCACCTGCAATTTCCCCCAATAAATGTATTATATTTGAATTCTCTTGGGTGTCCCTGTACACGAACCGTTTGCTTGATCTCAACGAAAAGTTTAGTGTAGCCTCCCTATATGATACACATTTATAATAGCAAGTTTGGACTTCCTGCAATAATTTGTTTTTGAGATATGCTGATAACAGACAGACAGACAGACACACACACACACACACAGACCAACCGCTAAAAACATGATTTTTGAATTCAGGGGACCTCAAAACATGTACATATAACTAAAACGCAATTTCGAAAATTTGACCCAAAAAACAATACTTTCTCTACCTTACGATGGGTAAGAGAAAGTAATAAAAGAAAAATTCCACACTTTGAAAACACAACACGAATGGTATATGCGTTAGTTGAAATTGCAATTATGTGACAGATGAGGTTTTTCATTTAAAAAATAATCTGGTGTGTCACTCACATGACGTTCTCTTACCCTGAAATTTAATACTATAAATACAGGTTGGAGATTAAGGTATAAGATAAAGATTTCTGTTTTGTAAACCTATGTAAAACCCATGTTAAAAATTTCAAATTAGGCGTCGGTAGAGTTTTATATGACAATTAGTTCTGTGTGAGGAGGGCTACTGCCAGCCTCAACCCCCGTTTCATTACTGCACCAACATTTATGTAGAATTTAAATTTGTTATTAAAATTAAAAGTTCACTTAAAATTATTCAGACAACTTTCACACGCAACATTCCTTGAAACTTATCAATCTTGATCAAAATTTTCCAGCAACAAACTTATATTAACTTCAAAATACAGCATTTGGATCTCCTAAAATTATTCGTTTTTAAGTAGTTCTCATAGACACAGACAAAGATCAAACGTTAAAAAACTTGACTCGGGAAGCCTTAAAATGTGTAAAAAAAAAAAAAAAAAAAAACATGCGATGAATATTTAGCTTAAAAACATACATTATTTACCATATCTCTATGAGGAATTCATTTCAATTCCTGAATAGCTTTCCTAGAAATGGTAAAATATTTTAGTAAAGCACATCCACTAACAACAAAAAAGAATGTTATCGCTTAAATATTTGTAGCCCTGTATATCTTTTGAAGATTATGTACAGACCACATGGTGCACCTAAATATAATCCCATAGTAATAATACACGGCGCAGCCTGAAATGCACTTCTATCAGTTTGCAACTATTGTTGCACTTTTATCTATTTCTTTTGTGTAGCCCTGTAAACGAACAGTGAATTATTTCCCTACCATATTCTACATGAGACATGTTGTTACGCGCATAAAAAAAATATATATTCGGTTCATTTGTTTTAGTGAAGTCTATAGATGTTAAACTCTACTTACCTGCAATTTCCCCATAGACGTAATGTATTTGAATTATCTTGGGTGTCCCTGTAAACGAACCATTTGTTTCATCGCAACGAAAAGCTTAGTGTAACATCCCTATATCATAAACATTTAGAATACCAAGTTTGAACATTCTGCTATATATATATATATATATATATTTTTTTTTTTTTTTTTTTTTTTTTTTGAGATATTCTGATATCAGACACACAGAGACACAAAGTCAGACACATATACAGACCAATTGCTCAAAACAAGATTTTTGGATTTAGAGAACCTCAAAACGTATAAATATAACAAAAACTCGCTTTCGAAAATTTGATCAAAAAACAATATTTTCTCTACCTTATAAAAAGAGAAAGGCCTGAGAAAGTAATACTTTAAAGATATAAACAGATCATGAACAACTGTCATAGATTAGATTGACTAAAAAACGCGGTAATAAAAATTATAATCAAAATATCTAGTAAGATTCTTTAAACAAGAAATTATGTCTAAGTCAATATGGCGATAAAAATTTAAAGTCGTCATGAGAATCCTTTTATAAGGACTGGAGAAGTATGAAGCTGGGTCTCATCACACATTAATTTTATTTTGAAACTTTACTTTGAATAATTTTGGTTTCACTATCGGACAATAATCATTCGATTTTAATAATAATTTGGTTTCTGATGAAATTAAATTAAAATTACGGGTGAGGTAATTGCCTTACGATTTAAGAGTCTCGAATTTTATAGGTACACTACACTCCGCGACAAAAAGATAGGTACAAAGGGTCTTTTCTTTAATTTTTCATAAAATAACATTATCTAAATTGTGCTTATCATTTATTATTATCATAAAATAACACTATTTCAAGATTATGTTCTTAAGACTAATTTAGAAAAAGTTTAATACTAAAGTATTTCTAATTTAAGACTACACTTCGCGACAAAAAGATAGGTACAAAAGTTTTTTTTTTTTTTTTTTTTTTTTTTAATATGATTATTTTGAATATGAATATTTTGAGTATGATACAAATATTTAGTATGTTTTTGATATGGTAATATTTTATTATGATAATAAATGATCAGCGCAATTTAGATAATGTTATTTTATGATAAATTAAAAAAAAAGAAAAAAAAAACTTTTGTACCTATCTTTTTGTCGCGGAGTGTATCTTTCCATAAAAGACTGGAAACTTTCGATTTCAAAAGTTTTTTCCAAATATCTCAAAAAGTACTTGAAGAATCATCTTGAAAATTTAGGTGTGTGAATAACATGTTACACCTCATATACTTCAGTGAAAGTTTTGCCCCAAAAATAAAAGGGAGATCAGTAAAAAATTGAATGAAAATATTTAGGATCACGCTGTAAAAAGTAAGGCTTGAAATGTAATCTAACTGTAATATGTGATTATGACGCTCCTTTTTATTCTTTGTATAAATTTTTAGGACTTTAGCACATATATATTCATGGATACGGTTTCTTAAAAAAAAATAATAATAATAATAAAACGCAAGTTATTAAATCCAATGCAACGCCATTTTCAGGAAATTAAAAAATTAGTTGTTTGTAATATTTTTTACACATTATAAAATAATTATTGTGATGCAAAAGCAAGAGCCTTGCTTTTGCAAATACTAGTTCAGAAATCGAAATTAGAATGAGGAGAATATTTATTTTTAAGGGATGAACTCACTCTTTCACTCAGTATGTCCTGTGGTTCAGTGTTTCTGATGCTGCATTTTACTGTGATGTTATCTCTTTGTTAGAGTCACAGTTGAAAAAACAGACACAAAAATAAAAAAAGATTTTGCCGATAGCCTTTTAGAAAATTCCAATATCCAAAGGTACAACGGGATCCGGAAATTTCCCCCCCCCCCCCAGCATTTCGCCCCCTGGAAATTTCGCACCTGGGAAATTTCGCTATAAGCATACCTCTAGGAGGTAAAAGACGAGGTTCTGTAAAATATCACATGCCAAGAATTTAAAATGTTTCATAAAGAAAAAATAAATTAATTCATTAATTCATTATTTTTTTTCCAGTTAATGCAGCGCAATATTATTATTATTATTATTATTATTATTTAGGACTGAGGACTATTAGTCTCAATCTGGGATTTTTGTGGCGTATTTTTTCGACGGTTGGACATTTATCGAAATCTAAAATTTATCGAAAATATAATTGAATAATTTTAAAGCGATGTTATAATTAAAAAGAAAAAAGTAATAGTCGTCCGTCCTAAACTAAATTCTACTTTTGCCAGAATTTCATCAAAATATTTTTCTTTCTTTCTTTCTTTTTTTTTTTTTTTTTTTGGAAAGAAGAAGAAAGGAAAAGAAAATTAATAATAATCAGTATCGAAACAAACACTATCAAAACAGTCTTTTGAATAATTTTGAATTAGGAAATAAAAGTGCGCGTACAAAATGAAATAAAATTAAGTAAAAAGAAAAAATAAATGAATTTAATGATTTAATTTTTATATAAAACATAATCGCGTGCTATCTTAAAAAGTATGTGGTGCGTCTGGCATCTATAAATTGTTTTAAGATATAGAATAAAGAAAGCAACGATGTTGGTTGCATTTTGTTATATAGTTTGAATATTATAGAAGTAATATCTACCGTAGGAATAATTTCTTATGTTAAAACTATAGGGAATTGTTATGCGAACACAAGCGATGCCATTGTTTTCGTTAATTATTAATTTTCTTTTCTTTTCTTCTTCATTAAAAAATAATAATAATAATAATAATAATAATAATAATAATAAAATAAAATAAATGGTTTTGATGAAATTCTGGCAAAAGTAGAATTTAGTTTAGGACGGAGAACTATAAGTTTTTATTATTATTATTACTATTATTATTATAACATTGCTTTCAAATTATTCAATTATATTTTCGATAAATTTTAAATTTCGATAAATGTCCAACTACCGTGAAACTGGTATCGTAAAAATCCGCAGAGTGAGACTAATAGTCTGCAGTCCTAATAAAATAAAAGATAAGAAAGGAAATGAGAAAATTTAAAAGGAAATAGTAAAAGAATTTTCTGTTTTTTTTTTTTTTTTTTTTTTTTTTCTATTTGTCTACGAAAATCTATTAAGGGGACATAATTATTCCCATTTTTTTTCTTTATCTTTTAACAATAATTTCTCATGGCAGACTAGGTAACTGATCTCTATAGTAACAATATTGCGCAGTGTTCCTGATTCATGCAATTATTCAGCAGGTACCACAGTTAAAAAAAAAAAAAAGAGAGAGAGAGAGAGAAATAATAATCTATATAAATAAAGAGAAGTGTCTGTGTGTGTGTGTGTCTGAGGGTGTGTCTGTCTGCGCTCTGGTGCTCACACTACTCATCGCAGAGCCTCCAAATTTGGCATATAGGTACCTGGGACCCTGCAGGTGTGAACCTCATCGACATTTTTTCGAATTTCGAATTTGAATTTTTTAAATTAATGTTTTTTCGAATTTAAATATTGGCTTCAGTGTTTCATTTTTCAGAAATTTGTTTCGTTTCAAAAGTCTGCGTATCTTAGCAACGGCTATTAAACTATTTATTTATTTGAATTCATTTGAGGAAGAAATCTATTTTTTTATATTTATTAATATCAAATAGTTATACACATACAGTAGAAAAAATTAAACATATTAAATTTTTAGATTTTGGCATATAGGTACCTGGGTCCCTGCAAGTGTGCACCTAATCGAGATTTTTTCGAATTTCGAATTTGAATTTATTAAATTAATGTTTTTCTGATTTTAAATATTGGCTTCTTTGTTTCATTTTTCATAAATTTCATATTTTGCTTCAATCGTCTGCGTATCTTAGCAACGGCTATTACGCAACTTATTTTTATTTAATACATTCATTTAAAGGCGATTTTTTTTTTTTTTTTTTTTTTTTTTTTGGAAACAAAATTGTAATGCAGTAGAAAAAATTAAGTATAATTAATAGTTTTAATTTTAAAAACGTTTTTATAACAGTTACGTTTAAGTTTTTATAGTAGACCAACTTGTTATTTTTCATTTTTTAATTAATTCTTTTAAAAGAAAAAACTTTTTTTTTTTTTTTTTTTTTTTTTTAATTATTATTTACAGTATTTATCGGGAAAAATGGAAGTACATACATAGCAAAAAAGATTAAATTGATTAAAATTTATTTGTTTATATATATATATATTTTAATCTACTTTTTATTTTATTTTATTTTATTACATTAGTCGGAATCAAATCGTAATATAGTGTAAATAGCATGGGCTATAAAATACATGGTTCAAAACTAAAATATTTAATAGATGCTGAGATACAGTCATCTTTAAAATCGTAGTTCTTAAATAGTAGCAGATCTTTCCTGTCGTCGATAAATATCCAGATTAAAGTGCTTGGGAAAGATCTTTCTGCAGGCATGGGAAACCTAGACCTGATGCAGTGCGGGAGGGAAAAGAGCTGCCGTAGACAGCGAGTACCCGAAGCGAGGTTTGAAGCAATTTTAGTTACTTTTTTTTTAGTTTTTGTGTATAATGTGGTGTAAAAAAATAAATATTGATAATTCTTTCTAAAATTCATTTAAATATAGTGACCAGCGAAGCGGGCGTAGCCTGCTAGTCTATATAAATAAAGAGAAGTGTCTGTGTATCTGTGTGTGTGTCTGTGTGTGTGTCTGCGCTCTGGTGCTCACACTATTGATCGCAGAGCTTCAAATTTGGCATATAGGTACCTGGGACCATGGATGTGTGCACCTCATCGAGATTTTTTCGAATTTCGAATTTGAATTTTTTAAAGTAATGTTTTTTCGATTTTAAATATTGGCTTCAATGTTTCATTTTTCAGAAATTTTTCAAAAACTGCTATGTTTAATTTTTTTTATAATAGAACAACTTCCTATTTTTCATTTTTTAATTATTTCCTTTGAAAGAAAAAACTTTTATTCATTATTTTTTTTTTAATTTACAGTATTTATCGGGAAAAATTGTAGTATATACATAGTAAAAAGGATTAAAATTTATTTGTATATATATATATATATATATATATATATATATATATATATATATTCATTTATTAATCTACTTTTTATTTTATTTTCTTTAATTACATTGGTCGGAATCAAATCGTAATATAGTGTAAATAGCATGGGTTATAAAATACATGGTTCAAAACTAAAATATTTAATAGATGCTGAGATACAGTCATCTTTAAAATCGTAGTTCTTAAATAGTAGCAGATTCCCCCTGTCGTCGATAAATATCCAGATTGAAGTGCCCGGGAAAGATCTTTCTGCAGGCATGGGAAACCTAGATCTGATGCAGTACGGGCAGGAAAAGAGCTGCCATAGACAGCGGGTACCCGAAGCAAGGTTTGGAGCAATTTCAGTTTCTCCCCCCCATCCCCTTTTTTTTAAAGTTTTTTTTTTTTTTTTCTATAACGAAGTGTAAAAAATCAATATTAATTCAATTCTTTCGAAAATTCATTTAAATATACTGGCCAGCGAAGCAGGCGTAGCCTGCTAGTAATCTATATAAATAAAGAGAAGTGTCTGCGTATCTGTGTGTGTGTGTCTGTGGGTGTGTCTGACTGCGCTCTGGTGCTCACACTATTGATCGCAGATCTTCCAAATTTGGCATATAGATACCTGGGACCCTGCAGGTGTGCACCTCATCGAGATTTTTTCGAATTTCGAATTTGAATTTTTTAAATATTGCCTTTAATGCTTCATTTTTCATAAATTTAATTATTTTGCTTCAATCGTCTGCGTATCTTAGCAACGGCTATTACGCAACTTATTTTTATTTAATTCATTCATTTGAAGGCGAACTTTTTTTTTTTAGGTTGATTTCTTTAGAAATCGACCTATTGCAATCACTTCGTTTATCTATATATATAAAAGAAGACTTCCTGAGTGAGGGGGTGATCTATCAACGCCCAGACCAAACCCCTGGACCTAGAAGCATGAAATTTTGTGACAATGTTTGTTCTATGACGTAGGCATCCACTAAGAAGCGATTTTACAAAATTCAACCCCCAAGGGGGGGGAGGGGGGCAAAACGTGATTTCACAAAATATTTCATATCTCAAACAAAAAAACAGATATCCGTAAAATTATTGCTTTAAAATATAGCTAACACAAATGTCTAAAAATCAATTTCTGGAATTCTCAAAATTCGGTCCCCAAGGGGGGCGGGGGGGCAAAACGTGATTTCACACGCGTAAAACGTCATTTCGCATAATCCTATATATCTCAAACAAAAAAACAGATATTCGTAAAATTTTTGCTTTAAAATAGAGCTAACACAAATGTCTAAAAACCAATTTCTGGAATTTTCAAAATTCGGTCCCCAAGGGGGACGGGGGGGCAAAACGTGATTTCACATGCGTAAAATGTGATTTTGCATAATCCTATATATCTCAAACAAAAAAATAGATACACGTGAAATTTTTGCTCTAAAATATAGCTAACACAAATGTCTAAAAACCAATTTCTGGAATTTTCAAAATTCGATCCCCAAGGGGGCGGGGGGGGGGGGGCAAAACGTGATTTCACATGCGTAAAACGTGATTTTGCATAATCCTACATAATCTCAAACAAAAAAACAGATATCCGTAAAATTTTTGCTTTAAAATATAGCTAACACAAATGTCTAAAAACCAATTTCTGGAATTTTCAAAATTCGGTCCCCAAGGGGTACGAGGGGGCAAAACGTGATTTCACATGCGTAAAACGTGATTTCGCATAATCCTATATATCTCAAACAAAAAAATAGATACACGTGAAATTTTTGCTCGAAAATATAGCTAATAAAAATATCTAAAAACCAATTTCTGGAATTTTAGAAATTCAGCCCCCAGGTGGGGCAACAAGGGGGGGGCTATGGGGCAAAAACAAATGGAAATACAGTTAGGCCGGTCAAAATTGATACAGACATTTTTTAAAGGCCTGCAAGTCGAATGGGGATATTTTAAAAAGTGTTAAGTTATTAGGAGGGGCGTGAAGGGGGGAGGGGCGAGGGGGGGGCAAAAAATTAAAAATAGTGTTATCGTTCAAAATTGGTATATAGAGGTTATCGATACTTACAAAGCGTTTGCGGATATTTTCTAATTTTTAAAATTATTAGGAGGGGCGGAAGGATGGTAGGGCGGTAAGGGGGGGGGGCTATGGGCAAAAACAAATAGAAATACAGTTAGGCCGTTCAAAATTGGTACAGATAGGTTTTAAAGGCCTGCAAGTCGAATGGGGATATTTTAAAAAGTGTTAAGTTATTAGGAGGGGCATGAAGGGGGGAGGGGCGAGGGGGGGGCAAAAATTAAAAATAGTGTTATCGTTCAAAATTGGTATATAGAGGTTATCGATACTTACAAAGCGATTGCGGATATTTTCTAATTTTTAAAATTATTAGGAGGGGCGGAAGGATGGTAGGGCGGTAAGGGGGGGGGGCTATGGGCAAAAACAAATAGAAATACAGTTAGGCCGTTCAAAATTGGTACAGATAGGTTTTAAAGGCCTGCAAGTCGAATGGGGATATTTTCGAAAGTGTTAAGTTATTAGCAGGGGCGTGAAGGGGGAGGGAGAGGGGAGGGGGCAAAAAAACAAAAATAGAGATGGGTCGTTCAAAATTGGTATATAGAGGTTTTCGATACTTACAAATCGATTGCGGATATTTTCGAATATGTAAAATTATTAGGAGGGGCTGGAAGGGGGGGGCTACGGGGCAAAAACTAATAGAAATACAGTTAGGCCGTTCAAAATTGGTACAGATAGGTTTTAGAGGCCTGCAAGTCGATTGGGGATATTTTCGAAAGTGTAAAGTTATTAGGAGAGCCGGGAAGGGAGGGGGCGGAGGGGCAAAAAAATTTAAAATAGAGTTAGATCATTCAAAATCAGTACATAGAGGTTTTCGATATCTACAAATCGATTGCGGATATTTTCGAAATTTTAAAATTATTGGGAGGGGCGGGAAGTGGGGGAGCGGTGGGGCAAAAAATAAAAATAGAGATAGATCGTTCAAAACTGGTTCTTAGAGGTTTTTGATACTTACAAATCGATTTCGGATATTTTCGAATTTGTAAAACTATTGGGATAGACGGGAGGGGGGGCGAAGGGTAAAAATAATAGAAATAAGAGTTAAAGCATTTTGGGAATTTTTTCCGAAGGCAGTGAGAACCCGGTGCGACATTTTTCCTAATCAGATTTTGTTTCTCTTTTTTTTCACGTGATAAAAATTAATGCAATTTTGAGAATTCATTATAGTGATTCATTTAAAAATAGGGACCAGCGAAGCGGGCGTTGCCTGCTAGTCTATATATATATCTATCTATCTATCTATCTATCTATCTATAATGAAAATTTTGTCATCACGATAACTCCCGAAATAATACTCGAAATCGAACCAAATTTGGACAGTGAACTAATCTTATAAATATCTTGGATGAGTTCGTTAACCAAGTTGCTCCGACTTTTTGTTTTCAAGTGGCAGCCACTTGAAAATTTCAAACCGACATTGTAAAAAGCATATTTAAAGCAAGATTTGCTTGAATTTTGTTGTAAATACAGGTCACATGAGGGTCTCAATGATGTTTATTAATGAAGTTTATCCGCCATTTTCAATAAAGTGGCAGATATTTTAAGTTAAGCGGGACCACTTGAAATCAGGCTACCACTTGAAAATTTAAAATCCCTATAACTTCCGAAATAATACTCCAAATCGAACCAAATTTGAACAGTGTCTTAACTTATCTTATAAATATCTTAGATGAGTTTGTTAACCAAGTTGCTCCGCCATTTTGTTTTGAAGTGGAGACCACTTGAAAATTTCAAATTCAAATTGTAAAAAGCGTATTCCGAATTTTTTTAAATTTTGATGTATACATAGATTACACAAGTTTCTCAAATAACTTTATTAATGAACTTTATCCGCCATTTTTAATAAAGTGGCGGATATCTTAAGTTAAGCGGGACCACTTGAAATTAGGCCACCACTTGAAAATTTAAAACCATGATAACTTCCGAAATAATACTCCAAATGGAACCAAATTTGAACAGTGTCTTAACTTATGTTATAAATATCTTAGATGAGTTTGTTAACCAAGTTGCTCCGCCATTTTGTTTTCAAGTGGAGACCACTTGAAAATTTTAAATTTAAATTGTAAAAAGCGTATTCTGAAATTGTTTGAATTTTGATATAAATACAGACCACATAAGGATCTCAATGAAGTTTATCAATAAACTATGTCCGCCATTTTTAATAAAGTGGCAGATATCTTAAGTTAAGCAGGACCACTTGAAATCAGGCTACCACTTGAAAATTTTAAATCCCTATAACTTCCGAAAGAATACTCCAAATCGAACCAAATTTGAATAGTGTCTTAACTTATCTTATAAATATCTTGGATGAGTTTGTTAACCAAGTTGCTCCGCCATTTTGTTTTCAAGTGGAGACCACATGAAAATTTCAAATTCAAATTGTAAAAAGCATATTCCGAAATTTTTATTTTTATTTTGATGTATACATAGATTACACAAGTGTCTCAAATAACTTTATTAATGAACTTTATCCGCCATTTTTAATAAAGTGGTGGATATCTTAAGTTAAGCGGGACCGCTTGAAATCAGACCACCACTTGAAAATTTAAAACCATGATAACTTCCAAAATAATACTCCAAATGGAACCAAATTTGAACAGTGTCTTCACTTATCTTATAAATATCTTACATGAGTTTGTTAACCAAGTTGCTCCGCCATTTTGTTTTCAAGTGGAGACAACTTGAAAATTTCAAATTTAAATTGTAAAAAGCGTATTCTGAAATTGTTTGAATTTTGATGTAAATACAGACCACATAAGGATCTCAATGAAGTTTATTAATATCCTATATCCGCCATTTTTAATAAAGTGGCAGATATCTTAAGTTAAGCGCGGTCACTTGAAATCAGGCTCGCACTTGAAAATTTAAAATGACGATAACTTTTGAAATAATACTTCAAATCGAACCAAATTTTGACAGTGATATTATCATATAATTATATTGAATGTTTTCACTAGGCAACTTGTCCCGACATCTTGTGTCTAAGTTCCAGCCACTTGAAATCACACTGCCACTTAAAATATGCCATCACAATAACTTTTAAAATTTTAAACTGATTCAAATAAAAGCTGGTTAGTGAACTTTTTGTTCAAATATCTAGGATAAGTTCACTTGATGACTTGATCCGCAATTTTATTTTCAAGTGGCGGCCACTTGAAAATTTGTCATTATGTTAACTTTAGTAAGACAGAATCATATCGCTTCAAATTTGGGTAGTGGATTTATCATTCAAATATCTCAGATAAGTTCGCTAGGCATCTCACTCCACTTTTTTTTACAAGTGGTGCCACCTGAAAATTTCTTATGATTATAATTTTGGAAATTCTGATTTAATTTAAACTAGAACTGGACAATGAACTTATCGTACCAATATACTGGATGATTTCGATGGGCAAGTGGTTTTGCTATTTTGTTTTACAAGTCGCAGCCACTTAGACTGCCACTTGAAAATTTGCCATAATAATAACTTTTGAAACGCGGCACTGATTTAAACCACAGTTGGACAGTAACCTATGCTTCAAATATCTTCGATGTGTTTGCTGGAACTTTAGAAATACTTAATCAATTCAAATCAAAGTTGAAAAATGGATTTATCATTCAAACAACAAAAATTTAGAAAATTCACGTAACTCATGAACCAATCACGTTATTGCGTCCATCTTTGGTATATCGATAATAAGTATTTTCTCGCCAAAAGTCGCCATAGGGGAAAAGTCGCCAAATCCATTACATGCGTTACTGGATCTTTTTAATGCGTTTTTACGATCAAATTAGACAATTTTTTAATGCTAAAACAAACTAGAAATGCAGGAAACTAACATTTTATCAACTTACTAAGCCTTTTTGAAAGAATTTCTACAAAAAAAAATTATTTTCAAATTTGCAACGCTTAGATGAGCAACTTTCTCTGCCATTTTTATCGAAGTGGCAGCCACTTAATTTTTCAACACAATGACTTTTGAGATTTTGAGTTAATTCGAACTATGTGTGTACAGTAGACTTATCTCACAAATGCATTTCATATATTTGTCTAAGTAACCCACCATTTTTTTTCCTAGCGCCGGCCACTTGAAAATTTTAAATTCACATAAATGTGTTTTTATGAACCGATTTGCTTAAAACTCCATATGTGCATAGCCTACATCAATATTTCTACCAAGTGCATTAATAATTTGTAGCCGCCATTTTGAAACAAAATGATGGCTACTTGATAAGGAAAAAGAAATCAACCTACCCTTCCGAAAAAGCCGGAAGGTCTTGTTTTTTTTTTTGTTTTTTTTTTTGTTATATTTATTGAAAATAAAATCGTAATGCAGTAGAAAAAATTAAGTATAATTAGTTTTAAATTTAAAAACGTATTTATAACAGTTATGTTTAATTTATTATAGTAGAACAACTTCTTATTTTTCATTTTTTAGTTAATTCCTTTAAAAGAAAAAACTTTTATTTATTCATTTTTTTTTTTTTAATTTACTGTATTTATCGGGAAAAATGGTAGTATATACATAGTAAAAAGGATTAAACTGATTAAAATTTATTTGTTTATATATATATTTAATCTACTTTTTATTTTATTTTATTTTATTACATTGGTCGGAATCAAATCGTAATATAGTGTAAATAGCATGGGCTATAAAATACATGGTTCAAAACTAAAATATTGAATAGGTGCTGAGATATAGTCATCTTTAAAATCGTAGTTCTTAAATAGTAGCAGATCCCACCTGTCGTTGATAAATATCCAGATTGAAGTGCCCGGGAAAGATCTTCCTGCAGGCATAGGAAACCTAGACCTGATGCAATGCGGGCTGGAAAAGAGCTGCCGTAGACAGCGGGTACCCGAAGCGAGGTTTGGAGCAATTTCAGTTTATTTTATTTTATTTTATTTTATTTATTATTATTATTTATTTATTTATTTTTTTTTTTGTCTATAATGCGGTGTAAAAAAAATAAATAGTAATTCGATTCTTTCGAAAATTCATTTAAATATAGTGACCAGCGAAGCGGGCGTAGCCTGCTAGTAATAATAATAAAACTAATCGCCTTTTAAATCGACTGCTTTTTAATACTGAAAGCAAAACCTCTTCGTGTAATTGATCGAAATAGATTAGTAATCAATAAAAATGTAAATATTTGTATATTCTCTTTTCAATACAAACACTTTTTAATCACTTAAAAAACATCTGCTTAAAAAGGTTTTATTAGATAAAAGCTTTATAAGATCATTATACTTCCATTCAAATAATTTTCGGCATACATTACTTTGTTCAGAAACTTTATAGAGAACACAACGATAACTCTTGTTTCGAGAAACAGCTTTAAAGAAATGTAACTCGCAAATCGTACATAATTTTATAGTAAAGATGTTGCTGGTGTAAACTTTGTGATATTGCCTATGTTTAGAAAGAAAACTTTTTGTGTATGAAGAATTATAAACAAGAAAATCAAAAAAAAAAAATTAAACTAAGAATGATAAAAGTACAGTGAAAATGCAAAGTATGAATTCAAAAAAAGTTGTTACAAACCCATATCCAAGACTGTACCAACATGTTTATCGGTTGTTTCAAATAAGTGGAATATGTGTTATGCCAACTTATCCAAAGCTTTTGAATACAGAGACGATTTATTTTGTTTTTGTTTTGATTTTGAACCTGTTTATTTACGTTCTTCACCTATTCTTTACTATATTGATGCTTTCAGCAAATGAAATCCTACCAATATCTGTTGCTAATATATGTATGACAATAACTTGTGGAATTAATCGAGCAGGTCTTTATTTAAAATTGACACAATTAAAAAAACTAGCTATAAAGATTAATAAACTATATGAAAATGTTTGCTGTGGTATCACAAACGAAAAATTTCACTATTGGATTTATGTTTGGATGACAGTTAGTACCTGTATTTATTTGCCACTAACAGTGAATTCTATTTTAAGCATTATAAAAGCCAATATGTTATCACAAATATCAGAATTGTTCAGTCGTATATTAAAAATATCTTTCGCGTTATCATTAACTATCTGTTTTTCACAACCTCTAACCACATTTGCGATACTTTATACTTTAATATGCATCCAACTCAGATCTATTTTATACCATTTTGCAAAGAAGATTAACCCCTTACGTACTTCTGATTACATTAAACTGCATAAAACTTTTATCACGCTAAGACTTATTGTTAAAAAGACGGATGAACAGTTATGTTTTTTCTATTTCCTGAATGTTCTTTACAATGCCGCTATGCTATATTTTGCAATTACAATGCTTTTACAACCTCATATTTACAAGGACGCAGTAGAGCAAAGTACTATATACATGATTTGCATAAACGGCTTCTCCAGTTTTTTAATAATGACAATTTCAGCTTCAGCTATACATGAAACATTTTTAGATATTACGGAAAAAGCGGACATCATTGTTGGGGAAAATAGTAAAATCAACATAATGCAATTAAGATTTTTGAAAAGCGCTGAAAAAGAGACTACATTGACTGCCTGGCGTATCGTACAGATCAAAAGAAGTTTAATTCTTGCAGTGTTTGGCACATTGATGACCTATTGCATTCTCTTGTATAATTTGCAAGAACAAATATAAGTGCTACAAATGAAATTATCTCTAGGGTAGCTGAAATTTCTAAATCTATCTACAGAGAAGCAAAAGAGTGTTTTTTTTTTTTTTGTTTTTTTTTTTTTTTGAATAAACTAGTCTGTTTTGGTTTTATTTCAACATCGAAAACTTTTCAAATCCTTAAAATCGACACTCGAGTCAACGAAAGACTGTGTTGTACATTAATACATTAATGATCGGGTGAATGAAAATTTTAGAGTACACACATAATTTATACCGTTACATACCATTTTAATTTTTACACCATAGGTATAGGGATGAAGAACTTAGATATTTGTCAAAATTTTAGATCTCAATTTTTTGACGTTATTGCACATTTCTAAGGTGTGAGAAATCCGAAAATAAAAAATCGATTCAATGTCCGTATCTGTGAGTTATTCTATTAGCTTGTTTGTTTGTCAATCTGTGTAGGCATCATCTCAAAAATTATTAATCGTGAAAATGTCGGACAGTTTTAAAATATCATTCATGATACTGAAGAACCCTATTAAACTTTAGCATTCTTCTTTGAAAACTTCAAAATTTGTCGTTGTCTTAACATGACAGTAAAAATATAAGCATCGGCATAAATTTACTGTACAATGATTATATTCATTGTAAAGTAGTCGGACTAGTTTTAACATATTATCTAGGACACTAGTATAAAGATAATTAAATACCAACACTACTTTAAAAACCTCGTAACCTATCGATGGTGTTGGTGTTTTGTTTAAGGCTAATTGTCTGCACTATGGTCCTGAACCTAAGGAATCCTAAACCGTATTCACGCGTGTTTCGGAGAAAACCACGAAAATTTCAGAACAGCTAGGTCGAAGAGTGCGACTTGGGATCGAACTTGGAACATCTCTATTACCATCTTTGAAAGCAAAGCTGTAAGTTATACGAAACTAAAGATTTTCGTTGCATGCCAGAATAGAACAATATTTTGCATATACTTGCATTATAAAGATTATTGTACAGGAAATAACACGAAACTGCATAATGATTAACATCTAAAACTAACACCTATATAATTATATAATAACTTAGATAAAATATCGACCCAGAGAATGTATGAACTCAAGTGTGAAGCATTTCAATACCAGAGAATACCTATCCTTTCGCCGAATTCGTTGTTCTTCAGAATGAAAATTGTATGAAATATGAAATTAGCTTAATAAGTAGGTGGCTTAAAAATAATTACTCATTGTAACCACTTTTATTAAAATGTGTTTAATATATTACTATTTGGGATAAAAATCGTAAAATATGCAGGCAGTATTTAAAATAACTTCAGTTCCATTGGAGTAAAAAACAGATAACTAATGTGCATGTTTAGTTTAGATTATGGAAACAGGAAAATATCGGAAAACAGGAAAACCCATTTGGGAGACATTGCACTTAATGAAACTTGTATGCATTACAACTTACAACAAACTAGAAATGAAGGAACAATCTAAAAAGCAGATTTTTTCTGGAAAGCCTGCACTGAAAAGGGTGAATCCAAATTCAATCGGCCAAAAGCATTATGACCATGATGTTTTAGGACTCCCAAGGCATAATTCTTATCAGTTATCCGGAAAAGGGGAAAATGATAATCCAGCTTATTTATTACTGAGTTTCAAAGCAAAATTTGTTAAATAACGGCCTTATTTCTCCAAGAAAAAACATTGATTTACGAAGACATCTCTGATCGCAATAGCTAAATTTTTCGGATAACGGTAGGATTTGCTTCTTAATCAACCCTACTCTACAGATCTGACCACTGTAATTTGCTTTATCTAAAAAAATTAGTTTTAAAATAAGTCACGAACTTAAAATTTCTTTGATAAGTCAATATATACCACTGTAAATTAGTGGTAACAGTTTCCTGGCCTGAAACGGTGCTTGGAGGCACAGTGGCAACGTTTGGTTATATTGCCAATTTGCTGTTTTAGTTTTATTGTTAAAGGTTATGTAATTTCAAACAGAATTCTCAAATGAAAAATTATTCTTGTTACATTACTGAGCAAGATAAATTTTGAATACTTTACAAAATCATTCTTTTCAGGCTTCACGGAATCGAAATAGCAAATTCAAGCACCAGACACTATTTTGCAAAAAATATACATACAAACTATTTTATTGAATGAGGCCATAAAAAATGAAGAAATGAGAACTGTAACCAAAAGTATAAACTAATACGTAGTCACTTCACACTTACAGTATGAATTCCGTCTCTTTTTCTCGAAGAAGCTTCGAATATAAGATGACTATTAGAATTTCTGCTATTTAAAACTCTTAGTATAGTACTTTAGTTTGTTTTGTTTTGACAAATTGTGTGAGTATTCCTTTTCCACAATGCATTGAATATGCGTATGTGTATTCACAGAGGGAGATAAATGTGAATGCATTACATAACAATACATTTAAGAATTTCTTTTAAAAGTGTTTTAAATCACTTAACTCAATTTTTAGAAATTATTTTTAACTAAGTTCAAATTAAGTGTTATAATGAGTAACCTAAAAACTTTGTTGAATTTCAATGCTAATTTCTTTAAAAAGGAGGGAATTTTTTCTTTTCCTAAAAATACTTATTAAATGTTTACATATTTATTATTATTAAGGACTGTGATGAATGATATTGGTCATTTTCAAATAAATATACCGCTTATTAATTTTAAATTTATTTAGCAATCTTTGCATGAATATAATGAATTGGGTGGACAAAAATATGTTAGTAGTGATAACAAATTTTTGTTACAGTTTTTCATATTCTTTTCCACAGGTTTGTACGAATGCCTTTCATTAGTGATTTGACGGTCTCTTTTGGGACCCCCTTGATACCTTTTTCGATCAAACGAGTGAAATGTTCTTTGCTGATGGCACACTTCTTTCAGAATCTTACTTTTTTTTTTTTTTTTTTTTTTGTTAATAGAGCCCAATATCTTTCAATGGGGTGACACTGGGGGACATTTGGTGGGTTTATGGTTTTTGTCACGAAATTGATAGAATTTTCTTTCATAAAATTTGTTGCATTTTTTGAATAATGATCTGTGGCTAAATCAGGCCAAAATAATGTAGGCATATCGTGTTTGTTTAAAAACTGCAGCAAACGTTTCCTGAGGCATTCATTTAGAAAATTTTATGATCAATTGCACTTTCCGCTACAAATGGCTTAGTGTTATCTCCACTCTGACAAATAACGATCCAAACAAGATATTTTTTCAAAATTTTTCCAAACTAATGGATGTCTCTGATTCAGACAGATGTTCAAAGTTCTTTTTTGTATAATACTGAGAGCCAGGAAGAGTAGAAAAGTTAGCTTTCACGTAGGTCTCATCGTCTAAAATCCAATGAAACTTATTCTTGCTTGAATATTCATACAATTTTCTAGCTTTTAGTTTTATAGATATTTTTTGCTTTTCTGTCACTTTAGGCATTTTTTTTTTTTTTTTTTTTTTGTACGTTCTTAAGTTCAATCATTTTTTAGCCCTCTGAACGATTGATATATTTGTTCCACATTTTCTTGCCACATCTCTGACAGACATTCCTCAATTTCGACATACTGTTCTTTCTATATTTTTGTCAAGTTGAATATCATGAGCTAAAAATTTTTCTTTACAACGAGATTTCCTTTTGAATGGCAATATTTCATTAAATCTATTTAATACTCTATTTACAGTACTTCTGGGAATTTTTAAGTTTATAGCAATGCTATGTCATGGTTTCTGTGGATTCTTTAAGAATTCGGCAACAATCCTTTCTCTACGTTCATCTTCATTCATTTTTTTTTTCTCAAACTACTGTAATTTATAGTATAAATATCATGAACTTGTATTCTTCAAGGTTGATACATGTAAAAAAAATTTGTTTTAGATGCATAGATGTAGAAATAACTTAATTATATATTTTCAAAATTGACCAATATCATTCGTCACAGTCCTTATTATTCAATAATACTACTTACAGTTTTTTTTCTTCATTTTTCGTCATTAATTGTTATTTATATTTGAGCATGCATGTTCTGCATATTTGCCAGATGAAAAAAAAATCTTCTCCACCGATTAAATATTAATTGAAATGCAAAATGAGTAATGTGATTTCTATTTTAGATTGACTATTTTTATTTTAATCCAAAATCTTCACACATATCCTTTCAATAAATATCATTATTATTTTTTTTTAATTATTAAATTCTTCTAGAATTTGATATTTTCTGGATATAATTGTACTGACAATTGAGTACTTTATAGAATTAATTTGAATGTTTATATAGATGAAAATTAGCTTAAAGACATTTAAACTAGCGTACGCTTAATATCTGGCAAATATTTCTAATGAAATACGTGTAAATAAACAAAAAGAAAAAAGAAACAAGGTGTTTGCTTTTACCCGCATATTAGCAATTAGCGCTAAGAGGGAAAATCAATAAAATGTTAATATATTGATATATATAGTTGAATTTCAATGATATCTCTAAAAAACCTCTTTACTGCAAATACTTTACACGTGAACTTTTTTACTTAATAAAATAGACAAATAAATAAAAAAACTAATTGTTTTACTTGAAATTATTTACTTATTTCACTAACTCGAATAGTTACCAGTAGCATCTAGTGGGATTGATCAATGTTCTTACAAATAATTTAGTATAACATAATACGATATGTATATATATATATATATATATATTTATAATATATATATATATATTGTATATATTATAAATATATTAATATGTAATATATTTATATTGTAAGCCATGCCGCCTGTCTCCATATTAATTTTAATTTCGCTCTGTTTCATTTTTAGTTCTGGATTATGTTAAAGAAATTTTTCGTACTCTATTTGGTTTTAGTTTGTTTATTACTTTCGTTAAGTCTTTGTTGACTTGTTTTATTCTTCAATTTTAAGTTTAAATATGAGTTCGGGGTTGGTTTTGCTTTTCAATGGGATATTTAAATATATATATATATATATTTATTTATTTATTTATATATACATATATACATATCTAAATTTAATAATAAAAACAATAAAATAAATAATTCTAAATTTAAAAAAAAATACACATTAAGTTTTATTAAAAGAAATAATTGGGTGTGCCACACACACGACTTTCTCTTACCCTGAAATTTAATACTATATATACAGGTTCGAAATTAAAAGGTAACATAACCAGTACTGTTATGTAAACCTATGTTAAAACATTTGAATTAGGCTTCGAAAGAGTTTTATATGATAATTAGTTCTGTGTGAGGGGGGCTACCGCCTCCCTCAGCCCCCCGTTTCGTTACTGAACCTATATTTATATAGAATTTAAATCTGTTATTAAAATTAAAAGTTCGCTTAAAATTATTTAGATAACTATCTCACGCAACATTCCTTGAAACTTATCAGTGTTGATCAAACTTTCCAGCAACAAATTTATATTAATTTGAAAATACAACTTTTGGATCTTCTGAAATTATTCGTTTTTAAGTTACTCTAAGAGACACAGACAAAGATCAAACTTTAACTTAAAAACTTGACTTTGGTAATCAGGAAGCCTCAAACCGTGTAAATACACAAAAAACAAGCGATGAATATTTAGCTTAAACATACGTTATTTATCATATTTGTATGAGGAATTCGTTTCAGTTCCTGATCAGCTTTCCTGGACATGGTAAAATATTATAGTAAAGCACTTCCTCTAACAATAAAAAAGAATGTTATCGCTTAAATATTTAAAAGCCTGTATATCTTTTGAAGAATATGTACAAACCACATAGTGCACCTAAATATAATCCTACAGTAATAATATACGGCACAACCTGAAATACACTTCCATCAATTTTCAGCTATTGTCGCACTATAATCTAGTATAAATAAACAGTGAATGATTTCCCTGCCATATTCTACATGAGGCATTTTTTTATGCATATAAAAATTATATATTCATTTCATTTGGTTTAGTGCAGTCTATAGAGGTTAAACTCTACTTACCTGCAATTTCCCCCTCAGACGTAATGGATTTGAATACTCTTGAGTGTCCCTGTACATGAACCATTTGCTTCATCTCAACGAAAAGCTTAGTGTAGTATCCCTATATGATAAACATTTAGAATACCAAGTTTGGAATCTCTGCTGCTATTTGTTCTTGAGATATGCTGATAACAGACACACACAGACACACAGACACACAGACATACACACAGACCATTTGCTAAAAACATGATTTTCGTATTCAGGGGACCTCAAAACGTGTAAATATAACAAAATCTCGCGTTCGAAAATTTGACGCAAAAACAATACTTTCTCTACCTTATGGATAAGAGAAAGTAAAAATAATCTGGTGTGTCACTCACACGACTTTCTCTTACCCTGAAATTTAATACTATAAATACAAGTTGGAGATTAAGAGGTAAGATAACGATGTTATGTAAACCTATGTTAAACAATTCAAATTAGGCTTTGAAAGAGTTTTATATGATAATTAATTTTGTGTGATTAATTTTCGCACACACAGAAATAGACACACACACACATAGAGAGAGAGAAAGAGAGACAGAGAGAGCAACCAATAAAAACACGATTTTTGTATTCAGGGAACCTTAAAACGTGTAAATATAACAAAATCTCACTTTCGAAAATTTGACCCAAAAACAATACTTTCTCTACCTTATGGGTAAGAGAAAGTAATTAATGCTTTTTTTTTTTTTTTTCGTTTTTCTTTTTTTTTAAAATTTATATTTGTTAAATGATGTTTTATATTATAAAAGAGTATGTATAGTGAGAACTTAAAAAGAAGAAATATTTACTTCAGTTTTATTATATCCCCGCCAATTTAGATTTTATAGTAAGATACTTTAAAAAGCATTGATTTTCCGAAGACTTTTAAAAGAAAAAGGAAGTGTATTTTGAAAAATCCACCTAAAAATACTTAATTAATTAACTCCTTGATTATTACTGAATTAAATAAACTTATTTAAAAATTCATCAGTTATGATAAAAGCAATATTTTAAAATATTTCATAGAATATGATATTCCTTTCTTTTCCTTTTTTTTTTTTTTTTTTTTCCCCCTTCAGACTGAACTTCAGAGATCCACTTAAAAGATTTTGTCAAAGTTTTCTCCAAGCTATCAGAAATCTTGTCGTACAAAATTCTCGTAATTCATAGAATACATGCTTGTTCCTTTATATTTTTGAAGCTTTGTGTAGAACTAGAGTTTTTCGGGTATGATATATTACCGCAAGGAACGGGAGGGGCATGTTTTATTACGGCACAGGGATTTCCGCCACCTACTTCTTCCGAGAGCCGCCGATGAAGATGTTGTCTGTCTAAAAAACTGTCATCGATCATGGCTCCTGGTATCACCTTCGACAACCAACTATTAGTCTAAGGAGACCAGACAAGATTAAATAAGATTTTAAAAATGAATCTTGAATTTTATAAGTTAAAAATGGGTAGTCTTTCCATGCAATTTATTCGAATAGGTTAAAAAGCATTTTTTTTTTTTTTTTTTTTTGCCATTGAATACATTTTAAAATTTTTAATTTAAAGTGGAAATTTATTTAAATGATGCTTATTCTTTTATATTCCAATTACAAGAGTTATACAAGAATGATAATTAAACAACTTTTAGATGAAATATATTAGACAATGATTTCTAATTCACATGTCATTAACAAAAAAAAAAAAAAAAAAAAAAAAGCAATTATTGTCTGTTGTATAACTGTAATGTTTCAAAGTATTTTATCAAGCGAAGAAAAATGTACATAGATTTACGAAACGGAAGTTTAGTTAATATAATTTTGGAATTGTTTGGAGAAGAAGAATTTTAATGCTATATACACTAATTTCTAAAAGTTAAGCTACAAATTGCTATCTTGTTATCTTTACCGTATTCAATAGAAGAAAATATTAAATTAGAAAAAAAATTTCATCTCCCAGTTAATGATGAATTAAAAACTTTTCGAAAGATACAAAACATGATTCGACCATGTTTAGAAAATGTGTCTGTGCGTGGATGACAAAACATTTGTGACAGCTGTAGCTCAAGAACTAATGCACAGAATTTCATCTCATTTTCATGTAGTTGCACCTTCATATAAATTAGTTCCTATCAACTTTTTATAAAAATTGACGAACAGGTGAATTAGCCCTTCCATTTATTCATAATTTTAAATATGGCAGTACAGGCTTCAATTTTGTATGAATTTGCATAATCAGAATTATTTTTAATGAATCATCATGAAATTAAAACGATTAATTTATAATAATAAAATTCTAGGGGGTGGGGGTAAATGTACATGTTCGAGTTTTAATACTCTCCCGGGAGTACAAATTTTCATTGAGCATTTTTCAAAAGAAAAAAAGAAAGAAAAAAAAAAAAAAAAAAAAACTTATAAGTTGCTTTACAGCAAATGATTTAAGTACAGATTTGGAATAATTTAAAAGAAATTTGTTGTCTAAATAAATCCGTCATTGTTTGTTGTTCATTATAAGAAACAAAATTGATCTGTCTCCATTCATAACAAAAAATGATTTTAATTAATAATAATTTTAATGTATAATTAATAGAACGGATTTGGAGAGTATTGTCATTATTATTATTTATTTTATTTTTTATTCATTAAAAAGATTTCTTCGATAATAAAATAACTCTATTATTATACATATACCATAAAACAAAGATTTGTGCAATTCCACTGCCTTTGTTTTTATTTATGCATTTATATTTATATTTATTTTATTTATTTGTTTGTTTGTTAGTATGTAAATAATATTATCTGATTACGAAATAAAATTAATTTATATTTCGAAGCAACGACTTAAAAATAAATAAATAAATTGGACTCAACATAGCTAAATGTAGAAGAAAAATTATGAGACAGAAATGTACATTTTATAAAACATTATTTAAGAAATAAACTGGCATAAAATTAGTTGCAGTTGTTAGAGAATTTTTGTGGGATGAGACATTTCTTGAGACATGAAGTAAGTTCATTGTTAGAATGTTAATTTTACTCTAAATGATTCTAAACAAAAATTATTTTCTAAAAATCATTTGTGTATGCTAATTATATTATCAAATTTTAACATAATAATTATAGATAAAAAAAACTTTTTATAAACCATGTTTTTAAATTTTCTGGTGAATCATAGCTATAGAACTAGCTACATTAGCACTTTATCAATGCGTATTGTTACAAAATTGTAAATAATTGTATTTATTTTTGTATAAATTCTTTCAAAAAGGCTTAGTAAGTTGATAAAATGTCAATTTTCTGCATTTCCAGCTCTTTTTTTGCGTTAAAATAGCTTAATTTTTCCTTTAAAACGCATTAAAAAGCTCCAATAGGCAGGTAATGGTTTTGGCGCCAAATTTGGCGAGTTTTTGCCCTTTGGCGACTTTTTGGCGACTTTTGGCGAGAAAATCCTTATTAACGATATTCCAAAGATGGAGGTTCTAATGTGATTGGTTAAAGAGTTACGGGAAATTTCAATTAAAAAAAAGAGATGGTTTTAAAAATAAAATATTATTCCTTTCAAAACAACATATATTTGCATCATGAACTACATTAGCACTTTATCAATGTGTAGAAAATCTTTAAAGTGATAATGACTTCAATTTTTGCCAGATGCATAATTTAACTTTTTACAATTTTTTAACGCTCACGTTTAATTAAATGGATTTATTTTTATGTCGAAAGAAAATGAACTCGTAATTTTTTTTTTTTTTTGGCAACAATTAAATTATAGCTAATATTTTTATTGCTATTAGGAGCTTATTATTTTCATATTTTAATTAATTAAAAGAAAACTATTCAAAAATTCGAAAATCTGACTTCGAAGTATTGTGTTGTCACCGGGTTCTGAGTTACTGTGAAAGTTTCAAATGTCTAGCAAGTAGGGAAGTTAGTTAAAAATAGATTGCAAGATTTGTACCGGACAAACAAACACACAAACAAACAAGAATAGAAGTTAATAAAAGCATGATAAAATAACTTAGATTTTAGAGAAAATTAGTATGCTTCTTATAAGTATTGTGCGCAATATTGACGTTGGTGGTGAAGTAGTAAATATACAAAAATACCGTTTCTGTCACCTTATTTAACTCATTAACTGCCCCGGGCATATATATATATATATATATATACGTCTTGCCGAAGTACGATCCTTTGTGTTACGCTGCTGTCAGTGAAACTAGTCTCGCGGCTTTGGAATGCACACTGTAAAAAATATGTCCTATTTGCTGCCAGAATTTCTCAGTAATTTGAGGAAATACGCGTAATTTACGAAAAAATTACGTTATCAGAACGTATTTTCTCAAATTACAGAGAATTTCTGGCAGCAAATAAAAACATATTTTTTACAATGCAATTAAATGACCATAACAATGTGCTTGCTTTATTTGCTTATTTTAGAGAAAATGGGGAGTGTGAGGAATCGGAAAGGGAATGTTTCTGGAACAATGAATGCATAACTACACGCGCCTGTGTGAAAAATGGTAGCACTGTATAAATTCTTTCAAAGAGGCTTAGTAAGTTGATAAAATGTCAATTTTCTGCATTTCCAGCCCTTTTTCGCGTTAAAATAGCTTAATTTTCCCTTTAAAACGCATTAAAAAGTTCCAATAGGCAGGTAATGGTTTTGGCGCCAAATTTGGCGAGGTTTTGGCGAGAAAATCTTTATTATCGATAGTCCATAGATGGAGGTTCTAATGTGATTGGTTAAAGAGTTACGGGAAATTTCAATAAAAAAAAAAAAAAGATGGTTTTAAAAATAAAATATTAATCTTTTCAGAACAACATATATTTGCATCATTAACTACATTAGCACTTTATCAATGTGTAGAAAATCTTTAAAGTGATAATGACGTCAATTTTTGCCAGATGCATAATTTAACTTTTTACAATTTTTTAACGCTCACGTTTAATTAGTAGTCTCGCGGCTTTGGAATGCACACTGTAAAAAATATGTCCTATTTGCTGCCAGAAATTCTCAGTAATTTGAGGAAATGCGCGTAATTTACGAAAAAAATTACGTTGTCAGAACGTATTTTCTCAAATTACAGAGAATTTCTGGCAGCAAATAAGAACATATTTTTTACAATGCAATTAAATGACCATGACAATGTTTTCGAAGGATTTGCTTATTTTAGAGAAAATGGGGAGTGTGAGGAATCGGAAAGGGAATGTTTCTGGAACAATGAATGCATAACTACACGCGCCTGTGTGAAAGATGGTAGCACTAGTAAGCTAATTTCGTAATTTTTCGTCGGCATGTAAGGAGTTAAGGAATAAGCTTATTAAAAATTAATTGGAGTTTTAGATAAGTAGAATTTTTAGTATTTGAGAGACTTTATAGCATCTATCTCGATCTAAAAACATGGAAATAAATGATTTAAATGGAAACGAAATGGACTTAAAATTTTTAATTTACAAAATTATTTAATTCAGTAACTGACTTCAAATTATTTTTGTTCATTCTTCATCGTATAGTGTTATATATCCATACGTAGGTATTTACACTCCATAATTATCAGTTCTATGTATTTTAATAAAAAGAAAAATTTCTATCTATATACATTTTTTTTAAAAATATGGAATACGATAATGCAAGCTTACCTTTATCACTCAACTAGTATGAATGCTGGGATGACATTCTCATGATTTATTACCTGTCATGAGAGGGTATATTTTATTAAACGAAAAAAAAAAAAAAAAAAAAAAAAAAATCTACTAACTATGTGTTTTTTTTTTTTTTCTTTCTTTCTTTCTTCTTCTTTAAATTTGATGAAGACGTCGTTCTAGAATGTCATCTATCATCCTTCAGTTCTTGATACGACTATTATAAATGAATTTCGACAGATAAAGTCTTTAAACGGAATTTTTTTATAGTTGAAAGCACTTATAAAAACAGATCGCTTTGTTTAAGATTGCTTTCATTGTATCTGAAATTCGATTTAAAAAAAAAAATAATAATAACAATTTTTATTTTATAATACGTTATCGCGTTTCCTATATTTATATTTTTAAATACCTATATTTTCTCCTTTATTTTCAAATGAATGAAAATATAGGATTCAGGATAAGACATACAAATTGAGATATTTCTAAAGCCATTATTTAAATCAACAAGTTTAAATGCACCATTGTAAAATGTGATTTTAATGCAAAAAAAAAAAAAAAAAAAAAAAAAATCAAATCTAAAAATATAGTAAAAAGATAAAATATAATAACAAAAGATATTATCCTTAAAGTGCATACTCAGAATTTTCTGAAAAAAGAAAAAAAAAAAATAATAATAATAGTAACACTATTTACGAGATAATATAAGACCAGTCATATTTACCCTCTGTATGCCTGTAGAAAATTTGCAAATACTACTACAGTACCCGCTGCTTATTAAAATCACATTTCGTCCTGAGCCAAAGTGATTTTACGAAGCGGCTGATTTTTATATCCGGCGAACGTTCCTGCACACAAGAAAGAGGTATTAAATCTTTGATTTTTGAAAGAAATTTCAAAAGGTAACGAATAATGAAATTAATAAACAATATTAATTAATTTTTGGCAGATAATTAATTAATTGTTCCTTGAAAATAAGCAAATTAAACACATTCCAAGTTCCGATGCGTTTTCCTTTGAGGAGAATCATCGCTAAAATTTTCTATTTAAACAACTTGCTTCTTAGTTATTTCAAAATAAAAACTAGATTTTTTTTTTTTTTTTTTTTTTTTTTCAATTAAAAAAAAAAATAAAATAAAAAAAATCACTTGTGAATCATATCAAATTTGTAACTTACGCAATTTGAAAAATACGTTTTTTGAAATAGTTTGAGACAAGTATAGGGGAGTGTTTAATTTGTAATTTTGCTGCAAGTGTAAAATTTTCAATAAAGAGAGACAACAAAGGGATTGCTGTTTTTTATTTTCTTTTTTATTTCAAAAATAAATTACTATGTTGTAGCATTCATGAAATTTTCTTCTACATTTCCTTATACAAAGTCATCCAGTACAAATTATTTATTATTGTTACTTTCTCTTATCCATATGTATTGTAGAGAAAGTATTGTTTGGGGTTTTGTTTCGAATTCGAGTTTTTGTTATATTTACACGTTCTGAGGTCCCCTGAATCTAAAAATCATGTTTTGCTCTCAGTGTGTGCGTCTGTGTCTGTTTGTGAGTCTATTCATGTGTCTTTTATCAGTATATCTCACGAACAAATAGTAGCAGGATGTCCAAACTCGGTATTCTAAACCTGTATCATATAGAGATGCTACACTATATTTTTCGTTGAGATCAAGCCAATGGTTCGTGTACAGGGAGATCCAAGAGAATTCAAATACATTTAACTCTACAGGGGGAAATTCTTGGTAGCTACAGTGTAACATCTATAGACTGCCCTAACCAAAATGGAATGAACATATATGCATAAAACACATATGCATTACATGTATGAAAGTATGCATTGTGAAGACTGTGGTACAGAAATCATTCATCATTTGTTTACAGGGCAACCAAAAGTATTTGAATATATTTGGGCTATACGTGAAAATTGCTAGAAGTTTGTTTCATTTTGTGTTAGTGGTTTATCGTATAAATCTAAATTTAAGAGTGCAATGCGATGTGCATACAGTTTATAGACAAGATACAGAGCTACACAAAATTAAAACGTTCTTTTCCATTGAATGAAACTGATAGAAGTGCTTTGCAATATTTTACTATGCTGACATACGCTGCTCAGAAAGGGAAAAAAAATTATATCCATACTACAAATTATTTTGTTTGTTTTTAATTCTGGTTTTTTGTATAATATCACGTTTTGAGGTGCCTGAATACGGAAGTCCGATTATTAGCGGTTGATCAGTATATATATCTGCTATCAGCATCAATTAAAATCAAATAACTGCAGGAAATTCAAATTTTGTATTTTAAAGTTTGTGTTAGATTTTCATTTGAAAATTTTGATGAAGATTGTCAAGTTTGAAGGCAATTTACTAAAAGTCTTAAATTTATTATTATTTTTTTCTGTTCAAATAAATATAGGAGCCATAACTGAATGGGGATTTGAAGGGGGCTATAGCCCCCTCCACACAGGACAATACATCAAATAAAACTGCCCCTAAGCATATTTTAGATTATTTTTAAAGTAGATTGAACTTTATTATCTTACCTTACTAATCTTACAACTTAATCTGCAATCTTTTTTTGTAGTATTGAAATGCAGGGTAAGAGAAAGTCGTGCGAGTGATACGCCAGATTATTCTTTCCATTATGGATGCAGACTAGCACAAGAAATGCACAACGTAAGTGAATTTTTACTTTGCAAATGACATCCTTTCCGCCTTGGGGATATTTGCAGTATAGCAGCGTCATCTATTTGCTGATATGCACCCAAATTGAATCAGCATAATGTTTCATAATGGCCTTTTCAAACATCAAGTTTTGTTCCATTATACTCAATAGGACCTGAGCTGTAGTTTACTCTTTAATTGCAGAAATCGCTGCATAGCAGCACCACTTGTTGGGCTATTACCAACAAATGTAGATGAGCTAATTTATGTCAAGGTGCCCCTACATACAAATTTATATGCAATTCTGTGCATTAGTTTCTGAGATATAACCGTCCCTGAAAATGTGGAAGTCGCTGTATAGCAGTGCCACCTTTTGAAAGTCTGACAGCAAATTTTGGTAGGCACTAATTTATGTCATCGTGCAAGTACACATAATTTTATATGTAATTTTAAGCAATAGTTCCTGAGATACAGTTGGAACAAAATTTTGTCAAACATACTCACAGACACAGATATTTTCTAAAAGTGGTCGAATCACGTTCTGAAACTCTGAAAACGTATAAATCCATCGAAAACCAGAAGTCGAGAATTTTTACGAATTTAATACTTTCTTCTATTGAATATAGAAAAAAGTAAAAAATTAAAATGTAAATAAATAATCTGTTTATCGTGCATAAATGACGTATTTGATGCTTTTTTTTATCTATTTATTTATTTTGTTAGTTTATTAACCAGACACAGACGACAGCCCGATGCTTATTTTATTAAACGGCGGTATTAAAAGTAGTTTTTATTGATTTGATTCCGGTCCTGGCAATTTGATCAGATTAAACGGCTGATTTTATTAACCATTGATTTTATTAAGCGACTGCTACTGTATTACTAACAACAACAACAATAATAGCAATAATAATTAATGATAAAAATAATAAAGGAAAATACTTTTAAATATTTTACACGAAAAGACAAAGACACTATGCGATTTGATGAGTAACATTCTTATTCACTAAATACAAATAATTTTAATGCATTTGAAAACTGCTCGATAAGCAAGTGTTTATTGAAAAGCGAAATACAGAATACATTTTTAATTAGATGTTTTTACTTAAATAAAATTTGTTTAAAAAATAAATAAATAAAAGCTATTTTGCTTAAAATTTAATTTATTTAATTAACTTTTTTTTTTTTTTACATTTTTCTGATGTCCTTATAAAGATCTTTCTTATAAGAAGTTTTATTTACTTTATTATTTTTTTTCCAGTCATGTTCTCCAGTGTAAAGACATTGGAAATTTTGTTTACTAAAAATGTTGGTATAATAATGCTGGTAAATAAATAAATAAATAAATAAACTGAATTTTCTGTGTACATTGAAATTGTTATAGCGTAGGCCTTTTCAAATATTAGACATAGAGGAAATAGATGCACAAATCAATTTAGACCATTAAAGTCTCCAAAAGGAATATTATTTTTTGTGAATCATGGTCATCATATAAAACTCTATCATACATTGGTGGGGTGCAGATATCTTATGCCATTATCATCCATCAATAGTTTCGTCTCCAACTAATTATAGCTATGTCTTTTTTCCTTTTGTTTCTTCATCCCACCTGACGTCAAAGTTTTCGATGCTTAACATTTCTAATGATGGATGTTTGTAATCCATATTTTGGTTTTATACAATCATTTAAGTACAGCAGTTTTTAAAGAAAAAATATATGTTTATATTTAAATAGGAAAGCTCTTAAAAAACAGACGTGTGTAGAAATGTACATCCAATTTTACTACTTTCATTTTTTTAAGGGGTCTTGTCACCTTTGACTTGTCACCTATGAAGGCTTCATATAAAAGCCTATATTTCAATTTAATACTGATAAATTGAACTGTATTAGGTTTGTTCAATTAAATATATATTCAGGCGACAATTTTTATAGTTTTTTTTATTTAATTTCTTACATATTTGAAATCTATAAATTGAGTTTTCACAGTTTGCATTTTTTCATGAATTTATTATCTATATAAATAAAGATAAGTGTCTGTGTGTGTGTCTGCGCTCTGGTGCTCACACAATTGATCGCAGAGCTTCCAAATTTGGCATATAGGTACCTGGGACCCTGCAGGTGTGTACCTCATCGAGATTTTTTCGAATTTCGAATTTGAATTTTTTAAATTAATGTTTTTTCGATTTTAAATATTGGCTTCAATGTTTCATTTTTCAGAAATTTATTTCGTTTCAAAAGTCTGCGTATCTTAGCAACGGCTATTAAACAATTTATTTATTTACATTCATTTGAGGAAGAAATTATTTTTATTATATTTATTGAAATTAAATAGTTATACACATACAGTAGAAAAAATTACACATTTTAGATTTTGGCATATAGGTACTTGGGACCCTGCAGGTGTTCACATTATCGAGATGTTTTCGAATTTCAAATTTAAATTTTTTAAATTAATGTTTTTCCGATTTTAAATATTGGCTTCTTTGTTTCATTTTTCATAGATTTATTCTTTTGCTTCAATCGTCTGCGTATCTTAGCAACGGTTATTACGCAACTTATTTTATTTCATACATTCATTTGAAGGCGAATTTTTTTTTTTTTTTTTTCTTAATTTGTTATATTTATTGAAAATAAAATCGTAATGCAGTAGAAAAAATTAAGTAAAATTTGTTTTAAATTTAAAAACGTATTTATAACTGTTATGTTTAAGTTTTTTTTATAATAGAACAACTTCCTATTTTTCATTTTTTAATTATTTCCTTTAAAAGAAAACACTTTTATTCATTATTTTTTTTTTTACAGTATTTATCGGAAAAAATTGTAGTATATACATAGTAAAAAGGGTTAAAATTCATTTGTATATATATATATATTCATTTATTAATCTACTTTTTATTTTATTTTCTTTAATTACATTGGTCGGAATCAAATCGTAATATAGTGTAAATAGCATGGGTTATAAAATACATGGTTCAAAACTAAAATATTTAATAGATGCTGAGATACAGTCATCTTTAAAATCGTAGTTCTTAAATAGTAGCAGATTCCCCCTGTCGTCGATAAATATCCAGATTGAAGTGCCCGGGAAAGATCTTTCTGCAGGCATGGGAAACCTAGATCTGATGCAGTGCAGGCAGGAAAAGAGCTGTCATAGACAGCGGGTACCCGAAGCAAGGTTTGGAGCAATTTCAGTTTCTCCCCCCCCCCCTTTTTTTTAAGTTTTTTTTTTTTTTTTTTTTCTATAACGTAGTGTAAAAAAATCAATATTAATTCAATTCTTTCGAAAATTCATTTAAATATAGTGACCAGCGAAGCGGGCGTAGCCTGCTAGTCTTCAATATATTAAAAATAAAAATATAACAAAGAAACAAAGAAACAAACATTTTTTTTTTTTTTTTTTTTTTTTTAATTTTACATACAAATGCATTTTTTAAATTTTCCCCCAAAAAACTAATTAATGAATTTCAAAATCCATCCCAAATATTTTTAAGCAGGTTGCATTAAACCTCCAAAAGAAATATTCTTTTAAATTCTCTCTTTTTTTTTTTTTTTTTTTTTTTTTTGTCTGTAAGAGTTATGTAGCATTTTGAATATCATGATTTCATAAAAAGCATGCAAATTGAGAAAACGCAATTTAAAGATTTCAAATCTATAAATAAAATACATTAAAACCATTAGAATTATTGCCTGACCATATATTTAATTGAAAAAAAAAAAAAAAAAAAACCTAATATTGTTTAATTTGTAAATATTAAATGGAAATATAAGTTTTTATGTAAAACCTTAAGTGGTGCTAAGCAAAGGTGTCAAATCCTCTTAAGAATGGATAAAAAACTGCTGATACAAAATATAAATCCAAAACATAATAATAATAATAATAATAAAGCATTTGGTATGCTTTTTTTTTTTTTTTTTTTTTTCTTTTTTTCCCGTCAGAAACAAGAATATATATCATGTTGGTTCTTGTTTTTACTTAAAAAATAACAAAACCATGCTGGTTCTTGTTAGAAGAAAAAAGTTTTCCCTTTTTCTGAAATGAATTTCGCCTTGTCTGAATAAGACTATTTATTAAGTTCAATCAAATTCTGACAAAAAAGCATCCTCTTTTTTTTTTTTTTTTTTCCTTAACGGCCCTCTTCACTCACCGTCGCCGGAAGCCGAAGCTAATGCTATTCTATGGGAAATTTTTCTTTACAAATAACTTATTAACTAATACATATTTTTAAATTCTGTTTTCACATTCTGAAAGTTCCCAGCTGTTAAATTGACGCACCTTTTCTAAAAAATTATTTTTTTATTTTTTTATATTTTATTTTGAAGCTGCAAAATACGAATTTTAAATATGTGAATTTTTTTCATTTTGCAATTTCTAAATAAAATATTAAAAATTAAAAAAATACATTTTTAAAAAAGGTGCGTCAATTTAACAGCTGGGAACTTTCAGAATGTGAAAACAGAATTTAAAAATATGTATTAGTTAATAAGTTATTTGTAAAGAAAAATTTCCCATAGAATAGCATTAGCTTCGGCTTCCGGCGGCGGTGAGTGAAGAGGGCCCTTAACCATTGTGCTTCGGTCACGATAGTTATAAGTTCGCCACCTTCACATAAAAAAAAAAAGGTGAATTAATAAAAGAAAATAATAATTTATTATGTTTAAATAGTTTTCTTTTGCTTTATTTGATCCAGATAAACTTTCTTTATGTTGCAGATTTGTTTGCATTAAAGTAAAACAGTTTCTCTCAACCTAAATACCCCTGTTTTCTACTCTTGCTTTCTTAACTAATGCTTGTTACCCATTTCCGCCGTCGCTATCATTTTACTAATGGAATCTAACAATATCTTATTTGGCCTTTTGAACATTTAAAAGGGCGAGTTCTCTGAATTAAAGGTGAATGCGGCGCGTCTGTACTAGCACTCTTTTGAATTTATATCAGGTTGATAAACCTTCTATTTATAGCAGATAACTATTTGAAAACAATATTATCTAAAACCTATAAAGTTATTATTTCGAAATGAAATACGGTATAATAGAAAGAAGGCGCAACGAATTTTATTTTAATTCAAAAATAAATCCAACTTCTGTTTTTTAGTGCAGCTGGTGTTGAAGAGCTTAAAAAGCATCAAATTGCAATTATAATAATTTAGAATGTAAAATCTTGTTGATGAAAATCATATTATGCAGCTTAAGTATTAGTGGACATCTTGATATTGCATCAGATATTTTAGGAGATATAAATAATAAACTAATATGAGGAATTTTACAGAATTTCATATTTAATCAAGAGTGTAAGAGTTTTCGTCTTAAGATGGGAACACTTACACCAGTATTTTTTATCAATAATTTCTATCATATTCAATTTAAAATTTACATATACTAGCAAACCCATGCGAAATTTTTGCAGTATATTTCTTTTCTTATTTATCTCTAAAATTTGGAACTCATAAATATTATACCAAATTCCCCACCTAATTAAAATTTTAATTTATCAGAAGCTGAATTATAATTAGTATAGTACCCAAATTAATATTGTGCAAAAGTGAAACTAAAATCATTCAAATAATGATTTCAAAATAAAATTCACGGTTGAAGACCCAGTTTTCATACTTCCGCAGGCAGTACAGTTTTAATAGTGGACTTCCACGATGCCTTTTAAATTTTTGTCGCCATGTTGTCGATGACCTTTTTATTTATTTTGGTACAATTTTTTGTTTAAAAAAAATAATTCTTATTGTGATTATATTTTTATGATTATGATTTTTAGTCAGTTTATGATGATAATTCATATTCTGTATATATCTTTAAAGTATTTCTAGGTTTAAAATGACGCTTACAAAGATTCTGAAGAAGAAACTTTAAAAAATACATTTTTCCATAAAATAATGTCATCAGACAAATGTTGTCATTTTTTATTAGTTCAATGAGCTGAGTTCGCGTGCTTAAATATTGTTCACTTTTAAATATCTTTTAACCTCACTTATTTCAATAATTACAATTCTATCGTAACATTTAGACAAAAACTAATTGTAACTGGTCCACGTTAGAGAAATATTGTACAAATATGACAGAAAATCTTTATAAAAATATTATAGTGTAAGAGTTCTGACTTGAGACGAAAACGTTTGCATACTTGCATTTAATTAAACCTTGATGTTAGTTTACATTTTAGTGCATATTTCTCAACAGCTGGCACAATTTCCCCACGATTTTCATAATTTAGCTGACAACATCTGGAGGGCGGCATTAAATCAAACTTATTATGTCAGATGTTTACTGTTAAAAAAATCTCTGGTTCAAACTTCTATAGAATCTCTCAATAGAAGGTTTTGCTATGTACTGCATGAATATGATATTTTTTCAATGAATATATAGCTAGTTTTTATATTTTGTTGGAAAGAAATAGGCAAAATGTATATTTAAACCTTCTATACTGAGAACATAACTGCAATTTAAATATATTAAAATGTTATATATGTAAAGAAAAAAAAAAAAAAAGAAATCTTCATGAGGACTGGTACAGTTAAAAATGAGAAATATTATTTTTTTAATTAAATATTGCAGTTCTTTCAATAATGATAACTTTTTTGTAATTCATTTAAAGTTGCATCGAAATATTTAAAACTGGCCATATTTTCTCTTCAAATAATTTCTCGTCGCCCTAGAATTTTCAAAGTTATTTTATTAATATTCATATTGTAATCAGACAAACATGTTGCTTGTTTTTGTTACTAAAAATAATGTATAATTTTATTTAATTTCAATGAAAGGGTTTTTTATGTGTGTTTAATAGTATTTTTTTTTAAAGATCCCTTTTATGAAAATCCTTTAAATATAGTAAAAAAAAATTATATTACAAAACAGTACACATTTAATATACATGTACTACCAATGGGAATATATGAACACACTCTACACGTGTGAAGGTCCGTGTATATATTTTATTTTAATTCTATTTAAGGTAGCTGCACCATTAGTGGATATTTCAGGGATAGGAATTTGGTGCAGAACTCATATGCAGTACAGGTTTTCATTTTTTCTCTACCTATAAAATTGTTGGTTTAAGAAGAAGAAAATTTTGTTTCATACATACCGGTATGAGTTCTGCACCAAGATCCCATGCAGGATATTTTAAGGATATTTTCTGACGATTTTTTGTGTAATGTTCTCACTTTTAGAGGTTGTAACTACAACGAGTGTTCAACTTCTCAACTAAATTTTTCTGTGTATGACGCTATTTAAAAAACGCTAATTGAATAATTTTTATGCTCGAAAAATTAACTTTATATATATATATATATATATATATGTATATATATATATATATATAGAGAGAGAGAGAGAGTGAGAGAGAGAGAGAGAGATAATTAGTCACTATATATATATATATAATATTTTTTCAAAAACTAATAATTTAATTTAATTAAAAATATAAACAAACTTTTTCTTTTGAGCTAAAAAATTATAAAAATAGGACCTGGCAGGACTCGAACCCAAGATCTTCTGTACCCAAACAGTACACGAGCGTTAACTTCTGCACTGTTGCACTTTTTCTTTCTACCTGGGTCTGTTTCGTTAGTTTTCATAGAAACAGCTAAAACGTCTTGGATCATATCTTGCCCCATGGGGGTTTGTTGCACAAAATTTGCACTCTTACCCAATGTTTTCGACCATGCTCTTTAATATGAGCTTGGTTCGGTTTCAACAGGAATTTTACTGATTCATACTTCCCTTGTAATGTCCGCAGTGAGACAGGATTTGCTTATTATTAAAAAAGTATGACCAAAAAAAAAAAAAAAAAAAAAAAACACTACTGGTTATGATGACATTTTGTGGTACCATGTATTACACTGATTGGGAAATTGGGAAATAATTGATCACTTCTAAATATTCAATTTGAGAACTACAGTTTTGATAAAAATAAATAATTCTTACTTTAATAACTTTATTCAATGTTTCAAATCCTATTTTCAGAAACTGATACGGTTTCCAAAAACATTTCATTTTTTATTTTTTTTTATCCGAAAATTTATCAAATATAATATATTTGTCATAACTGGAGATAAATATGGATATTTTCATGCTTTGATGAGATTGCTATGCTCTATTAACATACAGTAAATATATTTACTGCTCCACTTTGAATAACATTGAATACCAGTAAATTGTTAAAGGTCAAACTTGGCTGTTATTAAGAAATGTAAATATGTAAAACAGTTTTTAAGAAATCTCTCTCTAAATAAATGGCTAAGAGAGTTTTTTCCTGTAAGTCTGTGGCTGGACGCAAGTTGATTGGCTAAGAGATATTTTTTTCTGCTTGTCTGTGTGTTGTTGCCACCAGCTTTTCATACTTTAGTTAATTTAAAAACTTGTCACCAGCTTTTCATACTTAATTTAATTTTTAAAAAATCTAATTGTCCGATCGATAAGTTAATTAAACCGACGGATTCAGAAAAAGTCCCTTTCATTTGGTACCTTATTTGTAACGAAATTTTGATTAGATTTTTTAAAATTAATTAAAATGTGAAAATAATAACCTGGTAAAAGCTTTAAATGCGGACATTTAAAATTTTAATTGTTGCTAAAAAAAAAAAAAAAAAAAAAAAAAAACTTTTTATTTATTTATTTATTTATTTATTTTATTTTATTTTTTTTTTTTTTTTTCAAACATAAAATGAAATATGCTTTCACGCGATAAATAAGAAATTATAAAATATTTTACTCATGCTCATGAAAAAATGAAAATTGAAAATGGAGTAAAAAAACAATTTAGATAAAATTGCACGAGAGTTCAAAAAATTAATGGAAATATAAATGAACGTTAAATAAATAAAATAGTCGTCTGCACAATCACGTGATATTGAAAAACAAGGAATCGAATTCAGTAAATATGGAAAGGAAAGGAAAACGAAAAGAGGAAAGGAAAACGAAAAGAAAAGAAACAAAGGAACAAACAAAAAACAAATAATAATAATAATAATAATAATAATAATAATAATAATAATAACATAAACCAACGGGAAACCAAAGCGGGCTTTAAAGCAGTTCATGATTTCTTTAAATTTTATTTTTATTTGTAAAGCGATATAGAAAAGAGTTTCCTTTAAATATAGTAGCCAGCGAAACGAGAAAAGCCTTCGATGATTCACTATCTTCATTGATTTTATGAATTAAAAAATGGTTTCGGTAACAAACTTTGATCTATTGGCACGCAGGAAGCATCAGGCCGAGTTTTGTACATTTCGAGTTTGATTTTGAAATTTTTCCCGCATTCGGAATTCGGTTCGTTCCCGAACCGGGGCTTTGCTAGTATTGAAATAAGACGATAGGAAATAAGAAGATAAGAAATAATTTTTTGACAAATTTTTTTCTGTAATTTTAGAAATATATATGGCTATTTCAAAATACTTGAAATGGCAAAAAATGTATTTTGAGCTTTTCTTTACATACAAACTCTTTTCGATTCCGCTCACACGTATTTATTCATAATGGGATAAACAATTACTTAAATTCATTTTTTAAGATAAGGATACTCATATTGCTATTTCAATCAGTTTTTCTAATCTTTTTATCTGAAAAAAGAAAAAAAAAAATCATAGTTGCATTACTGAGTAATCATTAATATTAAACAATTAAATTAACCCAAAACATGTGTGAGAGTTGGGCTTGATATTTTATAAATTATCATACAAAGAAATGAAAAAACGAATAATGTTGTTCATAAATACGTTATAGACGTTTCATTTATAATCTACATCATTCTTTACAGAGCGTGTAACATATTAATACTTCGTTAAAAATTAGATATAGTATTGGTTGAAAAAAATTTATTTTGAATACAGGGCCAGATTATGACACGGGCACACGGGGCACTGGCCCAGGGCCTCCAAATTTAGGGGGCCTCATTTCCAAAAATTGAGAAGTAATAGTACAAATTTCTTCATTATATGTGTATTAAAAACAAAAATTGATTACATTTTTCTTTCTATATTTTATTAGAGAGCTTAAACAATTATAAAATTTTGTGACTAATTTCCTACACATTGGCTGATTAATGTGCTACATTTTTTCATTTGTCTTGAACATAAAACTAATGATTTTGTTATAGGTTTCTAAAAAAAAAAAAAAAAATGAGGAAATAGAAGGTATAATTGAAGGAAAAAATAAAAAAAAAAAACGCACCATTTTTATTTATGTATTTTTAATTTTGAGAATGGGTCCTTTTGGTGAGCTCTTTAGAGCAGGGTATGGGGGCCTCCGAATAGCATCAGTGCCCCGGGTCTTCAAAAAGCATAGTCGGGCCCTGTTTGAATACACAATAGATTTTTCTTTTTACTAAATATATCAAGTACAAAACAGCATAAATAAATCACAATCGGCTAAAATAAATTTCAAATATAGTTCTGTATAAATCCAATCGCATCATAAAGAAACAATCCTTTACATAAAAAAAAAAAAAAAAAAAAAAGTAGGATAGAAAGATAGAAAGAAAAAGAAAAAGAAAAAAGAAAGAAAACAAGTTGTAAAACAAATTTATCTGAGATATGTTTTGAATAAGTTCAGCTTTATTTTAATTTAATTCTCTATTTTGAAAATTTTCCGAATGGCAAATTTTTAAGTTGCCTTTATCTTGTTGATTAATCAAGTTCATTGACAATTAGGTATGGCATATGTATGCATCAAATGTTAAGCAAATTTGATCTTAGTAGGTTTTTTTATTTTTTATTTAGAATGTCAGTTTGAAATTTTCACTTGGAAACAAAATGGCGGAGTGGTATCAGGTGTCCAATTTGTTTGCAAATATTTTTAAAATTCAATGAAGAAATAGTAGAATTGAACGCGTTTTACAAAAAGAAATATATATATATATATACACAGTCCTGAAGAAGATTTTTTTTTTTTTTTTTTTTTTTTTTTTTTTTTTATGAAAGAAAAGAAAAATAGTTAAAATTTTCGTCAATAGAGGGCGTTGTACAGATGCAGTAAAAAGAAATGTGCAAAGCAGAAGGGTTTCATGATTAACAGCTCTTTCTAATTTTTCTTCCCACTTACGCCTACATATTTTTTTTTTTTAACCTATCTTCTTTGGTGCAGTTACAAGATGCCATTCGTCATGAAATCTCTTGCACCCAATAGGATATGCTCCATATTGCAGTTAATGGTATTATAACTCGCTTGAAAACTATAATTTTCGATGGCGACGAACACAAATAAGGTTATTTTGCTTGTAAACATTTACTTCCACCCAAATAAATAAACATATTTTTAATAAAAATATGTGATTTTTCTCCCATGCAGCGCCCTCTCTTGACAAAAATTTTAATCATTTTATTCTTTACCGAAAAATTCCTCTTCTTGAGAGTAGGTGTTTCGAATACCGAATTCAATTCTACAAATTCCTCAAACTTATTATGTTTTTTAAATTATTTAGAGACTTATAATTCACCCGCTATGTGTATATATATATACGTATATTGTATATATAAATGATAGCAATAGGAGTAGACTATAATGGAACGCCGATAATTTGGATTATTGAGTAATGTTAATTGCTCTCAAATGGACAAATTTCAAAACGTCACTAAATTATGCAAGGATTAATAATAAACGATATAAAATTCGACAATAATAAAACAAATTGCAATAGTTGTCGAGGAATAATGAAAATGACGTGCAGAATTTCAAATTGTGTCTTACTACTTGATGTTTATTTATAAACACACGGGGTTTGTAAGCATCTGATTAAATGTTTAATAATCTGGTTCTTACCACTCAATTATTGTCTTCCCTAAGCAATGATAAAATCATAAAAAAAAAAAAAGAAACTAAAATAATAATAATAATAACTATAATAATAATAATTGATTATACTCTTATATCACAATATTTTAAATTACAGAAGGCTGGAGCTAAAAATTTACAGTACATTCTTTTCTTTCTCTCTCTCTCTCTCTCTCTCTCTCTCTCTCTTTTTTTTTTTTAAGAAAAGGGAGGGGTAGTTGGTGTTATTGTTGGCATTTTAATAAAACTTCTATTAACTCACGATTTATTTAAAAAAAACTGCCAAGAGAAATGTTAACTCGCCAAATCAGAACTTCATAACCAATCTCTCTAAAATTATAGTACGCGTGAATGCCGACATAGCAAGAGAAGATCCCCTTCTCCCTCTGCTTCTGTCATTTTCTGTTCCTCCCCTCCTTGGAATATTCTTTCGGTCAGCCCCCATCCTTGTTTTTTTCTTTACTCCAGTGATGCTCTCTCTCTCCATCCAAACTAACAGGGAGATGTAGGGCACAGGATAGCGAAGTCAAAAATGAGAAGAAAGATTACAGATAACTATACATTTAGAATTAAGTCTGGGGTGGACGATTTAAAGAGAATCGTTTGGCAGGAGAAAAAGGGAGGATGATTTTTATTGGACAGTGAAGAAAATTTATTGCTCTTGCATCTGCTTTCGAACTTCTAGTTTCAGAAGTCAATGAATAGAAATTATGGTTTTAAGCTCAGCGTGTTGCTCCCAAACAATTTTGATGTTATTGGTTTTAGAGGACGTCATGCCTGTATTATTGGAACAGTAAGTTGTCCCAGTGTAATGGGAAGTAGTCGATAAATATAAAAGATAAATGTATTGAAATGGAAGAACAGCTTAAGAGCAACTGGGGTAGCGTATCAAAAAAATTAAAAAAAGTTTTTGGAAAGTTTTAAGGCGTTATTTAAATAGAAAAGTATAAAATTACATATGATTGATGTGATTTTAAACAATTCCAATTTGTGAAATGCATGGATATATCGTTTTTCGATTTTCAGTACTTATTTTACACTTCGATAAATTGGCAAAGTGACTAAATAAATACATTATAATAAGTATTTAGTAATTCCAATTATTTTTAAACAATTTTGATGTTATTGGTTTTAGAAAAGTGATACCTATAATGTTAAAACAGTAAACTGTTTCAATGTAATGAGAGATTAGCCATAAGAGAGTAATGTACTCGCTTGAAAGAGACCACTTAAAAGCAGTCGAGGTAATATGAAAATAATTCGGAATTTCTTAAGACATTAATTGAAATAGAAAATCATAATTTTGTATATGATTTATGGCAGTTTAACTAATTCGAATTTACTATAAATATGGATGAATTTCTATTGATTTTTAGGAACTAATGTATTTGTATTTCGATTAAATGTTGTTCTTTAAAGAAGTGAGTAAAATATAATGAACGTTAATTAATTCTAATTAGTATTTTCAAACAGTTTTAATTTTAATGGTTTTAGAAGGTGTCACATATGCCTATATATTAGAAATGAAAGTTGTTTCGATGCGATTGGGGGTACTCGATAAATGTAAAAGAGAAATATAGTATTTGAAAGAACAGCGTAATAGCAATCGACATAATAATTAAATAAAAATAAAAATAAAAAACTTGTTTTTGTAAGTTTTAATGGATTAATAAAAAAATAAAAAAATAAAAAATGTTGTAAATTTGCATGCGACTTGTCACACATTAAGCAATTCGAATATGTGAAACATTTAGACATATCATTCTCGATTTTTAAATTTTAATGTTGATACAATGCAATTGGAATAGAAGATAGACTATAAAAGTTTAAGAAAAGTATGAGAAAAGTGTATTCAAATAGAAGAACAAATTAAAAGCAATCAGGATAATCATGTATAAAAACAATTAAAAGTTTTCAGAATGTTTAAAGGTATTATTTAAATCGAAAAGTATAGATTTATATGATTGATGAGATTTTACAAATGTTCGAGTTTGAAAACATATGGATATATTGTTATGGAATATTAAGGTTTTAATATTTTTGCATTTAGATTAAATATTTTTATCTGGCAAAAATGTGCAATTTATAATAAGTATAAAAATTTTCTCCCTATTCTCAAACAGTTTTGTTGTTATCGCACTGTTAAAAGTTTTAACAGAAAACTACTGGTAATCATTTATCTTAAATCTTATGTAAAATTACGGAGAAAAATAAGTGAAGATGTTAAAAGATCTATTTTATATATGCTTTTTAGTGACTAATTAATTAATTATTGGCGAGAATATATTTGTAACTTAGAATATTTTTTCTAAAGTAGAAACATTCATTTTTAATTTTTATTGAGAAATTAAACAATAAAAAATGGATAAAATTACGCCTAACTGAGAATATAATTGAATATCAAGAAATACTTATAAATATAATTAAATTTTCTATAGGGAGCAAATAATGCATCTATGAATTATAAAAGTGTTTTTACGTAATATATACATTTTTAACTATTTTAATATTAAAACGATAACACAAAAATGTAAATGTTTATATATGTATAAACAAAGATATTTATAACTGAGACTAATATTAAATGTCAAGTAATACTTATAATTTATTCAGTTTCCAAAATACTTGAAAAAAAAAAAAAAAAAAAATGAAGTTAAAATTCACTTTTCCATGAAAAAAAAAAAAAAAAAAAAAACTAATAATAATAAAATAAAATAAAATTATTTTTTAGAATCACACTTTATAGGGGGGAAAAATTCTGCAGCCCTTTTGCTTCAAGAGCAAATGAAACTAGAGAAAGGACTATTTTCATTCAATACTTTTTCATAGCCACGTATAAAAAATGTTCGAAGAGCGGGAGTAACAAAATAATACTTCCTGTCAAATCAGCTGTAGCTGTCTGTCAAACATAAAAGTATAGAGCCGCTACAAATTACTTTCTAAAATCACCGTGATCTACGATCTTTAAAACAGGAATTTCCATGCTTTACGCATGTCATCTAAAACCAAGAAAATAGATGAAAATCTTTCCGAGAAACCGTGCAACGATTTGTCAACACTTGATTCATCCGCCGAAAATCTTAGTTTAGAATTTCATAGCTTAAGATAACGTGTCTTATGGAAATCATCACTTCGAGATCTTTAAAGTACGTTTAGGAAAGCTTTTTAAGAGAGTATTTCCATGATTTTCTGTCAGATCAAGACATGTATTAAAGCTTTAAGTTTGAATGTTTTGGTATTGAGCAGGTAACAGAAATAAAATTATTCAAACAAAATCAGAAAATAAAAATTTTAAAGTCAGATCAATCATACTAAGCGAGGATTTAATATTGAAATATAATCCGTAATGTTTATCAAATAAAAATTCATAGTTTGCTTTCAGCAATCAACGTTTATGTAAAGGTAGAGTATTTTCTTATTTTGTCCTCTTTGAATGTTCTGATCTTACAAAACATTATGTCGTATTGTTAAATTGCCTCTGTAAATAATTAAAAATGCGTGTTTTTTACATGATTTGATCATTTAAAAAAAATTTTCTGTGTGTAGGTTTGTGTATGAACAAAAGATTACGGGCTTCCCCCCCCCCAAAAAAAAAAAAAAAGAAAAGAAAAAAGAAAGGAAGAAGAAAAAAAAAAGAATTTTACGTAACCTTAAATTTTGTTAGACCTTGAACTAAATTGAAGCTGATTAAGTTTCGCATAAATCTTCTAGTAAATGATGCTGCTATGCTGTAGTTTTACCATGCAAGGGAAGGTTATGTCAGTTTCTATAGTGCATAACTGCAACAAACTTGATATGTCAGACCGCTATTACAAAAACTATGCCCATTCAATTTCGAAACATATTGACCGACAGCTGTTACTCGTCAGTCGCACTTTTTATGATATGCTTGGTTAACTATATCTTATCTTTTATGGAATAGAACTGAGCCATATTTGACATCTAGGATGCTTATTTTAAATTCTTCTTCTCACCAAATTTTGGCGCATATCACCGAAAATCTGCCAGTAAATGCTATGTCGCACTTTTCACAATTAAGCAACTGTTTCCCACGATTGACTTTTACTGGATGCGATTTCACGAAACGTAATACATAATATGAATATTATGTGAAACTGTGATACGTCTATCTCGGTACATATCACCTGAGAGATGGCTCTACTAATTCAGTTTCTCCGTTTTTTCATATGACTTCATCGCAGCATCTATTAGTGAAATTACAAAAAACTGTGAACATATAAAATGTTTATTTTCAGAAATTATGCTAATTAGTCTTTTGTGGTTCTTAACCAATCGTTGGCACTGTAATGCAACCCTTGCGAAAATATTGTACCAATAAGAACATAAACATCCTTGTTGTTACTATCTGCACTAAGAGTTTACCGACTAGTTAATATATCAGAATGAAACAATAATAAGTTTTGTGATGGCCACAACATACTAGTTTAGATAGTTGTTTCGTATAGAAATTTTAAAGTAAAAATGGATTCGTGATGTTGTTTAATAACGGGAATAAAACAGAATAATCAAAATGTTCTATTCACCAGAACTGCCAACATCTAACACTTTTTTCGTAGAATTTATAGAACGCGTCCTTTTTTCCAGTCATTTTTTTTCTACTGTTATTTTCTCCAATATGCAATTACGATTAAATAAAAAAGAAAAATACACCTGAAACAAAATGGTGTGAAAGAAGGCGACTACTAACAAAGCTACAAAATAATTTTCAAATGTTGGCAACTTTGCCTGTAAAATAAAATGTACTAAAACCAATGGACGTACAAAGTAAACAGCGCGACGTCTATGAGGAATGTGTCCGCCCAATTACCCGCCATTTGGAACGGCAAGTATCTTATAATACTATTTATTTTATACCGAAAATATTTTATAGAAAGTTCTTGCACTATTAGCAGTTTTCCTGAAAAAGCAGTTGCATGCAATTTTAGATTTTAAGGTTTCTCTAACCCATAAATTCTAAATGTAACTGTTAATTTTGACTGTATAATTTCTTCTGTCAACTCTTAATCTGTTGCCCCGACTGAGTACTGATAGGAAGTAGCGTACGGATTCCTTATACTATAGCTGTGGAGGAAAATTCTTCGAACATCACTATGGTTTTGGACGAATGGGCGCCTTCTTTTGGCGATAATCGCTTTGGTGGAAAGGGAATGTTGGTTTGGCAAATTAATTGGTGGATTGGTAGGAATGTGATGTTAGGGAACAAATAGGTTACTAATCCAGGATCTATTCTAATATGTAGTCAATGGTTACCGCTGGTTGCATTTCTGCCGCCCGACCGCTGCAGTATTTGTCGCTGCTGTCGACGGACAATTTTTAGACTATTACGTTGAACCTCTTAACTTGCACTCGCTTTGATCCGAACTACAACACAAATTAGTTAAATGTTAAACCAGTCTACACCTTCATTATAAGATGGAATTTTTACGAATATCATCATTTATGTAATTCTATTACACCATTTGTTCCGAATTTTTTTATGACAATATAATAACACACATCGTTTTTCTATATATTTTCATTTTATCACCGTATATTTTCATTTTATTCATTGTCTAAATATATGTTTTAATACTCTTTTCTAATTATACAAAAAATTATATTCTTTACAAAAAAAAAAAAAAAAAAAAAAAAAAAAAAAATTGGGGGCAAGTGGGCTTGAATAAATCTTTAACGATACTTGAAATTTATCTTTTTCACTGCAGTACTCTTCAAAATTTCAAGATTTCTTCATACATTTTCCATTTCAATTCTCAAAGTACATGTGACAACTTATTCATGGATACATTTGTTACTTTTTATTTTGAAATTATTGAGATATAAGTGCTGGTACTTATTCAATAAAGATCTTTAACAGAAAATTTTAGTTTTATTCGTTTATTATTTTCAGAGGTTCTTATTATTTTTATTTTTTCTAGCATATAAATTTTCAAAATAAGAAAAAAAAAAGTTTGAAATGAAAATTTAAGATATATCCAGAATTTTATTTCCATGATTTAATTAATATAACTTAAAAATAATTCTCGATCTGCATAAATGAGATATAGATAATTAAATTTATTATTTTTAATGTTCGATTCTAATAAAATTTTAATAAATATTAACAAAATAAGTATGAACAGAATTTGAAATTGGTAACTTTTTCTTTCTTTTTCTTAAACAAAGGATAGTTAAATTTATTATTTTTATTATTCATAAGTATAGAATGGTGGTCAGTGTAACAGTGTCAGTGGAAACGTATTGAAAAATAATTAGTCGGCTTATTAAGTTAAAAAATTAATACCAGTTCATTGTAGATAAATGAACTTTCTTGGCATCCTTTCGATATAATGATAAAATTTATTATTTATAATTTGATGCCAAACTGCCTAAAAAACGACAGTAGAGTAAATTAAGTTTAGCTTTTCTTGAAACTTTTTTTTTTTTTAATCTTTAAGTTAATTTTGTAGGAAATTACCGAAATTACCATTTTCTTTTTGGGAAATATTCTTTATAATGACAAAACTGTTTTGAGTAGTCATTTGCAACAGATAATAAGTAGATTTTTTTTTTTTTTTTTTTATCATTTAAATACATCCGCACTTTATAGATTTAGCCCAAATATCCTTCTATCAATAGCTAGATGGTTTTTGTATATTTCTTGTACAATTTGTTTTTCTTTTCTTCTATATTCAATAGAAAAAAGTATTGGATTTGTGAGAATTTCAGATTTCCGGTTTTTGATTGATTTTTACATTTTAAGATGTTCAAAACACGATCTGAAAATTTTTAGAAGATGTGTGTCTGTGGCAGTGTGTGACAAATATTTTGTGGCAACTGTATCTCAGGCACAACTACATAGAATTTTATACAAATTTATATTTAGTTGTAGTTTGAAATAAATTAGTGCCTATTATTTTTTTATTCAAATTTATCAACAGGTGGGGCTGTTATACCGCGAGTTCATCCATTAAATATATCTATCAGGAAATATTCAATTTGGATGCATATTGAACATAAGGTTGCACTTCTATGCGGCAATATTCCCCGTTAACGAGAAAATCTACCAAGATCTTGCAGTTTATTGTATATAATTGCACAGAACTTGATATATGAGAGAGCTGTTATGAAATACTATACTGATTCAATCTGATTCTATACCAGCAAACAAATGGCACTGCTGTTTGTAGTTTACCCCATGAACACGATAGCTTAATCTTGAATTCTATATCATTCAATTGCACCAAAATGAATATGTGAGACAACCAATATGAAACATATTACCTATTTAATTTGTATGTATATCGGCCGAAAGGTGGCGTTGTTTATTACTCAGCTTCTGTAATTCTCTGCATAGGTACATCACAGCATCTGTTGATTAAAGTTGCACTAAACTTAATATGTAAAATCTTTTTTTGTGCGAAGCTGTACGATTAAACATTTATGTATGTTAAACAGTAAGTGGCGCTGTTATACAGAATGATAAAAAAAAAAAAAGTTTTCTGATAGCCACATCCTACTAGTTTTTTTCTCTTTATATATGGAAAAATTTTACAACTACAAACATCTGATGTTTGCCATTTATTAAAGATAGGCTTCAATCAGAGATGGGAATAAAATAAATCCAATTTCATGAAACACCTATAAAATTAAATGATCATTCCCTTATCAATTTTATTGCTTTATGTTTGTCATAACAACCTTGAGATAAACTGAACCCAAGAATACTCAACGAATTGCGACTGAACAGCTCATGTGGGATAATACAAAAGCAGCAAAAAAAAAAAAAAAAAAGAAAGAAAGAAAGAAACTGTTATACAAAATTCTAACTAGAAATTATATTTAAGAATAAAGACTTGTAGTAGAAGGAAATCGTTTCATAAAACTTGCCTTATTAAAACTATTGCCCTTCTTCATTAATTTAAATTCCCATGTGTTATTTCATTATTTTGGCCATTCATAAAAACTCGTTTTTTTTTTTTTTTTTTTTTTTTTTTTTTCACTGAAAAAATTAGCTCTAAACAAAACTTTAATATAATCAGAAATAAGTAAATTATATTATTAACTATCCATTATTTTGATAAAAGGAACTCAAATATTTAAAGAAGGTAAATCACATTTATAGCAGAATACTACTTAACATTCTCTTTTAAAAATCTGTGACGAAATAAAAGATACAAATGTTTTGAAGGTTTTGGAAAATGAAATGAATGAAAAATCTCAAACTTTTACAGAGAGGCTGTGACAGCAGATGTCACACTTTACTGTAGAATTTTATAATATCCTATCTATAAAGAAAGCGTGCTTCGCTCGAAAAGGAAATAATTTATAACTAGTTTCATTGTAATGAATGAATTTTAAGAAGAAATGATTGTATTTAACTTTGTGTACAATTAATTTTTCCTGGTTTATGTAAAAGAATTTTTTCGATTGGAATTTATAGTTTAATAATTCAGAAATTATATGTATTATACTATCATTATGAAATAATACAGATAAAGCAAAGCTAGGCGAAAAATTCAAAAGAATTATATAAAAAATCCAAATATTAACATTTTGCTTAACTATTTCTGAATAGTTTTCAATTCATTCATATTCTATGTATTTTCATTACTATTTTGTTGTTATAGTATAAATTAAAGTAACAGCTGCCATAAAACCAAGAGAGCTATTTTGCACAATCTTTCCTTATAAGAGTAGGACAGGCTACGCACATGGAAAGGACAGATTGCGCTTAATTATAACGATAATTAAATTGTTAACAATAATAAATGCATTTAAATGACATTGTTGTAAAGTTTTTTAAAACAAATATTTTTGTATTAGGAGTGACTATTTGAATTCAATAATTAATAATTATAATAATAATAAGCAGAAAAAAAAAAAAAAAAATTAAAAAGAATTAAAAAAAAAATTTTTGAAGATTTTTTTTTCTTTTTCTTTTTCTTTTTCTTTCTTTCTTTCTTTCTTTTTTTTTTTTTTTTTTTTTTTTAAATCAGAAAAACAAAACCAAGGACAGTTAATAAAAAATAACATTTATATACTAGATAACACGTTTAACTTAAAATTAATATAGTTATTTTCAGCTTGAATGATTTTATGCTTGCTGACCTAATTTGTCATTGTCCACAATCATTGCACTTTCTGTTGTAAATGGTGCAGCTTTCATGCAACCACCTGCCACAAGTAACATACATAAACTAGTCCATGAGAAATCATTTAATTTAAAAATATTTTTTTAATATTTTAAATATTATAATAATTTTTTTAATATTTAATCTGCAGAAATTTTTAAAAAGAGTTTAGAAAATTCAAGCAAACATTTTTGAAAACGAGACAAAATAACACCACGTTTTATCTTAAACGCTTGTAGCAACCAACATGCACATTCAAGTCAGTACTCCACTATTGATGTTGTAAAACTACCTGGAGTCTCAGCGCGCCCATTTTAATCCTCCTTGCCGTTCTGCTATGTGCGCAATCTCTCCTACCGTGCGATCCCTCCTAGCTTTACATTCTGCCAGAATTTCAAATTTATTTCGTAGCATTGCTGGTACTGGACGTATTTCCTATCACATTTTTCGTATCGTAATTTTCTCCAATATATAGGGTAGGTGCTCCAGTAATTGGCATGTTCCAGTAATTGCCATCTATCCCGAAATAATATAATAATAAGAAATATAATAAAATCATACATTTTATATATAAGAATTTTAACATTTTATGTCAAACAATGGAGCATAGGGTGCTAATAACTGGTAAAATGAATAACTAGCAGTGTCAAACACTCGAACATAGGGGGCAAATTACTGATAAAATGAAAAACTGGCAGTGTCAATTACTGGAACTTCGAGTGGGTGTCATATAACCCCCCCCCTCCCCAAAAAGAAAAAAATAATAATAATAATAATAATAATAATAATAAAGTTATCAAATGCATATATTTTAACGTATATGTGGTTCTGAATGTCTTTCTTACCATATATACTAACATAAGATATCTAAAAATATTTTCTGATGACTAGAACATTAAAAACATCAGAGATTGCTCTAAAAGTGTCAATCACTGGTTCACTTACCCTAATAAAATAACCCTTCGAAAAAAAGTGGTGTGAAAAAAAAAAGAAAAAGAAAAAAAAAAAAAAAAGAAAAGAAAAAGAAAGAAAAGAAAGAAAGACGGATATTAACAGTGCTCTAGAATAAATTTAAAATTCTGGATTATTTGATAATACATATATAAATGTGCTCGTGCGCTATTAATTACTTAATATACTGATTCAAACTAATAAAATATCATAGTCAGTAACAGATAAATCACTTATTTACGACTGATAATATATCTGACTGTATTTATTACCGATAATCAAAAAGTAACGATCTACATTTATATAATGTTAAATGATTCTCATTAATGGAACGGTACAAAATTTTATGGATTCACTCAACATGAACTGCTAATAAAATGAGAAATTCACCATCAAATTAAAGAAGGTTCGTTATTTCTGTCTCCCTTGAAGTATCACAAAGAGCAGTAAAATAGTTTGTGAGATTGTAACAAAATATATGAGCATCATTTTATTCACTTGTAGTTCGTAAATGATATTGAATTGAAGTGAAAATCAAGGGAATTATAAATTATTTTATCGCTTAGAAGGCTTTCATAGTTCATTAAATATTTCTAAACATTTAATTATTTCATTACTCAAATAGTCAATATACGTACTAATTTTTAGGACATGAAAGTTACATACCCTATCAAGAAACTGATTTTATTTGATGTAGTAAATTAATGTTCTAGATCTCAATATTAAATAAATAATCTCTGATATTTAAAAATTAGAGAAAGCGTATATGAAGCTTTTCAATTTCTAATTTCGCATTTTATTTAGAATTGAAATGGAATATTTTCTAAAGAGCTTTATTAAACTTACATTTGAATAAATTTCGAAACTAACGCTCACGCTTTAAATGTATCATGACTTCTTACACTGAATCAATAGCGAATGACTAGAATTTTGTTACAAATAGCCTTAATTCAACTTTGATTAAAATTTAAAGAAGGTCATAGAAATTCGTTAAATAAAATCATGGAATGATTTATGTTTTATTTGAGACTAAATTAACATGCAATTTTAAGAACTTTGAATCCCTATATCAAACGATGTTTGATAACAGATATTTATCAGTATATCGTCAGAAATTCATGGAACTGTAAATCGAATTTAAGAATACATCGATGATTTTATTGAGCGAATTTTCAGTTATATATCTTAAATCAATGAATTACTATTTTGGCATAAAATTATAATAACAGAAAAATTACTGAATAACACAAATGCAAATTAAATGAATGTCCGAAGTTTGCTATAAGTATGTTTGGGTTTAATTCTAAATTACCATTTGCAGAAACTGTTTTAAAAAGTTATGTACTTTTTATGCAACTATTTTAAATAGGGAAGGATGGAGTAAATCGGTGGAAATTTTAGTTTTTCTTTTTAAAACATGCTCATACTCTCAACAATTTTCCCATCGTAGAAATTGCTACAACAGGGGAGTTTATTAATGTACCACGCTGATATGGTTTTATAAATAAATAAAAAAAAAAGCTCAATAAAAAGAAATTGAAATTAATCTTACCTCCAATTTACCCCACGTGGAGTAATTTGGAGGTATGTTCAGATTGATGTTAAAAAAATGGGGTAAAATAGTGCTCAAATACAGGACCCGACTATGCTTTTTTAAGACACGGGGCACTGATACTGTTTGGAGGCCTCTACAAATCTCGCCAAAGTGGGTCCATTCTCAAAAAAAAAAAAAAAAAAAAAAATCATTTATTTTAAGCAATTTATGTCATGTAGTGTATTTTTTAATTTCTCTTTCTGTTATACCTTCTATTTCCTCAGTTTTTAGCAAACTATAGCAAAACCATTAGTTTTATGCTGAAGAGAACCAAAACACTAAAGCACATGGATCAATCAACATAAATATTTAGTTTGGGAGGTTACAAACAATATTTAAATATTGTTTAATCTCTTTAAAATAATATAGGACAACACAAGGAGAGGTTTAATTAGTTTTTAATTTTACTAGACATATGTTAAAATTTTTACCATTGCTTCACAGCTTTTGGAGGTGAGGCCCCCTATAATTGGAGGCCCTGGGCCAGTGCCCCATGCATCCATACCGTAATCTGGCTCTTCTCAACCTACAATTAAAATCTTTACAGAAAACACACTTTCATTTTTTTTTTTTTTAGAAAAAAAAAAAGAATGTTTCAAGAAATTCAGTTAAAAATAAAAATCCCAATTCTGACCAGTTTTGTTTTGTGCAGGCCTCCTCATCAAAGACATAAAGTAAATAACTGATATTGCTAAAACTTACTAACTAGTACAATTGGTACAAATTCTAGCTAGAACATATATTTAAGAATCAAGACTTATAATGTAAGCAAATCATTCCAAGAAATCCCCCCTTCATGTGTAAAAATTAATTTTCAAAATCTTTTCCAAAAAGTCCTAACAATCTGTAGAATGCCAGTAACTTAAATGCCAAGTGATATTTATTTTTTAATAATTAATTTATTTTTCACTATTTGATACAGATATTGTATTTAGGACATAATACCATATAGTTTTCAATTGTGAAAGAAAAATGCCATTTCCTTAAATTTATCTTTTTAAACATTTCAATTTCTATTTTTTATGAAGCATATAGTTTCTATTACAGTCATTTGAGATTATTCGACTTTTCAAAAATAAAATTTTAGCGTTAATTCGTTATTAAGTTTAGTTAAGCTGCACTTTACTTTTCTAGATATAAATTGCTTTCATTAAATAATCTATGGAGTTAAGCCATTATTTAAACTAACTATTGCCCAACTTCATTAATTTGGTTTTTACGGGTTCTTTAATTATTTTGGCCATTTATAATTTTTACTTTCTTCTATATGTAATATAGAGAAAGTATTGGATTCGCGAAAATTTTCGAAGTCCACTTTTTGATGGATTTACATGTTTTGGGATATGGAGAACACGAATTAATAGTTTTTAGAAAATGTCTGTCTGTCTGTCTGTCTGTATCATTTTTTTTTGTGGACGCTGTATCTCACGAACCAGTGAATGAAATTTAACCAAACTTGGTATTTAGTTGCACCCTGACATAAACTGGTGCTGATTAGATTTTGGGATCAATCGCTCAATAGGTGGCGTTGTGATCGCATTTTATGCAAATTTTTAACATGGCAGCATAGGACAAAATTCCGTATAAATGGGCATAAAGAGAGTTATTTTACACTTGTGATTGTAAAATTAATATGAATTATTGATAATAGTAGTAGTTAGCTAGGAAAAAAATTTTGTGCATGGGGGGGCATCGGTTCCCCCCCCGGGGAAGTAAATTTTCAAGATGGGTATCTTTCGAAAGGTCTCGTTGATAATAGTAATAGTTAACTTGGAAAAAAATTTTGTGCATGTGGGGGCATCGGTTGCCCCCCCACCGGGGGGGGAAGTTCCCACCCGGGGGGGCAAAGTTTCAAGATGGGTATCTTTCGAAAGATCTCGTCAATACCTTTAAAACGAATGGTTCAACGATAAATCTGTGATAATTTAAACCAAAGTTATCGATTTTTTTTACTTTTAACAAAAAAAAACTTAGAAAAATATCGCAATTTTTTTTTTTTTTTTTTTTTTTTTTTTTTATAACGAAATTTAACCAAACTTGGTATTTAGTTGGTCCCCGACATAAACTGGTGCTGATTATGTTTGGGGATCAATAGCTCAACAGGTGGCGCTGTGATAGCATTTTATCTAAATTTTTAACATGGCAGCATAGGACAAAAATTCGTATAAATGTGCATAATTAGAGTTGTTTTAAACTTGTGATTGTAAAATTAATATGAATTATTGATAATAGTAGTATGTAACTAGGAAAAAAATTTTCTGCATGGGGGGGCATCGCTTCCCCCCTGGGGGGGAAGTACCCCCCCGGGGGGATAAATTTTCAAGATGGGTATCTTTCGAAAGGTCTCGTCAATACCTTTAAAACGAATGGTTCAACGATAAATCTGTGATAATTTAAACCAAAGTTATCGATTTTTTTCACTTTTAACAAAAAAAAAAAAAAAAAAAAAAAAAAACTTAGAAAAATAAAATCGTACTTTATTTTTTTTTATTTATTTTTTTTTTTTTAAATATTGTTACTGATTGAATATGTATAGGTAAATATAGAAGAAAGTCTTGTGGTGGCCACAACATACTAGTTTTATTTTTATTTTATTTTTATTTTTTTTTTTTTTAAGAGAAAATTACTAGTTTTAAATTTACTTAAATAAGTAAATTATATCTTTAATTATCCTTTAATGCGATGAATAACTGAGATACTTAAAAAAGGTAAATCACATGTGTAATTGAATATTACTTAACATTCTCTCTTAAAAGACTACAGCCATGTAGAAAATAAAATTGATTAAATCTCAAAGTTTTATAGAGGAGCTGTGACAACAGTTGAAATACTTTACTGTAGGAATTCAGAAGAGCCTACCTGTAAAAGAAGCGCTCTTCATCTCGAAAAGGGTTGGGTTGTTGGAATTAAGGCCAATTAACTACACTAGGGTCCTAGGCCTGAGGGAAAGTGTCCTCCATGGGGGTCTTTTTAAGGGGTCCTAACCCGTATTTATACAAATTTCCCAGCTCGAGAATTAAATAACTTATCACTAGTTTCACTGTAATGAAGGAATTTTACAAAGGAATAATTGTATTTAATTTTATTTACAACTATCGAGCTTCGACCGCTAGCAGGTCACTATTTTTAAATGAATCACTAAAATTAATGCATTTTGAAAATTGCATTAATTTTTATCCTGTAAAAAAAAGAGAAAAAAATGATTTCTGATTGGGTAAAATGTCGCACCTGGTCCCCACAGCCTTCGGCAGCACAAGCCATTGCGCACTGCGTGCGTGCATATATGTTCAACACTGTTAATTAATCACTACATTATTTTAAGGGAAAAAAACATAAATATAAAATACAAAAAAATTCTTCTCTCATCGGCGGAATAATTGGTTCTTATCCACACTGCCTCCGGCGGCGTATATAAACGCGCGCACAATGCGCGTATTCCTTCACCCACCCTTCCCGCTCATCCTATTATTTTACACTTTCAGAAATATCTGCAATTATTTTCTTGTTCTTTTAAACCTAATAATACTGATTACCAATATTCTAAATGATTTTTTTTCACCTGTGCCCATCTTTCTGCCCCTCGTGATAATTCCACACTTTCGAAAATATCCGCAATCGATTTATTGGGCCTTAAAACCTAATAATACCAATTTCCAACGCGCTAACAATATTTCTATATTTTTGATTTTTCACCCGCCCCTCCTAATAATTTCACTTTTGAAAGTATCTGCATTCGATTTGTAGGCCTCAAAAACCTATGCGTACCAATTCCCAACGGTCTATTTCTATTTTTACTCTCTTCGCCCCTCCTAATAATTTTGCACTTTTGAAAATATCCTTATTCAATTTGTAGGCCCCAAAAATCTCTGTGTACCAATTTTGAATGTCTAACTCTAATTTTATTTTTTGTTCCCCCTTGGCCCCGCTTTCCGCCCCTCCTAATAATTTTACATTTTCGAAAATCTCGATTTCTTGACCCCAAAAACCTTTATATACCAATTTTGAACGGTCTAACTTTATTTCTACTTTTTTGCCCTTTCGCCCACTCTTCCAGCCGCTCCTAATAATTTTACACGTTCAAAAATATCCTCATTCGACTTGAAGGCCCCAAAAACCTAAATGAAAAAATTTTGAACGGCCTATTTGCATTTATACATATATATATATATATATATATATATATATATATATATATATATATATATATATATATTTAATAACAGGAGACTTGGAGTTGGAATATTAAAACCCGAATAAACTACTACCTCAGAAACGCCAAAGAAAAATATTGGAAATGCATACAGCGGTTTCGGTAGCCTAAAGCGTACCGTTTTCAGTGCAAAAAAGATTCTGAATCTGGAGAAGTGCTCGTATATATAAGAGTGGGGCCGAATTTAGTTCAACCAATAGGATTACGGGAAAGATTGGGAGAGTGGCCAATAGGAATTTAGGAACGTTAGCTGTGTAAACAGTAGAAAAATTAAGAAAATGTGGACTGAATATAAAATTTCCAACAGTCAGACAAATAGGGAATAGCGAAATCACAATTTACAAGGTTTTTAAAATTTTTATAAATATGAAAAGCTTCAAAGAAATCGAGTTCATGAATGGATTTAGGTCTGCAAATTATTTTAGCTGAATTAAATTTAAAATTATGATTTTCCTCCCAGCAATGTATAGAAGTAGCCCATTTATTGGTTTCTTGGTTGCGGACGTACTTCATATGTTCTTTTAGACGAAATTTAAGACTGCGTTTAGTTTGACCAATATATGATAAACCACACTGGCAGGAAATACTATAAATACCCCAAGAATTATGCATATCAATGGGATCTTTTAACTGAGAAAAGGTGAGTTTATTGGAAAGCGAGACTATTATTTTAAAATCATATTGTTTGAGTATTTTAGCTATGGTTTGACTGGATTTAGGAAAATAGGGTAAGACAATACTGATATTAGAAGAGACTGATTTAGTAGACGAAATACGAGGGAGTTAATACGAGGGAGCATGGAAATATCTGCGAAATTCTCGCAGATATCTCCATGCACTATTTCGAAAGCAAGCTTTTTTAAAAAATACACTGATGGAAAAAAAAAAATCCCAACACCAGGAAGGAGCTGTGCTAGATAAACGAAATTTGGTAGGCGTGTTTATACTTCTGAAAGATGACGTCGATTCAAATTTCGAGCTACGCGCATAAGTGTGGCGCTAGTAGCGACACTATGAACATGCAAATGAGGTTTGCTTTAAATAAGCGCTGTAACGTGATCGTTATTTACAGTTGAGATTTGACGTAGTGGGTTAATGTTAGTCAAGGATGCCTCTAAGAAGACGAAGAAGCCATTATCAACAGCTCACTGAGTTTGAACGAGGTCGTGTAGTAGGGCTACGAGAAGGTGGGTTTTCTTTCCGCGATATTGCAGAAAGACTTAGCAGGAATGTATCCACTGTGCATGAGTATTGGCAGCAGTGGTCAAGGGAAGGTACTGCCTCAAGAAGACCGGGTTCCGGGCGGCCACGTGGCACTACTGAGAGGGAAGACCACCGTGTTCGGCGTATGGCTGTGGCTAATCGTACTGCGTCTGCAGCTGAAATTCGAGCTGCAGTTGGCACCACAGTGACACAACGAACTGTTACAAATAGGTTACTTCAAGGACAGCTCCGAGCCAGACGCCCTGTAGCGTGCATTCCACTGACTCCAAACCACTGCCGTTTGCGACGTGAGTGGTGTCAAGCTAGAGCTCATTGGAGGACGGAGTGGAGATCTGTTGTGTTTTCTGATGAAAGCCGGTTCTGCCTTGCTCGCAGTGATAGCCGTGTGTTGGTTAGAAGGAGGCCAGGTGAACGCCTGCTAGCGACCTGCCTGCGGCCTAGACGCACAGGGCCTACTCCTGGAGTTATGGTTTGGGGAGCAATTTCGTATGACAGCAGGAGCACTCTCGTGGTTATCCCACGCACCCTGACTGCAAATTTGTACGTCAGTCTAGTGATACAACCTGTTGTGCTGCCATTCATGAACAGCATTCAAGGGGGTGTTTTCCAACAGGATAACACTCGCCCTCATACCGCTGTTGTAACCCAACATGCTCTATAGAGTGTCGACATGTTGCCTTGGCCTGCTAGATCACCAGATCTTTCTCCAATCGAGCACGTATGGGACATCATTGGACGACAACTCCAGCGTCATCCACAACCAGCATTAACCGTCCCTGCATTGACCTCCCAAGTGCAACAGGCATGGAATTCCATCCCACAAACTGATATCCGACACCTGTACGGCACAATGCATGCACGTTTGCATGCTTGCATTCAAAATTCTGGCGGTTACACCGGTTACTAATGTACCAACATGGCTCTTCTCGCCAATGGCTCTACCTGTGATCTTGAAACTTTAATCAATTAAATATGTTACCTAGACAAATGCATTGCTGAAATTTCATTACTGTACAATAATTTTTTCTTGGTGTTGGGATTTTTTTTTCCATCAGTGTATCTTCTCCTTTTTGGACCCGTTACGTTAACGACGCCTTCACGCTTATCGACATATCTCATCACAATATTGATCATGTCTATTACATATGAAATAGAAAATAATGGCTCCCTTCCATTTCTTGATACCCTCGTCTCTCGCACAGTAAATGGATTTTCAACCACCGTCTATCGAAAAAATTTTGCTGTCTCCCTTCCTCCCCATGAGCGTTCATGTCACCCACTTAACCGAAAAATGGCTGCTTTCTATACTTTTGTAAACCGTTCCCTTAATATTTGTTCAAATCCTATTTTATTAAATTCTGAAATTAAATACCTGAAAGCCATTACAATTGACAAAGCTATCCAAAAATTACAACTCCCTCGTATTTCGTCTACTAAATCAGTCTCTTCTAAGATCAGTATTGACTTACCTATTTTCCTAAATCCAGTCATACTATGGCTAAAATTCTCAAACAATATGATTTTAAAATAATAGTCTCACCTTCCAATGAACTCACCTTTTCTCAGTTAAAAGATCCCATTGATATGCATAATTCTTGGGGTATTTATAGTATTTCCTGCCAGTGTAGTTTATCATATATTGGCCAAACTAAACGCAGTCTTAAATTTCGTCTAAAAGAACATATGAATTACGTCCGCAAACAAGAAACCAATAAATCGGCTATTTCTAAACATTGCTGGGAGGAAAATCATAATTTTAAATTTAATTGAGCTAAAATAATTTGCAGACCTAAATCCATTCATAAACTCGATTTCTTTAAAGCTTTTCACATTTATAAAAATTTTAAAAACCTTGTAAATTGTGATTTCGCTATTCCCTATTTGTCTGACTCTTGGAAATTTTATATTCAGTCCACATTTTCTTAATTTTTCTACTGTTTACACAGCTAACTTTCCTAAATTCCTATTGGCCACTCTCCTCACCTTTCCCGCAATCCTATTGGTTGAACTAAATTCGGTCCCACTCCTATATATACGAGCACTTCTCCAGATTGAGAATCCTTTTTGCACTGAAGACGGTACGCTTTAGGCTACCGAAACAGCTGTATAAATTTACATTATTTTTCTTTGGCGTTTCTGACGTAGTAGTTTATTCGGGTTTTGATATATATATATTGCTCCTAAGCTCCCCCCCCCCCCCTCCATTCCCGCTCCTCTTGGGACGAATTTCTAAAATTCCAGAATTTGTTTTTTAGGTATTTGTGCTAGCTATATTTTAGAGCAAAAGTCTCACATATATCTTTTTTTTTTTTTTTTTTTTGAGGTGTAAAGGATTATTTGAAATCACGTTTTGCTACCCCCCCCTTCCCCTTGGGAGCCGAATTTCTAAAGTTCCAGAAATCAGTTTTTAGTTATTTGTGTTATCTATATTTTAGAGCAAAAACTTGCATATCTGTTTTTTTGTCTGAGATATATAAGATTATGTAAAAACATTTTGCGTATGTGAAATCCCGTTTTGTCCCAGCCCCCCCCCCCCCCCCCCTTTGGGGCCGAATTTCTAAAATTCCAGAAAGTGATTTTTAGATAGATGTGTTAACTTATTTTAAAGAAAAAAAATTACGGATAACAGTTTTTTTTTAAGATATAATGATTTTTGAGAAATCACGTTTTGCACCCCCTCCACCCCCCCCCCCCACCCTTGGGAGGCGAATTTTGTAAAATCGCTTCTTAGTGGATGTCTACGTCACAGAAGGAATGCTTTAACCAAATTTTATGCTTCTAGGTTCAGGAGTTTGGTCTGGGCGAAGAGGAATCACTCACTCCTCAGGACAAACAATTTTATACATATCGATTAATTTTATTTTGGTTTATGTAAACCAGTTTATCATTAAATGAAACTTAATGATAAACTATATGTATTACATATCTGATTTATTCTGGTTAATTGTTAGTACTTATCGCATTTCTCCTCACATTTTTTGCAGTCTAATTTTCTCAAATATGTAGTTACCATTAAATAAGAATCAAATAACTCTTTGGTAAATGCAAAAAATCACAGGCACTACGAATGGTCTGAAAATTTTTTATAATATTAATTAAATTTATAATGCATATCTGATATTTTATATAAGAATGTGCGCACAAATTTTAGTAGATACTTGCTACACAGATTCAAATAAATAAACTACCATAGTCAGTAGCAGATAATGTATTTATTTATCATCGATAATACATCTGACCTGACTATATTTATTGCTGATAATTAACAAGTATCAATCTACGTTTATATAATTTTTAACGAGCCCTATTAAAAAAACTATACAAATATTTACAGATTCATTCAACATCAATTTCCAATAAATTGAGAAATTTATGTCTGTCTTCCGAAAAGTATCGCAAAGAGCAATAAAATAGTTTGTGAGATTCGAATATATCATACGAGCATTACTTTATTTACGTGTAGTTCGTAAATGACATTTGAGAAAATTAAGGGAATCATAGATTATTTTATCTCTTATTAGGATTTCATAGTTCATTAAGTATTTCTAAACATTTAACTATTTCATTACTCAAAGAGTCAATTTACTAATTTTGAGGGCATTATAGATACATACCCTATTAAGAAACTGCTTTTATTTGATGTAGTAAATTAATGTTCTGGATCTCAATATTAAATTAATAACCTTTGATATTTATGATTTAGAGAAAGCATAATGATGCTTTTCAATATCCAACCTCGCATTTTATTTAGAATTTAAATGGAATATTTTCTAAACTGTTTATTAAACTTACATTTGAATAATTTTCGAAACTAGCGTTCATTATTTAAATGTATCACGACTTCTTACACTGAACTATTAGTGATTGACTAGAATTTTGTTACAAATAGCCTTAATTCAGCTTTGATTAAAATTTAAAGAAGGTCATAGAAATTCGTTAAATAAAATCATGGAATGATTTATGTTTCATAGTAAGACTAAATTAGCATGCAATTAAAAGAACCTTGGATCTGTACATCATACGATGTTTGATAACAGATACTGTATCACAGCATATCGTCAGCTATTCATGGAACTGTAAATCGAATTTTTAAGAATACATCGATGATTTTATTGAGCGAATTTTCAGTTATATATCCTAAATCAATGAATTACTATTTTGGCATAAAATTATAATAACAGAAAAATTACTGAATAACACAAACGCAAATTAAATGAATGTCCAAGTTTGCTGTAAGTATGTTTGGGTTTAGTTCTAAATTAATATTTGAAGAAACTGTTTTAGAGAGACTTTTTAAAATTTATATATTTTTTATGCAACTATTTTAAAAAAGGGAGGATGGGTTAAATTGGTGGAAAATTTAGCTTTTCTTTTTAAAACATGCTCATACTCTCAACAATTTTCCCACTGTAAAAATTGCTACAACAGGAGAGTTCATTAATGTATTACACTGATATGGTTTTATAAATTTTAAAAAAAAAGTTTTAGCCCCGCCCCAAAAAAAAGAAATTGAAATTAATCTTACCTTCAATTTACCCCACGTGGGGTAATTTGGAGGTATGTTCAGATTGATGTTAAAAGTATGTAATAAAGTAGTGCTCAAACACAGGACCCGTATATTCTTTTTGAAGGCACGGGGCACTGATACTGTTTCGAGCCCCTTCTCCTGCTCTACAATGCTCTCCAAAAAAAAAAAAAAAGAAAAAAAAAATCATTCATTTTAAGCAATTTATGTCGTGTAGTGCATTTGTTAATTACTCTTTTTGTTACACCTTATATTTCTTTAGTTTTTAGCTAACTATAATAAAACCATTAGTTTTGTTCTGAAGACAACCGAAACACCAAAGCACATTCGTCAGTCAATATAAATGCTTAGTTTAGGAGATTGTTTGAAAATTGTTTAATCTCTTTAAAATAATATAGGACAACACAAGGAGAGGTTTAATTAGTTTTTAATTTTACTAAACATATTTATGTTAAAATTTGTACAATTGCTTCGCAGTTTTTGGAGGTGAGGCCCGTATAGTTTGAGGCCCTGGGCCAGTACCCCATGCGTCCGTACCATAACAACAATGAAAACCTTTACAGAAAACATACTTTTTTTTAATGTTTTGAGAAATTCGGTTAAAAATAAAAATGCCAATTCTGACCATTTTTGTTTTGTACAGGTCTCCTTAATTTAATTTTATTTACAACTATCGAGCTTCGACCGCTAGCAGGTTACTATTTTTAAATGAATCACTAAAATTAATGAATTTTGAAAATTGCATTATTTTTTATCATGTAAAAAAAGGAGAAAAAAATTATTTCTGGTCGAGAAAAATGTCGCACCTGGTACCCACAGTCTTGGGCAGCACAAGCCATTGCGCGCTGCGTGCGTGCATTTATCATCAACACTATTAATTAATCACTACATTATTTAAAAAAAAAAAAAAAAAACATAAATATAAAATACAAAAAAATTCTTCTCTCATCGGTGGAATAACTGGTTCAGGCCCACACTGCCCTGCGGCGGCGTATAAACGCGCGCACAATGCGCTTATTCCTTCGCCCACCCTTCTCGCTCATCCTATTATTTTACACTTTCAGAAATATCCGCAATCATTTTCTCGTTCTTTTAAACCTAATAATACTGATTTCCAATCTGATTTTTTTTATTTTTGCCCCTGTGCCCCCCTTTTTGTCCCTCGTAATAATTCTACACTTTCGAAATTATCTGTAATCGATATATTGGGCCTTAAAACCTAATTATTCCAATTTCCAACGCGCCAACTGTATTTCTATATTTTTGCTCCTTCACCCCCTCCCCCTTTTTCCCGCCCCTCCTATTAATTTTACACTTTTGAAAATATCTGCATTCAATTTGTAGGCCTCAAAAACCTATATGTACCAATTCCCAACGGTCTAACTCTATGTCTAATTTTTTGCCCCTTCGCTCCCCTGTACCCGCCCCTTCTAAAACTTTTACACTATCGAAATTACCCTCATTCGATTTGTAGGTTCCAAAAACTTATATGTACCAATTTTGAACGGTTTAACTCTATTTTTACTTTTTTTTTCCACTTCACCCCCCCCCCCTTTTCCGCCCCTCCTAATAAATTTACACTTTCGAAAATATCCTAATTCAATTTGTAGGCCCCAAAAATCTCTATGTAGCAATTTTGAATGTCTAACTCTAAATTTATTTATTTATTTATTTTATTTATTTATTTATTTCGCCCCTTCGCCCCGCTTTTCGCCCCTCCTAATAATTTTACACTTTCGAAAATATCCTCATTCGATTTCTAGACCCCAAAAACCTTTAATACCAGTTTTGAACAGTCTAACTCTATTTCACCTTTTTTGCCCTTTCGCCCACCCTTCCATCTGCTCCTAATAAATTTACACGTTCGAAAATATCGTCATTCGATTTATAAGCCCCAAAAACCTAAATGCACCAATTTTGAACGGCCTAATTGCATTTTTACTCTTTTTTTTTTTTTTTTTGCTCCTTAGCTCCTTAGTCCCCCCCCCCCCTTTCTCCTTTCCTTCCCGCTCTTTCTGGGACGAATTTCTAAAGTTCCAAAAATTGTTTTTTAGGTATTTGTGTCATCTATATTTTAGAGCAAATATCTCACATATATCTGTTTTTTTTTTTCTTTAATGTAAAGCATTATTTGAAATTACGTTTTGCTACCCCCTTCCCCCTTGGGAGCCAAATTTCTAAAGTTCCAGAAATCAGTTTTTAGGTATTTGTATTATCTATATTTTAGAGCAAAAATTTTACGCTTATCTGTTTTTTTTTTTTTTTTCTTTTAAATATATAAGATTATGTAAAAACGTTTTGCGCATGTGAAATCACGATTCCCCCCCCCCTCTCCCCTTCTTCTTTGGGGCCGAATTGCTAAAATTCCAGAAACTGATTTTTAGATAGATGTGTTAGCTAATTTTCAAGGAAAAATTTTACGGATTTTTTTTTTTTTTTTTTTTTTTTTTTTTTTTAAGATATAATGGTTTTTGAGAAATCCCGTTTTGCCCCCCTCCCCCTCCCACCCTTGCGGGGCGAATTTTGTAAAATCGCTTCTTAGTGGATGTCTACGTCACAGAAGGAATGCTTTCACGAAATTTTATGCTTCTAGATCCAGGTGTTTGGTCTGGGCGAAGATGAATCACTCACTCACTCAGGACAAACAATTTCATACATATCGATTAATTTTATTTTGGTTTATGTAAAGCAATTTATCATTAAGTGAAACTTAATGATAAACTCTATGTATTTATATATCTGATTTATTCTGGACATTGTTCGTACTGATCGCATTTCTCTCCACATTTCTTGCAGTGTAATTTTCTCCAATCTGTAATTAGAATTAAATAAGAATCAAATAACTCTTTGGTAAATGCAAAAAATTACGGGCACTACGAATGGTCTGGAAGAATTTTATAATGATAAATCAATTTATAATGCATATCTGATATTTTATACATAAAAATGCGCACATATTTTAGCAATCACTTGCTACACAGATTCAAATTAATAAACTATCATAGTCAGTAGCAGATAATGTAATTATTTATCATCGATAATACATCTGACCTGACTATATTTATTGCTGATAATCAAAAAGTATTGATCTACGTTTATAAAATGTTTAACGAACCCTATTAACAAAACTATACAAATATTTACAGATTCACTCAACATCAATTGCCAATAAATTGAGAAATTTATGTCAGTCTTCCGGGAAGTATCACAAAGAGCAGTAAAATAGTTTGTGAGATTCAAATATAACTTACGAGCATTACTTTATTTACGTGTAGATCGTAAATGACATTTGAGAAAATTAAGGGAATCATAGATTATTTTATCTCTTATTAGGATTTCATAGTTCATTAAGTATTTCTAAACATTTAACTATTTCATTACTCAAAGAGTCAATTTACTAATTTTGAGGGCATTACAGATACATAACCCATTAACAAACTGGTTTTATTTGATGTAGTAAATTAATGTTCTGGATCTCAATATTAAATTAATAATCTTTGATATTTATGATTTAGAGAAAGCATAATGATGCTTTTCAATATCCAACCTCGCATTTCATTTAGATTTGAAATGGATTATTTTCTAAAATGCTTTATTAAACTTACATTTGAATAAATTTCGAAACTAGCGCTCACGCTTTAAATGTATCAGGACTTCTTACACTGAATCAATAGCGAATGACTAGAATTTTGTTACAAATAGCCTTAATTCAACTTTGATTAAAATTTAAAGAAGGTCATAGAAATTCGTTAAATAAAATCATGGAATGATATGTTTCATGGTGAGACTAAATTAGCTTGCAATTAAAAGAACCTTGGATCTGTACATTATACGATGTTTGATAACAGATACTGTATCACAGCATATCGTCAGCCATTCATGGAACTGCAAATCGAATTTAAGAAAACATCGAAGATTTATTTGAGTGAATTTTCGCTTGTATGTCTTAAATCATTGAGTTACTATTTTGGAATAGAATTATAATAGCATAAAAATTACCGAATAACACAAATGCAAATTAAATGAATGTCTGAAGTTTGCTGTAAGTATATTTGAGTTTATTTCTAAATTAACATTTGAAAAAAACTGTTTAGGGCGATTTTTTAAGATCTGTATATTTTTTAGAGTGCTTTTTTATTCAGCAGGGTTGTCTGTCATTCTGTCTGTCATCGAACCACTTTTCTGCTTTATTTTGACGCAAGGGTCATCCATATGAATATTTGTGCGACCATGGATGACCATAAGTGACCAGTGAGTGTCCCATGAGTGACCAGTGAGTGGCCCATAAGTAACTCAGAATATCAGAAAATTTTACAATATTTGAAGGATTTCAAAACCTCCGCGTCCTGCTTGATTTCGGTTTTAAATCTTAATTTCGGATTTTCAGTTGTAATTTAAAAAAATAATACAAAAAAAAAAAAAAAAAAAAAAAAGAATGTTCTTTTATCGGCGTCCTAAAAAGTAGTAAATAAGGCAAAATTTTCTGTACTCAAACCAATTAAAAGATAAAACTTATAAATTAAAGTTTGCTTCTCTATATTTTAAATTTATTATCTCAAATTTGTTATGTATTGACCTATACGTGTGCTTATATTAGTAGGTTGATGGATGTCTGTAAAGATTAATTGAGCAAGATGCTGTGGATCTTCATTTAATAATCTATAGATTTTTTGTTTTATCTTATTGATGTGAACTACTGATAGCAGTAGATCTCTACGGATATTGATCTTTGTGGATGTCAATTGATATCTGTTGCCCATTTCCACGTAAAAAAATTTTTTTATTGATTTCTATGGATATTGATCTCTATGGATGTCAATTGATATCCGTTGGCCATTTCCACGTACAAATTTATTTTTATTGATCTCTACGGATATTGATTTCTATGGATGTCAATTGATATCCGTTGGCCAATTCCACGTACAAATTTTTTGTTATTGATCTCTACGGATATTAATTTCTATGGATGTCAATTGATATCCGTTGGCCATTTCCACGTACAAATTTTTTTTATTGATCTCTACAGATCATTTTTAGTAGGGAAAGCCTTCACTGATGACAAAGTATGTTATTATATAGTCATCAATGAATGCTTTTTACCTTTGTCCTCAATGAATGCTTTTGATCTTTTAATTGGTTTGAGTACAGGGAATTTTGCCTTGTTTACTACTTTTTAGGACACCGATCAAAAAGCATTCTTCTTAAAAATCTTTTTCTTTTATTTGTTTCTTTTTGGTAAAGCAATTTTAAATATATGGTTTTTGAACTACTTCAAAAAGCTATTATTTTTTCCAATTGAGGTAGGTAAAATTTTGCAATAAATGACATCATAAGGACTAAATTAATAATAATAATAATAATAATAAATGTACAAATTTAGCTCTCTGTGCTTTCTAACCAACTTAGAACATATTTATGTTAAATTTAAAATGTATTTCTTATATATGCTTAGGAATAATTTTAGATGAAATTATTGTACAATTAAAAGCACTCTTCATTTAATATTGTTTTTGGTATATATTCTGAAATACCACGTTTCTTTTCAGACAGTAGTTTATGCGGTTATCCTAAGCCTTACTTTTCTGCATATAATGATACCATTTGCCACAATTTCCTTATACACAAATAACACACATTCAGATAAAAGTTTGCGTTTAAATACCAACAAATTATCTCACAAGACTTAATACACTTATAAATTAAATACGAAATACAAAATTAACACTAACTCGATTTATCTTTTTTTTTGTAAAAAATCGTCTCAACCAGTCATATTTAACTGCCAGTGTATTGCAGTTTTGATTAAAAAAATAATAATTAAGTATTGGATAAACAAAAGATATTAGTGATAACGGTTCTGTTTCTAAGGACGTTTTCACAAAAGAAGCTCAAGAATACGTCAATCCAAAAAGCACACCTTTAATACGTTTTTAACAGCTTGGAAAAGTTGGTACTCACACATCTGCCAGAATTATAGAAGCACGTTAAAATGTTGCAGAAAATCCAAATTGTTGATTAAATTTGAAACAAAATGTGATAATATTTGCTTTGTTTTTTTTTCCTTATTTAACAAGAAAAAATTTTTATTTAGATATTTTTAATCATAATCATCCAATAACATAAAAAGGACGTTTTCTCATAAATATCTTGTTGCCATTTTAGCTGTTTATCTGTTTGCAAAAATGCATTGCTGCTAGGACAACAATGTTTTGTTTTTCCAACTGTTACATGTTACTTGTTATATGTTGTTACATATTATTACTGCTTCATTGTAAATGTTATGTTTCTGTTTTCCTGATGTAAATTTTAAACATTATGCTTCTATTTCGAAGAACAACGTGCTTTATTTAAAAAATCCATTAAGTACTTTTTGCGTAAAAAAAAAAAAAAAAAATAGATTAAAAAAAAAAAAAAAAAAAATCATTTTAGATAAATTGGAGTGTATAGGTTGATTCTTCTTCTCCTTCTTCTTCTTCTTTTTTTTTTTTTTTTTTTTTTTTTTTTTTTAAATACCAACTATGTGAAGAATGCCGCTTAGCGTATGGTAGGCCCGGAACACTCCAATTTATCTAAATCAACCATATTCACTCCAATTTATCTAAAATAAATTTTCATGGCTGATGAATTTATGAATAAAATTTCTAAAGTTTAATTTCCTTTCAATAAAGCATGAACCTGTCAAACAACAAAACACTAGTTATAAAGACCAATTCAAATACTAATACGAGATTAGTACTCTGTTCCTGATATTTTAAATAAAATGGCGTTTAAATGTCAGATACCGGGTTTGAATTCCGATTAAAACATGCATGTTCGTATTGGTTCGTAATCTACTTTAAGAGCCCCCAGTAGTCAGATACATTTTTTTCTCCTTCCCCATGTAATCCAATGGGATTTTTGTTACTTTGTATTTTTCGGATATCTCTTTCAAAAATGAAGTTTTTCGAATTCTGTTTTTTGAATTCCACTCTTTAAACATGCCATTTTTTTTCTTACTAAGCAAATTTTTTAAAAAATAAATTTAATTTCATTAAGCATACTTAAGGATATAATTTTAAATCTCAAAAAGAAATATTTAAATTGCATTTTTTAAAAAATTGCTTTGTAAGAAAAACAAAAAATGGCATGTTCAAAGAATGGAATTAAAAAACAGAATTCGAAAAATTTTATTTTTGAGTGAGATATCCGGAAAATACAAAGCAACAAAAATCCCATTGGATTACATGGCGAAGGAGAAAGGAATGTATCTGACTGCTGGGGACTCTTAAGCCATAGATCCTGATCTAGTGAAGATTTATGTGCAAAAAAATGACCATAGAGTGACACCGGAAAACCCAAAAACTAAACGTGAAATAATTCCCCGCATTTCTTAAAACTCCAAATTGTGGGGGAATTTATCAAATTTTATCATTTGAATCGATTAAAATTTATTCCTCTGAAAACATTTTGTTTTGGTATACATTTATTACATACATACATACATTCGATATACAACATACATGTACATATATCCAATTAAAACAATACAACTGAAAATCATAATAATAACTAGAATTCAGTTAAAAATGTTCTTGGGGCCTTATTCCCTCTCACTGCTGTGTTTATGTCGACAACACCACGTGAGATCGGCCCCAATGTAGGAGGCTTTCTAAAATATGGGCCATAACGGAGTAGCGGCTCGTTTACCCTGCTGTGTAATAAATCCCGCTCATTAGTTGAGCTTTAGAACGTGGGTTGGATCTCCTTTTGCTGCTTATTTTCTTGTTTTTAATGCGATACTCGATAAATAAGGTTTCCAAAAAAGAAATCTTCTCAGTCATTCTCAAGTACTTGTCCGTTTAGCTTGGGAATAAGAGATTCCGAAATGGGAATTCGAGAAGGGAGATTTTTACATCATCGTTATTTCGCCGAAAAAAAAAAAAAGACATGTCATTGATTTTTAATGCTATGTATGAGAGATTTTAAGAGCGTTTCATGTTTAAAGAACATCTTTGCGATATCAAAATATTTTAAAGGTATTTAAAATAATGTAATTTGTTTTAATTTTGAATTGAAAATGAACTGTCATGAATGGATAAATAATTTCCTACTTAAAAATATAAAAAGATGTTACATAGGTGATTCTGAATTTTAAGTCAAATAGGCCTGAAACCCCGTCAACTCAGGAGAAATTCAAAATTAGTATTTTTATAAACGAAATAAATAACATACTTAAGTTGCACAAGTTTTAAGAGTTTGATAAAAACTTTTATTGGAAAATTTTAAATTAATAGTAAAAGTATGTCATATTTTTCTCTATGATGGAATAGTTCTGAAAAATATGAATGAATAAAAGATTCTGACAGAGATTTCTTTCTCCTCATTGAATACTTACGTTTTTAAGTATACCACTACCGTCTCCTATACTTCCTTAGGAGTGTGAATAGGAGACGATGTTGATAATACTCAAAAGTTTTCAAATTTTATTTTAAAACTTTTAAATACCATCATAGATTTTAACGTATTTCACCCAATTAGCAGAATCTTTGCTATTTTTAGCACTAAGTTTTAGAATTTAAAGTAGTTAATGATACTTAGCTGGTTTGCTTTATTTTTGGCTATTTTTTGACATTTCGTTAACAAATGCATTATATATATTTATATATATATATATAACATTTCGGTGGCAGATTTAAATTTTTATTACCGTTTTATGTAAAACGGTGGTAATTTATTTTTTTTCCTGGGTACAGAGTACGTTTTTATTTTGCTACGCACTTTATATTTGTTAATAGAGCTGTTTCTCTAATCCCGTTAAGTAGACTTGAGAATATTTATATCAAAGTTTTAACTTTATCATAGTTCTGAGAATAATAAGTTAATTTTGAAATATATTTGCTTACTACAGAAGAAAGTTTTTTGGTGGCTACATTCTACTGGGTATAAAATAATGTGTGAAAATAAATCTTAAAATTTAAATGTCTGCTAGAAATTAAAAATATGTTAAAATATAAAAGCTATCTGTATAGAAGCCTGTTAAAAAGAAAAAGAAAAAATGCAATGACTATAAGATAAGTACGGATCATAATAACTTTTAATCCTATATAATCATGACAACTTTTATTGCAAAAAGTTAACATAACAACGTTTAGTTTATTGTGCAATTAAAGAATCTAGTCAAAAACTAAATTTTTATCGAAATTCCCACAAAGAATTTTGTCAACAACAATGCCTAAATATAGGGCGAACAAATTTACTGTCAGTTTCTAAAAATATTCAAACAGTATAAAGTTAATTACCAACAAATAAATTCGCGCAATTAAATGAATAACTTTTATTAAATTAATATCATCTCTCTAAAATATGAAGCGTGAGATTTGTCTCTAAATGAGTGGTATGTCACTCTTGCAACATGCCAAAATAGAGCCAACTTCTAAAGAGTGAAAAGCTTCTTTTCGAAAGAGTGAGATTTTTCACTCTCCATTAAGAGTGAGAGATTATTCCGAGTTATTTCAAGCTTTTGATTGTCTAGATTTTTTTCAAAAAGAAAAAAAAAGTATAGACAAGACGATGTCTTTTTTTTCCCCGCACTGACTCTGGTTCAACACTGTAATAAAAATAGGTAAAAATTTGTAAGATATTTGGGTAAAGCAATGTTCCAAATTGAAAAGTTCTGTTTATAACCTAAAATGGGTCAGAACATTTATCTATATTAAGTTTACAAGCTTGTTATGTATAGTTCACTATCTTATTTTATATTTTTGTCTACAATAAATAAAGACATTGTAGAAAATATTGCATCACTGACCTCTTATAAAAAAAATAAACTAGTTGGCATAGGTGGACTCTGCTCAGTTCCCCACCATATTTATGTTCTCATGAATTTCTAGTACGAGACATATTATAATCATGTTTAAAAAATGAATTTGACCAAAGCTTGATACAGTGACAGAACGAAATCCCCGCCTTATAGGCTATCCACTGTTCACTTCGATACATTTATCTTATTCTAATCTATTAATTTATTTTATCAGGGTCAATTTCGTTGTTTAGTTTTCATGCTACTATTTCCAATGCAATAATCCTCAAAATTCATATTTATATGAAACATTTACAATTTCGCTATGTTGCTAAAATCGTAAATTACGAATAATTTATGAAATTTTCCTATTTGAATATTTGTATTCAATCATGTTCAAACAAATATCATAAATGTTCTTTTGAAGTTGTCTAATGTATTTATGATCCTCAAAATGGAAGTTTATGCTCAATTTTGCCTTATTCTGACATTTTAAGTAAATCGTAAATTCCAAATAATAAATTCCACGAATTTTTAAATTGAAAAAATCATAGTCTGTGATATTCATGCCACTATCCTAAATAATATTTCGAAAGTGGTTTGACATCTTTACGATGAAAATATCCCTCAAGATTGACGTTTATGTGAAATTTTGCTCTATTCTGCCATGTTACGAAATTCGTAAATTTCCAATAACTTACGAAATTTTTATATTGGAAAATTCATAGTCATTAATATTCATTCCAGTGTCCAAAATAATATTTCAAAAATAGTCTGACATTTTTACGATGAAAATATCTCTAAAAATTGACGTTTATGTGAAATTTTGCCCTATACTGCCATGTTAAGAAATTCGTAAATTTCCAATAACTTGCGAAATTTTCAAAGTAGCATATTTATAGTTACTGATGTTCATTCCGGCATCAAAACTGATATTTTAAAACTGGTCTGACATTTTTACAGTAAAACGTTTCCATTTAATGCACGTTTAAGTGAATTTTTGTCCTATTCTTCCATGTTAAGAATATATGGACAGAGTATATGGACAGAGTAGGGACATTTTGGATGTTTCTTTTCTCCCCATGCCACTCTCAGGATATCTTCCGAATGAAAGAACTTCCTACAACATTCTCGGTACTAAAGTAGGCACTTTTATCATCAATATAGAGACATTTTGAGGTGTCCTTACGGTCATGACAAAATTTGAGTTTGCAACACTGCTTTACCATATTGTAAATATTGCTTGGTTTGTTAGAAACCAGTCGTGCAAACAATGTCGGCTTTCTTCATTCTGTTCTTGATAAATTTCACGGTGGTAAGAAATTAACAATTAGCCATCACGTAAACACATCTGAAAAAAAATATATGAGTCATACACTTTCTGGTCTAAAATTGCACGTAGAATTCAACAAACGCAAGAAAATTAACGAGAAAATTACAATGTCAATGTTGAAAATCCGCAAAAGTAAAATTGATAAAACATTTTGTTCTTATATATAACCTCATATATAACTATTTACAATACGAATAATAATTTAAACAATAAATTCCTGGCTTTTGTGCCGCATTGGTAAAACAAGGAAAAGAAAAATTAAATATTTTGAAATGCGTTGTAATTTTTTTAATGTTTGTGATTTTTTATAAAACTCAACAGTTTGACGTTTCCATAGATAAATGGATAACAAAAGTTAAATAAATAATAAGTTTTGCACGAAAATTTATGTATCTTTTTTATTAAAAAACAAAACTTTTCTTATGTTAAACGAATTATTACACATAAAACAAGCTATTATTTTTAAATAGCCAATATAAAACCATAAAATAATAGTAAATTATCGTCAAAAATATATTTCAGTGAATAAGTTTAATTAGGCAAATCAACAAAGAATTATCTATTAAAAGTAAAATAAAAATTTAAAAACAGTGTAATGCATCTATACAATACATACATACACAATCTCTCTCTCTCACACACATATCTATCTCTATATTATACATATATTAATACGAATTTGTAAATAATTCGTAGTTTTTTTTAATGTAAATTCATTCAACGAGGCTTAATGAAGTGATAAAATGTCAATTTTCTGCATTTCTAGCTCTTTTTTGCGTAAAATAGCTAATTTTCCTTTAAACACGCATTAAAAAACTCCAATAAGGCAGGTAATGGATTTGACGCCAAATTTGGCGAGTTTTCGCTCCTTGGCGATTATTTGGCTAATTTGGCGAGAAAATCCTTATTATCGATAGATTAAATATGGAAGCTGTTACATTATTGGTTGTCAAGATACTGGAAATTTCCAGATTTTTCTACACAGGTATTTAAAGAGTTGCATCGCGCGAAGTGAGTCAGTCTCAGTTTAGTTTCGCTAACGCTTTCAATGCTATTGAAATAGCTCTGAATGAGCCTTTTTCATACACCCTTGCTGTGTGTTAATGCTCTGACACAATTTGTACAGTAACAGTTATTAACTGTTATTTGAGGTATGTTCATTGGTGAAACTGAAGTTGATACCTGTTTTATAGACCTGTAAACTTCTCGAATTTTCTGTAAATAAAGTGTAAATATCCGTATAAAATTTCTGTAAATCAATGCAAGATTCGCTTTTCATTCTCGGACAACTCACGAACCCCCACGTACGCAACAATATACATATATATGTATGTGTGTATAGTCATTGTATCAAAACTTGCATAACATTTATGTAAAATAACTTAGTGTGTATAATTGAGCAATATGACATATTTTATCTGCCACAAGCAATTTGAAAATTTGAATCATAAAACAAATCTTTTGTAGAACACAAAAAGTATTTTATGAATATTTGGTGACAATATCGAAACATTTCTTTCTTTTTTGTCAGCCCCTGAATTTATCAAACAGGAAAATATGATATTCCATTGCGAAAGTTAAAATGTTTTTCAAATTCCGTTTATATTATTGATTTTACTAAACTGTTTTCAGTTTGCAACATATGTTGGACTATTTATAAGCTAGAATGAAAATCAAAGTAAAAGTGAGTGAAGGAAATTCATAATTTTATTTTCCTATTTCCAGTTTTCTTCAGCAGATGATAACTACAGAACTGCGAGCAATAAAGAAATAATGTTGCCAACAAAAATATTTGAATACAGAAATAAAGAACATTTGAAGAAAAATATTTAATCGTATGAAAATATTTTGAAGTTAAATTTCAAGGAAATAGAATTTTCTTTGGTGAAAATTTAAAGTTAACTTTATTTATATACATTACGTTTGCATATGTAAATTTCTTTTTGAAAAATAAAATGTAAAATGCTGAATACTAAAATGTATTGATTGAAAAATGGCAAATTTTCATTATTTTCGAATAAACGTTTTTAAAATAAGATGTCGGATTAAGAAAATTTTATTAAAGATTACACCGCAATTAATGTTTCACACAGAATAACAGTTACATTAACAAAGCGCAAACTTTTAAACTTTGAGAAAAATCGTTTTTTTTTTCTTTCTTCCTTTATTTTATTTTATTTATTTATAATTGTTTTATTTCAATCTGCCTTTCATACTGTGTCAGTTTTTCGCAAGAAGGTAGCTCATTTTCTTGCGCACAGGCATTTCTGGTCCCTATTTTTAGGGACTTTTTTATTTAATAAACGCCACGAATTTTCTATAAGTAACTGGATCTGCAGATCAGAAGCTTTAACGTCTTATTTGCATCACACATTACTCAACAGATAATTTTTATTTATTCCTTTTTATAATACATTTCTCCTTACATGTGGTCTTTTTGGGTGTATTGCTTGTGAATGTATCTTTTTAAAACGTAACATTTAATTCTTAGTAACAACTTTAAGCTTAAGCTTTATTAATCTAGGTTTAACATTATTAAAATCAAAACTAATTAATTAAATGGTGCCACATAATCACTTATATCATTAATTTAAAAATCTTCCATAAATAATACACCTTATAGCAATTGTTTGTTTAAACCTGATTTAACATAACTGACTTATTAATGTTTATCTAGCTACACGATAGATGGCGCTTACTCACTGCTGAATTAATATTAGCTGTCATTAATTTTCTTTTCCATGAAGATTTTAAAGTTCATTGATTTAACTAATATTAAAAATTAAAATTTAACTAACTTAATCAACAATTACATTGTGAATTTTTTCGTTAATGAAAATGCTCAGTTGTTAATTCTTCATCGATTAATCGAAATTTGCAAAAAATTTATTTTTAATTTCATTAACATGATTGCAACTTCCTATTCTCCATGGTGGGTTGATAGCTTTACATGTGGTTACTCCGATTTTTTCTATTTTTCTCACTGGTTTCCTTGATGATTTCATTTAATATTTTATTTAATTTCTCATTCAAAATGGTTTTACTGCTCGATTGGGGCCTGAACAATATAAATTTGCTATTGTTAGCTATATTGTTTTACTTCACAGCTTTATGAAGTACTTGCCCTCTGATGAGTTAATACTTCTACTTTTAAGCATTTTTTATTCCAATTATTAATCCATTTTTTATTCCAATTATTATTCTGAAGTCCTTTAACTACTTTCTCCGACATTATGTTTAATGTTCCTTCTTAGAGGTGTACACCAACAAAAACTCTTCAACTTATTCTACTTTTTCTTGAATAATTGTTCAAAATTTGACATAATTTGGACGATTACATGATATTGTCGGAGCGCTTTTGTAAGGTCCTGTACATTAACTATGAAGCCTAAGCACACATATTTTCTACAGAAAACATGAGTTTAAGCATCTCAGTAATGCACGCTAATTTCATTTTGTTGAATGCCGAGTAAGGATGTTAAAATTCGTTTAAAGGAAATTTACCCAATAAGACGTAACTATAAGAAAAACTTTGGTGTGTCGCTGTATACGAATCATGAATAACATAGACATAAAAAAATTACACAGCTATTTCTATACAAAGCCTGAACGTGTGTATTTGCAATTCAATCGGAATACTTTTGCGGCCGCTATTGCGATACATACAAATTCTGTCCATTGGCAGTAGTGATAAGAAAAACTTTGGTGTGTCCCTGTACACGAACTACAAATAGAATATCCACCGAAAAATATAAAGCTGTTTCCACGTGACTTGTGAACATGTGCACCGAGTTACAAGTCAGTAGGATGATTTTTGCGGCTACTATCTCGAGACAGACAGACAGAACCCAAAACCTTTTTGAGTCTCCCGTTTCCACATGGAGGCCTCCACTGACGTTTCGGCAATGATGTTTGAAATGCATGATAACCGATTAGGCCCACATACAGTTACATAAAATTACAATTAAAAATAAGCGATAATGTTTATTTTAAAAATCCTTAAAAGTTGGCAACACTGCCTCGGTACAAATTGTAAAACACAAAATATTTTTACAATATGTACCGAGATGCCGTGTTGTTGTCTTTTTTTTTTTTTCCTATAATAATTTACGTAATAATTGCGATCTGTCTTTGCATATTCTACTTCAGCTTTATTTAAGTTGTTTCCTACTGCACAGATTTTTAAGCCATAACATAATATTATAGATATAATATGATATAATGTTGACACTTGTACGATTGGGAGATGGAAAAATTGGAAATGTCATAAAGCAATCACCAATATATTTGTAAAAAATGTATTCTGTATATAAATTTATCTTATGTGCATAATATTATAATATACCTCCCTTAATGTTAACTTATTTCGTTTCAGGAAGAGCAGAAGAACTAACTCCGATTTCGATGCAATCTGCCGAGATCTGCAAAAATGGATTTCGAAATATCAAAAAACGCTGGAAGGAATGTATTGTAGGGGACAGTGGGGATGAATGGGACGTTTTCATGTTTTACTGATAACGTTCACCATATGTAATTCAGAATTTTGTAACATTGTTCATAAGTACACTTCAGTAATCAGTTACATACATGCTAACTTTAATAAAAAGTTATCATTTTTAATTAATAATATATATATATATATTACTTGCATGTGCATTGTCCCATTCATGGGACAGGAACAGGACTGGAATTAAAAAAGAAAACAAAACAAAATGGAAAGTAAATAAATTTTTAAAGTTAAATTGGTTTGTGTGATTTTAATACACACTGTGAATTTACTGTAATTAACATAAACTGATGTATTGACTCAAATTAACATCAAAAGGCAAAATTCCTTTGGTTCGCACAGTTCCTAGTGCTTTAGTCTATGGTAATTTAATATAATAAGGTCTAATCTAAAAATAAATAAATAAGACACTAGAAAGAGACAAAACATTATAATAGAGTACAAATTATCCAGAAAATTTTTTGTTTCCGACTGATCGGGAAAAATCAGCATTCTATTTTCTATTCTGTATAAGTATGCAGAATATTCTGTATAATATTCTGCCAACAGAGCTTTAAATAAAGTAAATGATTTAATAATCACCGGGATTTATTTAATTAATTTGATTGGAATTGTGATTTTAATCAAATTATTATTAGTTTATTTATTAATTTTTTTTGTATATTGATTTAGGTTGCACTGAATATTCTAACTTATAATTTTTTTAATCATAATTATTATAAACAAAAATCAGAACAATTAATTTCAATCTAATTACGTTATTAAAACATTTACCTTATTTAAAGCCCTGTTGGCTAAAGTACTTTCTGGGCGGATCCGCCCTTTCATCAGTAACCTTTTTGTGGTCCGCTACGTTCGAAACTGACTTGATTTAATCTTTCTGTTGACTCTTCATAAGGTGAACAGAAGAAGACCTTATGAAGAGTCAACAGAAAGAAGAAATCAAGTCAGTTTCAAACGTAGCGGATCACAAAAAGGTTAATGTTGAAAGGGCCGATCCGCCCAGAAAGTACTTTAGCCAATAGAGCTTTAAATAAAGTTAATGTTTTAATAATGTAATTAAAGTATGCTCTGATAAAAATTAAATTTTTTAAAGAAAATTTCAATCTATTTTTCTCTAAATCTACGCTATTTTTATAATTCCATGTTATAACTACTGAACTACAGGTTATAAAAATATTGAAAATCTATTTACGATTTGTTTTAATATAATTCTTGTGTATAATTTTAAATTAGCACATAGTGGGGAATGTCCCACTCATCCCCATTCAAACTGTCCCATTCATCCCCACCACCACATGATCATATAAAACAGGAAATAGACTTAAGGAACAATTGTCAATATTCTTCTTGAATATCATAAATACAATAAAACATTATGCCTTTGCACCATATAACAGTTATATTAACTTTAAGCAAATAGTTAATGTCTTAACTATTACTTAAATGAATCAGTAAAAACTTACTTTGGCAGCTGAAAAACACACTTTAATTTTTTTCTGCCCTTGTGTGGATATCACAATTCTGAAACTACTCTTGATGAATGACCTCAGTACTGCCATATATCAGAAAAAATGTCAAGTTTCTGGTGCTTGCAAAACATAAAAATCTAGCTATTGTCCCATTCATCCTGCGTTCCATTCAACCCCACTCTCTCCTATATCTCTGAAAAAGACTATGAAGAGAAGTTTTAAGAATGGGAAATAAAGTTTCTATGTGGAATATTTTTTAGTGTTAATCAAATCTCTACGACAATCCTACATATTTAATCCTTTTTCACAGTGTATAGAGTAACAGAATTACAATCTTACCGATTTAAGTCCAATATTAAGTCGTCATTTTAAAATTTATTTCCAAATAATCGTGGATTAATCAAAAATATTCTGCTTATTAACTAGTGAAAAACTCCCCCCCCCCCCCCCCAGACTTACACCTTGAATGGCAACAGCAATTTTGACTGTTGAATAGCATATTGAATAATGAATTGCTATACATAAGTTTCATTGTATCGCACCTTCTTGATATCACGATTTTAGAGTTAACGCGTTGAGAGCCACGCAAATTCTTAAACTCCATTAAAATTCCATAATGATTCCTCCTGTAATAAATAAAAATTAAGCAAATTTTAAATAAATTTTCAATCATTAAATTTAATATTTTTAGTTTTATATCCTATTTTATATCCGCCACCGATGGTTGACGTGGCTTTATATCATAAACTGCTGTTTGTAAAAAATGCAACACCATGAAGGAATGCGAATATCATAATGATATTTATTGGGCTCATACATTGTAGTAAGAAGAACAATTCATTAAAATTTCAGGAAATTTGGAGTAATATGTACTGAGAAAACAGTACAAAAAGCAACGACCTCTGTGAGCAATAACTCCACTTATCTGCCTAGGCATTGAATCAAAGAGCGATTGGATGACATGTACGGGTAAAGCACTTCATGAAGTTTCAACACGATGTCATAATTCATCGATCGTAGTTACTGGTGAACGGTGGGGGCCAGTCGCTTTTCAACGATTAAACAGTCATTTTCATTGGTGCAAGATCAGGAGAACGCACTGCCCGAGCAACAGTCGAACATATCCTGCATCAAGGATGATCAGGACAATATTTGCAACTTGCGGTCGTGCATTGTCCTGCTTAAGTCTTGCTTTTCGTAGGCCTTGAATTTAGGGCACAGCGAAGGGCCTTAACTCGTCAGAAATGTATTGGCTGGTATTTAAAGTGGAGGGAATCAAAACAAGAGGTGATGGAGACGTGTATCCAATGGTACCACATACCACCACTCCAGGTGGTGACCCAGAATGCAGCTACCAAAATTTTGATTATCCTCAAAACTGCATCACTGATACGGGCGCCTTTAATGTGTGATTAATGACGAACCTGGACGCCTGGATGGCGTAAATTCGCCTTTCAGACAAATCACAATCCTGTTTACAGCATCAAGATTGCCTTATCCGTATTTAACGGCATTGCCAATAATGCACAATGCCATTTGGGATTCGACATCGTCACACTGTCCACCACATGCAGTGATAGTATGGGGTCCCATTAGATACACGTCTCGATTACTTCTTGTTCTAATTCCCGGCGCTGTGAAATGCGGTCATTAAATTTCTGGTGAGTTAACGCCCGCACCTCCTCTCTATATTCAAGGCCTCCACAGCGCCACATTTAAGCAGGATAATGCACGACCGCAAGTTGTCAGTATAGTCCGGACCTTCCTTAATACATAATTTGCTCAACCGTTGCTTTGGTCAGCGTATTCTCCTGATCTCGCACCAATAATGAATATGACTGTTTAATCATTGTAAAGCGACTGCCCCCCCCCACCACTCACCAGTAACTACGATCGATGAATTGTGGCATCGTGTTGAAGTGTGACGATGAGAAAGATATGTTTGTTCTTATTTCTCTCACCCTTGATTTAATTTAATTAATTTTTATCTTTTAACTTTTAAATTTTCCTCATTACTTTAAAGCGCGTTGTGTTCTACCCAATTACCCAGGTTCCCTTAATTAGTCAACTGTTTGTGCAATGAATTGCACCCTAGAAAGTTTTGTGTTGCTGTGCAGTTATGATTTTTACTCAATGTAGGTGTAAAAATGATTTTTCATACATTATGGTCTATGGCAGCCTCTGTCTACCTTTAACCATCATTAAACTTTCTTTAGGTTATTATGAATAGACAGAGACCCTCCTAGACAATGTTATAAATATGCTACATGATACTAATTAAATAAAAAATAATAAAAAATACATACTGGGCAATTACCTCCCCCCCATAAATAAACCAAAATAAAATTTAGTCGTGTATCCTGCTGTGAGTTATGGGAAGTCAGCACTATCACACAAAAATAGATCCTGTTATACAACAATGCTTATATGTATATATTTTTTTTTCTTAAATCCTAAGACTTAAATAAATAAATCTAACTTTTAATTCACTTATTGTTTAACCTCTTTTCACTCTTTTAGTCAAAAACTTCCCTCACAGCAGGGTACTAAATTGCCCACAAAATTTGAAAATATATATAAACACACACTGAAATATACCCTCTTGTCTTTTTCAACTTAACTCGCATGTTGTGAGGTGCTGTCTGTTAATTTACATAGACCTTATTGGGTGATGGGTCACTTTAAACCTTCTTCCCTTTATTTATTTACTTTCTAATCAATCTACTTATGAAATCAAAACTTCACACAGACAGCATCTCACATACTAAGCTCTCAAAAAGTTATCTCTAAATACTTTCTCAATAAAAGATATCTTCAAAGTCAATTCTTTAATATCAAAGTTGAAACATTCCTTTCAGAGAGAACAACAGAAAATAAACATGGATGTCACTTTATTAATACACCCAGAGTCCATAAATTAATCTTTACTATCTAAAATATCATACTCAATTTCAAACAAATTTCTATAATTAACAGTTAGTTGTCTCTTTGTTTTAGAGTTCATAACCATTACTTTTTGTGAAACCAGAATTTACAGTCACTTTATAACATTATCTTTGATCTAAATTTATGGTTGTTATCTTTCTTTTTCTTATTAATTTCTAGTAACATCAAATATAAAAATTTAGAAGGAATTAAAAGTTTTTTTTTTTTTTTTACCTTGAATATTACATCCACCATTTAAAGCATAACCACACCACTACCAAAATTTTTCAAGCGAAACAAGAGTTTTCATCTTCGCCAACCATATACCAAAAGTAAGTTTTATTTTTTTCAAATTTTTACTTTTTTTTTTTTTTTTTTTTTTCTTTTTTTTTTCTATTTTTTCTATTTTTTCTTTTTTTAATACATAGTTAGCTACACGCTCAAGTGCCTGTGTACCTACGTCTGGCACAGGTTAACATATTCTTATTTTAAAATTTCTTACTAAATTTTAAATCTAAATTTTATCTCGAAAGTGAATACATGCACTGAGAAGTAGCAAAGTGATTGATTAAAGACAATACAAGAACATATACACAACAAAAACAACAGAAATTTATCAAAATTTTTAACAAGGTCTGATGTATGACCAAGCGCACAGTGACATATAATTAAACTTGAAATTAAAAATTTTAATGCACTTTTACATTGCAAATTTCTTCTTTTCCAGTCCTGAAATACCCGTACATACATTGACAAGACTTTTCTGAACATTTGTAAAATCCTAAAACAAATTTACATGATATCTAAGGCACATATGCAATGGAATATTAAAAAAATCTACCTTAAAAGTTTTAATGAAAATTATTACACCCTCAATACCTCTGGAAAAAAAATTTTTTTAGCTGAAAATTTTAAAGTCAATAAGCAAATCCCTTTTTCACCCATACTCGCATAAAATTACAATCACAGCATCTCTTAAGCTCATGTAATACTAGTTAAACAATTTAAAAACACACAGAAGAGACAGCTCATGTCCCGAGTAAAGTGTATAAAGTCAAACACCGACCCTACTACACCAAAGCCCAGAACACAACTAATCTCTTAAAACTCAAAATCTGTTTACAATGTGCACCTTGCAAGCAGAAGTTAAGTTACAATTTTGATTAACAATTTAAACACTAACAGTTAGAAGTAAAAGAAGTTTTTGTAAAACTCCCCCCAACATTTACTGTACCTCGAGAACTCATAAATAACCTCTTTGTATTATTATTATTATAAATTTCTTCACCCAAACCTTAATGCAAATGAAAATTTTCTATAAATCACCAATGCGAGTGAGAAAGTGCAAAAGAAATCCACTTAAAAAAATATGCTATTTGAAATTTTGTAAGTGACATTTTACCCCAAAATTTTTCTTCCTTTTTTCACACAATTTGAAAAAAAACAACACTGAAATATATATAACAAAAAAAATTCTTTGGCAGAATCACAAACAAATAAAATTTAAGTTATTTTTACAGAATGTGCTAGGGTGGTTTTGTTATTCTTATTTTATTTCTCTACCCCACTATAAGTACAGGTTGAGACTTAATTATTGCTCTCTCAGTGCATAACATATGAAGTAAACAAAGATTTCTTTTGACCTTTTACACAAAGTGACACGTTCATACATTATCACAATTCCTAGTCAGGAAATACTAAACTAAACTCTAGAAAATAAATATTAAAAAATTTTTGATATTTTTACTTTTTTTTTTTTTTTTTCTCACAATTTTTCCTATTTTTATTATATTTAATATTTAGCCCTCAGCATACTCTAAACTATCAGAATTTACCTCCATTACTACTCATTTAAGAAACCAATATGCACTGAGAGACCTCACTATTTCATAACTAACTAAGTACCTACATCTACAAAATTCTGTACCTCACTGAAACTCAATTTTAATTATCTAATGCAGAAAAAAAATTTCTAATCTTTCATAACTTTTCTAGAAAAAAAAAAATTCAACCATTACTATTAAATTGAAAGATATTTGAATAAGCTTAAATGGAATAAACAACATGGGCAGCTCGAGAAAAAAAATCTGAATATTCACTATTTTCTCCTTCAACTTTCCATAACAATTTAATCTACCTCCAAATTTTCCTACCTAAATTCACTTTTTCCCAACACAAACTTTTCTTCGAAAAAATATATCATCCTATTAACTCTTTACCCTTAATACTGCTATGTAAACAACAACTTAATATCATTTCACAATTTCAAGAGCATATCCCCAGACAGTGAGAACTTTGTAAAGTATTAGCAACAAAATTTGTCGCCCCAATAGGTAAACTCAAAGCCATTTAAAAAATTCAGTGGAAGACCCACAACAGACTTATTTTAAATCTGCAAGGCAAAGAGTTTTTTGGCATACTCCAGTTCTCACACCAACATATCCCAAAATTCAAATTTTCGCATTCAAAATATCCCAAAAAATTCTAAAATTTACTTTTTTATATCATATCATTCATAAATTGCACAGAATAAAAATTTCAGAAGCAAAAAAAAAAAAAAAAAAAATGATTTCTATTTCAATGTTAGTTAAACTTTTGGACTTTTTTTTTTATATATATAAACCTCAAACAATTAGATGTGAGATCAAAATAACGACAAATATTTAATTTAACTCTGCCTAGCAAGAAAAATTTTATTACCACCCCAACACATTTATTCAACACATCAATTTATCCCTCAGTATCCCTTGTAAAAGCATTACAGATTAATTTTTGACATTTACAGCCTGCCACACTGAGAGCTGGTCACAAAACATAACTAGGTGGTAGCATTTTTATTTAATTATTTTACTTTCAATTATTAGCATGTTACTAATTTTTTTTTTTTTAAACAGAAAATATTCAGATGCTGGAAAAGTTTGCCCTATTTATATAAGCAGGTAGCCACAACCAAAAGAGTTTGGGAAATTTTAATTACTCCTTGCTAACCTACCAGAGCTGTTACAGAAAATTCAAAATCATGCCCTTAGGCATTCAATACAGGCAACTCCCCCCCAAAAAATCAAGTCCAGCAAATAAATAGTTCCATAACTTATTTGATATCCTCCACCTAGTAGCTTTTCTTTTTTTTCCTAAAGTTTAAAATTGTGACCCACACTCAGAGTAACAAATTAAAAACAATTTCTCTTTTAAAACCAGATTTTCTCCTATACAATTATTTTGCATTCCACAATTCTTGATGAAAGGTTTTACTACCTTCATTAATTAAAACAATTTTTAATGGCATTACACATATTTGGGAAGAGGTATAGGATCTTTACTAATTGAAAAAAAAAAAAAAATTAAAATTGCACTTAAGAGCCATATGAAATTTCCAACCATATGACACCACAAAAATACAAGTATATGCAAACATTAATTAAAAACTCATTCCTCGAATATAATACAATATATTTAAAAAATTTATATTGAAATATTAATATATGTACACAACAGAACAGCAACACAAATTCTAGAACTGGTCTCGGATCCAGTTGTGACGATGAGAAAGATATGTTTGTTCTTATCTCTCTCACCCTTGATTTAATTTAATTAATTTTTATCTTTTAACTTTTAAATTTTCCTCATACTACTAAGTTACTTTAAAGCGCTTTGTGTTCTACCCAATTACCCAGGTTCCCTTAATAAGTCAACTGTTTGTGCAATGAATTGCATCCTAGAAAGTTTTGTGTTGCTGTGCAGTTATGATTTTTACTCAATGTAGGTGTAAAAATGATTTTTCATACATTATGGTCTATGGCAGCCTCTGTCTACCTTTAACCATCATTAAACTTTCTTTAGGTTATTATGAATAGACAGAGACCCTCCTAGACAATGTTATAAATATGCTACATGATACTAATTAAATAAAAAATAATAAAAAAATACATACTGGGCAATTACCTCCCCCCCCCCCATAAATAAACCAAAATAAAATTTAGTCGTGTATCCTGCTGTGAGTTATGGGAAGTCAGCACTATCACACAAAAATAGATCCTGTTATACAACAATGCTTTTATATATATTTTTTTCTTAAATCCTAAGACTTAAATAAATAAATCTAACTTTTAATTCACTTATTTTTTAACCTCTTTTGACTCTTTTAGTCAAAAACTTCCCTCACAGCAGGGTACTAAATTGCCCACAAAATTTGAAAATATATATAAACACACATTGAAATATACCCTCTTGTCTTTTTCAACTTAACTTGCATGTTGTGAGGTGCTGTCTGTTAATTTACATAGACCTTATTGGGTGATAGGTCACTTTAAACCTTCTTCCTTTATTTATTTACTTTCTAATCAATCTACTTAGGAAATCAAAACTTCACACAGACAGCATCTCACATACTAAGCTCTCAAAAAGTTATCTCTAAATAATTTCTCAATAAAAGATATCTTCAAAGTCAATTCTTTAATATCAAAGTTGAAACATTCCTTTCAGAGAGAACAACAGAAAATAAACATGGATGTCACTTTATTAATACGCCCAGAGTCCATAAATTAATCTTTACTATCTAAAATATCATACTCAATTTCAAACAAATTTCTGTAATTAACAGTTAGTTGTCTCTTTGTTTTAGAGTTCATAACCATTACTTTTTGTGAAACCAGAATTTACAGTCACTTTATAACATTATCCTTTGATCTAAATTTATGGTTGTTATCTTTCTTTTTCTTATTAATTTCTAGTAACATCAAATATAAAAATTAAGAAGGAAATAAAAGTTTTTATTTTTTTTTTTTACCTTGAAATCTCTTAAGTAGGAACTCCAGTGGGCGAGCTGGTCCGTCTGTCTGTCTCATTGACTGTTTTTCTGCGCCCTAATTCCCGTTAATATTTATGGAATTTCTTTAAACCGATATATTTTATTGAAGTTCACTATCGGATGTTCTGTATTGAAAATGGAATGGTTACCTCTTCTGGTTTGTGTACAGGGACACCCAAAAGTATCCGAAAGCATTGTGTTCTATTAGGAGTTTCTATAAATCATATTTTAATGCCTTTTATGTATAGAAACTTTAATGAAACTTATCGGATGTTTCCTATGTAATATAGAGCACATTTCTAACTGGTTTGTGTGCAGGGGCACTTGAAAGTACCCTAAAGCATTGTGTTGTATGAGAGTTATTTTTATAAACCAAATTTTAATAGTTTTATTTTCCACAAAGCTTAATGCAATTGAAATATATTATTCGCATGCACAAAAGAGTGTGCCTTCTATGTAATATAGTATGGTTAGCATTAGATTTACAGGGCCACATAAAAATAATCAGTTACATTAAGAGGTATTAATAAAAATTTGCTGGAATTCACTTTTGTTTACATGAGCTTTTTAACACTTTCTTATAATTTTAGTGGGAATATGATTTCAATTTGTGCATCTGTCTGTCCGATTGTCTACCTTTGTATCTGTTTGTCTCCGGCTCCTATCATCCGTGAATATTTTGAGAATTTTTTAAAAATGGTACACTTAAGTTCCCTATGGAATGTTCCCTATTTAAAATGTCATTAATAGGTCCTGTACAACTAGTTTGTTTACAGGGACAACAACAATAAAACAGAATCTTTTTAAAAGTTATATTTGAAAAACTTTCTACTACAAAAATCTTAAAAACATTCTCATGTATTATTAATATTTTGAAATATATTTTTGTATAGAATATGATATGATTAACTTTCAGATTTACAGGGCTACAGTAAAATATTCAGAGAGTTTAAAAGCTGTAATTATAATCTACCGGCTGCATTTTCTTTTGCGTTAAGCCTTTTTAACACTTTCCAAAATGCGTAAGAGTAATTTTAAAGTCAATTAGTCTATCTGTATGTTTTTCATTCCTTCTGTCTGTTGTGCGATGAAGTAGGCAAAGAATATTAATAGTTATTCGATACAACAATTGCGTACAGTTGGAAAGTGTTACTTATCAATGCGTACTGCATGATTTTTCTTTCTTGTTTAAACTTACGTTTTCTAGCTTTATTTTATTTTTTTTCCCATTTCAAACATAGTAAAGTTAAGTACCCAATGAGTTTTTTTTCCCTGCTCTCTTTTTTGAATTGTGCACAGAAGTGATGCAAAAGTTTCCCTTTTAAAAATATTCCTTGTGACAATAAACAGAGAAAAATAATTTATGTGACATTAAACTCATATATTTTCTAAGGAAAATACACTGTATTACTCCATACATGAAGTGAAATGCACCTACTATAACTTTTAAATTAATACAAATCTGGCTTGTGAATATCCTCTTCTGCAAACACTTTTAATATTTTTACATATTTAATTTCAGGAAATTTAAAATAAACATTTAAAAAAAAAAAAATCTGGTGTGAAACAACCACATGACTTCCATTACCAACTATTACACTGTATTATATGCACATTTGGAAAGAATATTATCAGAAGACATAGAATTGACCAAATGAAATATATACTTAAAAATTTTGCGGTAAGAGAAAGTTAATACACGTGTAAAGACATAAAACAGAGTGTACGCAGCTTTTTTTTTTTTTTTTAAACACCAATTTCCGAGATCTAAAACTGATCTATCTGATCAGGATGACTATTAATTTTCCTGTGATAACCAAGTAAAGCATAAGAAAGGATATCTAAAATGGATTTATGTAACAATTTAGAAGAAAATCGTTAGAGCCGTTTTTGAGATACCGACTTTTACCAAAGCTTGACATAATTAATTGTTGACCAGAAAACAACAATTACATGCAAAAGGATATTTAAAAGAGGGTTAATATGGCAAGTTTGACAAAAATTCGTACAGCCGTTTTGAAAGGAACGCTTGCAGGACCTGAAATTCAGCTATTTATACAGGACGCCTGTCATCCCAAGTTAAAATTCTTGCTGGTATTTGTTTGCTAGTCTAGCATTAAATGCTGTATACCAGCATGTAAAATAGCATAAAATACCAAAAATATTTGCTGGTTCCACCAAAATTACCAGCAAGTCATGGTGTGTATTGGCACAGTTTATTGCTTGTCCAGCATACATAATCCAGCTTCTGTTGCTTGAATATTATGTTGCTGGTCCAGCAGTAATTATGACTACTATTTGCTTGAAATTTCTGCTATACTAGCAGTAATTCACAACCAACAGATGCTTTTTTGTTGCTATTTTCTCACTTCTCACTGGCATCTAGCATGCCATGCTATTTCTACTTAAGCTGCCGACATAACATATTACGCTGGCAAGCATAGAAAAGCACATAATAGCTTGTTAAGGTACATACCTCTCCAGGCTTTGGAAAAGCTTAAACAACAAATAAGCATAAAATGCTTGTATATAGCTTGTCGTGCTATTGCTGTGTAAGCTAGCTAATATAGCATTTTATGCTGGCTAGCATTATAAAGCATATAACAGCATGAAAATCTAGCAGACAAAGCAAAACATAGCAATAACTAGCCTATTTTCTTTGCTGGTACTAGCATGGATTTTAACTTGGGATATTTTCTGAACTAACCAACTATATCCTTCGAAAGGACCTAATAGAGTGTTTACACAGCAATTTTGCAAAAAATCGTTAGAGCCATTTTTGAGATACGGACTTACGGCCCCACTTCCGTTTTTCCAATTTTCACCAAAATTTGGAAAATTCATCTGTACACTAGACCTGTTTAAATTCTAAAGTTTAATTGTTCAATCTTTATTAGTTTCCGAGATATAATAGCCAGAAGATTTGCCACATACACACACACACACATACACTGACCAATTGCCAAAAACCACTTATTTGGACTCAGGAGACCTTAAAACATGTAAATCAGGTGAAATCGAGATATCAAATTTTTGGATCGAATACAATACTTCCATTATCTACGGTAGTCGGGTAATGGAAGTAAAAATACTTTTATATTGCTTTCGTTTACTGATAATATATACAGCAGACTTGTTTGCTTGACTCGAGATCCGTTTGCAATTCTACGTCAAGATAAGGTTGGTTTGTTGGTTGGGTTTTACGTCGCACTAGTGCTGCGCAGATGGGCAATTGGCGACGGTCTGGGACACACCCTAGAGGTGGTCCGGAGACATGCCATCACAATTTTGATCCTCCACGGAAGGGATGGCTCTCCCGCTTCGGTGACCCCCATAGGTATAATTTTTGATGGGAACATGGAGGACATTGCGGCCACGACAGATTTTACGTGCACCAGCCACCATTAGTGTACACGGCGGTCTTTGGCCGGCTCGAGTACCGAACCCGCAATCTTCCAATTACGAGGCCTGAGCTCTACCGACTGGGCTACCGCTGCCCCGTCAAGATAAGGACAAATTGTAAATGACATTATAAAGATACGAAGACTTGAAAAAAAACACGCAGAGCCAAGGCAAGAATCGAACCCACTCTCCCACACTTGAAGATGATTAGCGGTGTGAGACATAACCTTACCGTTATGTATAAAAAAGAAAAGTAAAATCATTAGTTTAAGTATTATTGTTCTCAGTTTTCTGTAGAATTATCCACATACTTTCTGAAACAATGAAATATGCATTCATTCTTATTACAGATAAATAAAAGCAAATGACGTACAAAGTTTTAAAATAAGTTCATTCAACAGGAGGCTCTGTTTCAACTCATTTGAAACTAAATAATGAAACGGAACTAATTTCTAGAAATGGAGTTAGGAATTTGAACTAAAATTAGAGTAATCACATCCAAAAATCTCATATCTTCGATAAATGTTTTATACATCTCGTATTGCTTACCAGCAGACATAACAGAAACTAAAGACATTCTTGTTTTCCACATACTTGTCAGAAATATCAACTCCTTATGCAATCGATCACTAACCTAATCAACCACTAGTCTTCACTTTCACACTTGTTATCAGTAAGTGGTGAAAGATTCAAAGTGCTGGACGAATTTCAGGCATTAAGAGTTCAATGGGTTTATTAAATTTATTTTGAATTATTTCATCAGAAGTAAACGAATATGAGATATATAGCCGATAAGAAAGAAAATATTCTGAATTGTCGATTGTTAAGGAATCACATGTGTTTCAAAGATTATACAAAACGTATTCTGTCTAATTTATTTTTTAAATAATAATAAAAGTATTTTATTTAAAATTAACCCCTTGACTACATTTCACACAACGAGATAAATAAAGTAGTGTGATAAATGATAACTCTGACATGGTCCAACATGAGTCATGTGACATGAACCCTATAGGCATTGGTTCCCTTGGTAACAGCTTTTCAATAAATTTCTATGGCGACGGTCTGGAGATTGTTCTTGGCAAAAGTCATAACCGCCAATGTTTTTGTTTACATATGTAATTGAATATTCTTTTGTTCTAAACCATTTTGGTTTTTATTTTACTTCTGTTTCATTTCGTGTAGTCGAAATTTAACCTACAAAATGCTTAAAAAGTAGTTGAAAAATTATTATTTGTTGCTAAATTTAGCTCATTAAAAGTTTAACTTTTCTTTCATAGACACTTTTAAACTTTGTTGGGAAGCGATGAAAAAAAAGGTATTTTATTATTTTTTAAAATGTGAACAATGTGAAAAATTATTTTAAAAACAATTTATTTCGGTAATAGGACTGTCATGTTACCTAATAATAATGATAATTTGCCGAACTGAAATTTTGAATGCGAAAATAGCGATAAAGGGCCACACATAGCAACCTATTGGTTCATGTCACGTGATTCATCTTGAACCACGGAAAGATAATCCTTCATCCTTTGAATGAACACTCTAATTTATTTATCTCGTTGATTCCACATACAAGAACGTCCAGCATTTTGTTGGTCAAAGTCGCACATGACGTTCTGGTACGGCACTGAAATTGAGACCATATATTTAATATCTTCATTTTCGTTTATTTGATAGTGATATGTATCAGTTGCAGCGGGAAAAATAATTTCAGTATTTTACCATAATGTCAAATATAAGTAGCATATTTTTTGATAGTGATAACGGAAATTTTATTGAAAAAAGTGTTTGTGGTCAATCTGATGAAGAATTTTTTAATGATTCTTTAAGTATTTATAATGAATTGCAAAGGAAAGAGGACGAGGACAATAGCGATGAGCAATGATAATGATAATGATAGTGAGATAATACCAAGAAGTAAAAGATGTACAAGACATTTATCAAAAAGTTTGTTTTTAATTTATTTTCTTTCCTTTTTTTTTTTTTTTTTTTTTTTTTTTTTGTAATATGATTTACTTAAAGTTATCTCAATATCTTACATACATTATTAAAATCATCAAATAAAGGAATTCCTGCATAAAATCTTCTGCCCTTTAAAATTACGCCATGCTAAAAAAAAACTAACTGTACTCCAAATGCAAATTTTTAAAAAATAAATATGCACCCAAAGGGTCAAGAGCAACATTGAAAAATATTTTATAAAATTTTATTTAAAATTTTGAAAAATTCAGACGTTGAGACCTGGTTTTAGGACACCTTTTAGAAAAAATTATCCTCGCAGTGGTCAAAATAAATTACATCGGTCTACACCTAAAAATTTTTGATAATTTTGGCTGATCTTTATGTTTTTGGTTTGCTGAAACCGAAACTCTATCCTGTATAGATTTTTGCCAATACAAGCTGTCTACCAACAGAATTCTTCAGTGACTCTTCCACCAATACAATTTAAGGAAACTTTTATAGTTTGTTTCCGTGATTAATTACAATTAATCAAAGAAACATAATAGAAGTAGGGAAAATGAAGAAATCGTATCGGTATTTAAAAAAATAAATAAATAAATAAAAATCTGAACGTGATAGAGAAAAACGGGCTTCATTTTCGGTTTCAACACACCAAAAAACATTTGTATCATCTGAAACTATAGCATCAAATTTTGTCAACATTATTTTTGTATTATGATAGCTTTATTTGAAAAAAAATAGAAATAAAATAAAGAAATAAAATAAAAAAATATTTTCTGTTTGCAAGTGAGTATAGCAAGAGATTGAACAACAGATAAAAAAATAATTGAAAGGTGAATTTTGGACGAAGCTGTATGTAATGTGAACGGAAGTACAATTTTCGGTAAATTTACATCAATGAAGTTGCCAGAAAATGTATCTATCACTTCCGTTCGGTTGAGGAGATTTCCTCTTCTAGAGTTTTACAATAGTCGATTTATAAATTTTAATAAAATATTCTTGTTATGTTGTTTAAAAGACAAAAAAAAAAAAAAAAAAAAAAAGAGGAGGGGGATGGATTTTTTGAAATTTTAAAACTTATGTAATTCTTTAAAAAATTCGGTACCTAAATTTCGGTAAATTTCTACCGGTAATGTAACCAGTAACATTCACGGCATATGCGAATTCTGCAAAAAATGTGTAAAATTGTAAAATTCATTTAAACATTCACTTTAAACTGAAAAAATATCAAAATTTAAAAAATAAATTTCAATGCAACAAAATTATTTCATAATTTTGCCATCTCTTACCCGTATAATGGTAGAGAAAGCATTGTTTTTGATCAAATTTTCCAAATTTCACTTTTACTATATTTACACTTTTGAGGCTCCCTGATTTAGGAAATCAAATTTTTAGCGGTTGTTTTGTCTATATCTGTCAGACTGTTATCCGCATAATTCAAGAACAATTATTAGCAAGTTGTCTAATCTCGATAGTCTAAATTTCTATCATATAGGGTAGGAATGCTACACATTTTTTTTCGATGAGATCGGAAAATGGTTTGTGTACAGTGACATCCAAGAAAATTCAAATATATTACGTCTAAAGGGCGAAATTTCTGGTAGGTATACAGTTTAAAACTTTAAGATTGCACTAAATAAAAGAAAATGGACGTATTTATTTTATATGAATAAAAGCATGTCTAATATAGGATATGAAATTTTCGGAATAACATTTACCATTCGTTTACAAAACCGAACAAAGAATTTGGATACATTAGGACTATACTTGAAAATTATGCTATGTCTTCAAGTTGTATTATGTCCTTTTTATATAACTTAAAATATGCTATGTGATTGTGATATATAAATATTTTCTAGCAGATATACAGGGCTGCGCAAAAATATGTAAATACATTTTTTTTATACTGAATTTATCTATTTGTTTTCTATCAGATAATACGAAATATTTATAAAGAATTAGAACGTTGGAATTAAACAGGATAAAACAAAACGCGCGTAAAAAAAAAAAAAAAAAAGAAAGAAAGAAAGAAAGAAATGTACAGCGTGAAAGCAACAACGCAGGAGGGAATGAAGATCCCAATTCTCAATCTTTATTAATGAATACCAGTTTTTTTTTTTTTTTTTTTAATCTTCTACTTCCGATTTTTGGAACTTCCATACCTTTTAAGAGCCTGGACACATATAAGCCATTTTCGGAACTATGCCTCTCCGTGTCTGTGTTTATCTGCGAGTCTGTGTGCCTGTGTATCTGTGCATATATGACAAATGTCAATTCGATCAAGAATTAGTGCACAGAATTATTATTATTAATATTTTTTTTTCTTTTTAGTTACTCTTTCGCATAAATGTGTATATATATAAACTTTTGGGGCACATCGACCAATAGGTTGCATTGCTATGCTAAAACTTACTCCTTTATGAACAAGCTACATCTCAGTTTCTGTAGTATAGAAGTGCACCATATTTGTTATATGAAATAACTAAAAAGTTTGCTGGCATGGCTTTTGGTTTCATATCGGTTGAAATGCTGATGTGCTGCAATTTCTCCATTTGCTAGAAAGTTGTATTTCAGCTTCTAATGTACATATATGATCCAAACTACGTATGCGAGACGACTTAAAAATTAAGTTGATTCAATTTCGACGCATATCAGCAGATAGGGGGCTCTATTATGCAGACTTTTCAGGTTTTACTTATCTTTTCGAGAAATTAATATATTAAAATAATACAGAAGGAAATTTTGTAATGACCACATTGTACTATTTTTTAGTTTGGGAGTTTTGCTTCAAAACACGCATAATTTATTGGGCGAAATTTTGCTTACGAAATAAGATGAATATATATATATCAGTGGCGTATCGTGAGTGACGTATTGGGTATGCTCCATACTGGTGGCTAGGAACAGCTCGTTATCATGGAAAGTTCGTTCATTTGATTGGCTGTTTAAATGTCGTAATATCTACGTTGTTTCTCGAAACAAGCGAATTAGCCAATAAGATGCTTAAATATCAGTTTTAATGTACTGTTTCTAACTACTCGTGTGGAGCATGCCCTAAACGTCATTCACGATACGCCACTAAAAAAAATGTCAATTAAGAAAAAATAATCTCATTTTTTAATTCGAAAAATGTTTGATTTAGTGTTTTTATCACTTTAAGAATATGTATATGTGTAATTTTAATCCTTACCTTCAAAGATTCGACTATGGTTCTATATACATTGATGAGTCTAACAAAAAATCTATTTTAGTGATAAAGATAGCAACATGAATTCAATAGATGTGTTATTTGGAAGAAATTTTAGTTCATATACCACTAGAATCTCTCATGTAGAAAACAGATTATAACAGTGTCTCTTTCGGAGGTATTCTATAATTATACCCAAGAAATATGATATAGCTTTATTTTAAGAAAAATGTTTACCAGCCTGCAGAAAATGTATGAAAATAACGTTAAAAAGATTACCAGATAAATATTTTTATATCTATCATATGTTTATAAATTCATTTCATAAATCGTTAGCCCATTCATCAACTGCTTATCATCAGATATATGTAACGAATGCTGTTTATCCTTCTTTTCCTCTATTTTTCTTTTCATTCTTTTTTTATTTCTGTCTACTTCTAAAGTATATGCAGTTTAACACATACACACACACACAAAAAAAAAAAAAAAAAAAAAAAGTTCGAAATAATAAAAGAAAATGATTAGAAAAGCAAGTGAAGCCAGAAAAACCAAAGATTTCAGCAAGATTATAAATTCTTTAAAAATATATATAATTTAAAAATAACTTTTCAAACAGTGTTTGTAGAGCTCTTTTCTTTCATAATGTTTTAGATGTAAGTAACACATTTTATAATACCTTTTCAAACGCGCAAAAAATATTACGTACAAACATGAAGTAATTACCGATTTCAACACCATCCAAAATAAGCCAGGGTAAAAATGAGGAAAAGCTGCTCTAAATTATATATATCCTGCAGTTATTTGATTTTAAATTATGTTGATAACTGGTATATATACAGACCAAACGAAAAACAAATTGATTTTCGATTTCAGTGGACGTCAGAACATGACATTATGCAAAAACTAGAGTGGAAAATCTAATTTAAAAAATACTTTGTTTGCAATATGGGAATGAAAAATTAATTTTTCTCCCTGAGCAGAGTTCGTCGGCATAGTAAAATGTTGCAAAACCCTTCCCTCAATTACACTCAATAGCAAAGAACGCTTAATTTAATTTTGGGTAGCCCTGTATATTATCATATATAACATATATCATAGAACACATCACATTGTGTACTTAAATTTAGTCATATGAAAAGCACATAACACAATATGAAATATACTTCCAGCAATTTCCAACTATAATCCAAAAATAGCCTCCTAAACTAGATGCCTTCCACGTGGCTCGGAAACTTGGCGGTAGACAACGCCACCTGGTACAGATTGCGCGACTTTTTTATTCAACAACCGCCAAAAATTTTTCAAAGTGGGATTTGATATACGTAAAAGGCGAATAGAATCAAGAAAACGTCGATTATATGTATCATATATCACTTCTTAAAATTATGGTGACAGTTGAATAAAAAAAATTGCGCAATCTGTACCAGGCGACGCTGTCTACTGCTTGAACTGTTGCCAAGTTTCCGAGCCACGCGGAAGGCATCTAGTTTAGGAGGCTATGGTCCAAATATATCTAAATATTTTGTGTAGCCCTGTAAATAAATGATGAATGATTTCAATACGACATCTACACTAAACATACTTTTTTGCATATAAAAAAATATATTCATTCCACTTTGTTTAGGGAAACCTATAGATGTCATACTATAATTACCAGAATTTCGGCCATAAATGCAATGTACTTGAATAAGAGCGGTGGTAATCTTGCTATAGGGGTAACATACAAGTACTTGTTACTTAATATATATATTGAGCCCCGCCTACTGGTCGTGTTACCTCCAGCTGAGTTTCCGAATAAAATCTCAATGAGTTACAAGCAATGCATTTCCTTGTTGGCTAATGCAAATGTACTTGAATTCTTTTGGATGGCGCTGCACACGAACCCTTTGCTTGATCTCAAAGAAAAGTTTAGTGTAGCATGTCTATATGACACAGTTATAGAGTACCGAGTTTGTTCTTTCTTCTACAATTTGTTCTTGAGATATTTTGATAACAGGCACACAAACACACAGACATACAGACACACGCACAAAAATAGAGGGAGACCAACCGATGAAAACATGTTCTTCAGATTCAGGGAACCTCAAAACGTGTAAATATGACAAAATCTCGATTTCGAAAATTTGCCCCAAAAACAATATTTTCTCTACAATATATATGGATAAAAGAAAGTAAAAAAACATAATTAAATTAAGATATAACTAAAAAAAAAAAAAAAAAAAAATATCAACAGGAAGAATGAAGAAAATTATAAGTGTGAAATATCTAAATAAATAGCTGTGACATTTTCAATTGCCCTATAACTGTATAGGGATTGTTGCATATGGAAGCTTAATAGGGCTGTATAGGACATAGTCAAGAGCACCTATAAGTGTATATTACTATTACATAAACAACTTAAGCTGTTGTTTATGCAATATATAGATTTTTGCAAAAAAAAGATCACTATCAACAGTAGGTGTATAATGTTCGTTCTACAACCGCGGCACCGCGGCATCGGCATGGGGCGTGGGGTGCTGCTGCCGCACCGTCTCTTATCAGTATCCTTCCGGTGACGCATGACCTTGTGATAAGGAAGGTTAGAAGGAAGTTGTTATCTTTGATGATAAAGAATTTAATGAATATTATTTAAAGAGAACTTTAATTATCGATTTTTCTCAAACTTATTTTTTCTGTGGTGCTGACATCTATTGAGGAAGTATTGAACTCGTTTATTTTCAAAAATGTTGCTTTTCTCCTTTACCGTCACTTAGGATCGAACCCGCTATCTGCGGATTGGAAGCCCAGCGTGCTATCCACTCGACCAACATGTGTTAATAGCGTAAATTTTAATTACTTAGTGTAGCGTTTTGCGATGAAATTTATTTTAAATGTAAGTTATTTTCCGATTTAAGAAATGAATGTATTAATATTAGTGAGGATTTTTAGTGCATAATTAATACTTTAATTGTTTTCGTAGATTTTATGTGCATAATTAATATTTTAATGATAATTTGGGATAAAATATTAAGAAATTTTTTCTTATGTTTAACAAAATGAGTGATTAAAAATTTTCGTTCAAGTGTGTTTGATTAAAATAAGCAGTGGAAATATGTGATTTTTCTACTGTTATATGTTCAAACATTTTTTTTTTCTATGTGAACATATATTAAATTTCTTTTTTATTTGATCTTTGGAACTCTGCTAAAGAGTTACTTTTTTTTTCTGTGAAATTCTCAAAAGAGAATTTCTTAATTTTTTTATGTATGTTCAAACAGATTTTTTAATCTGCGTGAACATATTTAGACAGTATTTTTAATTATGTAAAATATACGACTTTTCGCGAATGGTTTTCACTAATATTTTTTAAGGAAAAATTGTGGTATAATTTAAATGCGTACAAAATTTAATAAAATGATTGCAAATTAAGGAAATTTTCTCTCATGTGTAATATTAGCATATGTGCTGCCATCTATTGCACATAAAGTGAGAAATATATGCTTTTTTTTTTATTTATTTAATGAAATAAAGAGTTGTTTTTTATTTATTTATTTTTCGCGAATAAAGTATATTTTTTATCATGTGATTATTTATTGAAACAGAGAAAAAAAATTAATATTATTGAAGTAGAGAGTTAGAAAAAATATATTCAGGCAGAAATAGAGATATTTATTTCATTTAGAAATAAAGGATTAGAAAAATTAACTAAGATTTTGTGTATTTTAAATAACTTTGATAGTGAATTCGCATAGATAATTACTGAGTTGAGATAACGTTTCCCAAATATTTAAAGTGTTAACCAATATCAGTTTTTTTTTTTTTCGGATAAAGTCTATTGATATATTTTTATCAACTTGCTACTTTTAGTGAAAAGTTTAACTAAGAATTAATTAATAATTGCGTCGAGGTTTTGAATGTGTAATGTTGATATTTTTAGACATGTACTCATCTTTGATATGACGTAGAATTGAACCCGTCACCTTTTCAACTTAAGTGCTCATAGAGATATGAATTTACATTAATTATCGATTTTAAAATTAATTTTAAATTTAGAAAAAAAAAAATTATGATTTTTAAAAAGAGAATTTTAATGATCGATGCTGTTAGTCGATCTGAGAGAATTTATTTATTTATTTTTATTTTTTTAATAAAGAATTTAATGAGAGGCAATGTATTTCGAGGACTTAGCATTTTTCGCAAGCACTTAATACGTCATACTACAATAAACTCATTTTGTTTGATTATCTTATATAGTTCTACTAATCTAGTTAAAAACTTTTTTTAATTATTCACCTTAAAGTGAAAACACTATACTACAGAGTTACCATTTATTTAATTCATTAAAAAATATGCTTCTTTTCTACACTTCCAAAGAAACAAATGTGTGATAAGCTTATTTCTTATCGACCATGTTGATACTACGTCATACTACGATAAACTCATTTTGTTTGATTATCTTATATAGGATATACTTCTACTAAACTAGTTAAAAAACTTTTTGAATTATTCACCTTAAAATAAAAATACAATACTACAGAGTTACCATTTATTTAATTCATTAAAAAATATGCTTCTTGAAAATAATGAGCTATCTAGAAGTATTTTTCATTTATATGTAGGATATATTTATTTAATAATATTAATTTAAGAACTTGATTTTATAAATTAACTTCTATCAACCAATAACATTTTACCACGCGACAGAGTTATAGTAGATTTTATTTAACTTATCATAAGCTAAAATCAAACCATGCACTTATTAATCTTATATTCATGTATTTGCATATTTTGTATATTTATGCATCCTTAAGTATTTTAGTTATGTAATATGTTAAAATGTGATTGGAAAAAAAATATTTCGCATTATAAATGTAATTTAAGTTTATGCACGCACACACATAGAAAAATTTGATTATTTATTTTTTAATCTTAATAGATTAAAACGGAAATTTAAAAGTTAAGCATATGTACATTGCGAAATTGATTAATATTACAAACTTAATTATATTGAGTGAAATTAGGATGTGGCTTATTAGATGACCAATAGTTATAAATGATGTAAAAATGTTGAAGTACATTTAGGTTTAATAGCTGCTTAGATATATTTTATGTGCATATATAGTACTTTTTGTGATGTAATGTAGCTTATTAGGTGAACGATAGTTATAAATGATGTAAAAATGTTGAAATACATTAAGATTTATTACTTACTTAGATATATTTTATGTGCATATTTAGTACTTTTTGTGATGTAATGTAGCTTATTAGATGTCCAATAGTTATAAATGATGCAAAAATGTTGAAGTACATTTAGGTTTAATAGCTGCTTAGATATATTTTATGTGCATATATAGTACTTTTTGTGATGTAATGTAGCTTATTAGATGTCCAATAGTTATAAATGATGCAAAAATGTTCAAATACATTAAGATTTATTACTTACTTAGTTATATTTTATGTGCATATTTAGTACTTTTTGTGATGTAATGTAGCTTATTAGATGTCCAATAGTTATAAATGATGCAAAAATGTTGAAGTACATTAAGGTTTAATAGCTGCTTAGATATATTTTCTGTGCATATATAGTACTTTTTGTGATGTAATGTAGCTTATTAGATGTCAAATAGTTATAAATGATGCAAAAACGTTGAAATACATTAAGATTTATTACTTACTTAGTTATATTTTATGTGCATATTTAGTACTTTTTGTGATGTAATGTAGCTTATTAGATGTCCAATAGTTATAAATGATGCAAAAATGTTGAAGTACATTAAGGTTTAATAGCTGAATAGTTATATTTTATGAATTTATATAGTACTTTTTGTGATGATATGCGACTTATTAGGTGGACGATAGTTATAAATGATGCAAAAATGTTGAAGTACATTAAGGTTTAATACTTGCTTAGATATATTTTATGTGCATATATAGTACTTTTTGTGATGTTATGTAACTTTTTAAATGAATAATAGTTATAAATATTGCAAAAATGTTGAAGTACATTAAGGTTTAATACTTACTTAGTTATATTTTATGTGTATATAGTACTTTTTGTGATACAAAATATTCTCGGGGGATAGTAGTTTTCAAGCGATTTTAACCACAGGAATACACTCTGTTTAAGATAGAAATAGATGCACTAGTATTGAACATGCTGGCTTCTTTTATGGTCACGTGATCCAATCAGAAGCATGGATTTTTAATAATTATAAAATTAAGTGATTTTAGTATACAAGTTTTGGAAAAAACCATGAAAAACTTCAAACAAATAGTCTACAAGCTTTAAAATCTGTGATGCGCAAATTATTTGTTTTAACATGTTGATAAACTAGATTACATTAAAAGGTTTGGGTATTAAAATGATACATATTTGGCGTGATTAATAGGGGTTCTAAAGAATTTGGCTGCTTCACCTAGTGTATGAATTTAGGTTCTATTTGGCGTGATTTCGCCAATAATTACAAATTTGGTGGTAAACCTACAGTATAAATGCACTCGCAAAGAAATTTTAATCAGTTGCTGCTATATTTTTGAGGAGTGCGCACGTTTAATTTTATAACTTCGATTTTGTATAACACTCTACTTTTTAGTGAGAGAGATGGATTTATCTGAAAAGATGCCTATTTTAAATGAGTTGTCATCAAACTTGGATACTAAGAAACTACCGAAAACTTTTAGTTGTGTTTCTTGCAGTGTGGTATTTAAACGAAAATGGGATTTGCTTCGACACATGAAAATTCATCTCAACGAAAAATCTTTTATTTGCAATGAATGCTCGAAAGCATTTACCAGATCAGATGAGTTAAAGAGACATTTAAAAATTCATGAAAAGATTCATATTGAACATAGATGTGAGCAATGTAGCGAATCCTTTAATCGCAAGTATCAGTTGCTGATGCCTATTAGAAAAAACCATCAAAAACCTTTACCAGTGCAAAGTATGCGTATAAAAATTGTATTTTTAATTATTTATCTCATATAAAAATTTTATGTAAAAGTTTAAACTATTAATCGGATTTTTAAAATAAATGCACTTATGTTAATGTAGAGATATTTTATTTATTTTTTTTTATTTTTTTTATTTATTTATTTATTTTAAATACGATTTTAAAACTATATATTTTAAAACTACATATTTTTTTTAAAAACGTTTATTTCATAAATAAATTGATATTTTATAGTAAATATATATAATCATATTCTTACCAATTTTGGAGATAGTATCAAAAAATCATGAACTTTGCATTTGACACATAGTCTAGAGTAATACTAATCTACTTAAAAGTTTAACTTTTCTGCGTGCTTGAAATTAGACATGAATAAATTATCTGTTTTAACACGTTGATAAACTAAAATATTTTACGAGATTTTTTAATGTGATTGAGGATAAACTAGAATATTTTACAAGATTTGACTATTAAAATAACATATCTGCTAAGATTTGGCGAGATTTTTTTAATGTATTTGGCAATAAATACCGATTTGGCATTAAACATAGAGTATAAATTCAGTCTCAGAGGAAAATTTAATCAGTTGCTGACTTGTTTTCATGGTTCAGTTTTCATATAGCATTTTTAAAGTTTTACTTTGATTAATTTTATAATGGATCTATCTGAGGAAGTGCAAGTTTCTGTTCATCAACAACCCTCTTCATGTTTTGAAGATGAGACTTTACACTTAAAGGATGCAAAGCCATATATTTGTGATATATGTAAGAAAGCATTTAGGAGATCGTACGATTGTAAGAAACACTTAAAAATTCATGAAAAACCTCGCATAGGATATGGGTGTGAATACTGTATGGAAAATTTTACTCGTAAACGGGATTTTTTAAAACATAATGCAAAAATTCATAAAAAGACTTTACATAATCACAGTTGTGATGAATGTAGTGAAGTGTTTAGGACTAAACAAGATTTATTGAATCATAAAAAAATGCTACATCGAAAGGTTTTACCTGAATATCTATGCGTAGAATGTAACGAAAGTTTTCGATATAAGTATGAATTATTACGTCATAACAGAAAAAAACATCGTAAAGATTCTTCTGCTTACGTGTGTACAAAATGCAACGAACGAAATACTCTGCCGATCAACAACTTAGACAGTGAAAATATGAACTTAACGAATTTTTTGAATAATTTGAATACTGCTTTTTTAACCAACAACTATTCTTTACCCAAAAGCTTTCATCATGAAAATAACAAAATGTATTTTTTAATATTTTTAAATAATGAAAATATGAATACCGAACGCATAACACAAAATATTGACTCACCAACCAACAACTTTGAGAGTGCAAATGCGAACTTAATGAATTTTTCAGATAATCAAAATATTGTTTTCGGTTCATCAACCAGTGAAAATGTGATCTTATCAAATGTTTTGGATAATAATGAAAATGCATCCAACGTTTTACCCACTGCTAATGGAAATATGAATACTAAATGTTTGACACAAAGTAATATTTATGACTCACCAACGAACAACTTTGAGAATATAAATGTGGACTTTACGAATTTTAATGTAGAGTGTATGAGTAATCAAAATAATTTTTCACCGGTGAGTGTTGATAACGACTTGTTGACATTTTTGGATAATTTTAATGTAGAGTGTATAAGTCAATGTAACCTTAACGATTCAACAACAATTTAGATTTATATGAACCTACTATTATATTGACAATAATAATGTAAAATAAATTATTTTAATCAAAAATTGTGTTTTTATTATGAAATTACTTTCTACACACCATTTTATATTACAATAGATACGTTAAGTCTCGAAAAAAAAATCTAAACATGTATAAATATATTTTTGCTTTCTTATTAACTAAATCGTTTAATACATTTATATACAATAAGACTTGGTGATTTTAATTCGTTTTAAAGAAATTCTCTCCCAACAAATTGGAATGGGACGAAGTGACTTATAAAAACCGTAAAATAAAGAACTCTCATATTGCTGATTTATTATATATTTTCTACGAATAAGAAAGTGCCTATCAATGCACAGGGCGAATTGTTGCAAGCTCTTAATGATATCCCTAAAACCTTTACTAAAAACAAATTTTTGTTATCTTCTGTACCCAAATGTAGTCCCACCTATTGGTTAAATTATTAATATAAAACACTGGTCTCTTTATTTATGTTTAAATAAAAATATGTTTATGTTTATTATGTTTAAATATAAAAACTGGGCTTACCTCAACACAGTTGTTAATTTGCGTCCTTCTCTTTAACTCGCACAGTGTGAAATGAGCGATAACGCTATTTCTTATCAAGGTCACGTGGTAAGCTTTCTTATCTACTACGTCACATGACATTGTCTACTATGACGTATCTAGCACGTATCTACTACGTCACATATACTACATTAGTGTAGGGTTTGTGTTTAGCTTACTACGTCATAGTAGACAATGTCATGTGACGTAGTAGATAAGAAAGCTTACCACGTGACCTTGATAAGAAATAGCGTTATCGCTCATTTCACACTGTGCGAGTAGAAGAGAAGGACACAAATTAACAACTGTGTTGAGGTAAGTCCAGTTTTTATATTTAAACATAATAAACATAAACATATTTTTGTTTAAACATAAATAAAGAGACCAGTGTTTTATATTAATAATTTAACCAATAGGTGGGACTACATTTGGGTACAGAAGATAACAAAAATTTGTTTTTAGTAAAGGTTTTAGGAATATCATTAAGAGCTTGCAACAATTCGCCCTGTGCATTGATAGGCACTTTCTTATTCGTAGAAAATGTATAATAAATCAGCAATATTAGAGTTCTTTATTTTACGGTTTTTATAAGTCACTTCGTCCCATTCCAATTTGTTGGGAGAAAATTTCTTTAAAACGAATTAAAATCACCAAGTCTTATTGTATATAAATGTATTAAACGATTTAGTTAATAAGAAAGCAAAAATATATTTATACATGTTTAGATTTTTTTTTCGAGACTTAACGTATCTATTGTAATATAAAATGGTGTGTAGAAAGTAATTAATATATATAATGACCCTCATCCTCATCTGTCATTCACGATTCCGGTTTGCACCGCTTCAAAACAGAGACTTTTGGCAGCCATTTTTTTTTTCCCCATTTGTTCAATTCAACTTACGAAAACATACATATCATTTTCATACATGTTTTGTATCGCACATATTGTTATTTATTCCGTCTAAAACCTTGAAAAACTATTCAATTGTAATGTTTAAATGTTTAATTATATATAACGGATCACTGGCTATTATAAACATGAACCTATAAATAGAATTATGTAACTTCATCATTATAAACAACGCTATGCCAAATAAAAACAAACATAATTTGTTGCCATTCAGAAAATACAAATTCCAAATGGACAACTCTTTAATTGCAAATGAACGACTCTTTGACTGTTTCATTAAAAAAAAAAAAAAAAAACGCTTAAAATATTTCTAAAACATATTAAAGCCTTAAAAATCTTAAAATATATTTGTAAAAACATATTAAAGTCTTTAAATATTTTTATCAAGCTTCATTATTTGTTTACATTGTATGGTATGATTGGCGTCGAGTTCAGTACGTAAATGTCGCCAGTTGATTTTAGTTTTGAAATTAATGTAAAGTTATAGTTGGGATAGTATGTTTGGTTGGGCAAGTAAAGGTCACCAGTTGAAATGAGTATTGAAAGTAGGGTAGTCTATGGTGATAATATCGAGTCAAGATAAAATGTTCGGTTGAGAATGAGAAAGTCCCTAGCTGGATCCTGGATATTTTGGCGATGTTGTGGGTGAGATAGCTGGTTGGGAGTATAGAGTAGAGGTGAATTTGGGTTAGCATGGAGTGTCTGTAATTATTAGATAGTTAGTTAGAAAATACGCAAGCAAAGTGATGACGTCACTGGGCGTCAGTGGATGCAAGAAAAAAATTTCCTATGTTAATCGCCCATTGGATTTTTTGTAAAAAATTATTAAAAATTGAGGAAAATTATTTCCCGATTTTAATTCCCATATTTCGGTATAGATATGTATTAGTTATCGTGTGCATGCGTTAGATTAAGTTGTTTTTGCTGTAAAATTGATAAAATTTAAATTTTAAATTTCAAAACTTTAGAAAAATAAAATAGCAAATTTCCATATTTGATTGAAAAAATAAACATTTCATTTCAAAGGATGATATTTACACAATAAATATCCAACTAATATACTAATTAAAAGGAAAATGATAAATATTCTATCATAATTTGAAGTCAAATTTCTTTTCAAATTTTTAAATAAAGTGTATGATATAAGATACTCATATGTTGCAGTGGAATAGATTTAATATATCTGTCATCCTTGGCGGAAAAAATATATCGCCAAACTATTTGGCGAACATATTTCATTCCTTTCAAAAATCATGGTTATTTTAACTGAATTATATGAAACAATATATCGTACAATACGTATTACGAAAATAAACATCTGGCATGTATATTTTCGTAGTATGTTTTTAATCGCCAAATACAAAAAACGCCAAAGATGACACAGTTTTGAAATTTAAAATTTTGTCAATTTGACAGCAAAATAACTCAGTCTAACACATGGATACGATATCATATCATACCTATACCCAAATACGGGTATTAAAATCGGAAAATAATTTTCTTCGATTTTTAATAATTTTTTACAAAATATACAATGGACGATTAAAATAGGGAATCATTTCTTGCATCCACGGACGGTCAGTGACGTCACATTTCGCTTACGTATTTGGAAACAGGATCTTCGATAGTCTTAAAAAAAGTATTTTGGTAAAATGAAGTGAATCGTTATTTACTTCCTCTTACCCATAGGGTCGAGAAAGTATTGTTTTAGGGTCAAATTTTCGAACGTGAGTTTTTGTTATACTTACATGTTATGAGGTCCCCTGAATACGAAAATCACGTTTTTAGCGAATGGTCTCTGTGTCTATCTGTGTGTCTGTGTGTCTGTTATCAGCATATCTCAAGAACAAATAGTAGCAGAAATTCCAAACTCAGTATTCTAAATGTGTATCATATAGGGATGCTACAGTAAGATTTTCGTTAAGATGAAGCAAATGGTTCGTGTACAGGGACATTCAAAAGTATTCAAATACATTACGGCGGTCTATGGGGGAAATTGCAGGCAAGTAGAATTTAACATCTATAGACTGCACTAAAATAAATGAAACGAATACTTATTTTTTGTAATAGAGATAGTCAACTGGAAATTTTTTTTTTGTGTATGTAGGAGCCTCGCCCCCGCCCCCCCCCCCCCTGGGGTAGATGTCCTCCCTCGAGTGGAGTAAATTTTCATGATGGGTATCTTTTAAAAGATCTCGCCAATACCTTTAAAACGAATGGTTGAACCATCGATCTACGATAATTTAAAATAAAGTTATTGATTTCTTTCATTTTTAACATTTTTTTTTTTTTTTTACTTTAATATTGAGAATAAATTCAACTTTTTTTTAGATATTTAGTGTTATACTATTTCTCTAATATGGAAATCGTATGTATTATCATACAAGATAACTTTTTAAAATAATAATTTTAACAAATTATTTTTTTTAACTGAATTATTTTTTAATAACCGAATTAAGTTCTATATAAATGTAGGTGCATTAATGAAACGGAGGGTTGAGGGGGGACAGAACTAATTATCATATAAAACTCTTCCGAACCCTAATTTGAATTGTTTCACATAGGTTTACATAACAGTACACGTTATCTTACATCTTAATCTCCAACCTGTACTTATAGCATTAAATTTCAGGGTAAGAGAAAGTCGTGTGAGTGACACACTAGATTATTCTTATTATGAGGACTTTAAATAGAGCACTTAACGGAACACTGGGATGTGTTATTGCTGTTGTGTTTTCGGGCCTATATTTTTTGTCAACCAGCAGTTTTTTTATTGTCATTCATATTTATTGATCGGGTAGAATTTTTTTAATTTCAGAACAAAAATTAGAAAATATCGAAACACATTTGATTTATAAACAAAAACTGAAAATACATTTGAATGATCACGTGATAATCTTCATGATCTAAACATTGTTTTCAAGATTTATCGTTCACATTCCGTCATTTTTGACGGGGCTATATACTAGTTTCATAATAAAAACACAATTTTTGATTAAAATAATTTATTTTACATTATTATTGTCAATATAAAAACAGGTTCATATAAATCTAAATTGTTGTTGAATCGTTAAGGTTACATTGATTTATAAACTCTACATTAAAATTATCCAAAAATGTCAACAAGTCGTTATCAACACTCACCGGTGAAAAATTATTTTGATTACTCATACACTCTACATTAAAATTCGTAAAGTCCACATTTATATTCTCGAAGTTGTTCGTTGGTGAGTCATAAATATTACATTGTGTCAAACATTCAGTATTCATATTTCTATTAGCAGTGGGTAAAACGTTGTATGCATTTTCATTATTATCCAAAACATTTGATAAGATCACATTTTCACTGGTTGATGAACCGAAAACAATATTTTGATTATCTGAAAAATTCATTAAGTTCGCATTTGCACTCTCAAAGTTGTTGGTTGGTGAGTCAATATTTTGTGTTATGCGTTCGGTACTCATATTTTCATTATTTAAAAATATTAAAAAATACATATTGTTATTTTCATGATGAAAGCTTTTGGGTAAAGAATAGTTGTTGGTTAAAAAAGCAGTATTCAAATTATTCAAAAAATTCGTTAAGTTCATATTTTCACTGTCTAAGTTGTTGATCGGCAGAGTATTTCGTTCATTGCATTTTGTACATACGTAAGCAGAAGAATCTTTACGATGATTTTTTCTGTTATGACGTAATAATTCATACTTATATCGAAAACTTTCGTTACATTCTACGCATAGATATTCAGGTAAAACCTTTCGATGTAGCATTTTTTTATGATTCAATAAATCTTGTTTAGTCCTAAACACTTCACTACATTCATCACAACTGTGATTATGTAAAGTCTTTTTATGAATTTTTGCATTATGTTTTAAAAAATCCCGTTTACGAGTAAAATTTTCCATACAGTATTCACACCCATATCCTATGCGAGGTTTTTCATGAATTTTTAAGTGTTTCTTACAATCGTACGATCTCCTAAATGCTTTCTTACATATATCACAAATATATGGCTTTGCATCCTTTAAGTGTAAAGTCTCATCTTCAAAACATGAAGAGGGTTGTTGATGAACAGAAACTTGCACTTCCTCAGATAGATCCATTATAAAATTAATCAAAGTAAAACTTTAAAAATGCTATATGAAAACTGAACCATGAAAACAAGTCAGCAACTGATTAAATTTTCCTCTGAGACTGAATTTATACTCTATGTTTAATGCCAAATCGGTATTTATTGCCAAATACATTAAAAAAATCTCGCCAAATCTTAGCAGATATGTTATTTTAATAGTCAAATCTTGTAAAATATTCTAGTTTATCCTCAATCACATTAAAAAATCTCGTAAAATATTTTAGTTTATCAACGTGTTAAAACAGATAATTTATTCATGTCTAATTTCAAGCACGCAGAAAAGTTAAACTTTTAAGTAGATTAGTATTACTCTAGACTATGTGTCAAATGCAAAGTTCATGATTTTTTGATACTATCTCCAAAATTGGTAAGAATATGATTATATATATTTACTATAAAATATCAATTTATTTATGAAATAAACGTTTTTAAAAAAAATATGTAGTTTTAAAATATATAGTTTTAAAATCATATTTAAAAAAAAAAAAAATAAATAAATAAAAAGATAAATAAAAATAAATAAAATATCTCTACATTAACATAAGTGCATTTATTTTAAAAATCCGATTAATAGTTTAAACTTTTACATAAAATTTTTATATGAGATAAATAATTAAAAATACAATTTTTATACACATACTTTTATTTTTTTAAATTATAAGATTTTTACATGCATCATTTTTATACAAAGTTTACAATAATTTTATAAGATTCAACTAACAATTTTTAATATATATATATAGTAAAATCAGATATTACATTTGAAAAAACCATATTTAGTCATACAAAGTTCTAATTTGAAAATTTCTGTTAATGTCCAACCTGATCCTTGTTCGCTAAATTCATCAAAACACTTTTTCATCTTGTTAAAAGCGTTTTCAAGATCATTATTCAAATCATTTATTAAAAAAGTTGTTATACTTTTTGACCTAAAATTTTGTGTAATAAAATCCTTCTCTCCATTTTCATAAATACAACTAAAAATAGCTTCAACATTAATATACCATTTCAATGTTCCTTGGTCATTTAATTGAAAGTTTAATTCGTATAAAATGTCAGTTCTTAAATTATTAAAAAATGACGTCAAATCCAAATCTTTGTTTTTATTATCAAATGTGGTTATTGTAAATGTATTAAGTGCATTTTTTCTTTTAAAATGCATAATTTTCTCCTTCAGAAGATCTCGGTCAGAATTTGTCAATCCCTTTAATGCTGCTTGCAATAAGGGTTTTCGATGATTTTCTCTAACATGCTCTAATAATTTATATTTCTGTCTAAATGTTTCTGCACATCGATCACAGGAATGCACTGGTAAAGGTTTTTGATGGTTTTTTCTAATATGCATCAGCAACTGATACTTGCGGTTAAAGGATTCGCTACATTGCTCACATCTATGTTCAATAGGAATCTTTTCATGAATTTTTAAATGTCTCCTTAACTCATCTGATCTGGTAAATGCTTTCGAGCATTCATTGCAAATAAAAGATTTTTCGTTGAGATGAATTTTCATGTGTCGAAGCAAATCCCATTTTCGTTTAAATACCACACTGCAAGAAACACAACTAAAAGTTTTCGGTAGTTTCTTAGTATCCAAGTTTGATGACAACTCATTTGAAATAGGCATCTTTTCAGATAAATCCATCTCTCTCACTAAAAAGTAGAGTGTTATACAAAATCGAAGTTATAAAATTAAACGTGCGCACTCCTCAAAAATATAGCAGCAACTGATTAAAATTTCTTTGCGAGTGCATTTATACTGTAGGATTACCTCCAAATTTGTAATTATTGGCGAAATCACGCCAAATAGAACCTAAATTCATACACTAGGTGAAGCAGCCAAATTCTTTAGAACCCCTATTAATCACGCCAAATATGTATCATTTTAATACCCAAACCTTTTAATGTAATCTAGTTTATCAACATGTTAAAACAAATAATTTGCGCATCACAGATTTTAAAGCTTGTAGACTATTTGTTTGAAGTTTTTCATGGTTTTTTCCGAAACTTGTATACTAAAATCACTTAATTTTATAATTATTAAAAATCCATGCTTCTGATTGGATCACGTGACCATAAAAGAAGCCAGCATGTTCAATACTAGTGCATCTATTTCTATCTTAAACAGAGTGTATTCCTGTGGTGAAATCGCTTGAAAACTACTATCCCCCGAGAATATTTTGTATCACAAAAAGTACTATATACACATAAAATATGACTAAGTAAGTATTAAGCCTTAATGTACTTCAACATTTTTGCAATATTTATAAGTATTATTCATTTAAAAAGTTACATAACATCACAAAAAGTACTATATATGCACATAAAATATATCTAAGCAAGTATTAAACCTTAATGTACTTCAACATTTTTGCATCATTTATAACTATCATTCACCTAATAAGTCGCATATCATCACAAAAAGTACTATATAAATTCATAAAATATAACTATGCAGCTATTAAACCTTAATGTACTTCAACATTTTTGCATCATTTATAACTATTGGACATCTAATAAGCTACATTACATCACAAAAAGTACTAAATATGCACATAAAATATAACTAAGTAAGTAATAAATCTTAATGTATTTCAACATTTTTGCATCATTTATAACTATTGGACATCTAATAAGCTACATTACATCACAAAAAGTACTATATATGCACATAAAATATATCTAAGCAGCTATTAAACCTAAATGTACTTCAACATTTTTGCATCATTTATAACTATTGGACATCTAATAAGCTACATTACATCACAAAAAGTACTAAATATGCACATAAAATATATCTAAGTAAGTAATAAATCTTAATGTATTTCAACATTTTTACATCATTTATAACTATCGTTCACCTAATAAGCTACATTACATCACAAAAAGTACTATATATGCACATAAAATATATTTAAGCAGCTATTAAACCTAAATGTACTTCAACATTTTTACATCATTTATAACTATTGGACATCTAATAAGCTACATCCTAATTTCACTCAATATAATTAAGTTTGTAATATTAATCAATTTCGCAATGTACATATGCTTAACTTTTAAATTTCCGTTTTAATCTATTAAGTTTAAAAAATAAATAATTAAATTTTTCTATGTGTGTGCGTGCATAAACTTAAATTACATTTATAATTCGAAATATTTTTTTTCCAATCACATTTTAAAATATTACATAACTAAAATACTTAAGGATGCATAAATATACAAAATATGCAAATACATGAATATAAGATTAATAAGTGCATGGTTTGATTTTAGCTTATGATAAGTTAAATAAAATCTACTATAACTCTGTTGCGTGGTAAAATGTTATTGGTTGATAGAAGTTAATTTATAAAATAAAGTTCTTAAATTAATATTATTAAATAAATATATCCTACATATAAATGAAAAATACTTCTAGATAGCTCATTATTTTCAAGAAGCATATTTTTTAATGAATTAAATAAATGGTAACTCTGTAGTATTGTATTTTCATTTTAAGGTGAATAATTCAAAAAGTTTTTTAACTAGTTTAGTAGAAGTATATCCTATATAAGATAATCAAACAAAATGAGTTTATCGTAATATGACGTAGTATCAACATGGTCGATAAGAAATAAGCTTATCACACATTTGTTTCTTTGGAAGTGTAGAAAAGAAGCATATTTTTTAATGAATTAAATAAATGGTAACTCTGTAGTATAGTATTTTCACTTTAAGGTGAATAATTAAAAAAAGTTTTTAACTAGATTAGTAGAACTATATAAGATAATCAAACAAAATGAGTTTATTGTAGTATGACGTATTAAGTGCTTGCGAAAAATGCTAAGTCCTCGAAATACATTGCCTCTCATTAAATTCTTTATTAAAAAAAATAAAAATAAATAAATAAATTCTCTCAGATCGACTAACAGCATCGATCATTAAAATTCTCTTTTTAAAAATCATAATTTTTTTTTTCTAAGTTTAAAATTAATTTTAAAATCGATAATTAATGTAAATTCATATCTCTATGAGCACTTAAGTTGAAAAGGTGACGGGTTCAATTCTACGTCATATCAAAGATGAGTACATGTCTAAAGATATCAACATTACACATTCAAAACCTCGACGCAATTATTAATTAATTCTTAGTTAAACTTTTCACTAAAAGTAGCAAGTTGATAAAAATATATCAATAGACTTTATCCGAAAAAAAAAACTGATATTGGTTAACACTTTAAATATTTGGGAAACGTTATCTCAACTCAGTAATTATCTATGCGAATTCACTATCAAAGTTATTTAAAATACACAAAATCTTAGTTAATTTTTCTAATCCTTTATTACTAAATGAAATAAATATCTCTATTTCTGCCTGAATATATTTTTTCTAACTCTCTACTTCAATAATATTAATTTTTTTTCTCTATTTCAATAAATAATCACATGATAAAGAATATACTTTATTCGCGAAAAATAAATAAATAAAAAACAACTCTTTATTTCATTAAATAAATAAAAAAAAGCATATATTTCTCACTTTATGTGCAATAGATGGCAGCACATATGCTAATATTACATATGAGAGAAAATTTCCTTAATTTGCAATCATTTTATTAAATTTTGTACGCATTTAAATTATACCACAATTTTTCCTTAAAAAATATTAGTGAAAACCATTCGCGAAAAATCGTATATTTTACATAATTAAAAATACTGTCTAAATATGTTCACGCAGATTAAAAAATCTGTTTGAACATACATAAAAAAAATTAAGAAATTCTCTTTTGAGAATTTCACAGAAAAAAAAGTAACTCTTTAGCAGAGTTCCAAAGATTAAATAAAAAAAAATTTAATATATGTTCACATAGAAAAAAAAAAAAAATGTTTGAACATATAACAGTAGAAAAATCACATATTTCCACTGATTATTTTAATCAAACACACTTGAACGAAAATTTTTAATCACTCATTTTGTTAAACATAAGAAAAAATTTCTTAATATTTTATCCCAAATTATCATTAAAATATTAATTATGCACATAAAATCTACGAAAACAATTAAAGTATTAATTATGCACTAAAAATCCTTACTTATATTAATACATTCATTTCTTAAATCGGAAAATAACTTACATTTAAAATAAATTTCATCGCAAAACGCTACACTAAGTAATTAAAATTTACGCTGTTAACACATGTTGGTCGAGTGGATAGCACGCTGGGCTTCCAATCCGCAGATAGCGGGTTCGATCCTAAGTGACGGTAAAGGAGAAAAGCAACATTTTTGAAAATAAACGAGTTCAATACTTCCTCAATAGATGTCAGCACCACAGAAAAAATAAGTTTGAGAAAAATCGATAATTAAAGTTCTCTTTAAATAATAGTCATTAAATTCTTTATCATCAAAGATAACAACTTCCTTCTAACCTTCCTTATCACAAGGTCATGCGTCACCGGAAGGATACTGATAAGAGACGGTGCGGCAGCAGCACCCCACGCCCCATGCCGATGCCGCGGTGCCGCGGTTGTAGAACGAACATTATACACCTACTATCAACGTCCAATATTTTTAAAGAATTGACAAAAAAAAGAATTGTAAAATACGATTAAGAGTTGAAAAATGGAAATACCAAAACAATAATACCATTATCTGCAGTAGAATATGTAGTTCACCTGCAAATCTGAAAACATTATAAGAGTCGAGTTGAAAAATAATTTATACCTTAGAACAAAGTTTTAAATTTTGTTTTAGGTGTATAACAAATTTAAATGGAAAAATAAATGTTTGTAAATAATATTTTAAACTAATACTTTAAAAGACGAAATATCTCTTTTTTTTTTTTTTTCAGTTTTACTTTTCTAACGAAAAACCGTACATGATATTGCCTTTTGTGTCGCCCTGCATATTTTTTAAACAGAAATGGCTGCAGAAAATTTTATTTTATTTTTTACTGTATCAAAACAAATTTTATAAATCTTATAGTAAACCTATTCTTCTACAGGAAGCATGGTTTTGCGCATTTAAATAATCTATATTAATTTCGTTATGTTATCTACAATTTAATGATATTAAAATATCCTTTAAACAAATACCCACGTGTGCCTAATTCTTGTCCTCCAATTGTTCCCTCGCCGACCGTGACACATCGAAAGACTTTTGTGAGATGCTATACACAAACCTGTAATGATATCTTGTATACCATTTTTAACACAAACCATACCTTCATCTACCTTAATAACATGTATCATTTTCAAAGCATTATAAAAATATTTATGAACATTAGAACTTGGACAGACATACATGCAGACACACCGAAATCGTAAATACTTTTTTAATTTATTGGAGAATGTTAAAAATACATAACGCAAATAAGAAATACGTTTCGAGCAATTTCTATTTAATGTACCTAGATATTTTATATAGATTTACAAACTTTTATATTAATCACGACATTTCTATAGAAAAACATTTGTACTTATAAATAATGTATGTCATTATACTTTGATCAGTTTTAAGGTATTGAAAAATATTTCACAGAAATACTTCTAATAGTGTTAGGACATCAGAATTCTTTTATGAAACCAGCACACAAACCAGTAATGATGTTTATGTTGCTCTCAGTAGGAAATTTGACATAATTCTATAGCTGAATAATATCAATTTGAAGACATTCCAAAAATATCTACGGAAATTTGAGCATAGACAGACAGGCCCTGATTACCCAATAGGCACGAGAAGCGTGTGCTTCCCCTGGAAATTTTTGAAAAGGCCCCAAATTAAGATAAAAATAGGTCCCAAATTTTAAGCTTCTGGTCTAAATGCATTGTCTGATTATAAAAAGTTACAGTACACCTGTCTGCACAACTATCATTTCTAGATTATATAGAGAAAATGCTAATGAAGCTTTTAAACATTCATTTATAATGGAATAATTTCATATATTGTGGTGAACATTGGCTTTCACCAATTTATATTTTGGCACAAAAATTAAGTGAATTTACTTGTTTACATTTTAAGTAAATTTACTTGTCTTCAATTCCAGGTAACTACAAAATTTAATGAAAAATTTATAAATTTTTCGAGATGTTCGTATGAGTCTTTAGATGAACAGTCGGACAAGACAGACAGAAAACAGAAATCATAAACCATTTTCAACTTTGTAAGAAAATGTAAAAAAATAAAAAAAATAAAAAAAAAATAGTCGAATATGCGAATGTTAAAGAAAAGTTTATATTATTGAAGAGTAAAAATATTTTAAAGCTCCTTTTTGCAAAATCGGGTTGTATGGATAAAAGATATCTATTGAGTTTTGTTTTGATGGCACTAAAGATCTTTTGTAACAAATTTAGGAAAATAATATTATAATAAAAAAATTCACTTCCTTTTCTTTCTTTTAAATTTTTTTTTATCCTTAGGTTTTATTTGCATTAATTTCGGTATGTTTTTAACTATATTATGTTTTTAACTTGTCGAACTTCTTCCGCCTAGCGGTTGGTATTTCCAAATATTATAAATTTATTATTATTTATTATAATCATTTTGTTTAATTTTTTAGGTTTTCCCTCTAATTTAACTTAATGTTTTACCATGATTTTTAATGGGGGCTTAGAAAAAACCCTCCAAATCTCTTGTAAAGTGGCTGTCCTTCCAGTGCATTACATTTTTTCTTTTAAATTATATTTTGGATTTATTTTGTTTATTTAAAATTACTATTGAAATTTCTTTTTTCTTAATAAATTGCTGTAATTGTGACGTCATATTTTTTCATCTGAATCACCTTCTTTCCATTTATTATTATGATTATTATTTATTTATTTATTTATTTCTCTAAATCAAAGATTTTTTTTTCGATACATTTTGCTAATATCGACGTCATTCTCGAGCGTTAGTTTCAGGAAACTTGAACTTTTTAATTATTAATAAGATATCAAAACGCATTATTAAATTTCCCCCTATTTAGTGCAAAATATGCTTGTACACTATGCGTGCGAAGTTCAAATTATAGGAATGAGTACGAAGTCAAAGCTACCGTCCAACAGTGGCAATGCTTACGAAAATTTACTATCTCGAAAAATATCTCATTATGTGAAGATTTCAACAAAAAAATTTTCATATCAAACATAACCCTTAATCATCCCGTTAGTACAAAACAGTTTCTTTTAAAATTTTCCCTTAAGAACCGGAATAACACGCATAAAAACATCTCAGAAAAACTGTCTTCTGAAGATTATTAATCTGACATATCGTTCACGTTTCAGATTATTTCAGAAACCATGAGCGCATTCATCAAATACTTATTACCATCAGATGTATGTGACACATGAGTTTCCCTTTCTTCTTATCCATTTTTGCTCCATCCCCCTTCAAGTCATCCACAGTATCTTTAGATTTATATCCTATCGTTACGACCATCAACAGGAAATTTCTAGCACCTTTCTGCATTTCCATCGCCCCCTTCATTAGTTTTGGAACCCTAAAATCAAAGAAAAGAAAGCCGAAGTTATTTTTCTTTCCTTCCGAGGGCTGTAAAAAGAAGAAGATTGGCACACTAATGAATAGCGCCTCTATTTAATTTTTATAAAAAGCATTTTGACGGATCATCAAGAGAAATTTGAGTTCTGCTCTGTTTATAAAGTCTTCATAAGTTTTAATGCGCAAAAAAATATTCCGAATGATTAATGAATATTTCACATTTTAAGTCTTTATCGTCTATCATTACACTTATTTCCTTCTTTCTTTCTTTTTTCTACCACTCCTCTCTTCAAAACTTCTTTATATTCAGTATGGATATTTTTCTTGTTAGGATATGTATATCAATAAAATGACATTTATAAACAAATAGTAAGAAATAAGTGAAATGTAAAGGAATAACTTTTGTTCAAAATTTCAAAATCATATATTTAATCAGTGTAAAAAGAATTGGGGGGGGGGGGAGTAGTTGACATAGACGACACCTCTGCTCACTTCCTCGTCATATACTTGTCCTTATAAATTTCTACTATTGAGCACATTATGTCCGTTTTAAAAGCAATGAAGTTTACCGATCATTCGGCAAAATCTCAGAATGATACGCCCCTTCACCTGGGCTACCTTAAATTCGTTTGGATATATTTATCTTAACCTATTCCAATATTTAACTTTATTAGGGTCATTTCATGCTTCAGTTTTTCTGCAGTTCCTTAGTATTTCTAATTGAATAATCCCCATAATACAGAATGCAAGTCTATGAGAAATATTGCCCTTTTCTGCCATGTTGAAAAAATCTCAAATTTCGAAAAACTTTCGAAATAAAAAAAATATATATATCTATAGTTAATGATGTTCTTACCAATAATATTTTAAAGCTTGTAGAACATTTTTACGATGAAAATAATCCTTATAACACATGTATAAGCGAAATTTTACTCAATTTTCCTATGATAAGGAAGTCGTAAATTTTGAATAACTTACGAAGTTTACAAGTCGAATGTTATACTCAACGATGTTCATGCCAGAATATTAATAAATGATATCTTAAAACTGGTCTAGTATCTTTAAGATGAAAATAATCCCCACAATACACGTTTATGTGTAATTTTTCCTTATTCTTCTGTGTTAAGAAAATTATAAATTTCCAATAACTTACGAAGTTTTCGTATTAGAATTTTAAAAACAAATAAAATTCCTATCAGTAGTATAATTGATATTTTAAAACTGCTTGGACTTATCTGCGATCACCTGCTCTTGAAATATTGTGTACAAAGACTAACAAAACTCATTAACTCATTAACAAAATGACACCTTACAGACGAAACCATACCGATTTTGTGATTTTCGGATTCCTCATACATCAAAACGTGTAAAACATCACAAATCCGAAGTTGAAAATTTTCAGGATTACCCAAGTTTTCCCGTAGTATGACGGGGATCTAAAATGAAAACATTAATATTTAAAACAAAGTGGTTATTTCGTTAAAAATTTAAAATTTTACTTAATTTTCTAAAATTTTACTAAATGTATCACGTCGTGGACATGTCTTCCATGTTTCATTGTTCACCTCTGAGAGTCACCAAAGCGGAGGAGCTATCCTTTCCATGGAGGATTAAAATTGTGATGGCATGTCTCCGGGCCACACCTAGGAGTCAGTCAAAGACCGTTTCAAATTGCTCATAGCATAACACTAGTGTGACATAAAACCCAACCAACTGATATCAACAGTCTTTTTCTTGCATAATAATTTTGTATTACAAATTTTGTATAAAGAGTTGGACGTATTTTGATGTTTAATAAATCAAAAAATAATGAAATGGATTTAAACTAATAATATAAATGATTAGATAGATTCAAAAAGTTTTATTACCCTTATCATTGAACTTCCACATGTACGTTCTTCGCCGCGCAGAGAATATCAAAACGGTAGATGATTTCACAAGAGGTTCTATGACAAGCATAGCGGCTATTGTGTTTGAAATTCTTGACTTTAGATCATGAATATTCGACACTTTTCTAATGTAGATGTCCTTTACAAATCCAAAAAGGAAAATTCTAGCTGTATTAACGAAGATTATCTGGTTGTCCAAGGAATTCGGCCAATCCATATTCCTGTGAAATGTTCATCCAAAGGACTATGAAATATATAGAACCTCAATGTGGTCAATATACTATTGCAAAAAGACATGTGGCTGAAGTTTTTTGAGTTTCAAATGTGAAAAGTTCCAATATTTCTAAGTAACTGATGGATGTGTCTGTATTTTCTATGAAAAAGGAAGAACGAGTGACAATGACGTGGTCTTACATAAGTTCATAATATATGTTAACCTTTTGAGAGTCCCTTTGTATCTCATTATATTCGTTGGGATTTCTGGATCCCCACAAGCATGCATTGCAGCGATTTTTACGTCAGAAAGATTAATTAAAGCTTCGCCGGAGAACATTATGCGATCGAGAAATTCAGCGCATTCTCTTCAAGAACATGAACATCTATTTCTGTTGCAATGGCCATCCTCCTAGACCTGTTGTCTTGTCCCAGGCTTGAACAATTTGAACTTTGTAAACATACATTCTTAATCTTTTGCTAAGAATATTGTGCAAAGACGAAACTAGCATATCCAGTTCTCTTATTTACCTCTGATCATACATGATGATCACTTAAACTATGTAAGACTGTATTTATAAAAAATATATAACATCAACTTCTATTGTGCAGAGATCCTTCTTGTCTAAGTTATTTGCATTTTCTAGAAACTCCTTTTTCTACTGCGATAAACTGTTTTTTTAATGTAGATTCTTTCTGGTATATTCTGTAATAATTTCTTCAAGTTTGCGTTATTGATATCGTTTTGATGAACCACTATAAAATCTGTATTTTTTTTTTTTTTTTTTTTTTTCAGTTTTGTCATTCTTCTCAATATCTCATCTAATAAAACATCACATTCAGTTAAATACCAAAGGAACACATCAAAATAAAATATAACATTGCATTCTAATCGTTGCCAAAAGCAAAAGTGATAAACATACAATTAATAACACGCTCCGACGACTTTTACAAAAGAAAAAAATTCCTAACGGGAAAAGAAATTGTCTATGACAACTTTCACGTTATAAACAAAATATAGTCAATGGTCAATTGATGATCAATTAATAATTTTTTTTTTTTTTTCTATTTTTTAAGGAAATACTGACGAAATGGCCTTCGATGTCAGACATGCAAAGAACATTCAGAAACTCAAACTTTTTAATAACGATAAAGTCACGAGTGACCAAACACAATTAGGGGACCAAACACAAATTGAAGAATATCAAAAATATCTTGAATTATCCTGCTACAAAGATCTTATAACATTAACACATGATTTCACTTACTATTAACAATACTTGTATTTTTTTCTTTTTCTTTCTTTTTTTTTTTTTTTTTTAAGAATAGAGGGAGTATTTAGAGAGATATAAAATACTTTTCTAAAATTATTAATTTTTTTTTTTTTTTTGGGGGGGGGGGGGGGCAAGTTTATTGCTTATAATAAGAATGAATTTTAACAAAATTTTATAAAACTTCCAAAAAAATTGACCAGACATTAGAGAACATTAATCTGAAACATAAAGTGCATGCGTACATCCAAACCACATATTAACCTATGGGGGGGGGGGATTCTATTATCATTCATTAGATAATGCATATTTAAAATTTTGTTTTCACATTCAAAAAAATTCCATGCTGTTAAATCATGTCTTGTCTACCAAAAAAAAAAAAAAAAAAAAATAATAATAATAATAATAATAATAATAATAATAATAAATAAAGAACTTTTAATTTATTTTATTTTGAAGCTGTAAAATGTGAAGCTCTTAATGAAATTTTGCATTTTATAATTTCAAAATAAATTTGAAATACCAATAAAACTAACTAAAGAAATAAATTTTTGGAAAACAAGGCATAATTTAATAATCACAAATTTGCTGAATGTAAAAATGGATTTTTAAAATACGCATTATTTAATAAATAATAATAATAGGAATTGCTTTCTCTTTTGCCTTGACATGGAATTTAGATGACCTTAACGCTCACCGATAGAGAGCCTTAATATCCGTCGCGTCGTATGGCCCTAATTACGTCACAGTACTTTTAGCAAAAATTACTTGAGTACAAATGAAAAAGGCACCATTATCGAACTGTATATTTCATATGCATTGTTACTGCCTTCTGGACAATTATCCAAACAATCGAATGTTCAAAAACGCCTTTTTTCATATTCAGTATCTTGCGCTTGCTTTTAGAATGACATGTACAATACGCAAGAAAAATACACTTAGCCACTAATTTAATTGCACAGAAGAAATACAAAATCAGATTATTTTTACATGGCGCTGATTTTGAGTTCACAATTACAACTGATGTTTATTCTCTTTAAAAGTAGCCATTTTCACATTGGATAATTTGGCATGATAGCGACGATATGCTTAAAGAATGTGCCATAAAAATGCATAATTAAAGTATTTATAACAGTATAAAATAATTTGCTATTGAAGAAAAAAAATACTTTTTGAATTTTTAAATTAAATTTACTTTTACATGATAAAGAATATTAAATATGTAAGAATATACTCAATCTATGAAATAATGAAATCTACTATAAGAATATAACTGAAACATAGAAGTATTTTTTTTAGCTAAACCAATATATTTATTGGTACAATATGTATATACAGTGGCGGATTTAAGGAGGGGGCTAGGGGGCTGAAGCCCCCCCCCCAAAACACTGACATTCCCAACTGAATATTGCAATTGTAAATTTTTTATTGGTCTAGAATAACACCTTGAAAAATCTTAGCCCCCCCCAAAAGTCAAGTTCTGGATCCGCCACTGTGTATATATATATATATATATATATATATATATATACTGTATATATATATATATATATACAGTAAATTTTCAATTATCCACCCTCTCCATTTTCCTTGGCTTTTTTTTTTTTTTTTTTTTTTTTTTTTTTTTACAATAAATTACGATGGATTTAAAAAAAAAAGTAATTTATGCAATTAGATATACAATTGAATTTCAAAATCTCGAAGATAATATATAATTCAGTGTCGCGGATAATATTTCAGTGTCGCAGATAATCGAATGTCTACTGTAATAATAATTTTAAATAATTACAAGATAAAAAGATCTTTTTATATACCATGTTTTTAAATTTTCTGTTCAATCATATAAACGCTACCGAAGGCAGCGGGAACCCGGAGCAATTGGATAATTTTTTAAAAAAATTCATTGCTCTCGTGTTTTGAGCTATTATAAAAGTTTCAAATGTCTAGCTAGTCGGAAAGTTTGTGAAAAATCGATTGCAAGCATTGTACTGGTAACGCTGCCGAAGGCAGCAGAACCCGAAACATTTGGTTAAAAATATTTTAAAAATGCATTTTCACCGTATTCTGAACTATTCTGAAAGTTTCAAATGTCTAGCTAGTCAGGAAGTTAGTTAAATAAATTTTCTGTTGAATCATATGAACGCTGCTGAAGGCAGTAGGGACCTGAAACAGTTGACTAAAAGTATAAAAAAATGTATTGTCACTGTATTCTGAGCTATCCTGAAAGTTTCAAATGTCTAGCTAGTCGAGAAGTTAGGGAAAAATCGATTGCAATCTTTGTACTGATAACGCTGCCGAAGGCAGCAGGAACCTGAAACATTTTGCTAAAGGTATTAAAAAAATGCATTTTAACCGTATTCTGAACTATTCTGAAAGTTTCAAATGTCTAGCTAGTCGGGAAGTTTGTTAAATAAATTTTCGTTCGAATCATATAAACGCTGCCGAAGGCAGTAGGGACCTGAAACAGTTGACTATAAGTATTAAAAAAATGTATTGTCACTGTATTCTGAGCTATCCTGAAAGTTTTAAATGTCTAGCTAGTCGAGAAGTTAGTGAAAAATCGATTACAAGCTTTGTACTGGTAACGCTGCCGAAAGCAGCAGGAAACCGGAGTAGTTGGTTAAAAATATTAAAAAAATGCATTTTCACCGTGTTCTGAACTATTCTGAAAGTTTCCAATGTCTAGCTAGTCGGGAAGTTAGTTAAATAAATTTTCTGTTGAATCATATAAACGCTGCCGAAGGCAGTGGGGACCTGAAACAGTTGACTAAAAGTATTAAAAAAAAAATGTATTGTCACCGTGTTTTGAGCTATCCTGAAAGTTTCAAATGTCTAGCTAGTCGGAAAGTTAGGAAAAAATCGATTGCAATCTTTGTACTGATAACGCTGCCGAAGGCAGCGGGAACCCGAAACAGTTGGCTAAAGGTATTAAAAATATGCATTTTAACCTTATTCTGAACTATTCTGAAAGTTTCAAATGTCTAGCCAGTCGGGAAGTTAGTTAAATAAATTTTCTGCCGAATCATATAAACGCTGCCGAAGGCAGCGGAACCTGAAGCAGTTGACTAAAATTATTAGAAAAATGTATTGTCACCGTGTTGTGAGCTGTCCTGAAAATTTCAAATATCTAGCTAGTCGGGAAGTTAGTTAAAAATCGATTGCAAGATTTGTCCCTGACAAACACACAAACAAACAAACACACAAGAATCGAAGTTAATAAAAACATGGTAAAAAATCAAATGAAACAAAATTTCAAATTATGATGTACTAAATTTTGAAACAGAAAAAATCTACATAACTTGCTTTAAGCGAATGTGTATATAATTGGTTACAACTAAATAAATATGTACTTAACAAGTTATTCAATTAGTAGAATAGAAAACTCCAATCTCTTCATGCAGTTTACCAAATGTTTAAAGATCTCATTAACCTTCTTAAATGATAACAAGCTCTTAGAACTGATTCACATAAATCTTAAAAAGCCTTTTAATGCACACAAATTGTCCCATCGTGCAGATAAAAAGAGATAATTAACAGTGGTGTAGTAGCTTATGAGAACAGCAACCTGGGTGGCCTTTTTAAACGTTAAAAAAAAAGAAAATAAGATAAGCGTACCATAATTTTGATTTGATACTCCTACCAAAATGACAACCTTCTCATTAACTCTGCAAGAAATAACAAAACACGGACTAATGAAACATTAAAAAAGAATGCTTTCACATATACTTTTTTATTTATTTTGAACTATTCCGTTGTAACAATTTCTTTCCTCTTTTTCAATTTTCATAGTTTGATGTTAAAAAGATCTAACTGCGTTCTCATTAAGGATTTGACAATGTGCAGAGAATTGAAATGAAAGTTTCAGTCTTTTTATCTCCTGAAACGTTAGTTAATGGGAAAATAAAACATAGGTTTTTTCTGAGTGCTTTGGCGATATTTCATATTTAGAATTTGCAGGGGGAGGGAATGCAGAGCAAATGTTTTAATTAATGTTAGATTAGTGTATTTTGCTATTATCCTGTTGCTCTGTTGTATTTTCATGCACCTTAGATTTAGCTGTCAAACGTGTTTACATGTATTATTAAATAACATTGAAAAAGGGCGCAAAATTCGTACAGTTTAGTAATGCTCACATTGAAGAGATTTTTATTCAACATATTAGTAAGTTAATTGTTAATTTCAACTAATACTACATTTTACAGAGTTCATTTTACTTATTTATTATTTATTTATTTATTTATTGATGAGCGTAAATACAGTAGGTGTTCAAATTATTAGAATTTTTTTTAATTTTTTAATTTTTTTTTAAATTATTATCTAAAAAACTATTAGACGAAATGGCCTGGAACTTCATACATGCAAAAAACATTAAAAAACTTATATTTTCCACTACCGATTTAGTCCAGAGTGCAATTA